>OY660884.1:12148763-13462763 GCA_962446985.1 Xyrichtys novacula
TTCATTTAGGCTTTAGTGAAAACTATGTGCTTTATGAAGTATTTTTGTGTGATATATTTTTTGCATTTTATGATATTTTTAAATTTTCTTACTCTTTCTGCAAAACGTTTCTGTATTATTTCCAATATTATTTTTGTGAATTATTTTGTTTATTTTTGCAGCTGTATGCAGACAAAGACATGGAGGTGACAGAAAACGAAAGGTTGCTGTAGTTTTTAAAATAAAAAACATTAAAAAAATAAAAATATATGAACTATTTCAAGTTATACATAACTTATTCACCAGTAAAGATATTAGCCTTCTTTTACTGAGCTGGTTTAGTCCTTTGGTTCACTGGTTTATGTGGGAGAAATTCCCACAGCCTCCTGTGAACTGTTAAAAATAGCAGTGATCATGATACCTTTGTTAAAACGACATAGTCCACTGTTAATTTCTTCGTGATCTTAAACTCAGGACATAGTATTGTTCTGGATTGCAGGTTTGGTAGAAGGATTGAACACTTGCAAGTAACCCTTCATATCACAATCTCTATTTGGGCTGACCACCCCCAAAGGTTTGACCCTAAAGTCGCTCCTGACCACCACCATCATTTAGTATCTCTGTGTGTCGTTCAGGAGGCTGGGTGCAGGGGGAGGAAGAGGAAGAGGAGGAGGAGGCTCTGGCCTGGGGCAGTGGGGTGTGTAAGTGGTTCAACGTGAGGATGGGCTTTGGATTCCTCTCCATGAACAGCAGGGATGGAGTTCCGCTGGAGGAGCCGCTGGACGTGTTCGTGCACCAGGTGAGACGCCACAGCTACTTAAAGGTTTGATTTTACCTCCAAAATTGTAACAAACGTTTAACTGAGTCAAAAACATATTTCTGCACTCTGAGAGAATTTGATAAGTCCCGAAAACATACTCATACCAGCGTATTAGACGTAAATATGAACACTTCATATAGCCTGTCATCTGCCAATCCACCTGAGTCACTGATGCGAGTGCAGTACCATGTTTCACTCCTCCTCTCAGACAGATATTTCCTGTGGAGCCTTACAGGTACAGAAAAGGGGTTAGAGCAGAGACTTTTCTACTGAAAGAAGTTAGAGGCTAAAGCAGAGAAAACAAAGCTCAAACTTCTCCTCTTCCAGCTCTGCTTCCTGTTATAAAGTCATTAAAGCATCAGGGAACCCACCCTGCCCTCATCGTCAGTCCCACCTCCCATGTGGAGAAACTTCTCAGGTTACCTGCTGCTGTGAGGCTGTAAATCATCTAATCTGAGAGAGGGGCTTTAGATGCTGTTTTTGACGGCTTTAGTGAGCTACTGCTGAACTGAGGTTTCAGCAGATGGAGGACTGCAGTCTTAAGTCTTTGTTTGAATAACACTGTAAATATTGTTGGAATAATTTTTCAAAGGTTCTGATTTCAAATGATACCAAGAGTAGAGACTGCATTGTACAAGTGAGGGGATACTAGTATTTTAAACCTTAGATCTGGGATGTTTTTACGTCTCGAAAACTAACTGTAAGGAAAGAAATCTTTGAATAGAACACGTGGATTACTATGGAGCGTACCCTTGCTGCATGGACGAATTGGTTGTGAAAGTCAAATTACCAAAGGACATCTTTCTTTCATCAAAATGTTTAAAAATTGAAAATTTGCCTACATAATTTAACTACTTTTTTTTAAAGCAATGAAAAAGATCAGAAATGCTCATCTCAAAGCGACCAGGCTGCACTAAAAAGCAGCAATTTTATGAAAGAGGAGTTATTTGTCCTCCACTGACCTTAAAAATCATTTAAAAATTGTGAGCAGCCTAGATTTTGTCTACCTTTTGATTAACCCTTTAGACCCTTTCATTTGAAGAGTTATGTGTTTATTAAAAACCATTGACAACATCCGAAATGCTAATTTCAAAGCCACCAAACCTTAGGTAAGAAAAAAGTGTTGCTTTTAAAAAGTCTGACTTTTTTGTCCCTCACTTCCTCTGAAGTGTATTATTTGTGTTGTGCTTTTTATACAAATCTAATTTTTTTGTTTAACCATTAAAGATGATCAAGTCATATAACTGCAAAAAAAGCGCCAAGTAATTAATATTTTCATGTTGTAGGTCCTGAATGAAGGTCGAATTTTTCATCTGAGATGTAGCTCATCTGCACCTGCAGTTAATGGCAATACTATAACGCTTTTTTAGCACTCAGTTGTGTGGTGATCCTTTTTTTGCTATCAGCTTTAAAATTAAACATAATTCATTTAAACTCAAAAAACCCATGAAGACTTTCTGCCAGTTCAGTTTCCTTCCTGGCTTTTAACCAGTTGTTAACTGATATCGTTTTTTCATTGGCTGATATCAGTATCATTAAAAAAAGTGGTAAAAATGAAGCTTTTATGTTGTTGTTTTCTTACATTTAGTGAAATACAACAGTTGTATAACAATAACCCATTATTTAATGCACAGGAGAACGTAAGATATGCACAGGGTCGCATATAGATACAACACATACAGAGAAATATTGACCTATCAGTCGAGTGTTATGTTCTTCTGAATCCTTTTCCCCTGAATCTCAGCAAATTATTTTACCAATTACTACTTCATTTTCTTTTTTATCTAACTGCTGGTGCTGGTATACATGTGTGGTTCGTCATCCTGCAGCTGAATTGAAGCTTATAGTAATGAAGTCCAATGCGTGACCTTGTTAACTGAAGACTGTAAGTCTCACTCTTAGTTAGAAGTTGTTGTAAACAGCTGAAAGTCCCCAGTTCATGGAGAAGCTCATTTAATGGGGAGCTATTTAATGAACACAGTTTGTCAGTTATCAAGGTTTCACCAACATCTGACCTGGAACACTAAAGTAACACACAATAAAAATATACTGTATGTGTGGAATATATGTGGTGGTCTGTTCTGTGCACAATCTTACAATCTGTGATGAAAATGTCTTCAAATGAGAAACAGTATCAAACTTTAATCTTTCAAAAGTCTTTTAAAAAAGGGGAAAAAAATCAAAGTTTATGAAACATTTTTGCTCATTGAAATATCAGATATAAAAAATTTAATGTTCCATGAAGGTATTTCATCTCTGAAGTCATGAAAAGAGAAAAGTCTTCTCAGATGTAATTGTAGGATTCGCTCATCCTTCTTTTGATTTACCTCCACCAATTAGCTAAGGATCAATAGAGAACTGGATCGTTTGGTGATTTTCTCCTCTTGGGATTCATAGATTCTTCCTGGTAGTGATCCTATATGCACTCCTCCTCTGTGTTGTTACCCAGAATCCTCCAGTGTGGACAAGCATCAGGAGATTTTACCGGATTGACTTGTTTGGTATCTTAAACGGTGGTGTTTAGGAAGCCTGAGGGAGTTTGGATGAGGATGATTTGTTGGTTTTACGCGAAGGAGGGAGTTGAATTTTCAGATTAAAGTGTAGGATTTCCCAACAGGTTTGATAATGTTTCTTTCGACGGAGTAATTATGCAAATTATCCCGCTTGTTAAGTCAGATTGTCTTCACTCAGATGTCTTTTAATTTCATTGCATTTATCCAGTTGGTTTTCTGTGAAGCTAAAATTGTTTCTTAAAGGCCTCATGGAGACATTAGTGACAATTGTGGTGAACACATCAGTAAATAACTTTACCAGTATTAGCATTTTCTTCTGTCTCTCTTTTCACTGGACTTGAAAAATGACCCAAAACGACTCTGCTTCCTATCATATCCAGAGCAAACTGCACATGGAGGGTTTTCGCAGTCTCAGAGAGGGCGAGGCCGTCGAGTTTACCTTCAAGAAATCATCCAAAGGGCTCGAATCTGTGCGGGTCACTGGGCCGAAAGGAGCTCCATGTCTGGGCAGCGAAAGACGACCGAAAAGTGGCCAGAAACGACGCTCCAAAAGTGACAGGTGAGTCCTGCCTGAAGAAAACCCACTTTATATTAGATGTACAACAAATGAGGAGGATGATAATAAGTTCTTGCAGGCTGTTTATCTCATATAGTCACTGTGACCTGGCATTAACTTTTACTGACTCTGGGCCATCAGTCCATGGGTGATCTTGAACCCTGCTGAATGCATCTGGGTCAGATTTTTTGCAAGAAGTTAAAAAAACATTTATTTATCAGGTTTTGCAAAGTTTTGTGGTTGTTATGCCATGGTCTATACTTTTATGTAGCTTCAAATCAATACATTACCTCATCACTCTGCATCCTGTCTTGTAATAGAAAGAGCGGTATCAAAAAGAGGATCTGTATTCCAACCATAAAAAAAGTTTAAAATAATTTAATAAGAGCCCCACCAGACCTCCAGAAGAGCACCAGACTTCTTACAGAGCCTTTAAGTTCCTATCTGGGAGAATAATTGCGTCTATTTTTACTGTAGGAGTCATTACATGCAGGAAATCCTTCTTCATCAACAACTTTTCTGTCACACTTGTTTGCATCATCAAGTTTATTTCACATCTGAAAAACTCCAAATTCAAACTGTCACAACTTGCTTTTATATCGTCATGCCAAGTCAGTTCAGCTAAATCCCTTTTTGCCAGCTGACAAGTCCTTACTCAAGCAACAAGCTCAACAAATAGAGAGGAAATCTGTATTATTTGCCTTTTTCAGGCTCAGAGAGGGAAAAATGTGTGATGTAGGTAGATGTAATTCTCAAAATACTTAATACAACATTTCAGCTTTTCAGGCGTTCCAGTTTGTTTGCTTTCTTTGTTTCATACAGACTCTGTGTGCATGTATATACTGTTTCCCACTAAAGTAAGGTCGACATCTGGACCCACTATGCCAACCTTAAAGGTGGGGTAGGCAGGATCTGAGGAAGTGCCAGTTTTTGGGAGGAATCTTGTATGTAAACACTACCCCTGCCAACCAGTTTTCCCCTCAGCTCCTCCTCTTCCCTCCGTCTCTGCTCCAGCAAGCCCCGCCCACAAACGGACGCCCCTGCTCACTCGTACTGTTCCAATTAAATTCAGATATAATACAGATAAATACTTTAGATGATTACAAATGGAGCCCAGTCAATGTGAAAGTAAACAGCATTGGTGCTACTGTAGACGCCAACAGACTACCAGCAAACACAATGTTTACAGGACTTCTATAACCACGATAAAGTGACATACTTCAGGACCCGAGCTAAACATTTTAGTGGCGCTACAACACGCAGCAGGTCCCATTTGACAAGAAACACTTCTGTTACAGACACTTGGCTTACTTTGTTAAAGCGGTTTACCTGTCCAGCAGAAAGGTTACAGGGTCTGTAATATCCCAAAGCGTCCCCCATTATTGTTGACCCGTCTTTTTAGCTCTTGTCCGGGTGGTCTACCTCCTTTTTAAGCGGCCGTTATTCCGCCAGAGTCTTCGGTATTTACTTCGTTTTCTCGCTTGAGTTGGCAGTCGTGGCCAAAGGAGGATTCAGACAATTTTCTGTACTTTCTGGTTGGTTTCTACTGTCTGATATTGTAGCACGCTAACTTTGTTTGAGCTCGTGAACGACTTGGGGGAGCAGCATCTGCCTCACAACCAATCAAGTTGGGGAAGGCTGGGAATGGTTTTGTTTACAGTCAGAAAGAAGGGGCCGCTCAAAAAACTTAAAATGTTGACTACACAGACAGAACAGAAGACAGCGATATCGTTATATTACCAAGTGTCATCAATGACTTATAGTTATTGACTGATATTAAAAGCTTTTTTTGTAAATACACCACAAAAAAAAAAAGCTTCTTTAACGGATTCCTGCCTACCCCACCTTTAAGTCCCTCAGACCAACATGGCATCCATTTTTCCATCAGTGTAGTTTCATCCTTCATTGGCAATAATTTACAGACTTGCTCTTTACTGGTTAAATACCCGGTTAGTTCCCTCAAGTAAAGTTGTTCTCTGTTTAGTAAATCTAAACAGTAGATCTGATACCTGCTACCAGAGCAAGTTTTATTTGTAGATTTTAAACCACTGAGACCTGACCAGCTCATTAATGTGAAGGGTTTTATGAAGTTCCTTAGTCATCGTGCACAGTGGTAAAAGTAATCCAGAAACTTGTCCTTGTCCCAGAGTTCCTGCTAAATGTTTGATTGCACTCGCTATTCCTGAAACTTAAACGCAGCATTCTGAGGAGAGAAGGATTCCACTCATTTAATTGATAACAGATGTAGGTGCCCATGAGGGGTGAAAGGTCAGCATTGCCATAGCAACGATGGGATGTGGTGTGCAAATGAGGCAGAAGAAAGGATAGGAGGAGGGGCAGTGAAGGAGCCAGGGTCAGGGGTCAGAGGTCAGAGTGGTATTGAAACAAAGGAGCTCCCTCTGTCCACGCTGATCAATACTCGGACCTGATGGGGGGCAGGGAGGGAGGAAGAGGTAGAGGAAGGGAGAAAGAGGTGGTTTGGTGTGAGGTGGTCAAGAGCATCAAGATATACAAGATATTTCAAAATATACATTATATTTTCTTAAACCTTCAACTGTCCCGTCAAAAGACACAAATAAACACCTACATGTATATTTTATGTGTGAAAACACCTGATAAGATTTCATCTCTGTGCCACAGAAGCATGTGAATGTTCCACTCTGTTCCTCTCAGTGTATGTTCATCACACAGAGGAGTTTATGACATCCTTAAAGCATAGACCTGCTGCCCCAGATTACTCACAGGAGTAGTCTTTTCACAAATAGCTGATTCTTTTTTAGGGCATTTAAAGAGAGATTCTACTTTTTTTTAACCTGAGCTGTGTTTTTACACATTTTGGTGAGTTAATGATGAGTATCATTCAGAGTACATTAATGTCTCTGTTGACATCACCTTTAAGATGGGCAGCATGCTTCGCACAAAGTGTCATTGCCTTTTTTATGCCTAGTGCCAAAAAGTAATATTTAGCCCAAGAAGAGGTGCATTGCTGTAGATGTTGAAAGTGTCAGAGGCTTTAACCAACAAAAAAACAGGTCGTAAGTCTAAAGTCATGCTTGCAATACTTCCCTGATATCCAGAGGGCGCATAAATGAGATAACAAAATAAACAGCAGTGACCCCCACTGTTTATAAAATACCTCACTGATCACATTTCCCCCTGATATTCATGAAAACTTAATAGTATCCATTACATGCAGTACGAACTACAGCCATGTGATCCAGCTGTGAAGAGAAGTAAATAACAGCTTATCTTACTATAATTTCTATTATCTAAGAGCATGGGACGTTAGTCATCGTAAGGTCCTGTCTGATACTGTCAGTCTGTCCTGATTTTTGAGTAATAAACAAAGTTAATGCTGCTGCGCCTTGTGCATATTTAGATGTACTCGTCTGTTAATTTGGAAAACGCCTGGTTGTTTCTGCTGTTCAGAGGAACTGTTTCAGTGGATTTAACATCAATCCTTGTCTTGATACATGTTTCAATGGACTCAGCAGAAACAGTGTTTTGCTGTTTCTTAACAGGCAAAGTAATGCAACCAAGTGCCCCATAATAGCTCTCCTTTAGACACTACAGTATCACAAAGATGCAAAGCTTGGACAAGCCAGATTTATTACAGGCACTTGTGAAACACGCTTCTTCTCTTTTCCTTGTTTAACAGTCTATAAGTATCCTATTAAAGACATTTTAAACACCAAGTTATACAAATGACAAATACTTTTCACTCTGCCTTAACAAAATTCAGCATAAATCTGTGTGTACTTTATGGTTTATTGTGCCTCTCAGTTACTATTATCATGTTAAAGCGTTTACAGTTGTGGTCCAGAGGCAGAGTGATGCCATCTACCTATGCAATTTCAAATATTTTAACATTTAAACATCAAACCAGACAAATGTAAGAAAGCTAAGTCTTCGTTCCGCATGTCCTCTGCGTGCTTGAAGACTTTTGACAAAAAATCTCATCCTGCTGACTTGTGACTCTTAAATGTGTCATTTATTGTGTATATTTCACACGGAAATGGAATAAACAGAGCTGTTTCCACAGCTGCATTCAGAGTATCAACTTTTAAACTGATAAATGATATCTGTTTTGACTGAATGTTGGTATGTTGAATGTTGAATAAACTAACTTTATGATAAATATTTTAAGTAGCTGTTTTGTTGAGACTCTTCATATTCCGTTGAGACCCTTTGGTTAGTTCACTGGTGTATTTGTTTTTGTGTTACAGAGTATTAAAATGCAGTCTCTTACATAATTTAAAAGCAGTGTTACCTTTATTGCTGCTCTCTGTACTCTATTTACTTTATTTACTTGTTTTCTAGCAGATAGAGAGTAAAGGGGAAAACCCGAGGGCCTGTGGAAGAGCAGATTGTGTGTGTGTGTGTGTGTGTGTGTGTGTGTGTGTGTGTGTGTGTGTGTGTGTGTGTGTGTGTGTGTATACACAAAATCAATGGTTTTTAACTGCCTGTTTAAGTGGCCAGTGTCTCTTTGTGTCACACTGCACCCACTGACCTTATTTATCCTGACTTAATGAATTCACCAACAGGATTTCACTTAGCTGCTGATCATTAGCTTTCTTAGCGTAGATTTATAGATGAATCCACATCTGACTCACACATCAACAAATAAAAGCTGTTCTTTTCTTCAATGACGGCAGCTTATTGAGCCATTACCTTTTGCCGTTATATAATCATTTCTTTTTAACAGACTTTGTAACATTGCCATAGGAGAAGTTTTACACATGTGCATTTGCACTCTGGAAGTTCCAAGTTTCCATATCACACTTATTTATCTGAATATTTGCACACAGTCGTAATGTTACATTCAGCTTTTAAGCCAATAGACAGAAAAAAACATTCTCCTCTATGTTAAAGTTACTCATCTTCAAACCCAATGACTCTTCAAAGCTGCCATCATCCACCTATCGTGATTATATTAACAACAAAAAGACTTTCAGCTTTTAGTTTTCCAGATCAATGTCAATTTGGATAAATCCTTGAACAGCTGCTCAGCACTGGGACTAAAGATCAGGGGGCTGCACGGTGACAGGTTTGTTAAAAGATGAAACAGGAAAGCTGGGATGTGCTTCCCTCTAGTGGTAGAATTTAAGCATGACATATGACATGATACAAATGGTATTTTACTCAGGTTTTAGTTAAACTAATTTGAACAGCAGCTTCTTTGAAAGAGCAACCATTTAGATAATACAATAAAACAGTATTAAAGGATTAATTCACTGTTTATTTATGTGATAATTACAATCACTCCTTGTAGTTGTCATTTGTGTTTACAACAATTATCTCAATTTTTTACTTACAGTTTAATTATTACACTTTTTGAAGTAACCTTTTTATAATCCTGTGCCGATCATTTTGTTTCGTCTATCACTGACAGAAAAAAAAACATGCCCATGTGGGTTTGATGACGAACATAAAGGTGATTTAAATTTATTTGTAAGATTTGCTTTTTGAGAGACATAAAGTCAGAAACAGGTTGTGAGTGTTACTTTTTTTTACCCCCCAGTTTTGTTGTCATGAAACAACCTTTGCAGAAAACGTCTGAGACTAGCTGTTAGGGTCTTCTTAGCTCCTCATACAGCCCTGATAGCATGTTCATCATGTTTTGAAAGAGTCATATGCAAATGTATGAGGATATACTCCTCCTGTATACTCCTTCAGAAACTTTTTCACCTTCTCATCCGACCTTTACCCGTACTCAACAAGACAAAATGGCCATCTTCAGTTACCTTTCTGTCGAACTTCTTGTCATCAGTCTAATATCACTTTTAGAGGACCGAAACTATGGAATAATCTGGATGCATCTCTAAAATCAATATTATCCTTCAAATCCTTGAAAATATCATTGAAATCTCATCTAACCATGTCTTAAATACATCATTATTTGTTATGATTGTGTTTCTTTCCTTTTTATTTATAATTATATTGTCTCTATCTGAGGTTGATGATTAGTCTATGTTTTATTTATGACAATTTGTATATGTTTTGACCTTTCCCTACTCATTGTATATTTATAACCTGTTTATGTCCTAGTTACTTTGTTGTTCGCACCCTATGCCTTCACTGCCCTGACTGAGGTGGAAAAAATAAATAGAAATAGAGGAAAGTTTTCTATTCAAAAATAGACATTTGATGGATGTGTTTGAGGATAATTAAACTCAGAGAAATGCGGGTAAAACAAGGTTCAAGCATTGATTCGAGCCTTCGATCAATGGGTTTGATTATTTCATTACATTTTGATTGCTTAAGTAACCAAAAAGAAACTGTTTTAGTTCTTTGACATTCATTTTCTCTTTTCTCTTTATTCTAGATGCTACAACTGTGGAGAGCCCGGTCATCACGCCAAAGAGTGTCAGCTGCCTCCTCAGCCCAAAAAGTGCCATTGCTGTCAGAGTATTTCCCACATGGTGGCCAACTGTCCGGTCAAAGCACAGCAGCAGCAGCAGCAGCAGCTGCATTTGTCTCTAAGCGCTCAGGGAACATCTTCCTCTCAGGAGGAGAAGGAAGGGGAGCAAAGTCAGCCTCCCCCTCCCTGAAAACTAAGAGTGAGAGAAAGTGCGAGGTTTTTCACTGGAACACTGCCCACAAAAAGAGCTACCTCAGGTTTTATTTATTGAGCCACAAAATGGAAGACATCACTGTGATACTTTTGTGATATGTACTGATCTCTATATCAGAAGCTTTTATCTCTCTTTGTTGTTTTTCTGTCTTGAATAAGTGTCCTCGCTCGGAAAAGAAACAATCAGATTTACTGAATATCCAGCCAATACGTAGCCGCAGGTATAAAGTCCTACTTGGGACTGGTTTGACTGGTTTTGTGCCTCTGTAAACATTTGACAAAATCCATATAACGTCATTATTAAGACAATTAATGCTGTACTTTGAACGAGTCATTTTACAACATGAGATATTCGCCAAAATATCACCACTTTTACTGACAAAGAAAGTGGTCCTAAGTGATAAAACAAAGCATCGTTTCATTCTATATCACCAGAGTTGAAATATAAAATAAACAATCCAACATTTGAATGTAAGAAAAAAGAGCATATCCTGAGTATCTCCCTTTACTGGGAACACTTCTCGGGTTCATGTAGTTAAAAACGTAGTAACAAGATAAGTGCCATAACTTTCACTTTTCAGGTTGATAAAAGCTGCTTTTGAAAGCCACATAACACTGAAAACAAGAATATTTTCATACATGGAAACCACATGAACAGGACTTCTTTCCATTAGCGGTGAAGTCAATGTCTTAATAACCAAGTTGCCATGTCACTGTTTAAATTTATATGCAAGACCAGTATTGATTGTATTGGCAGACTTTGTCTGCAAAACAGTATAAATCCAAAGGAAGTGTTTTCACATATCAGGGATGTTTTCACGTAAACAATATTCACTCAGTTATTGTAAACTGAAGGTGAAGCTGAAGTCAGGGGCTGGCTGTATATAGATAATATCTTTTTATATGAACTATTTATTCAGAGTTGTTCTCCCTGAAGGACAGACTGAACTTTTGACAGCTTGAACAATTTTCTTTTGATCCTGTGCTGTGTTTCTGAAATATCTTGATATCATTTGAATACCCAGGTACCGATAAATTTGCTGAATTTTCACTGAAATGACAAGTACAAAGTCTCTTGGTGTTTTGTGCGAGTTAAATTAGTTTCCTAGTAACCTCAGCTTGTGTAGAGTTGACGTAGAGATTACATTTTGAACTCAGGGAGAACTTTTGACTTAGTGTCTTTTAGGATGTGGATAGATCTGTCACTCATTTTTGCTTTGGAGATTTCTGAAGAACCAGGGAGTTGACTGCTGAATGAGCCGCACACTACCTTTTGTCATTTTCTACAACAACAGATCAATGAGTACTATGGCAACTTTTTGCATTGTGCGTCCTTGAACGTGATGACTGTAATATTTCTTAATAGTGTTCATACTGTATCTGACCTGTTTATGTAGAAGTCAGACAGACTGCTACACTTAGTCCCACTTCAGAGGTAGCATACTTAAAAGGACCTCGCCTTTGTAGCTTGTCCAGATCACTCAGGACAAACTTGAATGATATGGTCTGGTTCAGGGAGGATTCCACATTTTGTTACCAGCTACGCTCTCTTGTAACAAACACCACAAAGTTCCACCTCTGTCACCTTGAAACAGTTAAATATCTGGATAATTAGCAACACATCAAGCATCACATAACTTCAGCATCTCTGTAACGATTAGTTAGATTGTCAAGACATTTCTATTAATGGCATCTGATTGTGTTGGGACTAAATGTTGACATTTAACTGTGTGTAATGTGTCTGCTTCAAAGTCCAAAGTCTTATTTCATGCGGCATGCAAAGCATCATGGGCTGCGCTTGGCCAGAAATGATGCATCATTTGCAGCCGGAGAGAAGTCGATAGCCTTTGTTGGCCACATTTAGGGACAGCCTTGGGACATGCCACTGTGGCACACTCAGTCTACAAATGAGTCTCTCCAAGGATGCTGCCTCTGAATCGGGACATAATTAATGTGATCTTTGATATTGAATTCCGACATGTGAGGGCAGACATTTTCAGTACCTAACATGAAACTACACCTGTCATGGAAAACTGAATGTTTTCTGTGAGCAGAGCTATCTGAAAAGATTTCATGTTGCTTTCATGTTGCCTGAAAATGTTTTCTGTTTGCTCATTCATAACATCTGAATGCTTGACTATATTTAGCGTGCTAACAAGGCTAAAGGACTGTTGAGCTTTCATGCCTTGGGGTACAATATGAGGAAAACTCTTTGCTTACAATTCAACATTCAGTACACAAAAGGTTTTTGGGAAGCAAGTCAGGTACCTGAAATCTTTCAAAAGGCTGAAATTGCTGTATCATAGAAGCTCACTAGTTAATGAGAAAATTGATCCCCATTTAAATCCAGGTATGTTAGTCTGACAATGAGAAGTTTGATTTAGTGCGATTCAGTTGGACTAATGTGTTCCCATTTTTTTTAAATTCTAGTTTCAGTGGGACTGCGGCAAATACCTACATTTTTTTAATTAGATGTAAACATTCTGACTTTCTCCCTGTTTAACCTGGCCAGGTTAAACACTGACCCTGCGCTCACCATCTAAAGCAAAACCTCTGAGATTTTAGCTCAGTGGTTAAAAATGGGGAAAAAAACTGCAAACCAATGTTTCAATGAACACTGCAGAAATTTAAAAATACCATTTTGCGGAAAACCTGCAATCTGTTTCCTTCCTGATGAAATACTAGCAATTGAGGATGTCAGAATTTCAATACCTTTCAGTTTAATGTGCTTCAAAATTACATAACCCGTATCAAATATTTGACTGTATTAAAAAATTACTAAAGCATATGGAAAAGAAATCTACCTACAGCTGCTGGATGTAAGAGAGAGAGTACAGTAGAGGTCGAGTTACATAGAAATCAAGTAAATAGAGGAAACACCACAAATGAAAACAAACGGTGAAGCACAAAAAGTACATTTTATAAAGGATCTATCCATCGTCAGTCTCTGTTCACTTTTTTTGGACCTGCACTCTTTGCAGTGGAATAAGAAGCAAATGATTTATAATTGCGGGCGCTCAGGAATAAACTTTTATGACTGTTGTGTCAAAACAGGTATCAGTTTTGTTTGATTTTCACTGGTTTTGTACTGAAGCTTAAATTTCTGGTGTAGTGACAACCATATAAGACGACTTAATCAGTAGATTTTTTTAAGTTTTCGGAAGATGTAGGTGTATGATGTTTCCAATTTTAGATAATTATATTGACGAATTTATGATTTTCTTCTTTTTTTCTGGTTGTAGGAATAAATCAGGTAAAATGTCAGAATTCACTAAATACATACACCCACAACCGCTGTTCAAAAAAGACACAGAAGGTACTGACTGACATACACAAGGCTTTGGCTGTTGTTATGAATTCACTACGATGCTGTTTTTACTGTACATATCCAGTGTGTTTTTCTACGTGTGTTTATAGTTGGATGTTCATGATGTGTCTGCATGATAGTATTGGAATAATAGATTAGCTGTTTTGTGTTCAAGGTGACTGGAGCCTGAGCCGAAGGATTGCACAGCCCTTAAGGATGATCAAAAGCACAGGCATTGATCATCATTAACGATCATTACACCTCCATTATGTGCTTGAGTTCACCATTATGCTCACCATGCTACAGTACAATGGGGTCTAATTAACCATGTATAATACTTTAATTCAGTCCGGTCCTAGTAGGTTGTGTCTCTTGTAGTTTTTATTTCTTTTTTTCGTATGACAGAGACAGAACCACATTTTGCCAAAAAATCTATACAAGGCTACCTCAGGTGTGATTTTGGACAGCTTAGAAATAGCATGTCCAAAAATGTTTTGATTATTTATTGTAAATGTTCTTTATTAAGTTATTCATTCAAGTATTTATGATATATTTTGACGTGTTTATTTAATGTGACTTGTGCTACCTCAAGAATGTATTCTGCTATTATTCTGGCACATTGGAGAGATCCTGTACTTAGACCAAAGAGATGCTTTTTGAGAAAGTCTTGACTTTGCTTTGAAGAGCTAGAGAGACACATAGAAACTGATTGTTACATGAATAAGATGTTCACTCACATTCTCCAAACTAACTTCATATCTTTACTCTGGTCAACTTCACTATAAAAGTGAGTATGACAAATATTCACAAAGACAAAAATGTTTACTCATCATTCAGGGTTGTGCTCGACAAATTCGACCTTTTTTAAAATCAGTGATCCAAAGAGATGATTTGTGCTGCTGTATGATTGGAAATAAAAGCTCTAACATTGAAAAAGTTTGTGTTTCATAGACCTTTTTTTGTATTTAAGCTGTAAGGGGATGACTGTCAAAGATATTTCAATGCTATATGTGTTTTGTCCCATCCATATGCATATACAGAATGACCTTTCCATTCAACAGAGCTGTCAATCATGATGTCATCTCTTCTCTTTCTAAAATGAAATAAGTACTTAAAAATGACCCTCTCAGAGAAATGAGTGCTTGAACATTGAGCAGCATGATAAAAAATAACTTTACCAACAGAAATCATGTCTGAGACAAAGTTATCTGATGTGTATTTTGGTTTTATAGTGTGCCCCATGTTTCATCTGTACAAGGCTGGTTTTATGATCTTTACTGCAGCCAGTCAGCAGTCTTTTGGCTTCACAGCCAGTGAGCACTAAGGCATCTACATCAATATAGTCTACAGTAAGAACAATATTAAGAGATTAATAGATTGTAGATTTTGATTATTAGGGTTCCCTGCTCACCCTCTATCAGTGAAATGCGGGGTGACTCAGCTCAAGGAAGAACATTTATGATCATTTCCTCACGCAAATGCAATTAGACTGAGACGCTAAGGCAGAGGAAATACCACGTCTGCAGTGCAAAATTTTTAATATGGTGACTATTACTTCAAAGAAATGATAAAGTAATGATCATAAATGATCTTCCTTGAGCTGCGTCAGCCCGCAGCAGTCTGTAATGGACTGGCCTGAGGTTTCGCTACAAACAAGCGGCTGCTGGAAGAGAGTGGGTGAGTTGTGTTTAGTCTCTTTTCTTAAGAAATTAGGCAAAGTTGAAAAGATGTTTGATGGCTAGTGCTTTGACTAGGATCCTATTTGTACTGTTAACGCTGTTCTGAGCATTATTTGTGGCTATAGAGTGGTGTTTTGGTTGAGGTTTGTTTATAGCTCCTCAGACCACTGTGTATTGCTATCCTGTGGTATTTACTAAAGTTGGTATAACTTGAGAAGTAAGAGGTCGGCATCGTTTATCATTCGAGGATGTGTCTCACTTGGTGTTACGGTGTGTTTGACCCTAAATTAATTTTACGCCGGAATATCCCTTTAATTTATGACAGATATTTTGCATTGTGGAAATCATTTTATGCTACTGCTGATATGTGCCATATTATGACTTAAATAGCCCAAATGAACATATCCTATCCTACTTGCAACCATAATCCTCTCTTGTGTGTTGTACTGTATTGTAGAGTAACAATTCAAGTTGCTCATTTCCTCCGAATGGGTTTGTGAAACATAGTTTTGGTGTTTGTCACTTTTTACCGTCAGATAATTTCCCTTTCTGCTCATGAGTGGGTCTGTTTCCCACGGGGATTAATAAAGTTTCCCTTGTGTATACTGTAACTCAAATGTTAACGGGACTTTACTTTGAAAACCGAAGCAGGAAGTCGCCTCATCGTGGCCACCTCTGCGCTGCACTGCACAGCAGCTGCACGCGCTCACGTCGTCCAGTGTTTGACAAAACCTCGTCGGTCTGACTGCGCGAGCTGAACGTGTGCGGCGGTAATGGCTGCCAGGGAGAGTGAGGAAGACAACAAATGAAGCTCTGAGACACGATTTCTAAGGTGAGTGTGAAATCATGACAACCCACGGCGGAACGTTTTCAGCCTTTTGGACATGTACACAGCTGTCTCGTCTGCTGAGGCTACTTATCTACTTGTCTCGCAGGTGTGTGTGTGTATGTGTGTGAGCTGTAGGGAATGTGGCTATTTGTATGTCACACACACACACATAGAGAGAGAGAGACACACACGCACACACGGGACAATAAACTGTCAATACTCTGCTCTTAACATGCACACCTCCTGCATGCCCCCCGGTGTAAGCCCAGTATAAGAAGAGTGGACATGTGTAAGGGTTGAATTATGTAAGATAGACGCAGACAGACATGCCGAGTGTGCTGTGGAGAGCTGGACTCTTTGTTAGCTGCTGTTAACGTGATTAGCAATCGCGAGCTAACCACAGGCCACAGAGCTGTTGGCCTGTTAGCCAATCAGGCGAGCGGATGTCTAATTAGCCTGTTAGCACGCTGGCTGGCAGTCATCCTGCCTCTCTGCCTTTTGTTTTAAACCAATTTAATGCTCGTTTAGAAAGAGTTACATAATACCGGGCTAATTATAAAAAGATGGGAGGATGGTAGAAATTTATTTACAATTGCTCATATCCTGGAGGAGGATTATGAACACTTAGAACCATTCTTGTTTTTGCTCTTATGGAGAGATCAAAACATGCTGTTACAGGAGACCAAAATATCGACTTTGGTACAACAGTAAGGGGGAAAAAAAGCAGCCAAAGTCACAGAACACATGAACATCTGACATATTGATAATGGTAATAGTAAGAAATAAGATTTATTAATCCACGAAGAGAAATTGAATTGTCTGTCGTCTCATTTGTCATGTCAATCTAAAAGTCATTGACTATTTACTGAAGAGTTGTAAAGTCTGATGGCTGTTGGTTTAAAAGATCTTCTGGATCTTTCTGTCCTGCAGTGAAGAGACAGGAGCCGTCCATCACCGTTGGCCCTTTGGTCCATTAAGGTGTTGTGAAGTGGGTGATCCATGTTCTTGAGAATAGTCTCCACCTGCCTCTGTGTAGATCTCTCAAAACAAAAAGAATTTTGCATAAATAATATTCAGACTAATCGCAAAATATTCCCACTTAGACATATTTTTTTTTTAGTTTTAAAAATATGTTCATATTTTTTAAAGTAAACTAAAGACCTACCGTTAGTCTTTTAATCTTTTAATCTACATGATGTGATTTTACGCTATTTTCGTCGTAGAGCAGGGATGGGCAATTAATTTTTACCATATTTTTCGTACTATAAGGCGCACTTAATTTAATTTTAATTTAATTTTTCGTCTTTGTTTTAACTTTCATCAGTGCTAAGTAACTTTAGCTCGTAAGCTAACCTGTTCAGATACAACATACCATATGTATTTTCACTGTCTCAAACTCAGTCGCGTTGCTGTCACAGCACCATTAGGTCTCAGTTGTTACCTTATGTTTATGGATTATAGTTTAATGTGCTTATCTGGTACTGGCCCCGACTCAGTACATGCTGTCATGACAGACAGTCATCTCAACACAAGTGTCTAATCAGAACTGAAAAACAGTCAGTCTGCTGTTGTGTCAGTCTTCTCGCTTCCACCCGGGACGCGTCTTTTTCCCCTTGGAAAGTCGCAAAATCGCATTGCGCTTGATGTGTATAGTCAGGCACATCAAAATTAGCCTCTGAACATTTCCTAATTTTACGTCGTATATTTGTGTCGTAAGGCGTCTACGAATATTTTGCCGATGTTTAAACTTGTCTCTGTTCACGAATGCAGATCTAGGATGTACGCACCTGCATCCAAACAGAAATAAAACAATGGCTAGGTTTTCAAAATAAAAGAAACACACTTGTATAGCATGTTGATGATTTGATTGACGGACCTCACGAAGGGCCGATGTGGTACTTAGGCTGTAAAATGCCCAGGTCTGTCCTAGAGTAACTATCTTGTGTTTTACTACCTCTTTTTGAATGTACTTTCTTTTATTGTTGGATTTTAAGACTGTTTTATTTAATGAACTCTTAACGCTTTATCACCTTCATTATATTTTATCACGGTTTTATCATTTTAGTCCAAGATCCAGTGTTTCCTCATCTTTTTTAAACTCAAGTCATCCGTGGCAAGTTGAAGAGTCCTCACCATGTCTTTTGAGTGTGCATCTGTGTGTGTGAGCGTGTGAGTGCTGTATGTGGTGAATGAGGGTTGAAAGAGTGGGTAGTGTTCGGTATTTGTATTTTTATTAGTTGACTTCATAGTTTTTTTTTAATATTCTCCACGAATGGACAGAACTTTAAGCTACATTCCATGCATGAAAAGTGCTTTAAAAATCAAGTTTGATTGATTGATATAGTTTTAAGTATGGAGTTGGTCGTGTTTTTCTTCTGATTTCTTTATTATTTGCGTTGTTTGGTACATTTCTGTCAGTCATTGTGTAGAGCTGTGGGGTTTATTATCAGCACACCCGTAGGTCAGGTCTTATTCAGTAGAAAATGCCCAGGTGACACCCCTGTTTCTCTTCTCTGCTGTCTGTTCGTGACAGCTGCTACGTCTTCAGGAAGCACCAAAAGGACTGAATAGTTACCAACTTGTGTGTGTGTGTGTGTGTGTGTGTGAGGGCTGCAAGTGGTGTTGTGGCTGCAAGAGAGCTGCAGGTGTGACAGAGGCAGAGCATACAGTGTGAAGTGTGAAGCACGACTGAAGTTAAATCAATGTCAGCACCTACCTGTCCTGCACAGAGGTATGTGACTGCAAACTTTGCTTCTCTCCTTTGGGCATTTTGTGTTTATTGACAATACAGCTGAAGAGAGACAGGAAATTGAGAGAGAAACTAGTAGGGGATGCTGACCACCAAATGGTTGTGTGCAGTAGTTTGGTTTAATTTTGCTTTGAGGTGTCTAGTTTGTTGAAAAGCTGCCATCTTGATTGTTTACGCTTGAGCAGTGCCCCTCCGTTGTAATCTTAAATAAAGGATTGTGATTGGTTTAATCTACCTGACGCAAAGGCATTTTTGAATACTCCATGCATAGACATAGTCATGCATCAGGAAGAAGATGATTATTTACACTTAGGGTGGGAATCGTAGGGTCAGCCATGATAGAGCTATGAGACTTGCACAACAGTTTTTTAATTTAATATATCTAATTAAGTAAGGCATGCAAAATGCGCCTTAAAGATGAGTATAAGTTTAATGTCTGTATCAGCATCACGAGGGAGCACTGTGTTGTGTTTTTTACGTTTCATGACCTTCTCAGTCTTGGTTGTTACCGTCCCTGCCCAAATTTGATTGGTTTAAGAAAACGTACACTATGTTCCAACATTTGTCGTACTTATCAGTTTACATTTTACACAATGTCCCTGCCTATTTTGAAATAGGATTTTAACACTATTTAAAGAGCATTGTTTTCTAACTAAAGTAATTAATGGTACTCAGATCTGGTCGTTCTCAGACTTGATTTCTTTCACACTTTTTTTCCCAAACTACTTGCGCGTCTTAATCTGATTAATCAACTGTGAGAAAATCATCGGCCTGATTATGAAACATGAAGTTGCTGCAGCCCCAGAGCTGTTTCTGGTCTGGCAGGTAAATCAAGATTATGTAAGTAATCATAATAAGGATATGAGAGACTGATCCAACCATTGGCCTCTTTTGGGGAGGTTGTGCCTGTCATACACTTCTCATTTTCTTAATGGTCGTGTTAATTTCTGGAAAATGTCACATGTTCCTGTGACATCTGCATGTGCAGCGATCATAAACACCCCGACTAGGTAACAAAATAACCCTGTAACAGATACTAGTTTGTGAGCTCGGTGTCAAATAAGCAGGGTGGTCATTTTTGAGCCTCTAAAGAGGTTCATTAGTGGTCACTGGAAACTTCTTGTACTGTGAAGAGTTGATTATAATGGGAGAAAAAGAAGTGATGCTGCCATGTTTTTTTTTTTTTTTAAACGTTCCTCTGAACCTCAAAACAAAAACAATTTCAGAGCTACGTTATCACGCACACTCATGTCTCAGTGGAAGACGGCAGTTTGGTTTAGTTACACCCATCTGAAAAGTTGAGGAGATTATCCGAGTCTATTGTGAATTTTGAAAACAATCCAGGGGAATTTTCAGAGTGCTTGTGTTTTTCAGACAAAAGTAATTCATTTTGTGGTTAGGCAAATATGTCACTACATAGGCAGTTAAGGGGAAATGATGTTGGCTTTCAAGAATAATTTCCAGTGAGGACTCCAGTTAAGGAAAAAAATTAGATGTTTTTTTTGAGAGGAAAGGGAAAAATTTGTGCGGCTACATTTTTGTAGGTTGGCGAATCAGACGAATCTGTCAACAGTTCAGACTAAAATAGTTGCATCTGTTGTGATCATAGTGAAACTAAAACTTGAGGTCATTAAGGATAAAACTGTGTCAGCCCCTGTCAGTCATTTGTTTCAGGTTAGTGAATTAATGTGCATTTAGCAGAGAGCATACACCGTGATATGTATTCTAGTCAGTAAGCCTTGATAGCTTGCACACTATGCAAATCTGTTAGCTGCGTAACGTGCAGTGCGTGAGTCCACAGATGAGTCCAAAGTGTTACTCAGTGTATCGTTTGCTGCCAGCCTAGCCTGAACCTTTTGACAACCAATCATACACTAGATGGGGTGTTGCTCAGGTAACCAGGAAATTTCTCTTTTCTCTTATTTCTCTTATACTTTTATTCGTCTTTAATGTTTTTATATCGTTTCATTCAGAGCATTTCATTGTATTGTTGACCTTGTTTAACATACACATGACGAATCAACAAATCTTGAAATCTTGAAACTAGATGCTTGTTAGATGATCATCACCGGGACAGAGAGTCCCATTTTTTGCAACAGTCCTTTGTGCATCAACATTGAAATACCAAAACTCAATTTAGCATCATTTGAGATTATTCTCAGCAATGCTGGTTGTAGTTTATGTATTTTTAAATAGAAATAATCGATAATTGATGTATTTCGTGGCTGTTTGATGGTTGTTTGCCTCATCACTTTTCTTCTAAAAAGGAAAAATGTGTCATAACTCCACCTCAGCTGTTGGTTAACTTGTCCTACTTTTGTAATACTTAGCTCCAGTCTCTTTAACCGTCATCATCCTGCAGCTATACCTGTGAGTGACATCTGATCATAGCATAATAGCTGGTTACAATTAGATAAAATAACCTTGACTTATTTCATAACAATAAGAATGAGCATTTGTTAAACAGTTAAACGCTTGGCTTTAAGGGATTTTCTTTTCTGGTCTGGGTGTCACCGCTGCTCTCACACCCTGCAGCAGGTGAAGTATTTAAAAAAAACAAAAAACATTAGGCGATTATTAGACCAAACATTTAAGAATATTCCTATTTGAACATATTCAGGAAAGACTGTATTTCTAGACCTCTGACTTAATCTGATATGTTGTCAAATAATTGGTAATATTGTAGTATTTGTGTTTTTTACCAAAAAGCACTCTGTTTTCTGACACATAAACAATCAGCCGGTCGGCCATGTTGGCTATACCGGTAAATCTGACGTCGCAACAACACGAAATCTGATTGGTCAGAGGTGGACACACGCAATATGCAAAACTTTAGAAAATTCGACTGTGATGCAAAAAAATAAATGCTGCAATATCGCAGGACGGGAAAGTGTCGCTGATGTGAACACTTGTATTGACAGGATATGGGTTTGAAAAAAAATATTGACGTCTTAAAAAAAAAACACTCCCAGTGTGAAAGGACCTTAAGTCAATACTTGGTGTTTGATTGGTCCACCTCTGTTAGTGTTTATTACGTCAGCTCCCAGATTGACGTCACAGCCATTATTAAAAGGTATGTTCACACCTTGGCATCAGCAGGTTTCAGAAGCACATCTGAGGTGTCATATAAATTTAATGAGAAGCTAGTGATCCCTGTGCTGTAGAAAGAGAAAAAAAACTGTTTTGTAATAAAATAAAAAAAACACGAGACTAATATTTGCTCTGAGTTGTGAGTTGTAGGAGAAGAATTTAATGAGAAGTAAAATTTGAACAACTGGCTAAGCTTATAGAGAAGGCTTACATATACCATCCCCCTGTGTGAAGCATGGGGGTGGGGTGATTTCAGGCCCTGGTGCACAGGGGCACCAAGTTATTGCTCAAAGGAGGAGAATGAAACGGTCATCAAGTTCAATTATCCGTACAACACAGCAGAGGAGGAATGCCCATTCACATCCCCGAGCTTAGATGACTGAGTAGAAATGGTCAAATCTGCTCAGTTTATGAAAGTAGTATTAGGTAACAACAGTGAAAACACCCTAGCTCCCGTAATGTAAATAGTACAGCTGTTCATTAGCATTTCAGGTAACTGATTTTAAATACAATGCAAGTCAGAGATGAGTGAAACTATCCTGGAGTGGTGCGACTAAATCCCTGAGTTCAAACCAGAAGTTATTGAGTTTTAAAGGACAGGGTCAAAGTTTTAAAGTCAGTCCAGTATTGAGTTGCTCAGTTTTATTTGTACAGTTTAAGTTACAATTATTCCCTTTGAATGTTCTTGACAGGACTGATGGTTGTAAGTGAAGAACTTTTTGTTTCTGTTTGGATGAAGTGAAAGTAAAGTCTTGGCTTTCTGGTCTTTTGTTACCGCAGATAAAGATGTTTGTATTAGTCACTCCAAGTTCAGTTCTTAGTTCACTTCACTTCAGTTGAGTGTTTCTACTGTGTCCCTGCCTGATGGAGGTTTTTAAGACCTGGCTTTTGTTTGAAATTTGACTCCATTGCTCTTTTTTTCACAGTGAGGACTAGGATGGTAAGCAGCCAGCCGAAGTACGAACTGATCCAGGAGGTGGGGCGCGGCAGTTACGGTGTGGTTTATGAGGCAGTAGTGAAACGCACAGGGGCCCGGGTGGCGGTGAAGAAGATCCGCTGCCACTCTCCGGAGAATGTGGAGCTGGCCCTGAGGGAGTTCTGGGCCCTCAGCAGCATCCAGAGCCAGCACCCGAACGTCATCCACCTGGAGGAGTGTATCCTGCAGCGGGACCAGCTGGCCCAGAGGATGAACCATGGGTCCAGCTCTCCGCTCTACCTGGAGGTGAGAAAAGAGAGATCACGAAACAGGGTGTGGGACTGTATGTTGTGGTTTAACAGGAATCCTGCTCCGAATGTGTGTTCATATTAAACAATAAAGGTGGTAAACACAGGATGTAAAATGCTGCTGTCATGAGGCGGGATAAGTACTCTTTAAATATTTGTAATTTGTTTGCTCACGTTGAATAATAAGTCGATGTCAACCTGTAGGAAAGACAAGCTCCGCTAACATTAGCCACACTTAGCGAGCTGATTTTACATTGCCGACCTGCTGACTGATTCTATGTTGAATGTTACATTAAGTGTGCTCAATTTTGACTTCTTATTGGTCAGTATTTAAATTTCAAATAAAACAACATAAATATGAATCACTTTAAGAACTTGTTAAACTACGACAGCAGCTGTGAACCAAAACTATAAATGCAGACAAAAGACGTAGATGTGCTCCAGCTGGGAAACAACAGAAGGTGATTCATATCGGGCAACTTTGATTTAAAATATCAGTTATAGATTTTTTTTTTGTCTTTTATCTCAGACATGTTTTCATTTCACATACCTTGACATGTTTCGGCAGAAACTTTCGCCTTCCTCAGAAGTTTAATTTGGTGGTAGGTGTGACGCGTCATATCAGCTGGTTTTACAGACCCAAACGTAACACCAGCTACTCCGTAACAACAGCTGATATGAGGCGTCACACTTACCACCAAGTTAGACTTCTGAGGAAGGCGAAAGTTTCTGCCGAAACATGTCAAGGTATGTGAAAAGACATGAAAAGACAATACATGTCTGAGATAAAGGAAAAAAGAAAAACAATTCTAAGTAACTGAAGACATAATGAACATCATTCAACTAATAAAATATCAATATTTTGGAACCCAGGAAGAGTAGCTGATTGCTATGGCTTCAGCTAATGGGTATCCTTAATAAACAAATAAATAAACAAATATCCGCTCAAAATCAAAGTAATGCAGCTGTGAAGTAGATGTGACGGTGTGAGATTCACAATCTTGACGTGTAGCTGTAAGAACGAAACCTACATGAAGATAACTTTGTTATCTTAAGTTGTTATGAAACTGGATTACAACATCTTCTGACCTGGATCATTCCTCCTCTACCACAGAGATGAGTTGGTGGTCCAAACTGATGAATCCACTTTTTCTGTCATCTTCTTGGTCTTCTTCGCTCTATACTTCCTTCTCAAGCCCAGAGTCCATTTCTTGTGGTGCTTTGATGAACTCGTCATATTAGTCATATCATTAGTCATATCATATTAATTTTCCAGATGCCGTATTTAATCGGTTTGGAATAGATGCTGGAATTGCACATGCAGGTGGATTTTAGACTGTTTTCACTTTAGTGTTACCTTTCAGCCACTGGGTTGCAGAGGCTGATGTAACAGACTATCCTGTGTTTGTGCTTTTGTCTTTAACTGTTTCTCTCTGCAGAGTTTGTAGGCTGTGTTGTTGTTGTCGTCCTGCGGGTTGTACACATGTATATTCCTGCAGTTAAGTTTGCGCTGTTGTTGTTGTTTCACTCTGATGTCCCGTTTATTGTTGAGTCCAGGTAGGTGGACCCATAACGCCCGATGGTACTCATTAACTCTCTGTTTTGCACTTTGCACAAATTGTGCTTAGTGACTGCTGACATTAACGATCCAATGAGACAGTCGGCTCATATTGCCAAAAACTGATCAGAGCCGGGATCGGCGCTCTCTGGTCCGATGGTTGTGATTGGATGATGGAGATTTCCAGCCAAATATTTCTGCCTAAAGTCACAGAGCTGGTGGCAGATGTGAAAGGACAGAGACAACACCCAGGGAGGAAATCCTGCTCGACTTCTAATGAGTCTCAAGTACTTATTTGTTGGCAACATGCTGCTTGTCTAATAAAAGACACAATCTGTGCTAAGAATTTGAAGTCAGTGTCATCCTTTGCTGTGTTGGATGCAAAGAGGAATGTGTATTGTTCTCATTTGCGTCTCATTTGTCAATGTAGACCTTTGAGGCTAAATTTGATTGAGTAGTCAGCAGCATACTTGTTTATGTACAGTCAAATGTTTCAGGGTTACAGTAATGGAGGAGCAGAATATCAGCACAAATATTAGCACTCAGAACAACAAATACGCAGCTGAAGCCTCATTTATCTTTGGCTCTCTGCTGTTCAGCACTAGCAGAGGAGCTGGATATTTCTGGCTGGATCTATGTCCTCACAGTTGCATGAACGTGTTGTCAGGTTGAGGTAGGGGGCCTCTCCTCCACTCCCCTCCCCAGTCAACCTGTCTGCAGCCTGTCATGTCGCAGTACCTCCCCGCTGTCTGACGGCAGGCACACAGGCGCTCTGCCGGTGCCTGATTATAGTCTCTCAGCAGCACGCTGGGCTATTGTCACACCGCTCATTCAGTTTTCTGCAGCGCTAGCGTTGGACACTTTCCCAGAATCCTTTTTATTCCGGCGCTTTTTTTATTGCGCTGTAATGTTCCAGTACGTGCTTTCAGAAGAACGCATGATAATGGGACGGAATTATCTGACCGCACCAACTGTGGGATAATTTGCATCCATTCTTTTTGGGCAGTGGATTCTTTGGCTGCCGGCATGTCAAACAGTTTGCAGGCATTTGTTTACAGCAGGGCTTCCACTGGGATTTGCCTACAAAACATACTCAGAGCACACGTGTTGCCCGTAGAGGAGTTTACACCAGTAGCTTCCACACAGGGTTTAACCTGCCTCAAAGGATATATAATGTCAGGTCAAACATTGAAACTGCTCTTAGTGGTTTCATATGAGCCAGCCCATCAAAATACAACAGTGTTAATACTTCTGCTTTGTCGACAAATGCAGCTAATGTAGAAATGTGAAAACAGGGTTCTCACCAGGTACAGGGAGGAAGAAAAGCTTTAACCATCAGGTGTTTTCATGAATGATTTATGTACTTATTTACTCTATTTATGTTCTATTTTTTGTTAATATCATGTAAATTTGTTGGAGACTAACTGTTTATTGAGAAGCGGAGAATGGGAAGGTTTAAAAACAGCATAATTTCATCCTACTCCTTTTTGGTCATGTTGGGTTCACATTATTATTAGTAGTAGTATTTTTTGTTTTTATTTTTTATTTTGTATTGTTTCATTTGTATTTTTAATTTTTGTTTATTTTTATTTGTATTTTTTTGCTTTGATTATTGTTATTGTTGTTTTGAATTTTCTAATTGTTTTTGTTTGTTTGTTTTCAGTTTACTTTCTTGTGTTGCAGACACATGTTCAAAAAAAAAAAATCATAAATAAAAAAATGGAACATCTAAATGTCGTCTAGAGGCCGACTCCAAAACTCCATGTATCTCCATTTGAGCCATAATGTGCGTTTTTAAAGCACAGTCAAACATTTCAAAAGTTTTTGGTCTGTGGACTTTTTTTTTTATCTGTGACAGCTCGGGGGCAAACTTGATTATAACTGATAACATCTGATGATAGGGCTGGGCGATAAAACAAAAATTTACTGATACTGAAATTTACACTTTATTCTAGGGATGGGCGATAAACCGAAAATTGACCTATACCAAAATCTACAATAATAACAGACGTCATTTTGCCCATGTCAATGTATTCGGTGTCAAAAAACAAATAAAAGTTGGTTTTGGATGTGTGGAGGTAGGCTATGGTGTCATGTCCCTTCAAGACTCTGTCCTAAGTCAGACACGTGACTCCACCCCATCCAGTCCATAACAAAGAGGGAAAGACAGGTGAGGAGATGGAGGAGGGTTCAAAAGTTGTGGCAGCTGAAGTAGACAAAGTTAATGTGGGAGAGTGTGAGCAGTTTGTGGAGTAGATATCGTCCATTTATCGTTATCAAGGTGAACTGCTCAATACATCATGATATTGATTTGAGGCTGTATCTCCCAGCCCTATCTGTATATATCAAGGTAAAGAAGTCACGCAAAAGCAGGCTGAACTGACTGACAGGTGGGCATTGAGGTCTTTGCACATCGACTCTCAAACTGCCAGCTGCTGATCAGCATCAACTCCTTTGGGAAGTTGGTGGTCTTCTTTTTTTAGATGTTTTTCCAGCATCAAATTGGACGACTGACATCTTTAAATCAACCTGGAGGCTTTCAGGATGATTCTGCAGCAGCAGTATCAAAAAGTTGAACAGTCTTTGTTATTGTGTGTTTTCTCAGGAGTGGATGGACCTAGTGTTTGTTACTTTTTCTATTTTATATTATTTATATGCCCTAGAGCCAGTGTACAAGGTTTTTGTACGTGCATAGTGTTTGTTTTTCTTTTTATCATATTACAGATCTGGAGAGCACATCCAAAAAATCCTGTATTGAGAGTTCACAAAGACCTTCAGTCGATGTTTTTGATAGCAGACTATCAGACTGGTCCCTTACATCTGCCTTCATCACAGTTGCTCTTTAATCTGCATGTATCTTAGCCTATCGAAGTCTGACAACAGGTTCATGCAACTTCAAAAACATGCAGCTCCTCTGCTTATGCGCAGCAGCAGTACACACACACAAACAAAGATAAATCAGGTTCTAGAGTAGTGATAGTTTTCAACACGATATTAAAAAACACACAAACAAGGTGCGTAATAATTTCGAAATACTGAAGTTTTTTTTTTCTTAACTATCAGGGTTTAAATTACTCTTAAGCCTTGAGCAGTATGAAATTTTCTTGAGAATATTGGTCTTTTTATCCCCAACGTTGTTCTTTAATAACCTGTTGCTTTTCTGTATTTTCTACCAAACACAGTCGATCAAATTCTCAAGATACAGCCGAGATTAATCTTAATTTAACATGAGATGGATGAACCTTGCAGGTTTGCGGTCTGCTGTCAAAAAGAGAGATTAAATGAACTCTCTTCCCACAGCAGATATTAAAGATGAGAGGCCTCTCACTCTGCTCTGATTTAAAAAATGGCCCACAGAGGAAGACAGGAGACGACATGTTATGAATACAAAGCTGAAGCAACCTTGCTTGTTAAGTTATGAGTGACATTTTCTTCTCCTTCCACTGCAGAGTTTTTTTTTCACCCTCCATATGAAGATATATAACAACTAGACCAGGCCTGAGATTGAATTATCTCCCTGATGAGGTTTAAGCTGATACTTTTTCTCACTTTATTTCTCATTAATACAGACGTCGCTCAGCTTGTTCAGTGACTTCCTTTTAAGCTGTGGAAATGATCTTCCTCTGTGCTAAAGGGAATCGTTTAGCTTTTGCTTTTGCTTGTCAAACTTGTGGATAAAGCTGAGTTATACTTGAAGCCTGATAACTCCCTCTTCAGAGGGCGCTGGACAGGACTGCAGGACACTTCTTTTGGAGGAGCTGACAGAGAGGCCATCATGCTTTTTATTAGGGCTGGGCGATATGGCTTCAAATCAATGTCACAATATATTGAGCAGTTCACCTCGATAACGATAAATGGACGATAACTACTCCACAAGCTGCTCACCCCCTCCCACATTAACTTCGTCTACTTCAGCCGCTACAACTTTTGAACCGTCCTCCATCTTTTCCCTCTTTATTATGGACTGGATGGGGTGGAATCACATCTCTGACATAGGACCATAGCCTACCTACACACATCCAAAACCAACTTTTATTTATTTATTTTTTTGACACCAAATATATTGAACTGGGCAAAATGACGTTGGTTGTTATTATTGTAAATTTTGGTATCAGTAAATTTTTGGTTTATCGCCCAGCCCTATAATAAGGTGTACCTTTCCTATGAAATTATTATGTGGGACTAGAATCCTACATAAAAAATCATTTTTATTTGGAGAATACATCATATATCCTTCTGTTATGTGAAAATCACTATGTTGTTACCAAATATTCCGTATGTGTGCCACAGAAAACTTACAGATTACCGGCATTATCCATAATTTCGAGTAGTTTGTCCATAGTCCCCTTCTCTGCCACCATCACCACCAATCTTGTGTCGCACCAATATGGGCAAAATGACATCGGTTATTGTCGTAAATTTCGGCATCTGTACATTTTCGGTTTATCGCCCAGCTCTACTCTCTGTACCAGCGCAACATTCGACAGAGAAGTTCAGAGCTACTGAATCTAAAAAAAAAAAAGATAATATCTGCAAATTTAAATCAGTACACAGCATTTCAAACACACAGACAATACCAGCCTGTTCATGGGTACATCTCAGCTTGTGCAGCCAGCAAACACGAATGATTATCATGTTAACTTCCTTTTTTTTGTCTCTTGTATTTCTACCTCAGCTCGTAGAGACGTCCCTGAAGGGTGAGATCACATTCGACCCCTGCTGTGCCTACTACCTTTGGTTCGTCACTGACTTCTGTGATGGAGGCGACATGAACGCCTACCTGCTGTCCAGAAAGCCCAGCCGAAAGACCAACACCAGCTTCATGCTGCAGCTGGGCAGCGCCCTGGCTTTCCTGCACCGTAACCAGATCATACACCGAGACCTCAAACCTGACAACATCCTCATCTCCCAGGCCTGCACTCCAACTGGCTCCTGTGAACCCACCCTTAAAGTGGCCGACTTTGGCCTGAGTAAAGTGTGCTCCACCTCCGGGCTCAACCCCGAGGAGCCTGCGAGTGTCAATAAGTGTTTCCTGTCCACGGCCTGTGGAACAGACTTCTACATGGCCCCGGAGGTCTGGGAGGGACACTACACGGCCAAGGCGGATATCTTCGCGCTCGGGGTGATTATTTGGGCCATGGTGGAGCGCATCACCTTCGTCGACGTGGAGACTCAGAAGGAGCTGCTGGGGAGCTACGTTCAACAGGGCACAGAGATTGTACCCTTAGGGGAGGCCCTGTTAGAGAACCCAAAGATGGAGCTGCTGATCCCCGCCAGGAAAAAGAGCATGAACAGCCACATGAAGCAGCTGATCAGGGAGATGCTGTCAGCCAACCCTCAGGAGCGGCCTGACGCCTTCGAACTGGAGCTCAGACTGGTCCGCATCGCCTGCAGAGAGCTGGACTGGGACACGTGATGAATAAACATACGGCGCCACAGACTGAGCCGATCAAGCACATGTACACATCTCATCACACTGTTAAAACCTAGAGGGTCACATAACGGGGGACTGTGGTTTTTTTAAACTAGGGAACAATAATTAGAGTAGTCATTGTTTGTATTAGTCTTAAAGGGGAATTCTGTTTTTTTAAAGAAGGGTTTCAATGACTTAGAGGTGCACAGAGTTTGGGAATTACTCCATTAGATCGCTGCAGGTGACAGCTGTGAAACCGGCTGTAATAGCAGCAGTTTCACAACTTATACTTGGGGGCCAATCTGACAGGCTCAGATTGTTTTTCCAAGTGTCTGGAAACAGAAAAAAAGGATCGCTGTAGGAAGACTCTTACGTGTGTGGGAGAGGAGGGAGATGATCAAAAAGATGCAAGCTCTCGCACACTGTCTGTCTCGAGAGAATGTATATTTATTGGGGATGTTTTGGTCCGAGACTTAAATCACTCAAACAAAGAGTATGCTGTTCTGTTTTTATTTGTATGCCTGATGACTGTCTCGGACCAAAACGCTGCGATTAAATGTCAATTTCAGACGGTTTGCAGGAGTTTGCGCAGTTAAACGCTGACTCTGGGAGGTCAGATTTGTCTGTTCCTCACTATGATGCAGTGTCCGGGATAAAGCGACAGATATCTAGGATCGAGGTCTGCCAGATTTGGTTGTAATTGTGCTTAAAAAGTGTAGTTTGACCTCAGCATGAGACCCTTTCAAAGACAGCTCTCTACAGAGGTGCTGTTCTTTGTTGAAGAGATCGATCTTAAGGCTGTCTGGTTTCAAAAAGAGGCATCTCTTCAGCAAGCGCACCCCCTGTGGATGCGCTCTTACAGGGGCGCATTTGCCCTGAATATCGCAGCTGTCTGTGAAGGATGTAAACGTCCAAACTCTTTGCACCTGTAAGTCTCCGGATCTCTAAGTATGTAGAAATAGAGGGCCCAGGTGTAAGAACACCAGAATTCCCCTTGAATCTTCATCCACCGTTTCAAGCACATTCAGTCCTCTACAAGCTGTGTCTGTATACTGAAGGGGAGAGGTGTGACACTCAACGCTGCTGCTGCTCCCAAACTGCAGCTTAGTCTCAGGCTAATCACATCACAGCTTCCACTTCCTCCTTTTAACAGAATCACTCGTGCGTGGTGAAACGGCAAAATGACCCCCAAAAGTCCTGGATTCAATTAGAAGGGAAAGTCAAACAGTTTGTCTACAAATACCACTGTGGACTTGGTGCTAATTGTCGTAACTAAATGCAATATGAGACATTATCCTGTGATCATTACAGCAGATTTTTATCCAAAGGGCCCATATTGGAACACAATCACCTCCAAAGCGTGGAATGTTTTGAAGCTTTTTGTGGCTTTGACACAACCTGGCTTACAGACGTGACTCTGGTACATGACCACCAGCACTGATTTGATACTGTTTTAATTTCCCAAAACGCTCAGGTAGTGCGAACACACAGCATGACAGGTATTTGTAGACAAACTCCACACTTATGTAGGTCAGTTTTGCTCGGAATCTCCAAACTTTGGTGCTTGACGATAACATTGTGTACTTTTCTGAAAAGCTGCTTCGTTGGTTGTTTGGGCGGGGACGTTTTTATCAGTCGGTGTCCTCCCAGTGTGCGCTTGTGGTTAAGGTTTCCTCACGTCTGCTCTTTGAAATGTCAAGATAGTTGATCGGTCTCTGACACGCCTACAACCAGCATACCAGAATGTGTAACAACGAGGCAGGTCACCTGAACTCAAAGAGCTTTGGAGGTGTGATTTCATTCACAGAGCACTTCACTTTTACTTTGAAAGGTTTTGAGGATAATTCTGGGTTATTGTCTTGAAACGTCAGTCTTAATCAATCACATTGCACTCAAAAAAAGAGGAGAAAAATACGCTGTTTGAAAACTCTTAATATGCTGCATATGCAAAGTAGATTTACCACATAATGTGTGGTATTTTTCAAATGTTAGACTCAAGGAAAGTGAAAAAGTCAACAAATAATTCAGCGATAAAACCAAAGTTTGAATATTTTTGAAATGTTAGTTGAAACCCTCAAACATGCATGATATTTTTCAGTACAAATCTTAATTCAAACAAGCAATATGCATGTTAAAAGTGTGGATTAAGTATTTCTAAAATAACTATAAGTTACAGGATAAAATAATGTCTCCTTAAATCCAAGCGTTCCCTTAAAAGGATGTTGCTAATGGTTAATGTTTGCATCTGGTCATGTTACTTTGAAAAGTGAGGATTTCATTTGTGTGGTTTTAAGTTGTATACTGTAAGGACTTGATTTTGAAGGGACCTCCAGAAGACAGTTTTAAACTATTTAATCGTGTTGAAAAAGGAATATTAGTACTCTTATTTTGAACGACAGAGGGTGCTGTCTGCTTTGAGTTTTGCAGTCATAATCATCCGAAACAAAGATTTTGCAGTGTGAGGATGGAGTGCAAGTGTTGATGCTAAAAGCTGTTTTTTTTTCTCCTTCTCAAGTAGGAAAACCGTCACTACCAGTATCTTCACAGAAGAAGATAGAGAGAGGGAGCCATGATACCAGAACTATAAACATTGATAGGAGTAAAAATCTTTTGATAACGTTTTCAATTCCTTCGGAGCAAATTTTAACTCCAGGAAAACCCACCGTTTGATTTCTATAATTAATTAATTATGAAGAAATAATCATTCAATAATGAGCTGTCTTTTCATAATTTTTAGTATGCTATGAAGTGTAAAAACTATATATTTTCAAATCATTTTAAAGCAAAGAGTCTTGAAAGCATCAGAGTATACAAATTTGGGCACCTTAATAGAGAGGTAGACACATGGCCAACACACTGAACATTGTGTCATCATCTGTCTGTAGTTTTCCTTCAGTTCTGTCACTTCAGCTTTAGCAGAATTACATTTGGTTCCCTTTCAAAATAAAAGCATTTCAGTTGATTAAAACTGAAATTAGATAAAAGACATTAAAAACACAAAAGAAAAGCATCACAGATATAAGGTTAGTGAGCCAACCCTCTCTATCACTTGAACTTAACTGGGTTACTTATAGGCAGGAAAGCTATTGAATAAACTGTACTGTAAACAGTGTTTGAATATAAGATTAGTTTAGTCAATAGCTGATGCACGTAAGTACAGACAACAAACTTTACCATCATCTACGGTTTTAACTTCAAACATGTTCAATTAATCCAAATTAAGAGCCTTTTTACGACCAGTCTCATTGTGTTTCTCACCCTGTTGGACATGATTATGGCATTAAGATGTCACCAAAACTCTGCAGGAATTTTTGAGTGCAATGTTTTAATGGAAGTAAATCCTAAATTACAGGAGAAAAGCACGTGTGTGAATTCCCACATGAAAGCAGTGTGTGTCAATGGCTAATTGACAGAGAAATCCAACGTATTGACAAAGCTAATTGAAAAGTATTCAGATTTCATCCAGTGGTTTAAAATAAATGAGAAGTTAATTATTTTCATGTTTAAATATAAAATATTCAAATTGAAATAAACCAAAATTATCCTTGAACCAGAAAATCCCCAAACCCAAAACACAACAAAGCAGTTTGGTCGACATTTAGGAGACGTGAAGTGACTCCTCCACAAATATCAAACACATCTGTTTATAACAAACCCCAGATTCAGTTATATGAAGGCTGAGCTGTGACTTGAATATTCATATTTAAGTCCACTTAGAAAAAAAAAAGAGAGGATGACAGAATGAAAGGAGGCGGAAGGATTCAGTGAAACTCCCTGAAAAGCACTTTTTATTTCCTTGTTTTTATTTATTCCTGATAACTACCTGCTGCGTCGTATCGAGCTGCTCTGCGAGGCTGGATTCAGTGTGATAACTGCGCCGGTATTTGTTTACCAATGGGAACACAATGTCAGCCAACAGTCTACTTATGCATGCAGTGCCTCTCACCTTCAGGGAAGAAGCGAGAGAAGACACCAGCACACGACACAATCCTCCATGAGCCAGAGGATCTCTGCTTTCCTTTTTTTTTCTGTTTTGAAACATAATGCTGTTGTGTTGAACTTGATCTCCTCTCACTGTGTCACTGCTGCTCGTTTCCTTTGGCTCTGGATCTTACAGTAATCCCTTTCTTCATGCCTCCGACAGGCTAATTCTAAGCCTATTAAGTTGTTGCAGCACTTGGCGGAGGATCATGTGTTAGGGGACCCTTTTGCCTTTCAGGTCATACATTCATAATTTGCGCAGTTATACAGAAACCTATAAAACCAAACAATCCTGCCTTCAAACTGTGGCGAAGAGTAAATCTACTCCTGAATTGTTGCTTCTTTCTCTCTGCTAGATGGCCTTTAATTCCCACCTTTTTAGTGGATTAATAACCCGTCATGATGCGATTGAGATCTGCCTTATTTTTAAAATTCCCTGCGTCCTTTTTGACACTAGAGTTGCCTGGGTGAAATTGCACCCAAACGTTGAATTGGCCTGAAGTTGTGCTTGAGATGCACCGCCTCTTTTAGGTATAATTATCAGTACCTTAAATCAGTGTTAAATGGAAAAAAAAGGCCTGCTTGTGCTGCAGGACACTTATGCTGCTTTGGACAATGTTGCTCTGCTTCAAGAATGTGGTATTTGTAGTTTACGAGCATCAAAGTTTGGACTCAAAGTAGGTCACCCGTATACTAAGAGCTCCAATGATAGGTAAGAGTCATTTCCGGCCAGATTTCTTCCTCGAACTCTCATAAGAAAGAAACGAGAGCGCAGGGGAGGAAGGTACATGGCTTCCTGTGAGTCTTGAGGTGTTTGCCAAACAAATGCTAGGTGTGGGGTTCGACAGAGATTTCACCCTTTGATTTGTTGTAATAAATTCCTTTGCACATGTGTAAATACTGTACAGGATTAGCGTGACGAACAAGGTTGATATACATTCGATTGGATGTGCTCTGTTTTTAAGAGCCTGACTTATTTGACATGTAAATTGCTGTGATGGATTCAGTTTTTTTCTTCTAAATCAGCTCTGGTTTACTTTGGAAAAGATGTGATATAATTAAAGGTCAATACTGTTGGTGTGCTAGTGATACTTGTACGTTTTCATTGGCCTATTGTTTGTGGTTTTGTGTAAAGAAAAGCTGGTCGACGATGTGAGTCATCTTCAGTGGTCTTTTCTGTCTACTGGGTACTGGGATGTTTGGGAACGGAGAAGTATTTGGGACTTTGGGACGTCGTTCAAACCTTAACAATCCACTAGCCCTGATCCAGGACCACCATGTAATGGACGCCCAATATTTCCAAGAACTTTCTAATTGGTCAGGGGGAAAAAATGTTAAACTGTAGCTAGGCAAATACAGCAATGTCAGATGTAATCTAATTACTAGTATCCCTACATATAAGGTGATTTTAGTGTGTTTTTAAGTGGAGTCATGGCAGTCTATCATAGGACTAGCCCAGACTCCATAGTTTAAGGCCGCTTTTAGACGGAAACGGTTTAGTTTAGACGGCAACTGCGTTTTCAGGAGATGAAAACGTAACAAAGTGAAAACCCCCTCCAGAGTGGAAATGTAAACGCTCTGCTTAGTCCCGCTTTCGTCAAAAAGTACAAAAGCGCTGAAAACAGTCAAACCTGTGACGTCCTGGCTCACGTCGGCTCACGCTGCGTGCTTCTAGGAAGCAGAACGGAAGTTGTTCTACGTATGCGTTGTCGGTCTATATGGGAGCGCGGTCACACAGACACGCGCCACCTAGTGACCTGGCATGCACATTACAGCGTTTTCAACCACATAAAAACGGAAAACGTAACGGCACTTTTCTGTTTTCTTTGGAGACCGTTTCCGTCTAAAAGTGGCCTAAAATACTTGCAGCACTGTCTGCAGATAATGTAGCAGAACAGATGCTAGAGTGCACTTAACTGTCTAAAACCAATATTACTGTAAAATATTCATTAATCAGGTTATATTTTATGGTTTTTAAAAAGCCCCCGTATCAGTGTGGCTCTGATATGCAGCGCTAATATGCTGGATAAACTCACTAGATGAAGAAAATATACGACTAGTGGCAAAAGATACTAATCCAAGAGTGTGATCCGTTTTCTCCTGGTCCTGGATCGGGGCTGTTTCCCATAAAAGTTGTCTTCTGTCAGACAAAAACATGATTCATGTCAAATGAAAGATCCAAACTCAGAGCTTCTGCTTTCACTCTTTTGTATGAACAATTTTTGGGCTTGTCAGTGTAAAATATTTTGAAGAGATTAAACTGAAGTTTATCAAAAGTGGGGTGAACACCTGTCAATCACTGTTGAACTGATGCATTTTTAAATAAAAGGAAATGAAACTGAAGGTTTTTTTTGATGCCTTTACTTTCCCTGACTCGCTCCTCCTGCGTGTCCACTGCAGCTCAGGTGATTACTGTAATTGAATACACCTGCAGACTGACAGCTACACCTGATCGCTTTACTCTCACAGGGCTTCCAGTTTGATTGTTGTTTATCTTCTGGCTTCTTGTGCTCTCTGAAGTGAAGTTTTTGACCTAACTTTGAATCCGCGCATGCAATGGTTACATTTGCAGATACTCTGTCATGTGGAACCAAGGTAAGTTCACAAATTTCCCAATCAGTCTGTGAAAAAAGGACTTTGAACGGCGTCTCTGCTGTCTTGATGAGGTTTGTATTGTGCTTTCACAGCATGCAGTCAGTCTCCTGCTGCGAAACGCAGCCACAAAGGAGTGATATCAAAGGTGTGTCTATTTCCTGTCGATACCTGAAACAATTGTAAGGATCTGAAGGAAATGTTGTCCTGTAGTCTTGAATGAATTCCTTCACCCTGATCTCTCCACAGAGCGCATGTCTTCAGATTTTACCGTGCACTGTGTCTCAGCTGCTGTCTGCTTCTCCAGTCAGCAAAGATTCTTTTGCGTTCTGCGACCTGGGACTCAACCAGGTAAGAGCTGGAACACAAAGAGCCTATTTCAGGATGCAAAGAAGACAAGTCTACACAATCCAATCACTCAATTTCTACACAAATCTGTTAATTGTGCAGGGTTCAAACGGATGCTCGTTTACCAACAGCTGTCAATGAGATTAACTCTACAATGAAACTTGGCTTATTTGGAGAGAGTCTAATGTAGGGGTGTCCTGATACAACTTTTTTTTTACCTCTGATACGATGCCAATATTGTAGCCTGCAATATTGGTGATACCAATATTGATCTGATATTAGCACAAACTTGTGCATGACAAGTTTTGTATTTAACTGTAACGTCTTTTCCGACCTAAACAAAAAATACCACCACACGGCTGACATCACCCCTACTCCCTGCTACTTTGTTAGTACTTTAGTACACACTGTTGTTGTAATCACGTGGGCTCTGCATGCTGGATCTGGGCACTGCTAGATAAGGGTGCTGGAGCACAGTCTGGAATGAACTTCTTGTACCAGAATGCTGATTTTAGATATGATCTAATATCAATATGGGATCAGGACATCCCTAGTCCAATCCAAACACTGTCAATGTAAATATATGCTCTACTAAGAAATTGATTGCCCTTTGCAGTCAGAAAGCCTATTTGTGTTTAGTCAGGTCTGTGAGCTTCGAAATGGACAAAAATACAACCATTCAAACCCCGACGCTTTTCAGTATCGACACTTTTCTAAATCAGAGGATACCAGTGGATCACATACAGTCTGCAGCACTCGGCAACAAGAGTTTATTACCTCACTAAACCCAGATATTAGAGCAATTTTCTGCAATCTTTACAAATTTAGAAAACCTATCAAGTAAGACAAAAGTGCATCTTCACTGTCATTTAACCAATTGTACATTCAGCATGTATCTTATGAAAATACTCTTCGCTAGTTGCTGAAGGACAGAGCAACAAAAACTACAGCCAGAGCTGTACCAGTCAGAAAAAGTACAGTGTTTTTACTTCAAATTTCCAAACTGTCTTGCAACAATAATATAAAATTCACAGTATAACAGTGACTCGTACAGCATTGACCTAATTATGGGATCTGTGCTGCAGGTTTCAATTATAGGACGTATACGCTCACTGGCATTCAAAACTCCATCAGAAAATCTGGCACTTTATTTACAGCCAAGTTTAGAAGGAGGAAGATATACGCTCACTAAAGTGGCCAAATTCAACAGCTTAATTCCTTATGAGGATAAATACCGATGCTGTTTCTTGCTGCAGGTGTCTGTGGTGGGCATTATCAGAAGACATGCTCCCTTTAAGAGCAACATCCAGTACTCTGTGGATGACATGACAGGTCCACCTCTTAATGTGAAGCAGTGGATCAACTCTGAGGAAAGTAGCATCCACGGGGTCTTCTCAGACCTACCGTGAGAAATCAGATGAGCACTTACAAGAAAAACTGTTTTTTAAATTTAATTAAAGGGTTCAAACTGTGTTTCCCATAGTGTGGTGCTCCAATGTCTCCTGGGACGTATGTGAAGGTGATTGGAAATCTGCGCAATTCCAGAGTAAGTGATAAAACAAGGGTTCAGAAATGATAAGATTAACCTGGGTGGAAAACAAATATTTACAAGCTAGTGTTGTGAATTGAACCTTTAAGTGTACTCATGCTTTTTACGTGTTGTTAAATTAGGGTCAAAGGACGTTGTTGGTGATGAATATCCGCAGTATCGAGGACCTTAATGAGATCACATCCCACATGCTGGAGGTTGTACAAGCCCATATGCATATTTTTGGAAAGGTACAGGAGCACATACAAAGTTTTGATAATAGGCTTTTGACAAACTTTAGTTTTTCAGGGTAAACTGCAAAGTTTTAACAAACTTAAATTTTGGAGTTTAACAGAGCTTGAATTATAAGATTGAAACTAAAACTAGATTATTTTCCTGATTGCATAAAAGTGGAGAAATTGCTTTCAGATTCTCCACAAAACTTTTTTTAATGATTTGTTTTCTGTGTGTTTATTTTCCTCCAGGCTTACGATGTGAATATGAACATCACTGCAGCCGGTCCGTCTACAAAAGTCCCTGGAAACAGTAGCATTGGTGAATATCCTGAAGACATCTTCCCAAATGATGTTACTGAAGTTCAGGATAAGGTGGGTGGGTTTCACTGTTCAGATTAACCAATTTACAGACCTGGTTTACAGTGCGAGTGACTTGCAGTGGTATTTAGTGTTTTAAAATTCTTCAGGAATAACCCTTTGAATGTGTAGTTTAAGGACACAAAAGTTTAGTCCAACATCTGAATACTGAAAATATGAGCAGGTATATATCACCAAAGTGGAACCCCTGAATAGTGCAAATCATGTCAGGACATCAGTGAGTAACTAAATGATTCAGAATACCTGCTCAACATATTTACACTTACTGGATATTTTCCATATGCACCCCTGCATATTTTTTTTTACATGCGGCAGGTGTCGTGTAAGAAAAGAGAACCATAAATACTGTATTTCATAGGAAAAAAACATTTAAAAACTTTACGTAATGAAAGTGAGAGAAAACTACGTTGTGTTTTCAGCCTAACAACTTTTTTACTGAGCTGCAGGGCTGTATAGTAATTTCTCGACTGCTTTCAAAGGTGTACAGTGTCATCAGGAAGTTTTCAGTCCAGCACGAAGGCATCGGTTTGAATGACCTGAAGGGACAGCTGGAATACATCAGTATGAGGGACATCAGGTACCTCTGGACTTTATACTACTTCATACCATTATCCTACTACTTTTATTCATCATGCAAGCGATATATGATAATATTTTTACATTGGTTTAACGGTGATTGGCCCCTGACTTACTGCAGCATATGCTTCATCTCTTTATTTCCCTTTTTTGTGCAACAGAAGATCTTTGGCGTTCCTGTTCGATAGAGGTCATATCTTCTCTACCATTGATGAGCATCATTTCAAGTCCACAGAGTATTAGTGATAAAGGCATCACCATCCAGGATTCAAACTAATCAGAGAGTACTCATATTGTAAGGGTGACTTGTGTTAATCGTTTCATGTCACTTTAATTTCCTTGATTGTCTTCCAATGACTTAATGAATCCGGAGGCCTCTCTGCCTCTCTCTGTCTTGTATCATTTGTTGCCTGTTAAGAACCGGTGCATCTTTGTATAAGTCAGGCTTATTTGTGTTTTTTTTTTTTTAATGTTTTGGTTTAATCTTATTTTTTCAGAATTAGTGGGTACCCAGAAAAATCCCATTTCTGTGTAAAAAGAAAGTTTAAAATGTGTTTTGTGTTTTTTATGTTGAAGACATGTTGAGTACAAACTAAAGCAGCATAACACCCATACCTGTCACAATCTTTGTTTTGGAGCTAGCACACATTTTTGGTTCATCTTTATCACAATGCTCTCTGCTTTTGAACTGAACTACTGGCGTAAGGTGTTTTGTGTCTCCATAACAACCACTTTATGCAGTTTTGTGCTATAGACTGCAGCCCAAATAGAGCGTGAGTAAAAGGGACAAATATAAGGTGCAATGCTGTAACCAATCACAGTGAGAGAGAGAAAAAAAAGGGAAAAAAATTACTGCAAAAAAAAAAAAAAGTTAACAAAAATAAAACTTACTGCAATATAAATAATAAATAAATAAATGAATAAAATGAATAAATTATTGTTAAGGTCCTTACACACCAGGAGCGTTTTTTTGTGTGATTATTTCGGACGTCAATGTTTTTTCTCGAACCTGTATCCTGTCAATACAGTCTGCTGTTGTGTCAGTCTTCTCGCTTCCACCCGGGATGCGTCTTTTTTTTCTCCGAAAAGTTGCAAGATCTCGTTGTGCTTGATGTGTATAGTCTGGCGCATCAAAATTTTCCTCCGTATATTTCGTAATTTCGCATTGTATATTTGCGTCGATCCCGGTGTGTAAGGACCTTTAATCTCAAGTTTTTTTTATATGTATAGTATTTAACTGGATAATCTGTATTAAATGGGAGATTATGTGAAACAGAACCTTGACATGGTGAGACAAGACGCTGAAATGAAGAAAACAATATTCAGATTTGATGTTTTTTGCTTTACAAACAGAACTTCCTTTGCACCTTTTAACCTCAAAACCCCCAACAGGTTCTGTTACATTTCACTGTGATGTTCAGGTTATCTAAACTGGTTCACATTCTTGAGGAGAAACCCCAGGTCCAAGACGGCGCCACACCAGGGGACCTGAATGCAGGGCTGAATAAAAAGATGAGAGGCCTGCTGGGAATCTCTGAAGAGGAGATGGAGATAGATGTGAGCAGATTCAATCTTCGTTTGCTGCCGTTGGCTCCCAGCAGGGTGTCAAAATAGTCTGGATTCAAAAGGGAATCCTTTTTTTTCTGAAACTCCAGGCACATTTGCTAAAGAAAAAAAAAACTGTATTACTTGTAATTGACAGAGCTAGGATTGACAGCTGTTGAGGGTTTAATAATTTAAAACTCGAGCCGGTTTTCATTTTAGACAAAAGAACATGGCAACAGAAAGTAAAACATGATTTCCAACAGCAGAGTAACACTTTTCTTTTTAGACAAATTATAAAATATTTTCAGGACAACTAAATTTAATCTTCTTACCAAATTTATTCAACAGGTATAATCTTGTCTTTTGGCTGGTGGTGCAGTGTTAGCTTTTATCTCTATCTGTAGTCTATTTAGTGAACATTCACTTTATTCTATTTCTGCTTAAGAGGATTTCTGCACTTTGATTGAAAACCCACAGAAAAAAAGACACCACTGATGTAGTATATTTATTCAAATTTAACAATCTTTTATCCTTATAACCTCTGACAACTCTTTGAAAGGAAAAAGAAAGGCCTTGGCCCCATCACAAGACATGCAAATCTTTTTGGGGGCCCTCTCCCACAAGACACAATAACCATCCATAGATGTGACCCCACTCGGCAGAGGCCCCCATGCTGCCCCTGCATGAGGGCCTCTCAATGAACCGTGCAATAAGAAATGGAGCAAAGAGGCCTGCGCTGGGAGAGAGCCCACATATTTGCTCGTATTCAGGAGGAGGCCATGAGCCTCAGCTCGGCTTGGTGACATCTTGTCATCATCTTACTATCATGTTTAGTCAATAGTAGGTAATTCAGATGCGATGCCTCTTATGCCGCCTCATGATTTTAGGGTACGAGTTACAAGTTCAACCTATTGGTGCAGATAACCAGATGTACTTTAGACTGATAACACTCATCTTCACCTTAATTGTGTAACTCTTGGACACTTTTAGTGTATCTTAGTATGAGTGACAGCTTAAAAAACTCCCTCTTAGCCTTCCTCCTATGTTAGCTTTTACTACGCACCCACCATGTTAAGGGTCGGTTTTGACCCACGTCTTAAATCAGCTGTAAATTACACTAAAAACAATTCTGTATCATCCAGTTTGGTTCTCATCTTTAGGTTACCTTGTTAGGCTTTATTATCCATGAAAATATTAGTTATATTAGTTTTTTTAGTGGGCCTCTAGGCCTTTTTTTTTTATCAGTATACCCCTCACAGAGACATCTATACTGAATAGATCTCACATGTCTGGACATGTCTGACATTGTTTTTTGTGCAGGGAAAAATGTGGCAAAATGACAATTTCCTAAATCTCACATGATTGAATGAGGATCTGACTGTCAGTGTGGTGCCCGACAGTGCACTTATGATTTCTGTTTTTGCTCTGATTACTAGATATTCATTAAACCAGGTCAACAGCGATCCTAACACGACAAGTGCCATAATTTTAATAAGACATTTTATAATTCAGTCAATTTAATTTTTTATTTTTATTTAGTTGAAATAGAGGTTCCTGACAAAGTCAAAAAAGCTAATTTAAGTGGTTCTTCTAAGCATTTAAAATAAAAAACGGGTCAGCGCAGACACTAACACAAGAGGAGGGTTCATCTCATACTGGCATCTGTGAAAACCCATTATTGCGATAATATTCAGCCTCTGCATTAAACCCTTACTTTCAAGTGGCAAATAGATAGAACAGCAACAGGTTTCAGTAACAGCTTAGACTGAATCCAGTCTTAGTTTAAAAGAGATGTAGAGTGACATGGCCAGCACAAACAGCTAAGCAGTTGCTGTTATTGTCCTGAAAACATAAAAACTTCCCACTGTTTTCTGATGCTGTCATCTTTGGGAGGAGAAAATAGCTTTGACTTTCCTTCACAACTCTATAAAGAGCATTTTTCAGAGACAGTGCAGTCTGGCGGATAAAGATTTTGGACTTTACTAGCAAGGTAAAATCTGAAAGAGCCTCTGGGTGGACATGTCTTTCACTGTTGTCCCGATAGGATGGCGGAGCCTTAAGCCAGGTTTAGGCCAAAGCATAACACTTGCTCTGTACTCTCTGTCTTTTATATTTCCCTGACCACCTTTTTGGATGAATTCTTCTTTGTGTGAAATATATTTGGTCAGCAGCTGATTTCTTCATAAAAATAGGAAGAAAATGTCACCAGCCAGGAGAGGCGCGGTAGAAATACCTGTAATAGACTTTGACAAGGCTGTGAACTGTGGGTGAGGATTGGCTTCAAAGGAGCTCAATAAAGAAACGGGTATCTGTGACAGTAAAATCAATGTTATTTTTTCCTCTATTGCTATTTTTACACCTGAATGTGGCTCCTCGAAGAAAGCGCCACTGTCACACTTTAATGAAACTCTTGAGTGAGAGGGCTTTAATTGATTTGACTGTTATTAGAATCCATCAGTGCTTGATATTTGTATAATAAACTATAATCCATACCTCTCACTTGGCTGTGTGTGAAATGATGTGGAGGAGGATTAGCAGGTCCCTGGAGAAATCTCCCACTGAGCTTACTTTACTTTCATGTATTCACTTTTGTCTGCATGCTGATAATGGTCCCATCTAGTGCAAGGAAAAAAAAACCCTTGAGAGTGCTAATTAAGTGATTTTTTTTATAGCAAACTGATTTTGATAGCATGTCTCCAGCGCACGCTAAATGTGTCATTTCCTGCCCATGTTGATGAAAATGTTCTTTGAAGATTTTGAGCACCTATCTGTTCTCTCTTTTTGAATCCTGTCCTGATGGCTGACAGCCTCTGCTTTTCAAACGCCTCATCTTTCCTCCAACTCAGTGTGTTTTCTTTTTAATGCTTCATATTCCTGCATAACTGCTGCACCATGCTCTCTTTACAGACATTAATAATTGTTCCCCGTTCATAATGAAGTATCCCTGTCCCTGACAATATGCTGCCTGCTGCTGAACAAGGCTCCTGACACCCTTCAGCGACAAAGCATGCGAGCTTAAAATTATGTTGTTTTTCCACCAGAGGGCAACATGTGTACTGTAATCCACTTACAGCCCCGCTGTCTCCTTCTCTACTCTCTGAACTAGATGTAAATCACATTCTTTTTCACAGCAGCTCCAAATGCCTTTGGTAGTCTCTTATAGACTCAGACCAGGTCCAGGAGAAGAGAGTGCATTAGTCCAGTCAGTTTTAGCAGCTCTGCACTGAGTCCTTGCTACAATTGCAGTCTATTTAAAAGCCACTAGAAACCACTCGACGGTGATAAACCTATGGGATTTATGGTTTTATGAGCACAATAGTAAACATTAAAAAGTATAAGAAGTGTGTTAGCTTTGTGGAAGTTTCTCTGATTAATTCATACATGAGGTTGTCAGACTTGGTTGTAGAAATAATCACAAGACAAGATACTCGGCAGATGATCTGAACATGATCTGTGATGCTTTTGTAGTCATATGAATTTGTATGGAGGGCAAAAGCAGCTGTTTTTGGAGAGGTGTCCTAATGTTGATTTAATTAATCCACGTTTATATGGTTTCCTTGATAAGACACTTCCTCTTGTTTCAAATATGTCTTTATTGCTCATCCAAATCTGAAAAGGTTATAAGTTGCACTAAACCCTTCATTAGGTTGGGATCGAGCTACATCACACCTCCAATGTTTGCCATTTGACTTCAAGTACACTGTGATCATTTGCAGCTGGTTTACTGCATTTGCTCATAATATCACAGTAAATTGAAAATGATGACTCCAACTTTAGTTATTTGAGCTCCAATACCAATTACTGAGCTGATCAGTGTCTCTATTTCAAATATGTAGATAAAGAGTTTGTTTTGTCTCTCAATTTTTGATGTAATCTCAGCTCCTACAGTCACACGCCAAAGTGTCCAAACTGTACAAACCAAGCTAACCCCTCATACCAATGTAATACAAGAAACAAATGATCAATCCTATCCCTATTTATTTTATGTTATTGGTATCATTAAGCGTGCCTTTGACCAAATTGATGCCTCCTCAAACCCCATAATATTTTCTACATAAAAAAAGATTTCGAAATGCATTTTATTGTGAAGCAAACTGTCTTGAACAAAGATGTAATTATCAATTCGAAGCTCCTTATTTTGAGTTGATATGAAAACCACTATTGACAAGAAGTGTCACTTTGCTCTTGGCTGATTTTGTCCTGAACATGTGGAGAATTTTTTTTTTACCAAAATTAGTAAGTAAATAAGTAAAAAAGCTAGTCAGTAAGTAAATAAATACCTTGTCTTGCTCTCTTTTAACAGTTGATGCATCACTTATTGACAATCTTTGCAGCACAAAATGTTCCAACAAAGAGCAATCAATTAGTTCATCTACCCTTTGTTATAATTTCAGGCATTAAAAACAACAATATCAGTCTTTATCCTAATAGTCCTATTTACTTTTATGGCTCTCAAGGAGGCATTGCTATTTATTTCAATGTGATTCATAATTAGTTAAACGCTCCCCACATGAACTTTACGATTGTGAAGCATTAAAGGAATAAAATAGTTTTTGTTTAATCAGTCCCTCCATGAAAAAACAGCTTTGCATTTGTAAAACAAAAAAACAAAAAAAAAACTTTTGTGCACAGCAAATTTTGATGCCAAACATCAGTTATTTTAACAAGTGAACAATAACTTACAATAAAAAAACACTTAAATAGGTTTGAACGTGAAAATATTTGATTTTCTTTTATGCATTTAAGTAGCAAACGAAAAAAAAAACGTGTTGTTTGAGACATTGTAAAATTGAAGCAAAAATGTGTGTGGTTGACATTTTAAATATTTCAATATGTGTGTTATTATATTTAGAGTTAAAAAGAAAGACAAGGTTCATTTGTGAGAAAACTACTTAAAGCAAAAAGAACCTGTTTGGCCGAAGATAACAATATAATATGTATTTAACATATACAATTAAATGCATGTCGTAGAGTAAATTAAACTACTCTAATTGTGTTTTTGTAAATTTTAATTGTATTTGAATCCTTTGTTTCACTCTCTTTTGATTTCTTTTATGTTTTGTGTGCGTCCTTTATAGTTTTACATTTTTTCACTTTACAATCTTTTGCATTCTACTCTCTGAGTTTGATGGCTCTTTATCCTTTTATTGTCCCTCCTGTCTGTTTTCTTGTGGGTTGTTGTTAGACTGTGAAGTACTTCAAGCTACATCTCTAGTTTAGAGATGCAGCACAAATACAATTCTCATTATTAATATTCTTATTCCAAATTGTCTCTGGCATTCTTACCTAAAATGTGAGTCGAATGCATACTAAAGCTTTGGTTCATTTCAGATTTGTCTTGTATATGTGGCATACTGTGCGGTGATAACTGCCTGTCTCCTCTCTAAAATCTGTGATGTGTTCTCTGAAAGCATAAAATAAAATATAAGAGTACACTGTGTCTGTGCATGAAGCATACATTGCATTTTTTCCACCTTTAGGGGTCTCTAAAGCACTGTGCAGGGCCTGCTGTTGAGCTGGTACAGATAAATGGCACCTCGTTAATCAAATCTGCATGAGTGCGCTCAGGTTGCCATGGCAATAATTATCAGAGCTGCCTAATTAACTTTCTCAATTGCTTAATGATATACGACCCTCTGAACTCCCTCATTTTTTTCTCTCTAATCCAAGTTGTTGTGTTTTTATTCCTCCGTTTTCACTCCCCAGTGTTAACCCGTGACCGCCAAGATAATAGAAATTACAGAGAAATTAAATTCAGCACCACATCATTTCCTTTCAGCCTGTTCCTGAGCTCAAACTTCACATGCAGCACAGCCGCAAAAACCACTGAGTGCCGACGCATGTAGCCAATGTGTCTGGCCTGTACAGAGTGTGACTTGCATACTTTGTCTTCAGCGGTGACCTCGTGTGACAGCTGACTGAAGGTTGGGAGCAGCGGTCCTGTCGTCCCTGATCAGCCAGGCGAAACTCTTGAGCTACATGGAGACAGGGGGAAACGTACCTGGTGACACCCACCCTGCCATCCCCTGTCACATCCGGCCTCCTGTACTGTCTACTGCCTCTCTTAACAGCCCCCTGTCAGCCCGCGGCCCCCTTCACTGACTGCAATCCACACCAATCCCAGTTTGTTCTCTTGTAGTTTTCATATCTGTGGTCAGAAGTTTGGGTGTTGAGCATTAGGCCAGACTGCTTCCATCCAACAATGGAGAAAAGTTTGGAAGTTTCTTGTCGATATACACATTTTGACTTTCATGTGTACTTTCTAAACATTTTGGATTTTTCTTATGATTCACCAAGAGGATCTGTAAGCATACAAACGTATACAATCACAGTTACAATGTGCTTGGGATCTGTGCGTTTGGTTAACTTCACAATTAAACCTTGCAAGTCAGCATTGAATAGTCATTTAATATCAATAATTATTGTAGGCCTGAAATGTTGGTCATATTGAGCTGAGCTCTTGTAAAGCCACTTGCCACTAGCTGGGGCCGTAGCTCCAGTAGCTAATGGCTACAACCACATACTTTGATGCTCTACTACCTGGATGTAAACAAGCAGATGACAGACAACATATTGTATCTTAGTATGGTTTGAGATAAAGTTGCAATACCCAGCCAGCACAGACAAAAGAATCGAACATTGGTGGTGCTAGCTCTGCTAATGGTAGTCACATTAAACATTGTTTACCTGCAAATTGTGATCCTGTGTTGGCCGAGCTAAACCGAGTCTTTTACCTAAGTGTTTTTTTTTTTTTAACCTTTAGACCAAAGCTGGCTAATCTGTATGTACATTTCTGATCCCAGACCATCACAAGTACCACTGTAGAAATTTTTATGAAACTAATTTGTCTTGATTATGGTAAGACTTAGAGTTTGACATAATGATGTCTATAGCTGATTCAACTGAAGGGTGGGCATATTGTAGGTGTTTGCTGAGAAGCAAGGCCATGACCTCCAACTCAACCTATTTGCCAGTTTTAAGCTTTGTTTAGTTGGAGTCAGCATTTCCAATATGGCAACCACTATTTTTTGGGTTCAAACACCTCTTTAGACAATTGGTATTGGCATTCTTGAGACCATTTCCATGTCTGAGTCTAACCAACTATCAGGATGTGTGTTTTTTTGGGAGAACATGATGACTTCAAACTTGAACCCAGGTCAAATGTGTCGTATTTGTTAGTGTAGCCAAAGTTTTTTCCTTCATTGCTTCTTTCCGTGAACCCTCAGCTGTGGCAGCCTTGCATTTTGTGCTCAAAGCGTCCATCCAGCAAGCAGACCCAATCTGGAGGTCTGGGATCAGTTCTGGGTTACTGGACCGCAAAGCCTGGAAGAGTTCATGTGATTAACTTTCTTCAAACCACCATCAGGAAGCTTTATGGGACTGGGTCAAATCAAGCTTTGGCAAAAAAAGAAACCTTACAGCGCGATCACCACAAATGTCTGGCATATGTCGGCACCACCCGCTGACACATTGTGATACCATTCCCCCTTTTATTCCCCACATAACCTAATTTCACCAAAACCGTCTTTCTTCTTTCCGTGCCTTTCCTTCCCTCAGAAGACCCACCCGTGCTTTAATGGTACCTGCTTGCTTTTGTTGCTTTAAAGCCAGTGGGAGAAGTGGCAGGGGAAAGATTATCTTTGTAACACCTCTGCACTGCATCACTGTATTTTTTTCCTCTTGTGAGTGGATTTCATGGTTGAGAGTGCAATTTGAAATAGGATTAACAGTAGGTGTCGGGTAGTGTTAGCTAAACCTCTTTATGTCAGGTACGGCAGAGAGAAGTCTGTCACTGCGTCTGCCTGAACCCTTTCACCATTCAACATTGCTTGAGGGGGATTCTTTAAATATTACTAAAACTCTATTTGTATTCATCAAAGGGCTGTGAGGCAGGCAGGCACTGCACAATGTCGTGGTTTCTTCTCATAAAAAGCAGAAGAAAGAATACACGTGTGCGGTATTAGACAGTCTCAACATGTACTGCCAGTATGGGAGCAAAATGCAGCCTTTTGTTTTCTGGTTTAAAAAAAAAAGGAAAGAAGTGCTTGGTCTCTTTTTGTGTCGTTCCTTGGTGACATTGGGAGGCCACATGGTTGGCTGTGGCCCAGACCCACAGAGAGGATGCATTCCTGGGATGGCCATTGGCAGAGTATGGGGCTGAGATGCCCAACCCTCCACTCCCACAGTTTCCGCACACAGCAGTGAGTCCTGCTGCAAAACAACAGTTTCGGCAGTCTTATGTAACTGGGGTTGGTTGTAAAGAGAAGGGAGGGCTGGAGGAAGGGATTATGGACCAATGGAGTGAAAAAGGAAAAAAAAAGGGAGAGGTTGTTTAAGGCTGAACGTTGGATCACAATCGAGTACAGTAACTGACTTGCCAAAAATGCGTTTACGGCCTTCCTAACCAGGGGCCCAAAACTATGCAGGCTCTCGTTTTAAAAAGAAGCACAGCAGGTGATCACAGTCCTTGTTCTTTGGTTGAACGTCTTTTAATTAATGGCCTGGGATGTTTTAGTCTTTGAAATCAAGAAAAGCATGCACGTAAGGCTTTAGGCTCATTAGAACTTTTTAAAAAGTACAACCTTAAAACTTTGACTTTTCAATCTTTAAAATAGCAGATTATGTCAACTTTCTACCTTTTTACATATGAGTAAACATAATCATGGTTAGCCAATGGTCCATCAATGTAAGATCTTATCATTGTCGTTTTTACCGCTCATCCGGATCCGGGTCGCGGGGGCAGCAGCTTCAGGAGGGAAGCCCAGACGGCCCTCACCCCTGCCACTTCCACCAGCTCCTCCAGGGGGGATTCCCAGGCGCTCCCAGGTCAGGTGAGAGATATAATCCCTCCCCCTGGTCCTGGGCTGGCCACAAGGTCTCCGGGACATGTCCGGAACACCTCTAATGGTAGGCGCCCAGAAGGCACCCTAACCAGATGCCCGAGCCACCTCAGCTGATCCCTCTCAACGTGGAAGAGCAGCGGTTCTAATCTGAGCGCATCCCTAGTGTCCGTGCAGAGGAAACCCATTTCGTATCTGCAATCTTGTTCTTTCAGTCTTTACCCAAAGTTCATGACCATAGGTGAGGGTTGGCACGTAGATCGACCGGTAAATCGAGAGTCTCACCTCATGGCTCAGCTCTTTGTTCACCACAACAGATCGATTAAGCGTCCGCATTACTGCTGACGCCGCTCCGATCCGCCTTCTGTTGGTGGTATTTGGATTAATAATATGATCTGAATTTTGGGTCAACATTTCAATGACAAACTGAGTGTTTCCTCTTAGTATTCTTGTTCAGGCACCTTAACAGTCAATTTAAACTAAGTGTTAGGTTGGCTTGCAAGAATCAGAGTTCCTACACAGTTGGAATTCCCATACTTTTCCATACCCTACTTTTTAGAATTATCTTTAGAATTACCTACTTTTTCTGTTTTAGAAAACAATATACATATTTTTTTACTATAGTTATAGTCTGGAAACCTAAATATTTTTCCATATTTTATTTTTTATTTATCATACTTTTTAAGACCTGGAAATTGATCAAATTACTTCCATACTTTTCTACTTTTCTTTCAATTCTTGCGTAGGAACCCTGACGTATCTATAGGCCAGGGTTGGGACACAGCCGTACGATTGAATGAAGAGAAACAGGTGAGTCAAAAAACTCATGGAGCAACTGTCCCTTCCCTTCTGTTTTGCCACATTATGGGCACATCCCAACTTCTCTGATTGGAGGAGTCGGTGGCAGCAGTCATTGTTACTCAACAGTTAAAAGCCTCAGGGTTTCCCAAGGCAGGGAGTGGCATCCCCCTCCGTCAGTAAACACATCAATAATCCTGCAGGTTGACTGACTGGCTCAGTGGAGACGGCATGAAAATGAGGGAGGAAGACCCGCGGAGAGGAGGCAATTAGTGCTCACTCCAAGTAGTGTGGGGCCAAGGAATAGTTAGTGACGGCGTGTTTAAAAGAGGGTAAGACCTGAGTCCCTGTTGGTGATCAGCCTCATGCCAACAACTGCCAGAGGAAAGAAAAATCATGTTGCTTTTCTGAAACAAGTTCACTTTATCAATTTTTAAACTGCTTAAAAACTTGACCTCCGTTATGAGGCTGTCACCATACTTTTTAGTAACATTCAAGCATTTTAAAAGCTACACATCTTTATCAATCCTGGAGAAAAGGTACTGAAAAGTACCAGAAAGGAGACTGTTATGGCCCAGCTGTGTTAGGAGAACACAAATAGGCCTTCGAACGGATCCAAAACTTCCCTTCTCATGCAATGTAGCAGAACGAATGTAAAAACAAGACATTGTGGTTTTTGCTTTCACAACAAGTGTCCATGCCCAGATGACAAAGTAGGTCAGCGCCTTACAAAACACCAGGCTGACGCTACCACCTCTTTTGTTAAAGCTGCATTCATTCACCTCATTGAACTTCTCAGACTGTATATAAACTGTTCATTCTTCCTGACGACTATGCTGTGGTATCAATAATCATAAAGAAATCATCAGTTTTGTTAATTATGGTGTTTTTTTATGTTTCGGATCATCAATTTAGACTTTGGTTTCCTCACAACCTGTTTAAGACCCTAATAGAAGCTAATGTGATTCAATCTGTGCCAAGCTTGTGGTATAAGTTGAAAGAACAAAGTGGCCCAAACTCAAAGATGCTGCATTTTTTCCAATCCTTGACTCTGACTGATTCACTCACGAGTATAAATTTTATGGCGCTATAAAAACATCAGGCTTTGAGCAACCACAATAAATTGCTCTTCAGGAGAACAGGTTGTTCTGAGCTTTTCAAGAAACACCTGAGGCTGTTGGGTTTCCAGTGAAGAGTTTCCATAACATTAAGGTAGCGCTGAGCTGTTCAAATATCAAGTTTTGGCTTTAGATCGGGTGAATACTTGCAGTTTCTCTCCCTGATTTAAGGAGTTGTGTTAAGTTAAGCATTTGACTGATGTCCTCAATAAAAGCACTCAATAAAAATGATCATCAGACAATAACAACTATTTCACTGTTTTTTTTTTAATTCAATTTTAATTTGTAAAGAGTTGTGACACTGTGCGCAATGTTATCAGAAGTAAATCTTGATGGTTTTTTAAAATCATTTAAACCCTATTTTTGATTTGAGTGCAAAATGCTATCTGTTAAAACCTAAAAAATATGATTATTTAGTGAAATATTTTACTAGTTTCAAATTTGATGCATCAAATTATTTTAAAAAATTGGGAAATGGAAAACAAAAGTCAAAAAAGTTGTAATGTAAGTGTAAAGAAATTAAAAAAAAAAAATCTTGGATGACCAACGTTCGACCAATTATGTTCACTTGGACACCAAAGAGGACCATTCCCTCGGAATAAAAAGCTTTACTGCTCTTTGAGACTGTGTGAGCAAAAAGTTCAGCATTTTTGGAATAATGTTCTGTGGCGTAAAGTTTGTGGATTTTGTCATCAACTGTATGTAATGTCTCTAAAAGATTTAAAGTGTCTGCAGAAAGAGGAACAATACTGAAAGCTGATGAAGATGCACAGGCCCTCAGGCAGCTCTGCGTTAAGAAAACAGACCTTTCTCTGTAGGAGAAATCACAGCATGGCTCAAATTACTTCCACAAACCTTTGTCCGATGATACACTTTGACCCTGCATCTTTTTGTGAACTTTTGTTTTTAAATCAACATTTACAAAACCATCTTGACAATTATAGAATCCAGGTTGTTATCTAACAATTTTATCTCTTCCTTATTTGTACAGACATTTTTTTGGGAGTTTATTTAACTTGAAATACATCCCTTAGTTTGGCATTAGTGGACTCAGTAATCAATGAGGAGAGGCCGCTTGAGGGGGCTGGCTGGGGAGTCAATACGCACATCATCAATATTTAGAGCTGAGAAAGCAGAGGGACAACAGATAAACATGAATGGTACACACATTCATTTGGCAGCTGCTGTTTGACAAATACTTTGTGGAAATGAAACACTGATGTTAACATGTGTTTCTCGAAAGGGTTGGATTCATGCTGCCATTTCATATTTGCACAAATACTCCGGTATCTCTGACAAATCCACTCCCCCCTGCGAGAAGCCCTGTAATTCTCCGTCTGCTTTGTGTCGTGTCCGGCAGTGTGACTCATGTTTCTCATGTTTACGCCGTGGCGGTGCATCACCTACCCCCGATGACGAACACTCTGCCGTAAGCCACAGCTGAACACCCTATATCCACCCTGCTGGCACGGCCTCACTGTTTTCATTCCATACGAGGGGAGTCACACCACATTCCTGTTACAACTTCTCTGCGGCGCATAAAAATCTCCTCTCCAAACCACAGAGCCATGTGTTTTGAATTTTCCCTCTGTTTGTTCCCATTTACAGCATCTCTCTCCACCTCTCCTTCTCCCTCTCTCTATTTCTCTCATACACACACACATCCACACACACACACACACACACACACACACACACACACACACACACACACACACACACACACACACACACACACACACACACACACACACACACAAACACCGATCACTCGCTCTCCTCATGTTGATAGGCCTATTTAGTCCCCATGAAAGCGTTCCATTAAGGTGCATTTGAGGTTATGGTTGTCAGTGACAACTGGCTGTCAGAGAGTGGCAGCCTCTGTCAGTGTTGGGGGTTTCCAGATGAGCTTACAGCACACAGAGCAGCTATTGATGGAGCGCGCTTTATGGACTCAGAGCCTCTAAAGGCAACGATGTGTGACAAAGACAGCGAGGGGAGATGGGAGTTTAATTCCCTGACCCCAACAGGGAGAATAAACCCACATTATATACTATCATAAAGTATTTGTTTTGATATGAAAGCTGCACAGCTGGTTTTTAAGTCCGGAGAGGTCAGATATGATTAACCCTGAATCAAAGTTATTTTCTTTTTAGACTCTATATATCCAGTTAAAGCTTATTTGAGGTAAATAATCAACAACAGTAAATAAAAACCTTCACATCATGTTATAACGTCTAAATTTGACAAATAATAACAGAAACAGTGGAACTAAATCTGTATGTTGAAACACAATCAAACCTTCCACATGACAATATTGTTTTTTCCTATTTATATGTCCTTGAGAATTATGTCAATTAAGCTTTTACTCACTTTAAAGGTTCGTTTAAAAAAAGATAAAAGAAGCAAAAATATTTAAAGCCTGTCATTTTTGTGTTATCATCAAATATTTACCATATAGAATAAACATGTTGATTACAGCTGCCAAACAATTCACACTTTTAATTGATACATTTCTACATCAAATCGCAGCAAGTTGCGTTTCTTACTGCATGTTTGAAATTCCATAATTTTGCATTTAAAAGGGTTTTATGTCAAATTCATCAACGTAAAGCAACTCTTTAAAATGCATAATCAGATGAATGCAGTAAAATATGCATTACAATCCGGACTTTTAGGTTCATTGTGTTATTTAGTGCTGAACTGACTGCTGCTAACCTGGCAACGCCTGACTGATTCAGCCTGGTGAAAAGGTCTGGAGTCATTCAGTATAGTTTAGTTTTCCTGGAGAGCAGCAGCAGTGGTTGCATGCAAAAGTGCCTCTGGAAGTGATTGTTTAGACCTACAACCAATCAGATAAAGCCAACATCTAAGCTAGTGCATAGTTACAGAATTGTTAACAGACAGAGGAAGGGAACGCGAGTGCAGCTGATCGTACTTTTTCTAATTACAGTTATCATCTATTTCATTTAAATGGCCTCAATAGCAGATTCAACAGACCTTCTAGCTGAAGCTTCTTCCTGCTCTGATATTGTAGAACAATATTTCATACAGGCAACATTTAAGTAAAGGACTATTATTGTTTTGGTGGCTGACAACTCGGGGAATCATTTAGAAAGACCTACCTACCAGTGAAAAAGAACCAGAGCTGACTGATAGGTCGGGAGCCTCCAAGTTGCACCAGTGTGGTCTGAAACCATGACTTAGAAGTAGATGATGATCTATAAAACTTTCATTTTTAGACCTGTGGTAGCCTGATTTTAGACCAGTCGTTTAGGCTACATTTAGACGTCTATTAGACCTCTTTCAGACCAAAAAAAGCTCAGTGGGGTGGTGTCATTATTTTACATCATGGTCAAAGTGAGGAACAGGAAAATGCTGTTGGGACTCAACTGTGAGCTGAATGGACAAAATTACAAGATTACGTAAATCCTAATCAAATCCTGATCAACAATGATAGCTTTAATAGCTTTAATATTAATGATATTGTCACCATTAAACATTATGAGGCCACAGACAGAGGGCCTCATTTCAGCTGTTAACTTAAACAATCTAAGAATGTAGATCGAGGTTTGGCAGAATCATCCTAGAATTAATATCTGTTTTAAAAAACATACAGTACACATTTCTCCCACTTTAAAGTTTCAAGCCAAGATTCTTTGACGCAACCGATTACCTTCCTGCAGCTCAGCAATGACGCTAACTGAGACTCTTTAGATATTACTGCTGCAACATCAGCTCATCATGAGTTGTTTTCAGTTTCCTGTAACAAAAAAGATTAAATATACATTATTAACCCTGCAAGAAATGTTTTTTCATCAATCTGCAGGTGCACAAATGTGGAAGAAAACAGAGCAAAAGAGGTAATTGAATCTATGAGAAAATATGCATACATACACACACATGTAGTTTGCACAAACACTAATGACAAATGTTGGACTGTACCACCCATATGTTAGCCATGTTTTGCACAAACTTGCCTGATATTAAATAGTGTAACATACTGGGCAGTCCACTTGTCATGTATTGCACTGTCCAATCATATTGTTATAAATTGCACTTTCTTTGAGACATGTTATGAGTTTGGTAGTTCAATGAGCATCAGTTAGAGTGGATTTAATGACTAAGTCTGCTCCTAAAAGCTGTAAGGTAAAGGTTGAAATCCTTAATCTAGGATTAATCTAGGAGTTAGGTCTGCTGTAGTGTACTGAGGCATTTGGATTGTACTACTGCACAACCTCTTATGATCAGTACATGACCGGTAATTGTTTAGGCTAAAATTAAGAGCTTTGCTAAAATTAAAATCCTTGCTATTTAGCTGACTGAATAGTGATGAAAACCCTGTAAAGTTAACATTTGAATATAGAGCTTTCCTTTGCTTTTAATGCCTTCAGTGAACACTTTAAGAGCGACTCTTCTTTTTAACACTGAACCAGGTTTTCTACGTTTCATTTGCTTTGTTTTATCAAACTTTCCACTTTATCGCCTCCTCTCCCACCTGACCTCACATGTTTGTAGCAAATGTTTGACTGAACATTTGGAGCTTATCATTCATAATTTATTGATGGTTCGTTTTAATTTTGGTCTTGATAAAAAATGATGAACCTTTTACTTTTTGAAAAGAGTAAGCTGTGATATTTGTGCGCTATTATCTCTGTTTATTTCAAGGGTAACTATAAATGTTCAGATTAAGCCTGCTTGTAATTATGTTACTGCTCTACATCTAAATTTAGTGGTTGAACTTTAACAGACGATTTAGTAATCTCTGATAGGAGCTCTTTATACAGGACACTTTATCCAGCTATTTATACATGCTATCCAGAATCCTCGGACGGCTTATGACCTCAGCTTGAACTAAAGGTTAAGTATCAGTGACTCAAACGGTTGGGACACAGTAAAGTATTGATAAAGCAGATTCTGTTGATTTGTAAATACAGTTGTGGCCAAAATTATTAGCCCCCCAATGAAATTGACCCTGGTAGTTTTTGGGTTTTGTGAAATAATTTTGTTTAAGGATCCAAAATAAAACTAGGATTTTTAGAAAAGCTGTGTAAAAAAATCATTAATCTGATGAACAGCATTTGGGAAATTATGGAAAAAAAAAAAATTCATAGGGGGCTAAAAATTTTGGCCACAACTGTGATTCAAACCCAATTTGAATATGAACAGAGCAATATAAGACAGTATAAGGTTAACCTAAAGTGTTACCTTAAAGGTGGGGTCGGCAGGATCTGAGGAAGTGCCAGTTTTTTGGGAGAAATCTTGAATGTAAACTCTACCCCTCTCAACTAGTTTCCCCCTCAGCTCCTCCCCTCTCCTCCAGCAAGCCCCGCCCACAAACAGACGCTCCTGCTCGCTTGTATCGTTCCAATTAAATTCAGATAAATACTTCAGATAATTACAAATGGGGCCCAGTCAACGTGAAAGTAAAAAGCATTGGTGCTACTGTAGATGCCAACAGACTACCAGCAAACACAATGTTTGCAGGACTTCTACAACTAGGATAAAGTGACATAGTCCAGGACCCGAGGTAAACAGTTTAACGGTGCTACAACACGCAGCAGGTCCCGTTTGACAAGAAACACTTCTGTTACAGACACTTTAGGCTTTTTAGCTCTTGTCTGGTCTACCTCTGTTTTAAACACCCGTTATTCCGCCAGAGTCTCCGGTATTTGCTTGCTTGTGTCGGCAGTTGTGGCCACAGGAGGATTCAGACATCTCTCCGTACTTTCTGGTTGGTTTCCACTGTCTGATGTTGTAGCATGCTAACTTTCTTTCGGCTCGTGAACATTACTCAAGAGCGTGGACCGTGCCTCACAATAAGAGGGAGAAAAATGTTGACTACACAGACAAGAAGAAACACAGCGATCTCGTTATATTACCAAATGTCATCAATAACTAATAGCTACTGACTGATATTAAAAGCTTTTTTGTATAAACTCCAGAAAAAAGATGCTTCTTTAACAGCCCTCTGGGCATTTTTTGGTCTAAAAGAGCTCTAATAGATGTCTAAATGTAGCCGTGACGACTGGTCTAAAATCAGCCTACCACAGGTCTAAAAATGAAAGTTTTATAGACGCCTAAATTTAGTCCAAGTTTGGACCAAGTCTACTACACTGTATTTTGCTCAATGACTATCATTGTTATTTTCGTTAAGTACTTGGAGATCAGTTATGCAACTCACAGTTGCTTTTTGAGATAAATAGTTATCGAAAAATGGGTTAAAGTGCAACGTCTAAATTCCGTCTAAAAATATACAGAATCTAGACGGCTGAAATTAGGTCTAAAAAACAACTAGACGTCTAATAGTCGTCTATTGCCCAGTGGGAGATTCCTGCCTACCCCACCTTTAACAAGGATTTACAAAGAAAAAATCAGTTTCTTGCCTTTGGGATTTCCCAGAATTCCAGTCTGGGGGGTCAAACTTTAAAACAACCGAACACATAGTGACACGTTTCTCTAAATGTAGCTTATATTATCTGATTTGTCAAAATCTTTTGCTAATGAGGCTATTAATAATCAAAAACAAAGAGGAGAAAAATAAACATTTATCTTTAATCAGCAATAATTGAATTACAACTCATGTTGATTGGCCATCGTGAAAAAAAGAGAAGAGAAACATGATGATAAGCAACAGGACAGTGATTGAATTTGTTTTTATATAAATAAATGTCTGCCTTTGGAAATTGTATTGTTGGGAACACAACCCCCACTACACACACACACACACACAGTAACACACACACTCCTCCTCCTCCTACTCTGGAAACCTGTTCTGGAGGGAGTGACTTGATGCAGGCGGCGTCCAATTATATGGAAGCAGCACTTATTCCACTTTATTCCAGTCTACAGTTAAGTGGCTTGAAGCCGTCAGAGACACACGGGCTTGTAGTACACAGACACAGAGTCGGTACCCATGTGACATGTGAACGGAGAGCTCGAGACAAAGGTAGAAACATTGACTTGAGCGCGAGAGGCGTCAGGCGGCGTGCAGAGGAGACACAGAGGATGCTCCAAATCAAATCCATGAGGGCTTCTTCTTTTTTTTTTCCCTCTCTCTCTCTCTCTCGTCTCGAAATTCACGACTACATATAAATGATTCATGAGAGTCTCTTTCTATCTCTGAGGGAGTAACTGCGCTCACTGTGAGTTTCAGCACAAGCCGGTCACCAACATATGTGCAGACAAGAGACGGTCGTGGAGCAGAAGCGGAATCAGAGACAGCGTGGAAGAGGAGGAGGAGGAGGAAATTAAAAAGTCAATTAATTTCGGAGTTTGATCAGCCCTCCCGTGAACCTGCTCCGGGGCTCGTCTGTCACTGGGATCAACTGTTGCTGCTGCAGCCGGAGCGACACACAGACATCCTCCAAGAGTGTCTGGCGTTCATAATGGATGTTTGACCGTCACTCGGTCCTTCATGCAGCCACACATTAACATGGAAGAGAGACTGATACTGTTGTTGATGCCTCGGATACACCTTCATCTGTCCTGATGTGATGCCACATTGTTGCACTGAGGAGAATGATAATACCCCACTCTGCTGCCGGCGTTTTCTTACAGGCTGATCATCTCAGTGTGTGAAACTAAACACATTTATTCTCTTTCTGTCTGAAGGGACCAGTTTTATTTCAACTCTCTGACACACGTCAACATTGTCAGGCTTTTTTCTTACAGTGACCTTGCCCGGTTTTGACATCTGCTCAGTGGGAAATCATCATGCTGATGATGATGAAGAACAGCGGCATGGATGCGCATCAGGTTGATATCGATTCGGAATTTGAGCCTCACAGTCGGTCGCGGTCGTGCACCTGGCCGCTGCCGTGTCCGGAGGATTTCCCCGGAGGAGAAGAGGCGAGCCGAGGTCTGGCCCTGGCATCAGTGAAGCTGGAGCAGTACAACGTGCCCGCGTGCCGGGCCGAGAGAAAAGGCGGCGCACCGACGGAGATCAAGCATCCAGCCGGCGCCCCGGCCCCGGTCGTGGCCGCCCCTGCTTGCATGTCCGGGGCTGCGCTCGACGTGGCCGGCCAGCTGCGCAAAGCCAAGTCCTCCCGGCGGAACGCGTGGGGAAACCTGTCTTATGCAGACCTTATTACCCGTGCCATCGAGAGCGCCCCGGAGAAGAGACTTACCCTCTCCCAGATTTATGACTGGATGGTTCGCTTTGTTCCGTATTTCAAGGATAAAGGCGACAGCAACAGTTCAGCGGGATGGAAGGTAGGCCAAATGAAAGAATTTTCTGATACCACATGGTGAAGGTTTTAGTGGAAAAGCTTCACTATATTTAGCCTCAGTCTGTGTCTGCAGCAGAACTCCCCTCTGCATATTTCTGAACCACATAATTGACCCCCGGTCCAACAATTTATGTCAGTGGCGTGTCCCCGTGTCACTCCTCACTACAGTGTGGAAAGGGGCGGTGAGCTGCTTGGGTAGGGTTGGATAAGGGTTCACTGGGTTCATCTTATTTAAAGATTGCAGCATGTGCATATAGGAGAAGCCACACGGAGCCAAACTCCCCCTGTGTGTTTCGGGAAAGCGACTACTGAGCGCTTTGACGCGAGGGGAAGGTGTCTGGATCCAAACTTTCGGTTCTCGGAGTTCTCGGGTCACAAAGGGGACAAAGTTTGCACCCGGTCCGATTCAGAGCTTGTTGACTGGAGCGTCACCCATGCCTCCGGTTGGGTGCTCGGGGTAAACCGTTTGGAGCCCCCTCCACGCCTCCCCCCTGCTATCCAGTGCGCGCACGTTAAATTACGCACAGGCTGTGCGAAAGCATGGCACAAGGCGAGGGGTTTAAAAAGGACAATAACAAGAGCTGATGACATGGGGTGTCACGGCAAACAGATGTAACTACAGATTATCCCTTAAATTCAAATTAATAGGAGGTTAATCTAATAGATTGCTTTCTGTAATCTACTTAAATATACCACCCATTCTGCGTGAGGATTAGTGGTCTTTTGTTTCCAAGCTCTGAACTGTAGCTTTCCCTCACTCTGCTCTTTGTGTGTGACAAAGCTTTGATTTTTTTCCCTCCACAAGTAAAAATGGGCTTCAAGTATTGAGTTGTGAAAACATTTCATCAGTCAAGGCCATGTGGACTTGAAATAAATATTTAAGTCATGTTAGAACAGCTTTTTACCCCGATCTAACATATCTTTTTTTACGAAAAGCAGAAGAAAAATGACTCAACTAGTGTTTAACGATCTTCTACATGTTGTGGGAGTTATATCAAAGGGCTGTTAGGTCAAATACTGCAGTTGATGTGAATTTCCAGAATCCTTGATTCACTCTGTGAGCTGTAACAGAGCCAAGAGTGTAGCTTCAGTAACTCCCTTCTTGTTAAACCTGATAGTAGATGTAAACATCTCCTGGCGTTGCTTCATTCAGGAGCTTTAATAAGAGATAAATCACTTAGCATAAGGGCGACTCCGAAGATTGAAATGTCTTTAAAGATCTGCTCTTGTGATTTCGACAACCTTAAGACCAGTTAATGGGGAAAATGAAGCAGAAGAAGCCAAGGTGTTAACATTTTTAGAATGAGTCAAACTTTGCAAAACTGAACTTTACTCCTCTTCTACAGCGATTCTCATCCCACATTGTTCAGTGGACCAGAGCTCCAAAATATGACACCGCAGGTTCAGCTGTAAAATCATCTCCGGTTTTTGTCCTCTCCTTTTTTGCTGTTCAAAGAGAACAAACGTCTGTTTCAGCGGAGAATGAAAAATGAAACAGAAATGAATCCAGAGGGCAGGAACTCCATTACTGTGAAAATCTAGGTTAAGATGAAGGCTAAATAAAGTCATAAAATCTAATTTGTTATTTTGATTTTATGCTTATTTTGTACTCTAAAAAGGAAACTTTTATTCTAATTTTATATTTTAAGTATGTAAACAAACAAATTGCAAATTACTGACGTCCTTCTAAACTCAAATAGTTCTGAACAAGCTTTCTTTTTATGTTTGGAGTTTATTTAGCTCGACTAAGTCACCATAGTGGGCACATTTAACAATAATGGAAAAAAACTAATTTTGACCAATAACTTGTGAACAAAGATCTTAACTTCTGTTACATTTTCTATGTCATATCTGTTTAAAATGAGCTTCAGTTTTCTTGGATTTTAACGTGTAAAAATGCTGAGAGGCTGACAGATACCTCCTCTAAAAGTCAAGTCTTGCTCAAGTTGTCTGTGATCCATCTTACCATGTAAGAGCAGGATTTAGATCGTTATAACTCAAGTTAACCAATTGATTGTGGCTAAACCCAGTATGTCTTTACTGTTGCACCACCCCCCAGCAATACATATCAGTCATGGGTACACTGGTGCCAAACAATGGGGGTTGAAAATGTATCACAGATTCTCTTCTCGCCATTAAAAAGAGGCCTTAACAGTGTGGTAACTTGTTTGTAATGCAAAATTGAAGACTTACAGACCAAATATAACCAAAGTAAAACATTTATGTAGTCACCTTTAAAATATATATTCACATTAAAAGTCAATAAAAAGAAATACTGATGATTTAAAACGTACGGATGACTCGAGGCTGAGAGCTCCACTTTAGAAAAACCAAACTGCAGACATTTCATAATCTTTACTTCACGCCGGATTTGAACTGGATGTCTAAAACTCCAAACAGTGTGGTTTTCAGCTAGCTCTAAAAAATTAACTTCTAAATTTATGAATGTTAGCCTGACTAAACTGTATTCAAAAATAAATGTTTTTCTGTTTAATACTCGTTCATATTTTTCATGCAAAACTGCTGCAGAAAACTACCTCAATAGTCATATTTCAGAGAGTAGGTCCACAGACTGACCTGATGCATTTGATGTGTTTGGCGCCCAGAAGATGTAAGACCATTATTTCCCTTGAGGGGGCGCTAGAGATCTCAGAGGGACCACATTTGAATGTATAAATACATGATTGAATATTTAACGGATACACCTTAAAGTGACTGTACTGCGTAAAAGCTCTCCTCGAACATGTTTGGATGTGTCAAATTCATCTGGTTGTGTATCAAGAAGAAATTTCAAGACACTACAAGACAAGATGTAAAGCTTAGGACAGAAACTAAATGTAATTTTTTTCCTGTAAGGTTCCTGCGGGGGCTCAGTTTTTCTTAGGTACAAGTAGAAAGGTTGGGAACAGCTACATAACACAATTATTTCCCCAGCTGAGTAGCACTTGTTAAGACAAATAAGCTGAACATCATGTGTAAAATCGATGAAGCTCCTCTGTAAGATTCTTCAAATACTTCAGGAGTCACGGTTTGCTTTCCTGTGTGTGTTTTGCTTTCCCTGACACAGGCTGCCGATAGAAGGAACACAGAAAAAGGGGGAAACACAAGTTGCAGTGGGATTAACAGGCATTTCACACCATCTGCGTGTTTGACATTGAGTTGATCCAAAATCCTCTATCTGCTTCCCTCTGTCATGTTATCATATCCTTACAGCTTTTTCTGATAAGTACCTTTGTCTCCTTTTCTTTTTGTGACTCTCTCTCACACACACAAACACACAGGGTTTCTTTCTCTACTTCAACATCTCATTTGGCTCCATATCAGCTTCCAATTGAGCAATATTAAAAAGCAGATTAATCTAAATAAAATCAACGTTTGATTTAAGCCCAATCGGCGCAGTGGCGACAACCTCTGTCCAATCTTAATGTTATTGGGAGTTAAATTGGATTTAAAGCGGGGGCCTTGTTTGTGTGCAGCAGGGATGCCCGGCGTGATACCTGCTCCTGTTCCCCAGCTTTGGGTCGAGGTTTTGATTGGCTGATCGGGCGAGTGAGCCGATTGGCCGAGAGGCGAGACTGAAAACAACTTGATTTAATCGTAAAAACGCTCCTGAATAACAAAAATAAGAAGAGAGGGGAGGTAACACACACACATGCGCGGATACACATGTTGGACTGTAACAGTTGGCTGCGATTTTAATGAGATTTGAAACACAGAGGTTCACAAACACACTCACACACACTCTTGTACAGTATACACACACAATCGTGTATGTTTCTGCTTAGATTGAACAGTACTTATGGATGAGGGTAGCGGGGGTTGTTGTGGGTGAGAGAGGGGGGATGTATGTAGATGGATGGGATGAGTGGGAGTGGAAATAAGATCCAGTCAAAGTCTTGCTATTAAAAGCAGTCTTTAAGAGCTGTTGTGTAATCCTGTCTGAGAGCTGCTGCTCAATTCAGCCGCTGGGCTCTTTGTCTTCATCTGGGCCGGCAGCTTCCCCTGCCTCTAAGTAACACACACACGCACACGCACAAACACACACACACATTCTCACATACTGTACTCACACCACTTTTAGGTGTCACTCACTTGTTTAAGTGTCAAGCGCTGAGGCTGTAGCGGTGGGTTTCTTTCACACGTTCACACATTTTACAGCTCGTGCTTTGTGTATGCATCGCTTTGATTGTGGTCACGGACATGCACACACATTCGTACTCCTCTGTGTTACCAACAGTGTATTATCAGTTCCCTTTCTGCATCGAAAAATGCATTCCTAATGAGGTTGACACGATTTGCAGAGTTACACATGTTCTTGAATTTCATGTGGAGATCCTTAAGGGACAGTGGCATCAAACAAAAACAGCACTCTGACATTATCAGCACACAGCTCCTCCTGGTGTTTAAAAATCTCTTTTGACTTCCTTGAGCTTTTCAAGTGGCGTACAATTCAATAAATTCCATACCAAAAGCAAAAACCTGAGATGTTGTTGAAAGATGTTACATTTTACACTTGTTGGCCACATTTCTCCCTAAAAAGACCAGGAGCATTGTTGTTTTTATGGGAGGATTTGTGCCTGATTCCATGTTAAGACAGATTTTATTACCCCTAATCAGCTTGGAAGACGATAAATTTGAAATCATAATAAACACGTCAGATATCTAGCCATGTTGGGGAAACTTTGAGGCTTGGAAAGCAAACTGACTGCAAGAAGGAAGCAAAACAAAAGCAGACATAGTGACTGTACTAAATATGAAACATACAGTTAGATGGACATCGGACATTGAGGGCCAACTTGTTGATTTTTTGCAATAACACAGGTTTGTACGTTTCCTGTAAAACATACCACAATCAAACTGACAAGGAGAGAAGTTGAGCAGAAATTGCGGCTCTGATTGATGGATGGAAAGTGAGTGGCTGAATCTGGACTGTGGTGTGCTGAGTTGGTCTTTTAGCAGCTGAAGACAAGTAAGGCTCATTGGTTTGGGTTACACATTTTTAAGGTCTTGATAGATTTCTAGGGGATACCGTTTATTAAAAAGAAAAAAATATTTTATACATTTACTTTTTTGTGTGTTATATTTTGTGTTTTTAAGCATTGAAAAGGAAGGACAACTTAAGAGGGACTGAGCGGGGGAAGACGTGACAGTGGGCTGATGTAGGACTCTGCGAGAAAGACTGTAGCTTTTGTTTACAGGCACACACATTAAAGAGGACCCGTCCATACTTAATATATCATGTAAACAGTACTGAGTGTCAGAACTAAACTGTGGCAAAGTTTCACAACTTGAGATACACAGATGGCGGTGTAAGCCCTGGCTAACTCTTACACATTTTGAGACACGGTCATATCCTGACATCAGGTTGTGCCATCCAATCAGGACAGTGCAAAAGGATGAGACCACCCTTATAAAAACACCCCCATCCTTAGCCTGGGAAGTAAATAGGAGTGATGGGCATGGCAGTTCTTTTAGATGTACTGAATCACTAGAATAAGTTCACTAAAAAGATTCATTCAAAAGAGTCGTTCACCAAATCACTGAATCATTTAGCGGGAGAACCCTGCGACTCTGACCTCCTGAACTGATACACAGCTGAAAGGTTCAGGATTCAGTTCAGTTCATAGCTTCTGGGACAGGGAGACAAGAATGTTTGGCTGTGTTGCTTTGGCAAACAGGTTTGTAAAAATGAACTTGTTTATAAGTCATGGTGTTTAAAGTGTACTGTCCTATGGTATGCTATTTATCAGGTCTGCTTGGTAAACTGGGGTCAGTGAATGATTCGTTCACTAAACGTTTAGACTGAACATGCACCGTTCCCTCACAAACCGCTGCAATGATAGGGTGCTGTATGAAAGTTGTTGTGGTGGCAATTTAGCAGTGACAAAAAAAAAAAGGTAGTTTTGTCTGACAAAAGTGATTCATGCATCGGTGAATGTGGTCCCTCGTTCGCCGGCTGCTGGCCTGGCAATGCTGTTTCCAACTTCAGCTCTACTGAAGTGAGAAACGAACGAATCACTCGAGGAAGTGATTCGGTTCAGTATGTTCACTTAGAAGATTTGGTTATTTTGAACGAATCGTTCACGAACGCCATAACACTAGTAAATGGATAACAGCGGGGGTTCTCGAAATTTTAGGGACATCAAAAGCTCTTTAATTTTCTCTCATGAAAATCTGTTTCAGTACTTTTTTTCTAGGCTTCACTCTTTTTTGATCCAGTATTTTTCAGAAAGTTGCTGATTTTTTGGTGGTGAAGAAAATTAGCAGCTATTGTTTCTTTCCAGAGATTAACGGACAAGAACACCGTGAGAGATTTTTATGTTTTGGGGACAACAATGTAGCTGTTTGTACCCCTCGACTTTGTAAACAAAGGCCAGTCGGAGCTGGATTTACATTTAAATTGTTAGTTATATCACCACAAACTTTAAGTAACATTACAACAACAGCTAATGTGCGCTAATTTGACTAAACAGGACGCTAAGTGGGGGGCGCTAACAACTAACCGCATACAGTTCCTGTAAAGGCAGAACTCTCAGGGTTGTTTCATAACTACTAATCTGTGTGAAAAGTAACACCCACAAGCTTTGTCCAACTTTAAATCACAGGAAAAGCGGCCAAACCAGGCAGTGACTGAGGTTTTTTTTTCCCAGCAGCCCGTATACAATTACTAAGGAGTTATTTTGAGCTGTAAATCATACAGATCTACTCTATAGGTGTCTCTCCTGTAACTGCTGAGCTAATCCAGAGCCTTGGAAATGTGTTTTTAATTTCATATTTGTTGTTTCTCAGTGATACTATTCTTCATTATTATGTATTCTATTAAATTACCACAAACCTAATGTGCTGAAGATGAGAATGAAGACATACAGATCACCGATTACATTTTCAGACCCTTCGTTTCTGCAAAAACAAACAAAAAGATGTGAAAGATGTTTAGTATGATTTAAAGACTGACCTGTAGTGGACATTTGGCTTTGTGGACTCTTTCTTGTGAGTGTATATCAACAGAGAGGTCATGAACTTGATAGGACACAAATGCACATTCACAAACACGTATAGGCTCAGCGTGCTGTTAAAGCATGTGGCAGCAGAGTTATCGTGATGACTGCGTTCGTATTTCTCTGACTGTTGTTCAGTAATTGCGGTCAAGTGTTAGGGCCATGTTTGTTATTGCATCTGAGGTGGGAGGCTGTGTTTGGTCATATGAAGTGAGTTCAGTTCTGTAGGTGGTCACAGTGGTGGTGGTGGTGGTAGTGATGCGGGGGTCTGCACTCACACAAACACACACTGTAATGTTCATTTCACAAGTGGCTCTGCGTGGGAATGGATGTGCTGTGCTGCGGCCTGTCTGCAGGCTGTACTGTACACACACACACACACACACACACACACACACTCACACTCACACACACACACACTCAGGCAGGCGGGCAGGTGGGAGCTCACCGACTCTACCTGAAGGCTTTACAAACGGTGGAGGCACGTCGTGGATGTGTGACTGTTGTAATGAAGACTGTGATATCATGAGCACAGAGTGGAGAAGCTGTAATGCACATGAGGATCAATTACATTTTCAGAGATTCATCTTTTAAGAGCAACATAACACCATGTTTTAGCCTGAGCACGCCTCCGCCACAGATTCAGTGTGTGACTAAAAGACTTTAGATGTAATTTAATAACTTAAAAATGATCTTTAACTTGTACAAATTTGGTCTGTTTTACTCTATTTTGTAAAAGTTTTATAAATGTATTTTTTTGATTTTGTCAGACATTTACCACCTGTTTGATGCTTCAATATATTTTCAACATTCAAGTAACAGACAGATATTTATGAGGTGAATTTATGCACCAGTTCCTGAGAGTGTGGATCAGTGTGAGGCCTTATATAAAGATAGACTCTGCTGAAATTGGTGAGGTCTCTCCACACATGCTTTAAGATGCCAGACCTAATATCCACGGTCAAGTTTACAGAAATCGTCTCGATCTCTCTCTCTGACTTGTGCTTTTGTGTGTCTATGTGAGTTTTGTGTGTTACTAAAGTATTCACAGTGATAAGTCAGGAAGACAAAAAGAGACAGATAATGTGACAGGAGTTGGTGGGATTTTTGACATTTTCCAAGACCAGATCTACCAGAAAAATGACCGGTAGGAGTGGGAGTCAGCTTTTCTAAAATAAATCACATTACATGTGACCAGTTGACCTAAAACTGATTTAAAATAATAGTACTTAAGTCGACCAAGAAGACACACATTATTTGATCAATTATTAAAGTGCCTCTAAAGTTCTTTGTGTGCTCTTTACTTTTTCAACTTAGGAGCACATGTTCTACTTCTGAAAAAAAGTTAGTGTCAAGCCCTGAGGTAGCGTTTCATTTTTTTATTGCGGTGGACTTCATTTCAAAATTGTGGCATTAAAATACACAAATGTAATTTTTCACTTCAGTAATACCTTACTTCTCATACTTTTTATTACTTCCTCTTATCAATTTTCTAGGACGCTGTCACCCCAGTTGCCACTCATGATGTTTTAGTACTGTGCCACACTCAGTTTTAACCTCAAATTTCCCATTCATTTAAGGTAAGGTAGAAAAAAATAATACATTTTGAGTCCAAGTTTGTAGGAAAAGCAGGTAAACTTCTGATCCAACTTGGCTAATTTTTGCTGACTAAAAAACTATATAATAAAAGAAAATAATGGTGTAAAAATCTAATTAAAGAGATGAAAAAATAAAGCAGGAGACACTTGCGTGGTAAGAATTAAAACAAACTTATGTACACTCTAAAAATAGTCTAACCGACCTTACTCTAAGTTTGCCTAACTCATTTTATATCCACAATCACTGAGAGTTAAAGTGGATCTTTACCTCTAATGTGCTTCTAATCTGCTTGTAATGCATCACAATGCACTTCACGTAAAGTATTACCACCCACGCCGGCCTTCACCTTGTCTGCTGAGATTCCACTTCCAGGAGAAGGAGAATGAGGTTGAGCGGCACCACGAGGAAAAAAAAAGAGGAGGCAAGGAGACATTTTGAAGAACAAGGTATTATTTGTCCTGCCAATAAAACCCTTTTTTGAATTGGATTCAGAATTGAGTGGGAGAGGGAGAGAGGCGGAAAGAGAAAAGATAGAGCGAGTGCGAGAGTGGTGGCGGTGGCCCCTGCTGCTGAGCACATTGATAGCAGCCTTAATGCCTGTGATGCTCCAGCGCCAGCCGAGACAGAGGGGAATTGGTTGGAGATGGTGGAACAGGCTTAGAGGGTTCCCTGTGCCAGCCGGCCTGGCGCTGGCTCAACAGAAAGCCCTCTGCACTGCTACACAGTTATTGTTATTATCACAAAGGCCCAGCAGAAGGAGAGGCAGCTCTCGAGTTGGCGGGCTTGGCGCTGGGTTAACCGGGGGCGGGGAATGGGAAGAGGAATTTGGAAGGCGAAGGGGGTTGGTTGCTGAATCTGAGACTATGCTAAAACTCATCTGATCGGCCTGTGAATGGAGAAAAAAACAGTTGGGAAGTGTCGTTGAGGGCTTGAATGGAAGGAGGCCATGCGGAGATGGACAGATTTTGATCCGAGAGAGGATCAGCGTCCTTGTCAGTCGATGCCGAGCTACAAAAGGCTTTTCAGTTGAACGCGGGCAGATATCACTTCAATCTGGAGAAGTGCTGGGATGTAAACAAGGGATGCACCGGCAGTGGAGGCGGGGTGTTCACTGCTTAAATGAGTCATAGCGGTTGGAATAGAACATAATATTCTCGCCCTCAGCCCTCACACTTCAATCAGTTGGAATAAATCAGCTGGAATAATATGTTGAGAAACTCTCTACAGACGGAAATTCCAGAGAGAAAACTGAGTCCAGACGCACAACAGTCAGTCAGGCAGGCGGATCTTGGGAATTGTGCCTGGTGGTGTGTCGTAAAATGTCGGCCCTGCACACATTTTCTCTGTGGTGTCTACCAGACCTCAGGGCTTCAAAATGTTCTGGAGTCTGGCTTGGACGATGAGCGGAGAACTTGTCAAAAAACACCCAGTCCTCTGTCCTGGCTGTTCAGACGGTGACTCAGGAACAGGTCAGCACGTTATGTCGCTCCACTGGTAACAAGGCCTTGAATGTCCACACCAAGCTCTCAGTCATCGTCTCTCACTTTCTACCCATCCCTCACCCTTGATAGAAACATTTACATGGCGCCGCTTACTAAGTCCGTCCCATTATTGTATGGGCATCAAATTATATTTTGTTGTATTTAATACTCTTTACTTTTACATTGACTGTCATATGATCTTCATATCTATTTTGATCGTATCATACAGGACAGCTAGAGAGAGACAAGAGAAGACATGCAGCAAGGGTTGAGGCCAACCAGCTACTACGTAGATATCAAAGGCTCATCATAAGATAACAAACACAAAATGATTTGGGTATTCTGGTGATTATAATTATTAAAAAAATATATGTTTTTTTGTCATGCAGTAATACCTGAATGTTGAAATTGCATTCAGTTGTGATAAATTTCTAGTCAGTGGTCACTAGAGTCAGCTTAATTCGAAAAAAAAGATTTCGCCTCGTGCCGCAGTTTGGTAAAACTGATTTAATAACAGATAACCGGTAGTGTTCTCTCAAAGCTCCTGTAAGGAACTTTTGGATAGTGTCAGTTCTGGGGCCCCATGTGGTCAAAGTGGTCTTTGTTTATCTTGTCCTTGACATGCCTTAACAGTGTCTTCCTAACCTCTGACAGTGAATATATTATTATATTATTGGGAATATCGTATCTGAAAACCTAAAAAAATGGGCTATTTCTGTAGCTGCTCAGTTAACACCTACCCCCCCTCACAAAAAAATAAATTAAATAAAAGAATCTCATCGCTAAAGGTCTGGTTTGTTTTGTTTCATGATAAATGGGCATCAATTTAAATCAAAGTCTATTTCAGAAACATCAAAAACTCCTCACATGAGTTTTAAGCACAATAAAATTGAATGAGAGCTGCAGCTCTGTTGCAGACTAATGGGTGATAAAGACATTGTTTCTTCTTGGGTTTAATTTTTTGATCCGACTAAATAAGATGAGATAAGATAAGATGTTCCTTTAATAGTCCCACAAGGGGAAAATCCAAAATTATAGCAGCACAGTGAAGATACAAATAGAGAAAAATTAAAAGATTAAGAAAAACCAACAATTAGTATCTTAATCAAGATAAAATTTCATGTGAGCAAATGTCAGTACAAAAACATTCAACAGATATTTGAAGTATTTTTTTAATTTCATGATGCGTCACTACGGTCATGACGCAATGTGCATCTAGGACTTCCTGTACTCAAAAGACTGAGATTCCTCGCAAACAGAACATGCGCAGAACACAAATTAATATTTCTTTTGATAGGATATCCCGATAGGCGTCTACATGACCAAGTATTCGGGTTAGAACAGGAGTAACTCAGGGGTGATTTTCGGGTTCATAGCATATTCCTGATTTTCAAAGGTGTTATTGGTGTTTACAGGGCCGTGCACAACCGGGTTATTGCTAATATTCTGGTTATGGAAAAGGTTAATGACCGCATGTAAACGCAGCCACTGTCAGAGACTCTCAAACTGAAGAGGCAGAAAAACTCATACAAGTGTTGTGCTGATTTATGCAGTCCTGTTCGCCTAGACTGACCTCACCATCAGTAGAAATATTAATTTTCATGACAATAATAAAAGCAAATAGTTATTGTTGGGTTAAGAAGGGTTAACTGTAGCGAAAAGGAACTATAATAAATTTCAAAATAATAAAGATATTTCCAAATTAAACTATAGATTTTTAAAAGTAGTTGCCATGTGGTTTTCAGTCCATACAACCTACTCACTATACATTATCCATTAAACACATCCCCTGTTGTTAACTTTATAAACTGTGCGCTGTAATCAACATCTGACTTCACATTTTACAAGTACATCACACATCACCACAAACATATACATCACTCACAGAGTTACTTTTGAAGTACAGTCATCCCGATAATCCCAATCCATCCATCACAGCAGCACCAAAGTGATTATAATCCCACTGGAATCAGAGAAAAAAGCGTTATAATGTAATCATGCATCTGAAATTGCTCTAAATTTTAATGTGATTAATGACACAGTTGCTTCATAAAGTATTCAACCCCCTAACTTTCTGCATATTGTACTCATTATGCTATGCACCAGTTTTAATAAATCATCATGCACTCACAGTGTGTTTATAATGGGCTTTCCATGCCTTATAATGCCTTATGAGCACCACTTCAAGTAATGTGTTGCCCTGATTTTTACTGCAAATGGGATTAGTTTTTGAGTTCCTGCATGCGCTAAAATGGGTTTGATAGAGGTTTGTATGGATCTGAAGATTCTCTGTGTGTATATGTTTGTGAGCGTGTGCATCTGCTCTTGTTGTTGTGGAGCTAGGCCTGATGGGAGTCCGGGTCCGGGGGGTACAGCTCTAGTTAATAATTCAGATGAGGCTCATTATCAAGGCAGCGCAGATCTCTCTCTGATTCCACCTTAATTGCAGGCAGGATGTGCCTCTCAGACACTCTCAAAGTCACTCCCCCTCCTGTCTGCAGCTGCAAATGACTACCACACACACACACACACACACACACACACACACACACACACACACACACACACACACACACACTCACACACACACAGATCTCCACCGCCTCTCTTCCAGACCTCACCTCTTCACAGCAGTTCCCCTCGCTGAGATCAGGTCGTCGTGAGCAGGTGAAAACGGACATTTGGAGATGAGTAGATAAATCTCACTCAGCGCTTATGACTATCCCAGAGTATCGACTCCGAGGCCAGGCATGCACTCCTTATTATGAGTCGCTTAGATTTTTAATCAGATCTTCACGAGGGTTTTCTTCTGTTGGAGGGCTAAGCAAACTAAGATTGATGGGAGGTAATCAGTCAGAGGACAGCATGCTGTGATTAATTCTGTGAGAGTGTGAACCTCTCAGTGCCGCACTGGACAACCCAAGCCACGGCTTCTCAACCCCAAATTTTGTGTCGATTTGAGGAGTGGTGGGCGTGTAAAAGTGAGAGAAACACTGCTACTTGATGAGCTGTTTCCTACTTGTGTTGCGTTTGAATAATGGCATGGTATTTCACAGTGAAGGTAGGAGTTCCCACGGGAGATTCTACCGAATAATCCAGATGAAATTCAGTCACAGTTTGCCATCCTTACATGGGTAAAACCTCTCAGCAGAAAGATGATATTATTTGAACTTACCTGCCACAACTTACAAATGCCTAAAGCACATTTTTAAAGATTTGTTGAGTATCCTTGAAAGTGAATGTGAATAACAAACATCCAGCCTGCAGCCTTCTTGCTGTTTTATAATGCTGAGATTTCTTACAAGCATTTGCAACAATTAGCTGTGGACTGCAACATATCCCAATAAGCACAAAACGGGATTTGGTGCGGAGATTCGGTTGTAAACAGGATGAAATCAGACTTAAACTTCCAAGACTGAATTCAGTCCGTTTTAACTTGTTAAAACACAGTTGAAGCATCAACCTGTCAGAAAACTCATATTGTGTTTTGAGTGAAAGCAGGACAGAACTGGTTGTGATGACATTTCTCAAAAGTAATAGTAGCTGAATAAAACCCTTTCAGTCAGGAACACTTACGTCAAAGAGAATCAATTATTCACGTGAAATAAGTTACACTTGTCAGATTGACTTTGTTCTGAGAGTTCCCTGCCCTTCTTTTCCCTTACTCAAAAAGCCAAGCCTGGCAAAAAAAATGGACATAGCGTAAAAAGGAAGAGCTAAAAGAGGAGGTTACAACAGAGCGTCCATGTATAAGGCAAAAGTGTGTTGTTATTTTATTACTGGATTTAACGGTCACTGTCTCTATAAGAAAGTTCAGGCTGTGTGCAGAATGCCTTAGAGAGACTCTGACTAGCCTGGAGACATATAGTTTTCTAACCGTGTCCGTTCCCATTCTTCTTTCTGCATCATTTTTTTATTTGTACACCTTGGAATAAAGTTGTTTGGTGTTGCACTATATAACGGGCTGGGAGTGGATAACTGCAGTGGATGAGAAGGGAGACACGTGTAAGCGAGGACAACAAGCCAGAAGCAATTTCGTTTGTAACAGTCCATTTGACATTTGCCTATTGGATACACAGGAGGATCAGCTGATCTTGGCTGGCGTTGAGATCAGCTGATGTACCTGAGTTTGACTTCGTGACCTCCCTGAATGAACACTATTCTGAATATCACAAGTGTATTGGTGAATGATGTTCACGGAATAATTCAAGACATTGTAAACAAAGTGGTTTTACCAAAGTAAAACCTGACTACTAAGGTTGACATAGTTGACAGATGGAGGCGGCTGGTGAAAATGAGTGATTTATTATTTTTTTTCATTGGTTGCTGAGATTTAATTCACACTTTTTCAACAATTGTAGTTGTGTCCCACATAAGATGAGACTTTACAAAGCGCCAATAAGGTTGTTGATGTAAAAACTGTGGCATCTGCATGGATTCGACCAATAGACTGTATATAGAATGGACGCCGTCTGCCTCCTTGCTGGGTGAAGCCACCCTGAGAACAGCACCCTCTAGTGACGGGCTGCAGTATAGGTCATAAATCCCGCCTCCTCCATCAATCCCTATGAAGCTGTGGGCAAATTTTATAAATTTATCACACAGAACATAAACTTTTCTCCCCCCTGGTTGCGATGTTGACATTTAGTTACTGTAAAGTTATTAGGGGGTTCTTGTTTTCTATGATTGACACCTGATACAGCCTATGGGCATACAAAGATTGCGTAGCTCACCTGGGGGATACGCTGTTTTAGCTGAGTGTCATCACAGCGACTGTCCCATCCAATGCGTACAACGCTACTACGCAAGTGATGAAGTGCGTTCAGCGCTACTGCGCAATGTTGGTTTCAGGACATGGAGAAAAATCGCGGAAATACTGAGAGCTTTTTGGCTTCAAATCTGTCTACTGTCGGAAGGCGGAGCCAAGTTGTCCATAGTATATACAGTCTATGGTTTTGACCTTACATAACAATGCAGAGGTCTCATCTATTGTCAAATATTAACAGTATAGACTGAAAATTTTGTGGTTTAGCAGGTAGAAATAAAAACTGCTACACAATTTTGTAAATTAAAAAATATATATTTCAGATTAAACAAGCAAATCTAAAAGTTAAAAGTGGTTAGGTATGGAACTACAAACATTCAGAAGAAATTAGGAAAGAATATTTTCTGCTCTGGTTGAAATGACTGTATGTATTGAGGGAAAGGTAACCTTGTTGTTGCAGGACATGGTTTCAAAGCTACTCTTCATCATTTAACAGTACAGTGCTATCAATCACCATTGAAACCATTATTCTCAGTGTAGTTCAATCATGTTCAGGTGATGTTCAGAATCAATCAAGTCACAGTCATTTGCTGGCAATTGGATCCATTTTCATTAAAGATGTCTGTAATTGCACTTTGATCAGAGTTGATAAAAGCCAGTTAAAAATGAAAGCCATTAGTGCCTTAAGAGCAGATCATTTCCCGTGTTTTAACCAGAGTTCTCTGCTCGCCGTCTTTGTGAGAAGTCTGTTTCGAGCAGTTGCCACACTCGGGAAGGTGTCTGCTAACGATGTCAAGTTCAGCGCCTACACAGAAAAAGAACATGCCTACTGTCTATTGTCAGCACAAAGACGGGTCAGGGAAGAGTTTTTTCACTTCATGAATATTCATAAGTCCAACGGCAGATTTGGACAAATTACAATAAAAGCCTTTCAAGCTGGAGCTGAGTGGAAATCACTTACAATCTAGTTGTTTTGGAGATTATTAATCAAAAATCATTAAATTGCTTTCGGTCACTGGTAAGCAGATTTGTGTGTGTGTGTAAGTGAGTGTGTGTGTGTGTGTGACAGCTTTCTAAGGGTAGTCCAGGAGGCAAACAAAGGTTAGCAGTGTAAGACGGCCTCTCTGTGGATTTCTGTGTCAGATTGATGAAAATAGGTCAGGATTCAGAGCTCGGCGTTTAGCATTCTGCCCATGTGACGACTGACGCCGAGCCTGACGACAGCTAGCCTTGAATGAACTCCAGACTCCTCTCTGTGCCCCCCCCCCCCCACTCCCATCAGCACCACCCCTTTGCCTTCCTCCACTCCTGTGTAATCTCAACTCTGTCCTGTCATTCTCTGTCTCCGTCCTTGCCTTGGCTTCCATCGCTTCCAGCTAACGTAGAGACATTCAAATCTGTGGCTGTAGATTAAGCCCACTCCTGCACAGAAATTGCACTTAAATCCATGATTGTCTGCGTCTGGTAGAATTTATTAGATTTAGAAGTACTTTTGAGTCTTGTAGTCTCGCTTTCCAGAGAGAAAATAGATGTGCTGCAAAGTTTTATGAGGATAATATTTCAGCCGTGGCCAGCAGTGACCTAGCTTAGCATAAGGTCCACAGTATGTTTGGTCACCACTAGAAAGGCTTGATTTATTATTCTCCCACAGAGCACGCCCTCATCTCTCATGACTGCCGTGCTTTAAAGATGACTCTCTTAAAGGTGAATTCACTTACAGATGAGCCACTTTAGCTGCATCTGAGGCTGTTCAATTGAGTCACCGCTACCTCCTCTAGCCTCATGTGGGGAACTGGCTGCACAAATAATGGGCAAATACAGAGCTAACAAGAAGAACAGATGAGTGAAGAGACTGCTGCGAGGTCAATTCGGTTAAGTGAATTTTCTGATAAGGTTGATCTGTGTCCAATGAGATTACCCAAACTGACAAAGGTTGTTTCGTAGCCTTCGAAACACTCAGAGAGAGGTTGGCTGTCTTACTTGGGTATTAGCCAGCAGCTGATTTGAAAACAAAGCTAATGCTACTCTGGATGCGGGTTGCTGACAGCGTAGTTTACAAGTCAACAAGAACTAGCCTAGTTGCCTTGAAAGATGGACCATCAAATGTATAATGAAAATGATCATGACTTTCCTTCACTGCCACTACTAAGCTTTGTTTAAGGGTGCTCCAAAGAGACCTATGTGAATGGAAGACTGCAGACTGTCTCATATTAGCTGGGACATCCTATAATTCAAACAGTGGCGGCTGGTGAGATAAATATTTGAGGGGGTGTAGTTGTAGAGAAGACAAACGGCCCAGGCGCTTCATAACCAATACTGCAGTTTCATTTGCATTTGCATAAGAAACTTATTATAAAAGTCAAACTGCATTACAATAAATTCAATAGATGAACGCAAATCAATGATTAATGTTTTTTTAGTCAGAATACCTTTGGATGGCGGCCGTCTGTAATCACCATATTGTCACACTGAGTCAGATGAAGCTCAAGCTAACTTCAGTTCGTTCGTGCCAACTGAGAGGTGAATCAAAGCTGCTTTTTGTCTCCAGTACCAAGGTGTCGTGAGAAGATAGGAGTAGGAACTATGAGTTGAGGCCAATATACACAATTTCATTACTTTAGTTTTCACACTTTGTGACACACTCTGTTAGAGCAATTCTGAACAAGTATTGCACATGTTTTTACATATTCTGTTGGTCTGGTCTGTAATAGAAAAATGTGTTGTAAAAATTCTTGTTGTTTTCATAATGGCACCAAAATAAATGATATTGCTGTATTACTTTTTCCATCAATTTTTTTAGGCCATTTTTTGTCCAGAATTGCAACAGTGATGGTATTACATTCACCACATCCAGTCATTCAAAACCATCTCTGTGTGTTTGTTCTTGTCACCTGGCTGCTGCTGAATTGGTAACTCTGGTTGTTCTGGCCCAATCTCCCTTATCTACTTTTTTTGTTCCATTGTACGCCTCGTGAAAGGGTCACCTTTTTTCAGAAAAAACAACCAAATTTTCCCTGGATGGGCTTTAAGTTGCAATTACCAGCAGAAAACCAAGACTATGTGTAGCTGTGTCTGTGGAAGTAGTCATCATTTACTATTCATTGTCTGTGAAGTTACAAGTGTAGATATACCCATTCCAAAGTGGCAAATCCTGTTATTGTAAACTGGTGGCTCACTGGAATTATCGATAAAAATATGGATAAACCGACAGAAAGAAAAGAGCTCGCTGTTACAACAAGCAACTAGAAGCAAAAAGACGCTGGGTTAAGGCGGTCAGTGGCGACTCAACAAAAGCCTTTTGCACTTCAGGCTGTTGATAATTTTCAATAGGCCACAGAGGTAGCACAGCATGCTGCTACAGAGGTGCACAAGAAGGCCATGTAACTAAAAGGTATGAGCAATAATGGTGCGTTTTGTGTCACAAAAGACTGTTTGAAGCTGTCAAGAGTGGTAAGAAACCATTGAAAGAGTGAACCCAGTGAGTCATGCCTCTCTTTTAGATTTTAAAAACCTTTTTTTGTTGTTATTTTTCATTGTAAGGCCTCAACCTGTGATTGAGCTTTTCATTTATGCCAAGCTTTGTCAAAGTAGAGTTGAGGAACCGTCACGGGTCAACAAGAGGACTACAGGAGGAGCCAGGTTTGACAGTGGAATTATTTATTTCCACCACACAAACTTCGTCCTCCAGTAGCACAATACAGACTATGAAACTTGGGGCTGTGGAAGGTTCACACGAATGATCATTTTGACAAGCTTAACTGGTCGCAGATTTTGGTAACAGCTTCATCATGCCACAAGTGTAACAAAGACTGGTCTGAGACCTTTCAAGTATATATTGTTATCCACGTTTCCAAACATTCTGCTTGCATCTTGTTGACCTGAAGGAGAGTCCATGTAGGGTAATAACAAAGCACAACATATTTTGGGAGCCTGAGCGATGTTAGACATGGGTACAAGGTCCTTGTTGGGGATGGTTGTTGGAGGCCCATTGCTCCAGAAATCCAAATCCAAAAAGTATTCCAAGGTATTTGAGTGACACAGCTCAACCAAACTAAAGGCTGGCATGGCTGGGTAAAGAAAATCACCCTAACAGTCTGTGGTAATATTTGTCAGTTTAGAGGTCTCTGAAAAAGGAAAAAAAAATGAGACAATCTTCAAGCAAAGGAATCAAATATTCAAAAAGTATGTGACTATCTCTAAAATTGAGAAAATTTTGACAAATTTTTTGCTTGATTTCTTTTCCACTCACCCTGATTTGCTGTTGAACTTTAGCTTGGGATCTGGCAGGAAAAATCCAGGTAAAGTCTGGGTGGGCTGTTTGCATTCACATATACAGTCGACTCTGAATGATGCTGGAATTTTTCCAGAGTTTTGTGAATATGTTAATAGAGCTGTAACAAAAAAGCTCCCTGAGAACATTATTTTGGTGGTTTTAAGTCTTTGCATGACTTCATCGTTTTTCTTGACCACAGGGTCTTCATACTTTGCTTTCTGACTTCAGCACTGGCACAAGAGGGTAACGTACATTGTCACAATATGGGCCTCTGACCAAGCTCGGTATTGGGAGGCTTGGGTGTGAAGTACATAATTCACTTAAAGTGGCACGCTGGGGATCATCAAGTGCTAAGGATTTTTCTTGCCCCTGGGCTTCTTAAGAGGTTAATCCGGCCATGCTAATAACATACTGTAATGAGCGTCATAATGTCTGTTTACTTTCACAGAGGACTTTGCCGCACTTATAGAAGTATGTAAGTTTAATGTTTGCACATAGCTGTACACTTGTTTTCAGGTTCATGATCAGCAAAACTTATTTTCCCAGCATCCTCCTCTTCTTCTCTCAGCCTCTACCCTATATATGAGGTGTTGGGCTGCACCTCACTTGCTGATTTATTGTTCCTCTGAAAGTCTGACTTCATCAAATCCTTGATACCGCTAGTCATATATACTGTCTTTGATGAGTGCCACCGAAGTCGATGTGCAGATTTAATAGCAGCATTAATCTGCCTGTGTAATGGTGTTGTTGAGTGGAAGGTGGTCACCACAAGATGCAGCACTAAAAGATGAGTTATGAGCCCAGCCGGCGAACGATGAAAGGGCAAAATGCAAAGCAGCTGAGATGTGGAGGAGAGCGGGGGAATTAAACAAGGTCTTCACATACTCAGTACACAGGGGAGGACGGGTATCGACTGGAGCTAGTTACTGAGAAGCTTGTGAAAAACTGACTCCAAGACAGGGCTGTCAAAGTTAGCGGCAGGTTGTCATGTGTAGCTAGGTGTTGCCAAACACATGCTTGAGGTGAGAGTTTATTTCAGCTAATTTATATGAGAACACGTGATAATAAGTTCTCATGTGACATTTGATCGAAACAAACAAAAATGCTTATTTTCTCATCTCTTCATATCTCCGTTTAGCTAATGAGCTAAACTGAATATCACACTTCTTTTTCAGGTATTTTCCAAAACAATTAACAGGGTGACAGGTTGGTTTTGTAATTAGGCCCGGTGAGCGCTCTCTGCCATGTCTAATTGGTTGTGGGTAAGGTTGCTCCAGCAGACTAAAATAGGGACAGGCCTCAGTCATTTATTGAGTTCTTACCAAGTTTAATAAAAGTTCAGTGTTGTGAAGTAACTTTGCACATTTGTGTAGTTATTGTACATGACATACTGGTTTTCAGAGCCGGCCCAAGCCTCAATGGGGCCCTAAGCTAAATTTGATTTTGGGGCCCTCTATTTCTGCCGATAATATTGATTGTTGATCATTCACACTTCTTCACAAATCTCTTTGATTATCATTCCATGACATGCAAACATACCGTTATCTTGGCATTTTTTCTCTTCTTCCTCTTTCTTTTCTCTGCTCCCGAAGGATATTTTTTTGCGACATTGTTTTGTTCCACAACTACCTTCGCTTTGGATGCTCAGTGCACATTACACAGCAGAAGGCACATAACAGTAGCGGAGCTTTGACATATTGGCAGTAAGAGACATAGGCCTACTAAAATATTTTTACTTTATTTTATTTTCACAATAATATATATTTGATTGTACAGAAAGCATCACTCATACATGCAAAAAATAGAAATATATATTTTCTTTTGATTGCTCTTGGGGGCCCCCTATTGGTCGCGAGGCCCTAAGCAGGTGTTTCGTTTGCCTTATTTTGCTTATGCCTTGTATGTGTGTTAAATGTCCTGATAAAATCATATTATGCGTTTATTTCACTGGACTACCTACTACTGTAACTTTTCTCAGTCTCTCGGCTATAATTCATTTAACCAGAACCCAATCTTTGTCTAGCTATAACAGATGTCCCAAGTTAGTTTATGGAAATTGTCAGTCTGGTTACTGATAATCTGGTTTTCTTTCTTTCCTCTGTTTTATACAGAGGTAGGCACAGTAAATAGAAAACATATTTGCCACTCATCCATTAACAGAGACTTTGATAACAGTGAACCCATTTAATTTAAAAAGTTTGAGGAAGTTAACGTTAACATTATACCCTGTTGAAATTTGATTGCTCAAATCTCTTTTGCTTCTGCTCGAGTTGTCTGTGATCCATCTTGATGTTAAACCCATTTTTTAACCTCAATGAAAATGCCAAAGAAGATGGGAATTCAGGCTATTTTTAGAGCTCCAGATCATTTGACTCAGCTGGAAGGGCCTTTCTAGGATGACAAATGACTCTTCATAGTGTCATTCATGAACAACAGCTGTCTTTAAGGGCTAAGTTATTCCTGATGGAGACTTGCATGCCCCTAGCTCAGCATAGATTTCTCCTGCCAGAGTGCTGAATTCCTACAGTGATGCAAAATGATCTAAGAAATCTAATTATAGTTAAAGCTATAGGTTATGATGATAATCTTTTAATTTAACATTTGTGTTAAAGGTTAACTTATAAAAGGTAACACAGATGATTAAGGAGGTACAAGTGTACTCTCAGCCTAGTCTGGAAAATAAATCAGTCATTTTCAGACTTATTTCACATAGTGTAAGACCAATGCTAGAGGGTACAGAAGCACAGGTGTGATGCAGACGCTTCATTGTCCCTCTTTGGATGCATGCATGTTTATTTTCATTGTTTGATGAGAAGACGTCAGCCTCACTTAGATCTCCTTCACTAATTTCATTGTTAAACCACCACTGTATCTTGTAGTATAAATATAAAGTCACATGTTTTAGTTGACTTCGGCTCTAATGTCCCATGATGCTGCATTAAAAGGATATCGACTATCATAATAAACCATGTTCACTGTGGAGGTATTGACAGGCGTGATGGCAACAGTAATGGAGCTGATGGGAGGACACGGGAGGACAGGAGAGTGTGGTTGCGTGACCGAGCCGTGCGCAGGCGCGCGCTTGTGTATGTAATTCTCGTAAGATGGATATTAAAGACGCAGCTCTAACCGAGGCCTTCACTCCGTCCCCCCTCTCTCTCTCTCTCTCTCTCTTAACTTCCCCTTACTCCCTTTCCCTCTCTTCCCCTTTCGCTCTCCGTCTCTGCTAATGATCTGCTCCGCCTGTCGCTGCCTGGCTGACTGATGCCCACTGACAGCCCCACTCATGCGGAAAGGCTGCACCCCTCCTCCCCTACACACACACACACACACACACACACACACACACACACACACACAAAGTAATGAACTTCTACACATCCTAATGCTACATATTTGCTATGCATGTGTGACACACATGCCACATGCACGCCAGCTTGCGTAAGCACTCACAGTGAGACGGATAGATATGCATTAACAAATCACGCCCATTTGTTCACTCACATGTCACTAAACATATATGTAGAGCAGAGGACAAACACACAAACAACAGAAGCGCAGTATAGCACACATCCCCACTTTCTGTAGCACCCTCATGGAGCAGCTGACTTTCTATCCATGCATTTTTATGCAAATGATGACATATTGAATTAGACAGGCTGAATGGAAAGTGGCACATTTCAGTGAAATTTCCACTCTGACACAAACTAGTTTTTTGCTTGCTTGAGGCAGAAAAGTTTAAATAAAGAAATAAAGTCATAAAAAGAGTTGTGGATGTAGTAGTTATATGAATGATGGTGCAGGTTTGACATGATAAATGTCTGTTGAGGAAGTGGTGCCATTTCTGTCAAATCTCTCTTTGATACAGCTTTACAGACACAGCTTTGCACTGATAACACATAGTTTGCATCTTAGTTTCTTAAGTTTACTTTAATATAAGTGCTTAAAAAGTTTATTGATTAGCTGAAAACTGAGAGGGAGCGATATGAGGTAGTTCCAGTTTAAAGATTTGCTGCTTTTCTTTACCTCAATACAATGTCAGCTGGAAAAAAATAAAACACACTGAACCACCAAGTCCTCGACTATTGATGTTTTCTAATTAAAAAGGCTTTATGTGAAAATACATTATGCTAAGGAAAAATATAATCAATAATCTATTAATTATGTAATGACTGGAGGAAACTCCTTTTGATTTATTGTCACATCCTGACTGTAAAAATTATAATTTTCCTCATTAATTTGGTGCAGCCTTAGCTCAAGCTTATTACCTGGCATTACTTCAGGGAAGAAGAATAATTAATAACTTTTTGATGATTTGCTACAAAGGGCCAAAATAAAAATCACACTGCTAACAAAATAAAGACACAAAACAAACCCATACGACTAACTCTTATCCACTCTACAGCAATGTCATTAAATATTATGATTGAGTTCATATCCCAGAAGCTTCAGTTTAAGTTTAGTCTAAAGGCATGCTTGTGTGAAACATAAGTGCTACCTGTGTGACATCAAGAATGTTAGAAAAAAAGGATGAAAGATGGGACAAAAAAAAAGGCAAAAAACAAACAAAAACAAAGATTGCGTACATGCCATACTATGACTTCTAAACTTAACTCCTTGGTGAACCACAATTTTTTGGACTTTCTACTGGTTGCTATCACCCTTTCCCATCCTCCTCATCGTACGGTTTCTCATGATATTTCATTAAAGCACCTAAAATACTTAATCAATAGCACACTATATGACAGTTGCACCCTTACATGTTAGCATCATGTCATGCTAACTTGTCCCTTTTGCTGGAGAGTGAGTGACTAGAACCAGAAGTACTCAAAGCAACTGTATGAAGTTTATATAAATTTGTTTAGATGCATGTGCACCTTGTGTGAGTCATAAATGTGTTTATTTCAATAAATGTATGTTATGAAAATCAGTGTTATCATCTTTATTAACTGTAGAAGTTAAAAATACTACTCATAATTCACTGATAATGGCCGCAGAATACACTGGTGGGAAATTAGAGAAGTAAGAAACAAATTTTACTTAAAGTTCCTGTGAGGAAATTTCAGTTTGAGACAATTTTGCTGCCCCCTGTGGACAAAGGGGTCTTTGCTTTTCTTGTTCTTTATAAGAAAGGAAGGGAAAGTGGGATAAATTAAGCATCTGAACATGTCTGTATTGTAGTTTTTTCATGCAGTGAATACACCATCTTGGGTATCACTGCTTCCAGCATTATTTTTGACTGTATATGCATCTTTAGCTTAAGCTTGATTTTCACTCCAGGGATCAATACAAATTCATCTTACCGCGTGAAATATTATCTGACACTACGTATTTCTGCGTTTTCATTAGGAAAATTAACAAAAAAAGTATAAAACGTAGCCGCTTTCTCACATTTCATTACACCTTTTAAAATCTCACTTTGAATTCACTCGACGATTCGACTCAAGGACCCACTTCACTTTCAGCTGTCAACTCTGATCCAAACATTTTCAAACTCTGCTGCTACGGGGAGATTTTTTCCTAAACACTAAGAATCATTTATGCTCATATTAGCCAATTTAGGATAAGGCAGAAATCTGTTTTGTTGTGTTCAGGAATGATTGTCACCACTTCACACATTTAATATCACCTCCAAATTGCAGCTTGTGGGTGTTTCCCACTTTTTGACGAAAAGAAAGAAAACAAAATCTCTCTATTCTTTAATTAGCGCTCTCTCTTTCCCAGTATTCTCCCTCTGCTCTTCCTCTTAATTAACTCCTACCAACAATAAACAGTCGTGCATATGGATATCTGATCAAAATAGCTTATTTGAATCAATGCAGGGTAATTTATTCTCATGGACAGCCTGCGTGGTATTGATCCGCTCTACAATCAATCCATTATATATCACTTTATGACTTATTCCTATTTGATTTGTAATAAAACAGCGATATATCTGAAGTGCGCTCTGCACAGTCCCGTCTCAGCCTCTCAGCATCAGCGGTCTGCCAGGGGACTTTCAGGGAGGTAAGAAATGAGGTCACTAAGCAGCACTCAGATGCAGGGCGACACCCCTGGGCTCCCCTCGGTCCCCGCCTGCACACAGCCCTCAATCCCCCAGCTGATGGCTCAGCCCTGCCATTACACTCAGCCGGGGTTACGCAAGGCTCTATGAGGCCTGCCGGCTCCAGCACTGATTAGATCAGGAGATGTGGCCAGGTACTTCAGTGCTGTAAGAAATATCTGGGCTGGAGACCAAATATGAGGCAGTTATAGACTATTACAGAGCATAAATTCTGTTATTTTATGCCAATTCAAAGCGTTTGAAGGAAGAATCATTATTTATTCATGCTTTACTCTTTAGAATAAAAGCTTTTACTTATACACAACAATAGATTTAACCGTAAAGGTAAGTTTTAATCCAGTGTGAAGACCAACTTCATGTTTGTCAGGCCGAGTCTCTCTTGTTAGTCACAGAGTAATAATGGTCAAGTTATTAATTAATGCTCATAACTTTTTCAGAGTATAATGGGCCATCAAGTCTGCAGATATAAATTATTTGATGCGATCAAAATAAACTTTCTGCATATTTGTAATTAATTAGTTTTTTTCTGCAGAACCATAAAAACCCTCTTGCTTGTTAAAAAGTATTTGGGTTTTATCAACGCTCTAGTTTTTCTAAGTGAGTATAAATCAGTGTAATCAAAACAGCTATGTTGAATTTGATATTTTGAAATTCTATCACTTGTAAGATTTTATCTACAAAGTTGCCTCATATCTCCAGCATGCTGAAAGTCAGTCAGATTGACTAAGAAAGATTGAGATCGTTTTGGTAGTATTGGCGGGCATTAGATGGTAGCCCGCAGCACAAACCCTTTAGATATCCGTCTTATCAGGAAACAGCAAATACAACTTCATCATAGGCAAAATAAAGATGTTTGTAAGTGACTTCTTTTACCATATAACTGTCGGAATAAAAGAGTAGTGTGGAAACATTGGGAGTCTTTCTGCAGATAAAGCTGATTTGCTTTAAAAGGAGTTTGTTTGTTATGTATTTTTCGGACTATAGGGCGCACGTAAAATCCTTAAATTTCCTCAAAAATTGACACTGCGCCTTATAATCCAGCGCGCCTTATGTATCATTACTTGTTGTGCTTACTGTCGACTTTATGAGGGACAATGCGCTCAAAAATCTGTCGAAATATGTAAGTACAACTTCGGTAAGCGACGAAGCCACTCCGCTCAATGGATATTCGGAGCATTACAGTATGTTGTATCACGACCTGATCGGCCCGTAACAGGACCCCTGAGAAGCCTACAGGACTGCCTGACTGGAATGTCTAAACTAAAAGTGCATTCATGAAAGGCAGCCTGGACCCGGCGTATGCGCAAGCAACAATAAACCAATCAATGCTTAATGAGCCTTACAATCTGGTGCGCCTTATGTGTAAACATAGACACGTCAATTCACAGTGCGCCTTATCGCCGAAAAATTACGGTACATCTATTCAATATTTTTCATGCTTGTAAAAAATATAACAAATTAATCCCACAGTTGACCATTTTTCCCATATATTTTGGTCAAGATCTGCACACAACTGGCATAAAACATCGGTAAGCTCTCTGCACTGTACTTTGCCAAAGGGGACTGCTTGGTGGAAACACTATTATACTCATATCAGTGCAGTACTTTTACATATGTAGGTCCTTATAATCTGATAATCCTGTCTGGATTCACAACTCCAGAACATGAAATACTTGACACTGATCTGCAAGTAGTCATGGCTTCATTATCATTTTTTTATTGCACATGGTAAAGTTTTTTTTTTTTTTAAGTTTATGGATATCTCTCTTTTACACACTATTACACAATTGCACTCCCTCATTAGGCGTGTGTAAGCAGCATGATGAAATCCTGGTTGGTGAAGGGCAACATGGAGGGAGAATAACATCCTAGCAGAAACTTCTGGCACTTTCTGCCCTTCAAACATGCATTCAAGGCTTTCCATAACTCAAAGAGAGGAGCCGTTACTAAAGATTGACACTCGCAAAAACACCCTCAACATAAAGAAAAATGAAACCAATTTCCATTTTGTTTCAATTAACAGGACAGTTTCGAACTCTGTTAGCTACGGTTGGACCGTCGACAACAGTGAAGTTAGTTCTCGGTTCAGCGAAACGCGACGCTGCTTAGATGTGCGGTGGGAACAACTTCAAGCCTCTAATGAAGTTTCTTGTCGACTCTTTGAAAGACTGAACGCTCTGCAATACTCCACCCCTCAGCTACCAGCTTGACCCCCCCCCCCCTTCACTCGCACATACACACATGTGCAGACGCTCAAACTCACACAAAAAACACACATTCCAGCATCTCCATTAGCAATTCATGAGCGGCGTCTCATTAGACTTTAAGTTTTACCATAGGCCTCTGAAGTATATGGCTGGAGCAGTTATTAATATTTCATAGTCTCCCATTGAGGAGCTAAAAACGAAGTCAACCCGCTTCCGCTACAAAGTGACTCTCGCTCCTCTTTTTTTTTTCTTCTCGTCTTCTACTTTTACCCCCTCTTTTCCCTCTTCGTTAAGCTCTCTCTCTCTCTTCCCCTCTCTTCGTCGTTCGCTCCTCCGCCGCCGCTGCCGCTTCTCGCTTTTCCGATCCTTCTCTGCCACAAAGACCTTAACTCAAACTGACTTAATTGGGCTGTCTTTGTTCTGGGAAATGTGGGCATACCTTCCCCTTCTCCCCATCGGAGAAGAGAAAAGAGAAGTAGAAAGTGAAGAAGGGAGGGAAACGACAGAGGAGGCGGGAAACGATGGAGGAGAAACCTGAGTGAACTCGCGATTGCTCTACGAGTACTCCCTGTGCCATGCTTCGGTTAGGGGGGCAAAAGGGTGAGGAGTGGGGGGTGAGGGGTTTAGAACGAGATAATGTGTGTGTCTGTGTGTGTCTGTGTGTGTGTGTGTGTGTGTGTAGAGAAAGAAAAGGAGGGGAGTCTCGAGGGTTCACGGGGTGTCTGTCAGACTGGCAGACAGGAGCTCTGCCCCCGAAACAAACCCATGCATGAATAAGTCAATAAAGCCATGTCTGTGCACTGTGTGTGTGTGTGTGTGTGTGTGTGTGTGCGCATGTGTGTGTGTAAGAGAAAGAGAGATACGCAGTGAAGGGGAGGGAGAGCAGAGCATCAGATGAGGATGAGTGTGATGAAGCTTCTTGTTTCCCAGCGTCTGTGACAATGAGACAGACGCCACATACCCTCACAATGAGAAACAGACTGAGGGAGAGGAAGAAGAGATGAAGAGTGATCAAAACCAGAGCGAGGCAGAGGAGCACTTTGAATTGGTTGGGACAGTTACAGCGTGTTTGCACGTTGCAAGAAAATTTTGTTGGAAGCAAAACTATGTGGGAATAGCAGCGCAGGCCTCAAACGCAAACCCGAATAAACCCAGATGAACCCAACTGAACCCCATCGGTTTTCACGAACACGAAACTGTTGTTTGAAGGAAACCTAAGACCCCAATTTTCTCTCTTTTTTTAACAATAAGAAGATAGAAATATGGTTTGGTATAGAAAAAATGTCAATACCGCTATAAAATACATGCATAGCATCAGTCAAAATGTTGTCAATTTATGAAAGGACAATTTATGGTACTTTTCAGAAGGACAGGATCCCTCCGGTTTCCAAATACTGTATTCCAACTGACAGAAGATTTGAGGCTTCTGGTACAAAAGCCTTTTACAGCAGGGGATGTGGCAAAGCTGGGAACACATCTGTAAATCATGTACATGAATGACACTACGAAGGGCTGTTTGGGAGCTAAAGGAGCTTCTTCATGCTGAGCCAAATGATCTGGATCACTAGAAGAGCCTCAATTCCCATCACTAAGAGCATCTATGACGAGGATAGACAACTTGAGCAAGAGAACGCAGATTTAAAGTAACCTGTGGATATAATGGATATTCATGGGGACCCTTTCCATTCCTGTTTTGTACCCAAAGAATGAGAGATTTGTACCTGTGTAAGAGCTGAGGTTGAATGGAAACATTTTGGGCATTTTGGACAGGTATAGATGTAGACACATAGATACCTGGTTGAGGATCTGATCTTAGCTTCTTGCCATTGCGTGCTGTTTGGAGTCATGCTGTTATTACAAATGGTTTGGCATTGTCTTGTTGAAATGTGTCAGATATATCTTACAGAGGACATAGTCTGGATGGCAGCTCATGTTGTGTCAAAGCCTGAATATATCGTTCAGCATCAACAGTTCCTCCCCTGACATATAAGCTACCTATGCCATGGGCACTTTTGCAAGCTGAGGGGTCCAAGGCGTCCATGATTTCCAAAAAGAGTGACAGATTTTATACCGTCAGACTGCAGAGTACTGTACCTTATTAAGAATTATGTGGGAGTAAATGAGAAAAAAAAGTCTAATGTGGAGTTTTTTTTACATCAGGTGATTCCAAGTTCAGTGCCACAGCATTTACACTTCTGAGGAATTCCAGTTTAACTGGCAGTTTCCACCGCATCTGGGAACGGCTACAAAAAGGCCGTATCCGCTGATCGTATCTGATCGTAGCCATTCAAGTCAATGTGTCAATTTCCGTTCTGCTGCGGATTGCCGGACTCCGCAGTTGATCGCAAGAGTTCTGTTTTTTCTGGATGCCGGAGAATGTGGGATAAATTCAGCTCAGATTAGTCCGTGCTGGAAAGAAAGTTGGGCACAGATACAAAATAAAACACCCAGCTTCTTTTCAAAATAAAACACTCCATGTTTCAGGTGGATTGTATTCTACACCATGCAAATGGGAGGGGACGAACAAGTGAAAGGTCTATATTCAGCATTTTATATCAATGACACCTTGGATGAGGAGATGCTGACTCTATAAGTCTAGAAGTGTTATCGCGCGATTGCACATGAATCTGCAGGTTCTTGTTAGTTCTCGTGATTCCTGCTGTCCATAATCCGCCATGAAATTCGCCTCACAAACGGATCCAGTAGGCATTGGCGTACAGCGAAAATTGCAGCTGTCCTGGATCGGAGCCGTTCCGGATACAGTGGAAATTCCGGGTATTTCTCTTCTTTGTCTCATGAAGTTCCTGTTCGCAACTGTAAGAACCGTAACTGGTCACAACCCGAGGAAGTCTTTTACACCTGGTCTTCCACAGAGTTGACATGCCTGCTGTCAGTGGCTACCCATGTAGCAAGCACTGTCACTAACTTCTTTTAGTTTAACCAAATGTTGCTAACGTTCAGCTAATCTTGTTCCTAACTGGACATGTTTCACAAGATTTAGCCGAATCATTCAATAACAACGCTGAAAATTGTGTAACACCAGAGGAGATACTCTGAATACATGACATTTGAGAATGGACCAGAACACCTCAGATATGCAGCCGGGCTCGGGTCAGAACTCTAGAAGGACTGAGGTTGATGATAGTTTGGAGTTGAAGGTGTTTATATGTAGCATCTCTGCTACAATAGCTCCCTAGACACACGTATACACCTCAGTGTGACAAACCACTTCTCAGCAATGAAAGGAATGATTTAATAAGAGTCAATGAAGTCAGGGAAATAGAAGGAAAGAAAGGAGACATGGGAAGGAGGGAGCGAGAGTTGAGACACTGACACAGTGAAAGAAATGGAGGGTGGAAACTCAGTGTCCTTGGAAACCCATAAGGCTAATTTGAATTTGAGACTGAGGACTTCTTCTTCTCTCTACTTCGCCTTGAATGACTTCCTCGCCCTTCTTCTTCTGCGCTCCCTGATCAGTTTAATCTCTCTCTGCTCATCCCTCCCAGATGCTCTCTCTCTCTCTCTTTCCCTCCCTCCCTCTCTCTCTCCTTTCCCATCCGTCGTTCATTACCGCTCACTCACACCAAAGCAGATTTCTTTCCATGACGGATGGCTTTCTGTGAGTGCTCGTCCAAAAAGCTCTGTCAGATCTTCTGCTGGTGTAGTAAAAGCTGTGAGGCGGTCGGTTCAGTCGGGGACATGCATGACATTTAAGGGGTTTGGTTCGGGGTACTTAATGTCATTTTTGTGTCTTTGTCACCGCCTTGATCTAGTTGTGGTCGACATGGCAGATAGCATGTTAGCCATGGGAAAGCTGCTGCATGCCTTTTGAAAATGGGGGCTTTTTTTTTTCTTCTCCTTCTTCTTCTGCTCTCACCCCATCAATTTTCCCTGTGCATTATTCCTACAGTCTCTGTGGTTCTCGAACGCCTCGCGGGCATCTTTACAAGTCCTCCTCTTTCAACATCTTAACCGTAACCCCCTCCAGCCTTTCTCTCCTCGCTCCGCTCTGCCCTCACTTTTCCTCCCAGTCTTTTTCTCTCCCCGTCTACGATGGTCATGTCTCACGGGGGAAGACAGTTGGCAGGATGCAGGCTTGCTGCCATGGCAACAGGAACCCTCCCTCTCCCTAAGGTCTCCTTAGCAACTAGTAGCTTGGCATTGTAGTAATGAGCCGGCCCAGCATGCCACGCTAGTGAAGCACGAGATGTGTGTGTATGTGTGTGTGTGTGTGTGTGTATGTGTGTGTGTGTGTGGCTTTGTCTTTGTGAGGCTGATATTCACAGTGTCAGAGCGGGGTTTGACTTCTACAGTGGTGTCAATTAATAAAACAGGATTAGAAGTTCTGTTAAATTCATGCTCCGCGTATACGTATATCCCTTTTCTGCGCGCGTCTTGTCAGTTTTTCGTCAAGATTGCATCTGTTACACTGAGAGCGTCATCCTTTAAGAATGACAGTCGACACGCATTAGGCAGAGTGTTGAGTTTTTGAAAATTGGCTTTCTTCAAAAAAGCAAATCTGATGAGAGACGGGTGCCTCTTAGAAGAAATCTGAGCTCTCAAAAAAAAGTGGAACGGTGTGAATTGGCAAAATTATTTAACAAGAGAAACAACAGTCAATCTGAAACCTCATGAATTTTTGAAGAGTGTTTCCAGAGCTGGCTGAAAAGGACTAATTGAATCAAAAGGTATTATGAAGTATTTATTACAGGCCATGAGCGAGTGTTCTTTTCATAAATTTGCAGTCATTACTATTCCTGTCTGGCCGCAGTATTTGAGCGTGGGCCCTGAAGCAGGTATCAGGTTACACAGGAGCGATTAAAGATGAAGCTAATGATGATCCATTATGAACAGAGACACACCACCCGAACTGCGGTGAAATACGATGCAGAGAGATCTGTGGATGTTCGAATAAATGTTCTTTTCAGAGGTTGTTGTTGGATCTTTTACTGTACTTTACTTTTTATTAAAATGTGAATTTGAATAGTGTGAATGAGAAAAATAAAGATGTATGTTAGAGGAGGCTCCGTAACTTTAATATATCTTTAATATAGGGATGCAAATTCACAGTATTCTTCACGATCAATTTATGAATATATTAACTGTCAATAATCAGTTGTTTAAAAGAAACTTAGATTTTCTTAAGACAAAACAAAACAAAGTGTATTTTTTGGATATAACTGGTGGTAACACAAAGCTATAGACCAACACTGATGTTGCCAGCTTTCCAAGTGTGGGAAATGTCCCTGCATGTCCTTTTGTATTTGTTTTTTTGTTATACAATAGCTGTTGTGTATTGCTCCCTGAAAAAAAGAGCTGGCACATGGCTGCTTCCCCTGGCAGAGTGTCTCTGCTGTGTAGAAACATCTGTGGCCTGTTGGTTCGCACTGACACCAAGCAGCATACTCTGGTCTTGAGAAATGAAGCTGATGTTTAAATGCTTAAAACTGCAGTTCTCTGAGTGCCCTCTTGAGTTCGGGTGCAGAAACAGAAACACTGGAGACTATGTACACTACAGACTGAGTCAGTTTTGAGTGCAAAAATAATGGTTTTGGTTTAAATATTAACTGTGACGTAACAACTCCTTAACTTTTTAAACTCTGACTTACTACTGTTTGTTAGCTTGCAGAAGATAACAAGACGTACCAGACCAACACAACAGAAAACATATCTTTTTGTTTATCCTACTCCAGAATTAGCCATGAGAATAAAACGTTGTAATATGTACAGAAATATCCTTCTTGTTAAGTTACATCTCACAGTCAAACTTTGCTCAAAACACAGACACTTCAAGGTAAGTGACATGGTTTTGGTGGAAATTAGATCCTAACAGCAGGCAAACTCAGTTCAAACAAAAAATCTTGTAGCTTATGATCTCATTTTAAATGTTTAAAAGACAAAAACACAAAGTTTTAAACATGTTTCACGGTCAAACGTAAACAAAATGTTTCTTCTTTCTGACGTTAATTGAAATCAGAACAATAGTGAGTAAAGCAAAATGTCAGATAATTAGATGTAAAAATTTAGATCAAGGTGAAACATTGATGGTACTTCACGTCAGTTCAGGTCCTAACCGTTAATCATTTATCAGTGTTCATGGAGTTGCATGACCTTAGATATTTTCTATTATAAAGACTGAAAAAAACAGAAAAATACTCAGAAATGACACAAATTATAGACTGTTGAACATTCATTGACCCAGTCCCTGATCACTGACAAGAACTCAATCAGTGAGTCTGTTCACTGTCAGTTTAAAATAAATGGCTTTGAAAAGTCTTCAGATATCCATTCATGCACAAAACCCTCTTAAAACATACTGAATGTAAAAATCGCGACTCTATCCTGTCGTTTTCCCGGCTGGCCTCCAGTACGATTTCAGGAATAAGTTAGGGTGAACCAACCCGTGTGCAGAAAAAACTATTGAGAAGAAAGTAGTTGAATAAAATCATCTGAAAATTAAAGACGAATTTGTAAGATGAGAGAGACAAATGTAAAAACCGTCATCTCTGCGTAGGTCTCTGCTTTGTCTGCCATCATGTTGTAAACAGAAGACTTCAGCTTTCATAGTGTGCCTTTGAGATCATGCGTGACCACCACTCTCCTCGTCCTACAGGGAAAACTTTTCTCAGGTACACGTGTGAACAAGCAAGTTTGTAGAATCTTAAATTTTTAGGAGTGTATTTTGGAAAGATGCTTCGAAGGAGTGTACTTTATATCACATTACTCCTGAATCATCAAAAGCTCTATTCTTGAACTTTGACAGCAGTGTATATAAAACACAACACTGGCAGGACAGATTTGCTGTTATCACTTAAACTTTAAAGTACTTAAAGTAAAATTTAAGAACAAAAAATGAACACAACGCAGGACTGAACCTAAATGTTGATTCAGCCTGTCTGGCAATCTTTCCTGACTAAGTGGTCGATTCAAGATTGATACTTGAACGAAGCGGCAGTTTGGGAGCAAAGATATACAAGCTCTGAATATTCAACAATACCTGATTTTTTTAAAAACTTTGATGAATATTCATCAGACAAAGTGTTGAAACCTCATGGCCGTGATAAGTGGCTCTCAGTTCTACTTTAGATTAAATCAAGCTAAGCTGTAATTGAGGTACAGACACTTTAGATGGGGTTGATCACCTCGTCTTCTGTAGTCTGTTATTCTTCAAGGCTACAGCGTCGTGTTAAAAAAAACCTCTTTTAGTTATGGATGAGGGGCCGAGAGTTGAATAGAAGAGATAGTTGTTATTCTCATGCTGAGTTGTGTGGCAGTGTCTGGGTATGTTTCCAATTCTTGCAGTCAATCTCGCCTTTGTTTCTTTTTATTAATGTGCCATTCAGACTGTCTCAGCTCCGTGTTTCTGCCAGTGTATCAGCTTCTGACTGTGGATCAGTGCATTTGTTGGAGGTGTCGCGCAGCCTTGCTGTGTGGATGGATGTGACAGCTGAGTGCTGAGGTGGGTGGTGCTCTCCTGAGACCTGATGGCAGGTGTGATCAGGCCTGTTTCTCAGCTTCTCCTTTGGCTCCCATAGGTGTCACGATGCTCCACCTGGCGTGTGAAAGCGCCCAGGGGAGGGATAGGAATCACAGCCGTGGGGGTGGACGCCTTTCATGAGCGAGAGTCAAAGGTGGAGGTGACAAACTACACAGACTGTGGTTACTGTAACTGAAGGGCCTTTATTTCTGTATTTCCACAGTGCTGAGGCTTTGTTTGGCAGCCTGTCTAATTAAGCATTTCATCAGAAACTGCCTTCAGCACATCTGTCATGTGGAGAACATTATCAGTTATTACAGTAATGGTCCCAGTTTAGATCCGTCTCAGGGAGTTAAAGGAGTGCCATTTAAATAAATACATCTATAAAGGAGTGCGAGCATATGAGAAGAGAAAATAGAGGTTGTTGTAAAAAGTATAGAACTGATCTTAAGACAATTTCATTGATTTTATAAGTTCTTTTTATGCAGCTTCATAAAACACCACCTTACCATGGTAGTGAATCCATTGAACTAGTATTCTTATAAGCCCACATGCAGGCTGACTTAACCTTTTTGTATTTATTTGTATTTATTGTAAAGTTTAAATTTTAATTTTTTTCTTTCAAGTTATTTTCATCTCTTGTTCTGTAAAGTTGTAGGAACTTCACAGCAGCACATTTCTTAACTCTTCAGATCTATGAAACTGCCATCGTCTATACTGGGTTGTGGTTTGTGGTTGCTTTGTGTCTGTTTTCTTTAATTTGGTTGATGTTGCTTGCACTTTTCCCCCTCACTATGTTCGAATGTAAACCTCCTTTTTCTTTTCTTTGCTGGTGCTTAAGTTTATACTCTCCGAATACATCTGGTTGTCTTTGGGTTCACTTAATAACTTTTTTTTTGTTGTTTTGACCAATCAGACTCATTTATTAAACTTCACCGGGTAATAAAAAGACTAATGAAAGATGGATGTACAAAGAGATATACAAAAGGAACCCCCCCAAAATAGACTTTTTTTAATTGACATTTATTGACCCGTTTATTTTTTTAGTAAATTATTTAGTTTTTTTTTAAACATTTTGTATTTTCTCAATTACCCTTTGATTTTCACGTTGTCAGTCTTTTCTTTTCTACTCTGCTCCACCTCTTTTACCATCTTTATAAACTTTTGCAACATTTCTTTAAAGGTGCAGTTTGAAGTATTTAACAGGATTTAGCAGAATTGACTTGGTAGAATTAACACAAAATACATGAATAAAAACAAATTAGTGATTTATAACCTTTTTTTCCCTCTTATATTGAGCTTTTGGTATCTTTTGAAATATAGTGGAAAAGCGGCCATCTTGCACTGCCATGTTTCTAAAGTTGTGTAGAATGGACGAACTACTTACATACATGTTTTATGTTAAGAGAGCGTTGGTTGTTGTGGTTTAATGATTTCTTTTGATGCACATTAGTGATGGTTAAATTTGTCAAAAGAAGGTTTGCATGAGCCACCATTGCCTCACCAATGGGAGGGGTAAAAAGGCAAGCATTTAGGTCTAGGATCTGACTGTTAGCTATTACTATTACTATTTTTACATGTTGTACCTTTAACTGGGTAATTTTGTTTTAGGCTCTGTAATGATCTCAGAGATAAGCCAAAATAAATCATGTTTTTCAATGGTTAAGTCATTTTTTACCCTGAGATTTAACTCAAAACCAGTAAGATAAGCTGTAAATAGTGTTTCCCAAAGCTTGAACAAAAACACTGATATCAGAAATTTTAATACAGTTGATTTTAAAAAATATTACAGCTGCATTTAGAAAGAATTGTACTCTCTGTGGGTGCCCATCTGTCAGGAAACTTTGTCCTGTGGCTCATTTACCAGCTACATTTGTAATTTTCCCCAAAGAGACACTTCAAATTCAAAGCAGAGGCTTCCCTTAGAATAAAAAAATACTTTTTAAACTCAGTCTCTATTTGAAAACCTTCCTAAAAACCACTACAAGTGAAGAGAGTTCAAACAGCCCTGGCAAAAGACACAATGAGAATCTTTTTTTGAGATAGTCTCAAATATTTTTATGGGTAAGGATAAATCAAAAGAAGAGTGTGAACAGATTTTTTCCCCCATTGAGTTTACTCCCACAATAGTCATTAAAATTTAATCAAAGTCCTCTAGCAGGACATGGTGGCGTCCCCTCCCCTCAGTGTTCGTGATGTAAGGAGGACTAAAAGGAAGGAAGCACCTCTCACGGGCAGTCCTGCAGTCCTTGCCCATCACTTTTTATGGAGCTGGCTGTGACCTGAGGACCGGGCAACTCTGGCACGCAGAGGAGGATTTTCCGATCCCCTGCCCCGCTTTCAGATGCTCGTTAATCTGCCGGCTCTATTTTTATCTGCCCTCTCCTCCCACCCCCGGGCTCTCCGCCTTCACTCGGCTCCTTATGTCCATCCGCCAAGGGACAGGCTGCCTCGGCATGCCGGCAGCTCCAATTAGAGGCCTCTCCGGTGGGGATTGGGCTTGCTGTCCGCCTCTGGCCCCTCAGGCTCTCTTCCCGTCTACCTTTCTCAGGTTAGCCCCAGACGCTGCCTCTTTCCTTGCCTCTCTCCACCCATCTTTCCCTTCCTGTCTGCCTCGTTTCTCTGTCTTCAACCCCCCACCAGAGCTCATGGAGCTCCACAGGGAGTGAGGGGAGTGAAAGGCCTTCTGTTGCCTGAGGGCCGGCTCTAGTCCCTGGGCTGTACTTTGAGGAGAAGCTAACTGGTGCACCTTTCAGGAGGCCGCCTCAGTACAACTGCTGGAGACACTAACTCTTATCGTTTTGTCACCGCTATGACAAACTGAAACTGCTGCTACCACCTATACACTATTATTCATCCTCGTCGCCAGAAAAGACGGTTCTTGTTGTTGGATGACAAAAAAAACTAGAAAAAACTGAACTTTTGTTTTAACCTCCTGAGTTACAACAACCTTTGTTTTCTAAAAATGAGTTTACACCTTTATGTGCTGGCTTAACGAGTATTTCTTTATGTCACTGTCTAATTAGCTATAATGTGGTCAACCTAAAATCCATTTTTGCAGGATCTAAAGGTTTTAGAACTTACATTAAAAGAAATATTTCAGGCTCTTCTTCATTTTTTCAACTTTATCCAAGCATTCTCTAATTTCCAAATCCATCAATTACTATTCATATTGCACAATTTCCAACAATACAGTATATACTTCAGGGTACTTTTATACAATACTATCAATTGTAGCTAAACTTAACTCGGCATTAAGCCAATGATAACTTTGTTTTTAGTTTTAGTCACATTGTTAGTCATTTTGTCCATGTTTGAATCAATTAAAAATCAGATCATTTCATTCTAGTTGTAGTTTGACAAAAAGTCTAAACTTTTTCGCCAAGTTTTGTCAATACAAATAAAAACATTTCAGTAATTACTTTAAGACTGCACCCAACAATTAACCCCGCATGTCACAGGAATACATTGCCCGTATAAGGAATGACTGATTAGATACACATTAGTGAAAATGCTTGAATGTCTAAATTTCTTATGTCTCATCATTGTCTTGTTAGTGAAAACAAAACGTGTATTCATCATAGGTTTTATTGTCAGCAATTTATATCTAGCTTATTTCGTAACTGTCTCGTCTCGGTCAAAAAACGATGATGATCATTTATCGTCATCAGCAAAACCAACCCTAACAACACTAAACAAGCACTGAACAGCAGATGCAATAAAGGACTTTCCGTCAACTGCAGAAGCCTAAAGCCAAACCAGACTGATTGTTGGACTTCCATCTGCCACAACTGGTGGGGCCAGAAACAGAATTTGTTAAGTGGTTTTAATGGGTCCTCAGATAAAATGTGAAAGGATAATCTTTCACAAATGCTCGGGTGTCCTCATATGGGATTCTCCACAGCAACTTATTTCCTGGTCACTTTGCAAAGAGTCAAAAATTGTTCCTTAAACACAGGATTATAGTCTATGCTGCAGATTGCATGATTATGACGGTACAATATATCATTTAAAGCACATTATTGTAACTGGTACTGTTCAATGCTTTAAGTTGGTCAGTACACTCCAGTAACGCCACCATCCCTCCCAGATTCAACCCCTTGGTGTACCAGGATATTTTTAGTGTATCTGGACTTCTCACCAGCTGCCAGCACCTTTTCCTGTCTCCTCAATATCACAGTATCTCTTGGCCATTCATAACAGTACTTTAAATACATAGCTGATGGTGTGTCCTTGTGTGTGTTTGCACTACAGGTGAATTAATTGTAAGAATTCATACTTGAATACTAATGATTCACTAACACTGGCTGTGCGACACACACGCCAACAAGTGAATAAGGAGAGCACTGGCACTTATTTTTTCTACTTAAAGCAGTGATACTGTCGCTAGCTGTGTACACAACTGCCTTATTGTTTCTTGTCTTTAGCTTCACTTCATTCCTCTGGATGCTCTGACCTATTATTTTCCCGCAATTTACCAGAAGAATAGCATCTTTTTTTCCCAGCTAAGCCCCCACCCAAACCCTGCATGCTCACACCTTCTCCAACCCCATTAATCCTTCAGCCTCCCACTCCTTTATTCCCCTTCAAAGAGACAAGCGCTGCCCGTGACATCAGTCACAGGAAGTGAATCTTTAGCGTTGACTAATTTCCATCGATTGCCTCCAGACAGGCTTAGCAGACGAGACCCATTCCCACACAGAGCCTGGCTGCTCTCATTTAAGTCTCCCCGCCTGCAGAAAACGCTCCACAATGAACGCAGTCAGCGCTTTTATCTTCTCCCCCACTCCAGCTTATTATCAAATAAATGCGCGGCATAGAGAGATACCCATTGACAGGACCATGCATAATGACTCCTGGCTGTGTGAAATGGATTAATAAATAATGGTTGAGCAAGGGGAGAGAACGGCTTTGCCTAGTCCCAGTACTTCTCAACAAGGCGGCTAACAACAATCCCCGAACAACACTCGGCTGGATTCTGCAGGACCACGTCTAATGGAGCGCCGCATGGAATTTAAAACGCAACTCTCCTCTTGAATGCTTCATAAATTAGAGGTGGGCTCCTTAAAATGTGAAGCAGTAAGCAGTATAAAACCCACTACATGATGTTCTGCTGAATCCTCTAAAGAACTCCCTTCAAGAGACTCCCCTCCTGTGAGGATGTTGAGGTAAAAGTATCCTGTAAAAATGTCCAGGAGCAGAACTCCTCTGCAACCTGTTCCCATCTTGCCGCTGACAGAGCCGCAGCAGAAGGTAAATCAGTTTCCTTTTTGCTTCTGCTTTCACACTCTCATGAGTATACCAGCGCTCAAACACACATATCCTGCAGTTTCCATGTGCAAACTCAATCGAACAGACAGAGCCTGCAAACACCAGAGGCCTTCTTGTTTTTTAACAAAGCATCCCCATCCCTCCCCTGTCAGTGACATATTGCTTCATTAGCACGCTTGGCTTTGTGTATATTGACAGCTTTTTCAAAATGGCAGAGAGTAAAAGTGTTTGGGCCGCCTGCTCTGCACCAGAGGGGCTTAAGCAGACTCTAAAACTGAAACTGGGTGTATGATAGTGGAGTGTGCTCTGACTGCCACTGTACCTCTGCGCCAGAGTAATAAGTCTGTCTGAGACACGGGGTGAAAAGGTCTCAATCTCCTTAACGCTAGATTAAGGAGCAGCTTGATCAAGGCGTCTTAAGTGCTTCATTTTGGAATCAGGATCAATAGCTGCTAAGAAGAATTGAGCTCAGAGCTTCGCTAGGTAGAGCTGATTGAATAGCAGCTAATGACTTCTCAGAAGCCTCTTACACCAGGGGTAGGATCACTTTTATATATGTTACTGTTTTTAATTTTACATCCCCATCAAAAAAGTTAGGACACTATCCAAAATGTTGATGGTACAAGGTTCATTAGAGGCTGTGTGAGTAAATTCATCGATAATTTCAGGATAAGGTTTTAAGCGCAAAGTTACAAAGAATCTTGGGATCTCATCTGGAGTGAGATTTAGTTGGCCAACCAAAATTTTGCAGAATACCCAGCAATCTTTTGTTTTGCTTATTCAGGATCATAACCACACAATTTAAACTTTTACTACTAGCTACATCAGTGGGGGAAAATCAACATCTCTCTGCCACCTCAGTGGAAAAAACTAAGTTGTAACCAGTGGTTGTGACTTTCTTGTGACAATGCAACAGCGGTCTCTGGCTCTGGTTCCAAAAGCGCAAGATCCAAATTCCACCCCCTTGTTGGCTTTGTAGGCTTAACTCGCCGATCACTGGTGGCGTTTGTCACTTTAAGCCATAACTCAACAACAGTGGTGAACCATGAACACTACAACCAGGCCTTCGCCTCAGCCATAACCGCCAAGAAAATACATTGTAACAAGTGAAAAGCAACCGCACAGTGAATTGAACGCACACAACAACTGTAACCCTCTTCATAACAATGACAAAGATGGCAACATTAACATCAATGACATGGGCAAATAGTAAGCTACTTAAATAAACTTCACGAAAACCAGAGATCATTTGGGCTACATACGTAGGGCTTTGAAAAGCGTCTTGAGATGACGACTGTTGTGAATTGGCGCTATATAAATAAAATTTGATTTGATTTGATTTGATTTGATTTGAATGATTTTAGAAAACAAAAGAAAAAATCCACTCTGCTGTCTGTTATCTACCTGTTGAGTCAGCAGGTAGATAACAGAAATCAGGGGTGTGCCATGTGAGAGGGCGAAGCCAATCAAATGCATGTGTCTCACGGCCAATGTGGGATTATTGGCAGCTATGTAAATAAAATCCCGGTCTAAAAGAGAGCTGAGACAAAGTGGAAAACCACTCCCTCATCTGACAAATTAAAATTTGACACTCCTTTTGGAAATCATGGACACCTCCATCCACCAAATCCAGTATTTGTGATGGCGTTGGGGTGCATATGTGGCCATAGCATGGGAAGCTTACACATCTGGGAGGGTATCACTAATGCTGAACAACACAAACAGGTTTGGATCAACATATGTTACCATCCAGATAGTTCCTTTTTCAGGTTAAATCTTGCATTTTCAGCAAAACAATCAGCAAGTATTACAACAACAGACAATATTGACATTTTGCTTTCTTAACTCCATCAACTCCTTCGTTCCCAAACATTTAGAAAGTCCTGTTTAAAGAGGTGGTGATGCAGCTCAATGGTAAACATGGCCTTGTTTTTGAGTTGTGCTTCTGGCAACAACAGTAAAATGACCCTGAATATAGGCACAAACTCTGTGTTTATTCATCCTTTTCAGTGTCCACCCTTTTGAGAATTGGAGTTTTAGTTTGAATGGGCACACTTGTAAATCCTTCAGGGTTAGTCTCCAGGCAGTGGTCATGGCAAACAGAAAAAAATGGACAGGGAAGTATGGAAATGTTTACGTGACAACCCACAGGATACTGAAGGAAAACATGTTTTGTACCCCAAGCGGTGACAACAGCAAGGCTGTGCTGTGACGTAGTAAGGGTCAATCCGGACGTATTTGTAAAGACCCGTGAAAACCTGTGCTTGTTTTTCTTGGCCTTCAATAACTGCCCAACCAATTATGTCCATCAATGCCGCGCCCAGCCTCAATCACCATGATCCGACCAATCCCCACCCTGTCTCTGTGGTTTCAGGGTGAAACCCAGCTGAGGAGTGCCCAGAATTAACCAGGATTAGCCTTGGATTGTCGGGGATTACTCAGGCTGGAGAGGGATTAAGTATGATTGCCAGTTTGGGGTGGGTGGGGGGTGCTGGAGGCTGTGTGTGCGTTCACATCGAGGTGAACATGTGTCAAGTTGTGAAACATACATGACGCTGTTTGTTTACATGTGTGCTGTTTGCATGCAAGGCTTCACAGAATAAGGATATGAAATATCCTCATCAAGAGGTGGAAATACTTCCTCTCTGAGTGAAAAGGTCTCGTGCACACACTGACATGTGAGCTATATGTGACATTTTGTGCAACTGGTATGTGGCTTTTCTGAGCTTACACAAAGCCCAATTCAGAGAATCGTAACAGAGGGACTTACAGAGGAAAGCGAGTACAAAGCGTTACATCACTCTGGTTGCTATGCAACATAAACTGGATAATTTGCAATAGGTGTAATTAGCTACCTAACCCAGAATAAAAAAGGGACAAGGGGGTTGAAAATAATAATAATCAAGAAAATTAGCTATTGCTCTGTTATTGCTTTTTTGAAATGGAGGATGTGGGCACACGGCATCCTGCTGAAAACTTTCTGACCGTTTAAAAAGGCAAGTAAGCCCCTCAGCGTAAAGCAGGTACAGGAAAAGTGTTGAGAATAACAGCATGTGTAATATAATCTACAAGTATGAATGTGTATTAGCTTTTCTAAGTCTGACAGGATTTGATATTTAAACAAAGGATCTATTTCATCTGCATGGATTTACCTTGACTGCACATATTTGTCTGTTTTTGGCATGCTCAGTTTGTGAATACCAGGATTACAATAATAACTATAACCTTTATTTATAGAGTATCCTCTCTCCTCATAGTGCGCAGCTTTCAAAGGAAAACAAATACATAAACATTGCAGGTAAAAGTGGATTAAAGGAAAACTTTTGATCGTAGAAAAGTCAGTCAAGAGAAAAAGCTTGGAGGGAGGTAACAAAGAGCCTTAAAAGTCATTAGATCAATCTTAAAATCTGTTTTAAACAGCCTGTATTAACTTACTAACAGTCTATTTATTGAAAAATGTAATATCATGAGGGTAAAGGGACATTTCACTAATTTGCTTTTTCTTTTGAGCATGTAAACAGAGATGTATACTTTCTTTTGGCGGCTCTGAAAAGGCTCTTTTTTCCAGAGGAAGATCATAGACAAGAAAAAACGAGGATGCCATCAGAGTCTCATGGACGACAGCATTGAGAGAAATCGTTGAAAACAATTGTTTAAGGGGCTTAAGGACAGATATAAAACATGTCTCAACCTAACAAGCATCCCGTACCACCATAAACCTAAATATAAAAAACAGAATAAAAGCAGGACAATGCAGAGATGTAGATACTTCATAGATGTGACGCACTGAAACAGTTTTTTCAATAAAGGTTTTGAAATTCAGCATCTGTTATCTTAAAGCTGGTATCTATTATTGACAGTAGAAACCTGGAAGTGATTTATTGATAGTGACTTTACAAAATACATGCAACAAGTGAATAAAGACTAACAAGTTAGTAGAAATCCTGTTGTAACTCCTGCAGAGGACAAAGATGTCCAAAAGCTCCTAGTTACCTCTTAAATGTACAGTAAATGTGTATTAAATGGTTCAATTTAAATGTTCCCCTGTTATTATAGGGCCAAAAGTCTGTAGCAGTATGATGTAGTCCCACACCCAGTCATAAATTGTTCCCTGGTCTGGCATTTTGAAAAAGGGGAAAGAGTAAGAATTCTGTGTTTAGACAGATCTGTGTGTCCACAGGCCATTAGCTAACCACTGGACTGACTATCCCCTGACTCAGTGAAAGCAGCAAAGTGTCAGGGTCAAACTCAGTCACTGTTTGTGCATAATACACAGTGGCGGAGTTGGATACAGTGCTGCGTGTTCCCTGTAGAGGAGCAGGGTAGAGTCTAGGACAGATTCAGTCACTGTTCTCTCGGCAATAGTCTTTCTCCCTTGAATTTGAGGACAGGCAAAAGCCAAGAGCAGAGGAAGTCTCCTCTAGAATATGCTTTCCTGACTAGTTTAGACAGGGATCCAGCTACAGTATGTGCTACATAGAGCTGAGAATCTGCAGGAATTAGAACAACCAAAGACTTCACTGGAAGTTCTCACTTGTCAGGCTCTCTGAATTTTCTTCGCATGCAAAGATCCAATCATTCCCCACAGTTGATGAACCGGCCTCATGAGGCGCTGAATAGTTAAAGCGATAATCAGGAGCTGCCTTCATTTCTTTTGTTTCATGATGTCATTGTGTTGTCCTTGGTGATAGCCAGCAAACACTAAGATGGTAATGATTATAATTAAAGTTGAAGATAGGCTATTATTTCAAAGGGATTTTTGGATTATTTGAAATCCCCTGGAAAAGTTACCGTCCTCATCAGGACTTTGCTTTGATAAGTGGGAATTGTCACTTGAGTTTGTGACTCTGTGTTTGTTTTGGTTTTGTTTCCATTGAAAGGGGATTTCCATCCACATTTGCCACTGCATATCTTTTTAACTTTAGATCAAAATTACATGGCAAAAATATATTTTTGAGACACAAATCACACTGTCAAACCCTTAGTTTGAGGCTCAGTCAATTTGGGGAAAAGATTGTGGTTTGGATCAGAACTACCAGAACTTCTTTTATGGTTTGAGGACATTGGTGGTATTGGTTAAAAAAAAAGAAATAGCCACTTGGCTATGGAACAATTGCGTTTAAGGCTACACGTAACCAAAATGGAATGTCTACAAGAGATGGTGAGCAAAAGTCCAAGTATTGGCTGACCCTCCCATCATCTCTTGGCATAAACGTAATTATATTCGTTTTGCACTGAGAAATTGGTTTGATTTTACTTTAACTCTGTTTTATTTTGGAAAAGCTCATACTTATTTTCGTTGGTTTGTAGGGTTGTCATAATCGGCAGGACAATTTAAAGCCTAACATACCTCCAAAATAACATGTTAAGTGACTGAATTTGGATCATGAAATGGCCTCATCTAATTTCTTGCAGATCATCACTGTCAACTTTTGAGACACGTCTTTTTGATCACTGACCAACCAGAATCAAAAGAGGCAGGTCATTTGGTATCAACTTTGTCACCAACAATGGTGGAGGTATAAAAAGAGGAAGAACTAAGCAGACACATTTTCCAGGATTATTTCAAGGTCCAGAGCTGCTATTAAAACTATGACATGAATTCTATCAATGGCTTTTATGTTTTATATAAAGTCCCATTGAAAGACAGCAAGTACAAAACATAAAAAGCTTTTTGAAACAGAATGAAAAAGTCATTACTGTGGAAAGAAGAAGTGCTATGCAACAATTTTAATAACCTGGCAACAGCAAGTTGGTCATGGGCGCTGTGATCACAAAAATCTGTGCTGATAGCAGGGTAGCATGAAGTTACAAGTTGTCCCAAGTGTAACATATGGGATTAACTTGTTGTTGAATCAAAGCTGCAGTGTGTAAAAATGGGAACATTTCTTGGTAAGATATGATTGGATAAACCTTATGTAATAAACCAAATGTATTGGTCAGATTCTATTTTTACATACTCCCTTGCTTTGAGGACAAGAAACCCTTGAGATGTATGATATAGTCTTAAATTTTCACCATCAAAAACTTCTTTAGCACACAACAAAAACAAAAACAACCACTCTCTCCTTCTTCATAATCCAACTGTTGCATACCTGGCTTTTAGAAGACAAACAGTGTCTGCAGATGTAAAAATCTTTAGACTGTAATTAAAAATGTTGAAATAAGGGGAAAAAGGTGATCTGTTTTCATCCTGCTTTATTTTATAGTTTACAATTCCCTCAGGGACACTTCTTGTTTATTGCAACTGAATATATTGTTCGCTTTTCAGACAATATGAGCAGGTTCTGTCAAGGGACTAAAGTACATTATATTTTAAGAACTCCAAAGACATAGATTCTTTAACTTTATGTTTATTTTCTTTATTTTGATTTATAATTTAGGGCTGTCAAACAACTTTTTTTTTTTATTTTCAAATCAAAGCTCATCTCAAAATGTAAATAATAATTCACTTCTAACCACATTTTTTGATTGCATGTTGAAAATTCCACCATTTTGTATTTCAAAACAGATTTTAAATCCATGTTAACGATACAAAACAGTTCTCACCAGTAATGCGATAACATGCAATATATGATCTTGACAATGATGTTACTTATAAAAGTAAATGCTGTACTGTTTGTCAATCTGACCTGAAACTCTGATTTAGAGGTAGGAGACAGCTTTTGAGTGTTTATACATTTAAATACAAGGTTTATTCATTTATTCCAAAATTAAATGTGAAACGTTAAGGAGTAAATGTAGAACATGTCCCATCAGTGTCAACATGTGTTGCAGATATTTCAAGATAATTCTAACTACACACTGACATCCAGTGATCCCTGGTTAATGTGACAGCATTCACACTTCTCGGGAGTTCCAGTTTGGTTTCTTTCTCTGTTACATTCAGGTCTGATATTCAACATGCCAACCAGAAGACATTTTTTATAAACTGACTGTTCTGCAGTCAATTTCATTTCAAGTGATTAGTATCGGCACCCTTTTGTTTTCACTTTTCATACAGTATTACTGTAAAATAATGTCATACTCTGTCTTAAAGAGGTTTCAGCTTTATACTCATATATTTTATAGATGCAGAGGGCTGTCACATTTTCCTTCTTCTCAGTATTTTCAAGCAGATGGAGGAACAAAAGTCAACTATTGTGGTATAATTGTTGCTCTAGTAGTTGTACGGAAGCTCAGCCTGCCCACATACACACACACACCTACACACACATGCATACCACTGCTAATCACAGCTTGGTACAGGTAGTGAGACGCTGGGACTACTGGTGATTGAGCCTCCCTGGTGGATTGGAAGCAGGAATCTGACAGACTCAGATAAAAGGCTGTTTGGAGTTGCCTGCAGCATCAAACAGCATCAGCCGCCTCCCCCTCCTCTCTCCCCCACCATCACCTCCCCTCTCTTAATTTCTCCCTCTTTTGGTTTACTCTGTTGCCATGACTACACCCAGCTGGAGCCATCATGTTGTGGAGGAACCTGTCAGGGTACCGCTCTCAGATCACCTGATGTGGGTCGCCTCCATTGGCGGCCTCTTTCACACGGCGTCGTCGTTCAATTTGGCTTTGATAAAGTCTGCGCACCACAACTAAGGAGTACGGTCGGACGATTTCGCTGTCGCGTGTTGAGCTTGTGTAATTTCGCCGACCTGGTGTTTTGGAAACGACCCCTCTGAACAGCAGAAAACATAAATACATCTCTTCTATCCAATTTCCATGTTTGTGAAGAGAGTGCAGTCAAAGCCGTGTGATTTGAGTGGAGGATGGGACAAAATTACCTGTTAGGAGTCATGCTGTGGGGATGGGTGTGTGTGAGTATGAATCAGAATAGTAGTAGGTAGGATACACGGCTGATTTGAAATCCACTTAAAGCTGAATCCTCCTGTAAACATTTTTGTGAGAAGCATATTACCTGCTGCTCCGGATGCTGTGCTTTTCAGAATACTTTGCAACAATAAAGAGCTGTCACCCCTCTTATATCTGCCTGTCCCGTTTACAGGCATGTGGCATGAGTATAACGGGGGGTTAGGGGGATAAAGAGGGTACATATGCTGACTGTATGGATTGCACTGAAGGGTGAAATGTAAGCCGGCCCCCCATTGAGCGCAGATTTGCATCTCCCTCTGCTTATTTCTGATATTTGCTCGCTTTTCAGTGTGAATGAATGAGTGAAAGAGGAGGGAGGGAGGGAGGGAGGATGGAAGTTGTGTAAGGTGATGAGAGGATGGATGTGGGGAGAGAGGGAGAGAATGAGCAATGTCGTGATCAAGAGACACTGGGACACAGAGAAGGAGATGAATGGGGCTGAGAGCAGGAAAATTGGACAGGAGGCGGGGAGTGAATGAAGATAGAGAACGGCGCCAGATATCAGGAGACAGAGATTGTGAGCTATGTGCAGGTAATAAACAAGGCAGAAATAGATAGATATCTCCAGAGAGGAAAAGAAAAGTATGTGATTGTGCACACAGAGTAGAGGGCTGAGGTTGAGGGGGGATCGGTTCCTCCCACATGATCAGAAAAGAGCGATAGGCAAAAGAGTGGGAAAGAAAAAGAAGGCGGTAAAGCAGAGGGAGGAAAGCTGGAGAGTGTGAATAATGACACAAGCAGGAAAGATTTGGATGAACACGCTGTACTTAGACTAACTTGGCCAGCTGAGATGATGTGTATCCCTGCTAAGCTCTCCTTTAGGCAGGCTTAGATCTCATCAACTCACTCCAGGTTGGCACTGGCTTCAAATGCTCCTGCGGAGCCCTGGATTAACTATACAGCCGTCACTCAGACACTTAAACAGGGGTCTGGAGAGGCTTATTCTATACACACCCCCACCTGAAATCATCACATCCGACTCCTTTCAACGCTCCAGACTGGAAGACTTCATCATAAAGATATCCACCATTTTTGCCCACGGTCATGTTAGTTGTGCCATGATTTTAAAAGAGGTTAAATTAGCATGTCATCATCTCCTCTCCTCCCCTTCCCTCGTTAACTTCCTTTCTATCTTTTTCCAGGCCTGTGTGTGAGTGTTTCTTTCTCATTTTGGTGGTCGTCCAGATCTTCTCTTGCCAAATCACGCCTCCCCCTCCTTCCCTTTGCTTTTCTCCCTCCCTGTCTCTGGCTGGATCTCAGGCTCTCATATTTGGAGGCCCTGCAATCGATATGGTCTGTCTGTGATTGGGTTGCCTCGCGTGATTCATTTCTGTAACCTTGGTGATGGTTTGATGTGGAGGCTGCACCCATGTCCATATTATGACTCAGTGAGCGCGTGTGGAGAAGAGAGGCTGGTCAGGGGAGGTATCGATTGGTCCTTCACTCTCCCTGCCCTCTTTGCTCCCCCCTTCATCTCCCTCCTTTACTTTATCCATCTTTTTTCTCGCTCGCCGTACAGCCTTGATAGTTTGGCCATAATTTGAAATGACTTTGTGTTCTCAAGAAATGATTATTTAACCCTAAATGTTCCCTGGGGTGTTAATGTTTATCTCTTCTCTCTCTCTCTTTTCTGCCCCCTCCTCCCTCTCTCCCACCATCTCTTTTCTATCTGTCTCTTCCAGAATTCGATCAGACACAATTTGTCCCTGCACAGTCGCTTCATACGGGTGCAAAATGAAGGGACAGGGAAGAGTTCCTGGTGGATGCTGAATCCAGAGGGCGGGAAGATGGGGAAGGGACCCAGACGACGTGCTGCCTCTATAGACAATGGCACCCGCTACCTGAAGACCAAGGGTCGCATCAGCCGTAAGAGAGCAGGAGCCATGGGCCTTGGAAGGGGACAAGGTCACGGGGCTGGTTCTGCAATGCAAGGCTCCCCAGAGCATGGCAGTCCAGCAGGGAAGGGAGGTATAGGCATGGGGGGCGAGGAGTATGACACTTGGACGGACCTCCATTCCCGTACATCCTCCTCTGCCTCAACGATGAGTGGCTGCCTCTCCCCAATCTTAGCAGAGGCAGAGGCGGATGAACCAGAAGAGGGAGGACTTTCCTGTTCGGCTTCTCCTCGGCTCTACCCCAGCCCCACCAGCACCAGATCCCCTGCACTGGGCACTGGAGGCCACTGCCCTAGTGTTGAGCTCCCCCAGCTGACTGACCTTACTGGGGCTATCAGTCTAGATGAAAGCGGCTATCCCCAGCCACCGCAAATCAAATGCAACGGTTATCCCTATGTGCCTAGGCCCAAGGCAGAAGGCTCCTATTGTGGGCCCATTTACACACAGCCTTCCATGGGCATGCTGCGGCACCACACTCCCATGGAGACCATCCAGGAGAACAAGCCAGTCAGCTTCCAGCGCCCAATGAGGGGCTACTCAGAGAACAATGCCCTGCAGAGTCTGCTCACTGGAAGTCCATCCTACTGCAGCAAGGACACAGTTCTGGGCCAGGGACGGGAAACACACGCACTAATGACACAGGGAACCAACGGCATTCACAGCCAGCACAGTCACAATCAGAACCGCAGCCACAATCATACCCACAATCACAGCCAAGAGCATGCTCACAATCCCAGCCTACACAACGGCCATGGCTCAGTTCACGACCAGAATGCCCACCATCAGAACCACAATCAGGGTCACAAACACCAAGCCAGCCTTGACTACAGCCACAGTCACAAGCCCCACCCTGCCCATGACTACGGCCCAAGTCATGAGCACAGTCACAGTAACAAAGTAAATGCCAGCCACGATCACAACCCACGCTCCAGCCAGAACCACATGCACAACCACAACCCTCATAACCCTATGCACAGTGGGCCTCACCCTCAGGCCCTCTCCCCACGGGTTAGCAATGACATCTTGCAGCCCTACAGCCTCAAGTCCTCTAGCCACTATGGGACACGTCCACATCTCCCAACATCACCATCCTTGCCGCCAAACCCTGCAGGTGTCATGGACGTCCCTCAGGACCCCTGCCGCATGGCATCCGCCCCTCACCCACGTCACCAGCCTTACTCTGGGGCTCACCATCAGGGTATGACTGAATCCTGGCATGGCTACTACCACAACAACCACCAACCAGGGAACACTGGTTACCAGGGGCAACAGCACAACACACACAGTCGAATGGCTGCCAATCTGGACGTAGAGAATGTTCCCAATAGCCTGGACTGTGATGTAGACTCCATCCTGCTTAGTGACTTTATGGACACAGAGAGCATGGACTTCAACTTTGACGGATCTCTATCCCAAGGCTTGGGGATGGGGATGGGCATGAGCCTGGGGGCTTTTGCATGTCCTCCTGCAGCACACAGCAACCAGAGCTGGGTGCCAGGGTGAATCCAGGCCCTAAGGGTCGGAATAGACACATTATCAAAAATCTCCCCCACCAGGCCAGGCTGCTGGTGGACTGTACCCTTGGACTGACTGACTGTGATTCTGTTCCTCTGAGACTGTAGAACAAAATACAAATTGTCATTTTGTTTCCCGGGGACTCCCTCCAGCCCAATATCCTACTCCCCCTTTAACCCTATCCCCGCCCTACTCTGTTTATAAAGCCCTCTGTCTCCATATTGAGCCTTCCCCCAATGAGCCTACTCCCTTGTTTGTGCCCTTGGTTTTTTTGTTTTTGTTTTGAGTTTTTATGGCCCCTCCCAATCTCGCCATGCCTGTTCAAAGCTGTCAAGCACTTTACATCCATCCTTTTAATACAGATGCAGTAACAAAAAGACCAGGAAAAGTCACGTTTGTGTTGGCTTAAGTTTAATGTATGCAATCTACTTTCCAGTATTATCTCCTCCTACAAAGGAGGTGTTGTTTTGACTTAAGAACATGATCAAACAGCTGCATAAATACCTTTCAAAGTAGAGGGTGCTCTCAGATTGGGGGTTAAAATGCAGGGGGAAGCTTTGAGGTTTATGGATGAAGAAAAAAGGAGGTTTTAAGAAGATGATGAAATGAGACCTTACGGCATAGAGGGAAAAAAATAGATGAGAAGACAAGGGTCAGGGTGACTTCTCTTCCTGTTGGACAGTGGTGTTTCCTATTCTGTTTAAAGAGTGAGGACAGTCATCCATCAGACAACCATCAGCACCACTCTATTGAAATGCAACATCCCTTCTTTAATCTCCAAAGTAATGCCAGAGTGATGCATCACTATTGCAAATCTAATGCGCTACTCTGTGTTTTTTCAACCCCCCCTCTCCCTCTTCAACTCCGGACACACCGGCTTAATGTGTTTTGGCGAAAGTGATGATTAAAGTCACTCTGCGCTAAATGGGGGAGGGATTGAAAGGGGGTAGTGTTGGGGAGGGGGGCATTGAGGGGAGATGATAGGAGAGGAGAAATGCAAATATTCCCTCTGTGCCTCTTCCTCTCCATTTTGTGGATTTATGTAGCTTTCCCCGTAATGAAATAAGCAATGATCAGAGCCTGCTGCACATCCTGAGGAGGTCCCTGATTGGCCTGCGCTGGGCTGCCTCTGCGTGGCTCTCTCACCAGCTGACCCCAGAACAGCTTAGCGTGCAGCTGTGGTCAGGCCAGGATGTTGATGGAGCTGCTCTCTCCAGACCCTAGGCAACCTTGTCTAATTCGCTAACACCCAGGTTCAAGCCCACTATATGCTTTTACTCTTGTGAATTGCACACTGATGAACTGCGTCAGCAGATTACTATTTGGTGCTATCTCCCCTTCCCAGGCTCCCTCCTATCGCGCCGCCCCATCCCGAGGTTACTCGGAGGGTAAACAAGAGTAATTAACCGCCAAACAAGATGGATGATTTATGCAAGTGTGTGTATTCGCTCATTGGCACAAAGTCATAATTCTTCTCCCCACCAAGAACAAGCAGGGCGATTTCTGAGAGGTGATGCCCAGCGACAAGGTAAAGAGGCTGGCAAGTGAAGTGCTTATAATGTCCTTTTAGTCCTTCAAGCATCCCTTCTACAAGCATTCGCCCCCCCTCCCCCTTTCCTGGCCATAGCTTTACTTTGCTGTTGTCTTTTCTTGTGCTTGTTCTGTGATTGTGCAGTTGTCTGTCCTGTTACAATTCAGCGTGGATAGGAGCTTTCGTGTGAGTTTTACTTTCTACATTCCCAGAGGGAACACGGGCAAAGGGGGCATTAGCCAACCCTTGTCCTGGCACCTGTCCCACTAAAGATAGAGAGAATAGGAACAAGAGAGAACAAAGGTAGATAGATACAGAGAGAGACTGAATGGGAGGGAGGCAGCTAAATGAGGAGGCAGGATCTGTGAGACTGGGAGAGATTTTCCAGCTCGGTGGCTTTCTGTAGAATTGGCTGTTTGAATCGGGCCAAATGTCAAGTGCTACTCAGCCAGCTCCGACGAGCTTTGACCAGAAAGCCACTTCTCCCTCCTGATCAAGGACAATGACGGGTATTTCCATACACTTTTCTTTTGCTTTCTTCTTCCTTTTCATGAGTTAAGATGGCCCATTGTTGTAACCCAACTGTAATTTGTTCTCTGGCCTGTGTGCACTTGTGTGTCAAGCTTTCTCGTGGGTATGGGAGTGTGTGAGAGTGTGTGTAGTACAGTAATGTACAAGAACTGATTAAGGGAATTTTGTGGAGAGCTAATGTGCCCTGGTATTGTCCATGACTGGATGAGTGCAGCATACATAATATATACAGTTTATATTTATTGGTTAGGGAGATGGGTCTATGGAGGACCATTCAGACTCTTCACTGCTTTGTCTTCACCGAGACAAAGAGGCAAAAAGCTATTTCAGTTTGACTACATTTCATTCTGTACATAATCTATATTGAGAAAATTGTATTATAATTTTTTGCAAATATCAATTTCTTTTCTAAAATGATGTATCTGCTCATCTGGTGACTGTAAAATAAAAACAGATAAGAACATAGACGTTTATGTGTAAGTCTCTTTTGTTTGCATACACAATGATGTGCACTGCTGTTACTTCAGTTAAAATCTGCTTAGAAAGCTTTAAAGGTTCATTGTATGGTCATGAAAATATTAAGCAATATTGGTTAGATTTTAGTTCAACAGTTGCTCACCCTACAGTGGTCTCAGAGGACGAAAAGCACCTGTGATATACAATAAGTATGATCCTCCATTAGTCAAGTCTTTTTGCTCACAACAACCATGACTCTCTTCTTCTTTATCTTCCAGCCCAGCAGCCACTTAAAAAACAAAAGCATGTTTGTAAGTTTGTCCATACTGTACCACTGGAGAAATAAACCAAGTCTGCTCTAATAGATGCCACTGAGTACTACATTCATAAACATTCACACTATACTGGCTGTCAGGAGCAGTTCGGGGTTCATTGTCTTGCCCAAGGACGCTTGGATGTTTGATCCTGGCACTGATGTTCTAAATGAGAGATGATCCACTATACCACTCGGCCACAGACTAGGTCATCATCAATGGTTCATAAGAAAACTAAAATATTCCTAAATCTCTGAGCAAAAAGCGACAAGGCCAGAAACCAATATCTGCAGTAAAAACAGTCAGGACTCTGTAGTGGGAGTCACTGCATGGACTTGACGTTACTTCTCAGAACCACTCTCTGTGAACCATTAGCTGCATCCTCACGTGTAGATTCCCACTGAGCAATAGACAACTATAAGATGTCTAGTTTTTTTATACCTAATTTCAAGTATCTAGATTTTGTATGTCTTTAGACGGAATTTAGACGTTGCACTTTAACCCATTATTCGATAACTATTTATTTCAAAAAGCAACTGTGAGTTGCATAACTGATCTCCAAGTTCTAAACCAAAATAATTATAATAGCCATTGAGCAATATACAGTTAGATCTCTGTTAGCCGGCTAGTCTGGACTAAATTTAGACGTCTAAAAATCTTTTATTTTTAGACTTGTGGTAGCCTGATTTTAGACCAGTCGTCTAGGCTACATTTAGACATTTATTAGACCTTTTTTAGACTAAAAAATGCTCAGCGGGTTTAAGTGGTCACATACACAAACTTGATCCAGACATGCCTCTGACGTCTTTGAGATGTAAGATGTAAACAGTGATACTTAGGTTTTTTTTTCGTATTTAAATATAAGTTAATTCATGTATTTGTAGGTGCATGTTCTTGTTTGTGCTGTTCGAGTGTCGACTGTGTACATTTGAACAACTGTTTCGATTGTCTATGAAGATAATTTGTGTTTTCTGTGTTTACATGTGCCTTTGAGTTTTTGTAGACGTGTGTTAATCAGAGTCTCCATGAATGCACTGCCCTTTTAATTGGGAATGTGTGTTTCTACATGACTCCCTGCATGTTTACGTGCACGTGTGTATTGGTGTGTGTGTGCTTTGGTGTGTACTGTGCATGTGTGTCTAGCGCCTGTGTGATGAGGCTCGTTAGCAACCTGATGCCATGCCACAGCTGTGTCTGTCCCTGCGGAGGCTTCCTCACTTTGGGACTGACTGCATCTGCACCGCCATACTGTGCCACACACACACACCCACGCACTAACACACACGCCCACGCACAATGTCCTCATATCCCTCACCTCTGTTGTGTGGCATCAGAGTAATATATAGTTAGTTAGCAGGAACTCACCTGACAAGATGGCTGATCCCTGTACACCTGGGAAGATGGCGGCACCCAAAACAACACACATACACACACACATACACACTGTCAGAGGCCAATAACATCTCTCCATCATCCTCAGCTCATGCCGTTCTATAAAATATGGCTCTCGGATGCTAGTTAGTTCATGGGGTAGCAGGAGGAAGGTTAGTGTGAGACAGAATGCATAATAAGGACGGGCTCCTGCTGCACTCCATGCAAATGTGAAGCCTGACGTGTCAGAGCCGTGATGGATCTGTTCTGACAGACACGGTGACAGCCCGGTGACAGCAACTTAAAAACCTACACTCCCCTCTCCCTCTCACTCGCTTCCTCCTCGTATATATTTACAACCAGAGCATCCTAATGCACTTTTCCTCCCTAATCTTCCCTGTTCTTCTGCAGCTAGTTCAGAGACGTCCCCATATTTCACAGGATGAGGGATTTTGTGATCTGACAAAGGTTGTAGGCTGATACCCGAGCTGTGTACTAGTGTATGATATCTGCATAAACTGTGCAGTGCTGTATAATGTGTAGAGACTGTTGGTAACTATATGTGAGACGAACCCAAATTCTCCAGGAATCCCAGGAAACTTCTCTGACCACTGATCAGTCTCTTCAGGGATTAGTCACGCAGTGTTTTGATAAAACTGTTTTTGAGTTTTTTCATTTTAACCGCTGTCAAACAAAAAGGAATAAATTCAAAACAAGGAAATATAAATTGCTTGTGAAGTAGCAGCGAATTCAGATTTGGTTTACTAAACTGAAACTTAATTTTAATGATCAATTGTGTTTTGTTTGCATCACAAGTGTGAAAGTTACCAGAGCTCAGTGCAGAAGTCTTAGTATTGCATGCAGGTCTACAGGCTGTGTCCACTAATGTGCAAGTAGAGTTAGTTTTCCACATAAAACCAATCCAGGTCAGTGTTTAAACTTTTAGAAACAGCACAGCACTTGTCAGTATCACTTCTCCCTCACCAACAGATCAAAACCAAAAAGGGTCTGGACCTCTGATATCATCTTTGACAACAACAGAGACCTCCATGGGCTTGAAAATGCACACACTTGTTTTTTCCAGGGTACATTTTCCAGGTCCAGATTTTCTGCTTTTACAGCAACATGATTTCTATTGTTAAATGTTTTCTCTGCCCATCAAACCACCAATACTTTGTACATGTCACACAAAGTCTGCGACATGAAAGCGGGCCTCACTCCAAACTTTGAGCTTACTCCATTAACCAAAGGACTTAGGCTGCATATATTTACATATAATGCCCATATACCATACAGCCGATACATCCTTCAGTAAAGAAACTTCAGAACCACAGAGTGCAACATTTCTCAAACACTTATTACCCTGCTGTGCAAGTTATTTAATTATTATTTGATAACTATTTAATTATTGATCCTGATCTGTCAAAACCCCAACATAGACAGCGCAAAAAAGTAAAAAAAAAAAAATCATAATGAAATAAATCATAAATGAATGAATTAATCAATATAATAATAATAATAACAATAATAGTAATAATAACAATAATAATAATAATAATAATAATAATAATAATAATAATAATAATAATAATAACAATAATAATAATAATAATAATAATAATAATAATAACAATAATAATAACACATATGACATTAGTCTGCAGAAAGGTCCTGCACATTTTACCTCTGCCTGTTAACACTGTGGAAAAAATGACTAAATTTTAGGCTTGTCTTGAGAGCCAAGAAATACTGATGATTAGCAGGCACTGATGTGACAGCACCCTGAGGAGCTACAGCATCTAAATATAAAGAATAAAGTAGAAAAGTGGGGCAACATTCTGTCCTGCAATCCAGGCCACAACAACAACAACAAGGCTTGTGAGAGCATCATGAAGTAACCTTAACCATAAACAGCAGTGATTATAGCGACAATGTTAAAAGTTATGACATGTGCAGAAATGATCAATATCCATTTCATTGTTTTATGTTACTTTTAATGTCAATGTATGAGTTGACACGATCAAAAATAGTTATAAAAATTATTGTACTTTCTAACATCAATCTTTAAAAGAGACCTAACAGGCCAATGCCACAGAAATTACACATCAGATTAAATGTGCTTTGGATTCCATATGTATTTGCAGGTTAAAATCTCCATATCAGTTTCTTTAATACTGTCAGGGCCACAGCTGAAATATGACTCTATACTCACAGGTACTAGAGTTTATTGGGTTAACAACCAGCTGGGACTCTTGAGCCAAGTCCTTTGTCGGGTAAAAGATGCCACAGGTACGTTGAGCTGTGTTAATAAGTAGAGTCCTGTAATTGTAACTAACAGCTGGCAGGTCTGTTACACAAAAGATTCGAAGGCTGTGAAGATGAGGATAATTGTTGCAACCCATCAATAAATGTTGTTTTGGATTTTATGTCTGCTCTGTTCACCAAATTCTCCATCTACAGAGTATCTAAAGTGTAACACTGCTGGTCAGCGGACAAACTGCACAGTTATGAGTCGTGATCCGATCTCTGTGGCTTCTGACCCCATGCAGCTCCCGGAGAGCCACCGGGACAGGCTGACGGGACTTCCTGCTGGTAAGTGTGTTGCATTGAGCTCACTGCTGTGGTTTATTACAGCAGAGTCTCCCCGGGGATTCAGCTGATGGCCGACATCAAAGCTGTGCCTGGTATATTCGAACAGCAAGAATGTGGGTGGAGGTCATCTCCAATGAATTCTGCCTCATATATGGGACAAACGCCTTCAGCACGTTGCATGAATGCTCATTATCAATTCATGGAGCCATTGAATGCTCCCTGTTTCTCTTCGAATTCTCTTTTTTCCTCTCGTCTTTAAAGGGAGCTGAGCTTTTTTCTCTTTTTTTGAGCATGAATTTCGACAATTCAAACTTCCGCTCAATGACAAGCTATGAGTCCCACGCTGGAAAAAGGTCCCATGTGTTTGAAGCATCTAGGCCGCTCCATCTTTTTGATCAGCAGCTCGGCTGTGAATTCTGCAGATCAGAAAGTGGATCAGAGGCTCCCTGGGGACCGCCATTTACGCCTGCCACCAGCAGAGGATAGAGAACGTAATTAAGAGTTTGTTAAGATGCCCAAATTCCTTCTCATTTCCACCCGCCTCCCTCCATCCGCCTCCTATCCCTCCTCCTCCTGCTCCCGGTAGCTCTGATCTTGCCACAGATTAAACCTCTCATTCCCTGAGAAGACGGAGCCACGGAGGGGAGCTGCATCTCCAGCCACACAGGCTGATTATCTTAAAGAGTAATTAGTGAGTGTGACAATCTCAGAGACAGAACGCGGTGTTGACATGATGGAGACGGATTATTCTGACTGGGGTGTACACGGGCCCCTCTGAAAAGCACAAGAAAGAAGGGAGCATGTGTTGCATGTGTGTTAATTATCAGTGTCACTCACTCTTTATGTGTCTTTATGTGCTTGTTAGTAATTACTGTTCATGTATGTGTATGTATCAGTGTCAGTCAGTCAGCGAGCGACTTCAAAACACCGCAAGGCAACAATTATCCCTTCAATAATACACAGCTCAGGCTTAGTACATACTGTGAAAGATATGATACTGAATGCTAATTGATCTGGAAGCTGATTGTTATTTTTGTGGGGGAGGGTGAAGACGAGAAAACAGATTGTTCCTGCATTGAAATGTGTCTTAGTTATTCAGAATAAGAGTGCAATTCATTTAATACAAGACAAAGTAAATTAACATAACATACATGTGGGTAGAGTGTCTTTTATCAGCATAAGAATATCATTTTAAATCACCATCTCTCATTGTCATTCCTCCACGCTATCACCTTGCGCTTACCATTAACAATTGTACAGTTAAAGTATTTAAACGAGTTGAGACTAATTAAAAGAAGGGTTTAAAGAGCTATTAAAAATGAATTAGACTTAATGTGCACAGGAGGAAAACTGGAGGAGAAATATGAAGAGTCTCTAGCAATTAGACTGTATTATTTCACAGGAGTAGTCATGCCATGATATGTTTCTCACTGTTAGAACCTTTTCAGTGCTTACATGCCAGACTACCGGTCGGTTCTCTACCAGTCATCGTGACTGATGTGATTATGTTGGATTGAGGACTACTGTCGGAAATGCCAACTGCAGTTCAGTCAGGACAACTTCAGTTAAAAGAGGTCTCTATTTTCATGAAATAAGGTATATTTAATGGTGTGGCTCTGTTCCACGTCCATTTCTGTGATGCCAAGCCTGAGATGGGGAGAGCACATCTCCCCTCCATTATAAGTGCATTAATGAAAAGACAAGGCAAGAGCAACAGTCAAGAATAGAGTATAGGCATTAGTTGCAACACATGTAACACAGAACTATCAGCTCATATGGGCTGGCATTGAGATCAGCTGGTTTACTGTGAGCTTCGCTATGTAGCCTGCCTGAACTAGCTCTAACAACACATTTCAAAGGTGCTATTTCTTGGTCTCTTTTCAGTCTGTTGTAGTTGTCCTTAACAGAGCTCGATCAACTTCTCCTCTTTCTCCAAGTTCCATCTCTGCATCAATCCTTTCGTTCCTCTTTGACTGCTTCATATTGTTCGTTTATGCTCACAACATTCACTTACATGAAGTGACACATCGAACAGACAGATCTTGACCTTGATTGTTGCTCATTTTGACATACAATTATCAATTTGAGGGGCTGACAAATCCTGAAATCCTTTGTCTGCTTCAATCACACTTAAAATGTGTAATCTGTTTAGTCTGTTTATTTTGCATTATGGCCAACATTATAGCTTTGGACTATAATTCATTGTAAGCAAGGATAGAAAAAGAACCAGAAAACTACATTAAAGGCATGGCTGACGATTGGAGAGATTGGTAATTATTATGAACCTCGTTTATATGGCGATCATGGTCCTATAGTGCGATCTCTACAAAGTGAGGAGAAAAAAGAATGGAAAAAATCAGTTCTCCCTAGCAGGTGTAGGGTTGCAAAATCATTGACCAATGGGAGCCATCCATCCCGGACAGCTCCTATTGGTCAATCTCCTGCTCCGCCTCTCCATCCAATCACCTCTCTTTATTCGACACACCCCTCTCCAGTAGTTCCGACCCGTCCCCTCCCACTCTCCCGGCCCTCCTCAAAGCTCTGAGCAACTAAAAGTAGCGTAGCAGCTTAGTGACAGGAGCTGTGATGGAGAAGGACGCAAAAAGACACTTGCCCAGCGCCAACCCGGAGAAGAAGGGGCAGAGATGAAGAGGAAACGTGACCAAGCGGGAAATCTAACTCGAATAAACATCGGGTCATCCTTAGAGCAGTGGAAAAAGCTTGTGGAGAGTAACTAAGACGGCACTTGCTGGGTTAGGAAGCAAGTGGAGGTTAAACCAATCCAAATACAGTAACTCAAAGCAACAGACTTTCTTATCACATCAACTAATGTCTGCTATATTATCTCTGCAGGTAAAAGCCATCAAAACCAAACTGACAGATAGATGAATGTTTAAGAAGCACTGAGAAAACCGAAGAACCAGATATAGTCAGCGCAGAAGTCTACATCTGTATTCTAGGGCCAATATATGAGTAACGCTTTAACCATCTTTACAGCAAAGTCACAACAATCAATGTGAGACCATGACTAGAAAGTGTGAGCATGGACATTGGGCTTATTTATTGATGCTTGTTAAGCTTCATGCAGCGACAAAACTATCAGGGTTCAAAATACTGATTGTTAACTGAATATCAGCTCTCCAAGATTTAGACACTCAAGCACTAATGACACTAAATTTCAGCCCAGCTCACCTTTCGTAATCTTTATCCCTTAGTGCATTCATAATTTCTTTTTATTTCTTCTATTTTGGAGCTTTTATTAATTCATCGTATTATTTTAGAAATGAGAAACAAAGCCAAAGGTGTGATTATCAACCCGGTGTTGTCTAATGAAAATTATTTGTCTCTCCGAATTAAATACTATTGACAGTAGTCTGCCGGAAAAAGAAATCAGTTTGTTCGGTTATTACCTTCTGGCCGGCCTGCTGTCTGCAGCTGCTCATTGGTATGCAGTCTTTGTTGTCTCACATGTGATAACTGTCATAATCTGTGTGCAAAGCTCTTAATTTACTGTTAGGGATCATCTGCATGGAAAAAAAGTAAAGGACGTGGTTCTTAATGGGGGGCTGGACAGGCTGGAGCAATTTATAATAAAACTAGGGGGGTTATGAAACATGTCGTTGCCCTTCATGAAGACCAGGCAACAAAAAATTATGAGAAGTCTACCAAGTGTCAGCCAAGTTTATTCATTTTGACAGCTTTTAAAGGTCCCATATAATGAGGATCATGTTATTCTTTGCCAATGCGTATGCAAAATGTGGATGCAAAAAAACAGCTTCTGTGTTGTTTCTGTAGCCCACCGACTGAGAAATCTCAGTTGCTCCTAGAGGGCAATTTGAATCAGCTCCTATGCTGATGTAACGACAGGAGTGATTGGTGTAGACATGCGTGCAAAGTCACTATCAGTCTTTGAAGAGGCAATTCTCCTCGCTCTCAGGATATTGTGGCTCTGCCTTAGTGCGGCAGAGTCATGTTGTGTACAAAAGGCAAGAAAGCAGAAATAAAACTCAAATTTTAACATGGCTGCAACACTTCAGTAGCTATCCTTTCCCTTAAAGGGTCGGATTCCAGATAATATGTGACACCCGTGACATAAAAATATCATTATCAAGGAACTTTACCTCCCATGTTTGGACATCAATCAATGTTTATTTATATTGCGCCAAAACACAATAGGTGTTATCCCAAGATGCTTGACAAAAAGGCCATGCTGTATCAACAAAGACCCAAGATAAGATATTAGATCAGACTGAGCCCTGTCTTGTAGAATCAGATCCACTTCCGTACTTCTCCCATCTTCAACCACGAGTACTGCACTTTGCAACATTTAGCAAGTTACAATGGAGAGGAAAAGCTTGCTTAAACAGGCAGAAACCTTGAGCAGAACCAGACTCATGTAAGACAGTCGTCTGTCACCACTGCAATGAGTTTAGAGAGATGCAGAAAGACAGAGATGGACAGAGGTGAGATTGATGAGCTAAAGCGGCTGGAAAAGTAGGCAGCAAAACACCCGCAGCAGCGATCTAGAGGAACCTACGGCATGATGGAGCTCAGGCACTCCCAGAGCAGAATGTGTATTACAGACTCTAATGGGACATGATGATCCAAAGTTAATAGCACAGACAGACAGAGAGAGGATGAAGGAGGGACAGGTGCGCAGTGAGCTAGTTTGCCATGTGGAATATGTAAATAAAAATAAAAAAAGACTACTTAAGTAAGAGCAAAGGAGAAGAGATCAATACAATATCTCTGCAATGTACGTATATAGTCATCCTAACTCTTTAAAGATATAAAGGCAAAATACTGTTGAAAATATATTTGAGTTTTTTTCTGATTGCTGGATTTCCCAGCACTGTGTTGTGAAACTGTTTGCTAGTTAATTGCGTGTATATTTATATATATATATTTCTATATATTTCAGCCTGTAACACACATTGAACTTTGCAATCCTACCTCCAGCTATTCCATGCTGCCCCTGGGACTTTTTCTTGTTGACTCCATGTTGAGATGCCAAAACAAGCGGGGGAGAAAACAGATCAATGAAACACCATATCAGATGATGGAAAAGCTGCGAGAGAGGAGTGTTAGTGGAGCAGAGTGAAGATCAAACTGGGCAAACAAGAGTGACATCATCACCTCTCACAGCTACCATCACGGCTCACATTTTGATGGTCTTATGATCCAACTTTAAAGTGCCTATAAACCTCAGATCTCAGTGATTGATGCTTCGGATAAATACTGCTGTAAATCCATTTTATAGCCCTTATAGAACGCCTTCTTTAAGTGGTACTCTGTGTTCCCAAATGATTTAATAGAACTGTAATAGAACCTCAAGCCGGTTAAAGTTGTGATCACTGGATAATTTAACAGTATCGTATATAGTTATGTGAGAATTAATGTCTATAAAAATAAAGCTCCTGTGTAATATTTGAGCTGTTGTACTGAAGACATCAAATCACATTGGCTTGACTATCTCATGCAACAGTGGCACTGCTATCAGTGTGTGAATGGATGAATGTGACATGTAGTGTCTTTTGATTGGTCAGAAAACTAAGTCAATTCACCATTTACTAACTTAACCAACTCGGTTATTACATGATGACTGACAGACTTAACAGGACAATGGAGAACATCTTAACATATTTCTGACATAGAAATTAAGTTCAAAAAATCCTCAAACAAAAGTTTTTGTTACTTTACAGAAAAGTTATTCACATTTTTTCAGGCCCAAGACTACAGCTCTCTATGCAAAGACTTCTCATCCCACATTGTCAGATGCTGACCCTTATGTCATGCCCCCTATGGTGTCTTAAAGGACACCAAAGGTGTGTGTTAGTTTTGGTTTCAAGGTAACCTTGTGTTTCTTTTCTTTTCTTCTAAACACGTGTAATAGTCTTTTTGTCCCTTTTTTGCCTCTTTTTTAGCCCATGGCATTTTTATAGGTACCTGTTGCTATGCTATGATGGTATTTAAGTCCATGTTCAGACTTTTTCCCTATCGAGGCTGTTTCAAGGTACTTGTAAGCTGTCACCCATTGGTCTTTAAAGGAAAGTTTGGATGCTCAATGATGGTGGTTGCCGTATTGGCAATGCTGTCCTTGCTTTAAAGGGATATTACAGTGTTAAATTAATTTAGGGTCAAACACACCATAGCACCGAGTTAGACACGCCCTTGAGAGATGAATGTTGCCGACCGCTTGTTTTTCTAGTTATACCAACTTCAGTAATGACTGCAGGATAGCAATACACAGAAGCCATACACAAACCTCAACCAAAACGCCACTCTATCGCCACAAATAATGCTCAGAACAGCACCTAACTTCATCAACAGTACATATAGGGTCCCAGCCACAGCACTAACCACCAAACATCTTTTTAACTTTGCCTTATTTCTTTGACAAAGAGACTAAACACAACTCACCTACTCTCTTACAGCAGCCGCTTATTTGTAGCGAGACCTCAGGCCAGTCCATTACGGACTACTGCGGGGTGACGCAGCTCAAGGAAGAACATTTATGATAATTTCTTCATGATCAAAATGCAAAATGATTAATACAGCGATTATTACTTCAAGGAAATGATAAAGAAATGTCAACGACTAGTTAGTGCCCATCTGTCTGTTGTCCATGAGGAAATAGCTAAGTCTTTACATACCAGTAACTTTCCATGACATACTCAATCAACCCTACGACAGTCAATGGTCTTTTAAACATAGGTTAGGAGTCTGACATGCCACACAAAGGCTGTCAGGGATCTTATACTGTGATTAAAACTGGATGTGTGAGACATCCTGCAGCTTCCTACTGACCCTGAGAGGGAGCAGAAGAAAGCGGGGCGAGTGTTGGATTCAGTGGCAGGTAGATTGCATCTATCAGAGGTATCATCTCTACCAAAACACGCTCCGCCACAGCTCTGATTTTATGTATGGGGAGCAATTCTCTGCAATCCTCAAGGTGTCAAACAAGGCTATCATATCATAGTCTTGTCGTCCAGCCCTATGAAACAGAGAGGGGAACGCTGAGTGAAGCGATAGACATCTCATTACTCTTTCATATGCTACTTACAGCCTGGGGTTGGCTGGCTGGTCAAAGAGAGTCGAACACAGCCTCATTGATTTAGACGGCTGCTCTGCTCTACACGCCCAAGGGCAGGGGTTTTTCTCCTTTCTCTACCTTAATTAATTTCCTGAAACGTCACTCCTTGTCATCCCCCACAGTCGCGTTTTTTTTTTAGCTTTGTGTCCCGTGGCTCTACTTTTATCAAACACAGATATGTTTGACATCAGAATGCTCTGCCAAACCCTCTTGTCTTCCTTGGCCGGGGTTTGACCTGGCCTGGCGTCGGCTGAGCTGTCAGCCAGAGAGAATCCCGACTTGACAGTGTCTCTCTGTCTGAGCCCCAACACAGGAGTCATTCTTTCCCTGCCGCTTTGGTCCCTGCAGCAGGCCGGGCATATGGCTGACATACATCGCCTGGGGTTATTCCTGGGGGCTGGCGTCTCTTCTCTGTAGGCCTCTGCTCCCTGGAGAAGCAGGTGGTGCCAGAAAACAGCTGCTGAATTCAGCAGGAGCGGTCTCTCCTCGCATGCATCCCTAATTCCTTTCTTTCCTATCGAACCAGCACACTGAGTCCTCCAGTGGTTTCCAGCAGTGGGCCAAGAAGGCCTTGGGGTGCTCGAAGTCATTTAAAAATGTTCCTTTGCTTGTTTAATGTCCGTACTGGTGCCACCAAATGAAGTCATGGTCACAGCTCTATGTGAATGTCCTACTGTTGCAGTTTTATGTGGAAACACTGTGATAATTTTAGAGTTTCAAATGGCAGGACTCATAGTTGTCGCTGCCATCTTAATCCGTCTCAACTCACAAATCTGAAATATTTATAGTACTGTTGATTATTTCGGGAAACTTTCAGGGGAAAAAAAATGAGTTAAAGTGGAAAATCTTTTGGAGTTCCCCATTAATGTCTCAAGGAAGACCTCCAAGGGAGCTCGTGTCTTTTTCAGGGGAGCTTAACTTCCTTTAGCTTCCTTGAAATTTGAACCATGGATGGCTCCGAAGCTGCCATCACATGATCTCAAAACTCAGAAAAAAATGCCCCCTAATTTTCAGGGTGAGCTGCATTTGTCAACACAGAAACTATCCCACCAAATTGACTCAGACTTGGTAAGAATTGAATCGGGGTGGGCATTACGTTCATACAAAGCAACATAGCAACTTATAAAGCACTCAAATCAGTAAAACAAAGATAACTTTAAGTGTAACATCTTGTACTTTAAGTATTGCCTACTGTATCTTACGCTCATACTTTTTAACTTTTATTAAGTTCTTTCAATAAGCAGAAAAATTTGACATCATTCTTCACTTTACCGCTGTGATTTTTCAGCTGCAACCAAAGTAGGCAAGCAGAAACAATAGGAGAACTAAAAATGCTTGCTCTGCATATTTTTTTTTTAAATCATTGCTTTTTTTGTTGTTGTTTTTATTGACCCATTTTATAACAAGCCTACTAAAAACAGGCATTTGCATATTGTATTTTGGAAAAAAAAAATTGAAATGAGGACTAAATATAGCTCAGAGACAATGAAAAGCAGTGTTGGATGAAAGATTACTCTTTGAAGGAGATAAGTTACAAACTCAAACAGACTGATTTATAATAAAGAGTAAATCATAACCGACTCAATATCTACCTCATGGTTTATCTTAAACCTTTAAGGTGTTTTCTGGTCTTGGGCCACTCCAACAAAATAACAAAGTTGATTTAGGTTATGATATTTTCCTCTGTGGCTGATTGCGGATTCTGTCACTATCGAGCTCAAACGCAGAGCTGATGCTTGGACCTCAGTGGCACCCTTAGACCCAGTATCTGCAGCCTCAGACAGGCTGGTAGGAGTAGAATAAGCACTGGCTCACTACCTCTGATCCACTCTGACAACAAGCCTGTCATTTGGCTGACAGGCTCCTCTGTATTAAGGTGGTTGAGACTGGTTGTTTTAGACTCTAAAGGGGTTCAGCAGACCATGAGCACACAACAATCATACAAGGAGATAGTGTTGTTGTGCTGGCTGAAACTGGCCTGACCAACTAAAACCATCCACTGTCAAAAAAAGGACCAGTGTATTGCCTGGCCATGTTATCAAATATGGATTATATGCTGCCAACTTTTATGTCTCATACAAACATACAACGATTTGCATAATACCCAGTTTGTAATATATGGTTGGATCTGCAGGTACCATTTAAAGTCATTTCTGTATAAAAGGATGTGGGTTCATTTTTCCAACTACCCTTAGAGGATGATTTTCTTCCTTTGTATCATGTGGTTTGGTCTGTTCTTAGTTAACCATCAGCAGAGGTTTCCCTCTTTTGCAATGAGTAGTGGCGCCTGTGTTGATATAATTTGTGTCCGTTTTCTTCTTTGAGGGACATGAACTTTATTTAAAACATTTAGGTTTTTTTCCTGCAGTGTCTTTAAAAAGAATAAAAATGAAAATGTCCAAAAAAGTTGAAAGTTTAAGTCCACTTTTAAGAACTTTTACCTGCATCTGATGAACCCAGGGCGTCGAGTCTTGACTATCTGCTGAAAACTGTTTTCAAAGTACGTTCAAATGAATTTTACCCAGCGTCAATTTCACATACAGAGAAATGTGTTTGTTTGTACTTTGAACTTGAACTCCTCTTGCACCATGTTGGCTGCAGAAGTTGTAGATTGAGTTTCCCCTCGTAGATTAAAGTCCTCTTGCCACTTATTTCCAACAACAAATGAAAAGACTTCATCCATGTGGCTACTCTTGATAAATTACAGCGCGCTTGAAGTTTTGCCACGTTAAAATAACCTGAGAAATATGTAGATGTAACAAACCACGAGCTCATGCCCTGCTTCAGGCCAAAGCAAACACACTTTATGTTTGCAAACACCTTTAAAGAGAGAGAAAGAGAGAGAGAGAGAAAGAGAGAGAGGCCATTACCAGGCCAGAGTGACCTGGAGCAAACCTCTCTCTCTCTCCATCTCTTTATCTCTCTCAGCTGCTCTGCAGCCACACTGCTACTAATTGAAAGTGCTGTGAAATATAGATGAACACAGGAAGCAAGCAGTCTGCTCCTTCCCTTTCCTCTCTTGCATCCTCCCTCTCATCTCTCATCCCTCTTTATCCTTTTATCTCTTTATCTGCCTCTCCTCATGAGGTCAGATTTTTCTCTGGTTTCTCTCTGGGAATCAAAAGTGAGTGGACACAGAGAAGTTAAAGTTCTTTAAACAGACAAACAAATAAAAATACTGCAGTAAATGGCCATAAGTTTGTGGACAAGTAGACAACACGCTTGTAAATTTAACTTTAATATTAATCAATCCTTAAATATGCTCATTTAAAACCACAGCTACAAATCTGCTGCTTATTTACAACACATGTTGAACCTGGCTGCAGGGAGTTTGCTCCTTTCAGTCACCTTCACCCAAAACAAAGAAGCCCGTGGGGAGTGTGGTAAATTGATTCACAGACCTCTACAGTCTACAAATGTTAATCGACCCGCAGATTCTACTGATCAATGTCTGCGCTTCTTTAATAATCTTATGGATCCTAACGGCTGTGTTCACTCAAGAGAAAGGAACTGCACAACATAACCTCCACTGGTCCTCAGTGTGCAGGAGTCGTGCCGAGTTTTAGCCTTTAAAGTTTCAAACATTTGTGAAATGCAGATTTAGTGACTTGGAAACAAAAACAAGTTTCTTAGAAAACATGATCATTTGGTGTAACAGTGGGACACAACCAAACTCAGGTACTAAGACAAGCACTGACTACACGGTTATTGTGGTTTCAACCAAGAGATCCAACAGATTTCAACCAATAGGCACCAATAAATAAAATACTGTGGATAATGATTCTGGAGCTGATCCCACAACTTTCAGCATGTAAGTATGCTGCTCTTCTGTATCAGTTTGTTGACACTTACCAGTCTTTAAGAGGACTTGGAAATGGCACGCGTTACCTTGTTCAATGTGAGGCCTTTTGGAAGACGTCAAAGGACGAGGACACCGTTGCCTCTATGCCTGCTTTTCCTTAGCCCTGGGTAGGCTGAAGTTGCAGCCCTGGACTCTCTTTTGTACACACGCTCAAATTCAACCTATCAGAAAAAGGAGGAAAACAAACATTTTCAGCAGCTGACCTTATTTTAAAGTGAGGCATATAGGAGTTTAGATTTCTATTAGATCCTGTCCTTTACAACAGGAGCAGATAACAATAATTAATAAAGTGGCACTTGCATAAAAGTACAGGGTCACACTTTGCAAAAAAATAAAAAATAAAATAAAGTGAATAAATTACTGATCATTTTTATTTGAGGTGTAATCGTTTCATGGGCAGCAACAACAGTTAGTGCATCAACATAACTCCTTCAGTGAAACACCCCGTGCATCTGCTGTGTGTTTTGGATAATGTGTGTACACAAACACATGCCAAAGATAAAAGATGCCACATTTCGTTCAATAAACAAGCTTCCCTGGATCATCTCTGAGGAAACCTGCACAGCTGAGGTTCTGTATTTGCATTATTATTAGATTGTGTGTATTTATGTTTTTTTTCAAAATTACATTATGCATTATCTTACTATTTTTTGGGGGGAACCCTCAAGCCAAACTAAGAATAAATCATTTGTCTAAATTTTAAACACAAATGTAGATATCCTCTGTCTTGTTCATGTCACACCTGCGTCAGATGATTGAAAAGTCAGGTGTTGGACATTCAGTCAGACCTGGTTTCACTCTGTTTCCCCACCAAATATCACTGTTGTCATCCTAGCTGGTGCTCACTGGAATAGGTCTGCTTCAAAAATTGATTTCTGTGGACAGTGGAGACTGGTGATACAATTTTGGTGGATGCAGTTTGACAAACTGTCCATGAGCTTCATAACTAAGGAAACAGAGTGACAACGGGACTGCAGTTTCATAAAATAAACAATCTATGTTTTTTTTTTTTAATTAGAAAGCTATCATATTAACTGTTGGATGGGGGCCATGTTTTCACACTGTTTATGGGTACAGTAAGTTATGGCTAATAATGGATTATATATGTTTATTTCTCACACTTAATATTGTTGCTGCTGTACATGTTTTTAATACCCTGTATGTTTGCTCTGTATAGAAATACTCATTTAATTGCATTTGGCATAAATTCTTTTTTTTAAGGCACAATCACCAAAATAAAAGATCTTACTATATTCGTTTTTTTCCAATATTGTGCGCCTTTGTGATAGGTTTAAAACCTCAAACAGAGGGAGCTGCTAAATTTGTAAATACAGTCGGTCTAAGCTCTTTTAGTCTCTTTCTTTTGTTCTTGTTTGGACCCAAATGTAAAACTAAGGATTTATTAAAGTGACAGAAAAAAGTAAAAGAACAACAAAAACTTACTCTCAAAATGTCAAACTGAAAAATCCAAAGGAAAAAACATGAGAAGCAAAACCCTGAGCAAACAAAAACGCACTGGGAAAACCTACAAGGAGACTAACTGAGGATCCAAACATACACTTACATCGACATACATCGACATACAATGAACCAGCTAAATACACACTGGTAAACGAGCAACAGGTGCGTCAGACGAGACACAGGTGAAACTCGTTAGTGATTAACGAAGGCGGGAAAACAGAGGAAGTAACCAGAAACAGCAACGCAGGAATAATTACTACAAAATAAAACAGGAAATACTGAAAACTGATCTAATGAATAAAACACTGATGAAATGGGGGAAGTAAACTTAAAACTCACAAGACAGGATCATAGGGGGACAGGAACAACACAGAACAGAAACACTCAGAACAATACACAGAAAAAACATTGTAATAGAAAACCAGGAGAAGCTTAAACAACAAGAACCAAACGTGACACTATTTAGCAGAAGTTGTGCATACAGAAAGGACCAATCATGTTCAAGAATGGGATCCTACAGAGTTACATGGAAAGTTGTACAGAAGGCTGTTTTCACTAAAGACTGTATTCCAGGGCATAAAAGGCAGCCAATGAGAGAAAAGCCTCAGATCTGCTGACTAGTAAAGGTTTCAGGGCTCATGCTGCGTTCGAGTTACCTCGGAAGTCAGAAGTCCGAGCTGAAAATGACGTCACACCTGAATTCCCACAAGTTGTTTTAGTACTTGCCTTGTTCAAATATTAGGCGAGCACTAAAACAACTTTCGGAGATGTAGCCATCTTGTTTCAGGCCTCCAATTTAGCTTTTCTTCTGACTTGGTAACCGAATCGCTGGTAACTCAGGTGTGACATTATTTTCAGCTCAGACTTCTGACTTTTGAGGTAACTTGAACGCCGCATTAGACATACCCATTTAGCCAGCGCTACTCAACCAGGAAGTTTATGACCCAATATAGATTGGTTTAGTGTACATCTTCTTTTGTGAATGTTTTGAGAGTGGCATCCAATTTTGATAACCCACTGCTGCATGTGAATGAACATGAAGGCACATTTCATGAAAAAAACATAGAGCAAAGGCCCAATCAAGGGGATTTTGCGTGGTAGTACAACTTGGCCCTGCTATCTGCGAGTGCTGCAAGTGAAGATGAGTCTTTTTAAAGCGTTTTTATCTGCACAAAGCTTCCCTCCTCTGATTTTGGTGGAGGTGGATAGTTAGAGGATGAGTTTGGAGGCATTTTTGGTGAGTCACTGATAAGAAATAAGAAACACAACCAAAGGCTCGGTCAATTTGCCCAAACTAAGAGCCGAAACTACCTGTTTGTATAAATGGAGCTGCGATTGGTTGTACTTCAAATAAACACATACACACATGCACTCTTTGCTGTCTGGTTCACACACACACACACACACACACACACACACACACACACACACACACACACACACACACACACACACACACACACACACACACACACACGGAAGTCAAGGTTAGCAGGCCTGCAGGGGCTCACTCAGCTCCAAGAAAATGTCTCTGAGCGTCAGCACTTTCACTTTATGACTGCCTCATGCTGACACACACACACACACACACACACACACACACACACACACACACACACACACACACACCACGCTCTCACACACACACATACAAACACAGACTGCTAGTTGCTGCTGCATGATCATTTGATATGGTTATCTGTATAAGTTAATGTTGTGTGTCTGTGACTGTGCGAGGAAAGAGAGAAAATAAAAGCTTGTTTGTGTGTTTGTGCGCAAGTGTTTTGAGTTGATCCCACTGAAAGTCACCTCTGATAGCCATTATACACCCACGCGCTGAAATATCCCTCAATTTCTCTTACCCCCTACCAGCTCACTCCCCCACAACGCACACTAAACAGACATGGTTTGCTGCTATGTTTCTCTGATTTGCGCAGGATTTACAACTGTGCCATGGCCATATTAATAAGGTTGTGTATACTTCAAGGACTAGCTGCTGGATCTTAAGCACAGCAGTAGATCAGTGATGCACCGGAGTCAGGAATTAGTTTAGATTCTGGGGTTTGGGAATCAAAAAGTGATTCTGACCATCAATCAAACGCCATAATATCTCCCGGGAATCGAAGTCGAGGCGTGGCTCTTTGTGTGCGGTTTTATGTATGCGCATGTTTCCCCTCTTTTGAGTCTTACGTGTGATTTTGACGAGTGCGGCGGCGCAAAATTACACAGGGAGTTGGCCGCGTCCAGCTTTATTTGTATGTGTGTGAGTTGTATGAGGCTGTAAATCACCTCTGTGCCTTTGTTGTGCTACCGCCTGCCTCTCAGTCTGTGGTCTGTGATAGATCCTGACAAGCTGCTGTCTGAATTATTGATTGTCTGATCTGAAAGTTTGATGCTTAGCCTGAGGGCTGGATTAACCTGCCGACAGCACCGCCGTCGCTCCTCGGAGGTAACCACAGCACAGACACAGGGAATCACATGCATATTCATGTCTGTATGTGCAGGTACATGCCGGAGACTCGTGTCGACGTAGTGGACTCGACTTTGCTGGTTGGAGGGATGTACAGAGTATATGCAGCCTCCTGTTCACAGACACAAACAGAGTGTTGTTCCCTTTAATTCAGTTGTCCTCCTGACCCCAATGTACGGCTCTGGCGGGTCTCATGAGTCGAGGGACCACAGAGCAACATGGGAGGCAGAATCTCAGCGTGGAGTTTCAACTCATTGAGGTCGAGTGAGTCAAAGCGAGTGGATGAGGCACCTTTTTCATGTGAGGAGATTTTAGCTGGTTTTGATGTGTCACTTTGCTGCTCATCCATCCTCACTTCCTGAGTGAATTTTAGTGTTCAGGTTTGATCTTCTGTGAAAAAAGCTGAGGGTCTAAGGGTGTCAGACCTGGACCATTTCAAGACAACGTTCCCAAGCAAATCCCTTTGGCTTGGATCATTTTGGCCATTTATGAATGCAGCAGTAACTCTAAAGCAGAACAAAACCATCGAACCGAGAAGAGGTGGTCTCAGATGGTTTCCAATGGAACCCTGGAGCAGTTCATTTGCAGTGAGAACAGCCGACCCATCAACCAAGACTTTTCTTGACTCATCCCACCGTCAGTCATAGTCATGTGTTGTGAGTCACAGATATGATACTGCTGCAAGGCAATCTGATGACAACTGATGGTTAGCATACTAATCATGATGGGTTAACGCTTCTCATCATCTCCATCCATTCAATCTTAGCAGAAGAGATGGCAACATCGTCACAGGCCTTCAAAACATTTAATGGATCAACAACTGGCTTTGTTCAACTTATCGAATGAGGGGAATCTGTCCTCATAACTGGATTCTCTACTCTAGACAAGCTTTTGGAGTTTCACAGCTGTTTTGCTCAGCTTAGGACTGCGGTGAAAACTGCTCTCGATCAGTACAAATACATGCAGGGTTGAGTCGAGCTATGGCTGTAGCTTGATTAGGCAATTTAACCGGGTTACCATCCTTGTCACAGTTTACAAGCACTGGGCAAAAATCAAATTGTTGACAGAAGCATGTCCACAAGCTGACCTGATATGTATCAAAACAGTCAGCAAAATAGGTTAACAAGATGCAAACAGATGTACATCGAAACCATTTTCATATTTACAGCTATGTACCGTTTTTTGTACATTAGGAAATTCACGCCTCTTGCAGTAAAAACATTCATAAATTCATGTTCTGTAAATGAAACAATGAACATAGTAAAGACTGTGAGGAACATCTGAAGCGCGCACAGGTGCACCAAAACAAAAAGCAGACCGATCAGCAATCTTAGACCACTTCGACCAAGAAAATCCCATTATGAACTGGGGCTAAGGTCACCCATTCAAACACTGTCTATCCCCTATGCAGAGCGAAACAAGTATCTTTGGTATTAAATTGCTTTCACAGTGAGAAAATGATCCTTTATTTTGGTGACATAAGGACAGCCTTGTGTTGGTGTGTGGACACAAAAAGACCCAAATCAAAACTATGTGTAAAGTAATAAATGGACACTTTGGCAGGAGCCACATCTTTATGGCGTTAGGTGAAAATGCTTATGGGACATGCAGTCTTTATACCATCAGATAGGCGAAACAGTAAAATTCCTCCGATGCCTTTAAATAAAGTCTTGTGTCTTTAAAGACTCAAGTGTAGACGTAGCTTGTAGTTATCAGTGATGAGTTTCTTCTCAATGAAACAACAAAAGGTTTAAATCTGTAGAGGTCCTTTTTGCAAAGTTGTTATACACTTTATAAATGTATGTTAATTCACTCTTAATGGTTTCAATATTGGCAACAGCAACAGTATTAACCTTGTGACTCACTCACTCGTCCACACTGACCCCTCTGACCTGCTGAGTGGGCGCACTTCATATCAAATGAGTTCGAAAAGACAACAACTTTTTAAAATTGCTGTTATGTAGTGATCATCACAGAATGAACTCGACCAAACTGTATGTTTTCTGCACCTCAGCCACTGATCTGTTAATGCAGGTTCTTTTGCACAGTTTTCTCTTCTCTTTAAAGCTGCAACAACTAGACATTATTACCCATCTGAGCTTCAAGAACATGCAAGGATCATGTTGTCTCTTGGTGTTATATTTCATGTCTTAATTACGCCAAATTTCATATATATTTTAATACAATTAAAGGTAAAGTGTGCATAAATCAAAACATTTAGTTATATCTATCAGAGTTTTGTTAGAAACACTCTGATGAGACATCATTGGAAATCTAAAGTTGGCACAAATTAAGTCCCAATTTGTTAGTTTATGACAAACAGTTAATGTAATCTAACATTAATACATTTTGTATTTATTGGATGTTTGTGTTAAAAAAGTAAACTGTTGAGTTAGAAATATATTTAGAAATATTGCTTCACTATACTGGATTAATTAGATCCAACTCTTCTAGTGGAAATAAAGCTCAAGAGTTAGTGGCAGAGGTTCACTTTTATCAATAACAAAAGCTAAAAGGTTAAGCAGCAATACAAGCACCATGATAACACACAATGTTATTAGACCCCAGTTAGCTCTCAGCCAACTTGTCGTTTCATCATCTGTGTTGCCTCATGATCGAAATCTTTGTCAGTTTTTCATAAATTCTTGCCCCTTTTAAAACATGTGGATGCTGCGCTCCCTCGCTGTGAAATCCCGCGTTGTTCAGAAGCAACATGACAAATTGACAAAGTGTCGATTTTTATTGATGTTACAGCGCGGTGATTTCTCACAAATGAGGGATTTCATGATGAAGAAGAGAAAATATAGCTTTTCTTTGGTGACGGGCTGACAGATGAAGGTGTGTTGTAGATTTAGCCGTAAAGTCATTACGGCCTTGTTAGGAGGCACCGTAAACTAATGGCCTACATTAACACTGTCGCTGTCTGCATTGTTAAAATGCATGTGTCTTTATTTATCGGCCTTTCCTCCTGTTAGTCCTGAACCTTTTCCTCTCTCTGTCTCCTCCTGTGAGCTGTTCCTCTTTGCTTATCTGTCACATTGCTGAGGTGAGTCCTCTGTCTCCTGATTTATTCATGATACGACTTTTAATATCATTCACTATGACACCGGAGTCTGCATCTCAAATTAAAATCCTTCAGGCAAAGTGTGTGCTGTGTACCGCGCACAGGACGAGTGTGTGTTTGTTGCACGGGACAAAAAAAAAAGAGAAAATGTACTGTATCTTTATCGTTTTATACGGCAGGGTGAGCAGATGCTTAAATAATCCATTATCAGATTACATGAGGGTGTTTCATGCTTATGCAAAACTGTAATTCTATATGTCTCCTCACAAATTTCACAGGACTGTGTGTGTGTTTGTGTGCTTTTGTGAATACAGACTTTATATAGACTGTGTGACCAGTCTTTGTGAGCCTCTCTATGGTAATGTGGCAACTGAACAATTAGCCAGCTGTAATTGAGTGGGGTATGTGATTGTCACTGTCACTGGCACTCGCAGTGATGGAAAGCCACGCCATTCAAGAGCATGTGGGTGTTAACTACGAGCGTGGCTGCGTGTTTGTCTCGGCGTTTTAATGGGCGCTATAAGCTTTGATGGAACATTACCAGTTTGTTCATGTGCGTATGTCAACATATGTGGGTGGAAAGGTGCGCTTCTGAAGAGCTTTTTCTGTTTAAACGTGTGGGCGGGGTTTTGTATCTGTTTATCACCATATTGGAAAATTTGTCAGGAGCATTTGAAAGTGACAAAAAAGGGGAAAAGCCAAGTGAAGACTTAAAGACACCAGTTGTGTTTTTACACCTCTGCCGAGCTTCATGATGCCTCCTATAGCTGCATGTTTTTCTCCATGATGTGATCACACTTTGTACCTGATGATTACAATCTGCTTGTTGTCACCTCACATGTGATCCTATGGCATCTCTGTGCTGTAAACTTCAACTTCCTTCTCGGTTCGGAGTTGTCTAAGTAAACTTTTAACATGGTGATGCCATTTTAAGCTCAGACCTGTTACAGATGACAGCATAATGATACGGCCGATGCATGGAGTGTCTCACAGGACGTATTCTTTCCAGGTGAAGAAAGTGACATGCTGGAGAAAACAAATAGATAAGCTCTCTAAATTTCTCTGTCAGTCAGCATAAATTGCCAATAATAGTATTAAAATTTGAAGTATGTTACATGTAACATGGACCAAACTTATCATGCGGTAGTGGAAGAAAGCAGGGATGCATTAATTGCATTATTTTTTTTTTTTGTGTGTGACAAAAGCATTACCAAATGTGTTTTTTCCTTTATCAGTCATTTTTTTTACAGCAGCATACTGGATATTAAACTGATGGGGCCCTACCATCAAGAGAAAACCCTCAGGTGCACAGGGAAGAAAGATAAGAGGAAGAACGGGAGAAGCACAGAAGTGATTGATTGGTAAGCTTGCAACAGGTAGGCTAGCAATTGCAAACTTCTACACGTTCTTTAGCAAACAAAAAAAAAAAACGTTTCATGACAGTACAAATGACTGGTTCTTATTTAGACAAGATAATAATGTTTGTCATGATGTGAATGTAAAACATTTTTGATGAATAAACAGTCCATTTAGTTTATTAAAGTTACCTTTAGTTTAGCATTAGTTAATTAGCATCAGTTAATTTTGCCTGTTATCTCTCCTGGTACCAACATCAATCTAGCTTGGAATTGTGGACATTAAGGATAACAATAGGTGATTTAGTCCGTGTCTAATGGCTGCACCATAATATATATGTATTATTACTATTACATCTGACTACTACTACTACTAATAGCCATATCGTCAAGACAGGCTAAATATCTTTATGTAGAGTTGGCACATAGAGATTATGTCCACGCACATACAGTCATGTAAAGTGACAATTGGTGCAAAAAAGAGAATTTAACAGAAAAAGACTCACAGTGTCCAGTTTTCCGCATACTTGTTCTTATTGATGATTAAGTGAGGTGACCATCAGAAGCTCCATCCGTCCAGAGGCAGACAAGACACGCCAAGGCGGCACTGATGTTGCTAGGATACAGATGTGTGCCAGCTTTGTCAGTCCAGGATCCCTTGTAGGTAGTTTCCACCATGCAGTCCTCACGACTTGCTTTAGAAAGTGGTTTTGCTCAGGAGAGACCGTCTATAAAAAACAGAGTAAAAGCATTGTATAAAAATGAGGCGAGTCTTGCTCGATCATACAAAAACTTAAAAAAACATACTGCAAGTTTCATTATAATTTCTTTAACAGAAGAATTGCTGACAGACTTTGGAAACAGCCCTCCACTTATAACTTTTTGCAAAGACTTCTCTGGAGTTCAGCGCATGAAAAGGATCCATCAAGTGCTGGCAGCATGAAGGCCGTGACATGTTAATGCGCAGGCTAAGAATAAAAATGAGGCAAATCTGTGCGACTTGCACACAGTCTGAAGCTCAAAAACACAGGTTGTGTTTTTGCACCTCTGCTGAGGCTCATGTTGCCTCCTATAGCTTATTGTTTTTCTTGGTGAAGTCTCCGTGATCACACATTGTACCTGATGATTGTTGTCACCTCACACCTGAACCTGAAGCATCTCTGTGATGTGAACTCAAACTTTATGTGCCATCTTTGAAAACTTCGACTTAGATGCTCACCCTATAGGTACAGTGATGATATGCAGTGATTCACTTTGTCCACAGGGGACGCCAAAATGACACAAACAGAGATATTGTCACCAACGCTTTGAGGTCAAAATTTGTCGTACAGAACACCCAGTAAAAAACACTCATCTGAATTAACAGGCTCTGACACACAATCAGAAAAATACAACCATGTGGCCACAATGACAATGAGCCCTACTGAAACAAGCTGTCAATGTATGGTCAAAGCAAATCAGGGTAGGAGAAGAAGAAGAACAAGCAGGAGATGAAGAAGAACAACAACAACAAGGAGATGAAGAACTCTATTGATCCCTGAAGGGAAATTCAATTTCCTACCACTTATTGGTAATATGCAGTGCAAAATCTAAGCAACACAGACTTTGAGGCACAAGGTTCAGAGAGGTTGGTTGTGCTGCGTTCCAGTTACCTCGTAAGTCATAAGTCCGAGCTGGGAATGACGTCACAACGGTGTTACCAGAGTTACCAGCATAAGTTTGAAGAAAACAAAATCGGAGGCGGAAACAAGATGGCTACATCTACGAAAGTTATTTTAGCACTTGCCTTGTCCGGATATAAGCAAGGACAAGGCAAGCATTAAAATAACTTTCGTAGATGTAGCCATCTTGTTTCTGCCACCGATTTTGCTTATTTCCGACTTGGTAACTGAAACGCTGGTAACTATGGTGTGTTGTCATTTGCAGCTCAGACATCTGACTTCCAAGGTAACTCAAACGCAACAATATTCATGGGTGTGTTATGGCCATGATGAACCAATCACCGTGTCCTCTCTCATCCCTTTAAGAATCAAGGTACACCTGTAGACAAGGATATTTACCCTGTTGATTTCAGCCTTATTACTTCAATACATCAAGCTCAAGTGTCTTAACTGCTGTGTCTTTAAACCATGTCTTTTATTTTTTGTGAGCATTGCTCTATTCATGGTTGTGTCTAAAAGAAGAGGGAGGCGTGTTGTTAACTCTTATGCCATCTTACTATCTCACTAATGCAGGGAAGCACTGAACAATGTGCTCAAGACTTTACACCAGGTTTTTGTTGATCTCAGGCATATTAACACGCCACCTTTGCGCCGTACCACAATTAATTTAAAGACCAATACAGGCATAGGTGTCCATGTCGGCGCAAGTACATCATATATTGACACAACTTGGGTGTTGGGGGGCGAACTGGTGAGTGCCTTGGGTGGAAAATAACCACGACGCTTGCACTGCATGCTAAAACGCTCAGTGCCATTTGTATAATAGGGCTGGAAGAATTCAGAAGATTTAGTATCATGTCTGCTCAGTCACAGAGCAGGGAGCCATTACGTTGTGTGACTACCTGGCCCCTCTCTTATACATAATACTCCATAACTCTGCGGTAACAAATACCCCAAGGACAACAGGAAGGGACGACAAAGGATGAAGATGAAGAGGAGGGTGGGTGCATGTTGTGCCTCAGAGCGAGGGCATGGCTCAGCAGGCTCGGCTGTGTCCCCTCGATGCTGGCTGGTTTTTGATGTGGAGAACTCGGAGTGGGCTCGCTTTTTAATGTTATGCAACTTTGAAGATGGAGTGTTTGAAGTTATGCATGAGTTGGACTCATTTCCAGCTTCTTCCTGATTTGTTTTTGTTTTTTTTCCCACCATCTCTTTCTTCTCTCTGAGCTTTTTTTTTCTATGAGAGGCACAAGTTGTGTGTTTGAAGTGTAGGAATGTTTCAAGGGTATCTGCAGAAGCGTCCATTGTGGTAGTGGTCTTTGCTGCGCTGGTGCCTTAATTGTGTCTCTTAAGTAATTGTTGCTGCTGTGTTTCCTCATTTCCTCTCTCCTACAGAATCTATACTCTCTCTTCACAGTGTCATATCCCTCTTTGGAGTCTGTTCACACATTTATAAAGCACGGCATCAAGACAGAACTTGTGAGAGCGTGTGTTGTTTTAAGTCGAGGTCAATGGAGGGTTACACTAAAATTAATTTCTAAAAAAGAATTAAATTAACAAACGGTGTGAAGACTAACTTTGAAACCACATCATGTTGAACAGTTTTGATCTGGTAATGACGCAGACCGAAATTAACTCTGACACCTGTGTATGACTCACAAAAGCAAATATCACTATTTTTTACAAGCAGATTTACTCATCAGTTCAGATTTTTATTCTATTTCATCTTATATCTCAGAATGTATTAATTCATTTAGTTCAAATGTTGGTTTATTTTCAGGACTAACTGTCTCCACACACTAAGCACTTACATGTTAAGTTAATGCAAAGACGCGATTAGACGCTCCTGCTACTCTGGCGGCGCAAATGAGGCGAATTGGGCGTGAGCTGAAAATGTCTCAACTTTAGCGGATATTCGCGTCCCAATAACTAATTAGCACGAAGGTTGCCAGCTGATGTATGAAAACGGACGGTTGTTCAGTGGTATATAAAATGGAGGACAAACTGACCGTGTCGGTGCCCCAGATCATATGATACCTTTTCTTTCAATTACCGAAACCGGAATCAAAAAGGAGCTCGCCTGGAGGCAAGTAAGTGAGGAGGTTGGATTACCTGGTAAGGTGTAAAAAACCTTTGTCTATCGCTTGATTGCGGCAGGGGAATTGGCAGGGATTACAGTTGAAATTACCATTGACGCTCTAATGACACAAGTAAATACTATTCATTCACGCCTAGATTTGCGGGAATTGAGCGAGAAGATTATTTTACTTGCGCTTGGTGTGAACAGCCTATTATGATGCCATTATTCTATTATAAGACCTTTTAATACATTTACATTGATTTTAACTCATTCAAAATCTATTCCTTTGATTTATTGTGAATTTTGATGGGTTATCTTGAAGTGTTTTACCATCTTATCAGTATAACCTTTATTTTGGTGCTTAGTTCCCTATCTTGAGTTTTAACACTTAATTCGGCTCTTAGTGTTTCCTTGTTGAGACCCCAGCTCCTGTTTTTACTGAGTCTTGTATTGATAACTATTTTTAACCATATACATGGATTACTTGGCTTGGTTTTGGGTCTGACACATGTCTTTATAATTTGGTAGTACTCTGAATAAACTGGAAATTCTTCCTCTTCTGATTCATGTTTCATTAACTTGGCAAAAGTACTCCTCTTTAGGAAACAGACCAATATTGGAAATAGGATTGGAACATTGGAGACGTCATTTTTGTTGAACTGTTTTCTCTTCATGAAACAGATGACTTTATATTTTGTACTCCCTCAGAAATGTTTAAAGAGCATACTGTAAGAGTGACAAGTTGGAGTTTTTGATGGACTTGATTTTTACTGATAAATGTGAGGATTTGCTGCTTGACATTTAACCAAATATCCAAATTGCGGTTTTCCCTCTAGATTATGCAAAAAATATTTGATGTAGGCTTATTTGATTTTCCCCTCACAAGCAGCTTGTTAAAAAACTTGTGCAATAAAAACGATATTTCAGCTCGTTACAGGATCCATTTTCACCCAGCTCCAGATTTCTCCATTTAGTTCTCCCAATAAACAACATGGAGCTGCTCAGAGTCATCTATTCCTCCACTTGCTCCTCTCTGCCCCTTGTCAAAAAAGACAAATGATGTGAATCCTTCCTTTTAAGAGCGTTGCGGCCCATTTTGGATCGTTCTGAGGGGGCAACAGCACTGTTCAATATTTCGGATTAGTCTCTGACAGCATGGAGGAGGAACCATTATCCCATTGTTGTGTGAAGCTGGAGAGAGCAGTTTGGATCTGTGTGATGTGCACTTTTAATGAGGCCCATTAAATCAAGTGGCAGTTCCTCACAAGGAAAAGTTGGTTGGTGTTTAATAGTTTCACCACAAGCTTACATAAGCTGCTTTAATTCAGCAGTCGGGCGCTCTTTCCGGGCAGCGCCGGGAGAAGGCTCCCTTGCTCCGCCGAGAGGCACGCAACAGCAATTAGCCGTCCTCTGGAGTCTTAATTAGGGAGCCACGTCGACCTGAAGACGAGCGCGTGAGAGGACCACACGTCGGTCAACAGCCAAACAAAAATAGATGAAAAAAAAATAGAGGCTCCAATTAATTACAGACTCCAAATGAGCAGCCAAGAAGAGGAAAATGGAGAAGACGCAGGCCTGGAGAGGCGAGAGGAATAAAGTCAGGCAAGGCTGCGTTAACTGGAGCGATGGAGGGCTGCCACCAGTTTATCCCCCTTTTCTTTTACATCAGTCCCTACATGCACAGCTCACTTTGGAGATGAGGAGAAGCGCTTATCAAGCAGCCAGCAGCGCCTGAGGGCAAACTGATCTGACTGATCTTAGATTGTATGCTATATGTTCTTTAATTAGCTTCTAACTGACTGTGAGGGGGCTATTGTCTCTGCTAGCTTATCCTTCATTTGGCTAATTGGCATTCAGTGCACGCACTCCTTTTTTTTTTTGAGTGTGTGTGTGTGTGTGTGTGTGTCTGTTTGTGTGTGTCTGTTTATGTGTGTGTGTGTGTTTTCAGGGTTTTACCTGCTTTTGTTCCACCTCTCCTCCTCACTGTGAGGCAGGTACTGCTGCCGTGACCATGGTGATGAGAAACAGCATCAGGGAGGATGACAAAAGACGATTGCCATGGTAACGTCGTACAATGTTTGCTATTCATGTGTCGACAGTTAAGATGTTACGGATGACGTGATGATGGTCTCCGTAACGATGTGAATTACGACAACAGTAAGCGTTCAGGTGTCGGTGGCGGCGGCGGCATCAGTGTTCCGACAATGACGAGCATCTGGATGCTTGTGGAGGCCTAATCTGTATCAGATTACGAGCGGTCTGCAGACAGAGGACAGCAGCCTCTTGTTAACTTTAATAAGATAACGACGTGCCCTGCTCTTTGTCTGGGGAGTTCTTGTTTTATATTCAAGTGTGTGGTGATGTGTGTTGGAGGAATGCGCTTCCACCACGACCACAGGAACCTCGCAAACACAAACAGAGAAACATCATGTGTAAGAGGAGGATGTCAGAACTGATCAGCAGTCATTTGTATTCCCTTTGATTTCTCTGTGCGTAGAGTTCTGCATTAACCATGTTTGCGCTGTATACCGTTCATGTTTGGCTTATTTGCAAATGAGCAATGCTCCTGCTTCAACAGACCTTGACAGCTGACATTAAAGCCGCGCTACTTTGCATCTGTGTGAAAAACTAAATGTGTGTGCGCCCGTAGAGCGAGTGCATCTTTGCATGTATCTATTTGTGTGTTGGTGAGAGTGTGCGGCTGGGCGCCATGCCAGCCTCTAAGTGACAGCACCCCCTCCCGTTGGCGCATCTTTGTCTCAGAGACTAATGGCACAGAGAGAATCAATTACCGCCATAACGCTGGTGATGTGCCAGAGCTGCAGGGGGGGAGAAGAAGCCATTCCCATGCACCCTCAGTTTTAACCCCCCCCTCCACTCCAACCTCTTTCTCCTCTCATGTCATCCAATGGCCAGCCGAAAACGGTGACATGTCCCTTCTCTTCCCGTCATCAGGCCTCTGTGGAGCACCGCAGGGAGATGGCACCCATTCCAGACACTCCCCAGAAGCCACAGTCGCACCCCGTCATCAGAGACGCCCAGGATCCCAGCGGCGAGGCGGAGAAGGACACCCTGCGGCACGGAAAAATATTTCCATTCTGCCGCTTTGTGTGGCAATATTTTACAATTTGAATTTTGCCTTTAAAGTAGTGAAGCTGATTCCTGTCCGCAGTGATTCAGAGCAAGTGTGGAGGTCATCGACAGTCGGGCGAAACGCTTTGCTATTTAAGAGGAACCGCATGTTGTCTTTGTAAAGAGTTTTGTCTCTGCCACTGTAACATGACACCGTGATCACTTGTCAGCTTTTTTTCCCCTCATCAACATGTCAAGTTCAGCAGCTTGGTTACTGGCTAGTGCTTCAAAATGTGACAACCTCTGTCCCCCATCTGCAATAATGTAGAGTAACCCAAACATAATGCAGAGAGGTCTTGGATTAACAAACAACCTGCTCACTTTACATTTTCCATCTTATCATCTTATCAAAAAAAATCAATAAGGTTATATCAAATATCAATTAAACTTAATTAACTTAATTGAGGTTTTATCATTACTATCCTTTGTCTCAACACTGTCCAAGTCTGTGACATTTCCCGTTTCTCGAGCTGCTCGGAGGATCTAAGGCTGGTGGTGCAAACGCCGCTAACAAAAACTATGTAAACCAGTTAGACATTGTTTACATGAAGTACTGCTGGTTATTCTCAATTTTGACTGTTTTCTATAATCAATACTCAAAACTGAATATGTCAATCAGGACCTATACATTTTACAGAAACTCACAGTAGGGTGCCCTCTTTTTGAATGCAAACTAGCTAATCCTAGCGGGGCGACGCAGCTCAAGGAAGAACATTCATGATCATTTCCTCATGGAAATGCAATAAGAATGAGACACTAAGGCAGAAGAACTACCGCGTCTGCAGTGCAAAATGATTAATATGATGATTATTACTTCAAGGAAATGATAAAGAAATTATCATAAATGTTCTTCCTTGAGCCGGGTCACCCCACTGCAGTCGGTAATGGACTCGCCTGGAGGTCTCCGTACAAACAAGCAGCTGCTGGAGGAGAGTAGGTGAGTTGTGTTTAGTCTCTTTGCTAAAGAAATTAGGCGAAGTTAAAATATTGTTTGGTGGCTAGTGCCATGGCTGGAAACCCTATATGTACTGTTGATGAAGTTAGGTGCTGTTCTGAGCATTATTTGTGGCAATAGAGTGGCTTTTTGGTTGAGCTTGTGGCTCTCTGTATTGCTGTTAGTTGGTATAACTAGAGAAGCAAGTGGTCGGCAATATTCATCTCTAGACGTGGTGTCTAACTCGGTGTTACAGTGTGTTTGACCCTAACTTAATTTTACACCACAATATCCCTTTAAGTCCAAACCTTCGACCTTTAGGAGTTAAAACTCCCCATACATGATGATCATGTGATCAGGATCGGCTCAGCTCAGCTTTGTAGACCACCTCTGTTAATCAGAAAGCTTACACTGCGAATAACTATTCAGTCAAACAGAAGTGAATGGATAAGCATGATGAGCTTACATTATGGAAAGAATTGGAGAGTTGAACGCAGTATTTCTGGTCCCAATCCTCCACCTCTGAATTGATTTTTTTGACCATTATTGTTTTAATCACTTACAAGTCCCTAAACTTTATGGAAGTTCAATATTAAATCCCTGAAGTGGCCCATTAAAGGTTTGCAGAGTTTAATTCTGCTCTTCACTTAGAGTACTGCCATTGTTCTGCAGAACACTTAGCAGCGTATATGTTAAATTTAAAAACACAATGCCACCTCATTGTTGCTGAAAGGTTTTTAAAACTTTGTAATGCCCTCCCTGAAGAGATCTGACCATCTGATGTTTACAGTATTTTTGTTGGTGTTGACGTATTTCAGTTGTTTTGGGATTCTGGAGAGTGGATACAGTCTATACATTAATTTAAACCTCTCTGCGCTCAGAGGTAAGATCTATGAATTGGAAGGAGTTGACTGTTTATCTCTTAGCCTTATACTGCTTCTTTAAAAACACCTGAATCACCTTCCAGACTGTCGCTGGTCACATTGCACTATGGGTAATGTTGGAAACATGGTTAACAGAGAAGAAAGTGGAGATGTAAGTGAAACTGCATAATGTAATTCTGGTGGTAGGAGTCTATTCGGCACTCCTTTGTGTGCAAAAATATTGAATCAATCTCAAAAATAACTTACATTTTATACATTTTGTAAAATGGGGAAGAGTTTCCTTGAATAGGAAAGTTTGGAGAAGTTTTTAAACTTTATGAAAAGTTTTTTTGTATAGTGAAAGTTTTGCTGAGACATGTTTAATTTGCAGTTATTAAGGTTACAGGACTAGCGAATCAGAGGCATGAGTGACTCCACTGACAGGCAAACACACAAGTTATTTGTGAGAAGGTTAAAAGTCACTTCTGCTGGGTTGACGGAAAGTTAGGAGTCAGTTTTAACGCCTGTCACTGACTGTGTGAATAATCAGTTTAATGGAAGTCTTCACAAATAAGCAGGTTAATGTTACAACCTGACCATAAAGGGAAATGTTCCGTTTAATGTCCCAATAAAAATTACGTTGCCATGACAACATCGGTGACCATTAAATCTAAGGGTCTGTTTTTTTTTTTCATTTTAGCTCTTAAAGTGAATCAGCGTTTAATCAACGAAGTCATTTTTAAATCAATATTATGTGTCAGCTTATTTTTGTCTTATAATCATCCAGTAATAGGCAGCAGAGAGCATCTCATCCTGTCAAAATTACTATTTTAATTTAAAGCTTTGCTGTCATTTTTAATTCAAGCTACAGTCACCAACATGTTACACATTTTTAAGTCTTTTAAGTCCAATTTTAGGGTATAGAAACTTTAGAATATTTTCTCTAAATTATGAAAGTATGATGAACTTAGGGACCTTAAAGCTGCAATTAAAGCAGAGTATGATTGAAAAATACAACATAAGGGATTTTTGTTCACACTTATTATATTGTATATGGGTATGGTACAAATGAGAGATTTGAAGTATTCTACCTATATATAAAGTGCATATTTGTGTGTAAATACGTGTATATAGATATGGATGTATATATGTTTATATAAGTTCTTTGTTTCAGTATTAATGATTTGTTATTCATGTTAGACTGGAGCTTTGGTTACTTTTTGGCGACTTCAGAAACTCAACATTTCTAGAGACACTTCAGAGAATTTTATCTATCTATCTATCTATCTATCTATCTATCTATCTATCTATCTATCTATCTATCTATCTATCTATCTATCTATCTATCTATCTATCAAGGGTCAACGAATAGGAAGGAATGAGCGTAGGAACAAATAAGCCTATTAGCTTCTACCTACTTCTATTTGATCTCCGAAAAATAGGGAACTACTTGTCTAAAATTGTACTGTATGTATATTTGATCGAATAAACAATCTCTCTCTAATTTCATCGTTATATTGATTTGTATGGATATTGTGATGACAGTATTTGAGTAGTATTCAAACAGATAAAGAGCTTGGATTGTCTCCAGTTTTGGGCACACCTGATGTAAAACCACAAGTATCTGAAGCCGTCTCTGCATACCGCGTCTTTTAATATGAAGTTTCTCACAGCGAATCGGCGTGAAGAGCCACATGAAAAGCTTGCGGCGGTCGTTAGAGTACATAAACGGTCTCAACACGCTGACTGCAGAATTTAAAGGGCGGCAGAGTGAGAACACGTCTCTTTGTGCGACCTGTTTTCTGAAGCCCAGCCACCAGAAACAGAACATCGTCTCAGCCCTGATCTCGCACGCTGAGTTTTTCAAATTATCCATCAAACACGATCAGATTGTCTCACTTCTCTCACAGCTTCAAACAGACTGCAAGAAGAGAGAGGAGGAGGGTTAGACGGAGAGAAAGAGAGGTGGACGCACGCATCTGACAAACTCATCTGCAACGTAGAGGAGCAGCAGAGTGTCTGTGGTAGGAAAACTAAAAGAGATGTCTGTCTTCTGCTCTTACAGTAAATAGCTTTTATATACACGGGTAGAAAAAAGAAACAGTAGCTTAGCCTGGCTGTGAAAGCTGTCTCGTCTAGACGTGGTAAACGGGCTACATTTGAAGTGTTGCCAAATAAAAGATGAGTTGTTACTCAAAGGCCTCTTCGCTCTCTTTATCTCCCCTCAGTCTCTCTCCCCTCTGAAGTTTCTACCTTTCGTTGCTGATGGCACCTGTTTTTAGAAGGACAAGCAAAAAAGTTACAATGAAAGAAATATTCCTCCAGAGGGGTTTGCATCCTTCAATAAACGGAGCTTTTGGTCAGCTGAATCATGAATGTATAATATGAGTTGAATAAGGTCAGTTAGCAGAAGAAATCTGCAAACATTTACACTTTTTATTCTCCTGTTGTTTTGCTTCTTTCCTGCTTTACTTTATATACTTCAACTGCAAATTTTCATAAAACTTTAATGACTCCATAATGAAGGTTTGGGAACATTAATTGCTTATGAGTAATTGATATAATTAGAGGCTTTAATTTCCAACTAAAACCAAAAGAGAGAGTTCTTCATCAGGCCTATAAGAGGAGGAAAAGGACAGATGTTGGCCTGTTTTATCAAATTATTAATGTTGTTTTTATTATTCATTTAATTAAGATTTGTTCTTTAATTTGATTTCACTTGAGCTCAGATCAACTCCTGTCATTTTCATTTGCTGTAAATGTTACATTTATAATATTACTGTTTCTAAATGACTCTGAGTTTATTGTTTCAGTGAACAGTCACAATGCGAGCCGGATAGGTCCCTTTGTAACCATTTGGGTCAAAGGTGCCTGATTAAAAGAGGTAAACCAAAAGTTCTTCTGTTAGTTTTGTGTGTCTGACGAAATTACAGAATCAGTCACTGCAAAAACTGGCCTTTTTATTTAGGAGAGGTCATTTTTTATTTATTTATATATTTTTTTTAATCATTTTTGGAGCGATTCTTGCCTTTTATTGACAGTACAGAGTGAAATGTGGGGAGACAGAGAGTTGTGAGGACGAACTCGAACCCGTGACTGCTGCTGGGTCGCAGGTTCATACATGGGGCATGCTAACCTGCTCGGCTGTCTGCGTGCCCCAAGAGAGATCAATTTTATTTAACTAAAAACGTCTATGTCACGTTTTTTCCCCCTCAAATCCACCATCTATCATTAAGTAAAGCTGTATCTGTGAGAGAGACAAAAACTCATATCTGTGCCTGTCCATGATATCCACATTCAAACAAGACCATCACCAAAAAGACAGATGTCTTTAACATCCCAATTTTTAATGCCTAAAATTATTGCAAGAGGAAGGTGTCATCAGAACAGCTGAGTTTGGACAGTGGACTAAATCGACAGAGGCTGTTTTATCCAAAATGGACAGGAATGTGGGGTTCCTCAAAAGAGCTTCAAACAAAACAGCAAAGACTTGATTTATTTTAACTAGAATGGGGCTAAACAATTAAATTATCTGCTGTGTGGCCTTGGCTTACAGGTTGTCATGCACTGTGTGATGTTTTTACTTGAAATCACATATTCTCCTTCAGAAATTCACCATTTGATATAATATTAAAATCCTGAAATTAAAAAAAGGGAAGCTGTGGAAAAATGTGATAAAAATAGATTTTGATGACTCATCAACCAATAAACTAATTATTATTATTACATTTTTTTAATTATTTGACTGTATATGTTGCCCATGCTGTAGGACGGATTCCTCATTGTAAATGGTAAAATTTGTATCACAGAAATGACAGAAATGAGCCCCATCAAGTTGAGAGTGCTCAGTGCAGTTATGCGCAGCGGAGAGTGAAGATACAGACAACCAGTGTTGCCAGATGGGACAGATACACTCACCGGCCACTTAATTAGGTACACCTGTCCAACTGCTCGTTAACACTTAATTTCTAATCAGCCAATCACATGGCGGCAAGTTAGTGCATTTAGGCATGTAGACATGAGTATTTCAGAAACTGCTGATCTACTGGGATTTTCACGCACAACCATCTCTAGGGTTTACAGAGAATGGTCCGAAAAAGAAAAAATATCCAGTGAGCGGCAGTTCTGTGGGTGGAAATGCCTTGTTGATGCCAGAGGTCAGAGGAGAATGGCCAGACTGGTTCGAGCTGATAGAAAGGCAACAGTGACTCAAATAACCACCCGTTACAACCAAGGTAGGCAGAAGAGCATCTCTGAACGCACAGTACGTCGAACTTTGAGGCAGATGGGCTACAGCAGCAGAAGACCACGCCGGGTGCCACTCCTTTCAGCTAAGAACAGGAAACTGAGGCTACAATTTGCACAAGCTCATCGAAATTGGACAATAGAAGATTGGAAAAACGTTGCCTGGTCTGATGAGTCTCGATTTCTGCTGCGACATTCGGATGGTAGGGTCAGAATTTGGCGTCAACAACATGAAAGCATGGATCCATCCTGCCTTGTATCAACGGTTCAGGCTGGTGGTGGTGGTGTCATGGTGTGGGGAATATTTTCTTGGCACTCTTTGGGCCCCTTGGTACCAATTGAGCATCGTTGCAACGCCACAGCCTACCTGAGTATTGTTGCTGACCATGTCCATCCCTTTATGACCACAATGTACCCAACTTCTGATGGCTACTTTCAGCAGGATAATGCGCCATGTCATAAAGCTGGAATCATCTCAGACTGGTTTCTTGAACATGATAATGAGTTCACTGTACTCAAATGGCCTCCACAGTCACCAGATCTCAATCCAATAGAGCATCTTTGGGATGTGGTGGAACGGGAGATTCGCATCATGGATGTGCAGCTGACAAATCTGCGGCAACTGTGTGATGCCATCATGTCAATATGGACCAAGCTCTCTGAGGAATGCTTCCAGCACCTTGTTGAATCTATGCCATGAAGAATTGAGGCAGTTCTGAAGGCAAAAGGGGGTCCAACCCGTTACTAGCATGGTGTACCTAATAAAGTGGCCGGTGAGTGTAGAATCATCGTACCAGAGACTCAAAATTGTCATATTTTGGGGAACACCTGTCATGATCAAAATAACAATCTTAATGTTGCACGATAGTCACATATAGTTATTCTGTTTAGCGTCCTTCAAGCACTCTGATTTCATGATTGACAGCTGATCACTCAAACTACGATTGGATGGAAACATCACGTGGTAAAAAGATGCCTTTAATGTTCGCAAATAAAAAACTAAAAAAATAAAGTGTGGTGGACTGAGACAGGCCCATTGCACGTTTATGAAACTGTCAAATTATTGTACATTTAGCCTTTTTTCTGGGTGATTGATTGTACATCGTACAGAGGGAAAAATTATCGAATAAATTCAATAATTATGGTACATCTGGCAACCCTGCAGACAACGTAACCTTACAATCAGATGCAACACTTATATTCTCTAAAACAGCCAACACTAAAGAGAGTCCTATTCAACTTTCTTCCAGAGTGGCTTTTATTTCACAATAAAAGCAATCTTTGATCAATATAAGCTCATAAATTCTCCTTATTTGAAGTAGATGATAAAGAAAGTCTAAAGAGAATTTTAAAGATCACCTAAGCTTGCTTCCATTATTTAAAATGGATTAGTTAAGGTATCATGCTCTCTGCTCTCTTATGGTGCATATTTAAGGGAGTCTTTTCCCACAGAATACAACTGTTGCTCTCACTTTCCTCTTTCATGTTGAAAAGAAAGGTGTGTTTTATTTATCATGTTATATCCCTTTATATGCTGTGCTGTCTTAAGACTCACACTGTCACTGCAGCTGTGTGAAACTCCTCCAGAGGACTGAACTCCTCTCTGCAGACACTGAACTGTCACGTCTGCCCCTCTGAGAGCTCGGGAGCTCTCCATCATTATGCCGGCCTGGTGTGTGCTGCATGCCAATGTGCTGCATGAATACACGCATGTGGGTAGGAATGTTGGGACACTGTCTTTAAAATGTGTGTGTGTTTGAGTTTGTGTGTGTAGAAAAAGTTTCCTAACAAACAATGAACACCCAGTCATCTCACACAACTGGAATCTTTAACCACAGCCTTTAATTACTGTCCTGACAGCCAACACTCAGGGTAAAAGGGAAGTTTAGCCCACAGAAACCTGTGATTTTTACATGATTCAACCACCGATCATCCACCTCATCAAAGCCAGACCATTCCAGGACTCTTGATAATGCAGCTTCCTCCCCACAGGAGTGCAGGCGAGCTGACCTGAGAGGCTGAGAGATGAATGAGGAGTCTGGTCAGACGCATTCCTGCACAGCCACCAGACTCTCCACCCTGTGGGCTGCAGGGAGGCCTTCAGCTCTCATTCCTCAGCTCTTCCTCTGTGTTTCCGGTAACTAACTGTGCACATGGTCAGACCTTTGCATGCAACATATTTTGTATTTGGTATAAAAAAACGATACAATGATAACAATTAGAGGAAATTAGCTAGTTATAGTCCTGCAAACAATATTCGTACGGTTGCATTTTCCTGTTAAGTCACGCAATGAGTTAGAAGCTCATCTTATGTAATAATGTCATATTGGTTTAAACTATGTTGTTACTGCAACAAATTATCCATTATTAGGGCCTGAGCCGACACTGCAAGCAGCGGGCAATTTTTCCCGTACATGAATTTTTTTTTTTTTTGTTGGATGGTAGGGGAAGGTCCTGCCCTCCTTCGCCTCTGATTGGCTAGAAGTGCTGGGCTCCAATTGGTTATTCCTTATGGCTGTGAAACGTCATTGTCTGTCAGGTTAGGGTTAGGGTTAGGATTAGGATTAGGATTAGGATGAGGGTTAGGATTAGGAGACTCCGAAGTGTGATAATGTTCTCTAATGTTCTGTTCGATGTACTGAGCCGACAGCCTGCGTTTGGCTTGAGCATGTGATGACGTTTCCAGCTTTTCTAGCCAATCATAGGTGAAGGAGGCGGGACTTTCCCATACCATCCTCCGAAAAAAAAAAAAAAACACTTCCATACACTGGTTCCATCACCACAAGATTTTAGTCATTTGATAACGGTCCAACACTGGACAATTTAACACCAAACTTATATCCGTGTGTTATAGCGCCAACTGGTGGCAGAGGGGAATGCATTTTTTGTTCAATCGCCTGTAACACCTTTTCTATGAGGGGAGGCAGCTGAGATTTGTTCAGGACACACCTGATGGGGTACCAGATAAGCTAGAAAATCAGCACCTTGTTTTGTTAAACTGCGACTAGGTAAGGCAACATAACGCCCCCTACAAAATTTCAAAACTTAAGTCTCACTGCTGTATGTGACCCAAACCTATGGAACAAAGGACACTTATGTTGGACCCCAAGACAAATATGGTTTCAGATAAAAGGGATCCCTTTGTCCACATGGGGCACCAAAATCAACACAAACCAAAAGTTCCTCAGAGTAGCTCTAAAGCTAAAATTTTCAAAACAACTCAAATTTTTGTTTCGGCATTTAATATGTTGCCTTTGCACTGTTTTCAATTTTAAAAAAGGCTTTTAAACTCTAGATTTGATGAACATAAAGTAATACAGTAATGGCAGTAAAATTGACGTGTTTTTTGCAGTCAACTTAAAGCCTATCTGGAGGTAAAATTTTTCTTAATACATGGAAAATTTGAGTGTGACATTCCCTCTCAAAAACTATGGCTCACCAACTCTCAGCAGATTGAAGAAATTTCACCTCAGAGAGGAGCCTGCTTTGCCCCAGATGAATGTATAATGACTCTTTTCAACACAGCTGCACAGAGATGCTTTTTGCTCCACAGCACTATTTGTTAAAAATGTCTTCTGGCATACTTGCACATGTCTAGTGAGCGCAAAAAGTACGCAATTTTGTGTATTTGAAAAATACTTTGCAGGAATATGAATTAGTGTATCTCAATAAAGTGTTTGTAACTTTATACTATAGCGTAAGAGCTTTTTATACTGTTATACTACTTTGATTATAAGACTGAAACTGCTTTTTCAAGAGCCTCACAGTTGCAGATGACGAGCAGCTTTTCATAACTGACAGCAAGGTTTGTACAGAGGCTAAACCTACAAAGTCGTAGTGTAAGGTCTTTGAATAAGTCTGAATTTTACAGAATTATTCCTCAGAACTTGCTTCTATTTCTAAAGCTCCAGATAAAAACCAGACTGCTTTGAAAAACTAAAAAGTCTAAACTTCCAAAAAGCAATCAAACAAACTGACTTTGTTGTCCTTGTACAAAGAAAAGATCCCAAACTAAAACCTCTGACTCCTCCACTGAAATAAACAAGGTGAGGCGAGAATGTGAGTCTGACTAATAAGAGACTAGAACAACAGACAGCAGACGGGAGAAAATCATCACCACCCGTAAGAGAAGCATGTAGCAGGTCAGAAAAAACAGCATGAATAATGGAGACAGAGGGAGTGAAAACTTTTAAACACTGCCTTAGCAACTCATTTAACCATGATTACTGATTGCAGGAGTTGGCTGATAATCATCATCTATTCAATCACCTACTTGATGCTAAAATTTAAATACCTTTAAACTTGCAGAAAAATCACCGCTGCGTAATCACTTGATACATTTTCAGGCTTCTTTGAACAGCTTGTTTTAAGAACCTGATGTCATGCTCTGCCGTCCTATTAGGACAAAGTTGTGGGATATATCCACTAGTGTTGTGTCGTTCGCGAATGATTCGTTCAAAATGAACTGAATCTTTTAAGTGAACATACTTAACTGGATCACTTCGTCAAGTGATTCGTTCATTTCTCACTTAAGTTGAGCTGTTAGCAGTGCAGCTACCATAGCATACAGCATTGCTGGGTGAGAAGCTGGCGAGCGAGGGACTGCAAGGGCTGATGCCTCAATCACTTGGTGAACGAATCACGCAGTGAACTACACTCTCTGGAATTATTTTTGCCTGAGGGATACACTTTCATGGCCATTGTTCTAACAGATTTAGTAGGATACAGCATGTAACAAGTGGTGTAAAAAAACCCGCAGTTTGAGAAATGCATGACCGATCCTATCATTGTGGCTTTTTGCGAGGGAACGGTGCATGTTCAGTGTGAATTCTTCACTGAGTGTACAGTGGGGTAAACATGAACCCAATTTACCAAGTAGACAAATAGCATATCATTGGACGGTACACTTAAAACCTCATGATTGGTAAACAAGTTCATTTTTACAAACCTGTTTGTCAAAGCAACACAGCCACAACACTCTTGTCTCCCGGTCTCAGAAGCTATGATCTGAACTGAATCCTGAACCATTCAGCTGTGTATCAGATCAGGAAGTTGAGTCAAACGAACAAAAGAATCTTTTGAACAAATCTTTTTAGTGAGCTGATTCTAGTGATTCAGTACATCTAAAAGAACTGCCGTGTCCATCACTAATATCCACCTGGAAGCAATTTCAACTTGTTTTCAAGTGGATTCGCTCAACCTTTGCATCTCAACTGTTCTGGAAACCTGGGGTTATTATAGCTACAAAGTCCTTCAATGACGGCCTAGGACAACAACGTTTTTGTATAAGTATAACAGCAGTAAACTTAATATCTAACATATTATGGGAAGCTAATGTGTGTGGTTCCTTAAGAGTTCTCACATATCCTTTCAAAATTCCCCCAGAATACTGGTGCTAAAAGAAACCAATCTTGTTGCAGATTATCTTATTTTGCTATGTAGGTCATGAAGAAGCATCAGTAAGCAGTGAAAAACTCCTCACAGTGCCTTTAATAAAGCGAGTGTTGTGGCATAAATAACAACCATCTTGTCGGGATCACTGTCAGTGGGGTTTGATGAACAACAGCCGCACTGACAGACGATCAATACAGAGCATTTGAAAAAAGTTAAAATGTAGTAACTTGAGGTTTCGCTTTGAGTCTCTCAGCATGAGGAGGCAAGGGCAAAAGAAAAGAAGAGAGACAGATGCTGCTTTTTCAAGAAGAGGAGGTATGGGAAATTTACCACAAGCCGCCATAGCTCCTGATTGACACAACCCCAAACCTCTGAGTACAAGCTGCCGACACAAGTCTCATAGTTGAACGATGATGCCGGGCTACATGGAGTCACCTTTATTGACTGGTAAATGTGCGAGCTATACAGGCTGATTGAATTCAGACCAGACGGTTTTCTAGAAAAGAATTTTAAATAAGGATGTAACCCATATTTATTATATACAGTAATTTTTAACATCGTGTTGATTGGGCATTTCAATGGATGCAATTGAGTGCACTGTACGATTTTCTATTCAAATAAATGCTCCACCAGTGTGATCTAAAACATGACTCAGAGGGTCCAATCACTGTCAATATATTATCTGGTGTCGGGTGATCCTTGTTTAATGTGGGACTTTTTACACATAACTTCAGAGATTCCAGTTTGTTGTATCCACTCTCTGAAACAGCTGAGGTTTCTGTGACACAGATCTGATTCACTGCACCTATATGCTTGGCTCATAAGTGATAGCTCAATATCAGAACTTGGTAATATTTATTTTTGTTTGGCAAAAAGTGCAAATTACGTCTGACATTCCTTATACGTTTTATTGCACAATGACAACTCAACCTGTCAACAACATTTTTAATTTCTAAAGTTTGAGATTTAATGCTCTACTTGTGACAAAATGCTATTAAACCATGAAGTTTTCTCTGGGATAAACTGAGATTTGTATTCTAGCTCAATCATGCTCATGTAGACTGAGATATTTTCACCACATAATACTATTTTATTGCGCACTATTACCATTCCTTATGCGTTTTATTGCACAATGACAAGTCAACCTGTCAACATTTTTAATTTGTAAAGTTTGAGATTCTAATGCTCTACTTCTGACAAAATGCTATCAAAACAAGGGCCAGAATTTTATACGTAAGCATAAATATGTGTCAGTTCATTTCCAGATTCCAGTTTGTTGTATCCACACTCTAAAATAGCTGAGGTTTCTTTGACACAGATCTGATTCGCTGCACCTGTATGCTTGGCTCATAAGTGGTAGCTTAAACTCAGAACTTGGTAATATTTATTTTTGTTTGACAAAAAGGACAAATTACGTCTGACTTGCCAACAGAACTAGCTGAAAGCTGCTGTAACGGTCCCTGTGGAGACACAAGTATTGACTAGACTGACTGCAATACTTTCTCTTCCTGTGGGAATAAAGGATGACAATGGATTAGATTACACTAAGAATTGCTTATCATTTGCTTCTCCTATCTGCTCTGTCCGAAGGTCTAATGCAAAAATTCAAAACCCTTTTGAACCTTATGTGTTTTTACCTGTTTGCTACCAGTGCATGAATGGTTGAATGCATGGATGGGCAGAAATGTTGAGACAGACAGACCTATTGGCTCCCATAGAGGGAAACTGTGGCGTTACAGCAATAATTATCTGAAAAAACATCACCTTGGAGGGATAAGTGCATTGTAAAAACATCCTAGCTAAATGTAGAAATGTATACATCTAGAAACTCTCCCCCCAGCAGTGTTGATATAAATACTTACATATGTGAAATTACAAGGGTGTATTGGAGGTAATGGTCAAATACAGTGTTCAATATTATCCCTAAATGTCCACACTGCACCGATTCCTTTGTTTGCTTTAACGATTGACGTCATAGATATTTCAGCTAGATTGTTACATATATGTTATATTTCCCGTAATTTCTAAGTTATTTCTTTTCACAGTGCAAAATGTGGTTGCTAGGAGATTTATGACACAATCGTGTGGCTGTTATAGATGAAATAAAAACAAGACTCACCCTCATGATCAATTAGTTTGGCCTAACAATAGTCTGTTAACTGACACCATCACAGGCTGCAGCGAGGTTTACAGACTGTGAATGTGTCTGTGTATCCTGCCCTCATTAACATTCATGAGCCGAGTGGAAGAAGTTTAAGATATTGTGCTGCTTGTGTACACACAGATTTTTCCTCCACAACTTTGTGTATGTGTTGTGTGTTCCTGCTCACCCGAGGGACATTACAGCAGTATCTCATTTCACATGAAAAGGCCCGGGCTCGCGGGAAACTGTTTGTACGGGAGAGCACTGCCTCCATCGTGCGTCTCCAACCCTCCCCGACTCCCCCCCACATCCCTCTCCCTAAAAAATAAAAAAGAATTTTTGATTACAGTAACAAGCCCATAAATTATGCAGCAGGAGTTGAGGATGATGAGCTGATGAAAGACAGCCCCTTTTAACCTTTTTCCTGGCAGAGGCAGAATCACCCTCCCTTTTTTTGCTAGGCCACATGCAGAGAAGGAGAGTTGGAGACGGGGGTCTAGACGATAGGGTGATACGCTCAGGGTGGGGGGTCTGCAAGTGGGAATACATGGCGAAACATGATGGCCTTGTACAGCATCTGTTGCTGTTACTTCCTGTGCTTGGCTCTGTTTTACCAAAGACGGGAGATTTCAGTTGATGTCACCATATTTTGTCCCAAAAACTCTTGTATGTGTGTGTATATGTGTGTGTGCATTTGTGTGTATTTGCGTGTGATGAGGGCATCTGGGAATCTGGGGAAAGCTGTTGATGTCGGCTTCGATCAGTGCGGCTGCCGGGAGCGTCCTGGTAGGAAACGAGCGCGCCGATTTCAGAGTGGCTGTCTGCTAATGTCTTCCTGTGTAACACAATACAAACTCCCCACCCTCGTCTGCTATCATCGCTACAACTGCAACGCACACACTCACTGACTCAAACATGCCTGCTGCATTCTTGTGCAGTCACTGCAGAGAAGCAGAAAAAGACAGCATTGAATTTTTTCATACGTTGGACCTCAACGTCTTACCTTAACACGATCACCTGATGAATACATTTGCTGTTTTTGTTTTGAAATGTTACTTCATTTAAATTATCAAGTCTTATCCAACTTTTCTATGTTACTTGAAATACGGACAAAAGTTATCTTGTGACGCTTAAAGGCACAATAAGGAGTTTTCTTGTGTTGATTATGCTGACCTCTTCGGATGAAATCAGTGGTGTGTTTTTCTAGAATGAGGGTTGCATCTCCCATGAGCACCATTACCCACTATGGTAAAGATACGGCAATCCCAAGAGGGAGCGGGTGCATTTTTCTCAGGGGGCAACAACAAAACCACAAACACATATTCCATACAAGGTTGAACAACAGACAGTACAGCATTGTTTTGTAAAAATACACAAACAAAAGGCATTTATCCATTATTCCAAACAGCATTTTTCATGTTGCCCCTTGTTTGTTCATGGTTTTTATCTTTTTCTGATAAGTTTCCATTTCAGTCTAATGGGGCGCTCACACCAAGCGCGAGTAAAATCATCTACTTGTTTAATTTGCGCGAATCTAGACACGTAATTGAATGGTATTTACTCGCTTAATTCATGTGTCAACTGTAATTTCAACGGTAATCCCTGCCAATTTAACCCGACGGGATCAAGTGACAGACAAAGGTTTTTTACAATCTACTAGGTAATCCGACCTCCTCTCTCACTTGCCCCCAGGCGAACTCCTTTTGATTCCAGTTTCGGTTACTGAAGGAAAAGGTATCATATAATTCAGGGCACCCACACACCGACACAATCAGTTTGTCCTCCATTTTAGATACCAGTGAACAAACGTCCATTTTCATTCGTCGCCCAGCAACCTTCATGCTGATTAGTTATTGTAACGCAAATATTCGCTCATGTTAAGATTCGCCCAATTCGCATGGAGAGAGTGATGATTGAAAAATGTGTCAGGGGTTAGCAAAATAAAGCCATAGCATCTCAACTCACCATTAGCCGAGCTTTCTCAGTAAACCAGCTCCCTAAAAAACAACCATGTGCTTTCTCCTTGTCATCTGGCTGCTGTTTAACTTTGCTGTCCAGCTGATGAGGTCCAAGCTCTTTAACTCTCAGCCTCTCCTGCAAAGATCTTCCCTCAAACTACAGAGTTTTCATTGGAATAAAATGTGATTTGTATTCTGGCTCAATCATGCTCATGTTGAGTAATTGAGATATTATTATTGTGCACTATTACCATTTCTTATGCCTCTTATTGCATAATGACAAGTCAATCTGTCAACCACATTTTTAATGTCTGAAGTTTGAGGTTTTATGCTTTACTTGTGACAAAAAGGAATTGAACCAGGAGTTGGATTTTATTCTTAAGCTTAAGTATGTGTCAGTTCATTTCACATGTTCAGGCTTTATATAAACTTATTATACTATGCAAAGACATGGCTTATCTGTTCTCCACACAATTAAATTTTAGATTAACTAAGAAAAACTTTTTCGGTGTTTGTTGTGAGGACTGTAGTGAGAAAACTTGTGTTAAATTGATCTCATAATCTCACTCATGTTTCCGTTGAAACAGAAAAAAATATCAAGAGAGATCCACACATGTGCATCTACACATGCACCCGAGGATATCTGGCACTGTCCCAAATCCCAGCTCTCCCACAAAGAGCCATTGTAGTTAGCTATGATAATGAGCTCAATATGCCCTCCTCAGGAATGTGTGAAAACGGCCTGTTTCACTGTAGAAATGCCCTCTTTCCCACAGTCTTAAAGAGGCAGCGGCCCCTCTTGAACATGACTGGCTTACTAATGTCTTTGTGCCTCTCAACAGGGCCGACGTTTGGCGGGTAGGCAGGCGGGCGGGCCAGTGTGAGAGGGCACCCTGGCTGCCGCCCAAAACCTACAACAGCCATATGCAGAGGAGGTGGAGGAGCATCTCCCGAGTGCCCGAAGGTTAACTGCGGAGCAGCGGGGCTGTGAGCTCTGATTAGTGATTAGTGAATGAGGGAGCAGGCGTCAGCCGCAGAAAAGCTCTTGGAGATATGAGCCAAGATAGTTACGAAGGAGAATGTGCCAAGATGAAAACGCTACAGGTGGGAGGAGGAGGAGGAGGAGGAGGAGGCAGGGCTGTCTGTGGGCAACTATCACATTTATACTGTACATATATATAAAAGTGTGAAAGTCCTCAGAACACAGAGCCAAGCTGCTCTATAGTTTTTAATTATTAGAAAAGAGAGCAAAGGGCCATAAAAACAACACATTAACTGTGTTTGAGAGCCATACTATAACAAAGAAAGCATTCTTTACCAGTGATGTCGAACTTTCTCTACTTTTCAAACAAAAGGGTTGATTATTCTAAAGATCTGGAAATCTAGCATTGCTTTTGTGTTTTATTTTGTCATTTTCTGTTCATTTAAATAAACAGCTATATAAAAATCAGGGATAGATATTGGTAGATTATCACCCTTGCTAGATGGCATCAGAATTACTAGTCCTTTGACGCAACATTATGTAGGATTTTCACCTTCAAACTGAAGATTCAAAGTTAATCCATTTGTACAGTAATTCCCCACAAGAAAAACTGCATTTATTCCACTCCCACAGATCACCCAGTTGCTGCTACCAGCTCTAAAAAGTGTGGTCGTGACTGGGATACTCTCGCGAGACATACATATTAATTGTACTGTTGGATACAGCTTGGGCACAGACTAGGAGTAATTTCCAGTATGCTATTTTCATCCCAAAATTTATCTTAAAACACAACCTAGAATAATCTTTTAACTGTCTAGGTTTCGATGGACTAATGCTACGTTTCTGTAACTATAAAGTCAAAATTGGGTAAGGCAAGTGCTACTTTTGATCAACCCACACAAAAGATGTACATACAACACTTTTTTTTGTTGCATTTAATTTTTTCTATCATGTACCAACAAACTCCATGTCCCATCAGTGCTTTCAGTGAGGGGGGTCTGTTTGACTGTAAGGATTCACTAACAGGAGGTTTTTCAAACAGAAGGGAACTATCCTTGGTCTTCGCTCAGAACAAATGGATCTCGCAGTTCAACTAGTGAAAAGACTAAATAAATCTCACACATAGGAAAAGTCGGTTTTTGACACCTCTGCTTTGCTACAATGACTGAAATGTAAACTGCCAGTGGCTTGTTAAATGTGAGCTACTGACTGTTTATGGGCTTAATATGCTCAATGTCTGATGAATATGTGTCTATATTTTATGTAATTTTAAAATATACTTTTCAATTAAGTATATCTTTGTATATTGTTAAGTTCTGCGTATTAGATGCACCTTTAATATCCCTTTTGTCATCTTAAAGGTGGGTCACATCCTGCACACCAGTGTGTCCAATGTACCTGGATGATTACTCTGAGAGAGGCAAGTTGCCACCTCACCATGGAAACCCACCCAAAAATAGACTGCATTTTCTATACCAGCTCACCTGATACTGCTGATTTTACAGTAACTGTGTTTTAATAAGCACACATTTAAAACAGAACGATTTAAAGCTTCCTGAAAATCAGTATTTTTCCTTCTTTCAGACCACAGATTGAATCCAAAAGAGAGCAGTTTTAGCTCACCGCAGGGTCTGGTTCAGATTCCTCCTCCGCTTCCTCAGGACCTTTGAGTTGTTAGCCCCTGATCGGTGGTCTTGACCCAGCACGGCCTTTCTCAGGGGGTCCTGACAGTCTGGGTCAGTCTTAAACCAGGATGTCTGGACATGTAGTTGCTTCAGCCTGAGGAGGTGGAAGGAAAGAACAAGATAAAAAAATATTGCTGTAATTTCACATCATTTTTCTCTGACTCCAAACGAAATCTTTTAAAAGTAGTACAGGGCAAACTTCTGTAGATTAGGAGATTTTAATTGCTCAACTTCAAGATCACTTCACTTTATCAGTTTGTATGTATTTTGCCAATCTGAGTCTATAGGAGAAAATACAATGTGGTATTTTCAGGTATAAGCAAGATAGCAGTATTTTAAGCAGATCTTGACATGTTTTAGGTCGACAGATCAAGAGACAATTACAGGACAGCAGCAAAAAGACAGGCACAAAAATTCATTGGATAAAACACCCAGTAAGAGTGGGTAATGTGGCCAAGTGTTCTCAGTATGGTTGTCTAATATGCTTGTCTTATTCATTAATGGTGATTTTGAAAAGAGACTATGGTCTCAAGACAAGGTCAGAGTTGGGACAAATTCTGAAAAATTTAAAAAACATTACCTCTGAAAAATAGGAAAGGTTTTAACACTTGGAATTCATTTTAATGTGTAATCAGTTTAAATGGAACTTGCAAATCATTATTCATTCGTTAATCATGAAGAAAACACATGACGCATAATGATTTCGGGCTTTGAAAGTCTTGCTGTGTAATGAAAATTTCAAACTATATCTGGAACCAACAGGCTTTTAAGTATAACCAATTACAAAGGTGTGACAAAGCAATGTTTGGCACCAAAACCACCCCATATAAAATGTTATTCATTTGTTGGTTTCACTTCTGAATATGAAGGCAAATAGTTCAAGTTTTGAAACCAGCACAGAGAAACTAAAGTGCTACTCGCATAAACAATAGAGCTTTAAGCTCCAACACATCAACGTATTAGCTGTTGTGCTGTTTACATACCACAGTGAAGCTTCTGCAATGTCCTCTTACTGGGAAATTACCACCCTGATGTACTTTTGTATGACACATCTCACTTTGTTAAACTTCCAGACGGCTCAGTTGGCAAGTCATAAGTAATAAGCACTTTGTGTAAAACATAATCAAACTGCCATAGAAGTACTTTCAGACTGAGCTACAGAGGCTCACAGATACAGCTGATAAGATTGCTGTCAGTCAGCATCCGTATCACAAATACAGACAGAACACTAATTTGCAGTGTGTGAATTACCTCAAACCTGTGGATGATGTTTAATTGAAGAAATTCACAGCCGAGTATTGTCATAGGCTTAACCATTTAGAGGAACACACATTTTAAGCATAAAGGACCTGTATGAAACAGAGTATGAAACTCCTGATAAGCGCAAAGCAGGAATCACTGGGATCAAAATCATCTTTTAATAACTTTACACAGTATTGACACTGATTTGACATTCTGTGCATGCTCTTATGCATATTTCTTAATGTGAGAAAGTCTAATTCTTCAAAATGATGAAAAATAAACCCTGTCTTTCACAGCATGCTGTCTTTTACCTCTAAGTAATACAGGAGTTTAAGAACACAATGGTACAGCATTGAAATTGTGCCGCTCTGAATTGGAGCTCTGCATACAAGCAGGAGCTCTCACAAGGACGCCTTACACTTCTGCCAGTTTCATATTGGATGCGAGGCAGCTGCATGATGGCTGCTGTCATTCTTGTAAAATAGCTTATATATTTTAAGTAACCAGCTGTACGGATTTTATTAACAAAGCTTGCCTACATCTAATGTAGTTGACGCCAACTTTTCATCCTCTTTACTAGAAAACTGTCCTAAAGCAGCTTCAGAATAAAAGCGTTGTGTAAAAAAACATGGAAGTCTCACCACTGAAAGAACAGATTAATGCTTTAGTTTTTGGCATTCATTGAGGAAGTGCCTTCAGAGTATATTTTCTATGCTTGTGACATAAACATGGTTGACGCAGAGCCAGTATGGCCCTCAACTTATTTATTTTTGTTGAGATGGCTCATGAAAAAAAGGGAGATCTTCTGTTCTGTAGATTTTAGGCATGTGAGACGCGCTGCTGGCAGTATGAATTGTCTAGTATGCACGCCAAATGAAAACCAAGCCATTCTGCAGCAACACAAAGAGAAAATACGGACTTGGTGCCATATAGCCATTTAAATATATGAAATAGTATGGCATGGTTTTTGTCGTTTTTGCATTTATTTTATGATGCTGTAATATCATTTCTGTTTCATTGTCTGTCTTTTGTGCATATGTTGTCAACTTGAATATATTTTGAAGAACCAGATAAAGTCAGTTTTTTATAATGTGTGGTGTTGCTTTACTTGCTTCATTTTGGTCCCTTTACCAATAGAGTTTTATAACTATAACCTTCCTCCTGTATTAGCTTTTACTATGCACCCACTATTTTTAGGGTCGGTTTTGACCCATGTGTTAAATTAGCTGTAAATTACACTAAAAACAATTCTCTATCATCCAGTTTGGTTCTCATTATAGGTTACCTTGTTAAGCTTCATTATCCATAAAAATATTGCTCAAAATATTTTTTTGTGGTCCTCTGGGCCTTTCTTTGTCAGTATACCCCTCATACAGACATCTATACTGAATTGATCTCACATGTCTGGACATGCCCGACGTTTTTTTTTGTGCAGGGAAAAACAGACAAAATGGGAATTTCCTAAATCTCACATGATTTGAGGAGGATCTGACTGTCAGTGTGGTGCCTGACAGTGCACTTGATTTTAGTTTTTGTTCTAATTATTAGATATTTATCTAACTGGGTCAACAGCGACCCTAACACTATAAGTGCCATAATTTTAATAAGACCATTTCATAATTGAGTAATTTTTTTTTGTTGTTGTTGTTGAAATAGAGGTTCCCGACAAAGTCAAAAAGTCTTGATGCAAAAAAGCTAGTTTACATGGTTCCTTTAAGCATTTCAAAACAAAAACAGGTCGATACAGAGCCTAACACAGGAAGAGGGATAAACTAAATAAGTGTGTATGTGAAGGGTTTATACTTGATAAATGTTTGAACATGTCATTACAACACCTGATTTCATTTCCTTTTCCACCATTATTCATATTTGTTCGCCCACATTCAATCAAATCCGTTGTATAAACATCCTTAGACTGCAACTACTATACAAAGAAATCTTCCGCCCATAGTAACATGGCCGCATTCAAAGAGCTTCGACTTTCCGCTTTTGTTTATTTTAAGACATTTCATATAACTTACATCACTGTGATGCTGCTTAACATGTGGTACACTGCATTTACATCATTAACATTTTACATCAGCCATAAAATGTGGCTAAACTGAGATTAGGTGAGTTTACCAGCCATTACATCACTGATCAAAAAGTCCAAACTTCCCCTCAAGATTCCAATTTCAAATAAAACCAAAGTTGCTCTGCTGTAATTTGCAGTTCTCTCCCACTCCTTTAATTTCTACCCGCACATCCGCATGTAAACACATTTGATATGTACACAAACACCCACCTCCGACACACTGATTCCCAAACTTTTTATCCTCAGCATGAACACCCACACACACATTAATCCCTGTCCCTCATTTGGATACTTTTGTGCTCATCAGCATGGTGAAAAGCATGTGTGTATTTGTTGTTTGTGTGTAAGTGTGTGTGTTTTCAGACATCAGTCCGAGACCAGCGGGCCACTGAGCGGTCCAATCAGCGTGGCACGAAACAGCAGGACTCACAGCAGTGTATCTATCTTTAAGGCCAGGCCATAAAAAGGAGCTGAATGATGAAAAACCTCAAGTCTGAAAGAAATGTTCGTCCTTGTATGAAAATCTGGTCATTATCGCCTCAACCCCATGTCAGAAAAACTTATCTGAAGTTCTTAAAACCTGTGAACCTTCAACAATTTCAGCTTCCACGCTTCCATCACCCTCTCTGCTTCGTATCCAGTGGTTCAGCTCTCAGGTAAATCTTTTTTTTTTTTCTTGACAACCTGTTATATATTTAGCCATTATATGAGCGCTGTCAATTTTCCAATGGGCCTTCATGATGGCACCAGCTGTGGTTGCTAGGAGAGCTGTGGAAGAAAGCTGCCAAAGCCTTTATACTGTGAAGAAATGAATTAGCACAATGAAGACTTAATGGAGAGGAAAACAACAAAAAGAATGGATCAAACTGAGACATCCTGTGGTATTTTCATTCATTCATTCTGCTGCTGCTGTTTCCTGTATGCTCACAGGGACGTTTGATAGTTGGATATTCTTGTCAAATTAATAATAAATCACAGAATAATTACTACATTTGGCACTTGAAGTTCTCTGAGCAGTCCCTGCAGCGTGTAGCCTGATTGCACTGTGAACCCACAGTCTCCATTTACTTAATAATGGCTGATTACTTTCAGCGTTGTGAACCCATTATTGGCAAAGAGGAGATTCTTTTATTGATCGCATGAAGAGATGGGTCTCTACTAGGCTTGCTTGCTCTAGATGTCTAGTCAGTCATCCAGATTATCAATAATTGTGTCACTATTAGCCTTAAAGGGATATTCTAGCGTAATATTATGTTAGGGTCAAACACACTGTAAGTTAGATACCCCGGTCCTCATGGAAATGCAATCAGACCAAGACGCTAAGGCAGAAGAACTACCATGTCTGCAGTGCAAAATGAGTGATATGATGATTATTACTTAAAGGAAATGATAAAGTAATGATGATAAATGTTCTTCATTGAGCTGCGACACCCCGCTACAGACGATGGATTCACCCGGAGGTCTCCATACAAACAAGCGGCTTCAGGAAGAGAGTAGGTGAGTTGTGTTTAGTCTCTTTGCTGAAGAAATCAGGCAAAGCTAAAAAGATGTTTGGTGGCTAGTACTATGGCTGGGACCCTATATGTCCTGTTGATGAAGTTAGGTGCTGTTCTGAGCATTATCTGTGGCTTTAGAGTGGCTTTTTGGTTGAGCGTGTGGCTCTCTGTATTGCTATCTGCGGTCATTACTAAAGCTGGTATAACTAGAGAAGCAAGCGGTCGGCAACATTCATCCCTTGATGGGGTGTCTAATTCTGTGTCACTGTGTGTTTGACCCTAATTTAATTTTACGCTGGAATATCCCTCTAAATTCAATGATAGGTTGTGTCTCAGCCAAGGTTATCGCTTTTGCTGATGATGAGGCTCGACTACCTGGATGTAAACAAGCTCAGATGACGAATTGCTTCTTGTTGTTCTGTGCAGTTTGCCAGTATTTTGATTTCAAAAGGGAAATAAATTAAGTTGTATGGAGGCCGAGTCTGGTCAACATGGCATATAACTAGGGTGACTATATGTCCTCTTTTACCCGGACATGTCCTCTTTTTGGGGGGCTGTCTGGGCTTGTCCGGCTTTGTCCAGGGAAGTTTATAAAATCATTCAAATGTCCACAGTTTTATACGTAGGTTTCGATTTTGTGTCACATGGACTTACTAAGTAAGAAGCGCGTAAAAGACACTCGATCCAACCCAGAAAATATTCACAAAATTAACTTTGTGCGACTCTGTACCTGTGTAGGTGTGTCAGAATATGGTCACCCTCATATAACCACAATTTATAACCAACATAGGCATGTACATGTTAACCTTTACGGAGAACTGAAAACCGGTGGTGCTAGCTCTGCTAACTTTAGATTCACTTGGCAAAATTTGACACTGTTAATCTGCAAACTGTGAAGTGGAGAAGCAGGATAGATACTCATTCTGCAGCAAAAACACACATTCAAGCTACCAATCATGCCCCAGCTAAGCAAAGGAGGCAAAATACATCAGCAGGATTGTTTTATGAACAGGAGTTGTTTTGTGCATCAGTCTGCACTTAAACCAACTTGCGAACACACTTCCATTCAGGGCAACCACTTCTTGGGGTTCAGTCAACGTACTGAATGATCCCCCATGATTTTGGAGAAGCAGAAGATACACAAGGTGAAAGTAAGAGGAAAGGTAAGCTCACAGTTTTTAACTTGGTTTAACAGCTACAGTTTTATAATCCTCACAGAGCTGTGAAGAATATAAAAAAGAAAGAGAGATGGAAAGAGAAACCTGGAATCCTGCAGTCTTTCCAAACACCAGCACACCTGGCCAACAACTGTGTAAAGTTGGCGGGATTGTCAATTCTCAGTTTTTGAATGTGTGATGGCTGCACCAGCTGCTGAAAAAATTGGGAACCATGCACTCATCATGCACAGTCTAGTTTATTTTTTATCAGGATCAGAAATATATTCTGAATCATCAGGGATAGATGCAAGTATAATAGTTCCTCTCTTAGGAAATAAAAGCAGATTAACTTATACTTTAAGCTTTAAGTAAAAAAGATCAATGATCGAGGGAGAGACATGTCAGTTATATGTACAATTCATCGTTCAGGGTTTCAAATGTGATCCAAATCATATGGCTCAGCTCAGAGACATCAGCTAGCTCGTCGGGCTCCAACAGAGTCCATGGATTGTACTAGATATTGGAAGATCAGGGATTTCTGTATAGAATCATAGCAAACTGTACCCAACCAAACAGAACCATTTGGTGGAAACACATCAATAATAGCGTCCTCAACTTCCCTCTCAGGAGCTTTAGGGTCACTGTCTTTGATTGTTTACACTTTCCCTGAAGGATTACTCTGCTGCCATTATAACCTGTTGTAAAGGTGCCCAGCTATACCTAGAACCCAGGCTTAAAATACCAGATTTCCTCTTTAAATATCTCAAGGATAATTCTTCTCTGACTTCCCCGAGTCAGATTTAATTAATCTCAGTCAACGCAAGCTTAAATTAGTTTAGTGAAAGTGATCTAATCTGGGAATTAGATCATGATTTAAGAAGTGATTACTAGCCAGTGGAGCTATTTTACTATCCTTTGGGGATTATCACTCTAAGGTCTTGGATGACCTCCCTATGAGGTGCTCCAAGTCCTCTCCACCTCCCATCCCTCCTCCCTCCTCAGGCAGATAGCAGGGGCAGATGGGTGTCCTCTCAGGCACACCCCAGGGTGGGTGTGACACCCAGCTGGGGACTCAGGCCGGGCCTTTAGGGAGCGTCAGCATCGTCAGCGCTCTGCCGAGGGCTTGGAAGGAATCAGGAAGTTTTTCTGCAAATGCCGAACATATTTTTCCTTCTTGTGAAATAACCCTGCCACAAGAATTAGCTGTTTTTTAAAATCCCTTTAGCAGATCATGTAATGCCTGATGTGAGCCTCTCCCCTGTGGCAACCAGACATACTGGAAGGGGGCTGATGTGAAGGTTATGAAAGCAATGCTGCAGATGTCGAACAGAAATTAGAGTGTCTGATTTATTCCAACAGTGTGAGTCTCTATGCGATGGTTACTGACTCAGCATCCACAAACTTCTCCCTCTATAGGTACGTATCAATCTGATAAGCATCATAATGTCAAATAAGCCACAGAGTGGGGAAGGGTGCACTCCATGGATTGTCATGTGCAATAAAAAACCCTGCAGGTTTACATGCACAGAAAGGTCAAGGTGGGGTCATAGCTTGATGAGGTAAATTACTTCCCTTGTGTCAGTACACAAGCAACAAAAGAAAATAATAAACATGCATATAGCGCTTTGTCAGAGACCCTGAAAGCACTTTACATTGAATACACCATTCATTTTCTCACACAGTCACTCCTTCGTGGTTGTAAACTACCTGAGTTGTCTGCCAGTTTGCGCCTACAGCCTCTACAACCACCACTACACAACACTTACAATCATACACTTGTGGAGGACACACACTGGGAGCAAGGTGGGTTAAAAATCTTGCCCAAGGACACAACAGACAGACTCAGAATAGGGAGGAATCGAACCGCCAACCTTCCAGTTATTGGACGACCGCGCAACCTCTTGGGCTACTGCTGCCCCCCCGCTACTGTAACTGATGTACCAGGAAGCTAAACAACAGTTAGCTCCTTAAGTCTCGTTTCACTGTGAGATACTGTATGAGTGTATTTCGTTTTGACAGTCAGGACTGTGGTTACTAGTGCTGGGCGATAGGACGATAGATATCGTGGGCACGATAGAAAATGTCTATCGTGCCATTTTTATTTTTATCGTTTCGGGCGATAGGCTGTATTTTATCCATAGGGCTTGTGCCATCAGATGATTCATAGTAACAACAACAATAATTGCACATTCAGTAAGTGTATTTGGTGTCGAACGGGAAAGAAAACAATATTTTCTTACAAAGAAACGGATGCGTTGACATGTAGGCTTGCATTTCTCTTTCGATTTTGCGACATGACGCCGCTTTACGTGCCCTCTTCGTGTCCAGCGTCTCCCGCCGTTGCGGGTTACCTGAGTTACACACGTGAGGGGATCATTGTAAGCAGTGCTTAATTTGTGCCGGAGCAAGTCAGAGCGCGATCCGGGACCTCTTTTTATCGGATCCGGGACCTATTTCAGCCGCTCCGGCACCTGTTTCATCTGCTCCGGGACCTTCCCTGTAGAGGATGACATTTTTCGGGAATTCCCGTGGGTCACGAGATTCCCGCGGGAATCCCACGGGATGGGAGTCATTTTTTAATTAATCCCTTGATCGGGACGGGACGGGGAAAAAGGCAACAGGAGTGGGCAGGAGCGGGAACAACATTTTCAGCCGTGTTTAACAACCAGATGAACAGGTGCGTCCATTTTTGTAGTCATCTCTCAGTGAGCGCCAACACTCTTGACCGCGCTAGCAACACAAAAGAACTACAACGGTGGTTTGACTTCCTGTCAGCTGGGAGCGCGGCTGCGCATTTGTACTCTTCAAGCCAGGAGCGAGGAAACGTAATTTTGTGACATTCTGTAGTTTTTCAATCATTTCTGGAGTCGTGGTGAATCAAATCACCTTACCTGTCTGCTCCTGATAGGCGAATAAAGCGCTCGGATTCATGCTCAGGTCTTGCTACGTGCTTCAAGAGTAAAGTAAACAATGATGGAGGCAGAGAGCAGCTTTGGAGGAGAAACATCTAGCAGTGTGAACAACCTCTTCAAAAGAGCCCTAAAGACCTACCTTTTTAATAAAGCCTTTAGTTAGTTTTCCTCTATGCTTTATGCTTTTACTACCTTGCCTCTTACATTGCAACTCTATATTTTTTATTTTTTTTAATTCTTTTTTTATGCCAATCTATGACTGTCATTCTATTGCTTTTTTATTGTTGCTGCTCTTTTTTTACTGTGTACTGTAGCACTTTTTTTGTAAATGTAAAGTGCATTACAAATTAAATTTATTATTATTATTATGGAGTGCTTTGGCTCACACTATCCGCGTTTTCTGTGAGTGTTGCATAACTTTGGGTGAGCACAGACATGAACGCACTTCGGGCACGTATTTATTTATTCATTTTTCTAGTTTTAAGTGCTGGTCTTGTTCTGGTACTGTACTAGTGCAGCTGTATACACTTAAATTTTTCATAGAACTGAAAGCATACCATAGCTATATCGTGATATATATCGTTATCGTGATATAAAATGATCCATATCGTGATATACATTTTTTTCCATATCGCCCAGCACTAGTGGTTACTGTTAAAAAGGATCTTTTCATATGTGGTGTGTGTGTTCACCATGTTGATACCATAGACTGTTTATACTATGGACAACTTGGTTCCGCCCTCTGCCATTATACGGATTTGAAGCCAAAAAGCTCTCGGTATTTCCGTAATTTTTTCTCCATTTCCTGAAACCAACAATGCGCAGAAGCATTCTGCGCATTTGGCGGGAGAGTCACTGTGATGACGCTCGGCTCAAACAGTGTATCGGGTGAGCTACACACCGGGGGGGGGGGTTGGATTATATTCTGTGTGATAAATTTCTTAAATTTGTCCACAGCTCCATAAGCTTTGCTGGATGAGGCGGGATTTATGACCTATACTGCAGCCCGTCACCAGAGGGTGCTGTTCTCGGAGTGGCTTCACCCAGCGAAGAGGCAGACGCTGTCTATTCTATATACAGTCTATGGTTGATACACACTTTATGCTATAGGAACTGAACTAACAAATCAATCGCTTAGTATGTCCCGGACAGAGGGTGAGCCGCTCACTGTACACAAATTTGATGTTCTGGTTTGTGCCAGAGAGCATTTATTAAGGATAGAGACGTAAAGAAGCGCTGGTCTATTACGGTTTAAATGCACATATACAGAAGATATGCCTCAAGCGGATGGCTAATGTTCAGTTCTAGCATGCGTCTCCTTTCCTGCATGTCACTCTCTTTTCCTATTTCCTTCTCTATCTACTCTCCTAACCTTTTTAATAATAAAAAAAAGAAAAACAAATTAAAAAGAAATGTAAAGCTGTTCTCTTATCCTGTTGGGTCACGGGGTATAGTATTCCCTAATTATGGATTTTAATATAAAACAATCGCAATTTTAAATCACGCCCTGTCTGATCTTCTTTCTCTCTCACATCTTAAGGAATTTTCTAATCCCTCCCTGATAATTTTTTCTCTGTCTTTGTCATCCTCCCTGTCTGACAGGCTTTTAATCTCATTTATTACAAAGAGCTTTCTTCCTTTCTTCTCTTATTTCCCAAGGTCTGGCCTTTGCTGTTGTATGTGCATTAACGTCTCGTCCCCGCGTTCCCTCGAGCCACTCTAAAGAGCAGGGATTAATATCAATTATGGACGAGTGGGAAAGTTCCCCTCTATGTGCCAGATCCTTAATAGGGACATGTGTAAGTCATTACCTCGACACTTTAGGCTCCCAACTCAGTTAAAGTATGTGTGCGAGTGTGTGTGTGTGTGTAAAAGTGAGAGATGATTGATGATAAAGAGGAACAGAGTGATAGGGGTAGTCAGGGCTTTCTTTCTAGTTCGATAAAGCTCCAAAAGTGCAGAGAAAGTGGGTTTATATTCTCTGAGAAGTCTCCTTTGAAAAGTGATGAGAGACTCGCTGGTGACAAACCCTCTATCAAAACTTTCAAAAACCTCTTTCTGGGCTTCCATCGCTTTCTCTCTCACACACACGCCCACGCACACACGAACCTCCGTCAGCTGCGGCGGACCTGAGCTCCATCAGAGCTGTGTGTTGTTGACAGTGCTGAAGTGTAGACGGCTCTGACACAGCTTCTCTCTTCTGTGTGGAGTATTTGTGCATGGAAGATCACAGCCTGGCCGGCCTCTCGCAGTCTCAGCCGTCTGATGAATGGATGCCGTAACAGAGGTCACAGAGATATATGGGTTAGCCAATACTGGCCCTGATCTCATTAAAATATGGAGGAACTGCCAGTCACTGTAGACGAGGGCTGAATAGAAAACGCAGACTGACACGTCATGTTATGGATATTGGCGTTTTTAAAGCCCTTATCTTCATATTTCCTCTCATGTCCTCCTTGATGTATTTCCAGCGCTTCTTGTCTGAAGTAAACTCACCTGAGGGAATTTCCCTCTGCTTTATGTTTTTATTGGAGAGTTTGAAAGCTTAAAGTGACTAATATGCAGTGGTGGAATATAACATGAAAAAATACTGATGTACTACATTTCCCATAAAAATCATATTTAAGATACTCATTCTCTACCTGAGTCTACTTCCATTGCCCTACATATTAGAATCAAATACTGCCCTGTTTATTTTGGCACACTTGTAAGAGGTGCCAAAATACTACTTTTCAAAAACTAGAAACATCAAGTTTTTCAGCTCCAGTCTGTGCACTACTGCTGGATCAAATCACACTGAACGGTACAGATCCTCCCACTTTTGACCCCGCCACTGGATTTCCTCTCTTTAACCACTTTTGTAGGTACTAACCCCTGCAGACCATGAACACCCCACAAGAGCTGCAGTTTTGGTGATGCTCCAACTCAGTTGTCTAAGCATCAGAGTGTCTCCCTGTCAAAGTCGCTCACATCCTGACACTCGCTCATTTTTCATGTTTTCAATATATTAACTGCAAAATATTCACCTGCTGTCTAACATATCCCTTCCACTGACAGGTACTATCGTCACAAGACAATCAATGCCATTCAAATCAACTATCTGTGGTTAATAAATTGTGGCTAATTGAAGTGTAACGTGTCTTAATCTAAGGGTGACCACATTCTGACCTTCCAAAAAGAGGACACAACTACACAGGGGCGGAGTCACAGAGTCGCACAAAGTTAATTTTAAGAGTTTTTTGGGTTGGATTAAGTGTCTTTTACGCTCTTCTAACTCAGTAAGTCCGCGTGATACAAACTCCAAACGTCGAAACAAAACTGTGGACATTTGAAGAATTTGATATACTTCCCCGGACAGCTCCCAACAAGGAGGACATGTCGCGCCAAAAGAGGACGTATGGTCACCCTAATTAATCCATACATTTCCCAGAAGTAATTGTAAACTTCACAACCCAAACTCCAAAGAGTTGAAACTGAAATACTTGTGTACCAATTTCAAATTTTATTTAGGCCTGCAACAGGTTTCCAAAGAGTTGACACAGAGAGCTCACGTGATAAAGTCTGAACTGAGTACATCTAAAGTTTTACACCATCTCTGAATGAAGTCATCATTGAGACAAACTTCGACTGAAAGACAATCTGAGGTTACCACCAATAGAAGGACTCGAAGTTAATCATGTGTTTACAGGAAAACATCGCCCAGTGCATCACTTAGACAGGGTGTTCCTTATCCTCCATTTGCTCCTCAAATAGCCTCTTGCATCCCTCCCCTCTCTCTCCCCCCCAGAGACTGACCACGCTCTGGACAGATGACCTCGCTCGCAGCCAGCACTCTGGAGCGAGTCGAGCCAGCCAGCCAGGCTCCAAGATGCTCCCAGCGCTCTCTGCTGATTATAGTGGGTGGATGGGAGAGCAGTGGAGGTGCTGCATGAAGAGCCAGAAGACTGGAGCTGCTTCTCTGAGGAGACAATGCAACGTTTTTTTTTTTTTACAAGAGGGATGGACCTGCACGCCAAAGAGGAGCCAATAAATCCACACTGCTGTGCAAGGACAGACAACACAGCAGCATTGTGTTGCATGTTTTCTATGTGTTTCTGTGTGCACATGTCTCTGAATACTATTGTGTGTGTTTGTATGTTCACCTCAAAGGAGTGGCCCTCATCGCATGCCTCTCTATTGTTAATGCCTCCCCGCCTTCCCTCCGCCTGCATCACAATGCCTCAGTAGTGCAGAAGAAGAAGAAGAAAAGCAAGAGGGAAGGGGGTGAGGAGGAGTAAGAGGAGGGGAGGAGGTGATGTGAGCCTGGGCAGACTCCTCGGAGCCGGACGTGGAGCTCCGATTATAGTGGCGGGGGACCGCAGCAAGACGTCGCCCAGCAACCCAGGCAGCTCTGCCTGTAAATCATGTCACCGGGCTCCTCGGTGGCGCCCAGAGCCTCCCATCAGGTCTGTCAGCATCCCGGCTGGGGGACTGAGACCAGGGGCCCGTCCAGGCCTGAGAGCCGGCTGGGGCCGAGCAGGACAGGGACGTATGAGTCAGAGTCTCCTAAGATACACATCACCTGCTCTTTAAAAGCAGAATATCTCTGTAAAAACTGTCAAAGAGCACTTTCAATTAAATATTTTCATGGTTCTCATGAAAATCTGAGACATTTTAGTTCATACTATAAACTGAATATCTGTGTTTTAATTTGTAATGAGCACGCAATAGCAGGAGTACTAAAAAAGTAGTTCTTAGATTGTCCTTTTCTCTCACATAGAAATCTTAACTGCTCAATTACAATCCTTCAGTTTATCAGAAAGGAGTAAAAGCATTTTATCCCACAGACACCAGTGAAAGGGAATAATTAGGTGTAGCTGCTTTAGTTTAAGTGTCTTTACACTCACAGAGGGTCATTAGCTGATCTCTTTTCCGCGGTAAAAGCTTAGACTCCAACACTACAGAGCTTTGTAATGGTTGCTTACCTTCAATAATCCCAGACTCTAAACAGAAAAGAGTTTTCTAAATATGGTTTAAGTTGTGCTAGTTGTTAAGTGTGTTAGGGATTAAGCAAGACGGTGAAAAGACAAAGATACTTTTGTGGAGTGAGAGCTCTATTTCACTGAATCGAGAGAAAAGAGACGCAGAGTCTTGGCCTTTTAATTAGACTGATACAAGCGATTATAAACTGAGCAAGCCTGAAGGTTATTTATCAAGGAAGATAAATGGCTTATGTAGCTTGTTTTTTAAAGCTTTTTTTTTTCCAACTAATTTAAAGGTACAGTGTGTAATATTCAGCATTACGCAGAACTAGGGTGATCATATTCTAGATCGCCAAAAAGAGGACACGACTACGCGGGGGCAGAGTCACAGAGTCGCACAAAGTTAATTTTGAGGGTTTTTAGGGTCGGAATATTTACGGTGTCTTTTAAGCACTTCTAACTCAGTAAGTCCATGCGACACAAACTCGAAACTTCCATGCAAAATCCTAGACATTTAAAGGATTTTATAAACTTCCCCGGACAAAGCCAGACAGCCCCCCAAAAAGAAGACATGTCCAGGTAAAAGAGGACATATGGTCACCCTAGCAGAACATCCTTGGTAGAACTGGGATAATACCTAGAAGTGGGTTTAAAATGGTTTATAATCACCCCAAAAGAGAAATCTTTACCCTAGTTTCGTTAATGTACGATAAACTCTTGTATCTACTTGTTTTAATTAAAAATACACAAAATACTACTCCAAGGGCAGAGCATAAAACCTTTGTACATGTGCGGCGTTCAAGTTACATCGAAGGTCAGATGTCGGAAAAAGAAAAATTGGAGTTGGAAACAAGTAAGCTACATGTACTAAAGTTGTTTTAGCACTTGCCTATTCAAATATAAGCAAGGACAAGGCGAGCGCTAAAATAACTCTCATAGATGCTGCCATTTTGTTTCTGCCTCCGATTCTACTTTTTCTAACTTGGTTTCTGATATTTGCTCTGTTTGAGTTACATCGGAAGTCAGAAGTCCGAGCTGGGATTGAGGTCACACCCAAGTTACCAGCAGTCGAGTTACCAAGTTGGAAAAAAAGCAAAATTGGAGGCGGAAACAAGATGGCTACATCTACAAAAATTATTTTAGCACTTGCCTTGTCCAAATAAAAGCAAGGACAAGGCAAGTGCTAAAATAACTTTCGTAGATGCTGCCATTTTGTTTCCGCCTCTGATTCTACTTTTTTCTGACTTGGCAACTGAAACGCTGGTAACTCGGATGTGACGTCATTCCCAGCTCGGACTTCTGACTTCCAATGTAACTCAAACGCAGCAATAGAACCGAATTTAAAGAATTTACATGGTCTACTGCACTATACTGTAATCCTTTTGGATCAGATGGGTGGTGGACAGCTTGGCAGTCAATCCCACCGTTTACAGACTGACAACCATTCAAGCTCAGACTCATACTTGCAGGCAGTGTCGAGTCACTAATTAAACTCACTGTCATGTCTTTGGACTGAGGAGAGAGACCTGAGAACCAAAGAGAAACCACAAAGACCTGGAGTGAATATGTAGCCCCCCGATATACAAAATGCTGAACTGAAGCTGGCCAACAGATACAACTCAGGATCTTAATTACCAGATAGTGCTGTTGTCTCACTGCAGGGTTTTATTTTTAAGTGTAAATATCTTAAAACTTTAATTGGTAGCTCTGGCTTTTATTTGTTTCAATCAGACAAACTCACCCTACCTCTGTTTGGGTCAGACATCAGTAAAAGAAGAAAGGCTTCAAGTACTTGCTTATTGTTTTATTTTATTGTTCATCGTATTGCCTATTAAGAGCCTGGCCTCTTTGATTTTGTGTTTTCCAAAAGAAAGTGGAGAAATATATTGAGCCGCCACTCACCATAAACTCGTCCCTGTCTCTCCTGTCACTCACTGTAGATTCCTTTTACCTTCAACCTGATGCCCTTGCAGGACACCATGCGATACCATACCTTCTATATCCACTCATATTTTAAGCTCCAGCTCATTGCCAGCTTTCTTCCTTTTATCACTGGGTAGCCTGGTTTTTTATGGCATCCTGCACAGACAGGAGCCCCAGATCAGATTTCTTTTTTTGGTTCTTTTTTTCATTCAGTGACACTTTTTGGACCTACGAATAATATCTGCTCCAGAGTTCTCTTCAGCGTAAGTAATAACCAACAGCTTGAATTTTAGATTATTTGCTTCCATGTCTTTAGAAAATGTGCTGTTTGACGGTAGAGTAAAAACATATATATACTGTATTTTCCTGACTATAAGTCACACTTTTCTTCACAGTTTGGCTGGGTTTGCGACTTATATTCAGGTCGGATATATTAAAATATATAATTTATATATAATTTCACATATAGTCTGACGACAGTCACGCAGAAGAGGAAACTGCGCTTTTTCCATCTCCAGAGTTGGCAGAGTTGTTCAGAATTGGAATGAAGAATTCGGTAACACTTTACGATAACCATAATTTATAAATGGTGAATCGATAGTTTATTTATATTTAATCATTATTTAAAAACAGCATATACAACAAGTATAAATGGTAAACAGATAGTTTGTTAATGTAAGTTAATAGTTACTTTACCATTAACAAGCAATGAAATTATGATTAATCATTTTCATTAATTATTAATGGACTATTTATCAAAGGTTTATTTAGGGTTTAAAGATGTAGTGGTTGTAAAACATCTAGATTAAAATGTGTGTCAGTAGCACTTTGTAAATGGTTAATAAGTGGTTTATAAACCACCTATAAACATTACTTAGATGGTTATTGTAAAGTTAGGGTTAGGGTTAGGTATTCAAAATTGTAAAATTTAATGGTCTTATTAACTTATTAATGGTCTATATGCTATTTATAAATTATGATTAAACATTAATAAACTATCTGCTTACCATTTATAAATGGTCTATTAATCATTAATAAGTTATGGTTATTGTAAAGTGTTGCCAGGAATGCAATATATTTAGTGATTTGGAGTGAGATTGAGAGTTTTGTAAACTTGTTTTATTATGTTTTTGTTATCTGAATAGCTGTTAATATATCTGGTTAACATATCCGACACCTATTGAGTTCGTTGTTTATGCTTCATGTAGCTGAATAACCATCATGGTGTTACATTAGCATACCCTACACCTATTCAGCCTGTTGTTCTTTTTTCTATTGTATTATTATAACTTGCCTTTCAAGATGAAATGTCTGTTCTTGGTCTTGGTTTTTGTAAAATAATTTTCCCCAAAAAAATGCGACTTATACCAGTATATGTTTTTTCTTCTTCATTATGCATTTTTTGGCTGGTGCGACTTATAATCCGGTGAGACTTATAGTCTGGAAAATACGGTATATATATATATATATATGCACACACCCAAATGAGAAAGGGGTTGGTCTTCACAGCTAATTTAAAAAAGGATGTAAAAAAAAGATGAAACTGTCGTATTGTCGTCTTAAAGATACAGAGCTGTAAAGATGATGGCATTTTCATTGTTTGATGTACGTCCAGTCAGCCTCCTGCTGATGCACTTGTTGATTGTTTGGTAATTAACGTAGTGGGTAGGGGATGAAATGTAGAAAAGGGTCAGAGCCAGGAGTGAGAGGGACTAAAGCGTGGAGCATGAGCTTAAACAAAGAGGCCAACTGGCACCTTTATTGTGGTTGTTAATAGCTGGAATATTATATGAAGCAGTTAAATGTTTTCATTTGTTTTATGCGCTCCCCAAAGTTGTTTTCAAGTCTAACACTCCTCATTAACTGCCTCTAGTTGAACTGCCATCTCTTTCTCTCCCTAAAATAATCTGATAGACCTCATTGGCCAGAGTGGCACCCTGCCCATCTCCATCCAGGTCGCGGTCATGCTAACATGTCATTTGGACGCCCCTACTTGCCCTCTTAGCGCCCTGCAGCGTCTGGCAAACCTGCAAACCCAAAGCCGGCGTCTCGTTAGCATGCCAGTGGCCGCTCGATCACGCCGCAGAGCAAGGTCACCCGAGACTGAAGGTGGTCAGAGTCTGTTAGAGTGAGCTGGTGCAGGAGGGGGGGGCTGAAGGGGGAGTCAGTCAGTGCTATTAGCATTCACTGGCTCCCCGCGCATCCCTAAATTTTTCAGCAACCTCCAGCTGCTTGATGTTGGAGCAAATCACCAGAGAGGCTCACCGAGTGCCGATCCACAGCCTTACCACCGCTCTCTCTCCCCCCTCCTCATCCTCCCTTCGCTCCCCCTCTGGAGTGCCGTCTCATTCAGGCCTCTTCATTTATTCATGTGTTTATTTATTATTTCATCGGCTGTGTCTGAGCCGGAGAAATAAGGCATGTAGTTGTGAGAACAGTCATTAATTCATTAAAGCCTCTCCTCTTGAATCTATCTCTGTCTTTATCTCCTCATCTCCATCTGAGGAGACTCTTTCCTGCCCGTGCAAACACACACACAGTCCTTGGTGAGCTGCCCTCCTGCATCCTCTACTCCATACACACCCTTTCTTTTCTCTTTTTCCTTCCACAAATGCCATCATGAATTTTTGCACCACATTACCCCACTATTTCTCTGATTCCTTCCAGCCGGGTGATAATTGAGGGACAGGTACTCGGCTATGATTAAAGACGGGAGAAAAAAAAGGGGGCTGCCAAGGCTGATGTCTAAAAACATACCTGGGTGATCAGGAAGAGCTGTGGTCCCAGCCTGATCTCATTCCAAAGTAATCAAATAATAATCAGATCTTAGGGTCTTACTCAAGGTGCATTTTGGGCTTCGGTCTATTTAAAATGCATAATCACCCATGGAAATATTAGACACTTAATGGAACTGCTTAGTCGCAACATTAAGTTGCAGACATTGTATGTTGCTGCCTGAAACCAGACAAAGACTCCTGTTAGAAAAGGTACTGATTCAACTTATTGATTTAAGTAAAAGTAAAAAAGTACAGGTTGTGAAATGTAATTAAAGTGTCAACTAAAGATATTTTATTATCATGTTATATATGCAAAATGCACGGAAAAAAACACGAGAAAATTGGCACTTCCTTAAGTTCAAATCCATCTATTTAGGTTTATAAAAGCGGTCTTATGCTCTTCTAATGAATTTATATATGTTGAATTAAATGTTGAATTTTGGGAAAAGTTTCAAACTGTGAGGTAGAGATGTGTTGGAGTAATCCTACTAATCTTTGCATTATAATTTGTAATTTTAGATGACGGCAACGATGATGGCAACAGTGGGGGAAGCTTCTAGAGTACTGGCTGATCATCTAAAGAAATTAAAAATCAGCGGTTCATTCAACAGATGAAATGAGGGTTTCAAATTCACCAGCCTGAGCTAAATCAAGAATAACTTTGAGCTGTAAACCGTGTAAATTTATGACTGTGGTAATGAATGTAATAGCAGCTTTGAGATTGGTCCAGATGTTTGGAGGGCTGCTTGATTAATAATATAGATATGATAAAATGACAAATAAAAATAAAAACTTAAGTACCATAACAGAGCATGTGTACTTGGTTTCCTGTAGAAAGTTACTGAAAAAAGTTACAAAAAAAGACAAAAACGGGCACGCAGATGGCCAACGGGTTGTGGGGACCACATTTCCTGCAGCAGTTGCCCTGACCATGTGCTGCATGTCCTCCCCTCTCTCTCTTTATCTCTCCATACTTCCAGCTTGTCCGGTCACTAAAGGCCAAAAAAATACTTAAAAAAAACAAAATACGAAAACCTTACTTAATTACATTACATTCTGAGTTACTGCGTCTTTAAAGTAACTGATAATTCAGAAAAACTTTCATGTCAGTTTTACACCTCAGTCAGCCTATTAATGTATTCTACTGCTTTTCTCAGCAGTATTTGAATAATTAGGTCTCTGGAAGCAGGAGAATCAACAGTTAATATGGACAGCATGTCTTCAGCAACATACCTTTATATCAGTGTGTTTGGACTGACTCTGGAGCTGGCAGTGTTTTAAAATTGAGCCTCGGTAGTTTACGTTTTGTGGCTCCTCCTTGGTCTACCGGGCTGTTTGTGCCCCTGTTTGTCATGGTTTATACTCATCTAAGTGGAGGACAAAGTTTTCCATCCTGCACACAGACTACACCTCGCCATTATTTTCTTGTCCCTCAACTCCAAGAAGACAAAATTTCCTTGACCAAAAGGTCAGCCATTGAGAGTGTTTACTACTTGAGATTTTTTTTTTTTTTTTTTTTACAATATCTCCCAGGATGCAACTGTGGTGTAGAAGGCGTACACTGGCATAACCTTGCCCCTGAGTCTGGTGATTAATCTTATGGCTGTTTCATGTAAAGTAACATCTAATAATGCCTCCAAAATTTCAGTAATTGTTACAGCACTAAAATACAATGGAGCACATTTGAAAAAGTCTCATATTACAGAACAAATAGTGGCGTTATGGTAACATTACATAGTAATGCTTTACACACAATACTGATTACCACATGCATGGAGAGACAGGCATAGCCACCGTTTGAACTTCAGCAAGTCATCTAAAACTATCTACATGCCTTAATGCAATGAGTTACTGCCATCTGATTGGCTGTTAACCAATTGGCTGCTATTTGTGGTAACGAGTAATTGAACAGGTGTACCTAATTAAGAGGCCTGTGAGTGTAGGTCCTCTGTGGGATTCAGGGCTTAATATAAAATCAAAACTAGCATCAAATAAATTTTACTTATTAGTTTCCATCATTATTGCTCATTCTTCTAATACTAATTCATATTTGACTGCCAATGTTTTTCTCTTAAGTTTACTTTTATTTTTTCTAAAGCTTCTTTCGAGCCAAAATTACTCTATTGACTTGTCAGTCTGCTTTTAACCCTAAAACGTGGATGTAGATGTAGCTGACATCACCCATTTCTTCATGGGCTCCTCTACTAAAGCCTTAAAGGGATATTCCGGCATAAAATGAAGTAAGGGTCAAACACACCGTAACACTGAGTTAGACACCCTGTCAAGAGATTAATGTTGCCGACCGCTTGCTTCTCTAGTTATACAAACTTAAGTAATGACCGCAGAGTTTTAAGTTCAGAATTTTGGCTGCTACCATCTTGTTTTTTCTCATTTGAAGGACCAGGAGTAGGCATTGCAGCATGTGCCCCATTTTCAAATTTAAAAGCAGGTCCATCCCTTGAAAATATTTGTTATTTTAACCCTCTTTCAGACTATTTCACATTAAAAACATGTGAGAATGAATGAAGAGACAACTTTTAAGGTTATTGCAAAATATCTCAGAACCAGTGGGTGGAACCGTAAGATACCTCTCCCATCTTCCCTCTGTATGTCAAACATCTTCTCATCTACATTTTTTACTTTCCTCCGTGGATAAAAGGTTTACAACTCTAAAGGCTGGGTCATTCAAGTTCAGCAAAAACCTGTATTGAAATGCAACGTTCAAGAGCAGAAGCATGAAATAAGATTTAGCTGTCAAGACACGGGAGCAAGACAAATGCTAAATTAACGTAGGATGTTAGGTATGCAGTGCATCTTGATTTTGAAGAGTTACTCTCACCCAGGGAGCACCAAGAGTAAAGAAAGTGTTTCCCTGTGACAAAGACGAGAGCAGACACTTCTGCCATGCTGCTTCACATTTTTTATTCCTTTGTCTGTCTTGGGTGAATGGGCCCGTTGATGGGGAGGAAAAATATGTAAGAATGTCACATTTCTAACACCGCAACCTCTCGCATTCCTGCTGAGACATTTTTTCACTCCAGGTGTGGCACTATTCTTCACACCATGTATGTCTCCTTTCTATCATGTTAACATCAGTAGTCAGGCAAGTCAGCTGAGCTCTGTGTGTGTGTGTGTGTGTGTGTGTGTGTGTCAGTGTGTGCCTCCTCCGGGGCCAGTGTGGGGCCCTGGCGGCTGCTCTGAGGGTTATGTATGAGACCAGGGCTCCAAGGTGCTGGCAGGCCTGTCGGGGTTATTAATGACAGCGATAGACCGGACCTCACACACTCCATCACCTCACGCCTTACACACCTTCAGCTCATCCACCACGCTGACACCAGGCAGCCTCACCCCCTGCCTCACCCTGCCTCACCTCACTACTAAGGCAGGACAGAAGCCATGCTTTCCGCAACCCCAGACACGAGGAGACCAAACTGATGGCGAGCTAGATTTATTGGCAAAGGTGTTTAGGCCGCGTGCTGTCATTATCACACAGCTCAGGTTAGCACTTGATTCAGATAAGTTATTCCATTGGACATTTTATAGGATTAGTCTGTTATTTATGGAAAGGCACTTGAAGTGTCCAGTTACAAGGTGTTTGTTGGTTTTAGATGTTGTTTGTATGTTTAATAAAGTAAAAAAAAAGTTGTCTACCAGTAATTCATCAACGATTATAGTTCCTCACAAACTTGTTGAAACAAATATCTTACATTTGGTATTGATGCTGTTTAGTGGGTTATTTCAATAGCTGCAGATGGTGATTCAACATGAGACTGGTTCTACTCAAGGTCCACCTGTTGGAAGACAGGTTTTCCTTGCCACATTTGCCAAATGTTCTTTGTAAACAATACAACAAAAGGTACAGTTGAGACCTGCTGTTACTGTTTATCTTGAAATAACTTTTTGTAAGGACGCCTAGTCCATGTTTACACTTTAAAGGATGGAAGGTCCACAAAGATTTACTGGTTGCAGATCTGACTTATAGCTTCATCATGCCACAAGTGTAACAAAGACTGGTCTGAGACTGTTCAAGCATATATAGTCGTCCACGTTTCCAAGCATTCTGCTGGCATTTAGTTGATCTGAAGAGGAGTCCATGTAGGGTAAGAACAAAGGACAACATATTTTAAGGAGCCTTAGCTGAACATATGGAGAGCCCATATAAGGGGATACCATAGCATAACATATTTTGTGAACCTGAGTGATGTCAAAAATGTGTACAAGGTTCTTGTTGAGGACGGTTGGTGGAGGCCACCGGCTCCAGGAATCTCACACCAACGTATCCATGATATCCGAGTTACATGGCTCCACTGTCCTAAAGGCTGCTGGGATTGGCTAAAGAAAATCACCCTAACACTTTAGATTTGGCACTATATCAAAAAACAGTTGATCGATCGATTGAATGATTGAATCTCACACAATCACTCAAAGTTTTCTGCCTTTGGGAAAAAAACTCAGGGTTCAGTGTCTAACGGACACTTCAGCATGTGACAAGGGTCAAACCGACAACCTCCTGATGGAGAGACGACTACCTCATGGGCCTGGTTTGTATTTTTTCATTGACTCTATGCTATAGCCACAACATGGTACACTAAGGCTGCACGATATTGGAAAAAATTAATATTGCGATTTTTTTCAACCCTGCGATATATATTGCGATATTAAAAAATAGAGGAATTTTCACCAGATGACCTGAATAGCACTTAATGTTATGCTGCACTGCTGAAATCTTGAGGACAGTTAACCTGCACTGATCTTACCTCTTTTTGTGAATGTTTGTAGAATGGCTTCTGTCTGTCTCAGAGATATTTTTAGCTTTTATTGTGCTGGGACGTTATTGTGGCAACAGATGAACACAGAACACGTGTTTTGGTCGACATTATCCATCTTGTAACCGAAATAATTCCAGATAACTGACTTTCCTTTTCTTTTTGGCAACAAGTCTTTATCTTCTGTGGTTTTCTCTGTTTGTTGCTCAGTTTGCGATCGTTGTTGTTGTTGTTAGCGGGGTTGTGCTGAGAAACTCATGTCCTCCGAGACTTGCATGCACCTCACAAAACGCGCACCGCTTTTAGTAGAGTGATCCACGGAAATGTACAATTTAAACCCATACAATTCTTATTTGTTGGGCTAAACAGTGATGAAGAATGTTCCGAAAGTAATTCTCAGCGGACACGCGTCTCACTCCATGTGCAGAACATGTGCAGGGGTGGGTTTCCTGATATTCGAGTTACATGGCTCCACTGTCCTAAAGGCTGCTGGGATTGGCTAAAGAAAATCACTCTAACATTTTTGATTTGGCACTAAACTGGTAAAGAACGAAGTTGATTGGTGGATCGCTGCACAGCACATGCAGAGTCACATGCAGTGTATCTCAGTCAGTTACTCTTGAAATTAACTGAGTTCATTCCCCTCAGACATCGCAGGCTCTGCGATGTGACTATCGCACACACGTACATCGCGATGACGATGTTCAAACGATATATCGTGCAGGCCTATGGTACACTCTTGTCAGCACTACTTAACTGTCAATCGGAGAGTCCTTGCCACTCTAAAATACCCCATCAAAACACTTGGAAGTGCATTTCTATGACTGTAACTTTCTAGTTCAAGTCCTCAGGAAACAATGGTGACTGAATCCAAGCATACTATGTTGGAGTTGATTAATGCAGTTGAGCAGAAGTTGATCATACTGCAGTTTTTGCAAAGAAGAAAAAGCGAGAAGATGTGTACGGGGAGCTGCAAGTAGGCGGAATACAATACGCAGTCTTAACACAGGAAATGAATCGTTATCCAGCAGACCAATCACAGCGGTTGCATTCTACGTTGTTTTGATGCACAGTTTCAACCAAAGCCATTCAGACTTTATCCTAACAAGCCTAAACTTTTTAAAAGAGCTGGTTTGGAATTTCCCAAATGTTATGTCAGGGTATAAACAGACCTTAAAATGCTAAACCAAAGATGCCTTGAAACAGATAAAGCAGTATGTGATGCCAAAAGGAGGCCATGTCAGTGACCTGATATCTTACAACCAGAAAAAAGAAAGCGATCAGAAATGACACAATCTGCTTGCTTTTCACAACTTTAAAATAAATAAATTAATTAATTACTTAATTAAGAAAAAAAAAAACTCCCTCTTGTCTGCCTTCTTGATTATTCAGGTACCTCCCGTTAGTTACTCAATCACTTCACCTCATTGGTAGTTTTCATTTTCACTTTGATCATTGCCTCGCTTTGGTTTGCAGTCATGTTTTGTAGGCTCTCTCAAGTTAAATAATATATGCATGTTTCTTTTTCAACTTTTTCATTAGATGGAGCAATTTCTGTGATTAAGGTTAAGTTTTTTTCTAATAAAAACAATGTCTAAATTAATATGTTTGTGTTTAATCTCAAATGCCTGCTATAATTGAAGTGCACAGGCTTTTGTAAGAGTATTTAGACAGTGTTGAAACATTAAAGCAGCATTGAACACTTTTTTATCACTTTGTTGAGTGTAAAAGGTGCTATTAGGTTTTACAAACCCACAGAGAGTTATCACAAAACTCTGTTGTTGCCTTCAGCTCCACAGAGAATTTATCCACATTTAGCTCTTTGTGAGGAATTTCAACATTCAAACGTCGTTCTCATTTAACTTGTCGTAAACATCAGGAGTCAGTTTCAGCTTCCATACAACTTCTATAAAGACACTGTAACCCAGCTCGCACTCATTTCCAGACAGTCAAGGTTGGCTATTTGCTCATGGCACAATATATGTTTTTTATTCAATAGGAACAGGAAGCTGTTAACTGCTAAAGAGTGAATACATTCCTCAGACAGGAACCAACAAGGCTGACCAATATGCAAAGTCTTAAACTCGTGCAAATGTCACGAACAATGCAAAGGAACTGTTGCTAAAAAACATACTTAAACAGTAAACAAGCTGCAAACGTATGTAAGCAAATCCAAAATGCACATGTACTGAAAAAGCAGCAAAATAAAATTGCTGCATATTAAGACATCACAACAGAAGCGCTCTAGGCCTATGGGGTGTTTATTGGAACAATAAATTATTGATAGAGAATTGAGGAGCACCAGATACTTGTTCTTGCCCAATTTAAACTCTTCCAGACTCAACAAGAGGGATTTTTTTTGCTATGATAACAAAGTGACATACTTCAGCAGTAGGGATCAATGTAACAGCTATAATGATATGACAGAAGCTGCAGGACTGATGCAGACTCTGCTGGCTGTTTGCTGATAGTACAAATTGTGTGACTAACTATAACCTTAGACACCCTTGTTTGGAAGCTTTTTTGCTTTTCTTTGTACTTTTTTCTCCTCACTCTTTTAGCAAACTGTGCTATTTTTCATTCGTACCATACATGAATTTGTGGCAAATTTGCTGTTAAAGCTGTAGTTTTTATAAATATTTATAAATTTGAGTTCACAGCTCACAACACAGAACATTTCTGCTATCACAAATTAGCTGGTCTTGTTCATAATAGCCAAGCAGCAATGAGGAAAACACTGCAGTTTCTCAAGCATCCATGTAAGACTAGCTCCAAAACCCCCAAAAGTTTGTCTATGTTGTTATCTTAGCGTGTCCCCTTCTTCCAAGCGCCCTTGAATACTTTCTATTTTCTTAATGAAACCTTGTATTCTGTCGTTATTTCCTATTTTGCCATCAAAAATCAGTTGTAAAGTATTTATTGCCTCTGTGGTTGAAAGCTGCTTTCACCAATTTCTTATTCTCTTAAAATCAATTTCTTCTATCCAAAAGGAGTCACTTTTGCTGCCATTTCTCACAAAATTAAGCTCAATATGCAAGGACAACCAGAGAACAGAGGGATCAGGTTAGGATTTGGTTTGGGGATAAATCATCTGATGTTTTGAGGGGATCAAAACTAAATTTGCCACACTTCTTGCCACTGAGAAAATAATAACATTACCATAAAGCATTACTAATTTTGGAGGTCATTTTGATGATCCTTGGGCTACAATTATCAGCTGCAAGGTCATAGTAAACTGAAAGACACAGTGTCTTATCAACAAAAATAAGATTCCACGGTGGCAGTGGTTTTAGAGCCTGTTTAAATAGCCGCACCAACTCCTGCAGTAAACTCAAACACAAATGGCAATGATTGGAAAGGTTCTTAAAATGGGATTTGAGGATTTTTTAGTAAAGAGAATTTTGATCAAACTCTTTTTATTTACATTTTTTAAATCTACAGATTTTTAAGACATAAAACATCAAACGGTGACTGTGACTCAGTGGTGTAGTAATGGGCGGAGCAGTTCTTTTAGATGTACTGAATCACTAGAATCAGTTCACTAAAAAGATTCGTTCACCAAATCACTGAATCATTTAGCACTTGGCGGGAGAACCCTGTGACTCCGACCTCTTGAACTGATACACAGCTGAATGTTTAAGGATTCAGTTCAATTCATAGCTTCTGGGACTGGGAGACAAGAGTGTTTGGCTGTGTTGCTTTGGCAAACAGGTTTGTAAAAATGAACTTGTTTATAAGTCATGATGTTTTAAGTGTACTGTCCTATTGTATGCCATTTATCAGGTTTCCTTGGTAAACTGGGCTGAGTGAGTGATTCGTTCAGAAGAATTCACACTGAACATGCACCGTTCCCTCGCAAACCGCTGCAATGATAGGATGCTGTGGGTTTTATGCACTACTTGTTACATGCTGTGTCCTATTGTATACAAGTTGTTGTGATGGCAATTAAACGTTTAAAAAAAAAAAAAGGTAGTTTTGTCCAACAAAAATGATTCCAGAGAGTTCAGTTCAACACGTGATTCGTTCACCAAGTGATTCTGGCGTCGGTGCATGTGGTCCCTTGTTTGCCGGCTGCTGGCCTGGTGATGCTGTTCCTCACTTCAGCTCAACTGAAGTGAGAAACGAACAAATCACTCGAGGAAGTGTTTCGGTTCAGTTCGTTCGCTTAAAAGATTCAGTTCTTTTGAACGAATCGTTCGCGAACGACACAACACTAGTGAAAGCGTGTTTGAGCTACAAAACGACATTGATGGAAACTTTAAATATTGTCCTTTGTTATCGGTAAATGAATCTGCATGAATGGGGTCTAACAGAGACAGTGAACTCTAAGAAAGCACTGACACTAGATCCAGATCCCCTGTGTTGTGCTGAAGATACCACGCTGTCCCCCTTCCCGGTCTGTTTTAAAGGTCTTGCACCTGCTCAATGATCCAAATCATGAAAAACTAAAATTAACACCAAACTAATACAAACTCAACTAAAACTAACTCTTTTAAAAGAATAAAAACTTGAAAATATAGACTTAATGACATAAAATCTAATTAATAATAGCCAAAACAAAATAGAAATAAAAACTTTAAAACTGTTTTTTTTTATAACTTTTCCTCACACTTGTTCATGTGTACTCATGAAAGCCCCCCGTGTGTGCACGATAGAGGATTTGTAGTGACTTGCAGGATGTAATCTAAAACCATCAAGCACAGATTTCTGCCTCCTGCCCTGTCGCCAGCTCCCCTCACATCTTCTCATGCCAGTGCAGCTGCCAGTCATCCAGGCTGAGGACGGAGGGCAGACACAAAATGAGAGGAGGAATGGGGTGAGATTGGCAGGCTCCAGGAAGGCCACAAAAGGTGAAGAAACATGAGCGAAAGAGCCCACAGAGAGGTGTATGCGAGAGGGAGGCATGATGGAAAGCGTGAAAGAGAGGTGGGAAAAAGAAAAAAGGGGGAGACTAGGGAGAGACGAATGAAAGAGAGAATGAAAACAGAATAAAAATAGAGGCTGAGAGGAATCCTCATTTTTCATTTCAGCCGGCGGACTCGATGCCTCGAGATCAGACAATCAGACCTGATGGCTTTGGGAGGCTCAGTCAGCTTAGGGCTCGGAAAATGATGGGAGGATGATGAGGGGGGTTAGAGAATCTCAGCGAGGAATAGAAGAAGAAGGAGGAGGAGGAGGAGGAAAGAGAAATGGTATTGGAGTAAATAACAGCAGCACAAAAGGACAAAGGATTCAGAGATGGAGATTGCAGAACCACTGGCGGAGGATGTGGGGCAATTCTTTCTGCTGAGGGCGATGTGAGGGTTTGGAGTGGATCGGGTAGTGTCACCAAAACACACCCAAAGAACCCCCCTACTCCCTTCCCCTCCCTGGGCGTAAACAGCAAAGTCGAAGGTGAAGGGCAGCAGGGACAGATGGACAGATGGTCAGATAGAACGAAGGAATTTTCTTCTTTTTAAGAAAGCCGTCAGCGCTGGGTTTGTGTCCTTCACCCCGATCCCACAGGAATAGCATTAAAACACCACCTCCCCTCCCCTTCTCTTCTTTCTCCCCCGTTTTCTCCCTCTCTGTGTCTCCCTCTCTCTCCGCCCCCTCTCTCATTAAAACTGTGCGCCTCGGCTTCTAATTAAATCCCACTTGAAAGTCTTAAAAGTCAGACTCAGATTGATTCAATTTGCATTTCTGAACAGGGAACATTGCCTAAAAGGATTAATAAATTGGTTGAAAAATGCCTCTTTCTGCACTGTGCTGTTGTGGCTTGTAAGACAACACCCATCCAATACCTCTTTTTCTCACATTCTTTCACTCCTTCAACACATCCACACACTAACACACACACACAAACGAGGCCTTAAATGCAGTGAACCCAGATGCCCATTCATCCATTTGTCCTGAAACACACACGCACGCGCACGCACACATCTTTGCGATTCCTGTCTTCAGACGTCAATTGAATTCACATGTTTGCAAAAAATACCATAAGGAACACACACACACACCCATTTCTTGCATCTGCACACACACACACATGCAGGCTCAGACCTAGACACACACAAATAGACTTGCCACATTCACACACAGCAGCAGTGTAACTCCACTGGCACACGTCCAATTTGCAGCAGAATGCGATGGAAGCGTACAGGGGAGGATGGCGTGTGTGTTTGCGGGGTGAGGTGGGGGGAGGCAGAGATATAAAGCAAAAGAGAGTGAGAAAAAAAAAAAAAGGAGAGGGGGAGGGAGAGAAATTTGCTCAAACGAGGCGCGCTGGGGGATTAAAAAAGCAATAGGAAGATTGGCATGAAAAACCTCAGTGATGTTGACGTGCCGGTGATGACTCACTTGGGTGATAATATGTGAGGTGCGTTGCTGTCGGAGGAAGACTGGCCACGGGTCAACGACTCCACTCTCCCCCCGGGGGCTCACCGAGTCAGCTAACTCACCAACCTAAGTCTCCAGACCTCACATTCCTTGGGAAGCGGCTTTTTATGACTACACACCCTGCTCTGATCTGGTTTTGATCACAGACTCCAAACGTAGCGCTGAAATAATGAATTGATTTCACAATTAAGAGTATTTGAATTCTTGATGGACATTATTCACATCGAGACAGATAACAGGAATATCCTGAGACGCTTTTCTGAACAGCACAGGCTGAGATACATCTTGGAACAATTTTAAACGCATAAAAGGACAGTCAAGTTTTGGATTTTCAACATGTCGAAGTAAATTGACATTTACAGAAATAAGACGGTGCCTTTTCGTCCTCTTTAAGCCTGTAACATAGGAGCAAAGGGTATTGGATTAATTCGACTCTGCTTTTAGAGTTGTATTGTATTTAATCATAAAGTGCCATCCAATCCTATCCTATTATTATAATTATTATGTTTTATGTAAGTATGATATTGTGTTGTTTTGCATCTCATCATTTCACATTGTTTCATATCCTTTGGTGTCATATAGTACAGCATTATAAGGTATCTCATCCTGTTGCATTGTATTGTAAAACTATAGTATTGTACAGTATAACACAGTATTGTACTGCATGCTGTCATGTTCTATTATATTGTATTGTTTTCTTTCCTATCTTTTCCTTTCCTATTGTACTACAATGTAGAACGTTAAAAATATTCTATAGATACATATACTGTATGAACTTTTTCTCTTTTTTTTTTTCTCTTTTTCTCTTTTTTTTCTTCTGTATTGATGTCCTAACATGTTCGTGGGGGGTGGGGGGGTGGGTGTTATTATATTATATAAATAGGAGCATTGTGATCCCTCTGTATGTTCATCTATATAAATTTTTACTGATGCTTAATAAAAAGAAAAAAATATATTATATACTTTTACATTGTGTACTATCAAACTGATTCTATCATATCATGACATCTTGTTTAATGTAATATTTCCAAATATACTGAAATGTTACGTCTCCTACGGTTCTTTATTATAATGCAACATATGACATAATTTCATATTGCTTCATATCATAATGCTCCACATCACATCACAACGTACTGAATCAAATGAGGATATTCAGTATCATTTAGTATTATATAACAACCCCTAATATTGCACTGCATATCATATCATATCACATCATAATTCTGTATTATGTCATTTCCCATTCTTTTCTATTCTTTTATACCTCATAGCATACTCCATCATTTTGTATCCTAATTGTTATTTGTCATATACTATATTAAATAGCATAAAATCAATTTTGTAGCACTGTTTCATTGTTTTCAGATGAGGATTAAGCTCTATAGGGTCAGCTACATAAAACTCTCTAGATACTAAGATGACTTAATGAGTTAATGATATTTGGACTGAACCCAAATTTCACTTCTAAGTCAGTGACCTTATAATTAGCTTCCTTCATAATCTGAACTGTAAGATTTAGTCAACCTTAATCTCCAGCAACAAAACCAAGGGGTTCATTTCTTAACTCACAGTGTGTTAAGACACGTTGCATGCCAGGCTAACTAGCTTAGCACTTTATGAGTTGTGACAAGTGAGTGTTAGCCTACTTCCACTGAAAGGAAAACATCATCTGCTAACAGTATTAGCTGAACTCAGGAGTACTTAGGTAAGGGTAATCTCCAATCAAATGTTAACCAACATATTGCTTGTATAACATTTTGTCAAGCATTAGTCATGTGTTCAAAAAAAACATTGCACGCAAGGCTAAATAGCTTAGCCTTTTAAGAAAAGTTGTGAAGTAGCATTAGCCTACTTTTGAGGCAAATAGCGCATCATTTACGAACTGCATTGGATGAACTGAGACGGATTTGGGAGAGCCTAATCTGCGATAACCCATTTAAATGTTAATGAACATATCGGTACATTTCTTAACGCATTAGTAAGTCGAGAAACATTGCACAAAAGGCTAACTAGCTTGGCCTTTTAAGCATAGTAGTAACCAAGTGTTAGCCTACTTAAAAGGATTTCAGAAGAACACTATATTAGCTTAACTTAATAGGAAAATGGCAAGTCAAATCTCCATCAGTTTTACTCAACATAGTGGGTAAAAACAGGAGACATAGTAGGAACTAAGCTGGGCATACTTTCAAGGTAAGAGGATGCATTAGCTAACTACATAAGCTTAGCATTGAGCTGGATAATAAGTAAATGAGTTAACAGTTCTATTAGTTGTGGTAATGTGGGTGGGGTGGGGTGTGTGTGTGAAATTGACAGGAAATAAAGCAAGACATTTTATTGAATAAATGATGTAAAATAGTAAATAATTAAATAAACACTAGTGGCTGATCAGCTGTAACTCACAGGATTTGGTCTGTTGTCACTGAGGTTGCTTCACTTACAACGGATATGCATTGAATTACATTTGATAGTGACACAAGGCTTCTTAATAAGGTTTCAAATAAAAAGTGGATCAAATTTTCCAGTGCAAATCCATACACCAGGAATCTTTCCAAATAGCGAAACAAAAAAATGGTGCAATCAAACCTCTTATTCTCACCATGCTCCTCTCCTCTCTAAACAAAGGAAGAAGGACATCTTGGCTTAAATTTCAATCCACATAAATACACAAAACTGTCATGAAAAGCTTGTGGTGTAATCCACTCTGCCCTACAGCATCTCTCTGCCGCAGAATTGTTTCCACTTAAAATCCAGTTTCATGTTTTTTCAATCACAATTACAGCTGCTTTACTATGAAGACATTTCCATTTATATTTCTGTTGCATGGAAACTATTGCCTTGACATTGCTCCATGCTTCTAAGAGCCTTTGTTCCAGGCATCATCAGACTGTCACTGCTCACACTTGGCATCGTATAACTATCTCAGACCTGGCTCCTCTGATCCTGAAGCAGCACATTTCTTCTCCCTACTGAGGTCACAGAATGGGATCTCATGTGTTGACCTCAGATTCAGGACATGGACAGCAGCGGGAGGAAACACGGCTCTCAACTTAGAACAACACTGACCTCATGTGGCTGCAAAAGGGAAACTGATCATATCAGTGAGGAATGTGTTTCAGCACTATGATGTATCGTGCTCATGCCATAATGCTTTGATTACAGTGATTATCATGCACTAACAGTGTACTCACTCTACCTTTATGGTGCTTTTTGATGTCAAATGAGCTCCAATGCAGGTAACATCTGTGCGGGAAAATTGTTTACGCTCAGGGTTTTCCATGCTCAGTTAAATAAGAATAACTGTAGTTAGTGAGTAAACACCATAGCGAAAGGAGGTAACAACTGAGAGTAATTGCTTTATGTGCATGTATATATATATATATATATATATAGTCAGACTACTTCTAACAGGTCTCCAGGCTAAACAAAGACAGGAGTCTGGACGGACCTTCCATAAGGGTATATAGTACATTTTTATTTATGTATTTATTTGTTTATTCAATGATTTCATGCATTCATTTATCATTTATTGATGATGTTTTTTGTCTGTAATTTTCTTTGTTAACTTGGACCCCCCCAGAATAAGAAGAGCAACTTCTTCAGAATAAAATTGCTTCATGTATACAACGAAGTCATCCTCAAATAATTTTATTCAGGTTGTTTTTTGGATCAATATCTGTGTGATCGATGAAAATTTTTTTTAGAATTTTTGGTCATCCAGTAACTTAAAGGTTTTAATTCAGGTTGTTAGTAATACAAAGGATGTTCACTTTTTGCCGAGGTAAATCCCCATGGTAACTTATGCTGTATCCCTCACCTGCTCCAATCAGGTTTTGTTCAGGTCTAAAACTGTTACACCACAATAATAAATCAGAGCAATAAATCAGTTTCAGGGCATAAAGGGGAGTAATTATTGGATCTTTTATGACAATTGGAACATGGTTTTAAGTCTTTAGTGAATACCTACCTTTAACCCATCCATATTAAGAAATCCATATTAATGCATGTATAGGACATACAAAAGCAAGACCAACAGTGACAAGATGTAAAACTCATATTAAATGCCTGAAATTGGTGAAAGGGTGAAGGTGTCAGTGGAGCTGCCAAACAGTATGATTGTTCAGGCTCTCATTATCTCATCATTTTAGTGACCATTTAGCACCTGTTTCAGGTGCAGCACTTTTACTTTTTGTTATATGTTTTAATATATGATATATCTATTCTGTTTAAGTCCTCTACAATGGTAATAGGAGACAGCTGGTAACTGAGAAACTGTGTTTAATGGCTGCAGCATATACCAGTAAATATATTCATGCAAAGGAATGATAGAAATAGCCCTTTTTAGCTGAGGGTTATTAACTTAAGAGGATCAAAATTCAGTGTATTTGTTTGAAAAAGAAAAAAAAAAGGTTATTTTCTTGTTTGTGAAGTCTGGGTTATACACGAATCATCCATGTGCTTTGCTTAATCCATATCTTTAAGGCAAATTGTCTAACAGAGATAACAAGTTTTGTGTTTGCTCCAGTCAATTGCTTCAACCAGCAACAGTAAAAGGTGCTGTAATGGCTGCACAGTCCTTTGGGGCAAATGAAGTTGATTCAAGTACATTATATGTTGAAGTGCTTGTTTTTGTCTCGGAGAGGTTCAGATTGGTATTTAAATTGGCAGAAAAGCATTAGAGGGGATCTTTACTGAGATGAATCAGTTCTGTTAAGGGAAGACATTTTTAGCTAAAAAATGAAATTGCAGTGTTCTGTCTAAAGGTCCTTACACATCGGGACCGACGCAACTATCCACACAGAACTACGAAATATTCAGAGGCGAATTTTGACACGCCTGACTATACACATCAAGCGCGATGTATATCCGCAGAAGACGTCGGATATAAACGATTTCTGCCGACTTTGCAGAGTCAACTGCAGAATTAACGGCGTTCTGAATGAACGGGGCTTTGAAAAGTCCCGCAGCATGTGTTAGACGTCACCATCTACACATGGACCAATCAGGGACAGCCTTTCCCTGTTGTCCGGGTAACAGTGGAAACACAGTCTCTGATTGGCCCGGTTATTTTCTGACCGGGAATACACGCTCCCAATGGACCGAAGTCCAGACTGTTGTGGGAAGGAACGGAAAGTGATTCACGCAACACGATGGCCCAGCCAGGCTATTCCTGAGGCTCATCTACAGCTCAGACTGACTTTCTCACAGCACACACAGGTTGACTTTGAGCTAAGCGGGAGAGAAAGGTAAGTTGCTGGGTTCACTGCTGTGTGTTTGCACACACTCATAAGCTTTGTCATCATCAGCACGGTGGCAGCGCTGCTCCCTCGCCATGCCTCAGGGCTTTGATTGATCATTGTTTTGATCAGCCTTGACTTTATGATTTATCAAGTCTCCTCGTGTTCATTTATCTATTTAGCACACTGATGCCCCCTTATTATCATCTCACACTGTGTATGTTCTGCTGAATCACACACAATAAGCTTCAGGAACAACTTACTGTATGCTTAGAGATTTCACTAAAGGACTTACAGCTTCTCAAGTTGTTGTTTGATTAACTATCAGCCTTTTACTTCCAGCAAAATGCGTCACCCACCCATAAGCCGAAATGCTGCCAAGAATCGGAGGAAAAGGGAGATGAACAAACAATGGAAAAAGTATGGTTTATCACACACTATATTAGTCAAATTGAAAGGTACAAAAAGTCCTTTGGTAGGCTGAGACTTGCATTTCCCTTTCCGATTGGATACACATCAGCTCATTGGGGCACAAGTGAGACGCTCGTCTAACACTGACTCACAAATCCTCAGTCTAGTAAAGCCTCATGGGAATGAATACAACTGTTTCCCGAGGCGGAACTACATTCTTGAAAATGTCCAAGTTAGCAGACGCCAGAGGTCTTGGATTTCCAGTCCCCGGCTTGAGAGACCAGGACCAGTCCAACACCTGCAAACACCAGTACAGGTGAGATCAGGAGTAATAATGGTGGAATTGTTTCCAAAACCCGAACAGCTTTGATTAGTGGCAGCAGGGGTGTTTCCAGAGGGGTAACACGGGGTGGCACAGGCTTGAAATATTTGTGGCCACCCCTAATGCCAACCGCTAAAATCCAAAATTGATTGGCTATTTGCCTTGCCAGAGGCGTGATCTTCAGACAGTTGCGGATCATTAGCCCCTTGCAGCCACCATACCTCATATTAATCTGGTTCATACCCTTAAAATTGTCATGTTTTCTTTACCACACTGACTCTCCCTGCTTTGATCCCTTTCACAGCGAACAATACACCAGGACATCACCAAGTGCAAGTGGCTGCGTTACGTGGCTCGCACTCATTCACAGTCAACATCACTCTCCAGCCAGAGCGAGACCCAGCTACCACAGTATCCGCTAACGACCGGTGTTTCCTTGGGTTCACTGCCGGGAAAATGAACTTAAAGCTGGACAGAATGAATGAGAAAACACAGCTGGAGATCTCCGGCTTCTTCTTCAACTTCCACCTCCTCTTCAGAATCCGGGTCTAAAATATATGGTTTAATACCTGCCATTTTTAGCCTTTAGCATAAGGTGACCAGATGTCCCCTATTTCCGGGGACAGTCCCCAAATTGGATGACCTGTCCCCGGCAAAAGCTGTCCCCAAAAATGTCCCCGATTCAAGCGTTTCATGAATGAGAGCAAAAATGTTGCGTGCGGGCTCGAACAACGGTTATTACAGTAGCCGAATGGGTAGGAAGCACAAGTAAGCAGTCCTGAACAACAGTTCTTATGGGGGTTATTACAAGGGGCATGCACTGCTACTAAATAGTACCAAGACTTTGTCTGTGATCACACAGCCTATGCAGCCCCTGCACCCTCCCCGCCTCCACTGCCACACCGAATGTCCCCAGATATCATTACAGACATCTGGGCACCTTACTTTAGCACACATTAGCAAAATGGATAAACCGAAATCCGAACCTCCACTGCTGAGCCAATCAGAGCACAGCAGGTTTCACAGCAGCGATCCAATCAGAGCAAAGCTCTATACCATAAATGTTAATGAGCCAAAACCAGTTGGTTTTCCTGTAAGGTTTTTTTTTTGAAATACTAAAACAAACCATCAAATAACTTTTCAGCTAAAATTATGTTGCAAACATGATCAGAGGACATCAAGGATTATGAAAAAATGATAAAAATGGGTATGAAATTTTGGTGGCAGGTCCCCTTTAAGAAATAAAAGAAGCAGCAGTTGCTGATAAGTTATCTGCAGGAGCCCTCTGAGAGAGGATAAATCACTTTTACAAACTGACATTCAAAGATTTATTACAAACCTAAAACAACATTCGAGCTTGTCCTCGGAATATAATGCAATTGTAACACTTCCTTTACTGTTTCATTTGGTTCTTTAACTTTCAATCTTAAGTAGTATACTTCAAAATAAAAGCAGAGTTTTACAACTGCAGGGAACAAAGGAACTTAAACCCAAGAAAGAAACAAATATCAGAATAGAAGCAAAGCAAATGATCGTTTTATGAAGCAACATCCTGTTTAAAGAAGTGACAGACATGGTGCTGTTGCAAAATGTAAGTTACTTGTGTGTTTTTTTTAAATCAAGTTTATGAAGTTATTTGTCTCTTGTCTATTTTTGAGTTTGCCACAAATATCACCTTAATATCAGTATTTTATGTTTATGATAATTATGAGGTTAAAATTTGGTATCATGACGGCCACAGTTGACACAGAATAGGTTTAAAAGCCTTCATTTTTTTCACGAAAAAGACGCTCAAATAAAGAGTTTGATCAATAAGCAGATTGACAACACCATTGTAATTAAAATATACATTTCCACCCTTGTCATAAGGCATGTATTGAGTGCTTGAAATCTATTTCTACATATAAACCTTTTCTATTTTTTTTTACTTTTGATTTGTTGTCTCTGCATTACTTTCTATCAAAAATAGGGTTTCCATTGATAGCAAACTAGCAAACTCTGTTTTTACTCACTATATTTAAAATAAAGGATGTATTTTGTTGGAGTTTAAAACCACTTTTAATACAGAGTCTGAGATTCCCAAAACTCCCCTGGCTCTGTAGCTGTGACCAAAATTGGCCCTAAATGTTCACTTCACTTTATTTGTAGATAGAAGAACACAGGAAGTTTCTCATTACGTCTAATTTGACTATGTAGATCCGACTGCAATGTATCTCAGCATCCAGCAGGGGGCAACAGAGCACCAGCGCAGTTTATACTCTGTCTCCTCAGCTTAGTGGAAGGGGAGGCAGTGCCCACTCATTGGTGATTAAGGCTCTGCTGATGAGTCACAAAGAGGGGGTGGGAGGGGGATGAGGCAGAGTGATCGAGAGAAAGGAGGAGAAAGAGAGAAAGAAGAGAAGCGGGTTGGGGAGGGCTGCTCGCGTTACCTCCAGGTGTCCTCTCACGTTGCCAGGAGGCTGACAGATTTCTAGTGTCTGGCCATGAATCTGCCTGCTCTGTGTTCCCCTGCCAGGGTCCCTGCCTGTCCATTTATCTACTGCAACACATCCATTCACAACACGCACCACCTCTCTCCATTCAGGGAGGGGGGGGATTTAAACATAGCCACTGCATTCAATGATATTTGACAAGAAAAGTCTTCCAAATCCCTTCAGCTGGATGGCTCTGTTTGGATCAAAAAGAGGAAAACTTGAGGGTAAACCTTAAAAGAGAGTCCAACATCATTGTTGTTTGTCTTTTAAAACATCACTTTGATTTACTTCAACATTCACCTACAAAACTCAACAGACTCAGTTTCACTCTATCAATCTGCAAACACACGCTTTTCTGCTTGCTTCCTCTTTCTGATTTGAGTTTCTTGTCACATATCCGGCTCTGTACTTTTCTCAGCTCTGGGGCACACATCTGTGGAAGTTTGCTATTTCACTTGTTGTATGCATGCGTTGGACTTAGCTCAAGCAGAACGAGCAGCAGCAGCAGCTGTGAGTTAGTGTCGATCAGCCAGCTAAGCTGCACGGGGGTGGCTGACTAAGTCTTCTTACCATGCAGAAAAGTTTTGCTGTCTTCCTCCCTGCCTGCCCACTCACAGAGCGTCACATTGTGTTTTGTTGTTTTTGTGGACAGGTTTCGTCACAGAGGGGGAACCAAAAATTCATGTAAACAGATCATGGACTCTTAGGTACAGTCTGAATGGAGCTTTTACCTAAAAAAAAAAAAAAAAAACTATAGATTTTTTTAATGTACAGACACTTTAAAACACACTGTAATCCACTCTATATTAAGGCCTGACCGATATGGATTTTTTGGGGCCGATGCCGATACTGATTATTAGGGGGGGGGGGGGGGGGGGTCCGATTACCAGTTAATCGTCCAATTTTTTTAATTTTTTAAGAAGTTATAAAAAATGTATATACTGTAGATATACTGTAGGTTACTGCTCTTCAAGCCGACAGGAAGCCCAACTGATCAAACCCGGACCAGAAAAGCTTTTTCAACAATCTGCCCCCCACCTATCGGTGCCTCCGCGTCTTAACTCAAGTAACTAATTTCCGGTCCGGTCTCACCTGGAGACATGCAGCTGCCTCAGTAAGAGAAGTAGCTTGATTATGTAATGTGTACTGTTGTTTATTCTATCGTTACTGGCACGGCTAACAGTGTAGCAAGGATAATAGCAAGTGGCTAACTCTAACTTTAGCTTGCATATTACATAGTGCTTCACCGTTAACTTGGCGTGACCGAGATCAGCACAGCAGGGAACATCGTGAAGTGGGTTGAACTGAAACTTGTTGACTTATTGTGTATTTGACAAACTGGTTTATTTACCGTTGAGGCGGACCACTCTCCTCCGTGCGTCCCTGAGCTGCCTGCTCCAGATCCGTCACTCTGCTGTGCTGTGAGGTAGTAAGTGGATGAAGATTGTCATGAGGTCGCTGCGCCATCTACAGGATAGGTCGGGGAACTTTTTAAATGGCGGAACAATTTCAAAGTGAAACTGCATCTTATTCTCTGTGTTTCATTTCTGAAAATATCGGCGAAAATCGGCGAGTTTTGGCCGATTACCAATTAGTCTTAAACGAGCTAAAATTGGCCGATTTAATCGGCTTGCTTATAAATCGGTCAGACCCTACTCTAAATCAAAACAGAAATACATTTAATCCCAAACAAGTGTGAACACTGTAAAATGTTAATAAAAACTGAGAAAATTGGATACGACTCTGTAGTAGAAATTAACGCATGGGGCTTAAAATCACGTATCTGTGAAAAGGGGTCATTGCTGCATCCACAAGTGCAAATTAAACTGTACCATGCAGAGAGGAAGCCATACAGATAAAAGATGCCAACCATTTATCTGGGTCTGAACCTATAAAAGATGGAGGCAAAGCTGAAATCTATTCTGTAAATATTACAATAGTATGGCTCTGTAGTAGAAGAGTCGGCTACTAAAAACATTTGGTGCATCATGAAACAAAAATACCCTGAACTATTGATAAGTGTAATATAAATGTGTGTATAAAAAACACAACATGTACAACAACAAGCCAAAACTTAATTAAGTATAAAAATACCTACAATATCTATGTGTTCAAATGAGCTTATACACTTGAAAAAATAACTAAATATGACCCCAGTATCACTGAAAACTCTGGACTTGTTTACAGCTTTGAGTGGACTCATTACATTCGAGACAGGAGTGACAGTTTGTGTTTGTGTGTGTGAGTGTGTTATGCATTATCTTGTGTGTGCACGTGTGTGAGTCATGCCACATGGGCACGAAGTTTCAGAATATCCCTGCATGTTTAATGTGTACACAGCGGTTTGGCGCGTGTCACGTGTGAATAACCTGACGTTTTATTTTTTTTCAAAGGGTTAAACATCAACTTTTTCTGACTTTCTGAAACCTGCACGTCTGCTTCGCCTCTCAACAGAGGTGTGAATTTACATGAAGGAGTCCATGTGTTTCATGCCCTCTGGAAATATCTGAGAAACCCCCATCCTCCGTGAGCTGACTCACATGCTACAGTTACAGTCTGATAATCATACGAGTCGAGCAGGTGTCAGCTGGACAGCTCTGGTTAAACAGGAGCATTAGCATGTCCTGCCTGTTTCTCTGCTAATATTTACACAGAAGTGTTATAGCTTTGAATGTTACTCTTATGGCAACAGTGAGTCAGCAGAGAAAGGAAAAGTCACATATTTACAAGGTGTTCAATAAAACTCCACTGTAGGTAGACTCTGACCTCCAGCTGGTGATAACCAGAAGGCAAACAGCCGCCAGTGTAAACAAACATGCAGTGCAGGGGAAGCTGCTCTTCGAGTAAAGCTTTGCAGGCTATCAGCAACTTCACAAGAAGCTGCTTTCCCCGAGTTCATTGTTAAAACTGAGCTGACTTGATAACCTGCACCAAATGCTTGAAACAGTTTTATCAGGTTACAGTGATTACCTCTTATTTTTCCAACTGGCAGGCAGTTTTCTGTAGTTTTGCTCATTCAAATTCAACACTGAACACTTAATGCCAACTTTTCTTCGGAGGTGAATCAATAACTCAGTTTCCTGCAATACACCAGGGCGCAGTAAACCTTTCCCAGACAAAGCATCCCACCTGGGCTTGAGTTTTACTGTGAATAAAGCTGGAGCAATTCAAACATAAACACAAAAATACTCAAAATCACTTTGTTTTTGTTCAGTGTTGTGGAGTTACTTGTGGTTTCAGTGGCAAAATCAAAACAATAAAGTGGCCAGAAGACACTTTCATCATTTTGCATACATGAAAATACTACTAATAATAATAATAATGCATCAGATTTTTGTAGCGCTTTATCAGAGACCCTTAAAGTGCTTTACATTGGATACATCATTCATTCGCTCACACAGTCACACCCTGGTGGTGGTAAACTACCTTAGTAGTCACAGCTGATCTGGGGCAGACGGACGGAGACGTGGCTGCCAGTTTGCGCCTACGGCCTCTCCGACCATCACCTCACAACACTCACATTCATACACCAGTGGAGGACACACACTGGGAGCAAGGTGGGTTAAGTGTCTTACCCAATGACACAACGAACAGACTCATGATAGGGGGGAATAGAAAGACCAACCTTCCAGTTATCGGACGACCACTCTACCTCCCGAGCTACTGCCGTGACTCAATAATTGCAAGCTACGTCAAGTGTAGTTAAACCTCTGTTTGTGTAACTCTCTTCACCTTTATTCACTGTCCGATTGAAGTGTTGTGCTCATTTTACGCCTCATGAAAAAAAAAATAAAGATCAGCAAAAGCAAAAGATGCCATAGTCTGGAGGATTGTACACAAATTCAACACATAAAATGTCCTGCAAGGCGAAAAGTGCAGTTCGTCAAATGACCACTTGAGGCTCACTCCAAAAGCTAGTGAGACCCCCATAATGTCCCTATTGACTTATGTTGCATTCCAGTTGTACTTGGAAGTCGGGATTTCCAAGCTCCGAGTTGGAAATCCATCTGGAACGCTCCCTTAAGTCAGATTTCTGACTTGGAAAGTCAGTCGATCCTCACCAACCCCGACTTGATGACAACTTCATAATCCAAAATGGCAGCACAGTGCATCAACAGTAAAGAGTAACAGTGAAAGCTCTTGTAATAACACTTCTGTTTTGTTTTTGTAAAGTTAAATAAGTGGTGTATGTTGTGCTTCCCAACGTCTCACTGTGAACACAGTGCTATGGTGTTTGTAAGAGTAAAATACTGTGTTATGCGTTGTTTACAACTGGTATGGCTAACAACAACTAACAACAGCTGACAACCGCTAACAACAGCTGACAACCGCTAACAACAACTGACAAAGGCTAATGACAGCTGACAATGTTAACAACAGCTAACAACGGCTAATCGTAGTTTTCTTGGTTTTCTGACTTGTTTACTAGAACGCCGTCAACTCGGTGTCACTCCCAGCTCCGACATCCGACTTCCGAGGTAACCAAAACGCAGCACTTGGGCTTGGTCTATACCTTGGGACTTACTTAATGACTTAGTGGCCTGCACAATTGTGATTATTACACACTTGTATGCTGCGCTGCAATACGTTTTTTTACAGACTGTCTAACACATATACAGTCATTTTTGGTTCCCATCAACTAAGATGATGACAACTATCATAATAAGGCTGCATGAACGCACGACTTCACACAAACAAATGAGTGGCATGATGACTGTACATGTCTTGGCCATTGTTGCGATGATACACATTGAGTTCTGGCCTCATGCTGTACAAAGATAAGGTCACCATATTAGATATACTGTATAATTATTAAAAATAAGTTGATGGCCCCAAAAATGGGCTATAAAATCCAGATTATCATTTTTATTTTTTTCTGTACCAGGCTGTAAACCTTAACCCTAATCCCACACTTTAATGAGATTTCAGCTTTCAATGGATACTCAAGGTACTGCAGTTTTTTTAGCACTTACTCACTGGCCTCACACCTGGGGTTGCAGCTTGTCTACATCGTGACAGCTAGTCTCACCTCTTTTAATGCACCAATAGTTTCTTTAAAAAGCGGATCAAACCATGCACAACTTTGTAAATTATTATTCTGTTGATTTTCCTCTAATTTATCTGGTCAACAAGTAAGACACATTGTTGCTCAGGCAGGACAGCCAAATGAGTCTAAAAGGATAATAGCTGTTTTAGATTTTGAAGGGTTTTTAAGCAGAATAATGTCTTGCTTGTTAGTGAGGCTCAGGAGGAAGATGTGCTGTGACTGCTGTGTTCCAATCAAATCAAAATGACAGAGTGACCTTGGAGAGGCACGGAGAGGATATATTTTTAGCCAGTCGTTCTCACAGGGATGCTCTTTTTTTTTTCCACTCGTCTTTATTATTTATTTATTTCGTTCAACACAGGCCGCATGACTGCCTGGCTGCCTACTATAGGGAAATCTGTTTACAGAACAGGGCTCATGAGAACATCAGGCTGGGGGAGTTGACTGCTTCACATCACTTGTGTTTTTGACAAGTCTCTTTTTCAAGTTCTGTCAATAAAAGGCTGCGGTTCTCAACACCGAGAAGTGAGCTTGACTCAACTATTGAATTCAGGTCTCTGGGGTGCTTGGGGAGATGTTGCTCACTGAACTGTAAGATGAAACAACTTTTTTTGTACTTTTAGTCTGATTGTTGCCTTATTTTTCATGACTATAAAAGGCTTCCAGCTCTTGTTCTTACACTGTTGAGTTTTTGTTAAAGAAAGAAAAATAGGTTGCCTTAAGACAGTTGTGGGTGCCTTTTATTTCAGAAGACGCTGAACCCTTGAAATTGGGTGATAAATAGATTTTTACAGTCAAGATGCAGGAATGAAAGAAAGGCAAAGGTTACAGAGACTTATGATGCAAATGGGATGAAATTTAGCCAATTATTCTCCTCCCTTCGGGATTTCAATGCAACGTAAAATATCTGGTCACTTCAGCTAGGCTTTGGTGCCAAGAAACAAAAAATGGTAAATGTGTATTCATTGCAGAGGAAGTTGGCATGATATACGAATGCAGCACTGTAGTTGCCAATTTTAATGCTATATGTATAAGCTAATGGCTAACAGAAGTAGCCAATTTGAAGTCATAAGAATTCCACATGAAGAAGAAGAAGAAGAAGAAGAAAGGGAAATTCAATGATAAATTCATAAATGACTGATATCACTCTGGGTGCAAGTTCCACACAAAATCTTCAAATTTTTTTTTTTTATATCTGAATACTAATTTCTACTTTTTCTTCTCCTTCTTCATTTTATTGGTGGTTGGCAACTAACTTAAGGAGCATTACTGCCACCTACTGGATTGGAGTGTGGCACAGGAAATTAAGCAGAAAAAAAAAGAATACTAATTTAGATTTAACATTTTATTTAACATGCTGCATCTTTAGGTATTATTAACCATGTAGGCTTCTTAAAATGAGCTTACTCAGCACTTATCATTCACACTGAACGGAGGATCTCCACTTATGGTGAATTAAAACGAGATAAACTGAACTGCATCAGTGTTGCGCCCATAGACTGTATATACTGTGGACAACTTTGTTTCGCCTTCTCGCCTTCTGCCAGTATACAGATTTGAAGCCAAAAAGCTCTTGGTAATTCTGCATTCTCTCTCCATTTCCTGAAACCAACATTGCGCAGTAGCGTTATACGCATTCAGCAGGAGAGTCGCCGAGAGTCACTGTGATGATGCTCGGCTCAAACAGCATATCCCCCAGGTGAGCGACATGATCTTCGTACGCCCATAGGCTGTATCAAGTGTCAATCATAGAAAACATGAACCCCCTAATAACTTTTAAAAATTGAGCTGTGCAGAAAAAAAGAGGACGTGAGCACAAACTAGTCTTACAATAATTACATGTCAACATCGCAAGCAGGGGGAAGAAAAAATATATTGTGTAATAAATTTCTGTGTAAGGACTAATCAGAATCAACTGAGTAACACAGCCATGTAATAGAAATACAATTAAGTAACTTTTAATAATTAAAGAAAATGTTTGATCATTGCATGTATAACTTTAATGGTGAAATGAGTTTGTTGTTTAAGACAGAAAAGAGAAAACAGCAAACAGAGCCCAAATGCAGACTGTGGAACTGAAGCTGAACAACTCTCATCTGTCATCCTGTTTGCTTGGTCATGAGTTTCACTTTCTGTGTTCATTTATCATTTCCTGTTGCATTTTGTTTTTACTCATCTCTTCTATCATTTCACACCACAGCTGTATTTTTTCAGTTCAGTGTTGAAGAGATTATTCTGTTATTGCAGGACAGACAGATTTCACCAGCCATTATCAACACTCTTTTTATCCCATAGCTGTTTAAAGAACTCATTAATTATTGACTTAAGAGAACAGAAGTTAACTGATCGTCTCTCCCCAGTTGCACTTACTGGCTCTCTCGAAGGAAATATAAATTACCCCACAATTTATATAGTTGGTGACTATTTCATTTGGCTATTGTCTCTTCTTTGCCTTCATGACTGCTTGGATCATTGATAATTGTTGATTATTACCTGGCTGCAAATACTTGATTTTGATTGGTCAAAATCCTAAAACAACACTCCTATGGCAGGGTCTCTTTAGCCGTATATGTCAATGTCAGCTGAGCACCCAGACTCTTCTACTACTGACCAATGTAATCTGAGCAGAATATGGTTTGGCATTGTCCATGGCATTATAGGAATTAAGCATATGTTGTCCCTTAACCTGTATACATTGTTGAGTATGCCTTCTGAGACATGTAAGCTGCCCCTGCCTCATCACAGGTTCTGGTTTTTGACCTGTGCGCTGATTTCAAGTCACGCTCTCTCTCTATTTGCTTTAAAGGATGTCAAATTTTGATTTGTCAGTTTGCATGACAGTCTTTCGCTTAGCCAGTCCATCTAAAATGGAGAAAAGAAAAAGTAAAGTCACCGGTTTAGAGGGGATTTTAAGTTCATAGGGTTATTTCCACTACAGAATCAAGTCTGTTTCAGACGCGGTATCACATGAGAACCGTCCAGTGTTTGTTTTTGTCTCTGTCTTTTTTGTGCAAAGATTCTTCAGATTCTCAAATCTTTTAATGACATTCGGAACTGTAGACGATGAAATCTTCGACTTCTTTGCAATTCATGCTAAGGTACGTGATTCTGAAATTGTTGAACTCTGTGCAGTCTCTCACAGACTGGTGAACCTCTTTTCAACTTTACTTCTTTGAAACACTCTTTCTTTGTATTACAAAACTTTCCCAGTGTTTTGCTCTTCCTGTCCTGACTATTCGAAGAATTGAAACGCATTTTTGGAGTTTCCACATCAGATTTATTGTCATTAAACTATTTTCGATTGAACATAAGTTTTAAATAATTCGTAAACCATTAAAATCTGGTTTCATAAGCATTTTGCTAAGCATCCCAAATATTCTGGAACAGGTGTTTTGAAAAGGCAAAATGTGGGAACCATTTTGCTCTGAAGATTAGACTTTTTCTTCTTTCTAGACAAGCTTACTTTCCTGTTGCTTTGGTACAGAACATCATTTGGGAGGCGTGTGTAAGCGTGTAAATTAAAGAGACTGGCATGAAATCCTCTGAGATATTTTGTTCTTCTATAATCCATCATGCGACCTGTGATTTAGAGCTCTGGTTGTAATACTTATTAAATTTTTATCAATCTAATTATTGAATAGTTATCAGTGCAAACATAAACACACTCAATAAAAAGGCAGACAGAGCATTGTTGGGGGAGGGGAGCCTGTAGTTAGCAAGTCCTCAAGGACACTGTGTGCTGTGGGAGCCTGGCTGAGGTGTTGTAGGGAGGCTGTGTGGATAAGAGGAGGAGGGGGGATGGGAGGAAGGACTGCTGACGCATTTAGGAGCCAGCGGAGGGTGGAGGAGAGGGGGTTGCTGACGTCTGGACAGCCATGCAAATCTAGAAAACCAAGGAGATGGCCCTGGTCCAAACTCTGCCCGGTGAACCATGGTGATTTCTGGCAGAGAATGAAATGAAGCAGTAGGGAGGAGGCTCAAACGACAAGTTTGCGCTTCTTTCTTCTGCTGTTTGGCCACAGCTCCTCGGCGCTTCACAGTGAGTGGTCCACTTAAGTGAAGAACAGCATCTTAACAAGGCAGTTTTGGTCATAGATAACAGTACACTGTGCTCAGCTTTTCTACAGCACAAAAGTACCGAGTGGAATGAGAAGTGGATGGAAGATGGTGTACTCTGTTCCGAAAACATTATTTTTAAAAAAGGACAGGACATCCCCTCGAGTACTGATGCAGAGCCAGTTACCAAAGGGATAACTGAATGAAATGAGTCCTGACCTGTGTGTTTGAATTATTGATGTGCTGGGGCTGATATTAATATTTTGATTGGAAAAACACAAACACAGCAGTTAAAATAGCTTTCCCTGACGATTTCCCTTGTTGCATCATGACCTCATGACTCAACCCGGTGGCAGTAATGACGTGAGTGATCGGTACATCGAAACTTGAACGGTAATCGACTCACCAAAGAATAATCTGACTACTTCAAAATAGGGCTGGGCAATATGGCCGCAACTCAATATCATGATATACTGAGCAGTTCACATCGATAACGATATATATGATAACTACTCCACAAGCTGCTCACCCTCTCCCACATTAACTTCGTCTACTTCAGTCCTCGCTCCAACCACAACAACTTTTGAACCGTCTTCCATCTCCTCACCCTTCTTTCTCTCTTTGTTACAGACTGGAGGGATGGAGTCACAACTCTGACGTAGGACAGTGTCTTAAAGGGACACGAGACCATCGACTACCTACACACATCTAAAACCAACTTTTATTTTTTGGCACTGAATATTTTGACATGGGCAAAATGACGTTGGTTATTGTCGTAAATTTCGGTATCAGTAAATTTTTGGTTTTTCGCCCAGCCCTACTTCATAATACTAGAAAAGACAAATCTGTTTCAGCTCTTGATGGTGAGTTGGCAGGAAAGGTTGCACTTTAAAGAGGGTGCACTCAAGTCTGCTGAGTGTCACTCACCTGCAACAGTTGGATTAAATGGTTGGCAAAGTCATCCACGACAGTTAACGCTCATTAGAAACGAACGTGACGTTTGAGACTTGAACTGTTTTCAGATATGCATTCCAGGAAATTTCAGGGGCTCTCACCTGGGAATTTACCTGACAGTACTGTTCACATATACATCCTCACAGCTTAAAGGGACATTCCGGCGACCGCTTGCTTCTCTAGTTAATACCAACTTTAGTAATGCCCACACGACAGCAATACACAGCGGTCTGAGGAGCCATAAACAAACCTCAACCAAAACGCCACTCTATAGCCACAAATAATGCTCAGAACAGCACCTAACTTCATCAACAGTACATATAGGGTCCCAGCCACAGTACTAGCCACCAAACATCTTTGTAACTGTGCCTGATTTCTTTAGCAAAGACACTAAACACAACTTTCCCACTCGAGACCTCAGGCCAATCCATTACGGACTGATGCAGGGTGACGCAGCTCAAGGAAGAACATTCATGATAACTTCTTTACCATTTCCTTGAAGTAATAATGTTATTGTCAACAATTGCAATCCACAAGCAAATGGGGAGAATTTTGATGTGGTAAAAAGTAGAGTATCAGTTGATAGTTGAAGGTGCACACACCACCTAAAATCTTTCCTAACAGTTTTATATTGGTATACAAAAACATTCTGCCTGTTCTTACACCAACTAGCCACCTCTGATTTTATTCCAGCTACAGCTGTATTTTTGACCAAGTAACAAAACTAGACAAACCCCCAAACCGCATGAGAAACAACCCCTACCACCCTGTTTGTACCGGGAAGTATTCGGAAGATTTGATGTTTCCTCACATGAGCTCACCCAGACTTTATTGCTAACTAATACCAGAAAGCTAGCAGGAAATAATCAAGGTAAAATCAAGATGGAAAGACTCGTCTGTTTCTGTTCACACACAACTCACCTGGGTAACTTGGGGAGATTTTGGGGAACTTTGTGCGTGTCTGACTGGGGCTTTACAGTAGAAGTTTTGCTCAAGGACACTCAAGTCAGTCTTTTTCCGTCAGCTTCTGTTCTTCTATCACCCACATTGCTTAAATACCGCTGTAGCTATAAACAGGAGCAATAATACAGGTTAACATAAACACATGCAAAGTGACAAGCTGTGTACACCACAATGTAGTCTCAGTCTGAACGGGCTGAATGATCCATAATTTAAAGCCTTGGAGATACTGACTTAAGAGTGTGCCCAAATGCTTTAAAATAGTGCATGTAAGTATCAGTTTTTGTTGGGTTTTATCTAAGTCACCTGTCCCATTGTTATCATGTGCTGTTGAAGTCAGTAAGCATGAGCATTAAAGTCGATTTTGGGTGGAGGTCTCAAGGGAAACACAGAACTTTGATCTAAAACACTATAGTTTGATTCTTGTGTGAAAGCAACAGTCAATGTTGATTTCCTTGAAGATGTTGACTTCTTTTTTGAAGTTACGCAATGCACATTGGTTACATAACCCACGTTTTAGACACTTGCATAAGTTACATAACCAATGTACATACGCCAGTTCTTCTCAAACACCATCCATGATCTTTTCTCAAACATAACTTTTTTTTTGTTATGACTTCGCAAACAAAGATGTAATCTTCTCACTACAACTACCACTGTTTGAATTTAGTTTTACACCAATATAAACTCAATAATAGTCAAAAAATGTTGGTGGCACTCACATAACATTGATAATTCATTGGGATTAAGTTAAACCAATAAAGCATTAAGCATCTAATGCCTGAGATTAATGCATGAGAAGTTTGTTGTTTCTGCTCACTCGACACAGAGTAATTTGATAAGGTAAACATATCATTCGGATCATGGACCACTGGAACCAGTTAGAATTAGTAGGACCCACCTCACTCATACCTTCTCCATGCACACAGCACTGCTTCAAACATGAGCGCACATCAAATTATTTAGCCTCTCTTGAGCTATTGTGGACCTTAGATGGGTTTTTGAAAGACAGAAGGGTGAGAACGACTTCAAATCAATGGCTGTTGCAGGAAGTGCGCAAGTTGTCAAAGCCGTCCTTCACCATCCCTATAGCAACAAAGACCCTCTTCATTCTACGTTCCTCTGCTTAAAGGAATTTACCAAACCCTCATGGTAAGCACTCCCCTCTTCAGCTTTCTTAGAAATCCCCCTCTACGCCTTATTTTCCAGCATTTCATGTTCTGTTATGATTGCTGTATAATTTTGCCTACTTGCAGATCAAAGTGGCGGCTTGTTCATGCACTGGTGTCATAACTCTGTTTGCATCACATGACAATATTAGCTCACTTTTTTCTGATATATACACTCACCTGCCACTTTATACATACACCTGTTCAACTGCTTGTTCACACAAATATCTAATCAGCCAATCACATGGCAGCTACACAATGGATTCAGGCATGTAGATGTGGTCAAGATGACTTTCTGAAGTACAAACCGAGCATCAGAATAAGGAAGAAAGCGGATTTAAGATGAGTATTTGTGCATTTGCAGTTCACATCCACTCCACGTGACTGGACCCTTCACATTCACAGTGAGGGTTAATGAAACATGACGTTTCATAAGCAGAGAGCATCCTGGAGAAAGTCCATTACGTTATTTAGATAGTCAAGACACAAGTAAGCCCTTTCACCTGGATTCATATGTAACAGGTTTTAGAGCTGCCCAGAAATGCTGTAGCTTACGTGCTACAAATAAATAGAGAACAAATATTGTCAGGAAACTCGCTGAGTAACCGCTCTTGCTTTAAAAAGTTCTCACCGTACATTGAAACCTCGGCTGCAGAAGCTGCACCATGTCAAATATTGACTTGTTTAACTATCCGTGTGAAAATGCTTCCCAGGTTCAAGGCTCACAGAGTAAACAGCGCTCCTTCAATGCCACTCACCACAGCTGCAGGGAGGAAAATAAGACATTTATTATCCTAAATTGTTAAAAACTACACACAGTCATTTTAACTTACTGCACTTTCAGCCGTTATCTAAAACCCCTGTTCTCTGTTTGTGTCAGGCTTGGCATAAAAATACATCAATTATTCATAAGCTCTTACAACAAACATATACATATACACTGGACCTTTACAAAACTCCACATTGCTGAAATTTCGCTCCATTCCAACTTTGATATTTCATACACTTTTCTTTCATCACTCCGCTGTGCACTGGCTCACCCCAGCAGCTACTGTTTTCTGCACGCTTCATGGATAATTCAAGCATAAAATGTGTTTTACATTCAGGTCATATGTTATGAAATCATGTTGATAAGTGTTACCAAAAGCAACAGCTATACAGAGTGACACTGTCCAGATTTATGTTCCTATATTATACATGGTCTGCATTGATTCAGTGCTTTGGACGTTCGGCTTATGAGTCAAAGTCAGTGTTGGAGTGAAAACATGTATTTTATTTTAAGTAACAGAGAATGGTGGGTTTCAGAATAAACAGGGTGGAGCCTCTAGTTTTAGTGGGCATTAAAGGGATATTCCGGCATAAAATTAATTTAGGGTCAAACACACCGTAACACTGAGTTAGACACCCCCCCGAGAGATGAATGTTGCCGACTGCTTGCTTCTCTAGTTACACCAACTTTAGTAACAACCGCAAGATAGCAAAACACAGTGGTCTGAGGAGCCATAAACACACCCAAAGCCCCAAATAATGCTCAGAACAGCACCTAACTCCATCAACAGTACATATAGGGTCCCAGCCACAGAACTAGCCAGCAAACATCTTTTTAACTTTGCCTGTTTTCTTAAGCAAAGAGACTAAACACAATTCACCTACTCTCTTCCAGCAGCCACTTGTTTGTAGCAGGACCTCAGGTCAGTCCATTACGGACTGCTCCGGGGTGACGCAGCTCAAGGAAGAACATTTCTGATAATTTCTTTATCATAAACATAATAACAATCACCATATTAATCATTTTGCATTACAGACACGGTAGTTCTTCTGCCTTAGCATCTCAGATTGCATTTCCATGAAGAAAGGAATATCCCTTTAAGGTGAGGCCCCAATTAACAAGAAGCAAACAGTTTTTGCCAGAGTCGCAACATGATACGAGTTTTCTTGGACTTTCAATAGTTCTATACATACATGGTATAAACCATGGATTTTGTCTCAGTGACATCACCTAATGGCTCCTAAAAAAAGGTGTTGAAGCCAATTAAAGGCAGGTATAATGGTTGGCATGGTGACCCAACCTAATGTTTAGTCGACTTAGAGACAGATGAAGAAGTGGAAATGAGGCAAGGATCAGGTTTTACTGAAACCAAACCAGACCATTTGGTGGAAATGTACCTTAGTAGCGCATTACTCACAACACTGGCTAAAAGTCAAATTTAGTGAAGGTAGATAGCAGGTAAATGTGAGTCTATCAGGTGGACACATAGAGTGATACCACAGCAGCATAAAGATTGAATGTTTTCCATAGTAGAGGAGGTGCAGTGTATTTACACATGGTAAGACAAATTACTGTAACTTACATACTAATGTAATTAATGTAACACACATTAATGTCAACCCGTTTCAAAAAGTCAATGGTTTGAAGCCTTATATACTGTCTGGTAATGAGGACTTAACTTAGCTCACCTACATTAGTAAGTTGGTAAAAAGTCATTTTGCACAAAGTAAATGTGAAAAAAGTAAACAGTTTCCCAAACAGAATTATCAGTGTCAGCTTATGGTCTAAGTGGACCTCACAGTTCAGCTCCCTGTAGAATATGTAACATTTAGAAGGTGTAAAAAATGCCATAAGTCTTTTTATGGAGGAAGCAAACACTGTGAAATGGATTCACAGACTGTTTATTCTGTCTTTGGAGTGTAGTGTGGAGAAGAGAGGCAGAAATACATACAATTTTATGGAACTGTGCACAAAAGAACATTTATTTATAGCGTTGTGATTCATTTGAAAGTATAGCTTATACCCTGTAAGTGTACTGTATGTGCTTCTTGAATAATTCATTGTGGCTGCAGTTGAAGGGCACACATGAAATGAATCATTGTGCTTAAGACTTCATCTAAAAAAGTAAACAGCTCCTGATTGTGATTACAAAAGCTTTTGTCAACCCACTGTTTCTTACATGAGCTGACCAAAGACGGACGCTTATTTTAAGATTGTTAACGTCACTTTTAGATATTAAATCACTTCATCTCCTACAATCACTCCAGTTAAAGAGCAGAGTTTGCGACAATGATAATGACACTCTGTGATCTGTGTTGGCATGCAATCACATCAACAAGCACTAATCACATTTCTCCAGGCTCAGGGGCATCTCTCTGCCACCAGACTGAGTCCTGTTTGGACAAGATTAGCTCGGTACTTTTTTGATGACCTGTTGTTGAAGACAATTGCAGCTTGCTCTCACAGTCATTGTCTAAATCACACCATTCAGCATGCTGATCAGTTCAAGCTGTTTAGAGACCAAAGGGGCTGTGAGGGTGAAAGGAAATTTATACAACACTGTTTTACCTAATATACTGTTTATGTCCTTTTAGCTTTTCTTTTTTATAATGATCCAGAGTCATTTTTTTCGCTTCACTCCACAATAACATGTAGTATAGCTCTCTCTTGATAGTGTCAACCAATTATGGCTTTTCCTCAGAATCAAAGGTTATCTTGTGCCCTAAAATCCTGTGAAGAGATTTTAATTATCTGGTGTGAACTAGGGCTGGGCGATAAAACGATTGAGATATGAATCATAAATTAATTTCCCTCAAAATCAATATATAACACGGTCAATATGCTTTCCGACAGCCAGCATTCTACTAGACCAGTGGTTCTCAAGTCCAGTCCCAACACACCTGATTCAAATGATCAGCTCGTTATCAAGCTCTGTAATCGCTTAATAACGAGCTGATCATTTGAATCAGGTGTGTTGGAGCAGGGAAACATCCAAAACATAGACTATACAAGACTATACAAACAGCCAATGAAAAGGCACTTTAACACGTGAAGCCAACAGCACTCAGTTAGAAAAAAAGAAAATGAGTGCCACCCCGGCAGAAATGCAGATGAAGGCTCAACAGATGATGACATCCTTGACAACACAGGCACAAAAACGTCGGTGTTGTGGAAGTATTTTGTTTCTTTGAGGTCGGACATGAAGCAGAGTAGTGTGGACTGCAAATTATGTCGATAACAAGTTCCCCCAAAACTGGGGAATAACTTAAATTTTTTTCACCACCTGAAGCTGTGCCAAGTGGCAGAGCACACGCGATGCAAAAGGTTACAAACCCTGAGCGGAGGAAGGAGCCCATGGCGCCTGGGCAGCAGAAACAGCTGACCATTCAGTCCACTTTCTCTAGCGCAACGCTGTATGACAAAACGTTAAAGAGACACAAAGACCTCACAGATGCGGTAGCTTATTGTTTTGTAAGAGACATGCTACCAATATGCACTGTTAAATTCCTTTTTTTATATCCTTGCATAAATCAATATCAACTGATATGAAAGAAAACATATCGTAAAAAACTTTTTCCCATATCTCCCAGCCCTAGTGTGAACCATAATAACTTCAACTTTGCACCAATGGATTTTCCAGCAAGTTAGTATCTGGACATCCTTGTGGGGTTTAACCATTGGATGTGCTTATATTCAGGCACTATGTTGTTCCCCTGATACCTTAGCTTAACATGATTTACGGCTCAGAAATCTGGATATCCTGAATCTGACCAGCAAAGTCTGTAAATGAAGCAACAAGAAAGTCCCCAGTAGTAAAAAAAAGCACAGGACATTTCTGTTTTGTAAGTTTTAGATTTGTTGTGCTTCCTTAAGGGGATTCACCAACTCGTGACATCACGAATTGAGCAAGCTTCCTGTCTATCTTGTTTAATTTGTGTGTGAATTTTTCAGCAAGTCATTGAGGGCAGCCTGTAAGTATTGTTAAGTATTGACATCTAGCTTTTAAACTTACTACGTGTCTTTGAAATAGAAAAAAAAGAACAAAATAACACCTCTTTAAAATGATTATTTTGTGTTGTTACCACTTTAGTAATGTCGGTCATAAGTCCTGATTCAAGCAAAGACACAAAGAGCCTCAGTCAGACATCACTCATCGCTGCGATGCCAGGGGGTTAAAGAAAGTAGGTGACTGGAGCAAAGTAGCTCAAAAGTAGGGCAAGTTTTCTGACAACCGTGGCAGAGTTATGGTGCCTTTTTTTTTTTTTAAAGGAAATTAGTCATGAACCAGACAGTCAAAACAGCAGTCAAATATTGTGTCAACATAGCAGGCACGAAAAGGTTGTCTCAAATTGTGTACTCTGTTAGACTTGGTGGAGCTTAATTCAAATGTGACACCTTTTAAAAGGAGACATTGAAAACCACATTTTTAACTTGTTAAAACCTACAACCTACGGCATTTTATTGAGTGATAGATAGGTAGATAGATGATGTAACATTATCAAAGTAATCTGAGGGCACAGCTGGCCTAGCAGTTTATAAATACGAGCCCCATATACAAAGATTTGGGCTCAAACGGTCAGACGTGGTTCACTTTCTGCCTGTTCCCCTTCCTCACATATTGCCCCCTGCTCTCGCTCTGTCTCCTGCTCTGTCTGCTGTCCTGTCCTCTCCAACTAAAGGCTAAAAAAACTGAAAATATACTTTTTTTCCTCGCTCCTTTTTTTTTCCAATAGACCCTTCCCACATTGCTCTCCCACCCCTAACCACAGATTCCCCCTTATCCCAAAATATCTGCTAAATCGTAACATCAATCCAATACAATTTGTTATTCGTTTTTGACAGGGGACTTTACAAATGCATATGGCTGCAACTGTGACTAGAATTTGCCACTGAAACTTAAAAAGCATGCTCTTTTCTTCCGTCTGAGATAGACAAAGAAAAAACTAATCACCAACTGGGGAGCTCCGGGTCTGAAAGCTTGGGACATATTTCGTTTTTCTGTGAAACAATGATTTTCATAAATATTCAGAGCAAACACAGAACAGATGAAAAAACGTTATCTGTTTGTCTTTTTGATTTTAAATCATTTTGTCTAATCTCCAATGTGTTTCCTTGTATCTGTAAAGCACTTTGAACTGCCTTGTGTACAAATGGTGCTGTACAAATAAACTTCTATACAAAAAAGCCCTTCCTGTGACAGACTTAGATTATTTTTCATGACGTTACACCTAAAATTATTTACAACAAAAAAGATGAAGTAGAATTTGTGAAGGTTTAATCAATACTGTGAAAGAGTGCATTTAGTCCAACAAAAGAAGAATGTGCTCAGAAAAGTAAGCCTCACTAGGAATGAAATATGCAGCCAGAATTTCATCATGTCAAGGACTGACAGGCCTTGAGAGCGTCTATGTTTGAAGGACAGTCTAGTCTATGAATCTTGAAAATTTATGGGCTATTCCGAGTATCAAAACTTTCCCACATAGTGATTTCGTCTTTGGAAATCACCTTGAAACACAGTCATTGTTTTCTCCACACTTATTGATCGGGGAAGTTCAGTCATGCAAATGATTAAATGTGGCACCTCTTAGTTCCTGATTAAACACTGACACAGGTGCCAGCACCTTTTCAAGCCTTTAAAATTCATCTTAGCCCATGAAAAAGTTGTGAAAAGAAGAGGCAACACGCTGAATTTTTTGGCAGAATACAGAGCAGTACAATATTATTATCAGCTGACTACATTTTCCACCGAATGTTGCTCCCCAAACCCCCCGATGCATCACCATAGTCAGCTGTTTTACTGCAACATGTGATGTGATCTGCTCTGTATGCACCGCCTTGGTGTGTTTGTCTCCAGTTTACCACTTGTATATTCTCACCATGCTTACCTTATTTCCCTAAGGGGTAAATGTTGCTCATCCTAGAGAGGATGACGTGCTGGCAGACAGGTTTTGTGTGCACAGATACCGGCAATTATGTTAGTGTCTGAGTCATGGCTGCACCTGAACAGGGACTGGGTTATCAAAAAATAATTGTTGTTTCGTGTGAGGCAGACAAAACGTAACTGTGGACCGATTGATTTTAAGGTGCAAAACGTCTTCTGGCCTCCTTACCAAGTACTGCAGTATTACAATCCATTAAAGCAAACTAGTATGATCATCAGTGTTAAAGTAAAAATGTAGGCTTCTTGAAGTAGATATAAAAAAAATGTCCTACTCCAAAACTGATTTATTGAGGCAGAAAAGATTTCCTTTACACATTATTGGTCTAAATTACAAGTTTCAAGTTTTCTTAAATACAATAGAGTGAAGTTTATCTCAATGATTGTTCAATTTAAAGTTAATTTTATCATAAAGTTGTCTATTTTTTTCTATCTAAAAAAAAAAAAGTTTGGGATCAATAGTAAATCTATCTATCTATCTATCATTTTGGATTTTGTTGCGGTGGGTTTACAAGAAAAGATTAGCAATAAGAAAGACTATTGCGGTATTAATTTACATGACAAATATCAGATAAGGGTTAGTTTAAAATACAAAACTCTTAATAAAAAAAAAAACAGATGAATATGTGCTTAGTTTGCATAAAGGACAGGTAAGAGGATTAGCACTGACTCATTCTTATGACAGGTTGGGTTAGTTGAAGGGTGCAGCGTTATTGTTGTCACCTGTCTACAACGTGTGTGCTGCAGGGACAAATACTTACTGCCTTCATGCATGTCTCATTTTAATGAATGAGTCCTCCTGATAATTGACAGTAACAAAGGTACAACCAGCTTCTGGGCTGATGTCAGTTTAATATTTGACATTTGCTGTGTTTCTGTCACTGATAACTTGTGTAATTCTGTGTAAAAGCTTTGATTTCATGTATGATAGTAACACAAGTACCTCAGAGGATACCAGTGATTCACATACAGCTGCAGTCTGCATCACTCACCATTCAGAGCCCTCTGAGCACCAAATGTTGTTTTAATCACTTCCGCCAATTATCAGAGATCGAATCAGAAGGCCAGAAATAAATGGTAGTACTTCATAAAGTAATGGTTCTCCTTTCATCCTTTCCTCTTAAAAAAAAGCATAATAATACAACATAGGCCTTGGCGATTTGGCAAAAAAAAAAAAAAAAAATGGTCCCAAAATATATTTTGTCATATCGTCCGATTTCGATTATTATCACGATTTCTTTTGTATTTTTTTCAAACTGCCAGTTTTAAGGCATCTGTACTAAAAACTAAAGAAACTAGAGATTAGTTCAACATTTTACAAAGTTATGAACAAAGCAAATTGAATAAGATGCACTTAGAAAAATATAGAAACCATTTTAACTCAACAGTACAACAAATGTAGATAAATATTAATAATAATAATAGTTTACAGACAAATTGCTCCCTAAGAGATAATGAAAACATATTAAAATGTCAACATTAGATGATGTAAATGTAGATGATACGATTGATTGCTTCTTTGGTCTGGTGGCTGCACCGCTAGTTGTGACTAGACTGCTAAGGCTACTAGTGCCGCATTTTCATGCTTTCCGCATAATCACTCAGGAAGTATTTCTTCAAATGATTATACAGACCTATTGTGTTGCCAGTTTTTAAGAGCACCAAAGGCCAACATACCATGCACATCGGCTTCATTGCTCGACTTCACTTTGGAGATATCCAAAACACGGCACCACAACACAACCGACGTTGAATAAATTTTTGCTAACTATTTCGCATCCCTCAGCTCTGTGTTTAGCTCCATGATTGGTCATTCTGTTTACCTCCCCCTGTATACTTATCCGGCAATTTACAGAAGTGAACAGGAAACGCTTGACTCTGATTGGCTGTTGTGACGCACATTGCTGCTATGTTTGATCGAGTGATTAGCTCACAGCTAATCACTCTGATCGAACTGAAATTTATCACGATCATAAATCACAATCATATAATCGCCCAGTCCTCATGCAACTCATGGTCCATACAACATGTTAACCCTATCGAAATACACTGTGTCAGTTGTTGAAGCAGAGAACTAAGCTGAAATAACAAACTCAACACACACTTAAAAAGATGCAAAAATAGAAAAATCCCAATATATCAGTGCCTTGTGCATCATTGACCTGAGTTGCTTAAACAAATGGGCTCTTTAAAGGCTATGTACCACTCTAAACATTTCCTAACTGGAGTCTACACTTACACCAACATTAGTGTACTGGTCAGACTTACTTAAATTAGATACATTACAAAGCAGAGCTGACCCCATCTGCAGCAGCATCCCCTGGGGGTAATACACTTAGTATTGACAAGGACCATTGAGACAAATGTCTATTAGGGCTAGCACTTGCCAGAGTCTGTTGGGGGACCTCAGGATTGTATCCCTGCAATTTCCAGAGTATTTGGTACCTTGAGTAGGAGTTTTTACTCCCTAGCAATAAATCAAGCTCTACTGAGTTTAATTAAAATGACCGTACAAACTGTTGTGACTCAGAGATTCATCTAAATGTGCTTCAACTAGGGATGGGAATCGAGAACCGGTTCTTGTTGAGAACCAGTTCCAAATGGAAAAAGGTCTTGTGAGAGGCAGTCTACGCCAACGGGAACACTCGACCCGACCAGAAAACTCCTCAAAATTTTGCGCGGGACTCTGCCCCGCGTAGCCTAGTCCTCTTTTTGGGGATCCAGAATATGGTCACCCTAATTTGACTTAATACTGACCAAGTAAATGCTGTACAAATAGTTTGTCATTTTTTTTAGACTCTCACTGAAGGTGGCATACATCTTTTTCTGTTATCAGAGACTCAATAAAATTTTGAGTCACCGGTGAAACCTATGGTCTACTTTTTTTAAATCAAAGAAAGGCATTGATAAGGGAATCGTTCAAGAATTTAATTGATAAGCAGAATCTTTAATGGCATCGACATCGATAAAATCTTATCAATTCCCAACCCTAGTTTCAACCAAGTTTATGCCCCTATGATGACACAATGAAAAGTTGGTGCTAACCAGCATCAAAATTACCAGCAGTAGGTTGAATGAGTTATGCTAATTTTATTACTGCTGACCAAGCAGGAGTGCACCTGCAGAACTGGTTACTAGTGAATGCATATGCACATCATATGTCGGCAGTCTTTTCAAACCTACAACACATAACAATGTAGACGTACAATGCATATTTTAGACCCAAAACGCTTCAAGGATTATATCCAACCTGGACTAGGGATGCCAAAGGGTCTGAATGAGGTAGTGGAGAGTGTTACCAGAGTGAACTGACTCATTTAACCTACTGCTGTTGCAATTCACCTTTTGTATTTGAAAAAAAAAAAAAAAAAAAACATCTTAAATAGCAGCCACAAAGGTCAAGGTTTCGAGGCTCTGTGGTGCAACACTAAATCAAAGAAATCCAAAGAGGCACACTCTCTCATGTGGGTAGACACTGTGCTCTGTGACCTTGTTGCACATACCTTGAATACTTATGTATCATCACTATTCCTCTGTCTGAAGCACCCTTAACAAGAATGCTGAAATGAGTCATCTTGTGAGCAAGAGTGCAAGGTAGAACAACTTTCTCAGACGGCGAGACATCAGCGAACAACAGACGTGAGGCAAACGCTCAAGTGATCACTTCAATGCGTCACTATACCGCTCCAGGGGTGAGACTTCTCCTTGACTGTCTTCACTGTTTACAGGGAAACACGCAGCTATGACACTGGAGCTTGGGAAAAGGGTGTGGTGCATACTCTGATAGTCTTGAAACACACTGTAAATAAAACACTCAACTCATGGATTTCATTTACCTGCTCCCTCTGCACTTCAGTTACAGTGAGAAACAAGACACTGAAAGAGGCGACACTGAACTGAACTATCATTAATCTGCAGAGGGCTGTGTTTAAGAGATAAAGTCCTCTGCTTACCCGCGTATTAACAGTAACTGGTTAGTGGTTATGAAATGGGGCACTGGGCTGAAACAAACAGTGTTTTTAAATTGAAATGATCTTTTTTTTCTGATCCTGTTCTGTCAGTAGCGACACATGATCGCTGTTTGGATTCAGGTCTGTATCCTCTGGTAGAAACTCAAATATGATATGAGGTCAATTGGCAACAATTAGCACCTGTAAAACAAAATGTACAACCCTAATTCTCAAAGAGTTACGACACTGTTTAAATGTTGGTCAGGTTTCAACATTTAAATTGCAAAAGTGCAAAATGGCATAATATGGCATATAATAATAATAATACATCAGATTTTATAGTGCTTTATCGGAGACCCTCAAAACGCCTTACATTGGATACATCATTCACTCATACAGTCACACCTTGGTGGCGGTAAACTACCTTAGTAGTCACAGCTGCCCTGGGCCAGACTGACAGAAACGTGGCTGCCAGTTTTGCACCACACAACACTCACAATCAGTTGTGAGGACACCCACTGGGAGCAAGGTGGGTTAAGTGTCTTGCCCAAGGACACAATGAGCAGACTAGGGATAGGGCGGAATCAAACCGCCAACCTTCCAGTTATTGGATGACCGCTCTACCTCCTGAGCTACTGCCACTATACGTTGAAACTAAAAACAAGAAGATCCAAAAAGGTTGGGACGGGTATAATAACATCATCAATTTGCAGGTATATCACTCTGTGAGACACTAATAGTGCAACAATTTCAAGATTAATGTCCTTCCGCATAAAATGTGTCGTGGATTTAATCAACTACAGTATTTAATGTCATTTTAAGTTTGAGGGAAACTGGAGAAATCTCTGTACAAAGACAAGGCCAATCTTATTTGTTCAATAACAGGAACCTAGGCAGAGATAGACTTCTTTGTTTAGGTTGGATTTTATTTTCAAACCAGCAACAAAACAAACATCACTCCCTATATAGTGATTTAACCACATTATGAAAAGTAATCATTTTATTTCCCACAAGACAATTTTGTCTGTAGCTGCCTCTACTGTTTAGTTTGTTAAATGGCGATGTATTGGATCTGAGCTCTTGTGTATTCTGACAAAGTAGATTAAATCACTGAAATAAACAACTAAATTCAAATACATTCAAAGTTGATCTGTTGTCGTTGTACACAGCAAACTGCACAGATACAATTCTGAGCTGAAGCCTTGATACAGACTTCTGTAAAACAACAAACAAGACAAGGTTACCCTGAACACGCCTGGACTTGTCACTGTTTGCCTGTCAGTGCTGAAAATGCCAAACTGACTGTAACTCACAATATAAATTATCCTTTGATCAGTCCTAACCTATTCACTCATTAAGACTGCATCTATCATGGTAGACAATGCTGTGCCGCATGGCAAAATCACGTGTGGTAAGTCTGAAAACCTGCTGCAACAGTGTTTCAATACATTAGCACGTCAGAGGGTGCAGAGTCAGCCTGCTGTTCCACACCAGGTGGACTTGGCAGGGCTGGCCTCGCTCTACATCCTGGATTAGACTTGGCTGACAGACATAACAAAGAGATTGGGGCTAATAGACGTTTGCCTGAGGAAGGCAGCTGACATGATGCAGTTTAAAGTGTAACAGTTATGTCCATAGACGAGAGGATAGATATTTAGTGTATTCATGTGAGTAAAATATGTAGGTTTTACTGTTTTTGCACAGAAAGCCACATGTCAGTGGGTTTCTGAAAAATTACTTCCATTGATTGCTGTTTGTAATGATTTATACTCCGTGTATTTTCAGACTCATACTGCTGGCTCATAGCCTGCAATCACAGTGTAGTTTATCTGGAGCAAAGGCTGAGCGAGGAGAGAGCCTGACAGGAAACTCAGAAGGCACAGTATACTGGGCCAAACTGCATCAATGAGTCAAATAGTTGCTTCCAATCACAGTGGAAAATTCTAACTTCATTTTAAAAATACATCTAAAAACAATGAATTCAGCTACAGGAGAATTACCTCTCTGAATAAAGTAGGGCTGGGCGACATGGCCTCAGATCAATATCACGATATATTGAGCAGTTCACCTTGATAACGATAAATGGACGATTACTACTCCACAAGCTGCTCACCCCCTCCCACATTAACTTCATCTACTTCAGCCACCGCTCCAGCAGCTACAACTTTTGAACCGTCTTCCATCTCCTCACCTGTCTTTACCTCTTTGTTACAGACTGGATAGGGTGGAGTCACGTCTCCGACTTAGGACAGCATCTTAAAGGGACATGAGACCATAGCCTATCTTCACACATCCAAAACCAACTTTTATTATTTTGACACCGGATATATTGACATGGGCAAAATGACATTTTTATCATAAATTTCGGTATCAGTAAATTTTTGGTTTATCACCCAGCCCTAGAATAAGGTCAGGGTTTTTCCTGGCTCAAATTGAGGCAGAGGTGGCACCATCCTGACCATGCGCCATGAAGTGCATGTATTTGTAAATTCAACTGACTCACTTTCTTTTACAGGCAACATACTTTAAGTTAAGAGTTCAAAAAACAGTGTGACCATTATCATGTTAAAGCATTCATTTATTAAAACTATATACATACACAAATCAGCTGGCAACTTTAAATTGAAAGTACACTTCATCCACACATCTCGCAACCATACAGAACATTTCAGCCTCCTCTTTTTCATTCTGAAGAACCTCCTCATGCACTCCTTGTAGTCCAAGGCCTCCTGGTCTGGTCCATCAACGGCCACCTTACAACAGACATCCAAGTGCCCCTCCTTCAGTCTGTTCCACAGAGGTGTCTTCACCTTAAACAAAACAATTCATCATGCATTAAGTATTTTTGTTTTTATTCTGATTCAGACATGAAGAGTGATAGTGTTTTCAATCATATTTTATATATATGTATACGCTGCAGTGTCCTCCCTAAAAAAAAACGACAACCAATTGTTTCTTAAACTATCTAAACTGTTATCTTAGTTTTTGTAACTTTATTAGTTGAGTGTTTTTAGGTACTACCATCTTTAATATACTTCTCCTTCTCTTCTGCTGCTTTGTGAATGGCTGTCACCTCATGTCTTTTTAATGTGTCCAGCCTGTAGTTGGTTGATGGCTGTCTCACTAAGGAGGCAGCAATTGCCTGCTGTGTTGGGGCACAGTGCTTTTGGCATTAATAACAGTGCATGCCTTCCTCAGTATGCCTGAGCCAGGTAAATTGATTGAGCCACTGCTTGTCAAAGCCACTGGCTCTGTGTTTTTGAGAAGATCTGGAAAGAGGAATAAAAACCACGTACACGTTGGCTTTGCGTTGTTAGGCTCCTAATTGGAAACAAATTAATTAATTACCCTCGTCCTGTCCTGCATTCTGACCCTCGCGATCACCAGTCCCTTGTGAAGTACTTTCACCAGGACTCTTGACTTTCCTCCTCGCGAGGTCGCTTTTTAAAGTACTGGCTGATTTTGCCTGTCATATCTACAACGCTAAAAAACGGAGGAAACTTTTTTTTTTAAATAAACACGTCATGCTTGGATGCAAAAAAGACGAGCAGTATTTACCTGTTTGTACCATCCGGCAGGGAAACTCAGGACGCCGATAGCACCAACTAGCGGGAAAAAAAACTTGAAAAAACATGATTCGATCCGTTTCTTCTTCGGTAGATGCTTCAGGTCTTTCCGGTGCACTGCTGTTGATATAGCGCCTCTATAGTGGCGCAACGCTGCAACTGCAGTTAAAATACGTTGCTGCTGCAGAGGGACATCAATCGCTCAATCAACACAGCTGGAGCTTTACGCTGTGTTGAGCGAAATAAATCGCTCTGGCCGGGGGCGGCACAAAATTAGGTGGAGGCGGCCGCCACGCAATTTTGAACGCAGGAAAAACCCTGAATAAGGTGTACCTTTCCAATGAAATTATTACGTGGGATTGGATTCCTACATAAAAATTCATTTTTACTGGGACAATACACCATATACCCATCTGTTATGTGAAAATCTAACTATGTTGTCATCAAATACTCCATATGTGTGCCACAGAAAACGTACAGATTACTGGCATTGTTCATAATGTCAAGTAATTTGTCCATAGTCCTCTTCTCTCATCTTGTGTCCTAATGGTTAATGCGCTACAGTCTGGAGAGTTTAGGCTTTGCTAGACACAAAAACTGTAAACAGGATACATCTTGACTTTCACTGTCAAAACATAACCCCCCTCCTGCCAGCCTCTGAAGGTCAGTCATCACAAATGCAATCTATTTTAGATGCGTTTCATGTAACCCTATCAGCAGCTCTCAGTTCTTTTGCCCAACTCTGTGGTGAAACATGTAAACAATAAGAGGTGGATAAAGTTCACATCACCTGTTTTGAAATGCATCTAAATAGCAGTCAAGAGTTTCAAGTTCAACCTCAAAATAACCACCAAAAAGTACAAATAAACTGAGGAGGCTGTATGGAGGCGGGTTGTTACATGTACTTGTGGGATGAAGAAACAAGAAACCAGTAAAGCTGGTTTAAGAGATGAATTCATGAATTGAGAGGGACAAACAAGAACTATGATACAAACTTAAATGTCATTGGTTCATCAACCACCAAGTCTATTTGAGATGGTGGTCGAGGACAATCTTAGAAAAAGCAAACTGTCATTCAGGAGGTTTATTAAGGTGGAACCAGCAGTCAGAGTCGGCCTTTCTATGGAAGTTGACTCCTTTATTTAATTGACTTTGAAACAAACAGAACTTGTAATGATGCCTCTGTGTGACTAAGACAAAAGCAAACAAGACCAAGGTTGGCATAAAACGATCCTTAAGTGCAACAGTTTTGTTTTCGTAAACTTTGGGAGATACTCTAATGGGGTTGACCAGTTAAAGGGATATTCCAGCGCAAAACTAATTTAGGGTCAAACACACCGTAACACCAAGTTAGACACCCACTTGAGAGATGAATGCTGCCAACTGCTTGCTTCTCATTCTATACCAACCTCACCAACTACCACACAATAGCAATGCACAGCAGTCTATGGAACCACACACAAACCTCAACCAAAGCGCCACTCTATAGCCACAAATAATGCCCAGAACAGCATCTAATTTCATCAACAGTATAGAGTCCCCGCCATAGCACTAGCCATCAAACATCTTTTTAACTTTGCCTAATTTCTTGGCAACACAACTCACCTACCCTCTTCCAGCAGCCCCTTGTTTGTAGCGAGACCTCGGGCCAACCCATTATGGACTGCTGCGGGGTGACACAGCTCAAGGAAGAACATTTATAATCATTTCTTTATCACTTCCTTGAAGTAATAATCACCATATTAATCATTTTGCACTGCAGACGCGGCAGTTCTTCTGCCTTAGCGTCTTGGTCTGATTGCATTTCAATGCCCTTCTTTGACTTGTGTGCATGCATTATAATATTTTTGGTGTTTGCATGACTCTGGGTATGATTTTGTTGCTTCTGTGGGTTTAAATTGGTGTTTTAAACTATTTTAATTTCTCTGTGCTATCTGGCTTAATCGTCTGAGGAGGGATTTATCCACATGCTAGTTTTTACTTTTTGACCTCTGTGTGTTTTCTGTGTGTTCTCGGTGATAATTTGCAGGTCTGTAAACCTGTGCATGTGTTAAAAGTATGAATATCTAAAAAAATAGGTGTTATCTCTTGGCTACATTACCATATGTTGCAGCCTTAGTATTGGTAACCATTGGTAACCAAAAACTGGAAGCAACAACATGATGTGACAGACAAATCTGCATTTTGCTGCACTGCCAGCTAAATCAGGTTTAACTATACTGTATGCATTCAGCGTAACAACCTGGCTTTTTGATGTCTGCAGCCCTGGCCTCAACTTCACCTCCAGTATTTAGGATCTTACACCAACGATCATACAACAACATCCTGCAAGTGGAAGAAGCTGGCTTTGAGCTATCAGACAGACTTCACCCTTTAGTGTGCTCTTGTTTAATGGGATTTTTAGAGGGCCTCAGAGCCTCCTCTAGACCCAGCAGAGCCCCGTGTTTGGTTTGCTGACAGCCAAAAAGGCTTTTCTGAGAGTGGATATGAACATCTCTGCCTGTTCTAGGAAGTGGCTCAATGATACACATCCTGTTTATATTCAGGGGAGATAAGCTCCTCTTCAGCTCGCGCTTCAGTTTGAACAGATTTCTTGAGTTTTTATAGACTAAGGCAGGGTGATTACATATGTTAATGTGAGCTGACATCTTGTGCTTTGCTTGGTCTAACATAAAAACTGATCCACTCTTTTAAATCACATTTCAAAATTCACTTTCTTGGACTTACTTTTACATGATGCATGATTTATTTATTTTATTGCCTACATACCTCTTGTTTAACCATGTTAGTTATCTATATTATTCTATTTTATCTGCATACGTATCTTACAATTACTTTTTAACTATTTTTATTCCTGTTGTTTTTAATCTCCTCACCGGTATCTTATCATTTTTAGTCCTGTTTTTACCATTTTCCCATGTTTTAATATACTCCCTCCCTTTTCATTATTACTCTTATTTTACTGTCTTATTTTTTATTTCTCTTGCTTTCTCTTTTAACCGTCCTCTGTCCACCTTTTTTTTTTTTCAATCTTCCTGATTTTCCTTTGTATGTTTCTTCTTCTGTTTCATCTGTTAACGCACTTTGTAAACAGCTGTTTTTAAAGGTGCAATATAGATAAAGTCATTATTATCATTAAAATTATTATAATTACAATTATTCTTTCCTGTAAAGATGAAAAGCTACATTTATAGTCTATCTTCACACAATTCAAACCATCCTGAGGTTTTGCTGCGATAATCCTGATTGGTCTGATTTGGGTTTCAGTTGTTACACGTAAAGAATAAAGTACAGTAAAGTACATTTTTTCTCCTTTTTCTTTTACCTCCATCTTATTTCGACTTACTATCCTTTTAGCCTTTGTTTTACTTATAATCTTTTCCTTTTGTTTTGTTTTTTTCGTGTCCATTTTTATTATTACATTTTATCATTAATATTACCATCATTATTATTTTGTTATTGTATTATCATTATTAATATCCCGTTTCCTGCTTTCTGCCCTCCTTTTCTATTTCATTCTTTTTCTTACCTATTTTACGTTTTTATTTTGGTCCTCATGGTCTCATCTTATGTTGTAGGGTTCTTGTATTGCCTGGGTTTCTTATGAAAAATGAAACTGGCCTTCAATTCAGAGGCCTTGTTTTTAACTGAGCTTTTGTTTTTATTTGTTTTTACTTTCATGTGCTGATGTTCTGTTCTCTAAACTGTTGTCAAAGCACTTTGTAAACGTCTGTTTTTAAAAGTGCTATAAAAATAAAGTTATTATTATTTTTATTACAGTGAGAGGGTGGTTACGCAAAAAGTGGGATGCTACAGGTTGGTTATTTGGATACCTTAGGAAACCCAAATATTGCATACTGACCAGTGCCATACTGTTCCTAGCTAGACCCTTTGGTGAAAATGCATCTGCACTTACAATCTACTGACCTGCATTTTTCCCATTTTTCATAAATGAAAGGTTTTGGTGCTCTTTTAAGGTAGAAATGGGTTTAAAATATTTTGCAAATTATCATACTCTGTTTCTTTTTGCAGTATACAAAACATCCCAGCTTTTGTAGTAAAAAACTGTGTGTATTTCATCCCCCTTTATCACAGAATTTGTTGTTTCTCCTAGTTATTTTCGCTGACCTAAGCTGCATCATCCCATTGGTAGTTGTGCTTCTTGTCCCCTGTTTGCTCTTTCTGTCCTTGTTTGATCTGCAAAAGTGTTGTTGATGTTTCTTTTCTTCCAGAAAACTGAAAGGTGCACCGTGATTACGAGTGTTGGGTTCGGTAAGTAGTGCATTTCACTCACAGCAGGAAACAGGTGTCAGACTTCATAGCGGCACAAACCACCACTTCAGCTCTGCAGTTAAATGCTCTGTTTCTACAGCTGGTGAACCACATTCAAAACCCCATTTCAATAGCTTATTACACAGCCTTTCTTTCTGTATGTCTTTGTTTCTCTTTTTGTTTGTCACATTTTTGGGCATATGTCTCCCATTTTATCAATCCGACCATATTTTTCATGGTAGACATTAAAAAGTTAAGCTGTTTCTAAAAAGAGTTAGAATAAATCTTCCGTGATTTATCCCTGAAAGATTTTTAAAAGATTCACTGATGGCAGCAGAAACTAATTTAACCTTCTTAATGGTGTATTTTGAAAGATTTTAAGGGCGAACCTTGGACCACTGAGCAACAATCCAACTCTTTTTTCTCTTTAGCACAGGTAAGACCCTTCTGGTATTGTCTCTGCTCTCTTCAGCAGCAGGTAGGCTCTTCATGACTGAGGCTGTGTATTCTAAAACACTCCAAAACAGAGACTAAAATGCTCCGTATTTATTCTCTTTGAATAGCAACTCACTCAAACTCTGCTTTCTCTTTCTTCTTCACCCTTTCTGACCTCCAACCATCATCCTTCTCACTATTATCAGAGAGACCTTCATGTTTCCTGCTCTCTTCTTCTCTTCCCTCATCCTCTCACACTTCTTGCTCCTCTCTATCTGCTCCAAAGGCTGCTGAACCCTCTACAGGCACGAGGCCAACAGCTTAATTAACAACTTTTCACACTCCAAAAACAATAGTGAATAATTTAACTTGACTTTATAAGATATTAATAGACTTATTTTTGGAGCTAGCACAAAAACTAACACTTGAATGTAGAAATCCAATGACAGGACTCCAATGATACCGACTCTCATATGAGATAACTAGTTAACCATTGATTCCTATGATGCTGAGACATTTACAACCATATGCGACGGAGCGCCAGTAAACGCCGCGTCATTCCCCGACTGGCGCGGGTTTCTCCTCGTGGCCTCCTCGTGCCGGGAGTGCGCAAAGAGCGCGCTCTTTCCCCGCGAGGCCAAACAACATCAAACTGTGTAACTGTTTCCCCACACCTGTACACCGCAGTTCTGCACTCCAACTGACCGTTTCCTTTTTCATCTAAACTCTTTTCTCCCCTGTCAAAGCGTTTGAAGGTACACACTCGACAACACGCCACGCACACACGCCCACTTACCTGCCGCCATCTTCAGAGCCAAACCGGGGCACTTCCTGGTTCCTCAGTAATAGCGCAAGGTGGCGCGCTTTTGGGGGGGTCATGTGTTCGTCGGATTATACCATTATAGCTCATTTGTGATATTGTGTCTGATTTACCATGTTTTCAATGAGTACGGTCAGATGTATGGAGGGCTATTAGTGCCCCTTTTGTCCATGTTGCAATGTCAGATTTATTGATGAATTATGAGTTGTATTTTAAATATTGTATCTTAAACGACTATAATTTGTTTATGGATGTGCCCAGGGGAGGGGCTAAGGGGTATTTAAAGAGGGCTTTGCTCACTCTGAGAAGAACTCTTGGCCTAGTGGCAACGTGGGTTACGAGCATAGACTTTATAGACTGATGTTGTCATGTAGTCATTGTAAGACTGGTTTGTGCTTAAGTCCTCTTTTTTTCTGTGCAGCTCCATTTTTGAAAGTTATTAGGGGGTTCATGTTTTCTATGATTGACACTTGATACAGCCTATGGGCGTACGAAGATTGCGTAGCTCACCCGGGGGATATGCTGTTTGAGCCGAGCGTCATCACTTCAAATCCGTATACTTGTGGAAGGCGGAACCAAGTTGCCCATAGTATATACAGACTATGGTTATGAATGAACGAGTGAAAGTCCTTCTGAAAACCTGCTGTAAGTACATAATTTATTTGTATGGGGTTTTTCTGTTTTGTTTTGTGTCCTGCACTCTAAATATTTTTGCCACTGTTTGCTGTTTTTGGAGAGTTGGTGTGAATAAAAAAACATCACATTGGAGTTTCGATTGTGCGAGTACCATTTTTTTGTCCTGAACAAACCCGTGACACTATAATAAACTTATAAATAAAACGTGGCATTAATTTGAGCAGAGCTTATAGAATTATGATTGTGACTGTGTTTATATCTTGATTGCTAGTGCTTTGTTAAATCTTTCCTAAATAGTGTGTGATAACTTTTTAGATTTGGTATGAGGGGGCTCTGAGAAGGACTTTAACTTGAAGTAGGGTGACCATATTCTGACTTCCCAAAAACATAACATGACTACGCGGGGGCCGAGTCACAAAGTCGCACAAAGTTAATTTTGAGAGTTTTTTTGAGTCTTATCGAGTGTCTTTTACATGCTTCTAACTCAGTAAGCCCATGTGACACAAAATCGAAACTAACGTTCAAAACCACAGAGAATTGAAGGATCTTATAAACTTCCCTGGACAAAGCTAGACAAAGCCGGACAGCCCCCCAAAAATGAGGACATGTCCGGGTAAAAGAGGACATATGGTCACCCTATTTGAAGCCCTATTTAAAAAAGGCAAAAAAATATTAACTTTGACGCCCTTATGCAGTAAAAAAAAAAAAAGTTAAAGTCTGTGATTTATTGAACTCTTGTTTTATTTGTTTTTCTCAGCATGCAGATAATAGTCATGGCCTTTTTTAATCTTCTGTAAAATAAGACATGTTTACTGTTTTATTTTTACCCTTTCGATGCTTCTAAGACTATGATTTACAGACCTTGTAATACTCCTGAATGCTGTGACCTCCCTTTATATTTCCCCAGTTATAGAGAACCACTATGTTCTTCTTATATTCAGCTCTTTTGCATTTCCACCTCTCATCAGCTCTGATAGTTTCGAAAAGTCCATTAAAAACTGCTCAAGGACAAAACGGCGCTTTGACTAACACCATGTAGAGCTGTGAGAGCGTTTCAGGTCTTCTTAATATGACTTTACTGCACAGCTAATTAGAATTTTAATGAGACTATTTTTATATTTCTTTCCATCAATCCCCACTGAAGTGTCCTTTAAATGGCAGCAAGATGGTAAAGGAAAACTCCCAGATGATGTGCGGTGAGTTCTGCACATTAAGTTCTTTCAGGGGGGGAAGGAAAATAACAGATATTTAAGATGTTAGAGTGTCTGATCTCTTATGTGTCAGTCTTTGAGCTGTTTATGATCCATTTTTGGAGATAAAAACTTCTTTATTCCTCTTTCACTTTAAGTATGAGCATAAAGGTGAATAAACTGGAACATTTCAGTCTGTAATCTACCCTCAAAATGTTGAGTTTTATGGATTATCAGAAAAGACACTTGCTTCTTCTCAAAAGCCACAGGTAGATTCTGTGATTTCTATCTATATGTGAAGAGTGCATGTCCTTTCATTTGACTCTAAAGGAATTATCCTTTTATTTCCAGGTCTATGGACACCATAAATGAGGCATAAAGATGACACAAAGGGCTGAGCAAAGATTTCTAACTGACTTGGAGCTGCACACCAAAGTCTACCAGAATACTGAGTGCGTCAGCGACGAGGGTGAGTGAATTTGATGTTTACAATTATCCTACTTGATAATAGCTGATAGTTAAAGCCAAGTTGTTTCCTTGTTTTTGCATGCAAGTCTGTAGATGGTGTTATATTGACTTGATGCTCTCTGCCTGTGTCTGACTTCCTGCCCGGGTCAATCTGCTCTGTTCAGTCTGATGTGTGCTGGACATGGCCCCAGTCAAAAATAGAGTTGATGTGTATTTTTAGCAGAGCAGACGAGGAGAGACACAAAAGACGGTCAGTTCACTGTTCACTTAATGTCTCTGCAACAAACAACCTGAAGGAACTTATAAAAATGAGGTCATTTTACATGGTCGTAACATAACCAGGTAAAAAAAAATTGTGATGGGAATTCCAACGTTTTTTAGTGACTCATATCATTTTGAGGCAAGAAGATACATTTGTTTTTAAATCTCTCAAACAGCTAACCCCAAATCAGCCATTTTTATCAATGTTTCAATCAATATATCATAACTATGCATTTATTTCCACTTAAATTGTAAACTGTAATAATGATAAACAGTATCATCAACATATAATACTATTTTTGGGTAAGTTTAGGACAAAAACGATATTGTATCATCAATTTCCAGTTCTCTAACCACACATTTTTTAAACCTACAGCTAACTGGCTGTATGGTTCACATATTAACACTGCATTGAGTCAGTGCATGTTGTGCTGATGGCCTAGCACTGTTTGCAACCGATCACCATCTCAGAAGTCAATGTGGAAGAATCTTCACCACTCTGTGAGAGACTGCAGGAGCAAGTAGTTCAACAATCATAGGATAATGTTCTTGAGCATAAATTAAAAATAATTTAGAACCTTATTATCTACACAAAATATTGTATTACATCTTGAGGGAATGAAGAATAATCTCTGGGGGGGGGACATGAGAAAAACAGACATGAGAAAAGTGGGAATCACTGCATCGGCTGAATATCACCTCCAAAAACCCTTTGCCATGAACACAGATTATCTCTGCATCCACAAATGTCAATTCAGATTGACCTTGGTTTAGTGAAAATTGTCCTGTGGTTTGGCCTATCAGAATTTTACACTCTTTCTGGAAATTATCTGCTTGTTATGAGTGTCCACTCCAAAGGCAAGCATTTGTGATGGTATGCATCTGCGCCAATGGCATTGGTAGCTGACACATCTAGAGCGACACTATTAACGCTCAAAAGCACTGGGGCGATACCCGCTGCTATTTAGACAATGCCTTTTCGCATATGTTAGTAAGACGGTGCCAAACCACATTTTGCTTGTATTACACCAGTGTGGCTTTGATAGTAGAAGAGTGTTTGAAACTGAAACTAGGATCTTGTTTCATTGCTTTCAAACTGGTCTCCTTGAAGTGTTGTTAAAGAAGAGGTAATGCATCGTGATGAGAAACATGGCCCTGTCCTGGCTTATTTAATATGCTATTATGAGTTTTTTTTAACAGAGGAACACCTCTGTTTAAGTTTCAACATTACATATGTTGTCTTTATACTTTGTTTTCTATTAAATTAGGTGTGTGAATGATTTAAAAACCATAAAAGTCCAACTTTAATAGAAATTGGTGTTGTATTAGCCAGCAGCCCGTTACCCATGTGCCTCATCAATCAAATAATCAAAAGTAAAGAAAACCTGCATAAACCAGCTCACCATGGTCTTGTTTACTTTGCTCTGGTGTTGCTTTGCAGGTTTGCACTCACAATTTTTAACATAACTAAATTATATAACACAAGAAGTGAAAAACGTTGGCGGTTCTATCTCTGTGTTGACAGAGCGCTGACTCATCACTGTTTAGGATATGTTGTTTGTACTTTGCTCTCGTGTTTGCTCATCACTTCTTGTGGGTGGATCAGCGTCCAAAACCAACATGAAAACAACGAATCAACAGCATCTGAAGGACTCTGTGGTTTTTCGTGTGAACACAACTAACAGGCCTGTGCGTTAAAACATGACATTTTTTACCCAGGTATCAAGCATCATATTTCGTGACTAACAAAAATAACAATATAGAAAAAAAGTTTCTTTAAATAAATATTTTATTTGAAAATAAATACATTTTCTTAAAATAGAATCAATAACATTACAAAAGCTTTGGGGAAGAAGGAAAGGAGAAGAATGGGTGGGGAGTTTAGGGGGGTTTACCCAAATGAATGATGTGTAATTTTGGAACAAGGAGTACAATCTCACATGTTTATCTACCATCTTAAGACAAGTTCCCACAAAGTGTTGTACTGTACATTCTCAGCTGCTCTGTGGGAAAGTGGTGGCATCCCTCACGCTTGCTTTAACATGCAGTCTACTTGGTCTTAAAGCTTCAGGTCCTGCACGCAAACTCAAACTGTATCTACACACTTGATTTGTAAAAAAAAAATTGTAGGATATAATCTTTTTTGTCAACACATCAAATCATCCACTGATTTACACTTACATCTGACAATGTTTTCTGAAAGTACCTTTAAATGTGTCTAGATCAACTTCACCTCTAGTCTACAGTACAAAGATAGAATACACAAGAAGGCTGCGCTCATTGTTACAGCAGTAATCAGAGGCCACTGTCTCGCTAAGGCCAGAAAAAAAGATTTACACATGAACTGTGAGGTTGTGAGTTGCTCTGGCTGCAGTTTGCCAGGCAGAAAGTGAAACAGAGTGGCACTTTTCCGCCTTTTTTTTTTTTTTTTTTTCTACCACAGCGTTTCAATGCCCGTTGTTTGATTGGAGAGCTGGAGATGGCAGATCTCCAGAGAGAGACAGGGACAGCAGCAGCAGCACAGTGGTATTGGAACAGATTAACACAGTGCACCAGCGTGGCCCTGACCTCTCTGACAGCTCCACAAATAGCCTGACGAGAGCAGGAAGTTCTCCCTCAACCAGCCTACAGTGGCGAAGCAGCAACCTTGACAAAAAAAAACCTAATTACCAACTGCGCAAAAAAACATGTCCGTTTTATAATTATTGAGTCATTGGAGAATGTGCAAGCCGACCTCAATTAAGACAAGCGTGTGAGAACATGTAATTTGAATCTAATCAGTAGAAAAGCAGCAGAGTAAGCTAATCTATGGCAAAAAACAACAAATGTGCCTGCTTTGTGCTCTTCACTCACTCCTACTGCTGAATGAAATCAATGCCACAGGTAGCGGCAGCTTTAAATAATGATTAAACCAAGTGCTGCCAGGGAGTGCTGTGTCCACACATCTAAGTCTCTCTACCCCATCTCCCTGTGCAGCCTTAAACCGTCTGCAGCACACTTAAAACTACTGGAAACCCAAAATGACAAGATCCGAGGTCTTCTGTACCTCAAGAAGCTAACATTTTCAGACAGATAATGAGCATGTTTGAGCTTGAAGTAGCACCAAAAAATTCTGTAGAGCCTTAGAAATACCGAAAAGTGGAAAAAAATGTATCTTGTGCACAATGTAATCATCTTTTGCACACAAGACAACAAAGCAACTGTTTGCAAAAGACATTTACTTAACATGTCTCTACATGGCAATAACTCGTGCATATAATATAATTATCTTGAGGGAACAAGTAATTTTTTTACGTGCACAAGATCACAACTTGTGTGCATGTGCAAGATAACTACCAGCTCCCTTATGGTTATTATGTTGCATGTGCAAGATAAGAATTTATATCCACTATATAACAATCTTAAGGGAGCATGCACAATACAGATATCTTGTTGGGACAAGTTATAAAGTAGAATGCACAAGATAAAAGTTCGTGCGCACAAGACTTTAACTGGATCTGAAATGGTGCTCATAAGTTCCATCGTAAGTTCGTCCATATGCATGCAAGACAATTACATTGTGGGGCTACGTTATCATATTATGTGCACAAGATAATGACTCATTTCCATGTGCTATTTATAGTTTGCACACAAGATGATTAAATTTGTCCTACAAGATAAATCGTTATGGACACAAAATGAATACATTGTTTCCAAATAACTATAAAATATTTATCTTGTGGGAGCAAATTATTAAACCAACTAGATATATCTTTTGTTTACAGCAGAATTATTATGCGGAAACACGTTTGTTTCTTTCTATGATAAAAACATCTTGTTGGAATGTGTTATTATCGTGTGCAAAAGCAAAGTTAAAAAAAGGAAACTTTAAATATATTTTCTTATTTCTGAGGCTTTATTTTTCAGATTTTTGAGGGTAATTAATAAGTCTCTCTGTCTGTTTCAGTCTGTAATCTTAATTTGTCAAGTCATTATTTCCAGTAGTTTTAAGGAAGCAGGATGTCTTTTGATGGATTTTAAATGTCTCACTTAATCCACCACCCACCCACACACACAAATAACATACAATTTCTTCTATCACACTCTTTTTTTCTTTTTTACTCTTTCTTTTTTTAATCCCACCTCATACCTGGGATCAACATCTTTTTTTGTTTTTTTTTGATTAGCTTTGCAACAGGCTGCGATATGCAGCCAAATGTTGAAGCAGAAGGATGTTACAGCCATATTTAGCAGATAAATGCTTTGTTTTTAACAACACAGTAAACAATGTGCTACTTTGCCAATGATTCAATCACAGCTAATTAGCAGGGAACAGATGTGACGCACTTGATGATTGCAGATTTTATCTGAGACAGGTAAATGACACTGAAAGCCCGAGAATCAATGCGGCACATTTCAACACGACCAATCCGAGATAAACCCCGTCACTTCTCCTAAGATTGCTGCACAACCTCACTCTCCTGCTCTTCAAGGAAATATGTGATATTTTGAAGCAGTTTTTGAAGAGCCAGCCTTCAATAAGCACACAAAAATCTGTCTCAACCCCTTCATCCTTGTACAAACAAATTCAGAGGACTACCTTTTTATAAATTTGTAAAACGTCTGCTACTGTCTGAAGGTGTCATCAGAGATAAAATACATTTAAAGATGCCACAGCATGTAGCAGACCCAGATGGAGAGTCTTTTCAGGCGTTTCCTCTCTGTTAAGTTTACAATTTTCCCAAAGCCTTGGCACTGCAGGCACATGTGCTGAGGGCCAGATGGGTACAGACAGAGCCCGCTGCATCAGGCTGCCTCAATTTGGCCACAGACGACAGATCTTCCTGGCACTGCCTCAAACAAGAGAAACCTGGTGTCTCTGCTGTGTTTCCTCTTGTTACAAGTCTTCCTCAACTCGCAGTGTGAAGGCGTACTAAACACTGTCAAACACAGACACAGAAACACCCAAAACAGAACAGAGAGATTGTCTCCTCTCACTGTGCTACTGTGACCGCTCAGTCATTCTTTGGGGTGTCCAGTCCAGTCAAAACAAAACCGAACCAGATTCAGCCTTCTTGCTCAGCAGCTCACCGTGCTCGGCTGCTGTTTGCACACAAAGTCCGATATGAAGTCAAACTCATTCTGTCCGAGGAAGAGCTCAGGTAGCTCCTGAACACGATCCAAACCAAACTCCAACACCAGTGACGTCAGAACCTCCTCGTCAATCAGATCCATGTCCATGCCGTTTAGCCCCAAAGGGCCGCCGATGTGCTGCATGCCCGACAGCTGGGCTGGACCCACCCGGTACTGAGCACCATTAGGCATGTGGTGGCCATTAGCTGAGCCCAGAGGGTGTCCGTGGTACTGAGTGTTGAGTTTCTGCAGGTGCATGCTGGCCATGAGCTGCTGGGAGGTGAGGTTACCAGGGTGGTACTGCTGTGGGTGCCCACCCTGCTGCTGCTGGGGGTGCATGTGGTGATGCTGCTGTGGCGGACCTTGCCCGTTGTACATCATGTTCCCAGACATCATCTGGTGGTGGTGGTTGGCCATGGGAGCTCCATTCACAGGGCCCCCCATCCCTCCAGGCCCCACCATGCCTGGCCGCTGTCTCATGGCAGCCTCCATGTTGTTCTGAGGGTTCCTGCCGTAGTGCATCACTTGACCGTTCGGTAACCCACGCAAGCCGGGCTGACCGCCGTGCTGCGGAGGTCCGTTCATGCCCATCCTGAAGCCGTGGGTCATGGGCATCATCATGTGTTCAGCCATGGCTGCAAAGTTACCCTGAGCAGAAAAAAAATCAGATTAGATCACTGGCACATACTTGACTCTGGAATTTCAGACATCTCCGAGCAAAAATATTAAACTTTTTTTGTTAATATTATCAAAGACAGAAGAGATTTTCACCTTTGATTTGCCATTTAAGGTGGTAAAAATTTGACAACACCCCTAAGGCAAATGAAATGATAATGATCCACTTACAGTTGTGGTCTCATTTAGTTATCTAACCAACAAATCAACAGTTTAGGAAACTAATCAGCAAGTAACTGTAATTAAATTATTGTTTGTTGCAGCCTTGCTATCATTAATGCAATCAAAATGAGGATCAAATATAAATACACAAGTATGAAGTCTTGTTCACTGATTATAAGATTGCTTGTTGTGTAGTGTGTGTGCATTTTTTAAAAGGATGATAAAGGAAGCTGTCTAGAGTTAGTTAGCTTGACCTCAGAGACAGGAACTCCAAAAATGAAAAACAAAGCAAGGGGTTTTCATCAATTTCTCAACCAAAATCCCATTAAGGTTTACATTAGCCACGTTTATTAGACACATAAATGTAAACTTTTTCAAAACTGAGAAAAATGTATTCATCGTAAAACTGGTTCACCAAGTGTGGCTAACGTTAGCATAACTAGCACCACCAACCTTGGTCCTCCTCACAAGTAAACACAACTTTTCTCTCTACTTACTCTACCCTTGACAAATCATGGCGCCATCTGCCATGTTTTGAACAGGCACCTGTACAGCCAACTTTCTTTTATGATAACAATCACTTTGATTAAACCCCATGACTCAGTATGCTCTTTACTACCAACATGAATGCATCAGATAGTGCAATGCATTTTCCAAATAGGGAAGTGAGCAGCAAAATTGGTTGGTTTGCTACTCAGAACATCTGCCTAGATTATCACCTATGAATTCAGCACAAGTTAAACTTTGACACTGGAGTTTTGGACCTAAAATAATACACATATCAATGTGATCTTGTGCTGACTAGTGAAGGTGACAACTTTTAATCATTGTATCTATTAACTGATTAAATGTGCACATCCTTAGGAATCTATGCCCATGTATTTCCAATATTTCACACATTATTTGGCTACAACTGCAACATGATCTGCACAGGCCGTCATTTTCCAAAGTATAAAGCAGCCGGAAACAGCCCAATTTAGTTGCATAGACACAACGCCATATTGTACTTTAGTGGTATAACGTCTGAATGACATGGACACTAAGGCAAACTAAAAGTGGTGAACTCTCTTATCTCCTCTTACAGCCCATAAAACAGCTTAAAAATACAAAACAGGCTTTAAAGATGGAAAACAATCAAGCTTATTGGTGGGCGAAGTAGAATGGTATGTTTCTGAATTTTGAACTAATGATTTTACGAATGTGACAAAGGTGTAAAGTGTTGCGATTGGATATTTAATGTAATACGGAAAGTAAACAAGTGTGTAATCTAAGCTAATCCAGTATCAGTTAAACTCGGGCCTACAATGATACCCTAAGGACATTATTTAATGTCTATTTAACCAACTAAAAATTTCTGAAAACATGAAGTACTTTAATTTTCGAACAGCTCAGACAGAGAGGCGAACCCTTGTAACATAGTAGGTTTAGTCGAGGCCAGAAACAGCTCAGCACAGTGGCAACTAAAACGTCAATGACAGCTAATATTTTGATGGTGTAATTTCTCAATGATGCAGGCACAGTGGCGTATGAATAGTGACAAACCTCCATGACTGGATAGTCTTAACTCACGTAAACAACACCGTCTCGAAATAGTTAAAACGCAAAACAGGCGAAAACAGAGACAGCTGCTTTTTGGTCCAAGTAGGATTGTATGTGTCAGGGTTTAATCCTACTGCTTCAATTTGAATCTTTTCTTCTTTAATCTGTCTCCTGTGAGTCAGCCAATTTTACAGAAGTGCAATGCTCAAACAGCTGGAGTGTCCCTTTTAAAACAACTTGATCTAAAAAAGAAAAGAAAAAAAACTCCACTCTTTCTCAGTTGAAACTCATCTCCCTACCACAGTTTCTTTCTTCAACCACTTTCATAAAAATAAATTTAAAAAAAAACTCAACTCTCCAGGATCACATCATCAGTGAATTACCACTGGATATCACACATCACACTGACGAGGGAGGGCAGTAATACCCTTGCAGCCAAAAGGACGCAGAGGAATGCTTCCCGAGACCACACACACCTCTCCCCCCTCTCTCCTTAACGCACAACACACAGCCTCTGTCTTCACACAGTCACTATGAAGATCTCCAATTAAGATTAACCTACGGATAAAAACAGATCCTGTCCATGCTCAGAATGTCATTTGCTGTCAATGTGAGGGGCTGAGTGTGTTCTACACCGTGCGTCTTGATGGGATGATCATAATAACATATCCACATCGAGATATAATGTCATGTCTAAGAACAATAAAGACATTTCAAGCGACCTGTGGTCTAGTGAGGCAATGACCCCAGCTGCTTTGAGAAATTCAGCCCTTTTAGAAGTGATAAAACTAGACACTTTCCTCAATAGCCTTAATCCTGCTCAGTATATTCCGCTCTTGTGTTACCTAATTACACACTTCTCTATCTGTGAAGCGGCTCCGCAGATCTGGATTACCATTCAGTTTAAATGCCACTTTGTAAATAGATAGTCTATGGGGGATCATAATTGCTAGTATTATCACACAAGCATAAAACCTTTCTTTTATTCCTCGAGGGTTGAAGGCATTAACAGTTGGATATTTAACATTTAAGCATTAAAAAACCGCAACAAATAGCCTGTAATAGCGCCACAAGCTAACAAAGTGAAAAGGTGAAGCAACCTGCAAACGGGTCTGATCTGCCTGTTTTTTATTTCTGTAAAGAAATAATAAAATGGTGAAGAGTACAAAGGCAAAGTGCAGCTTCTCTACCTGTTCAGGGAGTAACAGAAGGCGACACCTACCCGATGTCTGAATGTGCGATGAATCCGTGCGGAGAAGTTGGATTAGTGCCGGGGTTATTCTCCAGCTGATGCTCCGGCTACATGCAGCCCTGCGGCGGACTCTAACTCTGCGGCGTCTCGGTAGTCAGAGGGAGTTTGTTTTCTGGGTCAACTCGGGGATTATATGCATCTATAAAGCACAGTGAGGGAGAGAGAGATAGGGAGAGGAGGAGCCACCGTCCTCTCCGTCTCCTTTGTTGCCATTGGTCCTCCCCCTTAATCACTGAGCAAAGAAACATTCACTAACTACCTCCACTGATCCACCGGAGCAGCAGAGCGCCGCGCTGCCGGGCTGCGCTGCTCTGTCTGCTGGAAAGATTTTTACCGCCGCCTGCCTTCATTACCCTCCTCTGTAATCCATAATGATCCCCACTCTCTTAACTGAAAGCTTTCTGTTTAAAGAGCAGCAGGGAGGGATTCCTCAGGCTGCTGGCAAAACAGAGGCACCTCTGCCTCAGAGACTAATCATTTTAACAAGGGCTTTAACAGCACAGTGAAGGGGATCTGGCCACATGGGTGGTGCTGTTAAGAGGTTTAATAATGAAACAGTATAATATGACATGACATTAAACTATACAATGAATTGGAATCAATGCTTTAAGAAGTACTTGTTCTACACTTCAATGTTATGTAGCATATTTCAAAACTGCAGTTCCCAGAGCATCCACCAGAGGCTTGTTTCAGAGGCATGGAAAAGCATACCGCTACCCGATCTGTCCCCGAAACCTGATATGTACTACGCCATAATTTTTGACGGTTGGCGGCGCTCTCTGTGGACCAAAAGGTCTCGCCGTGCTGGGCAGGAGCTCTGGCAAATGCCTCGGCGCTAGCTCTGGAGCCCCCTGCTAGCTAGCTAGCCTGTCACATTGCCAGTTTGTTTCTGAATCGATCAGTAGTTTAAATCAAGTTATTAAGTTGAATTAGTTTCGCACTTGCACAGGACGGCTCGGGTAGGTAGCGACTCACTGCCGTAAAATACATTGAGTAGCTACCCACCTGATCCGTACTGCGAAGAATTTAGTATCTCCTTGTTTGTGAAACCTAGCTACCATTCATCTAAATGCTCCACAGCGCTCATTTAAACAACTAACAACAGGTTAGAATAGCTATTAGCTACAACTTTATTCTTGTAAGTCATGATTTTATTACGCCTTTATTCTCGTAAGTAATTATTTTAATTAAAACTTCATTCTTGAAAGTTATATACTTTATTACGACTTTATTTTTGTAAGAAATTATTTTATTATGACTTAATACTCGTAAGTAATTACGAAGTCTAAAATTTTTTTTTCTTAATGTGGCCCTAATACTCTGTTGTAGTTTTCTGTGGTGCCATGGCATAAAATAACAACTACAAAAATTTGTGTTCATAACTTGATGCTAATTGGCTGGTACAGTATATTTCAACATATTCCATACTTAGATGTTATAGCAGCTGTGTGCTATTTCTAGATAGACGCAGAATTTATTAACAGAATATTGTCTTTTCTAACATAAAAATCTTGAACCTAAAAAGGATTTTGCCACAGACCAAAATTTCATATTCTGTGTAGCTCCAAAATTTTGCAAAAGAAGGAAAAGTTTTATCATGCTAGCACTAAAAATATTTTATTTAACACTAAAGATAATGATATGTTGGACACAAAATGATCAACTTTTAGTATTGTTCAAAGAAAATAATTGCTAACATTGTACAAAGTACTGTATAAGACGTGAGGTGATTTATTTTTAACAATAGTAGCTATGTAATTATTTGTGTGGGCACAGCATTTTTATTTCTTACAGGAAGGCTGACTCCAATAACCGCAGATCCCCATTAGAGCCACTTCAAAATGCCAATTTTTTAAAGCAGAATAACACCTTAAAAGTCTAGAGCAAACATAAAAAGATAAATTAATAAATGAAAATACATTTAAAAAGAGGATTTTATCTCTACTTCTCATGTCTTAATTCACATCACCTGTGTGGCAGCTGAGTGTTTCTGACTCATTCAGTTTGATTATGTAAGGGGTACAAGTTATGAATCATCCTGCATAATAAGGTCATGGCCTATCTGACTGACACGTGGGCATGTTTAGCTGTTGGCCAGGTAGAAAGGCTATCCCCTCTCTTTCACCTCTTTGCCTGTTTCTAGATTAGCTTATAGCTGGAGTCAACAATTCCCATATGGCGATCTTGAGCTTCATAACACCTCTTCAAAAATCAGTGGGTTACGTCAGTGATGCCTCTTCTTTTTTTTTCACAGACAACACTGGGTCACCATGACAGTGCTGTTAAGTTCAGTGTCCCAGTATTAAAGCAATGGTGAATCTTTATGTAAAGCACCCTGATAAACTGAACTAACTGAGGTACAAAGTGAGTAAAAAAGGGCAAAAAGCCTTATCAAAGCTGAGCAGAACTGCATAAATCGATAGAAGTTCTCCGTAGTTAGGTTACTTTGGCTCTTTTCATCTGGTACTCATTCATTTGATCCACTCTTATGAAATATAGATAAGTGCAGCTCTAACCGGAGTTTCTTTTTTTTCTTTTCAAATAAGCCGAAAGTTGAAATTGAGGTTCACAGGAGAAACTTCTCTTCAGGATGGAATGAGTCAGTGATTTTTGCTGAGTGTAAAAGTAACGACCATGATCATTTATTAAAAAAGCCTTTATCGAACACAGCTCTTCGATTACACTTGGAGTTTGTTTGGTAGATATCTGTTCATGTTAATTATACAAGACATGTTTGCTAACTTGAGTCCTTTTTACATCATAATTCTGCAACAAAGCCCATCACCACTGTGCCGCAGTATGAGCAGAGTAACCATTAAGTATGATAAACACAAAAAATGACAGCATTTGAAATCTTAAGTACTTTGATAACCGGCCGTTCAAATTCTGCAGAAAAGCTGTTCTTCATTTTGATCCTCATGAAGTGAATAATTAAAGACTAGAGTAATCCTTTACCCAGGTTGTTGATTACAGCATTAGATGAATCTTACGTTCATATCGACCTACCTGTGTGTTAGGTTAAAGTGTAAATAGTGACATGAGGACATTATGAGATGCCTTTCTCCGCCAAGGAGTTGTATATTCCTTCCATTGCGCAAAAGAACCTTGTGTTAATTTTAGATTAGTTTGTTCAAAAGCAACTGCACTTGCCCAGTAAAACAGGTGACAAAAATCACTTCTGTTTGTGGTGGCTGTATCAATTTAAGATCATTATGGCTAAATTCCACAGGATACGGAACGGCTGCGCTCTGCTCCGGAACGGCAGGCGGATCAAATTATAATCAATGTGCGTGATTCTACACAATCTGTCCACCATCCGGCACTGCTGCTGATCGGCTCCTGCAGTTGTATGGAAGTTGTATGCAGTTACAGAGTAAAATATCTGGTTAATTTTCAAAATAAAATGGGAGGGGCCGGGGTTGTGGGATGTGGGTGTTCATATACATCGACGATCTCATTCAATGTCTCACAGTGAAACATGCATGATCTCATGACATCTCGTCCAGTCTCGTGAGAAATATTGGTAATACTGCAAGTACTTCTCCTCGACTTGCTGCAGCGGATCAGATCCGGTGGGCACTGTATGCTTGCGTATTTGATCTGCCTGCCATTTCAGAGCAGAGCAGATCTGCATGCGGTGGAATCCCCGGGCTACAGTCTCCATCAACTTAATTGATCTGGTCAGTGAACCATTTCTGTTGTCCTCATGGTTTAACCTCGTTACGCCAAAAATCAGAAGTCAACAATATACACAGCAAATATGGTTATAGATCACAACCAAGTGAAATTTCACATTGAATCAGTTTGAATGAGTAGAGTATGCTTTTAGATATTTTGGATATGGAGGAGTCAATTCACTGTCCATGTAAAATTCCTTTTTATATGTTTTTGAACCATCTTTGAACCGAATTGAACGGTCTTATCCGTTTAATGTACTCCTCTGAGGGGTGTGGTAAAACCATGACACCCCCATCATTGCAGCTTGATGTAAATCAAACCACCTCCATCCAGCTCTGGATCGAGCATGCACCAGCCAGTCCTTTTGTTTCGTCCTCCCTCCCTGTGTGGAGAAAGTCAGCCCCCTCAGCAGGAGCTTGGTATGTATTCCTGTTGACATACACACACACACACACCCTCTGCTGCAGAGGAATGTGTCCTATTTTTGGGGCCCCCAAAGTCAGCCAGCTTCCAGCCTCTTTCTAATGCTCTATTCACTTGACCATTGTGCTCCTTGTCCCTCTCCTTTGGGAGAGCATTGTGTGTTTTGATCTGCATCCACAGCCTCCTCCATTTATTTACAAGGAGCAGTTGTTCTCTGCAGTGATTGGTACTCTGCTGGAGTCAAGCCTGTATCTTTTCTGCCAAGTACAACTAGAAGATGTAGTCATGCACATTTACATTCATATTATTTTACGGAAATTAAATCACAAGTGAATTATGCTTCATTTGAGTTTCTGCATGTCTTGGACAACCAAAATGGCTGGTGATGTCTGTGACAAAGATGCACAAGCATACTGAACTTTAATTTCAAAGATAAGAAAAGTTTATTAGCGTTAACCACAAATGAAATAAACTTTTTTTTTTTTTTTTGCAAATTACCTCAAGGTACATTTTTGTAAGATTGGTCATAACATTAAGACCCGCTCTCCTGCTGATTTCTCCTCATTAGTTAAGAACACAGATGCATCCAGTCGGCTGGTTTTACAAATCTTTTATATCTTTTAACAGTTTTTCATTTGCCAAGATGTGCATCAAATTCAGACTCAGTGCACATTCAGAGACATATGCAAAATAATGGGATGAAATACAAATACAAAAACATTTTAAATCAGAAATCATACAAACATACATTTGAAGACCAATGCTTGAAATCATAACTTCAACTTCAAGCCTGTAAAGGAAACAGTTTATTACCAACCACACAACTCTACCCCTCTCTGATTAATGTCTCACTTAGGCTCGTGTCTTATGCTGAGGTGAGACTGCATGATCTTTTTGTCTGAAACTATGGCCACTGTCGGATTTGGTGATCACAGACTCATACATTTGTGCCTTGACTTAACCCGCAGACATGACAGACAACACACAGGATTTGACCAATGATGACAGTAGACATGATGGAGGTAGAAGGGCCGGGCTAGACGACACCCAGAAATACTGAGAGGAGTGACTCACCAGTCTGTTGGAGTGTGTCTGCTATTTCTTGCCAAATTTTCTCTCTTTTTTTTCAGTCTGTTGTGGTCATCTCTTGATGACACGCTTTTCCTCTGTCTCACAGCACCAACTCCACTGTTCCTCTTTCACTTTGACATTTTGGTTGTCTACATTTGTGGCGTTTGCATGTGCAGAGCACTCTGTTGTTGCTGGTCAACATCACCGACATATGGGAACGCATTGTAGAAGGCAGACAGAGAAATCGCACATGCAAGGTTTTCTGCAGACGGACTTTGCCTTGATCATCATTCAATTTGGTACAATGAGATAAAATGATCGATAGTCCAGTCAAGTCACCAAATCGAGGTATGACTAGCTGGACTGAAAGGCATGGTTGGTGATCTGAGAAACAGTTGAAAAAAGCTGAGTCGTTGAGGCAGATTTGAAAAAAGCATCCCACCCCCCCAACACAAACCTCTCCCCTCTGTGCTCCATGATAACTCTCCACCGAACCTGTTTTGTCCTCCCCACGACACAGCCCCTCTGGCAGAGCAAAGATCCTATGCTAGCATCAAATAGGATTCACCATGTTGGATTTCTAGTGACTAGCGGCAATAAACGCCAGCTCTGCTAGCAAGCACCGTCTGCAGCTGCCTGGAAGGCTACCGTGTTGACATTGCAGAGACTAATAAAAGTTATTTATGTAACATGTGCCACGATAAAAGGCAAAAGTTACCTGTTCAACAAAAACTCTGCTGTTACAGCATCTGTTTTCAGGACCAAATCCTTGCGGACCTTTCTCCACCGCTCGAAGGATGACCCGATGTTTATTTAAGTTGGATTCCTCACTTGGTCACATTTCCTCTTCGACTTTGCCCTTTCTTCTGTCGGCTTGTGTTTTCTTTCCACTTTTGGCGGTGGGGCAAACAGAAGTGTGTTTTACGCATCCTTCTCCATCACAGCTTCTGTAGCTAAGCTGCTACGCTACTTTCAGCCGCTCAGAGCTCCAAGGAAAAGTGCGAGGGGACGAGTCAGAACTACGGAAGAGGGGTGTGTCGAATACAGCGAGGTGATTGGATGGAGAGGCGGAGCAGGAGATGGACCAATAGGAGCTGTCCGGGACAGATGGCTCCAAATGGTCATTGTTTTTGCAGCCCTGCACCTGCTAGGGTGAACATATTTTTTCCATTCTTTTTTCTCTTCACTTTGTAGAGATCACACTATAGGACCATGATCGCCATATAAACGAGGTTCACAATAAATTCCAATCTCTCCAATCGTCAACCATGCCTTTAACTGTGCATGTTAACATACTGACTTATTCACACATCTCCTACAGTGTTGAGTTATTGACAAGGAAGCAGAACATAATGTTAAAGTACTTTTGCAGCCTTTGTTCAAATACAAGCTTGAGCAGCTCCTAAAAAATGTATAAAGAGGAAGTCTATTTGTAACACTATAACTCTTACTCAAGAAATAAAAAATCAGCATACTTCCCTTAATGTCAAATGTATTTGTACCCATGGAAAGGATCTGTGCACACTGCAGATTACAGGTAAAGGTTAGAGTACTGTGGAGGGAACATAAGACATGGTTTTGTATGCTGTAGGAGAGAGCCTGATCCACGGATAAAATGTCTTCCCTGCATGTTGTAGGACAACAAATCACTCATCTCTGCTTTGCTTTATTGAACGCTGTCAAGTGCTGTTAGACATGGCTGCATGTAATAATGCGACAACCCCTCAGACTCCTCTGCCTGTTTGACCTCATCTGCTTGTCTGAGAATTACTTGCTGGTCAGAGTGAGATAGGAAATGTGCTCTGACAGCTAACCAATGAAACAGTTACTCTTGGTTATCGATCATCACTCATGGGCCGAGCTCCATCTATATCATGACTCAGTGCTGCAGCATACTAATCTTAGGCTGCCTTGAGCCAGTAATATCATGTGTTTGGACTGTGTGCCACATTATGTAATGACCACAGCGTCTATGCAAAGGTAGGAGGCTGGATTGGATGTAATTTGTTTATGTGCAACAGTAAGAACAAAGACAACAACACTGATTCACTTTCTCTCTCTCTGCCTGTTTGTCTCTTTTATTTTCTATCAAGCCTACTCATTTTCTTGTTTTTCCCCCTCACACCGTGTTCATCCAGGTTTCATATTACTCACCGCTCCTTGTTCCCTGTTCTTCCCGCCCCCGCAGCGCCCCCGCCCCTGTCCATTCACACTGACTGTCTCTCCTTTGTACGCTTATTCCAATAAGGGCTTTATGTATTGTCACAACATGATTAATGCAGTTTTTGCAAAAGGCAATTATTGCCAGCAGAAGGGCAGATCCACACACAAGGTAATCACAACAGAGCTGCAGCTCTGCTCCACTGCCAGCCCTCATCCAGACACAGAGCAGTGCAAAATAGATTTGTTAAAAGGTCATTGGAATAAATTGCCTCTTAGGGTACAGTAAAATGTATCTCTATGTGTCCTCAAGTCATTGAACCATATAAGTGGAATATTCATTAGACAGAGTCTGTTTATGACATTCATGATAAATCAGAGCATTATGGGTCTTTTCACATTTGTTTATACTATAAGAGGAGCTCAAGTGCAACTCTAAGGACGTAATTTATTATTTAACACAGCTGTGAGAGTGAAACACCAACTGCCTTCCGCTAATTAGCTGGTGTGTTGACTCGGTTTCCTTAAACTCTGATATGATATTCACATACGATCTGCTGTATATATTTCGCACAAGGGCAGGAGGTAAAAAACCCTCATAGCTTTGAGCTCCGAGTCAGGCTTCAAATGATGTTATGATGTTTTTTTTCAAGGACACAGCATACAAATTGGATCTCATTATGACATTGTAGTTGGAAAACCAATAAAGTAGACTTAGGTTGGAGTCATGGGTGATGGATGGGCTGAAGAAACTGGACTGTCACCAACTACGCTTAAATGTAGCTGAGTTTGGATGTGATTTCTTGTTGAAGTTGGAATGAGGTTGGACCAGCTGAGCTTGTTCTAATATAAAGACAAGTAACAACGTTAATTCTTCACTTAACTCTGAGTAAGAGTAAAGCCCTTCATAATGATAGCTATGAATCTTCATGTATAGTCTTTCACTACAAATGTGGCCTGATATCTCTTCTGAGTTTAACCATCTGGTATCTGTGAAGTTGGTTCATCAGGAAGCAGTAAAATAAAGGATTTATTGGATGTTAAATATTTACATGATTGGCAATCTGGATCACAGCAGTGAGACATAATGTGCTGTGTCAAGATCATGGCAGAGGTGGAGATGTGGTCTATAACTGTGCCATTACTTATTCCAAATGTTGCGTTCTTGTTTGATTGAATAAAATATTTTGAGAGTTTTGGGGGGAGTGAAGTCGCATAAACAAGCACCTGTTGTGACTTAGTGGCAAAAGGAAAAAAATGAATAGTTTGTGGTGGGGCTGGGCAACATGGGAAATAGTTTATCATGATATATTTTTTTCATATCGGTCAATATTGATAAATATCACGTTATAAAAAAATCTCTTGTCAATTTTAAATGTTCCTTGTTACTCTCAAATGAAATTTGCCAGTGCTTATTGGTAGCATGTCTTTTGCGATGCAATAAGCTACAGCATCTGAGGTCTTTGCGTCTCTTCGACGTTTTGTCATAAGGCGTTGCGCTAGAGAAAGTGGACTTAATGGTCGGCTGTTTCGACAGCGCTGTCGGCTTCACGTGTTGCATGCTATGGTTGCGTGTAGTTGCAGCCTGCTACTACGTATTTGTTTGCAAGTTGGCTACTTGATTGTCATTGGCTATTAGTATAGTCTACCAAAACATGTCAGAATACCGGCTATCGAAAAGCATATTGACCATGTTTCATATCAATTTCAAGGGAAATTAATTTTTGATAGATATCATTATCGTTTTATCGGCCAGCCCTAGTTTGTGGTCTTTTAACAAATGGAAGAAAGAGTCACATTTGTTAAAGGCTTTTTGAATCATAAACTCTTGGCAATAAATAATAAAATTACCTAAAACATGAGACACTAAATGTCTGTTTGCCCCTATTGAAAGTATGTATTCGTGAACTGAATGAGTTTTGCTTCTTGAAAAGAATACTAGTTCAGTGAAAATGTGATTAATTAAACTCCAGTACAACCGTTTAAACACTTGACAAGTTTACAATATGCTGCCTTCGTATCTGTGTGACCACAATGTTCACTTCATTGTGAGGTGTCCAACAATAGAGGAGGAGCTCCTCTCTCCCCACTTTTCTCACCCTCCTCTTATTCTCCTCAGTAGGGGGGGTGTCCCACCTTCTGCTCCAGGTAGTAGAAACAAGAGCATATGTTGTTTTATTAGTCTGTGTTTGGGTGGGTGTGTGTGTATTTGTGTGTGTGTGTGTTTTGCCTCGTCCGTTCATGCATGTGTGCTCGAGGTGCTGTTCCTCCACTAATGTCTGTGTTTGCATGAGAGGGGGAGGGCCGCCGTTCAGATTCCTCTGTCTCTTTGCTTCTATGGTGATAGCTGTGTTGTGCTCCAGTGGCTCCATTTGGCCAACAACACCCCCCCCATCTCCACCCCAGCCCTCCATAAATCCCCCATCAGTCAGCCTTCACAAGTCCTCCCTGTCAGGATCAGGTCTGATCCTGTTAACTCTTTGCGTATTCTCTTCTCTCACACCAAAGCTGAAGACAAACAGTAATAGGTCGTGGCTTAAATGAATGTAGCCGGTGAGAAACACAATGCAGCTGAACCCAAAGCTGCGATATGAAACTGGTGTAACAGTGATTACTCTCTCAAACAACTTCCCTTTTCAGCCTTACAGACCCACTGAGAAATCTAGATCATGTGCAAATACTGCGGAAAAAACTGCAATATAATCTAAAGTATGCCTGCACAATATGAGAATAATGTGAAGTGTGTGATTATGATTTGATTAGGATATAAAATGTGGTGAGGAACTATTAAAAAAGTGCATATAAGCCATAACTCATAGTTTCTGTTGATGTTAATGACGTAGCACCTGCATCTGCAGCATGTCCCTGCTGAATTCAAGCTGTTTTCTTATCACCACAACACCGGCACCTATTAACTGGAGAGTTGCTGATAGCTAATGCAAGCTTAATCTGACTGTCTTTGAAAAAGCATGGTGATTATAACCAGGCCTGCACTTAAAAGGTTAAATATACACATGCAGTTTTTTTTTCGTATTATCATAAATCCAGACTCTTCTAGTGTGTTTGTTTGAGATACTCATGTTGTGAAGACAAGGAATGAGATTTTCCTTATTCTCATTTAGCTGTTTAATATTATTTTTAATGGCATCCAGCAATGCACTTACCATTAAATCTAGGCTATAGTTTGCACTAGCATGAAAAACCGTTTCAACAGACTTCCTGCGTGGGAACTCTCCATAGCATGTAGTTTATGTGCATCGGCAGCTCACTTTTGTACCATTTGTTTTCAACATTTGAAATTTTCTACCCGCTAGCTACCAGTTCCAAAGTTGAGCTCTGCCTCTGATATATCCACCTACAGGCGCGCCAACCACCTCCCCTGCTTCCCTTGATTCAAACCGAGGAGTATTTTCAAGCAAACAAGTACTTCACAAGGATTACTACCTTAAATGTCTACAAATGTTTGCTTTTAATGGATAGTTTTGACAAATCAATGGAGAAAAATGCTACCAGACAGATTTCAAACAACATTTTGTGTAGGAAAGCAGACATTAGAACACACAACTATTGGTAGTTAATTTGCAAATGAGCTTTGCTGCATACACTGGGTCAACACCATTTGAATGAGGAGTCTTAAATTTGAACTAAAACTTCACAAGTTGTTGTAATATTTACATATATATGTATATATGTTCTAGTCAGTCAAGCTCCTCAGCAGCTAAAACGGTGTATTTTGATTATATAAACACGTTCTGTGGACCATGGGTTGTGTCATTATGCAATAAACAAACAGCAAGTGTTGAACACTAACTTTGAAGATGCTCTTTCATTTAGATTTTCTAAATTAAATCCTAAATGTTGAGGAAAGCTGTTAACAAAGGGCAGGTCTCAGAGCAGCAGAGGACCCTTGTGGGTGGATGTAGCAGACTGCGTGTGCATGTGTGAACTGCAGGTATATTTTTATTCTCAAAGATTCACAGTTGGCACCATGCCTCACTCATGACAGCAAGTTTTGCTTTTTCACTAAGTGGGCATCAACCAACATCAACTAACAAATACATGAGATTTTCATGGTGATGTCAATGTCTCTTTTTATCTTTTATTTTAAGTTTGGTTGTTTCTTTCGTCTTTTAAAGTCCAAAGACCAATTGGCTGATCAGTGTGCGCAGGCAGAGAAAGGCGTATGAGTGTTGTGTCTGCAAATAGTGTAAAACCAAATAATTGTCTGATTGCAAAGTAAACTGCTGAAACTTTTCCAGTTGTGTACACTTGAAACATGAGAATAGCTTTAGGTCAGGATCTCTCTAAATGAGCAAATTTACTCGGCAGGCTTGAACTGTCTGCAGACATTCCCCCATTCCCCCATTCCCCTGCAAATATTTTATTAACCAGGCAGAACTGACTGCCATCCACTGTTATGTGTGCACTTACTAGCGACATGTAAATCATAAAATCCCACTCAAAATATGAGATTTTCCATCAATAATATTTTCTACTGAAATACTCACAATCTCTAGTTTACATCGTTTTCGCAAAGAAACGTTACCCTATGTAAAAAGGTGACCCATAAAACAGCTGGATTACCTTAAAGTACCAGACCTTCCCTGTGTTTATTCAGACATTCATCAAAACTAAAACCTGTTTGTGTTTACCGTGATGTTGTGTTAAGCATTAATTAGTCCAGGACTTTAGACGTCACCACGGGATTGAGGATATTCTTGGTTTGTTATTTATTCCCAGAAACCGTGTCCCTGGATAATTCAAAGAATATACTGTCAACAGTTTCATTGGACCAGTTTCTTTGGCAGGAAGGGATTCCACTGAAAGCAGCTGGGTTATCAAGAAAAAAACAGGGACACTCGGTATGTTTAGATTTGCATGTTTACATGCCCTCGAGTAACCAGGTCACAGTTAGCTTTCTGCTGCAGCTTTAGGGTGCATTCACAAACAAATTTGCAACTTTTGTGCACCACTGGGGAATGTGGATGGCATCAACAGATAAGTTTAGGCCCTGAGGTGTCCCAAATGGATGGCTTCTATGCATGGTTTTGTTTATAGGAGAAAATCAATTAGAAAAACATAAAGAAAGAAAGAAACCAACTCTTGCAAGTTAGTGCTTGCACTCTGCAATCTTTGTGAAAATCAAATGTGCTGGAAAAGTGGTTCAGGTAACCCGAAGAAGGAATTTTATTCATCACAAGTATTCTGTTAACCTCCTGGACAAAGAAGCTTGAGTTTAAATGCCTTCTAGATGTTCATTTTAAAGAACTAACATAAGTCAAGTATAGGAGTGAAAAAGCAGATGAATGAAGGTTAAGATCACACACTTGGCCTTGCATACTCAGTGAGAATAAAAAACTCTGCACCAAAAACATTTAAAGAAAGACTTATTTAAACATTTAACTCTTATGTACAGCCAAGGCTAAGTTTTATCTTGTTCCTCATGAAATCATAAGCTTGGCCAATTGGCTTATCGGCTTGGCTTGACATTCAATTTGTACACATACTGTGGGAGTGTATCACTCTTCTCATTCAACAGGCCATCTTACTGTCAGAAAGAAACATACTGTGCAAATATAGTACCAGAAATGTCACCAGTTGGTTTCCAAAGAAGAGTTTTGAGGTCAAATGATGGCAGTCACCATATTGGAAATGCCAAATCAACTCAATCTTAAATCTGCGGTGCACAAGGTACACAACTTTATTGCTTAAGTTAAAGTATAAATTCTCCGGTTTAGGGATCGTCATCAAATCTAATGAGAAATCAGCTAATTACAAATGAAACACATGGGCATGAATGGGGTCCCCTGGACCTTTAGAGCCAGCCTCAAGTGGACACTGACTTAGAAGAAGAACTGGGTTTCTGCTTTGGCTTTTTTACCTTTTTAACACCAACGTTTGCCTTTGGAGAGGAAGGGGACAGATGCCCAGGATGTCTAATTCTCTTTTAAAGGGTTACTGAAGTACTTTTGAAGTGAAGTTTTATGAGTCAGATGTTGCTACTAAGTGAACTATGCTGATCAGTTCTGCTCATTTACTGAGAAACTGTCAGTCAAAATAGGACACTAAATAGGAAACGAAATATGACGTTTCTCAAATTTCTGGCCATGTCTGCCAAAAAAAGGTAGCCTACCTGGCGTTATGTTTCTACTTGCAGTTTCCCGTCAAAGAGGTGGAGCTAAATTGCATCTACTTTGGCTGGTACAATTATAAATGGCATGTAACTCATACAACCTCGATACAAAAAAGTGAAAATTCTAATTCATTCCTGTAAGGTTAAACCCAATTAAAACTAGCACCTTATTAACAGTGATCACATCATCATTAGCCCTTGTTCTTTCATTAGTGTTTGCAAAGTACAGGATTAACATTGAGGTTTTGATGGAACCATTTTCCTTTACTGCCTCTGTCTGATTCTTCTGGATGAGTATTAAAATCTATTCTAGGAAACAACCCATATCTGATACCAATGTGAGCTGACAGCAAGGTCAGGAAGACCTTGCTGTCAGCTACAGAGTAAGAATAAAAGATGTCACATTTGTTTTTGTACCTCTATTAACTTGTCCTGCATGTTCAAATATTTTTGAGCATTTCAGTTATTAATTTAAGATGTATGTTAAGACAGGGTCCAGCAGGTGATGTAGAAAAATTTACCAGAGCATTTGCCAAAGATTTAATCGGTGACAACAAATCAAAGTGGGGTTCATGATGGTCTAAAGTTGGCTTGGTGGGCTGGAAGGAGGATTTCCATTGGTTTAGTTTTGGAGTCCACAAGAGCAAACCAAAAAACTATTGGCTAATAATGGGCACAACATCCAAACAATGACTGGATGATGGTTATGAGTATAAAATGAGTCCCATGTAGGTAGTTGATCTGTGTTTGTGTTTCTGAGTCTACAGAGTTCATTGCTGGGGCTCCATCATTCGTCCGGGCAACGTAATCAGTTTTTGAGTGTGCGTCATCTTTATTGGTACCGCTCTGTCGGAGTACACTTTCATGTGCTTGAGTGATTTGTTCTTTCAAGGTATTTCATCATACAGTCATACCCCTGTAGCATGCATAATCCAGCGTTTTCAGTAGTTTTTTGCGAATCTTTGTGTACGTGGATCGTTTTCACAGTGTTACCATATGAACATGATTTTTTTCTTACAGACACAAAGGACAGACCTTTTTGGGTTTTTGATACGTCAGTTCTCATCAAGTCATGTATGCAAAACTTTCTCAAATTAAACGCCTTTAAAAGCCAATAAGTTTATCCAGCTGTTAGCTCAACCCAACAAGCTGCACATTATGTGACAATATTGGAGTTGTCTTTGCAATGGGCCAAAATATCATGAGGGCCAAACAACTATTACCTATTTGTCTGAAACAGCATCACTCATTTGCTTGTCCTGTCTTATGAGTACCCTGCTCTTTTGGAGAACCGAAAACACACAGACGCAGCTGAAAAAAGTAATTAATTGTGTCCGCCATTCTACCTCTAAAGGTCAACACTGTCAGGACCTCTTGAAATTGGTAAGTGGCTCAAATTTGCAAAATCCGACAATTTTAACGATTGCTGCGATTCCTTTTGAAATGAATTAAATTCACTCCAAAACTACCGATTCCCTCTTGTGACCGGGTCTCGGTTTAAAGAGCCACATACAAAGCTAAAGCGTCTGCTGTTTCAATGAACAAACAGCATGAAAGCCTTGCTCAGTCTGACATTTTGTACAGTGTAATGAGTAATAGTGGCACAATGTGCCTGTTTGTTCACAACCTTAAAGACTGTCTGTTGATTCTGAGTCGTGTGAATGCTCGATGACTCACAGCAGCGTGGTGTCCTCTCCTGAAATACTTGCTCCAAACAGACTCACAACCAACATAAAATAGGCACAGTCTCGCAAACAATAACATAACCTTGATGTCACACTGGAGACGCACATTATGAATGACGCAGGCCCCATGACCATCAGTTAAGCCTCTGTCTGACCTATTCATATGACACAGCAGTCACAGGTTAACCTCAAGTCATCACTGTTCACAGAGACTCCAGGCTAGATTTATACTTTGTTATATTACTGCAAAAAACATCAAGCTGAAAAACAAATCATGCACTCTGTCTTTTTTTAACACCGAGGTCAAGGTCCTGTTTCAGAATCAGTCACATGATCCTCCTTTCTGTTTACCGTTAGCCTGCTCATATTCCTGGTCCTTAATTTTTGCATTTGTTTTTCAAGGCTTCAAGGAAAATTCAGTGTTGTTAAAAGCTTTTCATAAAGAGCATCTTATGAAGGTCATTTTGAAAAACATTCACTGTTCAGAGAGTCCTCTTTTTTTTACTATTTAAACTTGAAAACTCAAACAACTGTTGTGAAAAACTGCAGGGACAAAAATAGAAGCAGAGACTGACATTGAACAGTCGCCAAGGTCTGATGTTCTGATTTATGAAATAACAGGAGTTAGTCTCACATTTTTTAATTTCTGTCTCTGACGAGGTTTGTTTTCTGAAGTGCTATGTTTCACAAAATTTTGTGCGTTCAGTTATGTTACAAATGTAATGTTTTATGAAACATTATTTTTTGCTGTAAACGTGGAAGCCAGTACCAATAAGTAATAACAAGCTTGTCCTGAAGACCAACAGCAGTAAGACTCAATTTTTCCTTTTTACATGTTTGTCAGGGCTGTCGTTGTTAACATGTTTTGCGGTGCTATTTAAGCCCCAAAATTAGCGAGTTGATTTATTTTTCACTAGGTGTTAATTTCATCCTTTGTACACCAACAGTAAGGCTCCTGAAGAGTAACACTGGTGCATTTTCCTCCCAAATTCAAGTCAAAGTCATATGCACTTTGTGTCGAAAACCATTAAAATATCAAATATCAAAGTAACTGGAGTTTGAGCTTCCAACTGCAACTTAGCAACTGCATCACAAAAGCTGATAGAGCAGCTATTTTGGATTGTGTGAATTGGCATAGACACTGTGGTTCAGATAAAAAAATCTCCTAAAGTATGTTGTGATGAGTTATATGAACTTTGAAGTTGTCTCTTACCTCTAAGTCATGTTTTTAGACCGCACTGGTGTAGAAGTTCAGCATTAGATCTAATAATAAATCTAAAATTCAATGACTTTAAGCAAATTTCATTCAGTTCATTTGATTCCTTAGTCAAGACTGGTCTAAACTAATTTGTGTAAAAGCTCTATTTTGTGTGTTTAAAAATGTGCAGATCATGCTTAAAAGAGGGTAGCCAAAGATGCATAGATATGTAAATATTAAACATTTACCCCCTCAAAGTGGAACTGCTATTGCTACACACAAAAACACTCTTTTTTTTAATGAGTGGAGCACTCCTGTCCACGCAAAGATGTCTTTTGCTTGTGTTTTTTTTTTTTTTTTGTTGGATGTGGTCTAAACTTATAAAATAGTTTTTCAGAGTGATTTCAAATGTTTTCAACATTGTGAAATATCTTATTTTTCACGAAAATTGCTGGGAAATGTCATTTTGTAGGTTTTGTGAAATCTTTTTGTGACGTTTCATTGTGAAAGGTTGTGATTTTTTGAATGGGTAAAGGTGTAATGTGTGAAATCTGTTGATGAAATGATGAGATTTGTCATCATTTGTTGTTTGGTTGTTTTGCTTTGTGAAATATTCCCCTGAATCATGCTGTGTTTGGTAAATTATGTTTTGTGCGTTGTTGTTGTTGTATTTGGACCGTCAGCGCCACTGTACAAAGCTGTTTTTGAAGTCAATGAAACTCAGTTGGCACTTTTGCAGTGACTAAAGCCAGGAGTTCTCCTCATCCTGTGTTTGTGTGTGTGTGTGTGTGTGTGTGTGTGTGTGTGTGTGTCATCTCTGTCTGTGTGAACGTCCCTTTCTGTGTGGAGGATAAATCAATGTGGTGACAGTGTGAGGAGGTTCTTTCTGCTTTTATCTAGTTTATCTTTCACCTTTAGCAGCTGTTCAATTTTTCAAAAATGGCAACATAATCACAAGAAGCTTTTTCAGTAACACTGTAGTTGTGTTATTTTTTTTAAATGGATAATCCTTCATTTTTTAGACTTAAATGGGGTATAACTGTAGTTTAGATGTGTTTGTCAGACGTGTCTACAGCTATTTGTCTTTTTTGTTTGTTTTTTGTTTTTGGTCTGGAGCCACAGTAACAAAAGTCTTCCTCTTTGTACACACATCAACCTGACAAAGTTTTGGCAACACGCTCAGACTCTCCCTGCTTGTTGCCTAAGACTAACTGTGAACTTAGTGCCGGGAGCACAGGGTCCAGTTTGCTATTCTTAGCACTCTTGGAATGCTGTATCTCCGCCCTGTTATTTTGTTTGCTCTCTCTTCACTTTGGTCATGTTGGGAAACTTGTGTTTGGCCTGGCTGCTCCTAGTCCGGATAACAACCCGCCCCCGAGGCCTGTGACGTGCCTCTTGACTGTTGTGGGGAAGAGGACTCATGATAAGCTCAAAAACAAACTGTCAGCTGTTTACTTTGTAGGAGATCATAGGATATCGTGGAGAAGACATCTAGTAAATGTCTTAAACATTTTAATTCAATTTAGGTGAGAAAATTGACTCAGATCAACTTTGGTAAAATGAATGTAAAAGCCCAATTAAAATAAATTTTAAAAAAAAAGGATTTGATGGTTTTCTATAAGAGTAAAGAAAACAGATGAGGTGTTGAAATTGAAAAAAAAATGTTGTTGTATGAAAAATATGTGCCCATTTGGGAAAAGGGCAACAAAAAGTTGTGCAAAGTTGGAGAGAGACATCTTGTGAAACATCTCTCGACCAATGAGGTTAAATTACAATTCAACAATTTAGTGATGTGTAAAATTAGGAGGTTTCATTATCTACCATGTAAAATATCATCAGAAGATTAAGAGAATATGGATTAATATCTGTACAATTGGGGAATCTTGCATCTTTTGGCTCTTAAAGGGATATTCCGGCGTAAAATGTTCTTCCTTGAGCTGCGACACCCCGCTGCAGTCGATGGACTTGCCCTGGAGGTCTTCGTACAAACAAGCGGCTGCTGAAAGAGAGTGGGTGAGTTGTGTGAAACAAGAAATCAGGCAATGTTAAAAAGATGTTTGGTGGCCAGTGCTGTGGCTAGGACCCTATATGTACTGTTGTTGAAGTTAGGTGCTGTTCTGAGCATTATTTGTGGCTATAGAGTAGCGTTTTGGTCGAGCACATGACTTTCTGTACTGCTATCTGCGTTGGGTGTCTAACTCTGTGTTACAGTGTGTTTGACCCTACCTTTATTTTACACTGAAATATCCCTTTAAGCGTGACTCTGTAGTGGAAATCATCGCATGAGTTCATCAATCACTCAAAAAAAGAGAGTCTGTAAACACAGTTTACCTGTTAAAACTGTACCATGCACATTAGACACCGTATCAAAACAGAACTCTGAAACACTGCCAATATCTCTGGGCAAAGTTCAGCAAGACAATACAAACCACATCTCATGGCACTTTGGCTCTGTGGTTAAAAAAAAAATCTGTGCACTAATCTGTCCAGCCTACAGTCCCAAATTGGGGTAGCATAACGACAAAAGCATGAGCATCTGAAATCCTCTCACTGGCAAGAACAGGACAAGAGTTTCCCTTGAAACTGGTCGTCTTGGTTCCCATACATTTACAATTTTTTGTCAAAAAAGATGCAACAAGATGGTTAACATGCCCCTTAAGTCTAATCTGCAAACCATTAAAACCTGATTTTATTAAGAATTGTACACAGTGTCCCAACTTTTTTATAACTGGAGTTTTTAATTTTAAACCTTCCAAATGGGGGAATACCTCTAAATGTCAGCCCTAAATGGAGGTTAAAATGCATATGCCAGTAATGACACGCTCTGTAGACTGGGAAGTCATGAAGTGGTATGTTTGAGCAAGCGGTTACGAGTTGGATTACACAGTTAAGGAGAGGGTGTGTGGGAAAAGGAGTGAGTAACACTCTCAACATGGCCCTAAGCTAAGCACTTAGCCTCACAGGGCTCCGGTAGAAAACAGTGGTTATGTAGGGCAGCTCTAAAGTGTGAATGTGTGGAGCTGAATGAATGGAGGCTGAAAAGAGAGGCTCACTTTCACTGGGTGGTTGGATGCCTGTCGAAGCATTATCACTTTACTTTTCGAAGCATCACAGAATATAAGACTATCTTTATCTTTTATTCCATTATGGTTATTCGTAATATTTCAAACTTCAACAAAATAATATATTCACCGACAGTTAACAGGTTTTGGAAACTGGAGGCCATCCCATTCAAACAGCTAGTGTGAGATGAATATGTTAAAGAGTGTATTTCCAAATGTAAGCCCTGTGTTTGGATGATGTGCTGTTTCTTTAAAGTGGGAACAGCCTTCAAAGCTCTCTTTTCAAAGTCAAAGAACCTCGACAGCCAAAACAATCATTTTAACTCTGCAGAACACAAGTTTTTGCATAACACTGCCTTAAATGGTAGACCGTTTGTGTAACTAAGTAATCGACTGTTGCAAAATATTGCGTTGGCATTATTCTAACAATATGAAACACCAAAGTTACACAATAACAGACAAAAAAAAAGAGAGAAATACCAGTAATCTGTAAATGGCAGCTCTTATCTGCAATGAAGAAATGAGAGTTTTTTAACAACAGAGTGAAGAGAGTGATGCAACGGCAAACAAAAAGACTCATCTATGTAAGGTTCCTTCTTTGACTGTCTAGTTGTTTGCTTCATTGCAGTTCAGATGATAAAATGATATACTGTAGTATTTTCTCCCTGGTCTCTTTTGTCTTCACACTGCCCTATTGTAAAGTGAGCACACACTGTTTCAGGGCTGTCCTGTTATAATTATGTCACAGTCTCTCTTTTCACTGCAAAGGTAAACAAATACCACGCATACTGGTGGTAGGAAACTAGGGCGTGCGTCAAACAATGAAAACACCGACACTTTTCAAGCTTTTTGCTGTTTGTTGGGAAAGCTTCGTCTTAATTACGCCCTTGCTTTGTCTGTCCAGGTTTTGTTTACTACCTAGCTCCCTAGCAATCATCCGTGCTATTCAACGTCCATCTTGCAAAAACAAGGGCATGCACAGATCATGAGGCCAGTCTCAGTTTGATTTAGCTGTATACACAACAGAAAAAATCGATCCCGGTCTGACCATAAGAAGTCTGATTAAGTGTGACTCATGTGTTTGCATGGTTTTTTAAAAGTCCGTTTTTAGTTGGGGTAAGGCAGTAAGTCTAGGGTGACCATATATGTCCTTTTTTACCCAGACATGTTCTCTTTTTGGGGGGACTGTCCAGGCTGTGCAGCTTTGTCCAGGGAAGTTTATAAAATCCTTCAAATGTCCACGGTTTTGTACATAAGTTTTGAGTTTGTGTCACATGGACTTACTGAGTTAGAAGTGCATAAAAGACACTCGATCCAACCTGAAAAAGTCTCAAAATTAACTTCTGTGACTCTGTGACTCCGCCAGCACATAGTCGTGTCCGAGTCTGACTTTTAGAAGTCTGATTTAGTGTGACTTGTGTTTGCATGGTTTTTAAAAGTCCATTTTTAGTTGGGGTTAAGCAGTTTTTGCCCTCTTTTTTGGGGGGCTGTTCGGGCTATCAATTTGCCCGGGGAAGTTTATAAAATCCTTCAAATGTCTGCGGTTTTGTACATAAGTTTTGAGTTTGTGTCACATGGATTTACTGAGTTAGAAGTGCTTTAATAAAACCCTAAGAAATTAACTTCCATGACTCCGCATAGTCGTGTCCTCTTTTTTGGGACGTCAGAATATGGTCACCCTAAGTAAGTCTTTTTTTTTTCAAGTGCATGTAACTGCACTGACTTTTCACCTGGTTCATGATGGTGAGAAGTCTGTTTACAGTCTATGTCAGGAAGTCAAAACTAGCAAGCTATTAGCCATCTTATCAAAAGCCTGACAAAGCTACTGCAGCCAGCTGGCGTCATGAAAAATGGATGCTTCATTACAACCTGCGGCCTGTATGTTGGGAAGGAAGAGACAACCTGTGCACACATTTCTTGAAGATAAGATTGAGTGAATCATCCTGATGAGGATGAGGTGTCCTGTGGATACAAGATGGGAAGAAAAGAATAATGATTCTTTTCAAGAACAAAGCACCCTGCAGTGTCTGCACAGTACATAATAAGGATGTATGATGGTTGGATGACATGAATACACAACTCATTGTACCCAAAACTCAAGGTTTTTTTTTTTGAGGGATTGCTGTTGTCTTGTTGAAATGTGACTTTTCCTAATGGTTTTTATAGGGTGACCATACGTCCTCTTTTACGCGGACATGTCCTCTTTCGGAGAGGCTGTCCGGCCTGCCCAAGGGGAGTTTATAAAATCCTTCAAATGGTTTTGTATGGAAGCCCGTTTTTTTTCACAGGCGGTAACCATTGTATTTACCGTACATGTTCAATGGTTCATGTGGAAACACACTCTGAGACGCCAAACCCCAGAACATGTATTCATTCTCGCACAACTCCGCCCCGCATAGTAGTGTCCTCTTTTGGGGGATTCAGAATAGTGATGGGCACGGCAGTTCTTTTAGATGTACTGAATCACTAGAATCAGTTCACTCAAAAGATTCGTTCACCAAATCACCGATTCATTTAGTGGGAAAAGCCTGCAACTCCGACCTCCTGAACTGATACACAGATGAATGTTCAGGATTCAGTTCAATTCATAACTTCTGGGACCAGGAGATGAGAGTGTTTGGTTGTGTTGCTTTGGCAAACAGGTTTGTAAAAATGAACTTGTTTGTAAGTCATGATGTCTAAAGTGTACTGTCCTATGGTATACTATTTACCAGGTCTGCTCAGTAAGTTGGGGTCAGTGAGTGATTCGTTCACTGAACGTTGAACTGCAATGATAGGATGTTGTGGGTTAAATGCACTACTTGTTACATGTTGTGTCCTATTGTATGAAAGTTGTTGTGGTGACAATTTCGCAAGGTAGTTTTGGCCGATATAAATGATTCCAGAGTGTAGTTCAATGAGTGATTCGTTCACCAAGGGATTCAGGCATGTGGTCCTTCGTTCCCTGGCTGCTGGCCTGGCAATGCTGTTTCTCACTTCAGCTCAACTGAAGTGAGAAACGAACGAATCACTCGAGGAAGTGATTCGGTTCAGTACGTTCACTTAAAAGATTAGGTTCTTTTGAACAAATCGTTTGCGAACGGCACAACACTAATTCAGAATATGGTCACCCTAGTTTTTAGGCATATAATTCTTTTCTACGATGAGGAAAAAGTATAATTTAGAAACTTTCTGATAGAGTTTTAAAGTAAAACACCAACTAATATCAGACTGACATGAAAACTGACTTCCCCTGACCAGGGGTGTTGTGAGCAGAGCAGGCAAGGGAACGCCACCCAACCAGTATATTCAGCATGTTCAAGAATAAATATATAAGATGTTCAACAAACATCTGTTGTTGTTGGCAGTGCCAGTGGTGTGACATGGTTGTCTTGGTCTGTATCTTTGTAACGAGAAGAAAGCAGCACAGCATACATGATCATTCACGTTGGTGATGTCCATGTCCAGCAAACTTAAAACTCTCTATGTGTGCTTGCGTGTCGTATTTATGTGGTATCCTTTTTCACTAACGTCATAAACAGTGTCTTCCCACTAAGATAATCCCCATTACACCTCTGCCTCGTACTGAATTTAAGTTCTCAATCACATTAGTCATTCTGTGCCAAAGCTGTGTAGAAAATAATTAGCTGCCAGGTTCAGATTCACCTCTAATCCCCTCAAAGCTAATGTGTTATCTTTTGTGGTGTACCTTGAAAATGTTGTTATAAGTGAGTCTTGGTTTGTTTAAGAAAACAGCTGCTGCAGTAAGTGAAACCATGCGTTTGTCCTTAAGGGAAAACAGTCAGCAAGGTTGGCTGCCCTTGGATGACTCTCATTCCCTTCTATGATATCAAGTACTGAGCCGTGTCCTTAAATCCTTCTACATGACTATATTTAACAGATTATGTAGTATGTTCATGGCTGGAAAATTAGCAATGAAGCACATTGAAACAGTTCATATGGATGAAAAACCTTCCAGATTTTTAATTGTGTTGTTGTTTAACACTGTTTCCTTTGGGTATATATACTATGCTGAACAATTTGGCTCTTAAATACGCTACACTACACATGGTCCCTGGCCACCGCTGCCTTAGGGAAAACTGCAGTCAGATGTGTATATCAGAGGAAATTTAAAACATTTCATCACTGCTGTTGTGTACAAAACAAACTGAATTAATGAGAAAATGACCAGAAATCCAAGGGGGAATTCATTTAAGCTGCAGATTGTATTTTCAGATTTCTTGGCAGTCTTTGCTTTCCTGCTACATTAGAGGCTCACAATGGGACTGGGTAAATATTTGTTCACTCTTCAACAAGGATCCACATAATTAACTTTACACTCATCATCTTTAATGCACCTGATGTAGCTTCGCTTTGCAATTCTATATAATTCTTATATTGAAACTTAAGTCGTTTTTTTTTTCCAGTTTTTGAGTACATTTATACATCACTACGTAGAGTGGGGTATATGCTATCAGAAGATAAGGCTGGTTTAGGGACCAGACCTCTCTTTCCCAAAATAGACAGCAATGATTGGTTGCTTTTTCTTTTTTTTTGTTGTTGTTGTTAACCTTGTACCTATTACACAAACAATCTCACTGTATATGTATGACTCCTTGATATCTTATAAAAGTTGAATAAACTGATGCTTGAGGAAACATACCCTTTAAGATAAGATTAGATAAGACAAGACAAGATATTCCTTTAATAGTCCGATGAGGGGTAATTCCAAATTTGCAGCAGCATAGCATAGATGCAAAGAGAGAAAAACTTTGAGTCAAAAAAGATATGTACGTACATGCATCATATTTACAGCTGTACATAATTTACATAATAATAGGATTCATAAATACTGACAAGAGAGGGATTTTAAGGGAAATTGCCAACACAATGGATGAACCATTCGAGGCAGGACTTCAGCCTTGCTGCAAACAGCTACAACATGTAAGTCATGTCATGTGCGCCCCTGATTATGCAAAACCCCTCAGAACTGTCGTTTAACTAAAAATTATAACTAGACTCTTTTTCTATACTGGCCTGTGAACATGTTTCTTAATGCTGAAAAAAAGGCTTTTTAATTGGGTGCATTGGGTGCCCTAACACTTTTTGTAGGAATCACACTGACTGCGTGACTACGTAAATAAGGCACCCTTTACAAACCACCGACAGCTTTTAACTCCCAAAAGAATTTTCTGACAAGAATAAAATGTATATAAGATGGAATCATAATCCATTAAGATAAATACATTTATTTATAAGATTAGGAAAGATAATAGTAAAATTTCTCCTCCTGCCTTCTGCAGCAGGACGACTGGTACACCAACAGAAGTGGACCAAAAGAGAATCATGGTGCAAGTCATTGCACTTTACCCAACTTTTGACATCAGACACGTAACATAATACTGAACCAGACCCCTTGATAGAAACAGACAGCGTGACCTCCAGTTCTTTTGTAGACAGCCTCAAGTGGACAATAAAAGAACTGCAGTTTCCAGCGTTCCCGTATTGGCCGTATGGTTTAGCTTGATGACCGTGATAGCTTCCATCCTGTCATCGCCCATATTTTCTTGTACGCTAAAAACACCTCTGATTGAGGCATTTCAAATTCAGAGAGTGAGGAATCTGGTTGTTTGTGAATGAAATCTGTTTGTATGGTGTGCTGTGCTGGTCATCTCTTTGCTCTCCAAACACTGCAAGAACAATCCTTTTACCATTACTCTTTGTCATGTGTTGGTCACTCACATTTTCAACTCCTGTTAAGATTTTAAAAGTCTTTGCATATGGAAAAAACCTTCATTGAAGACTTTGACCAGCTGACAATACAAGAGGAACATCAGTTATTACCTGCATACAACCTTTATCAGTTTGCATCAAACATCTAAATAGGAGGCAGTTTTATTTTCACTTCAGCGGTGGTGTCAACAATGTCAACTTCCTATGCACCTACTGTTCCTGGACGTATAATCATTAACAGTTTGGCTGTAGCCTTGTCCCTGTTAGTGTAAACTGTGTCTTCTTGCAGAATCTGCACGTTCTCAGGTCAAAACAGAATGTCCTGATAGGCAGAGCTGACAGCTGTGTCAGATTGTTTTCCTTGTTCCCTCTCTTCCTCCTCCTCCAAAAACACCGGCTGCCTGGAGTCCTTGGTATCCAGCAGAGTGATCACATGTCTCCCAGACTCCAGTAAATCACACAGCACAGAGCGAGATGGGCTGGACAAAGAAAACAGGCTGATAGTGAGAGAGGTGCTGCTGCTGCTGGTGGTGGTGTTGGTGTTGGTGGGGGGTGGGGATGGGAGGGAAGGGAAGGGGAGGGGAGCATGGTGGCACGTGTTTGAAGTAGCCCAGCTCATACCCATCCAGATGAGCGAGAGCACGTGGACGGGGGAAGGAGGGAGCTGCCAGAGTGACGGCTGTAGGGTGGAGGGGTTGTCCAAGAGGAAAACAGGCACCTCTGCAACAGGAGCCAACAGCAGCAGCAGCAGCAGCGGACCCATGTGACAGCTCTATTGTTGTTGCAAATAACTTCACTTTCATGGTGAATGATAAGACGTGTCACGTGACAGAGGAGTGGAAAACACCATTTTATCATAACAACAAAATACAATGACTTTGTCTTTAAAGGTTAGTTCTTAATAATAACAACTTTGGTCTTATTTTATCACAGTTTCAGCCACTGCTTCTTCTCATGTAAGAAGATTGGCAAGTTTGTTGCTGACATGACACTGTGAGTCTGTATTTACCGTGTATAGGTAATTCAAGAAAGAAATACTTATTCAGAGTCAAAGTGTTATAAGCCAAACCATTAGTATTTGTTGACTGGACCACGGTGTGTTTCACAGTGACTCCCTCTTCAAGTTTGCAGTGGTAGTATATGTTTTTTGGACCTTAGTCGTATGTTATCATCTCTTTACTCTTTCTTTTTTCCCCTCTTTGGTCTTGAAAACAGCCCCAGAGGCCAAACAGAAGTGTGGAAGTGACAGTTATCTTTGTGGGTGGATTTCTTTACTAGCTCCAGGCAAATATCTCTTTCACTTTTACAACTTGCCACTTTTTTTGCCTTGGGACACTAAAACTTGAAACAAAAGCTAAATTACCCCTGACTTTTGGTGGCTTTCTGCCAAAAACTGGAGTTAGACTAAATATTTAGGGCCCGAGCCAGCTGCAGAGCAGCCGGGCGTAGGCCCTGTTATTCCTGTAGGGGTTTTTCTTTGTTTCTTTCTTAGGGCCCGAGCGTAGCTGCTAAGCAGCTGCGAGAGCCCTATTATTCCCCAAGGGGTTTTTCTTTGTTTCTTTCTTTCTTCTTTTTCCTCCCCTTTGAACTGGAAAATGGCCCACTTCCCACTGGCGAAAACTCATGAAATTTGGCAGGATGACCGGGCCTGGTGAAAAATTTGATATTCCGAAGTCGCCCAAACAAGAAAATGCAAAATGGCTCCATAGCGCCCCCTAAGGTGAAAATTCACACTATTGACTGTCACGCCTGAACGCTTTGTCATATTGACACAAAAATTGACACACATATGTATCTCAATAAGATCTACAAAAAAGTCAGTGCGGGCGTATCTGTCAAATGTACGGTTAAAGGGTTATTGCGCATTTTTTTCCGATCCGCACACATTGGAATTTCGCTAACTCCTCCGAAGGCTTTCGTTCCACCGGCACCACATTTGCTCAGGCCAATCTTCACCCCGTGGCCATTAAAAGTTATCAAAATCATGACGCTGCACCCCAAGGTTTAGGTTCTAGGGGGCGCCAAAGATAACACTAAAATCCACATATTTAAAAGTCTTATAACTTTTTATTTTTGTCCTCACTGGCCTCCAAGTTTTCTAGGATGATGCAATGTCCAGCCATCAACACATTTGTGAAGGAATTTTTACTCCCCAAAAGAGCGCCCCCCCATGGCAGGAGAAAAAAGTCCATTTTTTCTTGTCCCCTAAGGTGAAAATACACATTGTTGAGTGTCACGCCTATACGCTTTGTCAAAATGACACAAAAATTGACACACACATGTAACTCAATAAGATCTACGAAAAAGTCAATGCGCGCGTATCTTTCAAATGTACGGTTAAAGGGTTATTCCGCATTTTTTGCCGATCCGCACACATTGGAATGTGGCTAACTCCTCCGAAGGCTTTCGTTCCACCGGCACCACATTTGCTCAGGCCAATCTACACCCCATGGCCATTAAAAGTTATCAAAATCATGACGCTGCACCCCACGGTTTAGGTTCTAGGGGGCGCCAAAGATAACCCTAAAATCCACATATTTAAAAGTCTTATAACTTTTTATTTTTGTCCTCACTGGCCTCCAAGTTTTCTAGGATGATGCAATGTCCAGCCATCAACACATCTGTGAAGGAATTTTTACTCCCCAAAAGAGCGCCCCCCCATGGCAGGAGAAAAAAGTCCATTTTTTCTTGTCCCTTAAGGTGAAAATACATATTGTTGAGATTCACGCCTATACGCTTTGTCATATTGACACAAAATTTGACAATCACGTGCCTTGCCTGGTATCATTTTTTTCAGCACAACCTCACCTGTGCGAATTTACAGTTATTTTATCATGTTGACATACTGAATTTACACAATTGACCCAAATTCACACACAAAACATAAAATCCGAGTGGAAAAAAGTAACATTTTTACTGTGAAAACCACAAATATGTGTGATGAACTGTTTTTAAAACTTAAACTTCAAATAAAAATTGTAAACTTCAAAACATATGCAAATTTTTAACAAAGAACATAGTGATTTACCTCTATTTACATCAAAATGCAGGCAATGGCCCAGGCGTTCTTTGTAAAATTATTTACAAAACACTGTATAGTCTCACAAATGTCACTTTTTATTTATGCCACTACAAAAAAACATGATGTAAATGATGCATGATGTAAAACATGATGTAAAAAACTTGTGTAGATCCTCCTCTATGTCAGTCCATGTGTAATTTTTCCATAATTCTTTGTTTTTTGCAGCATTTTTGTTAGTGTAACTGCAGATTGTGCTGACAGTGTCTATGGCACAAAAAAAAAAAAAATTAAAATGCCTCAACATGAACCCCTGGTGGTCTCTGAGGGTGAAACCTGCTAACTGCTGCAGCTCTGTCAGCTTCAGTCTCCCATGCAGAGCTCTGAGCGCATGTGTGGCTCTGCACCCTTAGCAGCGTTGCTAACTCCTCAGTAAGGAAAGCCTGCTTCATGTCAGAGTCTCTAAACTCCAGAAGAAGTCGATAAAAGTCCCTTTCTTTCTAAAAAAAAGTCGTTAGGGGGTCTGAAAAGTCATTGAATCTAACAACAAAGTCGCTAGGTTTGCAACTACGTGTCCCAGACTGCATCCCTGCTGAGAGTCCCTCCCTCCCTTCTCATGTTGCAGGAAGAACGTAAGCACCCGCCCCTTGTCAATCAGTCACCATATAATTTTGGATTGGTTGTTGTGGTGAAGTTTTCCACCAATAGGAGAGATGTTGTGGTGTGTTTTTTTTTTCTTTTGGCAAGCCTTTTCCGCCTGTAAGACCTGTCGCTAATGTCTGCATGCTATGTTTTCCTGTCTCATACAGCGCGATCGAGCGCCGAACGTGATCAAAATAAGCAGAAAAAAAGTATCGCGGACATAATTTATCATAACTCTGGTTTTATTTGGCCTATCAACACAATTTAAAAACTGGTATATAGGTTGAGGTCCTCACTTTTGAGATAAGTTGAAACGGAGAGTCAACGAGGCTCCGTCTTGCAGCTACATCCGGTTAAATATGTCATGTGACTTGAACGCACACACAGACACACACACACGCACACACACACACACACACACACACACACACACACACACACACTCAGAGTCTGGTTTTTAGCACCTGCAAAAACATGCTATTTACATATTTGACAAGAATGCAGAGGCTCCTTTTGCCCCTGAAAAAAATCAAATTTCAAACACAATTTGACTGGTCATTTCTCCAAAAGACAACCATGAAGCTCCATCCAAACCTGAAGCAGGCAGTTGGTGCATGTGTACAGTAACCTGAGGGGAGTGAGGTGAGTGCTTCTGAGGAGAACATGAGCAGTGAAGATTCACCTTGGAGCTAGAACAGAGACATGCACATGATTATACAGGGGCAGGGGCTCAAGTTTTTTCCAGTCGTTTATACAATATGGAAATTAATGTGAAATTAAAACACAAAGTAATAATAGAAAGGTAATGACTGTCCTGTGTAGGTGACAGTGATATCCAATAGGCTAGGCACTCACGAGGCTGGCTGTGGCAAGTGTAAGTGAAAGCAACACGCACTGGCAGGAAGAACAGCAAACGCCGATGAAGGAAAAGGGTCTTTGCAGTGATGGGCGTTACCAGAGAGGGCGATGGCCAGAGGACACAAATGGGACGGGGAGGCAGCACGTTGGGGGGGGGGGGGGGGGCGCGACATGGCTCGGGCCCGCCAGTGCCCCAACGGGGTCCTAGTTAGGGCCCGAGCGTAGCTGCTAAGCAGCTGCGAGAGCCCTCTTGTTCCTGATGGATTCTTCTTTCGTTATTTTTCCTCCGCTTTAAACTGGAAAATGGCCCACTTCCCACTGGCGAAAACTCAGGAAATTTGGCAGGACGACCGGGCCTGGTGAAAAATTTGATATTCTGAAGTCGCCCAAACAAAAAAATGAAAAATGGCTCCATAGCGCCCCCTATGGTGAAAACTCACCTGACGCCTGTACGCTTTGTCAAAATGACACAAAATTTGACACACATGTGTATCTCAATAAGATCTACAAAAAAGTCAGTGCGGGCGTATCTGTCAAATGTACGGTTAAAGGGCTATTTCGCATTTTTTGCCGATCCGCACACATTGAAATTTCGCTAACTCCTCCGAAGGCTTTCGTTCCACCGGCACCAAATTTGCTCAGGCCAATCTACACCCCATGGCCATTAAAAGTTGTACAAATCATGATGCTGCACCCCACGGTTTACGTTCTAGGGGGCGCCAAAGATAACCCTAAAATCCACATATTTAAAAGTCTTATAACTTTTTATTTTTCTCCTCACTGGCCTCCAAGTTTTCTAGGATGATGCAATGTCCAGCCATCAACACATTTGTGAAGGAATTTTTACTCGCCAAAAGAGCGCCCCCCCATGGCAGGAGAAAAAAGTCCATTTTTTCTTGTCCCCTAAGGCGAAAATACACATTGTTGAATGTCACGCCTGTACGCTTCGTCATATTGACACAAAATTTGACAATCACGTGTATCTCAATAAGATCTACGAAAGAGTCAATGCGCGCGTATCAGTAAAATGTACGGTTAAAGGGCTATTTCGCATTTTTTGCCGTTTCGCACACATTGGAATGTGGCTAACTCCTCCGAAGGCTTTCGTCCCACTGACACCAAATTTGCTCAGGCCAATCTACACTCCATGGCCATTCAAAGTTGTAAAAATCATGACGCTGCACCCCACGGTCTACGTTCTAGGGGGCGCCAAAGAGGACCCAAATATCCACATTTTTAAAAGTCTTATAACTTTTTATTTTTGTCCTCACTGGCCTCCAAGTTTTCTAGGATGATGCAATGTCCAGCCATCAACACATTTGTGAAGGAATGTTTACTCCCCAAAAGAGCGCCCCCCCATGGCAGGAGAAAAAAGTCCATTTTTTCTTGTCCCCTAAGGTGAAAATACACATTGTTGAGTGTCATGCCTGTACGCTTTGTCAAAATAACACAAAATTCGACACACACGTGTATCTCAATAAGATCTACGAAAAAGTAAATGCACGCGTATCTGTCAAATGTACGGTTAAAGGGCTATTTCGCATTTTTTGCCGATTCGCACACATTGGAATGTAGCTAACTCCTCCTAAGGCTTTCGCTCCACCGGCACCAAATTTGCTCAGGCCAATCTACACCCCATGGCCATTCAAAGTTGTAAAAATCATGACGCTGCACCCAACGGTTTAAGTTCTAGGGGGCGCCAAAGATGACCCAAATATCCATATTCTTAAAAGTGTTATAACATTTTATTTTTGTCCTCACTGGCCTCCATGTTTTCTAGGATGATGCAATGTCCAGCCATCAACACATTTGTGAAGGAGTTTTTTCTCGTTAAAAGAGCGCCCCCCATGGCAGGAGAATAAAGTCAAGTTTTTCCTGTTCATCGTTCAATGGCTCAAACGCATCGCTCTCTCGGCAAAAGCGAAAGGAGGAGCAACTTGCCATTTGGATATATCTTAGCTGTGTTTGTGCCCTCACTCATGGTCCAGACTTTTTTCAAATAGGACATGGAGTTTTTCTGCAGCAAGCGTTTTGGTAGAAACTGCGCCTCCCATTCATTATAATGGTAAATGACCACAGACAAGTGCGCACACCATCTTTGGACCTTGAGTGTGACGCGATTGGGTGGGGGAGGCGGTCGCGCTGGGGGCGGCGCGACACGGCTCGGGCCCGCCAGTGCCCCACCGGGGCCCTAGTTTCTTCTTTTTCCTCCCCTTTGAACTGGAAAATGGCCCACTTCCCACTGGCGAAAACTCATGAAATTTGGCAGGACGACCGGGCCTGGTGAAAAATTTGATATTCCGAAGTCGCCCAAACAAGAAAATGCAAAATGGCTCCATAGCGCCCCCTAAGGTGAAAATTCACACTATTGACTGTCACGCCTGTATGCTTTGTCAAAATGACACAAAAATTGACACACACATGTATCTCAATAAGATCTACAAAAAAGTCAGTGTGGGCGTATCTGTCAAATGTACGGTTAAAGGGTTATTTCGCATTTTTTGCCGATCCGCACACATTGGAATTTCGCTAACTCCTCCGAAGGCTTTCGTTCCACCGGCACCACATTTGCTCAGGCCAATCTACACCCCATGGCCATTAAAAGTTATTCAAATCATGACGCTGCACCCCACGGTTTAGGTTCTAGGGGGCGCCAAAGATAACCCTAAAATCCACATTTTTAAAAGTCTTATAACTTTTTATTTTTGCCCTCACTGGCCTCCAAGTTTTCTAGGATGATGCAATGTCCAGCCATCAACACATTTGTGAAGGAATTTTTACTCCCCAAAAGAGCGCCCCCCCATGGCAGGAGAAAAAAGTCCATTTTTTCTTGTCCCCTAAGGTGAAAATACACATTGTTGAGTGTCATGCCTGTACGCTTTGGCAAAATTACACAAAAATTGACACACACATGTATCTCAATAAGATCTACAAAAAAGTCCATGCGCGCGTATCTGTCTAATGTACGGTTAAAGGGTTATTCCGCATTTTTTGCCGATTCGCACACATTGGAATTTCGCTAACTCCTCCGAAGGCTTTCGTTCCACCGGCACCACATTTGCTCAGGCCAAATTACACCCCATGGCCATTAAAAGTTATTCAAATCATGACGCTGCACCCCACGGTTTACGTTCTAGGGGGCGCCAAAGATAACCCAAAAATCCACATTTTTAAAAGTCTTTTAACTTTTTATTTTTGTCCTCACTGGCCTCCAAGTTTTCTAGGATGATGCAATGTCCAGCCATCAACACATTTGTGAAGGAATTTTTACTCCCTAAAAGAGCGCCCCCCCCATGGCAGGAGAAAAAAGTCCATTTTTTCTTGTCCCCTAAGGTGAAAATACACATTGTTGACTGTCACGCCTGTACGCTTTGGCAAAATGACACAAAAATTGACAATCATGTGTATCTCAATTAGATCTACGAAAAAGTCAAAGAGCGCGTATCTGTATAATGTACGGTAAAAGGGCTATTTTGCATTTTTTGCCAATTCGCACACATTGGAATTTCGCTAACTCCTCCTAAGGCCTTCGTCCCACTGACACCAAATTTGCTCAGGCCAATCTACACCCCGTGGCCATTAAAAGTTATTCAAATCATGACGCTGCACCCCACGGTTTACGTTCTAGGGGGCGCCAAAGATAACCCAAAAATCCACATTTTTAAAAGTCTTATAACTTTTTATTTTTGTCCTCACTGGCCTCCAAGTTTTCTAGGATGATGCAATGTCCAGCCATCAACACATTTGTGAAGGAATTTTTACTCCCTAAAAGAGCGCCCCCCCATGGCAGGAGAAAAAAGTCAATTTTTTCTTGTCCCCTAAGGTGAAAATACACATTGTTGAGTGTCACGCCTGTACGCTTTGGCAAAATGACACAAAAATTGACAATCATGTGTATCTCAATTAGATCTACGAAAAAGTCAAAGAGCGCGTATCTGTATAATGTACGGTAAAAGGGCTATTTTGCATTTTTTGCCGATTCGCACACATTGGAATTTCGCTAACTCCTCCTAAGGCTTTCGTCCCACTGACACCAAATTTGCTCAGGCCAATCTACACTCCATGGCCATTCAAAGTTGTAAAAATCATGACGCTGCACCCCACGGTTTACGTTTTAGGGGGCGCCAAAGATGACCCAAATATACATTACAGTAGACAAAGTAGTTTTGCCCACTGAGTGGCGCCAAAGGGACTTGTCTGTGGAGTCTGTGAGTCACTATTGGCCGTTTTTGACTACTTTAGATTTTACCTTTATATTTCCTCTTACAAAATTTTTACCTTGCCTTGCCTGGTATCATTTTTTTCAGCACAACCTCACCTGTGTCAATTTACAGTTATTTTATCATTTTGACATACTATATTTACACATTGGACCCAAATTCACACACAAAACATAAAATCCGAGTGGAAAAAAGTAACGTTTTTACTGTGAAAACCACAAATATGTGTGATGAACTGTTTTTAAAACTTAAACTTCAAATAAAAATTGTAAACTTCAAAACATATGCAAATTTTTAACAAAGAACATAGTAATTTACCTCTATTTACATCAAAATGCAGGCAATGGCCCAGGTGTTCTTTGTAAAATTATTTACAAAACACTGTATAGTCTCACAAATGTCACTTTTTATTTATGCCACTACAAAAAAACATGATGTAAATGATGCATGATGTAAAACATGATGTAAAAAACTTGTGTAGATCCTCCTCTATGTCAGTCCATGTGTAATTTTTCCATAATTCTTTGTTTTTTGCAGCATTTTTGTTAGTGTAACTGCAGATTGTGCTGACAGTGTTTATGGCAAAAAAAAAAAAAAAAAAAAAAAACTGAAAATGCCTCAACATGAACCCCTGGTGGTCTCTGAGGGTGAAACCTGCTAACTGCTGCAGCTCTGTCAGCTTCAGTCTCCCATGCAGAGCTCAGAGCGCATGTGTGGCTCTGCACCCTTAGCAGCGTTGCTAACTCCTCAGTAAGGAAAGCCTGCTTCATGTCAGAGTCTCTAAACTCCAGAAGAAGTCGATAAAAGTCACTTTCTTTCTAAAAAAAAAAGTCGTTAGGGGGTCTGAAAAGTCATTGAATCTAACAACAAAGTCGCTAGGTTTGCAACTACGTGTCCCAGACTGCATCCCTGCTGAGAGTCCCTCCCTCCCTTCTCATGTTGCAGGAAGAACGTAAGCGCCCGCCCCTTGTCAATCAGTCACCATATAATTTTGGATTGGTTGTTGTGGTGAAGTTTTCCACCAATAGGAGAGATGTTGTGGTGTGTTTTTTTTTTCCTTTGGCAAGCCTTTTCCGCCTGTAAGACCTGTCGCTAATGTCTGCATGCTATGTTTTCCTGTCTCATACAGCGCGATCGAGCGCCGAACGTGATCAAAATAAGCAGAAAACAAGTATCGCGGACATAATTTATCATAACTCTGGTTTTATTTGGCCTATCAACACAATTTAAAAACTGGTATATAGGTTGAGGTCCTCACTTTTGAGATAAGTTGAAACGGAGTCAACGAGGCTCCGTCTTGCAGCTACATCCGGTTAAATATGTCATGTGACTTGAACGCACACACACACACACACACACACACACAGACACACACACACACGCACACACACACACTCAGAGTCTGGTTTTTAGCACCTGCAAAAACATGCTATTTACATATTTGACAAGAATGCAGAGGCTCCTTTTGCCCCTGAAAAAAATCAAATTTCAAACACAACTTGACTGGTCATTTCTCCAAAAGACAACCATGAAGCTCCATCCAAACCTGAAGCAGGCAGTTGGTGCATGTGTACAGTAACCTGAGGGGAGTGAGGTGAGTGCTTCTGAGGAGAACATGAGCAGTGAAGATTCACCTTAACATAATTAATTCACCTCCTGTGTAGGTGACAGTGATATCCAATAGGCTAGGCACTCACGAGGCTGGCTGTGGCAAGTGTAAGTGAAAGCAACACGCACTGGCAGGAAGAACAGCAAACGCCGATGAAGGAAAAGGGTCTTTGCAGTGATGGGCGTTACCAGAGAGGGCGATGGCCAGAGGACACAAATGGGACGGGGAGGCAGCGTGTTGGGGGGGGGGACGCGACACGGCTCGGGCCCGCCAGTGCCCCAACGGGGTCCTAGTTTCTTTTTCCTCCCCTTTGAACTGGAAAATGGCCCACTTCCCACTGGCAAAAACTCATGAAATTTGGCAGGACGACCGGGCCTGGTGAAAAATTCGATATTCTGAAGTCGCCCAAACAATAAAATGCAAAATGGCTCCATAGCGCCCCCTAAGGTGGAAATTCACACTATTGACTGTCACGCCTGTACGCTTTGTCATATTGACACAAAAATTGACACACATATGTATCTTAATAAGATCTACAAAAAAGTCAGTGCGGCCGTATCTGTCAAAATTACGGTTAAAGGGTTATTTCGCATTTTTTGCCGATCCGCACACATTGGAATTTCGCTAACTCCTCCGAAGGCTTTCGTTCCACCGGCACCACATTTGCTCAGGCTAATCTACACCCCGTGGCCATTAAAAGTTATCAAAATCATGACGCTGCACCCCAAGGTTTGGGTTCTAGGGGGCGCCAAAGATAACACTAAAATCCACATATTTAAAAGTCTTTTAACTTTTTATTTTTGTCCTCACTGGCCTCCAAGTTTTCTAGGATGATGCAATGTCCAGCCATCAACACATTTGTGAAGGAATTTTTACTCCCCAAAAGAGCGCCCCCCCATGGCAGAAGAAAAAAGTCCATTTTTTCTTGTCCCCTAAGGTGAAAATACACATTGTTGAGTGTCACGCCTATACGCTTTGTCAAAATGACACAAAAATTGACACACACATGTAACTCAATAAGATCTACGAAAAAGTCAATGCGCGCGTATCTGTCAAATGTACGGTTAAAGGGTTATTCCGCATTTTTTGCCGATCCGCACACATTGGAATGTGGCTAACTCCTCCTAAGGCTTTCGTTCCACCGGCACCACATTTGCTCAGGCCAATCTACACCCCATGGCCATTAAAAGTTATTCAAATCATGACGCTGCACCCCACGGTTTAGGTTCTAGGGGGCGCCAAAGATAACCCTAAAATCCACATATTTAAAAGTCTTATAACTTTTTATTTTTGTCCTCACTGGCCTCCAAGTTTTCTAGGATGATGCAATGTCCAGCCATCAACACATTTGTGAAGGAATTTTTACTCCCCAAAAGAGCGCCCCCCATGGCAGGAGAAAAAAGTCCATTTTTTCTTGTCCCCTAAGGTGAAAATACATATTGTTGAGATTCACGCCTATACACTTTGTCATATTGACACAAAATTTGACAATCACGTGCCTTGCCTGGTATCATTTTTTTCAGCACAACCTCACCTGTGCGAATTTACAGTTATTTTATCATGTTGACATACTGAATTTACACAATGGACCCAAATTCACACACAAAACATAAAATCCGAGTGGAAAAAAGTAACATTTTTACTGTGAAAACCACAAATATGTGTGATGAACTGTTTTTAAAACTTAAACTTCAAATAAAAATTGTAAACTTCAAAACATATGCAAATTTTTAACAAAGAACATAGTGATTTACCTCTATTTACATCAAAATGCAGGCAATGGCCCAGGCGTTCTTTGTAAAATTATTTACAAAACACTGTATAGTCTCACAAATATCACTTTTTATTTATGCCACTACAAAAAAACATGATGTAAATGATGCATGATGTAAAACATGATGTAAAAAACTTGTGTAGATCCTCCTCTATGTCAGTCCATGTGTAATTTTTCCATAATTCTTTGTTTTTTGCAGCATTTTTGTTAGTGTAACTGCAGATTGTGCTGACAGTGTCTATGGCACTTAAAAAAAAATAATTAAAATGCCTCAACATGAACCCCTGGTGGTCTCTGAGGGTGAAACCTGCTAACTGCTGCAGCTCTGTCAGCTTCAGTCTCCCATGCAGAGCTCTGAGCGCATGTGTGGCTCTGCACCCTTAGCAGCATTGCTAACTCCTCAGTAAGGAAAGCCTGCTTCATGTCAGAGTCTCTAAACTCCAGAAGAAGTCGATAAAAGTCCCTTTCTTTCTAAAAAAAAAAGTCGTTAGGGGGTCTGAAAAGTCATTGAATCTAACAACAAAGTCGCTAGGTTTGCAACTACGTGTCCCAGACTGCATCCCTGCTGAGAGTCCCTCCCTCGCTTCTCATGTTGCAGGAAGAAAGTAAGCGCCCGCCCCTTGTCAATCAGTCACCATATAATTTTGGATTGGTTGTTGTGGTGAAGTTTTCCACCAATAGGAGAGATGTTGTGGTGTGTTTTTTTTTTCTTTTGGCAAGCCTTTTCCGCCTGTAAGAGCTGTCGCTAATGTCTGCATGCTATGTTTTCCTGTCTCATACAGCGCGATCGAGCGCCGAACGTGATCAAAATAAGCAGAAAAAAAGTATCGCGGACATAATTTATCATAACTCTGGTTTTATTTGGCCTATCATCACAATTTAAAAACTGGTATATAGGTTGAGGTCCTCACTTTTGAGATAAGTTGAAACGGAGAGTCAACGAGGCTCCGTCTTGCAGCTACATCCGGTTAAATATGTCATGTGACTTGAACGCACACACAGACACACACACACGCACACACACACACACACTCAGAGTCTGGTTTTTAGCACCTGCAAAAACATGCTATTTACATATTTGACAAGAATGCAGAGGCTCCTTTTGCCCCTGAAAAAAATCAAATTTCAAACACAACTTGACTGGTCATTTCTCCAAAAGACAACCATGAAGCTCCATCCAAACCTGAAGCAGGCAGTTGGTGCATGTGTACAGTTACCTGAGGGGAGTGAGGTGAGTGCTTCTGAGGAGAACATGAGCAGTGAAGATTCACCTTGGAGCTAGAACAGAGACATGCACATGATTATACAGGGGCAGGGGCTCAAGTTTTTTCCAGTCGTTTATACAATATGGAAATTAATGTGAAATTAAAACACAAAGTATTAATAGAAAGGTAATGACTGTCCTGTGTAGGTGACAGTGATATCCAATAGGCTAGGCACTCACGAGGCTGGCTGTGGCAAGTGTAAGTGAAAGCAACACGCACTGGCAAGAAGAACAGCAAACGCCAATGAAGGAAAAGGGTCTTTGCAGTGATGGGCGTTACCAGAGAGGGCGATGGCCAGAGGACACAAATGGGACGGGGAGGCAGCACATTGGGGGGGGGACGCGACACGGCTCGGGCCCGCCAGTGCCCCAACGGGGTCCTAGTATGATTTGTATCTTCAACTGTTACAATCATAAGTTGTTGTTTTTTTTTTCATTTTGAGGAGAGATCAATATCAAATGAGTTGTGTCTTCCTATTTTTTCTCTTTTATGATTGAAATAAAACTTTATCTATGCAGAGGAAAGCGTAAGTTTCTTGATGCACTTTAACAGTTAAAGGTTGGCAGACATGGGCACAGTTATATACTGTAACTCAGCTAACTATTAATACATAACTAAACAAGTTAACAAACACACCAATTAATAAGTTATTTCTATTAGAAATTAACCGCAGATCACATTCGCTTCATTCCTGTTGATGGTCTGCTGATCAGGGTCCCAAAGGTCCAAGACATCAACACATCACATCAACTGAGTGATCACAGACAACATCTCGGTACTACTTAGTTGCAGAACACGCCCCCCGTAAAAATTGTTGTTCAGGACTGCACGCAACATGATTACTCATGCTTCCTACCAATTCGGCTATCGTAATAACCATTGTTCACGTCTACACAAAACATTTTTGTTCTCATTTGTAAAATGCTTAAATCAGGGATATTTCCGGGGACAGCTTCAGCCGGGGACAGGTCAACAAATACTGGGACTGTCCCTAGAAATTGGGGACGTCTGGTCACGTTAATGTATTGCTGAGTGCTTAGCTCTGAAAAGTAGTTCTCAGTCAAAAGTAGCCAATTGTAGCAGTGACTTCCTATATGATGAGTGTTATTCTTGATCTGTTAAGAAGACAAACAAGAGTAGAAGTGGAGTTTCATCTTAGGTTGGGAAACCAATTCTTGTATCCTCAAAATAAATCCTTGTGCTGATTTTGAACTGACACAAAACTAGCTGTATGCTTTGCTTGATGAATGCTAGTTTGTCTTTGGATGAGCTTGTTCTTTGAGCTACCAACACAACTACGATGAACAGTTTGACACTGTAAACCTCTGATCTGCTCAAGGTGACCAGATTTCTGTAATGAAATCCAGGGACATCTGGGGACACCGAGGAAGTGGGGGCTGCTAAGCAAAATGTGATTTCAGGCCCTCGTAAAAACTTTGTAGGACTCTGTGCAACAGGCTTATTCGCGCTTCCTACCTACTCGGCTACCATAATAAATGGTGTTCTAGTCTACACACAACATTTTTTTTCTCATTCATGAAACGCATAAATCGGGGACATTTCCAGGGACAGCTTTAGCCGGGGACAGGTCATCCAAAACAGGGACTGTCCCCGGATATCGGGAATAGCCAACAGTACTTTGGTGCTTCACTTTGGAAATGTGTTAGCTGAGGCTGCTAGCGTCTCCCACATCCATCTCATGGGCCACAAATCTAGAAAGTTTTTGCAAGAGGTTTCCTTAGTCACTTAGTTTTGTCTGAGAATATCTTTACAATGTAAATCCATTTGCTGACTCCATGAGGCTAACTGTAAGCTAGCTCAGCTAAATGCAGGTTTGGCTAGCCTAAGCTCTTTTTACATCTTGAATCCGAGTATTTTGTGGAGCCATTCAGGTAAAATCCTTCAAACACTTTCTCTGCTGACTCAAGTATTTGTGGTGAGCCCCCCAGGAAGTCGAGCCAGCTACTCGCATAACTGTACTGTAACCCTTTCTCAGTTCCCAGCGTTGGACTTTCACCCCGTCTGTTGTCATGCGGCTTAGTTTATGAGAGAACCACAAAACAGAGAGGAGGTGAAACTAGAATTGAAAATCATATTAAAAGAGCTTTCTGAGCCAATTTGCCCTCGAAGCTGAAAGTTGTGTGACCTCTGTTTTAATCACTTGTCACAGTGACAAATTTAGATCATTTTTATGAGTGGGTGTTGAGTTTTTTGGAAGCAGATCGTATTTGATGCAGGGACTCTGCCAAAGCTTAGAGTTGAGCAAATTACCAGCCCTGCTCAGCAAGGTGAGAGATAAATCACCATCACTGTAACCTTGTTGAAAATTCATTGTATATTTCCCGGCTGCAGGGGCTCCTGAGTGTTCATGCTGACACATTACATGCTGCAGGAGCACACCTGCTGGGTTTTGGTCTCCTTCTCCCTTTTCCCCCTCCTCCTCCTCAGCTCCCCTCCCCCCCTCTGTCTAAACCCAGCCCTGTTTCCTGGCAATGTGGTTAGAGAGCCGTTGGGCTGCGTCTTTGTTTGTGTTCCCTCGGCTTCCTCTTTTTTTGCTGCGAGCTTCAGCAGAGCACAGATAGTTAGAGCGCTGCTTCCCTTCCCCCCACCCGACCATATCCACGCCTCAGCATGGTGCTACATGCCAAGCGACCTGAGACGCTCTCTGACTCGCAGTGCAATCCGCTGACTTTTATTGGCAGAGCTGTTTATCGCAAACAGTGTAGACAAAGCGCATGGCAGTTGATTCATTAAACCCATAATGAGGTGGTGTGTTGTTTGGTTTGACAAAATAATTAATTATCCTCATGTTTTCAAAACAGACTACCACTTACATCATTAGAAACAATTATGGCCTCCAGAGCACGGGGCTGGTATACAGTGCTGCTCAATAATATCTATAATAACAAGGAGCAGATACAAGTTTCTTTACACTGTATGTAAAGTTTAATAGATTAGAATATAGAATTAAAATGTCCTTCATAATTTTTCATTCACAGAAAAATAATGTCTATTACACATTTATCATGAGTGAAAGTACTTTAAATAGACAATATGTTCAAACTAATTGAAAATATACCTGAAGATAATGTTGTTGAATTACAGCAAGTACACTTTAACCTTCAATTTTATTCAGCTCAGATCTACAGTTCAATGCACTATCACTCGAAGTTGGTCGCATGTGTTATGAATTTTAAATTGTTGCTGTTGTAATCAGTGACGACCAGAAGTGGAAGAGCAAAAAGCAAGTAGGGAAGTCAAACATCTTTTAATCATATCAATGCGTAAAATTAATTTAGGGTCAAACACACCATAACACCGAGTTAGACACCCCCTCGAGAGGTGAATGTTGCCGACCGCTTGCTTCTCTAGTTATACCAACTTTAGTAACAACCGCAAGATAGCAATAAACAGCGGTCTGAGGAGGCACACAAAAACCTGAACCAAAACGCCACTCTATAGCCACAAATAATGCTCAGAACAGCACCTAACTTCATTAACAGTACAAATAGGGTCCCAGCCATAGCACTAGCCACCAAACATCTTTTTAGCTTTGCCTGATTTCTTTAACAAAGAGACTAAACACAACTCACCTACTCCCCTCCAGCAGCCGCTTGTTTGTAGCAAGACCTCAACCAGTCCATTATCAACTGCAGCGGGGTGACGCAGTTCAAGGAAGAACATTTATGATCATTTATTCATGGAAATGCAATCAGTCCGAGACGCTAAGGCAGAAGAAGTACAGTGCAAAATGATTAATATGGTGTTTATTACTTCAATGAAATGATAAAGTAATGACGGTGTTACGGGTGTCACCGTGTTACGGCGTGTTTGACCCTAAATTAATTTACACCGGAATATCCCTCTAAAGGGAAACTTTACCAGTTTGTAATACTCTTATCAACACGGAAGTGGACAAAGATGGTTCTTTTTTTTTTTAATTTAAATATTTGCTTTGACAAATCTGGGAATCAGTAGTTTTCAAAATGTATCTTTAGCTCATTTGAGCTCTTATGCTAGTGAATGAAGCATAAAATTGACACAACATAGAAAATATAAAAAGACATTTTATTGATTTAAAAGTCAACTTGGACTGATATTTTAGTTGGTTTGTTAATGTTACTCCCAATAAGTTAGAGAATGCAATGAAACCAGCTGTGGCAGATAATAAATTCATACTCCTACTGCATAAAAAATCATCACCAAGTCAAAATCGATTTGAAACAGTTTTTAGTTAACATTTAAACTATTTTACTCTGACCTGTCAAAATAAAGTTTACTGAAACCTGTAAAGTTATTTTTCAGCTCCCCAATTTAATTGTTAAAAGAGCCGCTTTTCATTGTGTGTAACTGCACGTTTGCATAAAACTAAAGCAGCAACTGCCAAAACTGTCATTCTCTAAATTCTCTGTCTTCTTGGCAGGATTTTTTGAGCCTCTTAAATTCTTGTCATTGGATCAGACATCGCTGTGCGATTCTCTTTGTGAAGTAGGAGTCTCTTTGTTGCCAAGTTTTGATGTGCTTGTACCAGCAAAACCCAAACAAGCCTCTCCATTTCACTTCTTACTCACAAACTTAATGGCCAGGGATTGTATTTCAAGAAGACAATCCCAGCATGCATTGGGTGACAGGCAGGGGAATACCTTGTCTGTTCACACCTGTGGGAAATTTACGGTCTCCACTTGACTTGAGCTGTACGGGTTTGGAGGGTGAAAGGAAATTAGAGCAGCCACAGGGCAACTACACAAACAAATGAACATCAGAAGAGCAGCTGTACTGAAAATCCCCCATCAGAAAAATACAACCAAATGTTTTTGGGAGTTACAATTGGAAGCTTCAGCCAAACCCTTTGCCAACAGGTTAAAGTGAGCCTCTATGTTTTTAGGCTGCGTAGTTTTGACTAAGTTTAATTAGTAGCCCAAAACAAAATCAAAATGTCTGCTTGTAAACTTAAAACCTGTGAAGGGTATAGCAGCCTATAGTAGAATTGAAACAGATTGAAACAGGGGCATCCATACTGACCGAGAATTTGGGTGCAGCTGAAAAACAAACCTACACAAAAAAGGGAGCTAGCCCATTTCTAGTGTGGTCTGACGCACAACAGTGATCTGCAGACCCAAAGGCTTCAGAATTAGGACTGCCATTCCGAGCCTCTTATAATTTGTAACTGCATGAAGTCAGCTTGTTTTAGGGCAAAGGTACTAAATGTCCTAAACACCCCAACACGGTCTCAAAACTGCAGTCTCTAGCTCAAAAGGTACATAATGTTGACTTTTGTTGCTGCAGTTCCTTGAATGGCCTCTAGAGGCTGGTTCAAAAAAGGAGCAAATTCCCTCAGACCCACATGGCAAAACTCACAACATTACTGCAAAATTTCAAGTGTATTTCAGGATGCAAAATTCAGCCTCTGTACAGACTGTATTCTGTGTAAAAATATAATCCTTACTCAGGGCCAGGGTTAGGAACTTCTCTGTCAAGTTAGGTTAAAATTTTCGTGAGACGAAAAGCCTTTAACTGTCTACTTGACCTTCTTTCAGTTGATTCGGCACAGGACTTTATATCATTTTTATGGTTTCAGTTCCTTTCCATAGAAATGTATTGATCTATATTTATTATAGATATCATATAAATGGAGTGCAGACTTTTTGGACATCTCGTCAACACTAACTACTTCACGGAGTTGTAATCTAGTTTATATTATCTATTGAAGTTATTGCTTATTAGTATGTGTAGAGTCTATTTTTCACCATACCTGGCTTGGTAGCTTGTTTAATGTTTCCTATTTACTGATGAAGTTGTCGCTTTCAGTGCATGAGGTCTGGGTTGTTTTTGTTTTTCCCCGGTGAGGCACAATAAAGAGAAAGCAGCTTTTTTCTTCACCTGCTATTTTTGCTCTCACAGGAGGTGTGCTCAAGAGGTCAGTGAGTTTTCTTCTTTCAGGAAGCTTTTGTTGGTTTTAGAATAAATGGACGACCCCGGTCGCCTTCCACAACAAATTTTCAACTCTTTTTTTTGGAAATGTTTGGGGTTATTAGCTTGTTAAGTATCACACTGAGCAGCACATGAATCAGTCTTGGTCATAAACAGTGTTAGTTATACAACTTGGCATTGGAGAAAGTCCTGGGCAATATTACCTTTCAGAGTAGCTTGCAAGCATTAAATAATAAAAAACAATACCACACATTAAAGTACATTTGAGCTATCAAACAATCAGATACTGAGTGTTGCATTTCTGTTATCTGTAAGTGCAGAGAGTCACCCTTGACGTCTCTCTGTTTGCTCGTACAAGTATTGTAGTTTTTGCATTTCCCAAGGGGAGACTATTAATTCAAATGGCACCTTCCAATTGTCTTTCTCCCTTCCCCCCTAAACTGACCTAAAAGCTAGCTCTTGCTGTTTCAAAGCTGTTGCACCTCCAGCATCTTTCACCTCCTCAACAGGCTTTGCCACTTGTGGTGCAAAGCCTTGTTTAGCTGTCAAGCATAGTTCTTGACAGCTGTCAATGTTTAGTACTCCAGGCACAGCTTATTTGACCCTGCTGTTTTACTTGTCCCAGAACGTTAAAATTAAGAAGGATTTTTCTGTAATGTTAGTTAACCAGTCTGCTGTCTGTCATTAAAAATCGCTCAAATTTCTGCTAAGATTTTTACAACTTTAAAACTCGCTGATTATCACAAGTTGGTTTAATACAAACTAAATTCACACCACTTTTCAACTCTTCTTGAGTTTTTTTTTTTTCAGTACAGGTTATGTCTCATAGAATTACATGGAAGATTGTGTATTTTATGTTGCAGCATAAGGAGACTGTAATGATTTATACAAGCTGTACAGGAAAACTGACAAAGATTTGAATAAAAATCCATATTTTATGAATTGTTGCGCTGGCTTCCCAGAAAAACACAGGCAGCATGTTAAAGATTCATTGAGGAGCATAATCAACCCCCAGGGGTAACAACACAGAACAAAGCAGATACATAATGAGCTCTGGAATATACATGATTTCAAGAGACATCTACAAGAAACAATCCATCACTGGGAAGGAACTTTAAGTTCGTAGCATTGGTTCACCTTTGGATCCTCTTTAAATCCACACAGGGGTGTCTACAGTTAGTTTATGACTTGATATCAACATGGTAAAAGATGTCTATAGGTAATGTGTTATTATGGTATATCTATAAATATGTCTGATTTGTTATTCAGATGTATTAGTTGTATAATAGTATTAAATGCATTGCTACAGCAGTGTTGTCTAAAACCGCAACTTGAGCCTTGTCCACACAGAGACGAAAACAATATATTTTAGTTTTGTTTTGAAAAAGTTTTCCGTAAAGGCAGAACTGTTTCAGGACATATCCGCGTAAACACAAAACCATTGAAAACGACTGAAAAAGACGTAGTGCATATGCCAAGCCAGTAAGGGGTGCGCTAAATAGCGCGCAGCTGTTGTTTGTGATATGGTCATTCACTGACATCAGTCTGATGAGCTGTGCCCGTATGCTTAACTCAAAGGTTGTAGCTCTAAGTCAGACTTTGGTGGTTTTTAAAGGGATATTCCAGCGTAAAATTTATTTACGGTCAAACACACCGTGTCTTCTTAGCTTTGCCTAATTTCTTCAGCAAAGAGACTAAACACAGCTCACCTACTCTCTTCCAGCAGCTGCTTGTTTGTAGCGAGACCTTGGGCCAGTCCATTACGGACTGCTGTGGGGTGATGCAGCTCAAGAAAGAACATTAATGATCATTTCTTTATCATTTCCTTGATAAAGGTAATAATCCCCATATTAATTGTATTGCACTGCAGACGCGGTTGACGCAGCACTAAAAGATGTTTGGTGGCTAGTGCTATGGCTAGGACCCTATATGTACTGTTGATGAAGTTTGTGGCTATAGTGTAGTGTTTTGGTTGAGGTTTGTTTATGGTTCCTCAGACTGCTATGCATCTTGCGGTCGTTACTGAAGTTGGTATGACTAGAGAAGCAAGCGGTCAGCAACATTCTTCTCTCGAGGGGGTGTCTAACTCGGTGTTGCGGTGTGTTTGACCCTAAATTAATTTTACTGAAATAACCCTTTAAGTTAGTTTGAAGCAGAGTGCAGACTACTTTGAAGTCTTATAGGTAATTTCAGGACATTTAGACTCGTTGTTTTTGGGGCATTGCCTTTTACACACACAGGGATTTGCACTGCCAGACACTCTTTCACAACTCAGTTTACTCTGTCACGTTTGGGTGATGTTTACAGCACATAGGGCATAACAATCTTTTATCATAGTGACTCACTGTTGCGTCATATCGGGACGTTTCCAAAACAATAAAAACAGCAGTAAAAGTTATATTGACAGCTAAGCTGAGCGGTAAAGACCAGGAAACTCCAACCTCATTATTACTGTACCTATTTGCTAGAGGTGTGTTGTGACTTTTACCTGCTGCTTTCACTCATAACTTGTGTTCACATATCATATGAAACTGCAGAAAAGTTTTCCAGGCTGCCCACCTAAAATGGAAACATTCGCCCAAATTTGAAATTAGGGACTTTTTTGCCTGCGTGAAGATTTGGTGTGACGTTGGGATAAGCCAATGTGACACAGCAAGAAATGTTCAGGGAAATTCCTAATGAGCAAGTGGGCATTTTCTCTTTCTAACGCCATGTCCCGCCATTTGAGAGCTTTCACTCCGTCTTCGCAACGAACTCATCTCTCACAACACCCTCAATCGACTGTAAATGTTGGATCACTTGGGTGTATTCTTTACATAAGAAACTTTTTCAGTCTATATGACCATCGGCATTTAAAGTACGCAGTTAAGTTTTAGGATGGTAGAAAAAGTCACCCTTTGGTTTTGTAGGAGCCTGTGTGGGTGTCTATTTTCTGAGTGTATTCGCCGCCTTTGGGCCTGACCATGCCTCATTTCAAGAACAACACACCCATTAGGGGCTAATGAGGCATATATCTAATTGCAGTCCTCAGGTTATCAAACTTTTACGTGTTGTACTTATTTTTCTTATTGTCTGTTTTAGTGGTCAACATATATCTTTATAGAACAAACACCAGGCCAACGTTTATTCACAGTTCTACGTTTTATAATAGTTCGCCAGTATTAGCTACAATTTTCCGGGACGTTTTCACACCGTATCTCACACACATCTTCAGCACTAAAAAAAAAAAAATCCCTCACGCCCGCGTTGTTTGCTGGCGTCGTTCCACAATTAGCATGTGAATGAATCATCCTGAAGGGCTCATTTTCATGACGCCGTTGCTGCTCTTGTTTTTACTGTGGTGATAATGATGAGGAACAGGAGTTATTAATACGCACATTTCCTTTGGGGGCTCAGTCTCACACAGTGGAAACCAAAGTTGACAGAGCTCTGGGAGTTGTTTTTTTTTTTTTTTCCACAAGCTGTCTGTGATCGTTTTGTTTTTTTTTCATTTATAATTGAGGATAAATTGATGTAATGTTTGGGACCATTTGGTATTTAGAGAATTTCAGTCTGCTGCAGTTTTGATCATTTTCACTTTAAACAAATGATGGGAGTCAGCTGGGTGTTGTAACATTAAACTTAAATGAGTACAAATAAGAATCATTTGGCTTTTATGACTATAAAGAAGTGAACAGATTAAAGTCAAAGCACTGTTATCAAATTGGAAAATCATAACTACAGTCACGTCAGGGAGTGTTCAAGACAACAATTCCCTGAAAATAATAAACAGATCATTTATTGGAGAGTAATATCACGTTTCTTCGCTCCAGACTTTGAGGATATTTGTAAAATGTGTCCGATTATAGAGGCAGAGTCCAAAAACAAAGGCCCCTGGAGAAAAACGTCTATTTTTGATGTTGTTCTCATTTCACTGCCTGATGAGGAAACATCCCAAAGTAAACACAAGTCCATTTGGCTAAAGGATCCTTCCTTTTTTTTTTTTTTTCTTTTAAACAACCCCCTTCCACCCCATCTCCTGTTTCCCAGTGCATTGTGGGATGACAAATAAACAAGTCCAAATGGAGGAGGAGTCCAATGTTCAGACTTCACAACAGGGATTTGTGTTTCTAAAAGCCAGCTGAAGCAGCGAGGCTGAGTCACACTGACTGTGAATAAGCCGCTCAAAAAGACGATGTGTCACCATGAACACACGCGTGTGAGCGCACTCAGAGACCATACGTCATAATACATCCATAAATACACTTAAAGAAATGTGTAGGAGCAGATGAAATAACAGCAAAGATGGGGGGAAAGAACATGAAGGGAAAATGACAAGATAATACAACATTTTCTGTATCTGAGTGTCTGGAAAGTACTTACATGTGTGTCCTAATTAATTGTCTTTAATAAAATGAGGATAATGATCTAGACCAGACATTTTGTAAAGCGTCCAAAAAACGATTGATTAACCCTCCGGTTGTTTTCAACCCCCTACCCTTTCTTTAGTGTTCCAGATCAAATTTGACCAGTCTATTTTAACTGCTCTTAAATTAAGACAAAGTCGTTAATCACCATCACCAAATCTTCATCTAACACTATCCTGCTGTAAATAATGTCTCAGAGTAGTGGTAAACGGGAATAACTGCAGTAAAAATGCAAACAGGCGCTGAAAATGTATTCGAAAATGAACATGTAACGTGAAAAAAAAAAAGAAAAACAGAAACAGAACTCTCTAACATAAAGTTATGTGTGCGTGCGTGTGTGTGTGTTTGGGTGGTGTGAATGGGGATGATTTCTCATCTGATGGATGAATATAATCTGGATACCCATACATTTCCTATGGCGGACACTTTTGACCTGGAGAACCACAGATGTAACAAAGTTTAAGTGGTGATCATCACTTTTATATGTTCAAGTGCACAGTGTGGAGGTCTTGAGGCAATCAGATATGAAATACAGTTTTTATGAGGGTTCTAAGTTGTAAATCGGTCAGAATTGACCCGGAAACGACAGCAGGGTTTACTAGTTTTAAAAACTTTAATTTATTTTAAGGTGTTTTAACACAGAAAGATGATTAAATCTTAACCTTGTTCACCTAAATAGAAAACGAATTTGACTTCAGAGGAGAATAACCAAATGGACCCCACTATGCTAGTTTTTTTTTCCCCCTGAAACACACTGGGAGAAAGAAGGTTGGTCTTAGACTCAGGGTTTAGTGATTAAATGTCAGTATTTGTTACACTGTTCTGTAAAATGAGGGTACCCATTGTGACAATGGGCAGCAGTGACTCACCGCTACAATGCCGGGGGGCCGAAAGATGAAGAGACACAGTGGATGAAATTGCTCTGAAGAAAGGGTTGCTTCGTGTTAAGCTCGTTTGGGCCATTCAAGTATTACCAGCCATAGCTGTACACAAACCAGATGTGAGCAATGAGCTCGTTAACAATCAAGAGTACATCCAGCTGCTAAGTGATGTCACCCAGTACCGTATATCGTGCCTTCAATATTCATTTGAAGTACTGTGTACACATTTGTTTATATCAAAATTTCTGTACTTTATATAGGAAACTAAAGACCTGCCTTTTTAGTCTGACTCTTAATTTAGTTTCAATATAATCACCTTGAGATTCATGTCACGTGGTTTATTCATGTTTGGTCGAATTATGTCACCAAAATATTTGAGTTGTCTCACTATCTTGACTTTTTTTTACTCATTTGCATTACTGTTTTACATTGTTACTTTGAATTTTAACATTTTTAACTTTCCTCCTGCGTGTCCTTATTAAATATTCCTGATTGTGTCCATATAGATCATATATTCTTGTTTTCTTTGAGATCTTTTTCAATAATATACATTTTTTTCTTAACCTTGTTTATGCATTGTGGAGTTGAGTTGAGTTGATCGTACTGTGATTAAAGGAATATTCCGGCACAAAATTAATTTCGTAACACCGAGTTAGACACCCCGTCGAGAGATAAATGTTGGCAACCGCTTGCTTCTCTAGTTATACCAACTTTATTAACGACCGCATGATAGCAATACACAGCGGTCTGAGGAGCCATAAACAAACCTCAACCAAAAAGCCACTGTATAGCCACAAATAATGCTCAGAACAGCACCTAACTTCATCAACAGTACATGCAGGGTCCTAGCCACAGTACTAGCCACCATACATCTTTTTAACTTTGCCTAAACACAACTCACCTACTCACCAAAATGATTAATATGATGATTTTTACTACAAGGAAATGATAAAGAAATTATCATAAATGTTCTTCCTTGAGCTGCGTCACCCCACAGCAGTCCCTAATGGACTGGCCTGAGGTCTCGCTACAAACAAGCGGCACCTGGAATAGAGTGGGTGATTTGTGTTTAGTCTCTTTGCCTAAGTAATTAGGCAAAGTTAAAAAGATCCTGCAGTCGTTACTAAAGTTGGTATTACTGGAGGAGTTAGCAGTCGGCAACATTTATCTCTCGAGGGGGTGTCTCACTCGGTGTTACAGTGTGTTTGACCCTAAATTCATTCTATGTCGGAATATCCCTTTAATGATTTCCTGTTAATGTGCAGTGTTTTGTGTTACAGTATGTGGACCTTTACAAATACAGCCTGATTGATAAATTCACAGTGTAATCTGTCTCCCACTCACATTGTGTATTCCTTGAACAAAGAGCCCAGTTTTCCTTGTGCATAGATAACAGCACAAAGTGTAAATCTGTGGTTAGTGGGAGTCTGCCTGCTGCTTCAGCACACTGTCACCATGGTGATCCCTGGGGAAAGGTCATGAGCCGGCCGGCTGGCTGTTTGAAGGTCTGCAGATTGGCTATTGATGCTGATGACACGAGACTCGCTGGTACATACCGGTCATCATTCAGCTGGCTCATTTTCAAACTTTGCTCTTTCAAAGGATTGTATTCACAAAGCCGTTCAGCTTTCTAGTAGAATCTGTGCACAGTAGAGCTTAGACTGAAATCTGATAAATGATATTTCTGGGATAAAGCTACTAAAAAGTACCAGTTACCTTCTTATGACAACTAAATAATGAAACTGACCACTCAAAAGCATAAAATTCTATTAGCTGACTTATCAGCTCTTCATGTGCAATTTGAGTGTGGCAATCCAGAGAGAAGTGCACTCATGGTCCATTTAAAAACAGCAAAAAAAAAAAAAACATCATCCACTTTACAAGTGTTTACTTAACAAGAAACATGTTCTAATTCAGCTGCTATTCCTCCACAGAGGACATATTTCAGCTTTCCACCTCCATCCACAGCCTTAATCTGAGGAAACCTGCATTTTAGTATCAATAGTCGTTTAATCTCAACAATCTTTTCTCAGCAGTTGCAGGAAATAATAGCAGCATCTCTTTCACTTATCTCTATGACTGTTTTAATACACCTCAGTAAGTTTAGCGCTGTTTCTCCACTAATAGTTTTCTCTGATTGACCAGTAATGTCACGTTTTATGCTCCCCGAATAAATTGTGACTAATATAAAATTCTCTCCATGTTATTTGACATGTGAAATTATGAACTTCTTCTTTTCTGTAGATCGATTTGACATGTCGTTTAAGTGATCGTGTCCATCACTCATCAGAATTACATCACCGATCAGAAGTATTCGTCACAGCTGGGTGGTAAATAAGAAAGCAGGGTAAAAATCCTGACAGGATGAACAGGACCTTGGTGCAAAGGAGGTGCTTTTCAGATCGAGCACCAGAGAGTATGAGCAGCAGCCAGAGCCGGCCCAAGTCTCAATGGGGCCCTAAACAAAATTTGATTTTGGGACCTTCTATTACTGCAAATAATATTGATTGTTGATCATTTACACACCTACTACAGTATAAACTTAATGAACTTCTATCTAGTTTGAGGGAGCGGCTGAAAAGTGCTGAAATGAGGGTTTACATGAACCGCAGTATAAAATTAATAAGGATTTTCTTCAAGGCAAAACATGACAAGTAACTATTTAGTGTCCAAAATAAACATAAAAAGGGTGAAAATGAGAGAAATAATTCTCCTTTAAGAAGTGAGTAATTTGTTTTAGCTTTTACACAAATTATTGTTTTGAAAATTCACTTAAATAAGGTCAATTTTACTTACTGTTTCAGCCGTGTTCATAGTTACAGATGGCTTTGTAGCCCTCAAAAAAGAGCTGACTTTGCAGCTATCGCTCACATCAGACTGGCCAAGTAATACAAAGTAAACAGGGCCACAGCACTTTCTTTAGTTTTAATTTGTTCAGCATGATGTTTATACTAATTTTAGAAGTGTTCATTCAGTTTAGAAATAATTTAGCGCTTTACTTTTGATATGGTCTTATGTAAGTGTTCTGATCATTAAATGTTGTCTTTGATTTTAATTATAGCCTCGGGATATTGACGAGGAATCTGTCTCTCTAAATGCAGAAGCAGACAGTCGTCTTGTTATGCTTTCCTACCAATAAACTAAAACAAAAATGGACTTTGTTTTTAGCTCCATCAAAAATAAGCCCCTTCCAGTGTGTTAATACATTCATTTCGACTAGCCTGAATGCAACCAATTTAACACACTTAAAGATTCATGTGCAAAGATATCATAGATGAGTGCCCACTGGAGATAAAAGAGTCACATTTACACAAATGAAGGTGACGGTAATAAAGCAAAGGTCTGGTGGCGCATAAACACAGCCGAGCAAATCATTTTGACTTGTAAACGCATTCAGCTCTCGGTTTGTCACCCACCACAGACCGAAGAGTCAACTCTCATTAGACATGCAGGTATCACACACACACACAACAGAAATACATATATCACAGCGGGGCGTTCAACATGGAGGACGTTCCATTGATTTCAGTGAGGTGGATTTGTTAAGATGTTTACATTTCTAAGCTCTGCATTACAGGATGAAAGTCAGACCTCTAAACATGTTACTAACTGGAAAGCTGCACACAGGTTTCGCAGCTTCTCAACCTTAAAGTCTGACTCTGTTTTTTTTTTTTTTACTACTTAAAGTATTATCAGTGGTCTTTAAACTGTGATTATGAAGTTTTTAGCCTAAATCATGTATCTGTGTCGTTCTCAAGGGCTTTTCTTCTGCAGAGCTCGAGTAGCTCATCAGCAATTCACCTCTGAGTCACGGGCGGAGACAGCGCTGCTCTGCACACTTCTTCTCGAGTTAACTTGCAGTAGAAGAAATGGGTAACATAGGAGCTATTCAGCTCTCGGTCACTATTGTCTCGATGAGAAAACTAATATCATAAGTAGCTTTCTTACGAGCATTTCAATCCGCTAACATAGATGCTTGTTCGGCGATCGTCCTCTCTATTTCTCTGGGGATCTGGGGGCGGAGCTTGGATTGGTTACGTAGGAAATGTCACTGTATCTGATCCTGCTGTTTGGGTCTGCCAGAGATTCACAGCGATTTTAATGCAGAAATACTCAGAAAAGCAATTTTGCATTTAGTTTTTTTCATGAAATGTCCTCTAATATCAGAAAAATGCCATATGAACATGTAGACAACAAGAAAAACGTGATTTTCATTGGAGTGGGTCTTTAAACTGTCATATCCGTGATTTTACATGTTTGTATAGGGGCTTGTGTAAATGTTCTCTAATTCCTTAAAAAGGCTGTAATTGTCTATCATATATTCTTATTTTTATTCTTGTGACTTTTACTCTTTACTCTTCATTTAGGAAACAAATCGTTATGATATCAATAGTTATTAAAACCAAGGTCTGGTGGCATATGTACTATAACTCACTAAACTTTGAAATTGAGTATGAAAGTTCATTCTCGGTGTTTCAAACAACAAGAGCTGTGTTCCATTGAGAGTTGAAACAGTCTGTACAGCAGAGTATAGAAATAGCAGGGTACAGCAGGTGGGGGAACATGTACGTGTTGCGTCTGAGAATAAACATTCACAAACTGCATCGTTGGAGAAAAACTGTTTTTCCACCTTCCACCTGGTGTGAACAAGATGGCACTAAAAAAGGCATGAATTATACTTTACCTGCCCTTTTACCTTCCTTTCTACCAATTTCACCCCATAAGTCAGGTCAGCGCATGAGTATGCAGGGCTAAGTTGATGTTCAGCGGTCTCAATCGTTTTGTTTTTTCGCACATTGTGGACCTTGCATTGGCTGGCTTTTGTGCAAGAAATCACAGGGAGTCACTTCATATGGATTTTAGTTTTTAGGTTAGTGTGCAAGCAACACGGTCAATGAAGGATGCAAAAGAGTGAAATTAAGACAGGGTAGTGCATGCCCATTCTTTTTGAGGACATATTTCCAGAGGGGTTAAACATCGATCATTTAGGAGAAGATCAGCTATGTGATTAATCGCTTCCTACAGATATTAAGTGTCTTGATTTCGACAGCCAACGTCCCTGCTCAGTTTGTTGTGTTATGACCTACTTCTACCTCCAATTTCAAAACACTTAGGCAATGTAGGGCAGCAGTTATGCAGCTCCAAACCACTCAGCCAGCCAAACAATGACACACAGGATCTCGGTGTAGTCCGGCAGTTTTTTTTTTTATCTGAGCTGAATGATTTGTTCGAGCAGGTAGGATACTGAGCCTGCAGGGAACAAACAGATGGAGAGTCAGAAAGGCAACAGTCGCTGTGGAGAGACGTGAGCGACGTTTGGCGAACGCAAAGGTGATGAAGATCAGGAGTCAGGCTGGAGGACGAGAAAATCTTTAAATTGAATAAACAAGCGCAAATGTGATGCAGAGTTGTTGTGTGGAGAAATAGATGCTGTAAACTCTGTAATATTATATGACACTGATGATCTAAATGGGACTGATTTTAATGAAAATAATCTGCTCTGTTCATTTTTGGCTTTGGGATTAATTAATCTTAATTAGTTTCATATTATGTTAATACCCAATCATCATTTTCACAGGCCACAATTTTGTTGTTTCGATAACCAAACACCCTCAATAACACAGCAAGCTTTTGGAAATGCTTCACTCAGTATGTTATGATCACAGCAGGTGATCCAGGTGTGGATGAGGCTCATGATGTGGCACTTTGAAAGGATCCGAAATAAAGCTCATGCAGAATGAGATCAGCAGTAACCAGCTGTACATCACTCAAAGCACCTATATAATAAACAGAAGAGATATACTCAGTAAGTTTGGCAACACAATGAAATAAAATCAGATACAACACATTATTTGGCCTTAGTCCTGCTGAAAGGGGATTTTTAATATGTATGTAAACATGTTAGTCAGACTAAAACTTATCAAAGTTGGATTAACGTACCTGGATTATGCAGTTAGGGATTAATTTTCATCATGTTTACAATTTTATCGAAAAAAACAATGACAACAAAACCTCGACAGATGAATGACGATAAAAGATGAAAATTTCCTAACAAACATCACAGAGCGGTAAAAGCAACATCGGCTACTGTTAGCCTCTTGCTAGCGTGTTTTGCCTTCTGTTCCGAGCGTAGCAGAAGCTGACATACTTTCATCAACAATTTGATTCTTGCCCAGTGCATGTAAACCAGGACAAGGACAGTAGTCCAATTAAATGACCTAATCATCTATGGCCATAGCTCAATTTAACTGTGCATGCAAATGTACCGAGTGTCTAACCCGCCTCTTTCCAACTACTACTGAGCATCATGTGGTCCAGGTGCTTAGACCCAAAGGGTTTTCTGGTGGAGTAACTTTGGACTTGTTCTCTGACCCACTGACTGGTTGGGACCATTTGTTTAAAAGTAGAGTGAGAGATAAAGGATATACTCAGGTGTTAAGGAGAGAAACCAAAGAATTTCCAAGTAAAACGCGTCTTATTTCACAGATGACACCAACGTTTTTGGAGTTTTTTTACTTGTAATGTATTTTTTCTTTACAATAAGTTTCCCACAAATCAAGTTTATCATTGTTTTCCAGCAAAAGTATGGTCAGAGAGAGGAATTATTAAGGTTTCAAATTAGTAAATAAATTGACTTTTTTTTTTTCAGCAGATAGTCTCATTCGCTTTTAGATATCATAAAGCAACTTCAACTTGACTTTCAGACTTGTTCATAAAAGTAAGAAAACTCCTCATTGGAGCTTTCAGGAATGAACTCGTCAACATAGAAAGAGAGATACAGAAGAGCAAGAGACCAAGGATGGATCCTTGGAGTACACCACATGTTAGCTTACTTAACATGCTTGATTGCAAACCACTCCAGTTCGGCCCCTCTGATAACATACAGCTCTTTTCAGTATGATGGTCACTGGTGTCCAAAGCTTTGCACGTGTCATTGAAGACCTCAATAGTCAATTCATTATTATCCAGTGAGCAGTAAGAATGATCCATTAGTTGGATCAGTGCCACTGTAGGAGAATGCTTTTCAATCCATATTGGTGAGAGTAGACAAGGTCTGTTATACATGATTATTTCAAGTACTTCAGCAAGGCATGGAAGAATAGAGAATGGTATATAATTAGACGGGATGTATGTGAAGCTGTCTCCGCTGATTTTATTTTCTATCCACCTTCAAGTTGCGATAAAACCTTTCACACAGAACTGGCAAGTAACCCCTTTTAACGGTTAAAACAACGTACACTTTAGAGCAAAAACGACATGAGCAAAATCGAGACAGAGGGAAACAACATGAACACAATGCATAAGTTTGAATACACACTGAATAATAAACATTTCATTTCTCATCGTTTGACAGCTTTGACAGTCTGAGAAAAACACCTTCTTTACTATTGCTCCACTTTGCACATAAGGAAGATACTTCACTATCTGCTGTTTGGTTCTGGGCAGGGAACTCACTGTGGGTTTATCAGAGTATTTTGTGCCATGACTGGAAGCAAAGTTGACGAGTGTGAGAGGGAGAGAGGTGAGGCTATAGTGAAGCAGTAAAGATGTGGGCTGGAGAAATAAACAAGATGCTCTTGTGTCTTGAGCTGAGGGCTATAGCAGCTTTTGGTCTCAGTTCTTGGTTTTGCCTCCCTGCAGTTGCATTTCTATAGCCTACACGTAGACATTTCATCCTTTGTTATACAGCCCCTGCATAAAAATGTTCATACTGTGCATATTTCAGCCAATACCTGTAGGCAGTATGGAAAGTAGAACATCTGATTCAACCTGAACTCACAGTTCAGTTTATTTTACAGTAATCATAAACAGCTCTGCTCCTTTGCCAATTATGTTTTTTTGGAATCTCTTTTTTTGATCTCTCAGGGTTCATTTCTTGCAGATAAAAGATCATAATTTTAGGTAAATATCCTCTCTTTAATTAAAATGTCTCCCTTCTAATATTACGACGTAAACATCATTGATGCTAAGTACTCCGGCTGGGTTTAAATTGACTAAAAATAGCCACAAATTAGTGTTTGGCACAATTTCCCATCCCTATTGAAATGACCATAAGCGTAAAGTCCGAGGGGAATGGCTCAAAGTGATTCTTCCCTTAAATGTCAGGTGCATCTGCAGACGGGCCGGTTTCTGTTTACGTTCAGTCTTCTTGCTAATCACATTAAGCTCAAGCTGGCATGTTTAACTTCCTCTCCTTCTGTTGTATCTCTAAAAAACAGAAACATCACACAGGTTACAGTATGAGAGTATGAGTTATGTCATCGCACACTGAAGTTGAGCGGCCCCTCAGGCTGGAGTGTTTGGGCTGAGGTGAGGCAGGTGCATGAGGAGACAGCGGTGATGGTGTCCCTATGCTGAAAGTGTTATGTAACATATGGAGACAAAGGAAAAATACTTGTGTCTCTGAACCCTCTGCTTCAGAGAAAAAAGAAATCAAAGCTTCTTTACTCAGAGACTCTTATAATGTCTGTGTTTAAACTTTTATGCCCTTCTTACTGACAAACACACTCTCTATTTAACAGTCAAGTACTGTCTCTCTGATTTAATATCGCAGGGCAACACAAGTATGAACATCAAGAAGTGTGAGCACTCCAAAAGTCAATGTTATAGATTTTGACGGCTGACCTGTGTACATTTCTTGGCCCAAAACAACCGGTGAGTCCACGCTACTACAACAGCTGATTCGTTTTATACACATGGACTGTGCGTTTTTTGTGGGTCTGTGTGATTTTGCTCGGCTCAGCCTCTGGCTGGTCTTCGAAACTCCAGTTGATATTTTTCTGTTCTTTCCAGTCTCAGCTTTTTTATTTTCTGAGCTTATGAAACTGATTCATAAAGCCCAGGGAGGTTGAAATATCTTCAACATTTGATGACTCATCCGTGCATCAGTTCTCACCTCACGTCTTTCGATTGACTCAGTGTGCATTTGCCTCTAGTATCCACCTCAGGTTCAGGATCTACACAGCTATATATTTTCTAAAAAACATTACTCTGAGGGTTTTCGATGTACAGTTGCCAAAGCACACAAGCAAACGGGAAATCATTTCATTCCAAACACTTGAGCAGAGAAGTAGAAGTCAGCAAAGTTGTGAATTTTTGACGGTTTGTAAGTAGAGTGAACACTCTGGTGAAGATTGTGGCCACACCAACCACACTGGCCTATTGGGAAGATCGAAGAGGGAAGTACAGCAAGCGTATCCATGGCAACAGTTATTACGGGAAGCATAAAGTTAGACGGATTTCAAAAATAAAGAAGTGTCTTGTTGATTTGCGGCGACGGCAAGAGTGGTTTTTTTAACGCAAACAAAGTGACAAAGAGAGGAATTATAGAAACTGTACTGAATGAACCAGGGAGCTAAAAACATTCAGCTTAACACCCGACCTGTGGTGAGGAGTTTTCCAGAAATTCATAGTTTTACATTTTATCTCTGTCCTGCGTAACGGGGCCAGTGTTTCTTTGACTGTTTGATCATTTGCGTGGCACCAAGTGTTGCACTGTTACTAACTTTGATGCTCTTTACACAAGAACTTCCTCTTGGATCAAAAAAGTGCTTCAGCTCGCCACCCAACTGTGTTATAGAAGTTAACATGACTCACCAAGAGAGACGATTATGTGGAGAGGACAAGTAAGGGTACTGAGACGTGTCTGAACAGCATGCTAGGCCACTTTGACACTAATTTTACCTCATTTCTCTCATATTAAAGTAATATTTTAATGCCAGGCTTTTCAATCGGTGGCCCATATATGGAGAAAATGACTGAACAGTGGACACAGTGTGCACCAAAGAGTCTTTGAAGTGAGTCGCTCTATTCCGTTTCTATCTTTATTGAGAGTTGCATGTGCACAGCAGATGTTCAGAACAGAGGTTTATGGATGTGTAGTGTTCAAAACATTCAGACAGTGTTGTTGTTCACACTCAAGAGAAAAATAGACAGCAAAACCATAACAGTGTAACCCTCCCTGACTGTGGAGCATTTATCTGTTTTTACTGCCAGCTCACAGCCAACCTGTCTCATCTGCAACAGGTGTGTTGCAATAATTAAAAATATAATATTCAGAAGCAACACTGTGAAAAGCACCGAACTTTAACGACCAGCTTACCCATACAGAGTTTATCTGCAGTTTACAAACGTAGATATTTAAACCTGGTGTGGTTCTGCGCAGCCCACTAGAGAGTCGCAGCAACTTGATTGTTGTCTCTATCTTGTTGCATCTATTTGCATTTGTTTGGAGTTTGTCTTTAGCTTGGGTGACCATATTCTGACTTCCTGACTACCACTTCGCGGGGGTGGAGTCACAGAGTTGCACAAAGTTAATTTTACAAGTTTTGCGGGTTGGGTCGAGTGTCTTTTATGTGCTTCTAACTCAGTAAGTCCACGTGACATAAAATCGAAACTTACGTACAAAACCACGGACATTTGAAGGATTTTATAAACTTCCCCGGACAAAGCCAGACAAACCCGGACAGCTCCCCTATGGCATTAGCCCTTCGCCTATGTTAGCCAAAGAAATAAATTTATTTTAGAAGTCGCAGAAAATAGCCAGTCCAGGTTAATTTTCCTGATCTTCAAATCTGGCCCTTCTAGAAATGTAATAGAGTAACTGCAAAGTTTTGATCTCATGATTTCAGATTTTCATTCCTGACTATCCTAATATCAAAATTGGTTTTGCAATACCAATGAAAAACTTGATAAGGGTTACATCACTTCACAAACTTCAATAAAAAAAAAAAAAAGTATTTAGCACCAAGGAGATTAGCATTTGAACACCCCTGAATAATTTTATATAAGTAACCAAATATTACTAAGTTACTGACATCAAAAGGAGGATGACCATATGTCCTCTTTTACCCGGACACGTCCTCTTTTTCAGGGGCTGTCTGGCCTTGTCTGGCTTTGTCCAGGGAAATTTATAAAATCCTTCAAATGTCTGCGGTTTTGTATGGAAGTTTCGAGTTTGTGTCATGTGGACTTACTGAGTTAGAAGTGCGTAAAAGACACTCGATCCGACCTAAAAAACTCTCAAAATTAACTTTGTGCGACTCTGTGACTCATCTCCCCACGTAGTCGCGTCCTCTTATTGGGAAGTCAGAATATGATCACCCTATTAAAAGTTAATGACAGAAACTAGATTTTAGCGGATTAAAGGTTTTATTTTCATTCTCCAAGTGAAGCAACATTAAAATTACCTGGTGATGCAGTTTTGACAGCTTATTTAACTGACTGACCCTTTATTTAGGTTGTACAGATTATTAAGATATTGAGCAACTAAAAATACTTGAAATGACAATAAAATCAACAAAGGCAATGCATGACTGTTTCTATTTCAGTTTGAAAGGGTTAAGTCCAACTTTTAACTTCCAAAAACCTGCCAAAAGTTCTGCTTCACAGAGTTTATTTCTAAGTGGAAATGTGCACACACAAAGAGCTTACTAAATGTAAAGGTTTTTAATCAATGGATTTTAGGTTTAATATCTAGACTTTAGGCAAAATGGCCATAAAAAAAGGTACAGGTTATTACTCTAACATCAAGATCAGAACGAAATCAATATTCATTAACACCATTACACAACGCTGCAGAAAAACCCTCTGGAGACGGTTTGTCAGAATCAGTGTGTGTGTGTGTGTGTGAGTTTGATAAGTGGAGGAGGGGTCAGACTGAGTTTCTGAGTTTTAAATTGGTCCTGGCTGAAGAATGTGGTCAGTGAAGAGCAGGACAAAAAAAAGAAAAAAAAGTTGGATTCACAAGGATTACGGAGAACTTGAGTGACAGCTCTCTCTCTCTCTCTCTCATTCATTCTCTGTAACTCATGTTTAATTCATTCTCACTTTAATCAGGTAGTTTAACTGAAATCAGAATGTCTTTTTTAAGGCAGGGACAAAAACACATTCAAAGGATTGATTTAAATGTAGCTTGGCAACAGACTTTAAATCTTTGAAGGGGGTAAATGATGCCATATCATTCCTGGTGTCTCCCCAAAAACACCCAGCAGGCACGGAGCATTTTAGAGAAGCCCATTTAGAGGCTTCCATGAGCTGGCAAGAGGCTGAATCATTACCATGTTCCATCAATCAGAACCTCGAATGCAGCAAAAGAGCCATTTATCCATCTGACAGAGTCTCTGTCTATTTAAAAAAAACAAGCTTTGACTTGGGCTGTTCCCTTCATGTCTGCTAGAAAATCACTGATGCCGCTATATCCAGTGCTGTCGATGACAACAAAAACACACAGTCTCATGCATAGTCACACAAGGATTGACATATGCCAGCCAGAGCGAGCGAAGCAGCTTGGCTGGGCTTGTTCACGGCCTTAATCAATGGGAAGCTTAGCTAGTGACACAAACGATCATGGCAGCAGCAGAAGCCGCAGACTGTAGCAAATCCCAGCTCATCTCATTACCACAGATGCATGAGAGGCGCCATATTAGCATTTCTGCCAGATCTGTCACTGTGAACATTCAGAGTGCAGACGGCTGCATGAAACACCGAGATGTATATGTAAACATCTGGCTCTTTGTGAATATCCAGGAGCTAATCAACTGTGCGGAGAAGTGTGCGCGTGCAGATTGTGTTTGGCATATGCTGTCACTCTTCATGCTGTTCATCTCGCCACATTACAGGTGCTACAGTATGTGCAGCATTATGACACTTAAATATCATCAGCATGCTAATTCATGAGCATTTACATGATTACTGTCAACAACTGTGGATGAATTTTTTGTTTCTAGGAAGGCTGAATGTTTATTTTAAGAGTTGCAAGAATTGCTCAACTTTGCCAAGGTTACATTTGAAATATTTAAGGGTTATTTCGCTATTTTTAAAACTTTCCACTGTTCATACCTGTCTTAGACGTTATGAACCCCTTTTCTGGAGTGAGACTGCAACTCTGCTGCCACAATGTTGTGTATGATTTCATAATTCATTATGATGCTACAAAAGCACAACAGGCATTTTATGTAATCGCCAAGCAGCATTACAACATGAAGCCATCATGCAAATACTAAAAACCACAGTCCACAGATTGTCCACTTTTGACTGGCCACATACTAACCTATAAATAAACACCTGTGCAATCACCTGTGTTGCTCTGCAAGGTTATTATTCTTTCAGCACATACTGTACAGGAGGTGAACTTGTTTATAACTCGTGATTTTTTAAGATATACTGTAGATGTGAGTTTTCTGTCATTAGGGGCATGGCTTACATGACTGACAGGCAGGCACACTGTAGCTAAAGGGACGTCTTAGCTCCGCCTCTCTACCTCTTTCTAGATTGAGTCAGCATCTAGAATATACTGGCTGCCATTTACAGGCTTCAAACTCCACTTCAGAAACTAATAGGAGGTTGTTTCTTTGTTTTATGCAGTCAACAGTGAGCACACAGTGGAGGCTTCAGATAAACACATGCTGTGACACACACTATGCTGTTCCACCCTTTTCACTCCTGGTTACTGAGGGTGTGGAGATTTACTGATCGAAATTACTTACTGATCTTAACAATCAAGATGTCACTGTTTGATCTTCAATACCCTGGATATTGAAAAAAAAAAAAAAAGTTTTGTAAAGAAATGATCTTATCTGCAACCAGACACAGATCATAGCTCTGAAGATGCTGTGAGGAACTTTAAGCTTCTCTTTTCACAAAGAAAAATATCCGCCTGCTGTGTTTTAATTTTAATTTTAAAAAGTATTACTGACTGTAAATGTTAGCCATGAAAAAGTGCATACAAAAGCTGTTACATGCTGTATTTACATGCTGTAATTTTTTTGTTCAGACAACTAAAAAAGTCTTTCTTGTCAGTGGCGTCCTGGTTTGCGTTCTCTGATGTAAAGAACACGTGCTTTTAGTCGTCATTCGATCTATCTGATACGGCCATGAGTTTAAAATAGTTAACAATGTTGATACTGTTTTGCCTCGTGCTTACTTACATGCATGCTCCTGTCAGTCAGGAAAGTCACTTTTCTTTCTGCTGTTTAGAGGAACTGTTTCAGTGGTTTAACCATCAATAGTGACATAACTCATACAGTGACCTGTGGGATTTCTGCATTTTCAGAGGCTCAACACACAAGCCAGATCTATTCAAGCAGAAAGGCCATATCCATAAATAGTAATTGCCTCGTGACTCCTAAAGGGGAGGAGTGTAGACACACTGATTGGTTCAATTCATTTTACAACCAAAACACTTTCACAATAAACAAGAAACTTAAACTAACCTCTTTGAGCCCTGCGCCTCACTTAGCAGCCAGATTGTGCGCAGCTTAACTAGCAAAATGTGGTTGGACCCCACTTAATAGATCCATGTGTCTGAGACCATGCATGTTGTTTAAGCAGGGCCCTAGAGTAGCTCAGATGAAAAGCAATTAAAGACAGACCCCTTGAAGTTGACGCGTTGTGTTAATCGTCTTCATATGGCGGGCTGTTGTAGATGTGCCTCTGTAGCTGTGATTTATTGTTGTACTTCAAAGTATAAGCCCTTCTTCATGTGGTATTTCTAATACTTTTTTCCAACCGATGTGTGTGCAGTGGAATACAGTCAGCAGTGAGGCGTGACAAAGACAAAAGCCGTATCACACTTGAGCCAGAGATAACAGGAAGCACAATCCTGTCTCCTTTATAGCGCCGAATCAAACAGATAAATTTAGCCCCGCTGTTCTGTGCTGTAAAAACCAGGCGGTATTCCCCTCTCAATCTGTACGTCTGTGTTCCTCCACCACAACACAGCCAGGGGTCTTCCACACTGTCAAAGGCTTTGTTGAAAGGATACCCACGCTGAATCAATCCCTTATGTAGTGGACACAGGAGCCGATTCACTGCCATAGGTTCCTCAGAGCTGATCCGTGTTTTTTTGTACAAAGCCCGCTGTTGTGTCGACAGGAGCCAAGCTGTCTTCCCATGACCAGCCGGAGCGGCCATGTCTAAAGCGGTGTCAGGACTCTGTGATGGTCCTTGTGTCACGGTTAACAGGACATGACTGGACACTGGCTCCCAGTTTGCTGTGGAAAAAAAGCAGCTTGTGTTTGAAACGACCCAGAATGTTTGACGACAGGAGGACAGGGACAAGTACAGGGACATAGATGTCTGATGTCTTCATATGCCTACAAACCAAACTACTTACTTTACCTTGGCATGGTGGGATTTGATTGAGTATTGTCTCATTGTTGATCTTGGGGGTCACACTAGTAATCCAGAAGGACACAAATCATGGACAGATATTTGCATGCCATTTAGACAAGAAATATAACGAAAGGACAGAATACACAATTAGTGTATTGTTGTACCGAGCCCATCAAGGACTCTTCATTCAGCCAACAGACAAATCCATGAAGCATAGTCATGGAAACTGAGGACCAAACTTGACGGGCTGCATCTACATGAGAAATATTCAAGAAATTCAAGTATTACCAGTTAATAACTGTATGACTTATTTATCTAAGATAATATTTGCTGGCAGCTAATATATGATCACCTTGCTTTTGGTTTAGTCACTCCATCCAGCTGCCATTGCAAGAAAGTCCCTTTCCTTTAAAACAGTAAACCACCATTGGAGTACATGTTGAAATCATCAGCATCAATGAAAGCAAGACTAGTTTTGTTGAATTTGTATTGTTGTCCTTTAATAAATAATGAGAAAGTATTGACAAAGTAAGGTGACCAGATTTCTGTAATGAAATCCGGGGACATTGGAGAGCAGGGGGTGGGTGAGTGGGGGGTGGAGCATCAGTTGCGTGATCACAGACATCATCTTGGTACTACTTAGTAGCAGCGCACGCCCCCCATAGAAACTGTTGTTCAGGACTGCGTGCAACATGCTTACTCACGCTTCCTACCTACTCGGGTACCATAGTAACCGTTGTTCTAGTCCACATGCCATATTTTCTTTTTCATTCATGAAACGCTTAAATCAGGGACATTTCGACAGGGAAAGGTCAAATCGAGGACTGTCCCTGGAAATCGGGGAGGTCTGGTCACCTTATGACAGAGGATTCCTAACCGGTTACCATGGCCAAGCCTCAAGTTAGCCATTTTCATTCCCTGTCGAGTTGTTTTCTTTGTGGAAAAGTTATGTTCAAAGGCTGACCACCTAACTTCAAGGGTGTTATCCTCAGAGTTTTTCAGCATCTGGACTTTTTTGTATAATATTTAAATCTCAAAAAGACACAGAACTCTGTGTCTTTCTGTCCGTTTTCCTCAAATTTCTGCTCTTCCCTGTTATTTGTTGGGCTGCACTGCACCTCATTTTTCATCACACAGACAGAAGGTCTCTGTAACACACACAACACAAACTCTGAGTGTTTAAGGAACACAAAGACGGATTGAGATGATGGGTGGAGCGGTGTGGAGGAGGACAGAGGGAGAAGTGTCAGAGAGGGGACAAAGACAACAGCATCTGACTGCAGATGATTGTTTCAGTCATTAGCATGGGTTTGGGCCTTCATACAAGTCTCAGCAGGGCTTTTCTCTGGGGACACAGGCGAAGCTTTTATTGAGCAAATGATGATGTTCAAGTGGAGCTAAAATGACTACTTCCACTTCTCCTTGTCCTCATGATGACCTTTTATTTCTGAAGCCTTTTGAACAGATTTTTCACAAAATTTTCACCAAAGTCAAATATTCAGTAGACTTTAACACTCAAAAAAGGAAATAAATCCACAGTAGAGTAAAAAAACTAAAAAAATTCAACTCAGGATAAGCAGCTTGACCTACCTCCTGTCAAGCTAATCATATCATGAGTCATTTCTGTGATTGAGACGCACTGAAATTCAGTTGATTTTCTCTTTTCCCATTTTTTAGTTGTTACCTTTTGTACATTTGGTATCAAAATCACATTTTTTATGCATAAAATCCAAAAAGTGACCATCCATGTCATCTGCATTTTTCACACTCAAGGCAAGCTCAAAGGTTGGTTCATAAGGATTAAAATGAACTTGGTTCAACGGAGCTCTCTATCCCTACAAACTTTCTAAGACTAGCTATTTACTTCAATTCAGTGTTTAGTTTCCATTTGTGTTGTTTCAGTTTGCAAATTTTGTTTCTGATATGATCAATGTCTGAGCTTGTTTTGAGATCTTGGAAGCACAATTTCTATGAAATGTAAGATTTTCCAGCCGGAATCAGTACTAGACTGAAATTAACTGAGATTTATCTTTATAGCAAACAAAAGCAAATGACACCAGTGATAACACACCATCGGCAATACCACTCAGGAGGTATTTGGTGTCATTGTCTTGGATAATGACTTTACAAATGAATCCAATGGTGAGCGTCTGAAATGGAATTGATTTTGTAGCAGACTACAGTTGTTTGGTTTTTTTATATTGGCTACACAGTTGAAGACTTTTAGATCTTGACCAGTTTTAACACATGTAAATACTTATATCTGACTTATATTGCATCAAGTCAAATTTCAGAGTCCGACTAACACGCCTTCTGACTTGATTTCCTCTTCCATGTATGCACTTCACTAGCGTAAGTCATCTGGACATGTCGTACAGTTTCCATGTTGGGGTTTAACCCTGAAGTCTATCATCATAAATGTGTTAAAAGAAGCAAGCTAGTTAATAAAACCTAAACAGGAGACTAAGAAATGTAAAAAACGACAAAGCTACCACATCATGCTTTCGAAAGAGTGCTGTGCTGTAAAGTTGTCTATGTTTTTATACTGTTGGATATACATTAGCCTCGCGCAACCTTTTTGTTCACTGTTCAACAACTGGAAGATGGCCGAATAGTTACAACGATAGCAGGCAAACTGCCACCTAGTGTAGTAGAGCTGGACAAACCTGAATCGAATCTTGCCGGAATGCTTGAAAACTCAGTTGAAACAGTAGTCCAGTTAAATCACCTAATTCAGATAGAGCAGTAGCTGGCATTGACTGTAAAGTCTAATAGAAGTCGGATTTGCGTTTTGAGGGACGTGTGTTGACACGTTGATCTGCTCCAAAAACTTGAAGGGCTGATGTCAAAATGTCATGCTTGCTTTTAAAAAATTACTTTATTGACCAAAGAACTTCAGTATATCAATGGATCAGTGTTGGCCTTGATCGCCATGATCCAAGCTATTTTTAGGCTGTAGAGATTTCTATAATGCTCTTTATCGAAGTGAGTGGTTTATAGACAGACTGACCAACCTGAAGGTTTTACAAGACCTGCTCCTTTTTGTACAAATATCCCCACAGATCAAGCCCACATATCAAGATGTATTAATACCGTGTAATGAAATGTTGCTCACTAGGGAAGAACAGTGTGCCAAAAACAACTCAAGACCACCCAAGTTCTTTTTTCTTTATGCAGAAAAAAGTGACTCAACCAATTGAATAAGATCCTCCAGAAGCACGTCATGTTCACTGACAGTGAATCAAGCACAAAGTGTCTGTTTATTGAAAGTGGCTGTCAGCTTCACAGGCTCAGAGGGATGACGGTACTGACACAAAGGATTTTCTGAAGCAAAGAAAGCTTTAATAAAACTTGTGAATCTGATGTTGCTGCGTCGTGTCTTTGTCAACGTTTACCATTCTGCTCTCCCAGAAGTCAGTCTGACAGCTCTGTATTTTATTACATAACATCCCCATTACCTTCTGTTTCTGACACACACTCGCTGGTCCTTCCGATAAGCCTTGTCCAGAGAGAAGCTCCACATTTTGAGAGTGAGTCTCTGAGTTTCTGCACACAGAGTTGGGTTATATAAATTAAATCAGCTCTGCAAACAGTAATATTTCTGTGACATTTAAAACAGTAATGAATGGTGCTACCCCGATAAATGCTGCCTGTTAGCACAGACATTCTGTCAACTTGCACAATTGAAGAAACAAACAAGACTTAGAAAACTTATCAAATGAGTTGAGAAGGTTTTTTTTTATGCTATTGGGATTTTACTTCGTATAATCTGCTTTTATAGCGTGTAAACAACATGAATGTTTAAAATATAATGTAGTTATGGTAGTGTTTTGCTGTACCACAAAGACTAATTTAAGAAAAGCATTTTCACAGAAGTAACTCTACTACTTAAGAGGTAAATTGTGTACAGCAAATGTTGACAGAGCATTTTATTGGATTTGACAGGATGCTCAAACAAGTACGACAATGAATATTTACCATTTTGGTCCTAAATCATTTAAATAATATATGCTTATTTTTTTAAATAAAGGCAAACAAATGATGAACAGTTTGTTAATTGCTAAGTTTTTGACCATCATTTGCATTCTTCTACCATGTTTTGGAGTAACAGAACAGTCCATACGTTCAGATGTAATGCCAACTTAAGGAGACATTCACTTCATTTAGGTTCTCTTTTGTTCATATATGGACAATGGTAAAAGGAAGAAGATGTTACAACCCAAGTTGATGAGTCCATGCAGGGATTTCCAGTACAGAGCCATCTCTATCCCAGAGTGGCGGATCTCTTCCCATCTTTGAGAGATTCAGCCTCTCCTGCATGCCCTCTTTATACCCAGTCATGTCACTAACCTGTTGAAAATTAACCATGTTAGCTGTCCCTTCTGGTAGTTTTTAGAACTACACGACTTTCCAGTGTTTTGTATCCGGCTCACCTTTTGAAACATATTGCTTGCATCAATTTCGAATGAGAAAATATGTTTCACTGCAGTTTTCAACATCGAATTTGTTGTCTGCGTTATTTTCAGTTAGATTTTTAATGATTTTCATCCACCAGACATTTGTTTTCATCATCATTTTAAATGATGCTGCATCTGTTACGCAAATCTAACTTACAACCAGTGCAATGACGGCTGTAGCCTCTCTGCATGGGTTGCCTACTCTATGCACTAAGCAATTCGTGCTCCTATAGAGTGATGGTTTGCAGCATATGCTATTTTTTTCCCCTCACTGTCATTGTTTTTGTATTGTAAAATACATTCACATTAGAGTTTGAATGTGTTTGTTTTTTGCACCTCCTTTGCTGACGGTTTTTGTACAGACATCTCCAGTTATCTTCCTCTAAGTCCCAGTTTCACACAGTGAAGCCGATAGCAGCTCTAGCGTGTCCAGCTCTAGCGCTAACGTCGTATCTTCTCTGGTTGCCAACAGTAAAACAAGCTGCCATATCAGGCTTTCATCAACATGTCTGTTGGGCAGTGTCTATGATAAGAAAGGTCATTGTGAATTTCTGACAATGAGCTGAAAGCAGGTCCTTACAGAGACAACAGCCTGCAACAACAGCGCATAGTACACAAGGTGTAACATGAGCTGTCTTCCTGTCAGGAGCCAGGTAGCCTGCTAAATCTTCCTGAAATACTCGTTCCCTACCCAGCTCATTGGGATGACACGGGCTGTCTTTGCCTTCTGCCCTCTGCTGTGCTCTTCCCAGGCAGCCTGATTATGTAAGCTGTTATCCAATCGAAGCTTGTCTGGATCGCACAGTCCTCTGTGTGCCTGTTTGTTTGCGGAGTATATAGCTGAGAGCAGTACAAAGGAACCTGGATATTTGAAAGAGCTTTATGTAACTAAAAGCCACATAGTGTGCCATCACAATACCTGCATGCACCGACTGCAAATACACTGGGCGAGATACGGCTCTCAGTATGTGACAGTTTGGGTATACAAATGATCCATGTGGGCGTTATTGACCGAGCTTTATTCTGAAAAGGCTCCCGTTGCCGTGTTTGTCATAAAAGCCTGAGAAAGTGTGTCCTGTACCTGCAGAGATGATTGAATAGAGAGGAAAGCCGATTAATGGGCAGAGAGTGAATGGCACAAACTCAGACAGCAGAACGTCCACCTTTACAGGAGCCAAAGAGAGAGAAAGAGAGAGAGAGGGAACACTCTGTCACACCTGAAATGTTGAATGCCTTCTAACATGTAGGTGTGATAACTGATTTTTGCCAAGACCGAAAAGACCTGAAGCTTTTGCAGGAACAGAACACCTAAATCCACCATTGTGAGTTGGGGTTTTTGAGACAGCATTGATTTTGTTTCATGTTGCAGTTTTCTGTATCAAAACTCAGCACAGAATCCAAATAAGACACATAGATGTTAACATCTCACTTCTATGCTACAAGAGAGAGAGTTGGAATAAGTGAGAGCTTGAGTTTTCCCTGGAGGAGGCTGATCTACTTGAAGCCCTACACGAAAACAGTCTGTACCGTACAAGTGCATTAAGGTTTTTTTTTATTTATGGATGCATGTTGAGTTTAATTTATTCTTTTATCACAAAAACAAACAAGAGACAGTGGATTACTCACTATTTGCACTCAACAGTTTCTACCCATTGGTGTTTAACATAAACTGTATAATAGCTGGTCGCCGTGTCATGGTGCCTCCAACACTTGTGATCACCATATACTGGTAATCCTCACTCAACCTAACAGTCGTTCAACAATCTACAGTGTGCTTGCCTGTGTCAGTTGAAATGGGGTATAAATGACAAAGAAACAACTGATTCTTCACAAAACTGCAGACTTTTGACCTTACTTTCAAAACCGAGCTGTTTTTTTTTTAATTTTATTAACTACCAAGGAAGAAGTTCCCAACCTTTTCATTGTTTCTTTCCAACCCTTATCTTGAGATTTTTGTGCCCAAACAAACACAACTATATATGTTTTGAAAGATACGTACAAAATGTATTTAGTTATGCTAATTTAAAGCTATTGATTGTTGTATGAGTCTGTCGGTAGAAGCCTTACAAGTATTGTCATGTTCTGGGGTAGTTCAGTACTTCCACATTGGCTTTGTCTCTTAACATTGGAGGTTGGTACTTGGTGTTTTACATTCTTACACTTGATAAGCGAGCGAGAGATCGTTGATTTCTTTCCTCTGGGGGCTGCTGTCTGTTTACATTGTCTGTTGCTATGAGCTACACCGCAAGCTGCGTTGTGGAAGATCTGTGTAAGGCTACATCTACATACATCTGCTAACATGGATGGAAATTATGGATCCAGGCTCATCCACCAAGACAAGCTGGTCTGCTGACACCACGATGTGACATTGATGTTAAAAAGACATTGCTGCTTCGTACTCTGGGTAACATAATCATTTCTACTTGTGGTAGACTTCTGTCTAACCTTGTTCCAGTTACAAAGTAGTCTCCACAATCTCACTTTGATGAAGATCAGACAACTGACAATCACATGTGGCCTGTTTGGATATTAAATGTTTTACAAGACCAAAACGACATAGTCGCTACAATGAGATTGTCCAGGAGTGAGTGGATGGTAATGCATCATCTGTTCACTTAAAGTTCAGCCGCATTTTCTGATCAATGTCACAACCAATGTCATCCCTGGCTACGCATCCCTCATCCTCAGGCTGTGATTTATGACAAGGTCCCCCAAAGTGGCCTTAATGTTGGTGGAAATATGCTGCTGTGTGTCGGAAGCTTGGACATATACAGGGAGCTTGTCCTTCGCACTGAAAGGAGTCAGTTGAAGTGGTTCGGACATTTGATAAGGATGCCTCCCTTTGGTGGTGTTCTGGGCACGTCGAACTCTTTCTGTTGGCCCAGAGCTCTCTAAAGGGATAACATATTCCACCTGGCCTGGAAAAACATACCTTGATCAACTGATTTTGAAGCTCTTGAAAAGGTTTGGTTATGAAATTGACTGAAATCATCACTGACTACTTTGCGTGACCTTTGAAAGAAAACAACATCATCATCAGTGTAAAGATTGATTATCTCTATTTAGTCTTTGGTGCCACAGGTGTCAAACTGGCACTGGTTTGTACCAACTCTGCTTGTAATTTGCATCACAAGGTAACTAGTTTCAACATCTGATATACTGTGGATTTTGCACTGTAACTTAAGATACAACTTGTACAAAGCTGTTGCAACAGGCCACAGTGTGGAATTACAGAATTATACATGAGAGAAATTCTCTTTTGGAAAACTTAAAGGGATATTCCGTCGTAAAATTAAGCTAAAAAGATGTTTGGTGGCTAGTGCTATGGCTGGGACCCTATATGTACTGTTGATGAAGTTAGGTGCTGTTCTGAGCATTATTTGTGGCTATAGAGTGGCATTTTGGTTGAGCGCGTGGCTATCTGTATTGCTATCTGTGGTCATTACTAAAGTTGGTATAACTAGAGAAGCAAGCGGTCTGCAACATTCATCTCTGGACGGGGTGTCTAACTCGGTGTTAGGGTGTATTTGACTCTGACTTGATTTAACGCCTGAATATCCCTTCAACTTATGTATGTTTGTGATGAGTTCAATAAAGACGTGAGGCACCGCTTTGCCCATAACTGGCACAAACTTAAGTTCCTCACAGGAGCCCTGAAAAAGAGAAAGATTTACATCTATGTAACATATAATTCATTGAGTACTAGTAGGAGATATATGACAGAAGGGCTGGTAGGAAGTGTTATTTTCCATTTAACCAGCCTATACAGAAGGAGCTGACCTTTGTCCTCCTAATCAGCCGAGCATGGCGTGCTCAGACAGGAATGTGAGCACACTCCTCGGCTACCATCGTGCTGCTAGTAGCGATGTAAAACAGGCTCTTCCTGCACGCAGCGGTATTGATTCCGATGGTGTATCTTGCAAAGAAAAGCATGTGAACGTGAGATGATTGCAGTGTGTCTGTGCTCATTAAGTCATGAGATGTGAAAAGGAAGAGCTGATTCTGTAATCAGACTCACACAGGGATGGATCAATACAGTTTGCAGACACATGTTGCAGCTGAATCTGCCTCTGCTGGCTTTAAGGCCACTTGCCAAGAGGCACGCTTCATAATCAAGAGCTCAGATCGCAGGAGATGGTTTTATTCTTCTGTGAAAAAGGCTTTGATTCCCAGCAATCCTTTTTAGTGTATGTGAAACGGACATAAAATAAGGATGAGCAGCTGCTGGCATCAAAAGGTATCAGTCAAATGGGGCAGAGAGGCTAAGAGAAAAGGACAGTAGAGAGGGGACAGTGGATCTGTGCTGCCTTTCTCTGCTCTCTGTCAGCTCAGTCAGCTGTGATTTCCATATCAATATTTGAGTGACACTGAATAATTTAGAGGCGTGCAGCGACACAACGGGATGCAAGGCTGAGTGGCGCCCTGCCATCGCACTCATTGTTTGTGTGTATATATGTGTGTTTATGTGCGTTCCTCCTGCATGCATTCAGAATATATATTTGTAAGCCAAGTGACAGAAATTGAAAAAGCAATCATGTATGTGAAAGTCAGTACCGGTAGAATGGGATCTGAAATGGTCTAGCAAACAGCCTGTAGCTTCCACTACAGCAGTTCTGACTAGAACAAGCTCAGCTCGAGGAACATTTGCAGGTAATAGTTAGATGGCATCAGTCTAAAAAGTTGTGTCGTATAATCATCAGTGCAGAACGAGCACATAGCGGAGAAAAAGCATCTGTTTTCTCAGAGCATATGGATGACATGAAAGTTTGATTAAGTCTGCTTATGGAGCTTAAGTTAACATGGATTTGTGTGAGATATATGGATGAGTAACCAATAAGCAATCAAACTTCACGTGGTTTTGAACTATCAGCTATGGTTTTTATTGTCTCTTAGGAAGCATTGCACTTGAACTAGAAATGACTCTGTAGTGGAGATCACTGCATGCTCAAACCGGACAACAGCTGCCTCTCAACCTTCACTGGAAACTGTTGCTTCTATGTTTGTTCTATTATATTTTATTTGGGTTTTTTTTACTAAATAAATGTATTTAGGACACTGCACATTAACCAACATGGTAGCAGTTTTCATCTAATATAAATATCCGCTCAATAACAACGTTTCATCTGTAGCCCTCAGGCAAAGACTTAAATAAAATGGAAAACAAATTTATATCAGTTACAAGACATATCACAAGACAGTTCACAAGACAGCACACAGAATAACACACAGACTGTTTAACACACAATTAGACACATTTGTTACATTGCAGAAGACAGACTCACATATTGTAAACTGGACAGACATCAAAAGAAGAAACAACCTGCACTCTAAATATCACACATTTGGTTGCATCTTGTATGGTATACTATACCTTACTGAAACATAGTAAATTTTTCCCTTATGTATCATACAGAAAAGCTGAGACTAACTTTTTTTACTTTCAAAACCAGCTCTACTAAAGAATTTAAGCGGAGGTCCTACTTTAAGGACCCACTGATAGTTATTTAGTTGGACAACAAATGCCATGTCCCTCTCTTTGGACAAAGACAGCTAACTAAGGTTTAACTCACTCCTGCTTATAATGCAGTGCCAGTATCTGCGTAGACTAGACTGGTACTGTGGTCAGGGAGTGTTTATAGAGAGTAAGCGTCTGCTCTTTGCATTCCACTCAGACACTGTTGACCCAGAGACTTTGCCCCTGTCTCTGTGACTGATCAGCCATTTATCAGCTCTGGATCTTGTGACTGGGGGCTGCTGTCACTGCTGTCCTCTCTCTGAGTTGCCTGGAGACTGTTGCTCCTTTATCCACTTCAGGTACAAGGACAAAAGGGATGAGGCACTAATCCGCTCTGGGATACTGTGGTGCAGTTCAGAGTTTATCGAGTTAAATGAGTTTTTTTTATTCTTAATAGACACGTACCCTCAGTATACACCAGATTGTTGTTCATCAGTTTTAAAGAGATAAGTTCATTAAACATACTGCTGAAGATCTGACGACAGCTGTGTCATATTCAAGGCAACAACTAACCTTTTAATCGATTCATAACTCCACAGGTCAATTAAAACATGTAAACGCATTAGTAAGAGACTCATGGGAGTTTTATAAAGCGACGAAAAACACCATTGCAAAGTTTGGTCTGTTTTACGTCCCTGCTTTGTCTGTTGAGGTTTTGTTTACCACAACTAGCAATGAATTTGTGGTGTTCAACTTCAGGCTCAAGGCCTGGTGTATGAACTCTAAAGCATGTGTCTGTAGACTTAACCCTGTGTCAGTCTGATTGAGCCATATACATGGAGATAATCGATCCCCAAGTGCATTTTTTACATATGTTTGTCCGACTATGACAAATTTGATTTAGTGTTATTTCAGTCGGGACTTGAAAACATTTTTAAATCCAGTTTTAGTTGGACTTTTAACTGAATCCCCAAAAAGAGGGCACGACTACATGGGGGCAGAGTCACGGAGTCGCACTAAGTTAATTTTGAGAGTTTTTCAGGTCGGAACGAGTGTCTTTTACGTGCTTCTAACTCAGTAAGTCCATGTGACAAAACTTCCATACAAAACCCTGGACATTTGAAGGATTTTATAAACTTCCCTGGTCAAAGCCAGACAGCCCAGACAGCCTCCCAAAAGAGGACATGTCCGGGTAAAAGAGGATGTATGGTCACCCTAAGTTAATGTAAAAGGTCAACCAAGTATTCCAGCACATTGCCTTTGTGCTTCAGTTGGAAAAGTAACATCCTTTCCAGAGAAATGATTCAGAGACAGCTAAACAGGGGTCAACATTGAGGTTAAACATTATTCTGTCAAAACATTAAGCAACACGAAGAAACCCGGTGACACCGGCTGTCACCATTAATGTTAAAGAAGGTAATTTTGATTGTTTTTAAGTGTCTTTGCATTCGCCAAATTAGCTTTAAGGTGCATTAACAACCAAAATAGAAGTTGGTCTAATGACTGAAAGATCACATGAATTGCCATTAAAACTTCAGAAACTCACTTGAAAAATGAATCTTATTGAACACAGGGTGATTTCAGACTCTTGGACTGGTCTTCTGGCTGTGCACTTTTTCTGTGTTTGTAAGGTTTACCTGTTTCTGTAGCTGACAGAACTTATCTGCTTACAAAGACCATGGGATTGTTGAATAACTTGAAGGTCAAAATAACAAATAAAAAAGTACAAAGATCAGACAGAAACAAGCAGAGGAACGACACAAGATGAGCAATGACAGGGGCTGTGTCTGAAATGTATCACCAAATCCCTAACCCCTAACCCCCATATGAGATTTCACTGTATAGCTGACTATGTAGTGAACTCAATCACCGAAGGTTTCGGACACTTCATGGCAAGACGCAATGTATGACAGGATGCCCACCACTGGTGATTGACCATTGGATGGTCACTACATTTCACAGTGCTTTATGGGAAATTTTGACTCGCCTATATGGGGCACTGGAATTGATCACTCAGGTTTCGGACACCCCTCAAAATGGCACCAACCCCCATATAGTCGCCTATATAGGAGTCAGGGATCCATTTCGGACACAGCCAGGGTTAACATGTGTCATGAGGTAGTGGCGACGGCAAGCAAAATGGACAGAAAGGCGCCTTCTCCTGCTATTTTGTCGCATTTAACCCATGAAACATCTCTGGGGATGTCAAGAACATCTTCCAATTGAATGACTGATGAATCACTTTATTATGACGTAAACAATAAGGTTGGAATTTCTGTCATTGTTGATATCAGTCAAGTTGCAGATTAAAAAACAACCAAAACAAAAAAACGAGAGACTAGAGATGTCTGAAACAAACAATTATTTAATCTGATGCTGGAAACTTAATAACGTCATCAAAAAGCCCTTGTTGTTTTTCGAATGGAAACATTTGAAAGTGGATTTTTTACTTTGTTACTCAGTTTCTACAGCGGACTTTCATTTATGCCAGAATCAATAGATTTTCTCATCATTCCCCAATTAAATACAAAATGAAATGTCCAAGCAATCCATTTCCAGCCAAACACAAACCACTGTCTCTGGGCACCAGCCAATAAACAGCCTTTGGGGATGTTACTCTGGCTCCACAAACATGATGGGGACAGATATGACTGTTTCTATCTCCCTTTTGATTTCTCTCTTCATTTCTCTTCCCATTTGTCTGCTTTGTCAATTGCAGAGTCCCCAGGCAGCCGTATGGAAGCATGTAGTCTGGCTCATTGTTTCAATGCACCAACTATTTCCTTGTATTTTATAGCCTCTGGATACACAAAGACGGCACTATTTGGCGCACAAGCACAAACACATTTATGGATAAAAGAACCAACAGGAAATCAAGAGAAAGAGGGAAACAGCAGTGGATGTGAGGGGGAGAGGTAAGACAGACAAATGACTCGAGGCCATGTTTCCAATCTAATCCTCTGTTTGTCTTCCAAGATCTCTACTCTTAAAGGGCTTGACATCAAATTCAATAAGGAGATCCAGGCTGGCATACCACCGAGCTCATTGGGTTTTAGTTCCTGTTTTCTCTCTTTTTCTATCTCCCCTTCAACCTATCTCTCCACGGGCAGTCTCTTTGCTCAATACTGTAGGGCTTTTGGAGGTCACAGCGACAAGAGCTTAGATATGATCTGATTTAAAAGGGCAGATATGAGTCCATCATAATGAAAGGTAACCATCCAAAACTTCCCTTAAATGTCTTCACGTCTTTTCAAAAGGAAAAAAAAAATCTTATTTCTTTATTCCAATGTTGGCTGCAAGGTTTTATTTTCTCCCTGCATTCCCCGAGGCCCTCCAGCTTCCTCCAAATGACCAAAGGCATGCTCATGACGTTAACCGATAAATCTAAATTGCCTGTAGGTGTGAGTGTGTCTGGTTGTCTATACCTGTTAGTATAGTCCTGATAGGCTGGTGACCTGTCCAGATCTGGTCAATGTCAGCAGGGACAGCATCCAGCCCTTTCCATTTGGATAGATAGTGTAAATTATGGATGGTTGGTTGCTTCCTTGGATGGATGGATGGATGGATGGATGGATGGATGGATGGTTGGTTGGTTGGTTGGTTGGTTGGTTGGTTGGTTGGTTGGTTGGATTGGAGGATAGAGGATGGTTGGTTGGTTGGTTGGTTGGTTGGTTGGTTGGTTGGTTGGTTGGTTGGTTGGTTGGTTGGTTGGTTGGTTGGATTGGAGGATGGTTGGTTGGTTGGTTGGTTGTTGGTTGGAAGGATGGATGGATGGATGGATGGTAGGTAGGTAGGTAGGTAGGTAGGTAGGTAGGGGTCATTCATTGCACCTATACCAAGAATCCCACAGTCCACCTGATACTAAGATTGTAAATCCCAAAGTCCACCTGTATCAATCATAAACAGCGGCGTGACTCTCTCACAAATGAAGTTTAATGTTAGTTTATGAAGGACAAAGACACCTACTGATTGAATCTATGTCTCCTACCACCTTGAAACCATTTGCAATGAGGTGGTTCATTAAAACAAATCTTCCCTCCCAGTGCTCCTTGCATTGCCAAATGCTGCCTACCTTCCGCTGCTGCTGGCCAAGCTCTGCCTCCATCACCACAGCCTCCTCTTCTGTCTAGTCTAAAAGCTTGTCCATACTCCTGTGGGGGACTTTACAGTGCCTTCTCCAGGAAGTCATCGCATGCTGCTTAAGTAACCCAGGGAGCACTTAAAAGCTGAGCCTTTAGTGCCAAGAGTAACCGCATTACCTTTGGCAGTACTTCTGGCAAGCTAATGTCTGAGCATGGGCCAGTAGTGTTGGGGAACATGTAAATGTAGTGGGATTACATTTGTCTGTAACAGGGCACTGTTATGTGTAAATGTTGCTTATTTCCTTACTAAATTACCAGTTCAAATCAAACAATAATCATTGCTTTATCTTATCCAAGTATCTGAATAATGAGAGGACAGAATAACAAATCAAATGAGTCTTTGAAGTAGTTTTCTGACTTCCACCTGATTGAAAGTTGCACCCCTGTCTTTTACTGAAGCCCCCTCTACTCCATCATAACAACCTCCTATTCAGCAGTAAAGTTACTGCCGTTATTGCAATGAAGTTGTGGTGCACCCAAGGTGATAGTACTGAGTAATGCAAAGAAATGTAACCAGTAGTACTTTGAGCATTGAGCAAACTTGTAACATTTCTGAAAAGTTACTTAATTTATAATACTTAACTTTTTGAAAAGCTTTCCTAACACTGTGCACCAGCAGTACCATGATGGATGATAGCATGGAGGAACAAGACAAACAAATTCAAAGTGTGGACAACATGTCGGCTTTTACAGAATGTCATGTACCCTTCATAAATCAGTAGATTCAGGGAGCAGCAGAGTCACTCTTTCTGCTCTCACAGCAACAATCAGACCTGCATACCTGGAAAAAGTCTCAGGTAACACCAACCTCTTTAGTCAGACTCACCTGAGGCGAAAACTATCACGGCATCCATCATCACATTTCTCTGGAGATACTTGAGACCATACTGTGCCAGGGGAAATGATGGTTTCTGTGAAATGTTCCTAACTTAATGGCTAAGATACAACATACCAATCCACCTACGCCTCTCAAAACAATGCAATAATCTGACACTGTAAAGCTGACACTGTCCCAAACCACCTTAAAAAATTAAATGCTGAGAATACTAGACTGCTCTGGTTTTTGGACATGGTGCAAAAAACACTGTTAGTGGTCGCTGGCCTTCACTGGAGTAAACAACCCTACCATATGGGGACCTTGAGACTTTGAGTATGGTCACCTTCCCCATGGATGAATGTCAAAACACAGCCTGGGAATGAAAAAAAAAGGAGGAGAAATAGAGGAGAGAGAGGGAGGGATGGATGGAGAACAAAAGGAGACACTGAGGGATGGGGGTGAGAATAGCATAGATGGTGTAGGCTGTTGTGCTCCTCATTATCAAACAACAAAAGTGGTAAATATCCCTTGGTACCTTGGTAATGTGACTAAACAAAGAGCTCTTGGGGAATGAAACGCACCTCATCGGAAACTAGATGACCTTCACTCATGGAGTACAACATACATCAGGGCTGTTTGTGGCCACAGGGACTTAATTCATGGCGTTTCTTTTAAACCTTAACCATTTAGTATACCGTACAAGCTTTTACAAGTTACGCCTTCATCATTTGTGGCTTTTTATTATCTATTTGAGAGAACTTCTACAGTCAAGGGACATTGATGATATTTTTTTTTTAGGGTCAGCATCAGTTTTTTTAAGCTTTTTAAAATTACCCCATTTGCCCTTGATGATCTGAATCAGTGCACCTTTTAGCTTCAGCTTCATGAGTGTAAATCCTACGTTTTATGTACAATTTGAAATTTTTTTTTTTTGGTGAATTTGAATACTTTTAATGTATCCCTACCACCCTTTATAAATGCTGTTGATGGACAACTTAAGGGACCATTTAACAGCAAATTCAAGGAGTGCTCATGCCACCTTTTTAGGTACCTCAGTGACCAGTAACCTACCTCAGTTTGGTTTCTCTGTTAAGGGCAGAGCTGACTGCAGTCAGAAAAATGAATCATGGCAGAGTTCATTTTTAAGTGTTTACATCTATTTGATTTTATTTAAGTATTTTTTTTTAGAATTTATTAAATTCTTTATTTTTTATTAATTTCTTAAAATTAGCATAAATCTGTAATTCTAAAAACAATTCAATCAGTTAAAACGTATGAATATAGGTTAAATTTAATGAGCTGTGGATCAACCAAGATTTATTTAGTTAAAATTTATGAAACAGAAACAAATTGGAGTTATCAATGTTGAATACATAAATCTGTCATTGTTTATTCAAGACAAATTGGGTTCAATGATATAATTACATATATCTAACTCTTAACTGTGTCCTTTATATCTGACTGACAAATATGCAGCACATAAAGTTTATTGGCGTGTTTATGTTAAATATGATAAATTCAAATGGATGGAAATTTTGTATGTAATGAGGCCTAAATATTTCTGTGAGTGTGGCATACACGGTGGCTAGTAGCCTACACTTAATGACATGCAGCAACCTCACTTCAAAAACAGTGAAATATTCCTTTAGACATGTTGTGACAAAGAGTGCTGGGTAAACACAAAGAGGGTAGGGGGTATTGAGGGGTGATCAGAGAGACGGGGAGGCTCCCCCTGTATCGATTTCTGTGGACTGTGGCTGAGCAATTTCCCTCTGCTCCTGCATTATAAAGTCTTTGCAGGAAAATAATCAATGTGCAGAGATTCTTGCCTACTTGTTAGTGCATACATCTTTTCCTGCCTGCGGTTCATTGCCTTATTACACCTGACACATCTGGCAGGAAGACAGCAATCGTCCCAGACAGTGTGCAATGGATTATACCAGCTTCAGCAGTACAGAGTTTTTTCAAGGGGAAATGTTGTGAGGTAAGCAGACCGCTCTGCCATTGCAGAAGCTGTTGCCTGTAAATGCAATATAAACACTAAACATACAGTCAAAATGCTGTCTCATTTGTAGAAGAATCACAATCTTTTTTGTGTTTTTGTCATCTTTTACCATTCAATTTATGTATAAAAGGGCCTGAAATAGTAAAAGACAAAATTCACATTGATGCCTTTTTATGATAAATGAAAACAAGCAAGACTATCTCTGATTAAACTGACAGGTTTTTTTTTTTTTCATTTCAAATACCTGAAACCTTTTGAGAGGGGCTTTTAATCAGCCATGAAGTGGCAGGGACAGCCTGTTTTTACACTTCTACATCAAATATCCACAAAAAATAATGCACTTGACTCTCTCAAGTTAGCAGGTGACTTTATTTAGGGTGACCATACGTCCTCTTTTACCCGGACATGTCCTCTTTTTTGCCGGCTGTCTGGCCTTGTCTGGGGGAGTTTATAAAATTCTTCAAATGTCCGGGGTTTTGTATGGAAGTTTTGAGTTTGTGTTGCATGGGCTAACTGAGTTACAAGTGCGTAAAAACACTCGACCTGACCTGAAAAACTCAGAAAAACAACAAAATTTACTATGTGTGACTCCGTGACTCCACCCCATGTAGCAGTGTCCTCTTTTTGGGAATTCAGAATATGGTCACCCTTCTTTATTTTTTTTAGAAGACAGTACTTAAACATCTAGAGGACAAAAAACAATGCAAACCAAACATTCCTCAATAGAGCTTTTATTTTCGGCTCTATTTTGGACCTTCTGGATCTAAATTACTTTGATGTATGAAAGGGAAAGTTGATAATTTATCCTGGCAATTTCAGTCAACATTAACAAATCTGTTGTAATAGCTGCAACACAATCTAAAAGGGAATATTTTAGCTGTCTTTGAGAATGTTAGGGACCCTCCTATGATGATAAATGATTTAACTAAAAGTGTGTGCAACAATTTGATAAAAACAGCACAAAAAAAAAAAAACTGCTTTTACCAACAATAGAGGCATGACAGTAAAACTGAAAAACCAACGAAGTCACACACATCACTTCAGAGTAAACATGCTCTTCTGCAGGAAACAGAAGTTGATTGTTTTTTATCTGCTGGTACATCTACTGTAGTGTCAACTTTTTTTCTAGTCCTCCCCCAGTCAGTTTCGTTGTGGTATATAGGTTGTGGTATATATTCACAGACACACTGTGTGAACACTTGTGTTCATGTAATGAGTCAGCATATAGGTTCTGTTACTGTTCATAGAGAACAGTAAAGGCTGAGTATAGGTGTAGATTTACGTCAGAAATAGACGTAAATCTACACCTATACTCAGCCTTTACTGTTCTTGTCATGCCTGCATTTGTTAAGCTTCCTTCTTCGGTCAGCTTGCATCCTGATCTCAGAGTTACGGGGGATTTCTGGTCATGAAAACTGAACATGTTTATAATTTACTCTGTGAAGTTGGGGTGGATTAATCCTGACTCTGTCTTGGCATGTACCCACATAGGACTAAGTCAGTTACAGTTACATTGTTGTCACTAAGATGAGTAAAGGGTTAACTCTGATCAAGTACATCTCAATCACACAAATAAACAAACTGGTCAGGCAGCAACAGAGCAGCAACTCTTGTGTCTTTCCAAGGTTAAATAACCGTTTTTGTAAATGGAGTCAGAACTGGAGGGTTTGCTGTGAAGAGGTGAGGTGTTTGATAATAGAGCTGTTTGTGCGGCTCTAAAAAAAACTCAAACCCTCTTTCTTTTGCAGCACTTTCTGTCATGCTGGCCCCTCTGGAACAAAGAGATGAATAGGAGAAGAATAAAAAACACATCAGGTCTGCTTCCAGTGAAAATGCCAGGAAGATTGCCTCATAAAATCTCTTGTTTCTGCCCCTGAAGAAATCTACCAGAGAGATTCCCAAACTTTCTCTATGTGTTGATGATTTAGACCCCAATATATGGACAAGACTTCTCTTTTTTTTTAATCTGAGTCAAAACTGATTGACTTCAGTAGTCACAATGGAAATAAGACCACTTTCATTGGAGAGGTGTTGCCGTCTGCTTGTCACTCTTGGCAGCATTGTATTTTGGTTGTTTTGACACACTTTCCCTCCATTCAGCAGATCCAACTGATGATTTTAAGCTCTCCAAAATGTCATGACACACCATCTTTTCCAGAAGCACCATCATGTGATCTTGTCATTCATACTACATAAAGGAAATGTACAAACAGATAGTTGTTGCTGTTTGAACAAGCTCACTGACTGAACCATAAAGAACGGTCTTGTTTTCCTGAGTGTCTCTTGACTCCATCAGACCATTGAGTGCGTCTCCACACAGACAGCAGTGATGGAGCAGATGCTGTTGAATGAAGGGCCCTGTCAGGACCAGCGGTCTCAGACAGGCCCTCCTTTCTTTTGGAGACTCTCTGTGCTTTCTGAGAGCCCCTCAAGCCATGCAGCCTCTTCCTCGTCATCTGTCGGTGGCAGACGTCAGGTCAGCTCAGAGAGGCAGCAGGTGGTCTGTAGTGACAGTCGCTCTCTACGTTTCTGACTGACTGAACTCTTGATGTGCTGAACTTCTAAGAGTCTAAGCTCAACTTGGTACCATAAAGAGAATCTGTGCATCTCAATGCGTCTGTACCTGCTCTGAAACTGCCACTCAACAGCTGTTGATCTAATTTGACAGTAAAAAGTCCCCCGTCTTCTTCAGGCTAGAGTGCAAAGTTCTTGCAGCTAAGTTGCTTTGGGATTATGTTTCAGGACTCACAAGCTGTGTTTTTTTCATGTTCCCACTATTTAATCAAGCATGAAACCATCCGGTCAAACTCCAGATTGATTTCCCTTTGAGTCATTCTCTCTGCACCAGCTGGAGCACTTTTTCTTTGTCAGAGGATCAGACAGAACATGTAACACAGTCACACAGTTAAGATGACATGACGGGAAATGACTGCTTAAAAAGTGTGTGCGAGGAAACCTCATCTGCACCTCTGTAATCACGACTTTATAGCTGTACACCGGGCCCCTTGGAGAGGATCAACGTGACTGAACAGGCAGAGCTTCAGTCTGTCTCAAATACTTAGGTAGATATGCTGAACTAACATACAGGAGATGCTTACATTAAGCTTTTAAGAGACCATTATGGTTCCTGTGGTCATTTTTTTAACACGGGACACTGCAAAATATAGATAAATACAGAATTTGATGGTTTGCAAAATCAAATGATACAACAACTTTTCTATAGCTTACGTGATAAGGATTTAAAGGTAGGGTTGGTAACCAAACTAGCATGAATTTGAATGTCGCGCTTTGTCTAGCCCTCCCCATCCCCTTGGAGCTCCTACAAAACATCGCCCCCGCTCACATATATGAGCACTGCTCTCCGCTGATTCAAAACCACAGACTCAAAACTTTGGGACTAAAGTTTGGGAAGTCTTTGCACAGCAGGGACAAAGAAGGTAACGTTAGCATCAGGATGATCACATAACTAGCATCATGGCTAAATACTTAATCAAGATTAGAAATCGTCTTGAAACAAACCCTCAACGTACCTTTCCAATAGAAAATGAGCGACCATGGCATCACTTTTAAAGCCCTTGACCTCTTTCAGTTCAGCATCTCTGTCCCGATGTTGACTTTCTCCAAACTCTCTTGCTTCTGCCTTCTCTGCCTCCGTCTTTCTTTTCTCGCTCTTTTTTGCATGAGGAGCGGTCACCATTAATCTGCCTTTCTCTAGCTCAGCTATGCGCAATGAATCAGGGCCAGTGCATGCCGGCGACATGTACGCGCAGAAGGCGAGCACGGGATTTGATTGGTTTAAAAATGTGGGACCCACATGATGTGATTGGTTGGTGCTATCCCAGTTTTACTCCTGCTGTAGAAAGCGGCAAAGTTTGGCTCTTTTTTAAGAACACATCATGAATTGACTAACAATGGAACATAAAGATCATTTTAACCAGAATAACAAAAAGTGTATCTGAGTCAGATTACCAACCCTACCTTTTACAGCTCAACAGTTCAGGATCTCCACTGGCAATATCTTTTTTTATATTTTATAATGCGCCAAATGCGTCACAAGTCAAGACTGCAGACAGACCAGTTTAACTCATCTAATTCGGAGCCATGTTGTCCCTATATGTGCGGAATGTGGTTTGGCATCATCTTGATGTCATAAACATTGTCTGGATGGAAGCATGTGTTGCAAAATCTAATGGGAGATCATCAGTGCAATTGCTAAATAAAAAAGGACATATCTGCAACTTGAAGAAAAAGGACATTTCCCTTGTTCTTCATTTAATACATGTACTACCAACAGATCTTGGATATGTTCTCTAAACTACACAGTATACTTTTTGGCATTGTTGTGAACATTTCAAGTCACATAACATGATAATAACTCTTACGTAAAAGTCATTTCTCATTATTCTTGGTCAATTAGAGTCAGCAGGGTGTACTTCAAGAATGAAGAAGTGCTATTTGTCTGTAACTCAAAGCAGGAACCAGCATGTAAACATGTGTTGCAATAAACCAGTCTGCTGCAGCTATGCGTGCGATGAAGCAACACTTCTCAAAACACGATGAGCGGGAAGAAAACACCAGGCTGCTCCCTCCGCTCGGTGATTGTCTTGTTTCAGTCACACGGGGTGACAGTCTTGGAGGTTATGCAACACAGATGTACCTGCCTGCTGCTGTCAGGTTGGAGCTGATTAAGGTGTTTTTAAAGATCTATTAGCGGACAGGTTATTTGTCAACACTGAGGTTGTTATATGATTCAAGGAATTTTTTGGACTAATTATGGAGAATAATTCCTACCCCATGACACATTCACATCGTGATCAGCCAAATGATGCCAGACATTTTGCAAGACAAAGATGTGTAGAGTAAGCAGGGAGCAGCTCTTGGGATGGGCTCATGTTACAATGAGAAAACATCTGTTATTTATGGCGGTCTGGGAGGCTTCGGTACTTACCACACCCCGGCTCAAATGACTTCAAAATGACTTAAATGCTGAGAGTAAGGAAGAAGAAAAAGCAAGTTAAAGTTAAGAGCAGCAGGGATCTATTTTGCTAATCATATTGAGTTTCTTCAGTTGAGTTTCGGCTGTTGAATTTAATCAAAATTGGACCTCTAGAATGACACAAACTGATTTAAGCAAGGTTCGAAAGTGAGCTGTTGTGAAAGGCTGTTTTTTGGTCTTCGAAAAGCATCTTAACTCTCCTATTATCCTCAAATGTTGCGAACACATTTTACCCTCAGCATCAATCTGACACCAGGTATAATTGCCTTCAGAAAATGATTTACATGCAGCTGTTGACCAAGATCTTTTGTCAGGAGCTTTGTTTATTTGTTGAGTACATAAATAACTCCTTCAGAATGAAACCTATCAACGATTTGATCTGTTCTCTAGCGCCACCAATAGGCCAAATTTTTAAAGTAGAATTAATGTATCTTGAAAAGTTTTCATACAAATCTTCTCAAATTTACTGACAACCTTTGTGACGACAAGAGGATGAACCCTACTGGTTTTAGTGATGATATGACCTTTCTTGGAGGGAATAGTTGTTTTTTCCCCACCTTGCTGTTATGTTATCAACTCAAAAGTATCAAGTCTGCACCTGTGGGTGTGGGGATGTTGGGTCACACACACAGACAGGCAAGTTTTACACAGCCAACACAGCTTGGGGTCGAATTGACACCAGAAGAACAATATGCAAGTTGTGTACAGCACATTAAAAATATTTCATCCTGATAATTTTATACTAAATCAGTTGTCCCCATCAAATTAGGAAAAGTCATGAAATATAAAGCAAAAAAACAAAAAAACAAACAAATGTCAACTATTATTTTTTAAATTTTAAACATTGAATGGGGTCAAATTGACCCCAAGGATAATAGGAGGGTTAATGTTTATAAAGAAAACCAAGTAGTTTGGGATAACCTGGAATGTAGACATCTAGCTTGGTCCTCATCAAATTAAATGAAATATCCTCAAATACCTCAGTTCACACATTTAGAGATTTTCTTGAAACAAATGGTTTTCTGGAGTCTTGTAGAATTGCCAAGAGACAGACCATCAATTTCCCCCAGGGTTTTACTCCTGGTGTATTTCCATCAAGGAGTTTGCCTTGGATCAATACAGTTTGCGATATCAAACCCTGATCTTGCATGAGTTTCCACAGCAAACTCTGCCCTACCTTGGCACTACATGCAGGAAGCCTGTTTGCTCCATGACGTGCATGTTAACAGAACTTCCACACAAAGAGTTGAGGTAATAGGAGCAGAGGCCACCAACCCCATTACACGAATTACTGGCACAGAAGACCTTCAACTGGCCCTGCATCTGAGATTTAGTTCACAGAGACAGGTTTAGCACCTCTGGATAAGGACACTAGACTTTGAAAATTCACTTCAGTCAGTTTAAAGTCCAAACAGCTCCATAAGAAGAAAATCTGTTCAAAGTTTGTGGGTCAGCCCCCTGAGGAGACCGTATGGATCAGCCCACAACAGAAACATGCTCAGGCTGACTAACAGTATCATTGCTAACCCTTACCAAGTTTTAAACAGGGAATATGGACTAATACCATCAGATAGTCCATTATAAACATGATAAAGTTAAAAACAGAAGCTGAGTCCTTGATCAAATGTATACTGAAGGCCTCTGAATATGTTGTCTGATGTTTAAAATGTTGTTTTGTCATGTGCTCATAGCCTCTTAAGAGTAGAGAAACTTTTAACTTTAGAGCAGGCCCCTATACAAAAGTCAGTTAAAGTCCCACTCCGATCGTTTTTTTTTTTTTTTTTTAATACTTAAAGTGTTATCAGTGGTCTTTAAATTGAGCATAGGCTACTATGTATCAAAATGTGCGGTTTGATTGAGATCCAGTGGCGATTGCTCTAAGACTGCAAGGGAAGCTCGGCTTCCCTTAAAATGTCACCCCCCAAAAAAAAGAAAAAGTGGTGAAATACGTACTGCTGTGTGTACATTTCATTAACTAAATACGCACTAGAAAGCCTTCATCTTTTGTTCAGACACTGTGATAAGAAGCTGATAATTATAGGTAACCGGCATAACTTCGTTCTCATTCATCCTCGCAGCGCCTTAGCGCTTTAAACAGCCGGACGCTGGGCTTCTGCTGACTTCAATGTGGAAGCTAAAAGTGGGTTGTTCCAGCAGCGAAACTAGACGCTCATTGGATAAATGCTGGGCTTTGTCCCGCCCAATGGAAGCTAAGCTTCACTGGAGTTCTATGGCGAGAGGGCGGTCCCGACTTTCTCCTGGACTGCAAGCTTCTGCATCCATGATTGGATGAGCTGTCTGAGGCGAAATCCTTTTTTGATTGACAGCTAAACAAGCGAATCAGCGATCTTGAAGAATAAAACATCTACCAGAGCATTTTCCAAGTCATTCATTCCGTTGTTCTTAACTGCTCCGGAGACTTTACCGATCCTCAGCGACTTCTGTCTTTATTAAAGACGACTGCCGTTGTGTTTGGCGACTCTGTTCTGTTACATACTAATAAACAAATACAATTATGATGTAGGCCAGAAAAATGAGCTTCCCCTCATTGAAAGACCAGCAGCCGCCACTGTTGAGATCAGTGTGCTTGAAATTATATGAAATTTCTTTGTGACGTAAGTGAACTGAAGAACTGAAGAATAATTTTGTACTGAAGTCAACTGAAGTCAGTTTTCAGATTATAGACCTCGGAGTTACTTACGAGAGTAAAGCTGCAGTAAACTAATTACTAACGAGAATAAAGTGGTAATAAAATCATCACTTACGAGAATAAAGTCCTAAAGTAAATGAAGTCTTAAAGCTGCTTTTGTGGAGGAGGAGGAAATATCTGGAACTGGTCAACTGCAGAGTTATCAGTGGGTGCATTAGTGGGCCATTCAGAGGGCTTTTGTGGTTTCTCAAGAAACAATCCAACTGATGATCAACAGAGGAAGTCCAACTCCGACAAGCACCGCGCCTGTCTCTGATGCCGGCACAACACCAGCAAAAACAGCCTCCTCAAAAACAGCGATTCCCCACAAGTCCGCCTGGTTCTTTCTGCAGAAAAGATGCATTTCTTGCATACGTCCTGATACTTATGACATTGTGATGCTGAAAGGATTTATCTCCTTGTTTGTGAAACCTAGCAACCAGTTCACTTCATCAAAATGCTCCACAGCGCTCATTTAAACAACAAACAACAGGTTCGAATAGCTATTAGCTACGACTTTATTCTCCCAAATAATGATTTTATTACGATTTTATTCTCGTAAGTAATTCCGAGGTCTAAAATATTTTCTTTTCTTAATGTGGCCCTAACGCTCCGTCGTACACATATCTATGGCTCGCACATTAAATACAAAAACTTTGAGTGTAACATACCAAACAGGCTATTTACAGCGTGTTTCAGACTATTCTGCAGCAGCAACCAAACCGAAGCGCTCCAACCCAAACACTCCACATGCAGCCAGAGGTTTGAATGTAAGAATAAGCTGCTTCTGAATTTGCTGACATGCTCAGGTCAGTTTGTTGTACTTTGAAATTTACCGCCTCTCTCTTTTGATTCCTTCCCTCTGACACTGACGTGGAGCATGTTCTAGCTAAAAGTCAATTCCTAAGTTTCCTCCCTGTTGAGTCCTCCACTCACAAATGCACGGTATGAGAATAATGTCAGCTGCCTGTGGAGATGAAGCTGCTGTTTGCGGTAGAAGGTGGTCCACTCTCTGCTCTGGATGTGACCTCCTTTCTCCGCTTTACTCTTTTTCCTTAATGTGCGAGAAAGCCTTGGCTTTACATTACAGTGTTTTTAGATTAAGTCTGCAGAGCGAGGTGCGTGTGTGTGTGTGTGAGAGAGAGAGTGTATGTGTGGCAGAATCCATTATACTGTTGTAAGGTGGCTATGAGGCTTGTCCCCAGTTTAATCACTTCCCCTTATTGTCTGTCCCCGGCTGCAGGAAGGAGTGGATGGAGAAAGATTGCATTTCCTCTCAACAAACTGTCACCTTGTGGGTTTTTTTGAGTACGAGCGCTTTCAGGAGGCTAACAGGCAGCTGCTGGGGTCTGTTTTTTTTTAATTGTTGTTGTTGTTGTTGAGTGAATGGTTGTCTACGTGGAGGTTGTGGCGGTGGATGAAGGATATGGCAGGAGGGAGATTTGTAACCCGAGGAGAGGAGCATCCCCAGGGTGTTAAGTTTAGGAAGAGGACAGAGCTTGGAGAGGAGGCGGAGCGAAGGGAGGAAGAGCGAGATGTGAGGCAGAGATAGCGCAACTGAGGAAGAGCGAGGAGAAATTATCTGATTGAGTTTGAACAACAACAAGGAAGGAGGAAAAGTGAAGAACTGCTCGGCAAGGAGAGTAGAGAGTGATGGTTGGGTCAATGATAAATGAGATCAACTCTTCTCTTTCATACATGCAGAGTATAAACAACCCTGAGAGAAGATCAAATCTATAATTCTTGTAAAGCCAAATGATTTCCTGGATGCTGAAAAAATGCGGGGAATGTGACAGGAAATATGTAACCGACCATAAAACACAGAATTTACTGGAATGTGGCTGTAATCAAATTACTTAAAAAACCTAATTTACCCCACCGATTCAAGTGCCTTCACAACAACTGAACTCAGTAAACAGACAACTTGCAGCTCCTGTCATTGTGGGTACAACCTGTTTTCACCACAGACGAGGATCAAGTCCCCCCCCCCCCCCAATCTGGCAGAAATGGCCAAGAAGTTCTTTTAAGACATTTAAGCCATCAAAAAAAAAAGAGAGAAATGCCAAAATTAGGACAGAGCAATACCTAGGCTACTGCTGGGAGTATCCCTTTCAGCATTTTTTGGTCTAATAGAGGTCTAATAGACGTCTAAATGTAGCCGAGACGACTGGTCAAAAATCCGACTACAGGTCTAAAAATGAAAGTTTTTTAGATGTCCAAATTTAGACCAAGTTCAGACTAGCCGGCTATATCTGTAATACACTGTATATTGCTCAACAGCTATCATAATTATTTTGGTCAAGTATTTGGAGATCTGGGGCCTCATTTATAAAACCTGGCGTAGGATCCATACTAAAAGTGTACGTAAGTTGAAAAGCTGAAAAGTGCGTAGGCAAAAAAAAAATCTGATTTATAAAACCCTGCCTACGCACACCTGCACGCACTTTCCCTTTATAAATCACAGACCAGCTGGAAAGTTGCTCAGCAGGGATTTGATTCTTCCCCGCCCTCTCCACACCCAAAATTCACCATGTATGGTCATGAAAATTACCTCATGAATGTGATTTGCATGTAGATAAGCCTGGTGGATCCACGGCATTTCACGCTTAACCATGGCATCAGCAAGTCGTAGAAAAAGAAACTTTTCAGAGATCGAGGTGGAGGTTCTTGTAAATGAGGTGGCGGCGAGACGGGAGACCTTATTCGGCGGCCATTCGAGTGGCATCACCAATAAAAACGCCGTTGCGGCAATTGCGGCTGGCACTGAGTGCAGCGTTGCCGAAACAGTGTTGTTTTCGTCATATTTCGTCAAATATTTTCGTCAACACCAGCGTCAAAAAGAAATATTTTCATCAACGAGAACAACACTGGTTGTTTTTGTTGACGGAAATATTTCCCTTTTCTTCCACGACGAAGACGTAACGTTGACGAGCTAAACATAAGTCGGAGATGACTAAAATGTGACGAGACGAAAGTGCGTTTACGTTGATGGGACGAGACGAAAATGACGAACAGAGTTGCAAAACTCAGTCAGTTAAACGCTAAACATATAGGAGCAGCTTCTGTCCGCTCTGACAGCTCTCATCAGCCTGCTGTGCTCCTCCAACACACAGACACACACGCACGCGCGCGCGCAAACACGTGGAGTTTTGTTTTCGTTGACGATGACGTAGACGAAAACAAAACTGTGCCGAAATCAAGAAGAAGTGGTCTGATCTAAAGGTGGAGGCAAAGAAAAAAGTGGCTTTGCACCATCAGAGCGTGGCGGCGACAGGTGAGAATAAAAAAAAACATGCACGTGTGACACTCGTGCATGTGTTCAAAAAAAAAAAAACGCTCCGTTATCCACCGCTGCTTATGTGGTGAAAGTTCGTAAACCAAAAAGATTTAGTCATATTAATCTTAAAACAAATGCATGTAAATGGAATTTGTTTTTTTGCACATTTATAAATTCAAATTGGCAAACTATCTACACCGCCACAGTGGGGTCTGTGCTTTCTGCGAGCATCACTGCCTGGTACGGCAGCTGCAGCTCTCAGGACAGAAAGGCTGCATCGAGTCATCCGTTGTGCTGAACGCATCACCCGGACTATTCTCACCTTGCTCCGATTGTCTCCAAAAAGTGCGTAAGCAAGGTGTGGAGTTTGCTTAAAGTTGCGCACATTCCTACACTAGTTTTTCTTTTATAAATCCCAACTCTTGCGTAAGAAGTGGCGTACGCAATTTCTAGCCAGGTTTTGTGCGTAAGCAAGCTTTATAAATGAGGCCCCAGTTATGCAACTCACAGTTGCTTTTTGAAATAAATAGTTATCAAATAATGGGTTAAAGTGCAACGTCCAAATTCCGTCTAAAAATATCCAGAATCTAGACGATTGAAATTAGGTCTAAAAAATAACTAGACGTCTAATAGCCATCTATTGCTCAGTGGGATATTGTTGACTGAAACCAGACCCATGCCAGAGCATGTTAGCATGATCTCCTGATTTGTTTATAAAACTACTTAATATGTAGTTTGCATTTGCTTACAGCATCTGCTGGATGGCAGACGTGAGTAGCATCAGGTGCCGTATGTCCGATTTCGTATGACTCTCTCTACACTCACTATTATGAAGCAACACTCTGCTAAACTACGCTCACATTCATTCATGCACATGAGTTGCAAAATTAGTTGCTAAGTTCACAGTTTACCAGGATATGATCACGTTAAAGGATTGCACTTTGTAATAGGTTAACCTCACCTCCGACCCAAAAGTGGAGAATTAAATTTAACTAAATCATCCTGATACATCTAGTAAACCTTAACTTAAAGTTTTAAAATAAAAAAATAAAAAATAGATGTAAAATTTATCATTTTTGCCATAAAGTACAAACAGAATTGAGCAAAGCGTACCTGAGTATATAATCAAAACTAAAAAGTCCTGTACTGGAGTAAATGTATGCAGTTGTTTCATGACTGAACATGCACACATGTAGAGACACACTCCTGTCATACATGTCAAACATAGAGAAACACACAAATCAATAATCTGTGTAAAAACAGATCTGAATGAACATACTTCATTGTCATTCACAGGATTAAAATAATCTGAAACATTCTGTTGATGGAACGTGTAACACTAAATACTGAATGATGACAAACTGGGTGTCAGCTTTAAACAGACCCGTACGAAACAACGTGCATCCTGCTACCCTGCTCCCTGCACGTCCATACAGTAATGCTACACTCACAACAGCACGTGTGCACCCGGTGCATGAATCATTAACCATCTGCTGGTAGGCTGGAACGAGGGAGGGAGAGAGAGGGAGGCTGAGGAGGACGACAGAGAGAAAGAGAGCACAGAACAAAGTCTGTTTTTTTTTATGGCTTCTCTAAGACCCAAAACAAAGGATCTGTTTAGTGGCCTGAAGCATGATGGGAAGATTAGGCTAAGGAGGGGTGGCGAGCACTGCAGAGAACAGAGGAGCTCAGTTATCAGTTATGGTGGTTAGAAGATGCTGTTTATGACACTCATAATTGTCATTTATCATGACTCCTTTCAGAGAATTGTGTTTTTTATCGTAACGGCACAAAATTGAGATTAACAAAGTACAACTCGATGACGTTGGTCAATATCAGCGATGTTGACCAATTAGTGCACAGAGTGTTTCGCACGCACTAAAGTCACAAGTGTAAACAAACTAAATAGCAAATCGAAGGAAGGATGAAGAAGTCGGCGGTGTGAGATGGAACAATGAGACGAGTTTGTCAAACTCAGACAACAACATCCGATCTTTATGCACTTCAGCATCAAGGACAGTCACTGTTGCTGGCATTTCTGTATGTTTTTTTTTTTCTAACTCTTTGTCGTCACATCAGCATTAGATGACAAAAATAAAAAATAAAACCCAATTACATTTAAGTCTTATCAATTGAGTTATATGGTAAACAAAATTTCTTAGGGCCCATCAACTTATGGAGACAATGCTTACTTTTTGATATTTTCACCTCGTCAACAGCTAGGGATAAACAACTTCAAATTGAATTTCTTTTTCATTCAGTAAGCAACTTTAGATATGGAATTTAAAGAATTAAAACTACAATTTTACCCCTGCGACTGTCTGCTGAATAAACAACATTTCTGGGACCTGGGAGAGGGCTGAGTGATAAACCAAAAATTTACAGATTCTAAAATTTATGACAATAACCGACGTCATTTTGCCCATATCAATATATTAGGTGTTTAAAAAAATAAATAAATAAAAGTTGGTTTTGCGTATGTGTAGGTAGGCTATGGTCTCATGTCCCTTCAAGACGCTCTCCTACGTCAGAGACGTGACTCCACCCCATCCAGTCCATAACAAAGAGTGAAAGACAGGTGAGGAGATGGAGGACGGTTCAAAAATTGAAGTGGCTGAAGTAGATGAAGTTAATGTGGGAGGGGGTGAGGAGCTTGTGGAGTAGTTATCGCCCATTTATCGTCATCGAGGTGAACTGCTCAACATATGATACTGATTTGAGGCCATATCGCCCAGCCCTAACCTGGGGTGTTTGAGTTGCACCTGTGTTGCTGTAATAAAGGCGGTTCTTCCCGCATACACAGAAACCAGAACACTTCATAATCAAGCCTGATCCTATGTAAACAGACTCTCATTATGTCCACTTGAAGTATTGATTTGAGTAGCAGTATTAGCCAAACACCTATAATCGTCATCAGCTTTGTCAACAGTTCCAGTTCAGACAGTATTATATTGCAGGTAGATGCAATAAATCACAGTCAGACACTGTTTTTCATGACTATATCCAATTATGTGGGAAATATTGCAATGAACTGAGTAAAAAAAAACAGAGCAATCTGAACATGAAAACCTTATAGTGCTGTGCTTCTTTATAGAAAACTATACACCTGTGGTTTCTTCACATAATGAACCACAGTCCAATCTCCCGACTCTTCAGGTCCCTAAATTGGCTCCTACCGGTGAAATACAAAGTGAGGATGTGCAGCCATTATGTTTGACCCAGACTTGCTGAGGAAAAATGTGAAAAACCTGATTGTTTTTATCCGGTCAAATGAATTACTCTGTATCAAAAAATACGTGGAAAATACTGTAACAGCAGTGTATCGCTCATCGCTTGGTCAGGCACTTATCCTCCAACACACGTCAACTTTTTTTTGCCATTTTTGGTTAGATTTCAATCTGTGACATAAGCAGCCTAAAACTCCTTACGTGAGCTTTAAAGAAGAATTCAACCCTACGTCAAAAATAGACAAGGTCCTTCCGCTTTCAATGTAAAATAGGGGAAGCTCTGCCATGTCTCTATATGCAGCACTTCTGTAACACAGGGATCCTTTTGTAGGCTTGGATTTAACATCATACAATAAAAGTTTTATCAAATTTCCTGCTGTTTTCCAAAATGAACCAACTGATCCAAAGTTTTCTTCTCAGTAAGACTGTCATCTTTACTTTCCCGAATGTGTTAAACAAAAATATTAATCATTTGTAGCTAAGAAGTATGATTAAAATATGACATGGGTGTTGAGTTGCTTTCCACTGCGATTTAAAGGTCATGTTTGATTTTTCAATCCCAACATGACATCACCATGTCTATTTTTTCCAACATTAGGAAAGCCCCACTTTAGTAGGAGAAGATATTTTGCAACTATTTTCACACTCATCGTTATGGGTAAACAGATTTCCTTGCGTAATGTTTATTTAGTCAAGAATATCTCATCCATGGAAACAGGAATAATGGGAAAAGAGCCTAAACTTGAGGTCAATTTATTGCTTTTGTCCAAATCTTTCAGAATTTCTAAGGACCAAAGTTTATGCTTAAGTTTATACTTTCTCTACCTGTCCAGGAATAATATGGAAAACAGAGAAGTGCATTAAGTTTTTGCAGATGTTATCCCCATGAAGCCAGAAAATCTGCTGTTACTTCAAGACATCAGCTGGTGGCCCAAAAAGACTTCAGGCTATGAGAGTATTGGCTGACTGGGATATTTTGTTGTATCTTATAAACCGAATGCAGCAAAGGCGGAGGTGGAGGCTTTGCTGCATTCTTAAACACGTAAACACTGCCAACATGTCTTTACAAACAGAAGAGAACGCCCACTTGATATTTAATGTTGAAACAACATTTCAAAGAACTGTCACATCATGAAAAAATTAATTTAGGAGCAGTTTGATTTAAGGGTTTATTGATTTATTATTTTGTGTTTCCAGGGGCTCTGTAAGGGTGGACATGATGATTAGTTTCTCATGAGATCATTTTTTTGTGACATTTTTATGACTGTATTTGGTAATCCCCTGACATCAAACGTAGAACCACTGACACATTTACTTCTCAAGTGTGGCACGTAAACACCCTTACGAGGAAGTGACACCAAAGAAGGCGTCAAACTGACCCCTGACTTTTACTAAAACTGTTTGCTTATATAGGCTTAAACAATTGGAAACAAAAATACTAGAATTGTTTTTTTTTTTTGTGTGTGTGTGTGTGTGTGTGTGTGTGTTTGCTGATAAACATCAACTTAAATAGGATGAATATAACTTGTAGTGACTCAAAATGGACTGGCTCTGGTGGCTGACAAGGGTGATATCCTCCGGCCTCTACCGGGGCCCTGGCTGTCCACCGAGCTCCAGCTTCGGAGAGCCGGGGCTGAAGGACAGGACCCATGCCGGCCACCAGAGCCACCAGTCCACCCGATCTCTGGGCCGGGCTTCGTAGAGCCGGGGCTGAAGGAGGGGCTGATGGACAGGGCCTATGCCAGCCACAAGAGCCAGTTAACCCAATTTTCGGGCCTGGCTTCGGAGAGCGGGGGCCTCAGAAGAGGCTGAAGGACAAGACCTATCCCTGCCACCAGAGCCAGTCCACCCCACCCCTGGAGCACGGTGGACAGCCGGGGCCTTGGAAGAAGCTGGAGGATAGGACCTATGTTAGCCACCAGAGTCAGTCCACTCGATCATTGGAGTGTGGTGGACCTTTAAGAGGCTGGTGCATGGATGTTTCCTTTGTTGGGTGGATCAGGTGAGCATTGGCACTCACATTGCTAGACACAACCTCCTGTTGGTGCCCTGTTGTAGTGTGAGCAGTGTGAGGGGTTCTGGTCCAGGACTTTGCTGGCAGGAAGCTCACCTTTGGTGAGAATAGTTTGCCACAATTCCTAAAGACATTTCATCAGTCATCTATGAAGTCTGAAATTGGTTGTTCTGTGAGTGCTACCTACAGATAGGTCTTAAAAGGTGTAAATAAGCCGTTTTATTAAATAAGCATTTATCGATGCCTTAAAGCCTGGTTCAGACTAACTGGGGAGCATTTTGACTGTGGGATCATTGCATACTTATTCATATGTGGTAAACTGTAAATCACAGAGCTACTCATTCAGTAAAGGTCTAACAGTAATAGCTGAGGAATCATTCATGTACCAAACACCTCTTTGTTGAATGTGTGACTGTGAGGACTGAGCATCAGGGGTGTCTGACACAGGTAAAATCACTTTAACCTTAATTAGAAGGTACAAAAATGTGTCACCGAGCCTTGACTCAGCCTGCGGAGAGAGAGAGGGAGATGGATGACAGCTGTGGCAAATGCTATAATTTATAGATGATGTATTATTCTTTATTATGGCATTTTCTCAAAGAATATGAGCCAGAGTATAGCACCATTCAGTCCTGCCAGACAGTTGTGACACATTCGTTTTAAATCAATGCATGGCAGTAAGAATATGTTATTGATTCTCTAATAGGCCTCATGAGAGCTGCCACAGAGTGAAATGAAAACACGGCTTATAAATCAGCTGTATGTTGTTAACGTTAACGCACCTGATGGAGGCAACAGAAATAGAGAGTGATTGTTACAGCGGATGGGTAATGCACTGTACAGGTCTTTGCAATAAATCATGTTTAATTATAAGATGGGACTCATTGAGCTGCTCAAAATATCTTCACAGAGACTGATGAGCCAAACAGGGCTCATAAAGCATAGCAGTGTAATGGCGACTGTGAAGAGTGGTCATTTAAATCAAACCACAGAGGAGCGAGTAACAGTCGCAAAACATTTCATGACCATACTGTAAAGACCTATTGTTATAAATCATATCAATATTACTTTTTCATTAAATTATTCAAAAATTTAAGCCTGTTTTATACCAATGTGCGGACTGTAGCGGCTTACACTTTTGTGAGTGTGTTGAAGTGTCAGCATTGTCTCGGTTGGCAGTATAATTTCTTTGCTAGTCGTATAAGTCAGTTTTCATTTCCTCTGTGTTCTCCTTGTTTGTGTCATTTTGATGTATAGCTGGAAGGAAAAGGTAAGCGTTCAGGCTTCTCTTTATGTAAAGGGCTACGTGGATCTAGGTGTAGTCCTAACACACTTCAGGGCTTGACACTAACTTTTTTTCAGAAGGAGCACATGTGCCCCTAAGTTGAAGAAGTAAGGAGCACACAAAGAACTTTAGGAGCACAATGAAAATTGATAGAATAAAGTTTGTCTTATCGATTAACATAAGTATTATTATTTGAAATTAATTTTAGGTCTTTTGGTCACATGACATGGAAACTATTGAAGAAAGTGTACAAAATTTGCCTTTAAATTGAAAACAAAATTTTTTATAAGGACAAATTAGTGAAATAAAGAGGTGTGTCTTATTGGTCGACATAAGTACTATTATTTGAAATCGATTTTAGGTCAATTGATCACATGACATGGAAGCTACTGAAGGAAACCAGCCTTTTCTGAGAACATCAACCAGTAATTTATTGATGGTCCGTTATTCAACACATCGAGGGTGCGAAGTAGCGGGAGTAGATTTAACCACGCTGTTGTTGCTATTCTCGGTTATGGAGAGTGAAAGGAAACCAGTAGATCTGTAATGAATGTCCATATAAATCATGTCCATCTTCAAATCATGTACATATTGGAAGTAGGTTTAACCGCGCTGCTGTTGCTATTCCCGATTATGGAGAGTGAGAAGACACCGGTAGATCCGCAGTGAATGTTTGTCGGATATCCAACCTAAAACTAACTTCATCGTAGTGTAGATTTAACTGCGCTGCCTTTGCCATTCCCGGTTGAAGACAGCGGTAGATCCACAGTGAATGTCTGTTGAATGTCTTACCTAAAACTAACTTCACTGCGGTAATTACACGCAAAAACATTTGTTGCCTTGGCTGACTTTTTTTTTTTACAATTCGCACACATCTATTTTTAGTCGCAAATACAAGTGAAACTGTCGCACTGTCGAGCCCTGTACTTCAAATCGTGTAAATATTGGGTTTAATTGAGCTCCTTGTAACGCTGGCTTTACACATTCATCAGGATGTGTTTTTTACACAAAAGAATGAAGAGATGTGTGACCTGCTGTTAAACTTTTTAAACAAAGTAAAGCAAGGAACTAAAACATACCTAAAGCTATTCTTCACTTAACTGGTCATTTGACATACCTACAGATCTAAGGCTTTCAGAAAACAATCTCATTCACATTAAGAATGGTTGTTTAATTTACATTTTAATATCTAGGGAGCTTTGTCTGAAGAAACAGAGGAGAGAGCAAGGAGGGGGTAATTCTGGAGTAATTGGGTGGTGGGTGATATTAAGCGGGAACGATCCCACTTACTAAAAATGGCACTACATACCAGGTTAGTAGAGAAATGGACAGACACATGACAGGGAGATAGCTTATATGTATTTTCCATAACCACGTTAGGATTTCATGATGCTGCCAAAGTGATGTATGCCAACTTTTTATCCCCTGCAAGTCACTTCTTTTCGCAAACAAACACCCTGACACAGCTTCAGAATGGAACCATTCAGTATTCAGTTTAAAAACACAGTTAAGTCAAGTGCGGTTAAAGCTCAGTTAAGTCATTTAACTTTACGACTGTTCTTGTCCCAGTACAGGCCCCGGGCAAGCATCAATTTATTGTCAGAAACATGTCTGCTCCCACTGCGGTTGGTGGCTAAATGCTCCCTTTATGCAAATCATAACATCATATCGTGAGTTCAGTGACGATGCACAGCCGTCCTTTAACCACAAGTGAGAGTAGTTTGTTTAGCCTCGGCAATATCAAAGTTATATGAAGAACACCAGCTCCATGAAAAATGTTGAGAAAAATGAATGTTTGCATTGTCTTTGAACAACAGCAGTTTTCTTTTACAGTAAACACAGAACATTGCAGATTCAGAGACAGATTCTTGTTTTTAAGTTACTGCAATTGTAGTTTTTGGCAGTATAATCACAGAAAGAAAGAAAAAAACACTCTTGGTGGGCCTTTTTGGGGGCGCTACAATGTGTTATTATGTGTGAACTAATGCACTCAAAGTGTGTGTATGTGGCCACAAACAGCAATGTGTTGCAGAAATGGCAGGGGGCAAGGATCGAGCGTAGCTGCAAGCTGTCACACTCCTGACTTAAAGAGGCAGTGCGCCAACTCCTCACACACACAAACACACAAACACACACACATTCATTCACAGACCAGCTATTATACCCAAGCAACCAGTCTGGAGGAAATGAAGTATCATTGTCATACGTAAGCAAACACACACACACTCTTATACACACTCACATCCCAGGTTGAAGAGTTCTCTTTTGTTAAAGGGGGCAACAAAAGACAGCGGGACAATGAGAGGAGGAGATGGCTGACTCTGAGGAGGAGATGAATGAAAGAAGAAGAGATAGAGGAAGGAGAGAGAGAACTGAAGTGGTGGTGTTGTGATGGACAGGTGAAGGAAATATGTGATTGGATGAGCAAATGCCGATCATTGTGGTGTTTACCACTGAGGTCGCGTCAGTGTTGTTGCATAGCTGTTGATGTCCAGATTATTGGTGGGTAGCTTTAGAATAGAAGATGCATTAGGTCACTTGTGTCATGCAGCAGACGCCTCTCAGTAACCTTGTCTTTTTTTCTTATCTAGGAATGGGATTTTTTTTGTATAAACAGTGTTTGTAAAGGAAAATAAATCCAGGGACATAGCTGGATGCCAGAATTGCCTGTTCCTGGGATTTATCGCAGCCCAAGGTTATTAACGTGTCCTTGTTCTGACCAAACCCAGTGATTTGTCCTTCACTTCTAAATCCCAGCCTCTCTGCTCACATCGCCTCAACATTCACATCACACTTACACCTGCTCTCCGCTGTGCACAGCTGTGCGCGTCCGCAGACAGGCGACGCATCCACATACAGCTCCCCACCCACACACCCTCCAGAGCGGTGTGGAAGCCAGGGCTGTGGATGCCTGATACCTTGCTGTGCTCTGTCAGAGACCCAGTGGCAGGAAAGTGGCCGAATACATGTGCGAGGATGGGGGTGGGATTAGAGCTATTTAAAGCTGTTCGCGTCTGTCTCTTCAGGCTCAAGCACCAGATACGTTCTCCCCTCCTTCTCTCGTTTTCCCCTTTCTACATCCCATGCACTTCTGTGGCTCAGTAAAGCAGGCATGCCGGCCTCTGCTCCTGGGCTCAATCCACTTATGTAACATTGTCATTGGTGGAGAAGAAGCACCATCTGTGCCTGGGGCTACTGTACTCACTGTCCTCAGTGTGTTTTCACACAAGTACACGCCTTTGTGGGTCTTTATTAATGCAAGAAAATGGGTATTACTGCCTATGATCTGTTGTATAAGCATCAGGGGTGTTAAGTTTACATTCCATCAACATAACAGTCATATTTTATGACTTTATAGAAATAATGAGTAATGTTTAGGCTGAAATAATTAGTCACCTTAAATTTAGGCTGTTTCATTACCAGCTAAAAACTCATTAAATTCCACTGTCACGGCCCAAGCACCGAACTTGGGGGGATCGGGCATTCTCCTCAGCTGCCCCTACCCTTTGGAACTCCCTACCTCCCTCCATCAGACACTGCCCTGACCCCACTACTTTTAAATCCCTTTTAAAAACTCACTTATTTAAAATTGCTTTTAATATTTAACTGTTTTGTTCATCTTACTGTTTTCATGTCTTTGTCTTATTATCTTGAATTTTACGTACTATGTAAAGCGTCTTTGAGTGTTTTTAAAAGCGCTGTACAAATAAAATGAATTATTATTATTATTATTATTATTATTATTAAACAAAGCACTTTTAACTCTGTTGCTAATTCTACTGGCAAAATATTTTTGATCAAGAATGGGAAGCCCCTAGGCTCCATCCTTGGCCCATTGTTTTTTTTTTTGTTTGTTTGTTTGTTTGTTTTTTTCTGATGGCATGCTTTTCTTTGACTTTGTTTTAAGATATATAGTAATCACAAAAAAAACTTTTCTTTTATCCTGAAACCAACACACTATTTTGAAAATATTTCAGATGTTTTCAGCATTTTTTTTTTTCATGATTTTACTTCACCTGGGTGTTATCATCAGATTTTGTGTCACTTCTACAATCAAATGCACCGAGCTGGTAAAAAAGAGCATGTGATATTCATGTAATTTTGTGTTTTGACTATTAAGCCACAAAATATAACTCAGTGTTTATCTGCATCTCCTCAAAGTGTGAGAAATCATTGAGTCATAATCAATCATTTCCTTAAATTGAAATTACCATCATTTTAATTGTTGGAGGCATGACACTTCTAAGTAAACCATTGATCCCAAAATTATGAGTGTTTTTAAACATAAACCAACTGAGAAGCAGCATCATGTGTCATGTTTACACACAATCTGACTTCTTTGCAACATTGAAGTGAAAATACCTTGACGTAGTGCAAATATTCAGGTTTAAAACACTTTTCAAGTAGCTTGCTTTTAAAACAAAAAGACCATCTTCTCATCATCCTCACAGTCTACTTTTTGTGTTAGTTCTATATTGCTCTGTCAGCTTAATATTTGCTCTTATTCATTAAAATAATTCACACAGACGGTGTCAAAAAGGAATGAAGTCCCGGCATTAGCAGCAGCTTCAGAACAGGAAATTGTACCCTGGAAAAACAAATGTGGGTGAGTGAGATAAGCTATGTGAGGCAAGGAGAATGTCACTGACTGGAAAAAGAGTTGTCTCTTGATAATGCCCATTTCAAGGCTTATTTACTTTCCCCTTTAAAATCATTTTAGAAAAGATCTGCCCCTCTAGGTCCATTATAAAATTGTAGACCAGTGATAGAGTCACCAACAGACAGAGCTGACAGGCTCTGCATTTATTATAGTGCAGTTGAGTTAAGTATTTTTGTGTGTAGCTTACGACAGAAGATATGTTTATGTAATTTGTTACATTGGCAGGACTAGTTTCTGCTCTGTCATTGCTGAGATTCAAATAACAGCTGTACTTGATTTCGACTGGCCTGTGAGGCAGAAGTGACATAAGCCCCTTATACATTGTGAGTCCACAATAGCACAGTAATACAACTCACCATTATCATGTCTTTGCATGTTGATATTGATACTCCAGTGGCGTAATATCGGTGTTGTGCTCTCACATCTCATATTGAGATAGGGTGCCACAGAATCTGGTTAACACCCAGCTGGAGCTCCACATTCACACACACACAGCACTGTTCCACCCTGCCTGCTCTGCTTACTCGCAGTGACCCTATCTTGTCTCTGTTACAGCTCTGTTACTACCTCTAATGCTAGCACAGCAGTGGTACCACTTAACCCTTGTGACACTCAAATGAAAGGGGAGACATTCAATATTAGGTCTATAACTGTCGGTATGAAAAGGACTTCGAACTGTCTCCACACACCAAGCGCAAGTAAAATCATTCGCGTGAATGAATTACATGTTAAGTCAATGCAAAGACATAATTAGATGCTTGTACTACTCTGGCAGTGAGCTGAAAATGTCTCAACTTGAGTGTATATTAGCGCCGCGATAACCAATCAACACGAAGGTTGCCAGGTGACATGTGAAAACAGACGAATGTTTGGTGGCATCTAAAATCCAAAAATGGAGGTGTGGGTGCCCCAAATCATATGATATCTTTTCTTTCAGTTACTGAAACCGGAATAAAAAGGAGCTCGCCTGGAGGCAAGTGAGTGAGGAGGTCGGAATACCTGGTAAATTGTAAAAAAAAAAAACCTTTGTCTATCACTTGATCCCACTGGTTGAACTGGCAGGGATTACCATTGAAATTACCATTGACGTGTGAATGAAGCGAGTAAATACTGTTCATTCACTCATCTAGATTCGCATAAATTAAGCAAGTAGATGATTTTACTCTCGCTTGGTGTGAGCGCCCAATGACAAGCCAAGTGGTGTCCTAAAAGTCCAAACTATTTCCAATACAGAGCAGTGATAAAAATAGCTGATGTTGGAGGAGACTGACAAGGGTGGACAATGTAGGCCTTTGTGATTTCTATTTCTACTTCTGAACATAAGAGAAATATGCTGCAAATGAAAAGATGTCCTGCTTCTACAGCAGCTGTTACTCAAGAGAGAAAGAACAGCTCTTATTGTCCAGCAGTAGTTTAAACATTTACTTAAATTTGTATCCTTTTAACATCTCCGGACCGATGTTCTCTAAAATAACATCTCCCCGTCTTTTGACAACCACCTGCCAACTCCAGCCCCGGATTTGTTTGCCTGTTCTGACGCCCCCATTTATGTCGACTGTTGCTGCCTTTTGACCTAGTTTTACTCTGTTTTTCAGCACAGCTGTTCTGCCTCCCGAGTCCGCTTTGCAATACTAGATTTTTAATCCAGTGTTACACCTGCAGTTTTCAACACAAGTGTAATGAATCTATTCTAAAATGCAAATCCAATTAGACGGATGAAACAGCGGGAGGATGTGTTTATCGGTTCATCATCTTTTCATCTAAATCAGCCATGCTTTTTTTCCCCCCACATAATGAACATCACCGTCATAAAATCAGAGCAGATTTTATTTTTTTATCAATGTTTTTTGTGATTATTGTTTTCAGCAGAGATATCTTATTAGCTGATTAACTCATGAGCTTCGAGCAGGAGCAGCTATGTTGTTTCCTCAAATTGTAAAAGTTTATTTTTAGGTAATTAGCAGATGAGCACTCAGGGCTTCTAAAAAGTCAATCCAGTTGAATATTGACGATAATATTACTAGTACTTTTAATCCATTAAAGGTGTATTTAGAGCTGTGTCCATTGTAACTTTTAACTCGAGCAGAAAGGTCTGATTTGGTTCAGTACAGTTTGGTATGGTTAAACCCTGATCTCGCCTGCATCGCCTCAGCAGATTGTATCCTGGCGTTTCATGCAGGTAGCGTGTTGGGTGTGTGACAGCTTGATATTTGGCGTGCATGTCAACGGATTCCTTGCGTGAGCTGCACGTCCCATCTTTTTTTTTTTTTCCAATAGCCAAAAGATCTACAGAGTGAAATCCAGAGTTTGGGCATTACACGTTACTACTACAGTTTTCATTTGAGATCAACATGCCCCCTTAATGTGATAAGAGAATAAACTGAATATCAATTGAGTCCCTGCACTCTGGATCTGTCCAGGACCTGCATGAGCTGCGTCAGTTTGTAGAGGAACCTTCTGAGGCATTTGTTGTCTGGGTCATGGTGGTCATGTTTCCTCCAATATGCACAATCTCCACCTACCTCCTCTGTCCGTGTTATTTCATGCCTCACCAACTAAATGGCGCACAGTTGATCTGCTGCAGGTTACAAGAAGAAAAAAACTGGGTAAGTGGTTTCAACTGAAATGTGACCTGCTGCATTTCAGCAGAAGGAAAAGGCCAGCAAGAGGAGAGAGTGAGAGTGCGGTGCAGAGCCCTGCAGCCTCTTCACTCCCCCCTCAATGCCTCCTCCTGTGCAGGAGGGCCAGCAGTAATGACCTCCCTCCGCTCTGCAGAGCACCTTCAGCCAGGCTGTGGGTTGAGGCAATCTGTCGCTTGTTTGTGCCGGTGACATCTGCTCCCACAGGGACCTAGGATTATTTCTCCTCTCCATACAGAGCCCCTGAATGTGAACCTGTGTTTGTGGATTTTGTTGAATGAGAGGGTATGAGGAGCGGAGGAGACAGTGAGAAGAGCTCTTACACACAAACATGTTGTTGTAAGCAGAGATAGCAGTCTGACCTCGAAGAGTTTTTGAAAGAAGATGCTGCTCATTTAGCTCCACTCTGAAGAGTCAATGAATGAACAATATGTAAATAGACTTAAAGAAATGCAAGCTTCTAATTCCTCCAGAGATGCAGTACTTTAATGAATACAAAAGACCACTGATTATGAAATGAAGCATACAAGCTAGTCAATATTTATGACTTGGCTCTTTTTATTCCCACATATTTTAGTTTTTGTTTCAAAACAGGCTGTATTGGCTGCGCATCTAAAACGAAACAGGAGCATTTCCAGACTCTTTTGACTGAGCGGGCTGGACAGAGGCCCTGACATCCTCATGGGTGTACACACACACACACACACACACACACACACACACACTAATGGCATTTACCTTCCATGTGTTTATTATCTGCTTTAACAACTATCATATCAGTATAATAAAGTTACGGTCCAGTGTACAACCCTTTAACTTCAAAAAGAAACAGAACAGAGTCAGCTCAATCCTCCAGGACTCAAACAAAACAGTCAAATACAAAGAAAACAAGTGTCTGATACAGAACAGCTTGAATAGTTGATTTTAAGGGATATTCCTGCATAAAATTAAGTTTTATCATTTGTAACTATCATTTCCTTGAAGTAATAATCATCATATGAATCGTTTTGCACTGCAGACGCCGTAGTTCTTCTGCCTTAGCATCTCAGTCCGATTGCATTTCCATGAAGTAATGATCATAAATGTTCTTCCTTGAGCTGCGTCACCCCGCAGCAGTCAATGATGGACTTGTCCAAGCTCTGCCTACAAACAAGCGGCTGCTGGAGGAGAGTGGGTGAGTTGTGTTTAATCTCTTTGCTAAAGAAATCAGGCAAAGCTAAAAAGATGTTTGGTGGCTAGTGCTGTGACTGGGACCCTATATGTACTGTTGATGAAGTTAGGTGCTGTTCTGAGCTTTATTTGTGGCTCTAGAGTGGCTTTTTGGTTGTGCGCGTGGCTCCTGAGACCGCTGTGTATTGCTATTCACTCACCTGCCTCCAGGTTTTATTCCAGTTTTGGTGATTGAAAAAAAAAGGTATCATATGAGTTGGAGCATCCACACACCAACATGATCAGTTTGTCCTTTTTAGATACCACTGAACAACCGTCCGTTTTCATACGTCACCCGGCAACCTTTGTGCTGATTAGTTATTGCAACGCAAATATCCGCTCAAGTTGAGACGTTTTCAGCTCCTGGCATCATTTCACATCATTTGTGCCGCTAGCATCTAACTGCGTCTGTGAATTGACTTGTGTGTTATTTATTTGCGCGAATGATTTGAGTTGCGCTTTGTGTGTGAAGACAGTCAGACAAAAAAAAGAAAAGAAAAACAGCAACAGTCAAACCTTGAAATAGTCAAAGTGCTCCTGTGCATCACCTATCAGCTGCTGCTTACGTTTAGTTTTCCATTAAATTAATAAAAATGCCTCCATAAAAATAGCTACAAATAGTGAAATCTTTTACATCCAAGATTTGAAGCCCAGATTCTGAGACTAGTTTATCTCTCTTTATCAATCCTATGAAGTCTCGTTTTTATGTTATTGCTGTTTTGTGCTCTAGTTCCCCCTGCAGATACACACTGTTCCAGTGAATTAAAGTGGGCTGTAACGTTGCCTGCACAGTTTCACATGTACACTTAAATTGGTTCTGACTGTGATTGAGTTTATTTCCACACAGAGATCAGCAAGTTCACAGCTAACACCACACTCTGCTCAGAAAACAGATGTATTGAAAACACTCAATGACACAGGCAGGCATGTGTGTGTGTGTGCGTGCTTCTTTATGTTGCCTCATACAGAAGCCCCACACAGTGTCAACTGATATTTTTTATGACCTCAATAAAAGCCTCCCGAAGCTGATTATAACTGCAAACAGCACACACTAAAAGAAACTGAGTGAGGAGGAGGGAAACAGAGACTTACAATGTCCCTGGGCAGAGAAATGCAATTTGTCGGGTAGTGGGAAGGTACTGTATGTATGTAGTGAACAGTGTGTGTTTGAGTGTGTGTTATGTATTCATCGCACGACTGCACAGCAGCGCTTTGGACCTAATCGCAACTTACTGTGGGTCAGCATTCCAGCAATCAGACGGCTCCCTGCACAGCAGATTCAAGCCATGGACTTACTGAGGATCAAAACCAATTATGTCTGATCACCGACACAAATGGAGGGAGAGAGACAGGGAGAAAGAGAAAGAGCGAGAGAGACAGGGAGAGAGCTAAAGAAGGGAGAAATAAGCATGTGTAACATTACACTGTGCCATTAACCAGTGATTAAGCATTAAATCAAAGACTGGTCCTGACTGTGACCTCCAGTCAGTTTTTATCTTTAGAAAAAGCAGCAAAAAAAATAAAAAATCTGAGTTAGTTTTAGCAGTGATGCTCTTTGCTTTATCAAACAGGGAAATCAGCGCTATAAAATAGTGTAAAATAGGATTTAAGGCCTCTCCAAACCCAAATCTGCAACGGACTGAGAAAATTAACACATAAAGAAATGATATTTATTCCCATTTGAAACACGATTCCCGCTCCTAATTTGTGAATTTGATTGGTTATAGTTATGCCTAGAAATTCAATAACATTAATGACAGAGTAATATATGCGAACAAATCATAAGAAGATGCGCAGATAAGCTTTTTGGTTTCTTACTTACAGCCATGAGCATCATCCTCAGGTTATAACTGAGGGCTGTGGTCGACCTTTCTCAGTTGCTGATGTTTGGTTTATTCGTAGCCACCTTTGTATCAAACACATTACTACAACTATTCTAGACCAATGAACTGACACTGAAATAAAATAAAATCTAATTCAAATGGAATTGAACATAATTAGGTATAAATTTTAATTTAATGGTACAAAGTTAGGGTGACCATCGTCCTCTTTTTGTCATGATAATGTTCTGGTATTTAGTTTCCCCCTGGTTTTGGTCTCTCGAGTGTATTTTTTTTGTGATTTTTCCTAGTGTTTCTGTGCCCCTGTAGTCCTGTCTTGTAAGTTTTGATTTTTTGTCTGACCCCAGTTCCCTCTTGTTCTCAGTGTTTTATTCTGTATATCAGTTTTCAGTGTTTCCTGTTTTATTTTAAGGTAGTGTATTCCCTGTGTGTTTCTAGTCTTGTTTTACTTGCTCAGTTTTCCCTCCTCTGTGATTGTCTGCACCTGTGTCTCAGTGTCTCACCTGCCTCTCGTTGCTCGTTTCCCTGTGTGTGTTTATATAGTCCTTGTCTTCCGCTCTTTCTTTGTTGGTTCATTGTGAATGTGTGTGGTGTGTTGTAAATCTCCAGTGGTGTGTTTTTTTTTCTCCTCAGTGCATTTTTTGGATTTTGAGTTGGACCTTTATTAGTAAGCTTTTGTTGCTTTTCTTTTATTTTTATTTTTTATTAATCATTTTTGTTGTCTTGAATTTGGGTCCTTCCCTTTTTGTTTAACTTCTAAAATGTGACACTTTTACCCGTACATGTTCTCTTTTTGGGGGCTGTCCGGGGGAGTTTATAAAACCCTTCAAATGTCTGGGGTTTTTATGGAAGTTTTGAGTTTGTCCAGCATTGACTAACTGAGTTAGAAGCGCATAAAAAAACACTCGACCCAACCCGAAAAACCCTCAAAATTTTGCGTGCGAATCCGCCCCGCATAGTAGTGTCCTTTTTTTCAGGGTTTTTGGGCATTTTTGCCTTCATTAGATAAGACACTAGTTTTAACTGAATAACTTTGAAAACAATACACAATCAAAAATATTGACAATTTTTGGCATTATCTGGTTGTATTTCCCTGTAAAGAAAAGCTAATTTCAAAGCAAAACAGACCTTGTATTACAATTCATTTAATTATTAAAAATTATGAAAAATTAGTTGTAGTTTTTTTATTTTAGTAAATCTACTTATGGAGTCAGGGAAAGCAGCTCAGCTAATTTCACCTCTGCTTGTTGACACTGTGGCAAAAACATTAAACGTTAGTCTCTGGCTGGTTTTGGAAGTGGGGGAATTATGACAGCAGGCACAGTTAGAGCAGTAGCAGTTGGAGCGATACGACCCAAACCATCTCTGACAGGGAAAAGTGGAACATCCCGTCCTGTCACAATAGCGACAATGTTCAAAATCACTTCCCTCATATATGTTTAAAGACTGGTGTGTAAACTGCAAAGCTCAGAGAAGGAGAAGACAGAAAATACTCAAATTTTTCTTACATACAGTCAGTGGAAATGTTAAATTTGATGTTATTGCTTAAATTGGCAGTTTGATGTTTTAACTAGACCCTGCTGTTTTGTACTGACATGCTGCTCACCTTGTTGGAATTGACTTTGCACAACCATTACCCCTTGCTCCACATTAAAAAAAATGTTTACTTGGTGCATTGAAAGTCTTTTTTGTTCAAAAACATCTAAATTGCCTTTTATGCAGAGGGGAAATGGTAATGTATTATGCTGGCTGCTCTTAAATCAAGTCCTCCAGTTCTTTTTTGGGTTAGATCGACCTAGTTTTTCATGGAATTTACACTCACTGAATGGTACATTACATTAGCAGAACTGGGCAAAAAGATACTCCTCTCTGGGGTTGGTGAACACTGAACCAGAGTTAAAAAGAGAATAAATGAGACTTACCATCATTGGTTGCCAGAAATACACCCTAAATTGAGGACACTTTTCTGAATGTCGACTGGGTTTGCAAACAGGTTCATGCGCAAACATGATCATTAAAACTCTAAAAACACACGAGTTAGTGTTTGGTTACACTTTGTTCCACAGTCCCTAAAGTATCACAAACTTCCTGTTTGTGGCACAAGAAATAATCGAATTTGATATACAACAATGGAATCAATCCGTGAATGAAAGACACTTCAGAGTCTGAAGGTTGGGTTTGGTCCTCAGGCAGTGTGTCCCTGCTCTGCTGAGTTCACGTCGTGCTCTTGTTTTTCATGTATCAGCAGTTGACATGAGATTCACAGGAATTTGTTTTGGAGCTGGAGGAGTAACAGAGTGGAGTAATGAGTGTTTTTACACACAGACCCGAAGCCTTATCAGCGGGCTGCGTGTGTTTTCGCAGTTAAGAGGGAGACATTTTGTTCTCTGGGGTCATATTGGGAGAAACAACACGTCACTGCCTGCGTACACAAACAACTTAGACACAGAGTGTTTTTACTAATACTAATACGGCTGATAGATAACTGTAAAACCATGATAGAGTCTTTAATATTTTTACAACATGAGATATGTCTCCTTCCTGATTTTAAATGAGTCTGTATTTTAATGTGATTTCAGGCGAGCTGAGTTTTCCACTGGCCAAGGAATGCATGTGATGAGTCAAACCAGCTCCCCATCCAGCGGCCTCATCTGTGCCACCAAATGAAGGGATTATCTCAGTCGGAGGTACGTATGCAGCTCCAGGAGGGGATAAAGAACGGCTCCAGTTGGCCTCTTACTTCCTTCAACAAGGCCTCACATTTACCATTCCAGCCCTATCTCTGCTGATAAAAATATGGGCGTCACGAGCGGCCTTGCATTCTCAAAATTCACAATCATATTTAAGAATTCAACAGTTGATAATAGAGATGTCCCAGTCCTGATCGTATTAGGGAGTGGAGCCAATCTTGACATTTTTCATTGATCAGTGACTGGCACAGAGCACAATCTGTGCAGAACACAAGTGCACAAGTTTAATTGGTGTGTCAGACACCGCAGAGCTGTGCAGCAAAATGTGAAGTAATCCAGATCAGTTAAAGGGATATTCCGGCGTAAAATTAGATTAGGGTCAAACACACTGTAACACCGAGTTAGACACCCAGCAGGGTGACGCAGCTCAAGGAAGAACATTTATGATAATTTCTTCATGGATCAGACCGAGACGCTGAGGCAGAAGAACTACTGCGTCTGCAGTGCAAAATGATTTATATGGTGATCATTACTTTAAGGAAATGATAAAGTAATGATCATAAATGTTCTTCCTTGAGCTGTGTCACCCCACTGTGGTAATGAAAAAGATGTTTGGTGGTTAGTGCTGTGGCTGGGACCCTATAAGTACTGTTGATGAAGTTAGGTGCTGTTCTGAGCATTATTTGTGGCTATAGAGTGGCGTTTTGGTTGAGCGCGGGCTCCTGGTAAAGTTTATTGTTTCATTCTTGGTCAAGCAGCCAGGCGTCACCGTGTTAATCTCACATCATCACGTTTGAGTTGCATTCATAGCAGCGTTGCTTTGGAGTGTACAGAATGACATGCGCACCGGTTTTAAAGCAGAGCATGTCATTCAGATTACAAGTTAGTTATAAAACAGAGCTAGCTGAAGTTTTGATACGGTAGGTTGATCCCATAGACCGTATATACTATGGACAACTTGGTTCCGCCTTCCATCAGTACACAGATTTTAAGCCGAAAAGCTCTCTGTATTTCTGCGATTTTTCTCCACTTCCTGAAACCAACATTGCACAGTAGCGTTGTTCGCATTCGGCAGGAGAGTCGCCGAGAGTCGCTGTGATGACGCTCGGCTCAAACAGCGTATCCCCGGGTGAGCTACGCAATCTTCGTACGCTCATAGGCTGCATCAAGTGTCAATCATAGAAAACAAGAACCCCCTAATGACTTTTAAAAACTGAGCTGCACAGAAAAAAGAGGACTTGAGCACAAACCAGTCTTATAGTGACTACATGTCAACATCGCAACTGGGGGGAGAAAACCCTAGCCCTAACCCTAACACAGATTCTATATACAGTCTATGGTTGTTTGGAAGTTTCTCTTGCAAAACCAGCAACATTTCTGCAAGATCTCACACTTTTTTTTCTGATTCGCAAAGTCTCCTTCAAGTCTGCATGGTCAGAATCTAAAAGTTAAACTTTGCTGGAGAACAAGAGGAGAGCTTGTTCAGGCCTGTCACTGAGCTGTGTTCACTCGGCTGTATTTTAACCTGACAGAAATGCTCCCTCATTCAGATGTCTCTAAACTCTCCTGCTTCAGATGTCTGTGTGCAGAGTTACTCCTCTGTGTGCTCATTTCACAGCTCTGTGCATGCAAAATTTATAAAACTAAGTAAAGGCTGTGTCCTGTCCTCTGCTGCACAACGACTTCATGCCTCTGTAATCTTCACAGGAACAGAAACTTTCTCAGTGTATGAAAAACAATATCCAGTTTTTTTGATGTTATTAGAATTGTATCTCGCCAGTACTTTAAAGCCCATTGAAATGAGCTTTTTCCTCTCTGTAATTTACCATCAGGGCCTTTTTATTGCTCTGCTCTCAGAACCTGTAAATGATTGAATAACTAAATAACATTTTCAAATAGCTTCACCAGTCTCTGTTATTTTCATTACTGTTGGTCTGAGAGGGCTCTGCTTGAATTCGGGTGGATTGAAGTCTGCACTGACATCATTAAACTGAGATTAATCAGTGGATTTGATATAAAAACCCGCAGACATATGTTCAATTAGCACCAAAATTAATACTATGACTTGGTTTTATTTATTTTGTATCCTGAAAAGAGAAAAAAAAAGTAAAAATGGAGGCCATTGCTTCAAGTCCATTTATGCACTCAGTCTAATTACACCATTGGTTAGGCTTTGAATAGTAAATAATTTGAACACAGGGTTTTATTCATCCCACTTTCACCAAATAACATAAAATTGTGAGTTTAGCCTTGATGTTTTAATTTGATATTATACTCTAGTACGAAATCCTTTCAAAAAGGTACAAATTACTTCAGCTCATCTCATAAAAGGGGCATCAATGTGAGCTTTCAGAGCACTTAACAGTTTAATCGAATGTCCTCCGTCACACCTCAGACTGCTGTTGGTCTCATGCTCCGCCGTGGAAATGAAACATTCTCCGAATTCCTGATCATCTGCTCCCATTGAGGTCACAGGCGATGCCTCGTTTACAGCATCTCTCTGCTGCAGTGTTGTAATTATTTTCCCAACCAGGCTGCTCAGAGCAGCTCAGATGAGTCAACATTACACTCATAGAGTACGTCTGCTGGTATATCTGCGATTATAACACGTCTACGCAGGGTTTAATTATGCCATGAGGTGTTTTTGGAGCAATCAACAGATTTGGGTAAGCTTTATTCATTAGGCTTTTAGCACTCCATAGAGCGGAGTTTTATGACAGAAACCCATGCTTGGTCCTGATTAGCCTGTGGAGAGCACTTATTGATTTTCCCCTTATGGCCTCGCAATCAGTGTAGAATCAGGATGAAACATCCGACTCTCCACTGACAACTCCCACATCGGTAAATTAGGACTAAAATCCTCACCACACTCCATGCACTCCTGAAATGTGCTATTTTTATGTGCTGTATGACTCATTTTTTGACCACAAAAAAGTGAGTTAATCATTAATGGAGCAGCAATAATCTGTGGCACTGTCAGAGGGAACAATCTCAATTACAAGTCTAGATCTGCATATGTCCTGGTTCCTGTTCATGGTCTGAGTACCATCGTCCAGTCAAGTGTCAGCAGGCTTTGATGTATGAAGGTAAAACTTGAGTGACCAAAAAGCTGATCACTGTCTCAAGAAAGCAAACAAAGTGACTTCCAAACATCCTGGGATGCATCTAAATTAAAAATGGTGCCTCCACTCAACAAAAACCTATTTTAAGAATTGTTTTCTTCCTCTCTTGAGGACAGACTTAATAAAGCTCGATTTTTTTTTTTTTACAAACCGGCTTCATGATGCTGTAATTTCAGCAAACTTGGATTCCATTAACTGCAAGTGCGTCACAGTCTTTTTCGGATATATATCTAATGAAACTGAGACTCAGCAGAAACAGATGGACAGACACTCCTTCAGGGAATTTAACAAACAGAAATGTCACTCTGCAGACATATCTAGAGAGGTGATACCACTTTAATGTCTGTAAGACTGTATATCACAAATTCTCAACGTCCCTTTTTATATCTACTTCGGACATGGATGTTGATCTAAAAAACAATTATTGAAGTTTCTGACTTTCATTTAATGTTTTTTTTTAACAATATTAATTTTGCCTTCATTTCAGATAGAAACAAATTAGGGTTAGAAACTGGGATCTCAGAGTGAGACGGAGGCGGACAACATAAGCAAGAGCCAACCGCCTTGGTAAATTTGAAGCGATCTGTGGAGCTTTGCAAATATGAATTTGGGATTTGTCTTGTACTGAATTTGTATATCGGGGTTCTCTCTTGCAGCAGCTTAAGGGGACAGACTGTTGGACTTAGAGCAGGCTTCAACTTTAAGATTGGGTACACTCTACCAGACAATCAGGCGGATTTAAGGCTGGATTTCCCCCCCATTCTGCTCAAATCTGATATCTTTATAATTAATCATGTTCAGTATTTATATGCTCAGAAATCCTGTTGTGTGGGGGAAACCCAGAGGACAGTCAAGAATGCACTCTGTGGAACAAAACAATAGTCCATTTGACTTAAGAAGGAAGCTCCACAAATACACAGTGGCATGAAACTCGAAATTAGATCGATGTCAGAACTGACATGGTTAGCTTAACAACCATCCTGTTATCCTCCGTGTTTGTTTAGCTTGTAGTTTTGACCAAAACAGATTTTGCAAGATTTCCAGTTCAGAGAGTGTGGACTGGAGTTGTTATGTGAGTATGTGATGTATGAGTATGTTATATATCGTTTTCGAAAACTCGAACACTTAACCCCAAATTCCACATTGTACTGACATCACACGCTGTTGGAGTGAGGCTGTTTCACTTTGTCGGAAGCACATGGACCAGTAAGGAGAGTCTATAATTCTTGTGTCAGACTTAAGTAAATCTCACACATAAACTACCGTCACACACTTGGCGCGTTTGTCAGAGATTTGAGCAGTTTACATCTACTTTCTCTGATTTGGACAAAATATGTTTACCTTGTGATTTGAAATGTTGCAAACATGTTGTATGGACGCCAGACTTTGTAACTTTGCAGTTGTTGTTGTAAGAAACCACTCTTCTCACTTTTAAGCATGACTGATGAGCTATGATAACAAAATCTGAAATTACACACTATCCAAGCCACGGCAAAAGCTTTCTGTCGAGATAAAAACATGTAGGTTCTGAGCCTGACTCGTTAAATTTTAAAATACATACTCCAAATAGGAAACATTATAAATAAAGCAATGTCACTTATGTAAGGAAGTTCCTCTTCAGCACCGCTGAGGAACATAAGAAAGGGTAAACCAAAGACAAATAACTGTTTTAACATTTTTATATGAATAAGTCATATAAAACATGAACAGAGTTTTGCACTCTGTACTTATATACTTCATTTTTTTACATAAGAAAAAACACATTGAACTGTCACAACATTAAACTCTAGAATACCTCCTATCTAAGTATTTAACTAGTCTTTTGGATCAAATAAAATCCAGGATGAGAGTGGCTGCTGTGTAAATTTTTCCATCCAGAATGTGTTCTCGTGCTGTGTTGCCATAGAAGCCTGGTTCAATGTGTAATTGCTAATGGGCTCATTAGTCAGGCAGAGAGATGTGAGAGGGAAATGTCCAATGTTGATGTTGATGCAGCTTCCTCTCATGTTCATTGCAGTCTATCAATGTGGTTAAATGCTTTTAAAGGAGCACTGGATATTTGTAAGTATATCCAAATAATATCAGAAATGTTTACAAATTACTGTACTATTTAAAAAACACATTGGTAAAAAAAATTAACTGTAAACTCACCTTTTAAGTCCTTAAATTCTGCTCTTGGATATTTGGCATTTTACGTTTGATATTTGCTCTTAGCTATGCCTTACCTACTAGGCAAACAGCAGCATCAGCATCACTCCTTCCCTTCACCTCTGAGATAAAACACACAGATCTGAGTCCTGACTTCTTAAGGACTAAGCAAACAAATATCACTGAGTGAAGAGCTGAGGATAGTGTGAGTATATAAGGTGACCAGGTCAGGATAAAAGTGATGTCCGTGAGGGATTTGAAACATAATGCCAAATTATATAAGGTTTTTACCACTGTGGTTCAGGTTCTCTTTTCTTGTTTCCAACATTGCTTCACCATTTCCTCCATGTTTTTCCTTTTTTTCTTCACCCTCTTTGCATGAGGGTATCAAGGGCTGTGAAAGCTAGCACTAACTAAGGTGTTCTAGTCCCGTGCCTAACCCTAACCCCGAATTTCCACCAAATCCGGAACGGCTTTGATCCGGAACGATGTCAATTTTCACCGTCTTCCAATTCCTACCGGATCTGTTTGTGAGGCGAATTTCGTGGCAGATTACTGACAGGAATCGCGAGAACTCACAAGAACCATTGCGATCGCACGATAACGAGTTGTCTATAAAGACAGCCACATAACCATATAAGCAGTAGGTTGTGTCCTTCCACTTCTAGACTTTTAGAATCAGCATCTCCTCAACCATGGTGTCATCGGGGTGAAATGCTGTCTAAAAACCTTTCATTCATTTGTCCGTTTGCATGGTGTAAAATACGATCCACCTGAAACACGGAGTGTTTTATTTTGAAACGACTTCCTTTCCAGCACGGGTTAATCTGTGCTGAATTTATCCAGCATTCTCCGGCGTCAGAAAAACTAGAACGCTTGCGATCAGCTGCGGAGTGCGGCGACCAACAGTGGAACGGAAAGAAGCTGGTGGAAATTGACACATTAACTTGAATGGTTATGATCAGCTACGATCGGCGGATACGGCCTTTTCGTAGCCGTTCCAGATGCAGTGGAAATTGGGGGTAACCCTAACCCTAACCATGAATGTGTTGGCTCTCCCCTCCCATGATACAAGTTGTCATATCTGCATTCAACTCCTCTTCTCTAGGCTAGGTCTGTTTTTTCCAGGACTTGTCACTGACTGCTTTTCCATTCTGTACCCCTGGGGTCTTTGATGATGCCCTCCCTGGCCATGGCTTTTCCATGTATGCACAGGAGGCTTTAGCATTGGCTAAAATCAGGGCTTTTTCTTCAGCTGCTTGACTGGCCCCTACTCCCCTGAACTGGTTTGAGGCATTAATAATTTAGATAGAAAAATCTAAAATCTCATTGCTGATGATCTTGTTTACTTTTAGATATTATGAAAAGAGATTCAAATGTTTTTAGTCTACTTTGTTCAAGTAAAAAAGACCTGAAGTGATGACTTTTTTTGTGATTTATCTTTTCAAAATATTTTATGGAGGCTGATAATATCTTAATTTTCATTGATAGCCTTTCATTTCAGTGATCACAATATTTTAACTACACCATTAGTGCTTCAAAAGTAAAGCCAATAATTTAACATTTTGTAGTCAACATGAGCTGTTAGATTGCTGGAGATGCAGAGAGCGTAATGGATTTAGAGCACACACAGTTGCTCGGCATGATTGAAAAGGGTCAGTGGTCAATGTGTTGCCATTTTAGATTTACCAGAACAAAGGGAGAGTAGATTTAGCAATGCAGCAGATGGACAGAACCAGAAGGGTAGAAAACATTCATTTAAAGGTTAGCTGTCCCGGCGTTTGATTCTCCGCCTGCATTACTTTTTTAATTGGTTTGATTTTAGCACAACCTATTTAAAGTGATTTAATTCAAGTAGACATGGAAGTTGGGAATCTTCTTTTAAAACTTGTGTACAGAGCAAAAGGGTTATTTCAATAAAGGTAAATTCAAAGTCTCAAACCACGCCACAAAACCAAGTATGTTTGGTTAGTGTACTGTTTCAAAATGAGAAAGAAATTTGCGTCATACTTTTGTTTTTCTTTTTAATGACATAACATGCAGCAAAACTTGGGGCTTATACCTTTGAGCACCTTCTAAGTCAAATGAAAGCAATGAGATGGACCTGAAGATATTATGTTTTAGATTTATTATTCAGATAAATGCTGCTCTGCTATATCAGTGTGGTCTGAAACTGGACTTTAAAAACACATGAATGTCTCACAGTCGGACAAACTGTCTCCACACACCAAGCATGAGTAAAATCATTCGCATGAATGAATTACATGTTAAGTCAATGCAAAGATGCAATTGGATGCTCCTACTACTCCAAATTGGGCATGAGGTGAAAATGTCTCAACTTGAGCTGGATATGATCCCGCCTGTTGAATTGAATTGGAAGAGATCACCATTGAAATTACCATTGACGAGCGAATGAAGCGAGTAAATACTATTAATTCAAGTGTCTAGATTCGCGTGAATTCAGCGAGTGGATGATTTTACTCGCACTTGGTGTGAGCGCCCCATTACATATCTCTATTATACAGTTGGGGATCAGTTTACTCCATACGGCTCAATCAGACTGAAACTGACCCTCAGCATTCTGCACCTTTCATGGCCTTAAACATGTGTTTTAGTTTTATTTACTTTATAGGAATCAAAATCCTACGATGAAACTAACAATGACTCGAATAGTTACCTCAAAATCAATCATGTCCATTTCCTGTATGTCACGCCTGCCTGACCCCCTTAATTGTCCATCCAGTGAAGGCAGAAAAGTGTTTACAAACTGGATGGCCAACTAGCTGAGTTGAGTTGGCCGTGACTGTCAGCGCAGCATGACACAGACTGAATCCATTCATACATCTATCTCGTAACTCCTGCCGACAGTGTTTCTCTGTAGCTCAGAAACATGAAACAGCTGGGAGCAGCTAACCCCGCTCTGACCCCATAAAACTACAGCCTGTCATTTTTGTCTCTGGATAAATGTGAAATCTAAGATAACACGTTTTGATCAACGCGATATATAGTTACCCTTGTAGGCATTCATTTTATACATTATCATCACAGCTTTACTTAAGCTACGGCTTCGTTTATACACTCAGAAAGAAAATGCCTCCAGCGTACATTAAATTATGCATTTTACATCTGCAGCCTGTTCAGAGAGGATAGTTGGGGAAGATAAAAGCAGTATTTATAGCAAGTAAACCTTCACAAGACAGAAAATTTCAGGAAAATTATTCATAGCATCACCCACGTGTTGATTGACAGGTGATCTCTGGTCACTGCGGCGCTACAACACAGCGGTAAAGAGCCTCGACACTAAAAATGAGCATAAAATTCTGACAGATTTTGGAATTACTACTTCAAATGTTGTAATAGAGACGTGTCGGATATACAGTAGGTTTGCAGGAGGGGGGCCTCTTTGGATTCAGGCCACACGTCCATCAGCTAAGTTGTGATGACTCATGCTGTTACACCATGCCTACGCATCTATCCCTCTGCTGCACACCAGCTTTATCTGCCTCTGTCTTTCCCTCTCCATCCCTCACTGCTGCTGTCACACACACACACACTCACACACATTCACACATTCATGGACAAACTCTCCTCCCCCTTTATTCTGCAAGGCAAAAAGCTAGAACACAGTATTCTTCGCCGCCACCAATCCGTGCCCTCATTTTAAACATATCTCCTGCCTAATTCTCTCAGTTACGTAACGGACAATTATACAACCAATTCAGAGCGCTCCTCTAAGACTCGCCTCACAAGGGCACTCACAGTGTGGCGGTAAGCAGAGCTGGTGATAGGAGGAAAGGAGGAAATGTGTAAGTAATTTTAATAAAGAGATGGAATACAGTTAAGACCCATCATGGACTAATGATAGGAAATGAATAAGGAGGGAGGGAAAGAGCCGGTGTGAAATTGTCAATTAGGATTTTCTTCCTGTGGTGACTAGAGGGAATTCAATAAGCCAGAGGCAAAAGCAGACCGCTGCTGTATGGAGATCACAGCGGCCTGCTTCTCCCTCTCTGTGTGAGCCAAAGCTCTACAAGCTAACGGCAAGCTGCAGATTATGAGATCAGCTTCAATAAACGCAGTGAAGTGGTCATGGAGGAGTTTTTTTTTTTAGTTTTTATTATCCAGTTAGTGTCATCCACCTCTGCGGTGTGACAGGAGATGTGTTCATTAACATCACGAGTGTGTATTTGAAGATCACACCAGAGCAAATTCTAGAGGCACGTTTTAATCATATAACTTGTAATACGTACTTATCTTGAGACATATGTAGAGTGAGGGTGGGTAATAATTTGCTCCGCCTCAGAGACGTTTACTGTAAAGACTTAGAGAAGATTAGTTAAGTGCGTAAGAGGGGAATTAAACCGTGTTGGCCTGAATTAAGGGCCACGATTATTAGACAATCACCCCTCATCAGGACTAATAATAATAATAATAATACATTAAATTTATAACGCACTTTTACAGGTGCTCAAAGACGCCTTGCAAAGAAAAATTAAAAAATAAATAAAAAAAAAACAAACAAAAAAAAAAAACAATTTAAAATATAGAAAATTTTGAGAAATAAAACCAACAATGTAAAAGGTTAAAAAAAAAACACATAATATGAGAGACAATAAAAGAAAAGTTCACAGGTTGAAAGCCAATAGTTTTTTTTTTTTTTTTGCATTCATTTTAATTTCAGTGAGACAGTTGCTGAGTGTGGAGTGGGGGGTTTTGGTGATGGCTTTGGTGGAGATGTATAATTGGATGTTGTCAGAATAACAGTGAAACTCCAGTCTGTAATGATGGCTGATTTTGCCAAGGGGGAGCATGTAGAAAATGAAGAGGAGGGGACCAAGCACCGATCCCTGGGGGACGCCTTGTGACAGAGGAGCGGTGGTGGAGGTGCAGTTGTTTACGCTGATGAACTGGTGACGGTTGGTGAGGTAGGAGTGGATCCAGGTGAGTGCTGTGCCATTAATGTGTTATATAAAAGACTTTTTGAAAACAAATGTTGTTTTTATGAAAAATTAAAATAATTAAAATGATTGACAATAATGAAATGACAAAGATGATATGACTCAAAATTAGAACTGCATCAAGAAATACACCACCGCTCCACTTAAAGTTGAATTGAGTCAGCATTTTTTATATGGCCACCATCAACAAGCTTGAAAACTCCACTGTGGAAACTCATGAGTGACGTGACTGAGGCTCTATCATTGTTTTAAAGAAAGAGCAGAATAATACAAATGTGAAACCAGAAGACATATTGACGGGTCATAATGTAGTCAAAGCATGCTCAATGTATTAATCTGAAGATAATTACGGAGAGAAAAGTTAAAAAAAAAAAAAAAGTCTCCCAAGTGTTTTTGTCTGACTCATACCCCTTCACAATAATTACTGGCATTAAAAATTAGAGCACAAAAATTTTCAGGCTTGTTGTTGAGGATTTTATTGTCTTTTTTAAAGTCCTTTAAAAGTATCAGTGTTAATTTCATTTTGTTTCATGCAGTCATTAATTTCTCATAGGGATTTAAAAGGACATTATAGTGTCTGTCTCATCTGCTGAAAACATTAGCATACCTAGTGTCTTGTTTTTATCATCAGTTTGATTGGTCCATCGTGGCTACTAAACTTACCGGTGTTGTAACTCATACAACCTCACTTAGAAATAGTGGAATATCCCTTTAAAGTATTTTTCCATATCATGAAAAACATGTTTTAAGAGTAGAACAAGTGTGGCTTTGTATTGCAGTTAGTAACGGTGCAGCAATGAAAGATCAACTATTTTTTATAATAGATGTAAAGTTAACACATCGGGATTTGACAGATGTGTTTGAAGTCACAAAAACTGACATACAAGAAAAGCACCACTTTCCATATAAATATATTTATGGCTTTTTGGTCCCTCTCTTGTAACAGAACCAGCCCAGTAACACGTTTTTCTTCTCTATTCAGAAAATTAACAGAACTCCTCCTGCACTGTTTTCATGCTGATGGCCTTGAGCCTCCTGCTGTCTCACCCACAACAGAGCCTAACATTCCTGGGAACATGTGATTTTCCCCTATGCTCCCCCGCTCCTAACTTCTCCACCCTCCCTGACCACCCAGACACGTGGCCGCAGGGTTGTTACTTCCTGGAAAAAAGCCAGACGAGAAAAAAAAAAAAACTGCAGAGAGGGCAACTTAGACAGTGCTAAATGGTCTCTGATAACACAGGTGGTATTAACACTGCACTTGATAGAGCTTAAACTTTACTGCTGCTGCCTTTATTATCACTTTCAAGCCAGTTATACCACAACTGCACTACTTTGCAAATCCTATATCACAAATTATGGATGTGGTGGACTCTTTATCAATAAATAAATGACTTTTTATTTTAATTCCAACATCTGCAGATCTTTCACAGCATCCTATCTAACTTCCCTCTCTGTTTAGCTGTAATTGAAAGAGAGTTCTTGCACTTCTATGGTAAATGGCAGGCTGTGCAATATAAAAGATGCATTGCACCTCTAAATGCAGCAATGAGCGTAACATCCTGACTTCATGTGGTGTTTATTATTTGGCCAATAATTATTTAATAGCATGTCTAATCAGCGCTAGATCATAAATCTGGTATGAGTTTTGAAAAAGTAAAACACATGCATGTAACTCATCACCTTTGGTAACATCCATTTGGGAACATTTACAGAAATCGGCACCCGACATGACTTTTTTTTCCCCTTTTTGCTTGATTACTGAGAATGTTTTCCTTGTCTGTCTTTTCAAAATGGCTTTTCCGAAGTCTTTTATAGCAACAGTAGCATTGATTACTGTGAAAGTGATTCTAGTGACAGACACTATTAGGGTGACCATATTCCGACTTCGCAAAAAGAGGACACGACTATACAGGGGTGGAATCACAGAGTCGCACAAAGTAAATTTGGAGTTTTTCGGGTCAGATCAAGATACGCGCTTCTGACTCAGTAAGTCCATGTGACACAAAATCGAAACTTGGGTACAAAACTGCGGACATTTGAAGGATTTTATAAACTTCCCTGGACAAAGCCAGACAAACCCGGACAGCCCGCAAAAAAGAGGATATATCCACGTAAAAAAGGACGTACGGTCACCCTATACACTATTTCAATGAATACATGGGAATTTTCTAATGAGGCTACCTGAGAAGTAGAGTAGTGGAATCTAGTGTATGTTCATCTATCTCTTGAGTTCCTTGAGAAGGAAGAAAAGTTTAAAAAGGTCAAAACTCCAGCAACTCTTGAAGTGAAAGAAGAACTTTATTCATCCAAAGAAACTGTAGCCAAAACACAAATAAAACTAGTCTGGTTTGTTCTTTCAATTCAAGGTTTCCTGAAGTTTTGACCTGACAAGGTTACTCAAAACATAAAACAGAATACCTGCAACTATGAAACTCAGTTGATTCAAAGAATTGACAAAGTCTGTCAAAAAAGGAAACACAATCTAAACACAAGATTGACGCAGTTTGGAATATGTGGAGTAACCCAGATCTCTCAGCGTAATAGCTTTTCTTAAACAAAACTTAAAAGTATTTATCTCCCTTGCTTCTGTTATTGTGGGTGTCAACATGTAATTTTCTACTACATAGAAGTAAATAAAGCAGAGGAACTGAAGGTCAACCGTCCAGATGGATACTGGAATTGCTGGATAGGAAAGGGTAGTCTGCATTACTGCGAGCCAAAATGACACAGTTGAGGTGCACCTCACCCCAAACATTACGGCTACCGGCCAAAATATTCAAGAAGGTCACCAGGCCAGCTGTTAAAACAAAGCTTAACATCTACGTTTTTGGAGGGAAAGGGATACACGAGCCCAATGTCAACTTCAATAACCTCTACATGTAGAGAAGAAAGACGGAGGAACTAGACTTCCAACGACTGTAACATAAGCAACAGTCAGATGAAGGAAGGCAATACACAATTGCAGAATTGAAACCACAATTTTCTCCAGTGTTAGGTCACAGTGGAATTGGAAGTTTATATTTAGTTAGGACTTAAATACATATCTGCACAATTAAACCCACATGGAAATGAAACTGGGAACTTTGAAATGATCAGAAAAAAAGAAATAAAAAGAGAAAAGAGGGGGAAAAAATATTTAGAAAAGCTTGAGGGTAGCTTTATTTTACCTGCTGAAACTGGGACCATCTCCTTTTTTCACTCAAGTCTCTATAATTACTGATTGATAGCTTCTTCAGTCATTTATCAATCATTAACAGACTCCCAATCCAAATTGACAAACATAAAATGTTAAGCGCCAAATCTATTAAAACAAAATGTCATTTTGTACTGATGTTGTGTGAAAGCTCTGTGTTTTTACCTTGGGCACTAAATAAAAAGCAGTGGAGAGTGTCTTGTGTCCAGACTGGGCAGTTTCTGTCCATGGACGCCTTTGGGCTGGCGCCTGTGGGAAGAAATTGAAGATTAAAAAGGGCTTGTTTTGGTTAATCAAGACCAGTGGGGAATCTGTGTCCATAAGGAAATTGGGAGGTTCTGTTTATACTTTGTAGCTTCAGAGGCCCAGGCACTGATTGTAGATTGTATACACAAGGGGATGAACCAGAAGAGTTTTGGCTTATGAGGTCTCAAACTGCCACCACTGAAGTAAAATCAAATAAGAAGGGAGCGGAGCCTTTGATGCGGCTGCAGTGTTTATTGATGTGTATGTGTTTTTGTGTTTGTCTCAAAGTGCATGATATTTGAACAAGGAAAATAGTCCAGAGTAAAGTAAAACTAAGTCTGTTGTTTCAACTAAAAACTACCATTAAAATTAAAGTTCACCAACGGTTATTAGAGTTGGAAGAAATTCAGAAGTAACAGCAGTCTGTGAGTCTGCTACACCACCCTAACTAAAGTACACAGTCGTCGCCCCTTTTGCACTTTTACTCTGAATCTGCAGCAGCTTAATATCAGTGTCACAGTGTGTGATTTCACTTGTGACATTGTTCTGGAAGCATAAAAAGCTGGCCGCACTGAAGCTTGCACACATGCAGAGGGCTGATCAACCCCACTAGCTCCAGAGTTGGACTGGGAATCTAGAAATTGGGCATCAGAGATGGGGATTGATAATCAGGTTCATTAAATAACTAATAAAGCATTTTTCAAAACCTAAAAAAATAATGACTTATGAGCTTATCAAGTCTGCTATTGAGTCTTGAGGGTCCTGTGAAGTAAATTTAAACTTTGAGTTAAGTCAGAACAGCGTGAACACAAGAAAAAAGAAAAAAATTTAGTGGTCAGTTGCTCACGACGATGGCTAAGCATGCAAGAGGTCCAAGGAGTGGCTCCATTTTATCAAAGATGAAGCAAAATGCTGTTTATTTCTTGCAAGGGGGAAACATAACCTCCATCACCAAGAACATCAGCACTGTGCATCAAGTCAAGCCAAAGTCCTTGCAGTGTGTTTGACTGTCTGCGGCGTGAAACAACTCTGTCTGACACAGCTGCTGCAGGGCTGCCATGCTCCCTTTCACCAAAAGCAGCCAAGTAAGCACAGCCAGATTTTTGAGCAAGTCCTGGAGATAAAAGTCATGATCCAGTGGTGTTGGTACTGAAATTCATGTTGACATTGGCAGCATAAAAGCTATTTAGCTAACCAACGGAGTGAAATAAATATACATAAGTAATAAACACAGTTGTGTGAAGAGACATGAATCGTTAGGCAGTCTCAATATCAGTTTCAACAAATATTATCGATCCCCATCCATACCATGTATCCTTCCAGTGGGTAGATGCACCTGGGGGCCACTAGGTTAATACATATTTTTTTCAGGAAGTTACAGATCTGGCAAAGATTGTCAGTGCTCAGAGAGATGTGCATATTTTAGTCATTCCTGCAAATCATCTTGTGGAAAAACACCCCCACAGCACTGTGCCAGGAGCGTCTCACAGGATGCTCCTGGCACAGTTGTGAGAGCCAACTTTGATGGCAAACCCACTGACCTATCACAACCTGAGTGTTAAAGATATTAAAAACCAGGGCACCAAGTCACCCGCTTCATGTACAGAGTCCACAGTCTTAAAGCGGTCAACCTGGGTTCAACTAGAATTTGTTGTCCCAATCTTGTAAGTCACTTCCCACTCTTTTCCAGCTCCCTGCTCTATCTGCTGAACTAACTGTCCTTTCCAAATAGTGTGTCATGAAATGGAGACAACTTTGCCAAGCACCTCAGTGACAGATATCGAGACATCTCCAGACCTGCAGGCAGGAAGTTAAGGAGTTTTTTAACACATGAAACACAATGCCAGCATATCAAGACAAGGGTGAGTTTAAACACATTTAAGGACATCATTCAGTGGACTAATCTTAATTCATGCAGTTATTATTCGATCAAGGACAGGGTGATTTACGTCCAAACTCCCTTCCTAATTCAGCCGATGATTTATCTGAATGAGAGCCTTAAAACTAAAGTGGAAGACAAGACGAGGATTTGCCCTCCGCTTTCCTCTGTATCAGCCCCTGGCAGCAGGACCTGCTTTGATTTATATCTCCTGCGATCTGTGCTCCAGGAGCAACCCCAGCTGTTCCGCTGACACGGCTGAGGCCAGAGGAGAGATGGGTAATGTAATTAGCCAGTGAATGAAAGGAGGATAGATTGGGGGTACAGTTGTCCACTGATGTTACCACACGACAGACTCATATCTCAGCGTGTATGAGAGCCCTGCTCTGATGCCATCCCCTCGTTATAATTAAATGAGATAAAAGTCGCAGTGGAAGAGTGTGCCATAAAGGCTGATGACTGTTGTGATGCGGTGTGACATTGGTTCATGGTGCTATGATATAAACACGCTGAATTGTATCTCTGCTGGAGCGAGACAGCTCAAACATATGCTTGACCATTAACAGATGGGGATTGGAGTAGAGGAGATGGAGACTGTTACAGGCCAGAACCAAGACTGGATTTGTGCAGACATATAACATCAAAGAGAGAAACTGTTGGTTAATCAAAAATTATGACAATGACTATCTGTCATAGTTATTGTCATTACTGTATTTACATCACATTAATGGTAAAAGTTTTATATTTGTTAATCAAAATACTCTTCATTGCCCTCATGCAGTTGTCTCACAAAATCACGATCCAGGGGACACATCCTTTCATTATTAGACGTTCACCTTTTATTTTTTCCCCATCATGTATCCAAAGTTTCAACCAACCAAGAGTTTTGATTAAATCTCTTTGTATCTTTACTTTCTCTTGAGGAAAAGGGTTTTGAAATTGATTTCTTAGATTAGATATAAATCATGGCCAGTTCACTTTTTAAACTCATATATTTTTAGCCAAGAATATATTGGAACGTATTTCTTGAAATTATATTACATATGGCAGAAGACATAACTTAATAGAGTATATATATCAATTTTTAAGACTGAAACTGAACCAAAGCAGCAAGTTTAAGCCTGCACTTTTTTAAACACTGTATTTGTAATTTTCAGTTAACATGTAAAACAAAATTCATGTGACAAACTAGTCATAGAAAATAGACAAGCAAAGACGAGGAAAAAACAAAAAAATGGAATGAAGAATGTGATATGGCTCTTACTAGGGTCCACTCTTCTTCTAAATGCTCTACACATGCTTTAATACAGTTTAAAGAGTTGCATAGGTTACACTTCTTAAAAGTTAAATCAGCAAGAATATTTCCGAACATAGACCTGTTATGTGACAGATGTAAACAAACTGAATCTACTTCCTATCTTATGTTCTGGTCTTGTCCAAAACTTGTTCCTTTATCAATCTGCTCTAAGTTACATTAACAGAATAAATTTTTGCAAATGCAGTCTCCTTGCTGTCCCTTGATACTCTTAGCAAGTTTACATATTGTTTAAAAAAATCAATTTACTGTGTTGGTCTTCTAAAACTGAACTTTTACAGAACATTTCTGGGAAATACTGCCGGCATATCAGGTCTGTGTATGAGCACAGGGAAATCTGTGCCCAAATTCTTGGCACTAAGTTGAGCCGTGACCTGTTTGTCTCCTGTAACTATTTTTGCTATTTAGACCTGCATGTCCCGTTCTGCACATGCTCTTCAGTCTACATGTCAGGCTTCACCTGAAAGTTCAATAGCATCAATTTGCACACATGCAGACATTTTACTTTCCAACTATGAAAACAATAACCACATTTAAGAAATAGCTACCCTTGCTTCTCTGTACCCACTTGCACTCTCACATTGTCACCTTCCATCCACTCTCTGCGCCACTCATCCACTTGGCTACCATGAGGACTGTAGCCTTCAGCTGCTCTACCCTGTCTATGCAACTCCTTCCTATCAGACATCCACAGAACTGACTCTCTTTCCATTTTCTCTGCACAAAGGTGGGTCCCCATTGCTTCTATGCTTGGTTGCCATACCCATGCTGGTTCCTTGTTTCTAAAGTGGTCCTCTATCTTCTTCCTCAAATCCAACCTCGTACAGGTCACACTCTGGTGTGATGCACATGTCAAACAACAGAAGAATATCACACGGTTAGTATTAATAGAAACATTTTAAGTGACTGTTTACTGTTCAGGTAAGAAGATTAAGGCAGATAATGTGCTGCTTTGGTGTCTGGAGAGGAAGCGATAAGAGGGACAGACAGTCAGACATAATACACATTCAGGTTGGTGGACGTGCAAGAGACTGAGAGATGGTGGGATAGCACAGGATGGGCTCATTCATGTGTGGATTAGGATTCCTTGGTGGATTAGGAAAACCTCCCCCTCCGCCAGTGAATGTATGCCAAATGTAGAAGACGGTATGGGGAATTGGAAGAGGGATCCTTGCTCGACCAATACTATGATAGACTTGTTATACCTAGTCAGTAAAGACATTCACTGTTGGCTTGGTCTAGTTACAGGGTGCAATGCTCTGTTCACAGTGAAACAATGGTTGCAAAATTCCAGATGTGTGCTCCCACTTCACATCTAAAATTTCCACCCCTGCATTTATATCCACGCTCTCTTTGGAAGCTTTTTCACAACCAGGTTTCTGATTCCGGTTTCTGACAAGACTCTTTAGCCAGATGTCGTCAGACCAATTCACCTTAGTGGACGTGATGACTTGTTTGACAAGATGACCACTCCAACAACAAAATAAGTAAACAATGGTACACCGAAGTATACAGGAAATCTTTAAGCAGTATAGAACTGGCACACAACAGGAATTATCAGAATACAGAAACTTTCCATCAGTCCACCTCCTTCAAAGGCCTTGACCTTCATGCACTCTCTTACTGGCACACTTACTCTGACCTTTATGAGCTCTTCAAACAGTATCCTCACCTGTAAACTTGAGGACCTGCAAGCCAAAGGACCCTTGAGCCACAGGTTCAAGTGTCCCCTTGTGACACACAAGTAGATAACGTGTGTAATCTAGTGGGAACCCACTGACCATGCCCAAACATCTAGCAAGCACAGGTTTGCTTCGTGGGGCAGGTGCATAGGAAAAGGAATAGACGTCCAAAAAAGAGAGAATCCTGCACCCTGTCCAACTTCGAAGTAAAAACGTTCATTGGCAACATTTCAGTCTCAGACCTTCATCAGGCTAACAGCGTTGTTGTTTGTCTGAAATCAAAACATTGCCAATAAACATTTTTACTTGGAAGTTGGACAGTGTGCAGGATTCTCCCTTCGTTTTTGAAAGTCCTTGTTAGCACAAAACTGGGCCTCAGTCGAATATCACCAGGTTGCTCACACATTTCCTTCCTTGCTTTTCCCACAACCTGTGTGTCCCTCAGAAAAGCTGGGACTGGAGCAACACAGTCCATGGAGCACAGCTGAAGCCTCATGGTAAATCTCTGGAATGCAAATTCTTTCTCCGACTCAAAAAGTTCTGCAACAAAATATTCCTGGTATTCACTAAGTGACGGTTTCTCCACAATTAAGTTCTGTGCATGCACAACTAGCCAAGTTGCACTTCCACTTCCAAGTATATGCTGTCGTATACTCAAGCATTGACTGTCCTAGACCATTTTTAGTGCTACATAATTGCAGCACACTTGGTTTTGACTTTGCAGTGTCCAGATGTGAGTAAGAGATAAATTATTGTTAACGTAATGTATTGAATTGACTTGATTGGGAGGATTTCTGCTTCAGAATGTCAAAATGTTTGTCTTCATGCATAAAGTGTGTGTAACATATGTAGGCAGCTGTTGTAAGAGGAAGCTGATGTAACTGAATGATTGTATCTGATATCAGGTCAGAACATTAACCAACCTGCTGAACGTTCTGTTGTAAATGGAGAATGGTTTTGAGGAGGAGGGAAGTCAGTGTGCATAATAGAGAGACTTCATCACTATAGTGTGAGCCCAACCCCCTCCACAGCCCCACTCCACTCACACACTCACATGTAAAGACAGCCCTCAGCACTAAACTGCTTCACATGGTGTTTAACCCCCTACATTATCACCAGAGTGCCAGTGACACAGGGTGATATTTTTCACAGTGGATATTGAAGAAAAAAACTTGTGCCCTGAACAAACAATTGAACACCATCATCAACCACCGCCAGTTACCATAATAATACTGTCTGGCCTATTAGAAGAAATATCATTCCAGTCAAGAGGGGTGGTAAATTCACGCTAACACATGATCCGATCATTTCTGCTCACTTGTGGTAAAATCATTCTTTCTGCCCATGTCTGCTATGTCTCCGTATTTATTTTTGTCACTTTGGTTCAGTGAGTCACCATGTAATCTGAAGAGTTACGGCCGGATGCATCTGCAGTGGTCAAAGTAACAAGGAGATCTGAGAATAGACAGATGTACTCTCGGCTTTAGTTCTTAATTCTACGGTCAAAATATTTTCATCAGAGTAGTCTTTGGAGTATTGTGTGAAGTAGAGATGATCTGAAGCTACTTGTTTTTAATAGTAAACTAAATTCAATCAGTTATTTGTTGAGTTCGCTTCATTTATTGTAAAAATATGCTTTTATTTTGAAGCATCCACTGCTAGTAGATTGTACAAATGACACGGTTCAAAAGACTAGAAACTCAAAGAGGCACAAGGTCTTACATTATATTTGGACTTTTAATTAATCTTTAAATGACGGTTTTAAAAAATGCTGAAAAATCTCAAAGAGGGCTGCTACAGCTAGCTCGTTGGTAGCTGTTGCTTCTGTTATGTGGCAACCATGAACTTGTGATTTTAATTTATTCCTGTTTATAGCACCATATCAATACTTTAAAAAAAACAGTTATGGTCAATAGTGGTATATTGTGATAGCCTTAGTGTTTTAAATATCTGATTTGTTTGTACTGTACTGGAACATTTCATTACGGATGTGTGTATCTTTAAATATGTCCCTTTACAAACTTTGGTAGTGATAGTTTTTCAAAACACTGGACGTCAACAATTTGCTCTACATACAGTCTTTCAAAGTGAATGTTTCCATAAAATGAAGGACGAGTGGTCAGACTCCTCTCGGGCTGACCCGCTGCTTGTGTTACATCTCTAATAGGAGGAAATGGCTTGTGGCGAGGAGAGGATCCAGCCCTTCTGTGGGAGTTTAATTCAATCACAGCTCCGGTCAAAAATGAATTAAAACTCTCATTAAGCCCCCCTCATGCGTTCCAGAGACTAAGCTGGCTGCTACAGCTCACAAGTAGAGATTTGGGTGTTACAGTGAAGCATCAGTCAGCTCTGTAGTTATCTGCCTATGAGTCAGCCATCAGTCACCAACTCCATCATTTTGTTATTTTAATTTGCAGCACTTGTGCTCACCCACACACTGATGAGCCCTACCAAGACAGTAGGCTATGTGTTTTTTCACTCTGTTTGACAAAATTGAGAGCACAGTGCTCCCTGCCTGGACTTTATCACACTGAGCACAATGAGGATAATACTCTGCATTCGCCATCACAAGACCATTGACCTTTCCGCGGTAGACCATATCTAACTACATTGGACTATGGCCATTTGTTATAGCAAGCAAAAATTGTTGTTTTGTGTCAGGAAGAGAAAGAGAGAAATCACTATGTTGTAACCCTGAAGGAAAACGTCTCTGTGCCTCCAACCATTTAAGAGTTTCTGCTTCGGGATCAATTCAGCCTCGCTTTGTCGCCTCTGAGCAGCAGCTTACATTATCACTGAAGTCACACTGATTCATTGTTACTTCTATTGTCATGAAGACAAAACAGCTCTGACAGCAGCATTTAAGCTTCTTCTATTCTTAGATTATTATAAAAGTGGTCTTTGTGATTAAAAAAAAAATAGAAAAAAGATGAACAAATGAATTTTTACATGGATACAATGGTGCTCTGCCTGTGGGAAATAACACATGAACAATGGGAGGAGCTGTAAGATAAATCGCACAAAAGCCGATACAACAAGGAACAATTTCGGAAGCAAACACAGTTGCCTTGGGTAGATGGTTAAAAGCACTGCTGTAAAAAAAAAAAAAAAAGGAAAAAAAAAAATCTTTTCCCCCTTGTCCAACATGAGCATCAAGCATGAAACATGAGCTCCACCTGCTGATTCAAAAACGGTAAATGCGCTGCCTTCAAGGGCTCATTGGAATAAAATGGCCAACAGAAAGTCAAAGCATATAGGATGAAACTGTTATGTAAGAAAGCTGGAAAGTTTGAAATTGATCCACTTCACTAAAATATTACTCTTCCAATGTGAGATCATACTTTTATTGTTGTAGTTTGAAGTTAATACCCCACTTTTGGTCTGAATGGCTCACCTCTCTATCTGCACACACTGTACCGGGGGTACATTTTATGGCACATCTCATTAGGTTCCAAAATTTTAATGTTACACATTTGGCAAATTGAGGGTATGGCCTACTTGACTCAGGCGTGGAGGTTAGAGACTCGACACAACATGCCTGATGTGAGGGCAGTCAAAAGTTAAGCAGAGTCAGCTCTTCCAACAATGATGTCTGCCAGTTAGTCTCCTCTCCTCTTTTTGTTTATGACTGACTGATAAACTCTCCAGTGCTCAGATTGTTGTTTCTGGTCCATTGGATGGCGAGTATTCCCCATAAAGTCCAAGCCTGCCTTGACTCCGTACAGTGGAGGAAAGGATTTTTGACCCGGGACACAGTTTACGTGTTACCGAAATGTTGTTTTCCCTTTTGCTCTTGAGTTAAAAATAATGTATGTGAGTATATCCATGAGGAGGAGAAACTTATCTTCCCCTTCTGACCATGCCCTGACCTGTCCAGTCCTCTTCATGGCGTCGACTCCATTACATGACGCTGGAGAGTGACAAGTGCTTTGTTTTTTCAAGGAGTGTTTGGTAATGGAAATGGAGTTACTGAATTTAAAAAACAACGCGTTACGTTATTAGTTACTAAATAAAGTTAGGGCGTAACTAATAACGCGTTACTACCCAACACTGGTCATCCCTGAGGCTACATCCACGTCCTATACTGTCAATGGGTTGTCCACTTTTTATATTCAAATACATTATTTAAATTAGTGGGCTAGACTGTTTTTATCTGGTCCTCTTTAGTCCCAATCAAATACCCTATCTCCTATTACAACAACAGGGTAGAGGCCTGCTATTTTAATTAAAACCAAGCATTTAAAAAACAAACTTAACCAACAAAATGAAGCAGCTCGAATAGCACTAAATTGTCCCTATAGAACAAGTAGCATAACAATGCATAATCAACTATCTGGTTCGATGTTCAATGTAAATTGCATTACCTATTGGTATCTTTCTTAAAAGGTTTTATTATAAACAGAGTCCCAGAAGTACTCTTTAATAAACTAACTTTTTTTCCTGAGGGACATCAGGCATCAGGCAGATCCCTGGCTACCTCTGTGCAAAACAGAGGCAATAAAAAGGACTGTCCACTACAGAGCCATGATGGCATGGAATTTATTACCTAACTTTTTAATTTCAGACATTAACAGAAGTTGCCTAAACAAACAATTAAAGGTGCATCTGTTTACATATGGAGTACCATGAATGAAATTGAGTTCAGCTCTTCTCTCTGATGGATTAAGTTTTCTTGTTATCCCTAAAATAAGTTCTGTTTGTCCTTTCACTTTTCTGTCTTCATCTTATTTATGTATTGGTTTATTTTTCTGACAAGCAAGAGAGAATAAGAGCTACTCTCTGACAACCCTCCGGCTCTCTTTACTCTAGCTCTCTGTGTCTCCACAAAGCCTTATCTTTGACTCTCCAAAGAAAAAGACCCAGATATTTGTGGCTGAATTCTTTTACATAAAGAGGGGATGCTTCTTTTGCCTCATTTTTAAACACACGTCTCAAGCCAAATGTCCCCTAATTTTATCCTCTTTAGGACATTGTTGTTGAAGTTCTGACCACTTCCGCCTCAGAGAGATTGCAAATCCTGGAAAAAGACAAGGGGTCCCATTCATAAAACATAAGCACAGCCCATATGTGTGCAAACTGTCTGCAGGGAGAAAATACACTTGCTCAGGCATTATGCATGTATAAATAACGAATGCACATAAATATTACTTGTTATCATCAGAAATTAACTTTACAATAAATTTCAACAGGCAGATGCATTTGAAACAAGTAGATTAAACATGACAAAGAACTGACATATGACACATTTTAATTAAATTAGAAGGTGATTAGCTGGTTTGAATGTAGTGTAGAATGTCTGTAAGTACATGTCTAAGTTCAAAATGAAAATGGAAAAGAAGATAAGGACCCAAGGAAGAGTAGTTGGGTCATTCCATGAAATAGGTGCCTTTTCAGCTTAGAAAATTTAAAATTGAAACTATATTTAATTGTTAATTTTTAAGTACCCATGAATCAAAGAATGTTGAAAATGGCAGGAAATGATATTGTGCGATCTCAGGCTGTGTTATTTCATATTAAATAACCGTTTTTCTCCTAGCTGTTTTCATAATCTTGTCAACCCTGTTACCAACATAATAAAATACAATATTTCTAATTAGAAATATGCAATATATGGTACACATATTAGCAGTACTTTAGTCTCTCTTTCCATTGAGATTAATTTATTTCGTGGATTTTTTTCTCCGATTAGATATTTGTCATTCAGATGATCAAATATACCCTAATTTTGCATGTCGATCACGTCTCAACATACATCAGATATTTTTTAGAAGAGAAATGTAGAAAAATGGCCCAATCTAAAATATAATGTTATTTTAATTATAATGGTAAGTGTTGAAAGCCTATTTCAGCATCAGCATAATAGTAATTTATGTTATTTAAAATTATATTCAATTGACTTTAATTTGATGTTATATTAAGGAGAGAAAACATGGTAATGTTATATTTTTAAATTACATATTAATTTGTTGTTATAATTTTATGAATGATTACTTCGTGGGGACGCAAAAGGAACCGATTTCATGTAATGACCCACTTACTGCATATTTTGTTGTAACTATTGGTGGATCCAAAATAAAACAAAACAAAACCAACAATCAAGTTATAATGCCTGATTAAAAATAAACTGATATAAGAAACGTAGAGTAGAAATACGTTTTGAAAAATGTCACGAAACTTCAAAAATGTCAAAAAACACGCAACATTGCAGCGTTTTACCGTGGGAATCAGTAGTTTCCGAGGCGTACCTGAAGGCAGCGCAATGTTGTAAGCTGGTATGAGGATGAATGATGTGCTGCAGAGCTGAATCGTGGTCCATACACGTGTAGAGACACTGAGGAGATAGATGAGTCTGTAGTGATACACAACCAGCCGTGTTTATCTCTGTCTTTATTTTGTCTCACGCTTAGGGTTTTGTGATAAGTTATTTCTTACATCGACGGGTTGTTTTGAAGGACAGCTCTGGTTGAAGAATATTTCGGTAAGTTGTAATTTGATGCTGTTAACAGAGGATGTTGGCTAGCTAGCAAACAGTGTTCTGTTACCCGCTCAACAGTGAACATCGGTGGCTTCCGGTTGAAACCCGTCAAAATAAGTTTGTGCCTTTTGAACCGGACACTTAAATTAGAGAGACGACGTGTTTCAATTTATTAGTAGCCCAATGGATAATAGAAAAAGAATGCGAAAGAGAGTTAAATATTGTAATACACAACATTTTGAACTACGGTGCTGTTTTCAGTGCCATAACTTTCAATTGAGAGCTAAGGTCGCTTTTATTTTGGAAAACGGAAGTAATGAACACATGTTTAGGCTTGAGTTCGTCGCCAGTATGTGAAATGAGAAGCAAGTTTGCGTCCCTTTGTGATAGAGGACATTACCAGAACCGCGAAGTTTTTCAGAAAATGGGGTTTGATACATGTCGACAGCAGACACGACCCTTGGCGTTTGTTTTGTGTGTCTGATAGAGATGAACTTACACCGCCTATGTCTTACACCAAGAGTTAGCCAAAAGCTAATGTGCTGGCGGTATTATTTGTGTCGTTCGCTGTTTTCACGGGGACAAACTCGACGAGCGGCTCCTCATGTATACTGCCCTTTCCGGAAGGGACACGAGGATTCCCCACCCGCCCGGCCTACACAGTATGCACAACCCAGCGCTCCTTAGTGCCATGCTTTGTGTGGTTGAAGTGATATTTGGTGGAGAGTTGGGAAACTACTCGCTTTGAGTTCATTGTTGACTTTTGGCACTTTTAGACAACGCTTGTTGGACCGTTTTGATATTTTACATGCGTTACGTTGTAGAAGTTTAATGAGGCTGAACCTTTATTTTGATGAACCCAATAGTAGGGGAGAGTGGGGTAAGTTGAGTCCCCCCCCCTGTTGCTGGGAAATGGTCAAAAAGATTGATCATGTGACCAAATATTTAGAAGATGGGCATCAATTCATGGGGTCTGTGGAGGTTAGAAGCACATGGGTGAAGGTGTTAGACATTTATTTACAACAAAAAAATACAAATACACGTTTAATTAGAGTTTGGAGGAATTACTTTTATCAAGGGGTTATTTTTTAGCCAATGAATCTAACTTCTTCATATTAACACTTGTTTCATATTATGTATGTGTATTTAAGATTTGTTTGATATTTCCCTGAGAAAAATACTACCCAAAGCATAACAACATACAGTTTTGTGTCATTTTATTTCAATTTCAATCATTTATCTCCAGATACCAGAGCAGAATGATGAAGTACATCCTAGTAACCGGAGGAGTCATCTCAGGTATCGGTAAAGGAATTATAGCGAGCAGCGTGGGGACCATACTGAAGTCATGTGGCCTACATGTAACCGCCATCAAGATCGACCCATACATCAACATAGACGCTGGCACATTTTCACCCTATGAACATGGTATTGAAAGAGAAATCTAGTCACTCCAGACTCTTTTTAATCATCAATATTTATATACATGTGTACGTTACATTTGTGCTTCTCTCTGTGCAGGTGAAGTGTTTGTGCTCGATGATGGAGGTGAGGTAGACTTGGATTTGGGAAACTATGAACGCTTCCTTGACATCCGGTTGACCAGAGACAACAATCTGACCACTGGAAAGATTTATCAGTCAGTCATAAACAAAGAGAGGAGGGGAGACTACCTGGGCAAGACTGTGCAGGGTAAAGTGCTGCTTTAGAAGAACATTAACAGGGTTAACTGTTAGGAGGAGAAATGTCTGGACTGATTTGGCGTATTTCTTTCCCTCTCAGTTGTTCCACACATCACAGACGCCATCCAGGAATGGGTAATGAAACAGGCCAAAGTATCTGTCGACGACGATAATGTAGAGCCCCAAGTTTGTGTTATAGAGGTAGGCTGAACATTTTTCATGATTGGTTACAATCGCACCCTCAGTATTCTTCTGAGGTAGAGACATACGTGATTGTCATTGATAAAATGTGTGATCTCTGTTACTGTTTGCAGTTGGGAGGCACTGTTGGAGACATCGAGAGCATGCCGTTCATCGAGGCCTTCAGGCAGTTTCAGTTTAAAGTGAAGAGAGAGAACTTCTGTAACATCCACGTCAGTTTGATACCACAGGTAAGACGACAACGCCTTTAAGTCACTGTTAATTTCCTGGTTCATGTTGATGTTTGCATTTTTTTTACTGACAATAAATCCACAAATTTAACGAAATAGTCAAGCTTTAAAAAAAGAAGATAAAAAAAAAAGATACATCTTCAAGGGGTGCAGAAATGTATTTTCAGCGCTTCGTTTTGAGACTTGATGAAGTTGTCTTATCAGTGTATAACATTGTCATTATTTGTTTACAGCCCAGTGCAACTGGTGAGCAGAAGACAAAACCAACCCAGAACAGCGTCAGAGAGCTGAGAGGACTGGGACTGTCCCCTGATCTGGTGAGTCGTCTGCAGTCCACACTCCTCTGAATAAATGCTCCATTTTATTGTTTCTGTGTATTGGATGCATATGGTGTTTTTGAACTATTTCACAAGAAAGGCAAGCTCCTGCACACTTTTCAAGTCTCAAGAGTATATAGTTGTCACATTTTGATCCTAGATCTTCATCAGGCATAGTCTGATATACATTTGTGCAGGTTGAGCAGTGTGTAGGAGTTTGCACTTTTTGATTGTCTTGCTTCTTTCACACTCGCCTCTTTTATAAAATAGGTGTGCAAATAATGAAAATGTAGTCAAAGCGTATTGAAATACAGGACATGAATTATTTTAATGCGTTTATATTTAATACATGTGAGTTATGCTTAAGAGGTTGCATCTTTGCCATCAGATTATGTGTCGCTGCTCCACGGCTCTGGAGAACTCTGTCAAAGAGAAGATCTCAATGTTCTGCCATGTGGAACCCGAGCAGGTACGTCACTGACATTAACGCTCCAGACTCGGAGACCTCACTCTCTCAGGCACTCCACACTCACTGTAATGTCGCCCGCAGGTCATCTGTGTCCACGACGTCTCCTCCATCTACAGAGTGCCGCTACTGCTGGAGAATCAGGGCGTGGTGGGCTACCTGAGCCGAAGACTCAACATGCCCATAGAGACCCGACCACGAAAGATGCTGACCAAGTGGAAGGAGATGTCCGATAGGTGAGAACAAAGATAGCAGCTGAGCACGAGTTCTGTCTCCTTGAATCGCTGATTTTATTCTATATTCCATCTATATTAACACGCACTCTGTCCTCACAGGTCAGATAGACTGCTGGAACACTGCTCTATAGCTCTGGTGGGGAAGTACACTAAGTTTTCAGACTCCTATGCTTCAGTCATCAAGGCGCTGGAGCACTCGGCTCTGGCGATCAGCCATAAACTGGAGGTCAAGGTATGAACTCAGTATTGTTAAACCTCTCTGCTTATTATCTTGCTCAGATTCAGATTCTGGGTGTCTTTATCTTGATTGTTTTAGCAGCAGGAACACAGACATGGATACAATAATCAAGGGTAGTAAAAACTGTGAAATTAGACTCAAGTCTCAGACACAATGTAAAGAACAATATTAGAAACATCAGTTATGCAATGTTGTCTCAAAACAGTCCTGATCAATCAGTCACCCAATGGCTAGTCCTACAAAAAGCAAGGTAACTGCAAGGTGTAGTAACACTCAGTCTGGATTGGTTGATGTTATTCCATCTCTTAAGATCTCCCCTCCTAAAGCCACCCCTGTGTCTTCCCCTCAGTATATAGATTCAGCGTATTTGGAGCCAAGCACTCTGCAGGAAGAACCAGTAAAATACCATGAAGCGTGGCAGAAGCTCTGCAGTGCAGAGTGAGTGATGAGGAAACTTTTCTCCCAAGTATAACAGTTAGATCATATTCAGTGTGTGCGCTTATTAACTGTATTGTCCCGCTTGTGTCTTCAGTGGCATCCTCGTTCCTGGAGGTTTTGGTGTCAGAGGAACTGAAGGGAAGATTCATGCCATCAACTGGGCCAGGAAACAGAAGAAACCTTTCCTAGGTACACAGTGCTATCAGGATTAACATGATTGAACCACTCAGTGTTATTTTAGTTTTTTTATTTTCTGGGATTATTTTTTCTTTTTTTTTCCGACTACAACGCCAGTTCCATAAGAGCTGAGTAAAATGTTGGGGAAAAAACTGAATTAATGGTTTGAAAATAGTTTAAAACCTTTTCTTTAATTAAAACAAAATTTTTTCATAATAGTTCTGTGCTGCCTTTTTTAACGTGGTCCCAGTATCAAATTTAAAATCAGCCTCTTATTACTCATAAAACAATCATTTTTATTGCTCTAGTTCAACCAAATCTACTAATTTCATAAGAGTTAAGGTTGTCTAAATCCTTGTGTGTCCGCAGGTGTATGTCTAGGAATGCAGCTGGCCGTATGTGAGTTCGCAAGGAACGTGCTGGGCTGGGAAGGTACGAATAACAACCCTGGTGCAGCTTTTCGTATTTACATTTCAAGGTTAATCTGATTGTACTTGTGTTATCTGGTCTGGTTTGATGGTAAGTTCCAGTGAAAATAAGGAAAAGCTAATAAATTATCCACTACTTAAGATTTTATTTGACTCAGAAACAGGATTTGCCCCGAGCTCAATTTGAATGTGAAGAACTGCAGTGCTGTTCACAGTCTAAAGATTGAAAGGAAACAGTTCACTTCACAGATAATCACAGATGCTGCAACATTTAAGTTCCTTTTTTTCAGCATTTGTATAAAAGTGATTCCCTTCAAAACACACAACGTATGCATGACTGATTATTTGTCTTTGCCTTTCTCCCTCCTAGATGCCAACTCTACTGAATTCCACCCAGAATTAAAATATCCTGTGGTAAGATTTTTTTTAAATACATAAAGAACCTAGTTTCTAAACCTAAGAGGTGCTTTTTTTCCTGATATTTTCATACTAAACATCTGCCAGGTGATCGATATGCCAGAACACAACCCAGGACAGATGGGAGGAACCATGAGGCTTGGGAAGAGACGGACCATTTTCAAGACGACTAACAGTATATTACGTAAGGGAGACTTCAGTATAAGTCAACTCTGCCACTGAGTTGAATTTCAGCATTATTGGTGTGTTGTTGTTGCCTCTTGGTGCTCACAGCTGTTCGGTATTTCAGGCAGACTTTACGGAGATGCAGAGTATGTGGAAGAGAGGCACAGACATCGCTTTGAGGTTTGTTGCCTTCTGTTTTTTAGAAGCTTTGAACCACTTTTTGATGGGAAATCGATGTAAACAGTGATTTATTTGTATGTGCAGGTCAATCCTGAGCTCACAAGTCACTTTGAGGAGAAAGGCTTCCGCTTCGTTGGCCAAGACGTCGAAGGGGAGAGAATGGAGGTCATAGAGCTGGATGGTACGAAACATCAATTCTTCCTCAAAGAGATGTACTACTATTAGCTAACCTGGACCTGTTTTAACACTCTTAATGGTCTAATAGATTCAAAATGTTATGCAATTTTTTTGTTCTGTTAATTAAAATGACTACATTTGTTAATGGAGTTTGGTGGCAGGAGGAAGGTTGATGCAACAGGTTCATGTAGGACATTTTTTAGATGAAAATGTCCACACCAAAATTCTAGTCCTTCGTATTTTGACCGTGTACATTATTTTGTCTTTAGATCATCCATACTTCGTCGGAGTGCAGTACCACCCTGAGTTCACATCTCGCCCCATCAAGCCATCACCTCCTTACTTCGGTTTGCTGCTCGCCGCTGCTGGAAAGCTCCAGAGCTACTTACAGAAGGGCTGCCGTCTGTCTCCACGGTAAACCGAATCAGTCCCATCATGTCCCAGTCACTGTGAAGGAAGTTGTGTTAGATCTGATATCTGACTTGACTCTTCAATTCTTTCTGTGACATACAGGGACACATACAGTGATCGGAGTGGCAGCAGCACCCCAGACTCTGAGATTTCAGAGCTGAAATTACCCTCCATCTCAAGTGAATGACACAGAGGTACATTTGAAGCAAGGCATCACTGTTTTAGAAATGTGGACTCTTGCAGTTCGACTCCATTTTGAAATATGTTATTCAGACATTATTAAAGGGGTACATTTTTATCCCGAGTGGAATTTTATTCTCATTACAGGTGTAGGGTTTCACAATTAGAAAACTCTGGACTCCAATTTTGCCTGACCCACAATTTTAGTGAAATATAGAGTGTGTGCTCCACCTGAAAAAACTGGTGGCCTAGAAGTGTTGTGATGACATGTGTGCCTGAAGAGCTGTCTGTGAATTTCACTCTGTATTATTTGGTGCGATGTGTCATGATTGCAGTGTAACATCTCGCTTGAATGATGGACCAAAACTTTGAGTAATTTCAACCTTTTTTCACCTTTTGAAGCTGGCACAAGAAGTAAAGTCCTCTTGTTCCTCCTGCCGCAGATGATGCTGGGCACGCACACCAAATTCATTTCCATATGTACATTTCCTGATCCGTTTCCTCTCATTCCTCTAAAATAAACTGTCTCCTGTTACCACCCTTTCTGGGTTTTGTTGTGCACACTTAAGTGTAGGGCTGGAAGACATTGGGACAAATTGGCAGTACAGTGTTTTTCTACAGCCCTGGTCAGCCCTTCATGAGTAAATCATACTCTAGCTAACATAAAATGAAAGCAAGACTGCAATAACATACTTACAGTACTGTGATATCAATATCAAAGCAGCCAAATGCATTTCTGAGGGCGTCTTAGCTGAAACAACCCTGGGACGAGTAAGCAGACACTGGATCATTTATTTCCTATTCGCTGTAGTTAAAAACTACAATACCGGAATTTGAGAAAACCCTGATGGGGTTTCAGTCCTAGAATTCTCATCATAGATCAGGAAATGTGATCTTTACGCACTAGAGGGTGCACTTAAAATCTGTTTGGATTGTCAGAGCACTGCAGCTTCCGTTGCCTCACAGTTATTGAATGAGCTAAATAAAGTTTGACTTGTGTTGTTTGGCTTAATGCGCTTTATGCATGAAAACAGACACATTCATCGATGGTGCGCCTTATAGTGCGAAAAATATGGCACTGAATTAGCCTTTACCAGAGTAGTTAAGTGATCTGTTCATGGTTTCTATTGTGTATTAATGCTGTGCTTAACCCTCTCTCCCTAGAGTTGTCCTGGACTGACTCAGAAATGGACTCTGGATGACCCAGACTGCTGACATGAAATAGGAGGAAGTGTTTCCTGGAGTAAATATCCATACTGGACTGGAGTCAGTTACTTTTACTTAAACCTGTATACTGTCGTGGCCTTGCTGTAAATAAGTTATTATGGGTTTGCAGCTTGCTCCAATCAAAATGGCTTCAAATGTTATGTGAATTTTAGGGAGTGAAAAATAAAAAGAAAGGGATCAAAATATACAAGTTGTGCAGGTTTTAATATATTAAAAAGATACAGTGGACAGGTTTCAAAGTGCTCTATTTCAACATGATACAGTTGTCAGTAATAGTCACAACACCGGTGCAGAACTAAGTCAATCCAAGTGAACAACTTTTACACAGCACTTGAGTATCGACAGCACTCTTTGGTGGACTCAGACCAACTCCCCTCCCTGCTCGCTCACAGGTCTTCATGATGCTGGACCTGTAATGTGAAGGACATCTCATTTAGCACAGGTCTGCAATCATAATTATACATCAATTGGTGAGCTGATCTCAGCCCCATATCCGCTAGCTTCATCCAACAGTCACCATTGTATTATGTAGTCATCATAGATCAGATCAACTATGCACGTGGGAGAAGTATTATACATACCTGCAAACGCCAGGTAGCCATGTGAGTTTAGGTAACCCACGACATGAGACCCGAGGCCAGTCAAGTCATCTTCTGCAAAAAGAAAGTTGACCTTGAGATTTCTTTCAATATTTGGAAAGTTAAAATAACCAACACATTAACTGTTGGACAGCTGAGTGGCTGCTGATGGCACAAGAAGCCACAACAGTCAAAGACCACCCGGTTTTCTAGCACGCACTTGGAGAACCGAGAGCTACACAACAAGCCCGGGTCCTTAGGATAGCATGCTTTAAAGAAGAATGGAGTGACAGTTAATGATAAAACATACCTTTACATGAGACATCCTTGTCAGGTCACAGGTCAGTTAGCCAGGAGGGTCACCTGAAAGAGTAGCAACATCAGTTTTTGCAAGTCTTTTTTTTTTTTTTTTCCAACTTTCTAAAAGCACTCTGTAAATGTGGCTCAGGTACACAAAATGTCTCAATCAAGCCTGACCTCAGTGAGGGCAAGTGTGTCATCACAGCCAGTAATACTGTTCAACTAAAGAGGCAAAGTTAGTTACCTTCATGTAGTGTGGTCATTTCCATTCCTTCCATCTCCAATGTTAAACACCTGGAAAATAAGCGTTTTAAAATGTGATTACAAGAAACACAAACCATACCTACATTTTAGGATTTTAATCTTTAATTCTCCACACAATGTTGTCCTTCCCCTTAATGTTGCTGAAACAGTTACTTTCAAACTGAACAGCGACCGTCGGTGAAAGTTTTCATCTCGGCTCCTTTTGACCACTTTCTGCTACAGGAGAGCATAAACGGCTTCGATAAGAGCCTTTTCAAACAAAAGACAAATCAAGTTTGAGAAAAGTTTACCTGCATTTCAAACGGACAATCATGGTTGGAGAAACTGGGGTGAGTTTGTTTCTGGTTGACCTGTAGAGAGAGAAGGAGAAGGTAAAGCCTTGCTCTGGATTTCCAAAACACAAGTGACAAATTAAAAAGTGAGATTTTAAGATGGATTCACCCAGATCGTAGGATCCATTTGCACATTAACCTGCCACAATTCTAGTTAAGACTACAATATCTAAAAAGGAAGTTATGCATAAGCTTATGAACTCTTTAGATTAACTAGCACAAAAAAGAACCTGGGCCTGTAGATAATCTATATTGGTAAACCCAACTCGTCAAAGTGGTGAACAAATACCTGATGCTGATAGTGCAGTGCCTTTTAACATTGCAGTTATATTTGTAATTTGTGCCACACCCTGCTGCTGTTCACTTTGTATAGTTTGTTGCGCTTTAACCTTTATCACCGATCCGTTTATCCCTAAATAAAATTGGGACATCTTCTAGAAAACGAAAAAAATAATAAGAATAAGTATGTCGAGTCAAACTTTGCACCCTTATACTTTTAAGTCAATGATAAAAGTCGTCGTGGGCATTATTACCGAGCGTACCCAACGACCTGACCACGTGGTTCTTTGCCTTGGCGTAAACCCACGTTATGATTCTGGTTTGGCTACTTCTTTTATCATCTAAATTTACGAACAGATTTACTCGTCGTCACATCGCGACTTTCTTAAGATTTGTTAAGATAGTTGCAGCACAATTAAGCATTCCCTGACGCAGCAGTGCTAGCAGCTACATAAGCTAACTATAGCCATTTTAGGGAGCCCAAGCTACCCGTTAACGTCTACATTTAAGTAGTCTTAAAGCCATTAACTGTTAATAATAGCTGTCTAATTCGACATTCTAAATGCGAGAAACTTAATCTCATGACGGAAAAAAAACTTGGAAATGTCTTACCTCACTTCGCTTTGGTGGTGTTCTGCTCAGTTCAACAGCCTGAAACGGAAGAGGCAGAGAAACGGCGCACGCGCTCCTTTATACGCCGGTGTTAGGTGTTATGCCGAAGAATGCACCCCTTCCGTAGAATGCACCCCCGACGGAAGTGCGGTTGAAAGTACATAACAATGAAGTTTTCCTTACCATTAGATGGATTCAAAAGCGTGTGCTTTTAATGATTTCATTCAGGCTATTCAGATAAGCCGAAAAAATAACCCTCTGTTTTGGAATATTTGCTGTCCCGACTATATAATGCTCTCTACCATGACAGCTCACTGTACAGTTTATATACCCAAGCACACCTCTATATTTGCATTTTTGAGACACATAAAAACAGAGCAAAGGTTGTCACGACCAAATACTCGTGTTTTTTTAATATAGGAGATCATTTTCCTTCACCATAAGAAGCTAACGAGTGGATGGGATACAGGGGGTGCATTCGTTGGTAGGGGTGCATTCTACGGCACAACACCTAGCGCCGATAAGCAAGCCGCTGATTGGCTCGAGTACGTCACATGAGCTAGCTGAATAAAGGGAAATGTAGTTTTTTAAATCTTTTTAGGAATCCAGCTCTTTTCTTTGGTTTATCGCCCAGCAAACAAATGGAAACGTACACAAAGTCAATCTATGAAAATTTATCATACGTTTCCCTCCATTTTAAAACATCTAATTTTGATTTTTCGTGTTAAATTACATTAAACCACACAGAAAACCCGTTTAACCCACTTCAGAACCACGGACAGCAGCCTGCCTACAAACATCGATCTATTGCTTGTGTTCACAGCCATGAGAAGTCACATGAGAAATCCAAGTGGCTGTAGCGAAGAATAACTGAATGTACCATGTTATAATCAGCGAGAATGTCACACAAAGATGCTAAAATCCTCTCTGGTGCCTTCATGGCCCTATACTTGTGAGTGTCAGTCGACGGTGAAATTCCTACTGCTCGGATAAGCAGTTTACATATGTATAAATTCGACACAGACATGAATTTTCCTGTGGTTTAAAGTCGAATTACGGCTTATCTCTGAGCCTAACGTACAAGTGTCTTATTCATGTCTTGTAGTAGATTTATAGGTGCAGTCAAATGTCATGTGTTTCAGTGCATAGGTAAAACTATCACATGATAGCTCGGCGTCTCTGAGCAGAAGGCAGCAGCAGCAGCAGCAGCAGCAGCGGGGCTTCATGTAAACACTCCGCACACAGGGCTTTGTTTCACACACACACTCACACACACACGCTCTTCGCAGGCTTCTCCCTTCTTCTAGTCATGCCATGGATATTTTGTGGCAATACCAGTTCAGGATAATTTTACTCGGAGATTCCACGGTGGGGAAATCGTCGTTGCTGAAGCGCTTCACGGACGGAATTTACAGCGATGTGGCGGATCCAACGGTCGGGGTAGATTTTTATGCCCGCTCGCTCGATATCGAGCCCGGGGTAAAAATAAAGCTGCAGCTCTGGGACACGGCTGGCCAGGAAAGATTCAGGTAAATATAAACGTGGGCTGAATAGAACGAGTCAAATGTGGCGATCATTCACTCAAAATGAGAGATTTGGTGTTGAATAATGTAGAGGCCTTAGCTTGCTCGTTTCGTGTCTGGTTTATATAAAATGAAGCCCTTTAAATTGAATTAAGGCCATTTCCTCTGATGTAATGAAGTGAGTGTAGACTGTGTGGAAAGACGATTATATTGACCTCGATCTGTCGATGCCCTCGCCTTTAAAACAAGTGAGAAAATGGAGTTGCATCACTGCCTTCATTCACGGATGGATGATGGGCAGCCTCCTCATATTTAGGCCCCAGATTGGCTCCCTAGTCCTGACTCCACCGTCTCCAGGGCAACAAAATGATAACTCTTTACCCAAATCTGGTGTTTAGGATTTACCCAGCTATCCTGTTGCTTGCTCCGTTTCATGTGTCCTAGCTGTCATGGATAATTTCCTTTCAGGCACTCCTGTGTCTAGAGGAGCAGCTCTGCTCTCAGATCTGCTTTCTCGTTTGAAGCCAAAGCATCAGAGGGTGTTTTCCTAACAAGCTTCACTACACAAGTCTTTCACTTCTGTCTGAATCGAGCACAAGGAGTGTTTGTGAGCTCAGGCAGCAACACCAAATCAATGCTGTGCAATATAATATGATTTATTGCCAGACTTAGGCCAGTGGGACAATATGTTAAGGGTCTTTGAGCCTTTAGGGGACCAAATGTTTTGCTTTGTGGTATCTGGAGTACAGCATCAACATACCAGGCCGAGGTATTTCCCAAAGTTACATGAACTAATCAAAGTGTGGATTGTAGACAGTGGGTCACCTGGCTGTTGAGTGCTTGTAGAGCACAGGTCACAGTTCACAGGTCACGATTCCAGACTAGATAAACAACAAACAAACAGATAGCTGGGGAACAACGAGAGGATGACCCTATATAACAGGATTACAAACTGTGGTCAGGGAGAGCTGGACATCATTGGCAGTCCTCTCCCAGCAACTACAGTGCTGTTCTGATACTGGTTTTGTCTTTATAATAAACTCCTCTTATACAAGCAAGCCAGTGTCACGAAGCCTCCTTCTGCATCTACACATCGAGGACAGCCCAGACACAACAGCTTCTTTGCTGTTTTTGGTATCTTTAATCAAACACAACAACTCAGCTTTAATGAGGTTGTCGAAGTGCAAACTGCTTAACAAAAAATTTACAGAGACAGAAGTTGACATGTTCTGTATTGAACCCTCTAGTTAGTCATAGCTTTCTTGTTTTCTGCAACATAAGTGACCATATGCATTATAACACATACGCTGCTATATCCACACAGTAAAAATTAACTAAATGTAATGAAAAGACACTGTTTGTCTGTAGCTTCCATTTCTTGTACATGGTCGATGTCCAAATTTTCACCTTGTGTCAAATAGAGTTGGATATCATTATTAGTAAATTTACATTCTACTGTGCAAACAGCCACACCATGCACACAGGTACGGGGCAAAGTGCCAACAACCGCATTTTCTAGTTGCAGTTTGTTCAGTGCATGGTGTTAAGGCCAGAGATTCAACACGTTTAAGTACATTACCGTGTATATTACTAACACAAAGTCTGGTTCCTGCTTCTACATCAAATCTGTGCCATAGCATATAGGTTCACATAACATTGTATCTACAGCGTGAGTCTAAACATGCAGCCTAGTGTGCACCTCCCAAAGATTTTACTTACATGTCAAAACAACACAGACTGCAAGCCCTGCGATAAGTCTGCCAGAGCAGCATCGTATTTCCAGTATTTAAATATTACTGGCAGAACAAGCACAAAAATTACCCTGTGCTATGGTCCTGCCCATTCAAGGGCTTTACGTCCTCTCAGCTCTTATTTTTCTTTGCAGTTATTTCAATATGATCAATTCTGAGTCTCACTGACAGATTTCTGGATCGGCTTAAAAGACTGAATATGACTGGACAGGGCACACCCTCAGAAGTAGCCTCAGTCAGTTTTCTCATCTCAGATTTGTATCCATTTCATTCAGGAGGTTTGAAATATCTCTCTCCAGCTATTTAAAGTCATGTTTGTCTCTGTGAGGTGCCAGTGACACATCATTTGGATTTGGATGATTTCAGACTTAATCTATCGCCTTCTGCCACCGTTTCCCTTACTGTTATCATGACTAACACATCCTGTCTGCCTCTGCACTACCCTACAGTTATCACGTGCATACTGTATCTTGTGCTCACATTTTGAGTAATTTTTGAGGACAGTCACAACCGTCACGCCAAACAGCCTCAGCAAGTTTATTTCGGGCCTTATCACGCTTGATTTCATCAGTTTTGGAGCCCCTTGAAAATGTGCTGTGGAAAATATGAATGACTTTTTCATCAGCATGCTGTCAATTGTTCATTCTGATACCTACACCCCTCACAGCGGTTTCACATAATACATATTAAAACTTGAACACATCAGTCTTGTTGCAGATGCTATTGTTTAGGGTTAGGATATACAGAAAACAAAGACATACAGACTTGAAACCACTTTGAAATTTGGCCACTAACAGCCAAGAATACAAAAATGAAACTTAGCATTAAGATAGCCATGAGACTTATGCCTTCAAATGCTAATATGTCGTTCATTTCTCCACCCAACAGGTCCATCACAACATCATACTACCGTAACTCTGTGGGTGGGCTGCTAGTCTTTGATCTCACCAATCGCAAGACCTTTGACCATGTGAGGGAGTGGCACAAAGAGGTGAGTGAGCACATCCTGCCTCACCACATGGTCTACATCCTTATTGGCCACAAGAGCGACCTCAACAAGGACCGCAAAGTGAGCCGGGACGAGGCCGAGCAGCTGGCGGCCGAGCTCGGCATCCGTTACGTGGAGACATCGGCCAAGTGCAACAGCAACGTGGACCGGGCCTTCGAGCTGCTGACCAGAGACATCTACGAGCTGATGAAGATGGGGGAGATTGTCACTCGCGATGGGTGGGATGGAGTGAAGAGTGGCCTCACTGCCAAGGTCCTCTACCCGGAGGATGAAGAGGAGCTAGCTACTGCAACAGCTGAGAAGGGCTGCCACTGCTGACTGTGAACTCTTTTTGTCCCCACACTGTCCTGTCACACCAAGAGCTCACCTCGCCTCACAGCTGTCCATTGAAACCAAGTCACTCAGGCTCCTGAAATCACCATTCGTCACCTCCTCACTTTGTGCTTCATGCCCTCTGTCGGTTCCTCTCACGACTGGGATTGTTTCTAACATGAGGGCCACTGTACATCCTGATGTGTATCTTTTAGGCAAGCTGTATCTATAAATCCATGTGGTGTAGCCAGAGACAGCCTGTTTGGACCTCGTTTGGTCTACGCAGAGGTGATTAAGTCTTTGACTTTGCCTAGAGCATAGCCAACACTCCCTTTCCCAACTTGGAGTTCCCAACATGGACTACAGAGCATACCAGAAGAGCAAACCTGTCATTGGACTATGACTTCCTATCGTCTGACGTATGTTGTGGGTTTCTACCTGTCAAAGTGTGTGCAATGCTTTCCCTGCATTTTTTGTGACTGTAAAATTGTAAATAATAGTGAAATCTATAGAGATAAAAGCTAACAGGTCACTATTTAAATAATAATGTGAACAGACACAGTGCACTCTTAAATAAGTGTCACCATGTTAATCAATGTGCTCCTACTGCTACTGTAAGCTACGTGTGCACTAACGCCAAACTGACTCTGATCATTCTGTGAATAGATGATTATTGTTTTTGTAAAGAATATAGATAATTCTAGTTTAGGTGTGTGCAAAAACATAGGCATTTGTAATTGAAGTAGGTGGTCCCATCTAGATCATTGTACGATAGCACGAACAAGAGCAAGACAAACATACAGCACGTATGTAGTCAGTCATTTGCAGACTTTCTCAGCAGCAGTGATGAGGATCTGTTTGATTACGATGGAAGGGAGTTTAAATTTCACCTGCAGCTGTTTGTTTCTGATACAAGCAGCTGTTTCTCTGTTCAACGCTCAATTCACAAAAGAAATATTTAATTCAGATTTGAGCCGGCGCCAGCTCATTAAATCTAATCATGTGGATAGTTGCTGCTTTTGTGGGATTCTTAGCTGTGTTCCAGAGGTGTCAGTGGGAAATTTGGGTTAAATTCTGTATGGAGGAAAATCTGTTAAGTATTTCTTTTATCATGGATTTTACACCCCTCCAAATCCACCAGAGTCTCAGCAGACCACAGTTTTAAGGGCCAGTATCCTGGATTAGGTTTGGATGGATCACATGTCTTTGCCCCTTTCACTCATGCTTCCCGGTGCACTTTCCTGCCTAATAAAGTGCAGGGGTCTAGATGAATAGTCAGGAAATATCTTCATATTTTTCTCTTAGCCATTTCACAAGTGTATTTTGTTTTGAAGTTACCTTAGAAATAAGATCAGAACGAGGTAAATAGGTAGTTTGAATCCCTCTATAGTTTATATACATGCACAGCTAGCTATTCACCATTTTAGAGCATATAGGAGTTAGGGTTTAAGCAGTTGCTTTTGCTTATCTGTGTTGCCTCACAGCAGTAAACGAGGAAATTTTAACCAGAAATAAAGGAAATTTTAAAAAATCGAGCCCAGAAATCAATTAGGTTAGCAACCAGAAATGCTGACCCTCCAGCTAGCGCATAGAGTGTACAAATCATGGACTTGTGACACACAATGGTTTCAACATGGCGCCTGATGATGGCAGGCGTCATGTTGAAAATACTCACACAAACCAACATTTAGTCAATCAAGAAACAAAAAAAGAAGTGGAGCTTAGGTGGGCTCTGGGTAAACAGGGACAACGCACCCACCTGCCAATCAACTCAGTTTCCTATTTATGCAAAAGTATGTAAAACTATTGCCATTTATTTTATTCAAATCCATTTTTCAGATCCTGACTATAATCACTTTTAGTTGTGAAGCGAAAATTGGCATTTTAACATAGGACCAAATGGGACCAAATGGGAACTCGTTGTTTTTTTGGAGACAGCCTCAAGTGGACACTTAAGGAACTGCAGTTCTGCATACTTCTACATTGGTTTCACTTTTCAGCAGGTCACAGCTTGACCCTACAGTTAGCAACTTGCAGAATTTTAAGTGATTACAGGCAGTTTTCAAAAAAACGCAAAATTTGTTAAGTAATTAAGCTAGCGTGCAGGACAGGTCATGTAATTTAATCATCTTGAATATGCTGATAAAATAATGTACATTATTTGTCATTGCAAAGCCACCAACTGGCATATGTATGACTTTCAATGCAGTTATAAACAAGACAAAACTATGGTAGATGTTTGGATAGCATGCACTTTGCTCTGCTTCATCCTCTTTAAATTTGGCACCATCATCGATAAGCAGATATGAAAGTAATATCAATTATTTATTACCTTACTTGTCATCTGTATAGTGAGCTACGTCCTGTACACCAGTGCAATCAATTTACCTTTATGAAATTTTAATTAGAGGTTTTCCGTTTTGTTATGGCATCTTACTGGGAAAATGAAGCATGAAGGATACTTTGTCAGGCCGACCACCTTGTCTCACTTTTCACCCTCATTCTTGTCATTCTCTTCAAGAAAACACTAGCATACTATCAGGCAAATGAGCCTTGTGGAGTGCTCACAGACATAAAAAAAAAAAGACTAAAAAAAGAAACTGTCACTCTTAAAACTGTCTCATTTTCTATTGGACGTCACAAAGTGGCATCAGTATTAGTTTAAGTCAGTTTCAAGACCAGTTAAAACTCACTGGAGCTGTAGGGAGTTTGAGGCATAAACTAAGAACATACTATTGACATAACTTCAGCTTTTCTTGGAGAGGGATTGTTGGTATTTGCAGACTTGTGACACTAATTAGACCAGCTGTGAAAGCTTGTGATGGTCAGCAGTAAGCTACTTTCATGACGATTACATGTCTGTGCACGCATAAGAGTTATAGCTGTTACTAGCTTGGCACAAAGTGTCGTGTATGTTTCAGTGTTAGAGTTTTGACTGTGAAAGCTGGTAATCTGTTCTTGTATGGAGCATACATTAAAAAACACTTTGCTTTGGAACTCACCTCACTCATTCACCTCTCACCAGCATCTCACCAAATAAAATACAACTGTTCACTTACATGTAAACAACAAGAGATTATGCATTTTGTAGATTTTACTTTGCGATCATGCGACCAAACTGACATTTTTTTTTTCTTTGACGTTGTTGGCAGTATCAGAGATGTAGAAGATGTACAAATGTGGCTGCTGCTTTGTATATGATGAGGAATGTATTCTTATATGTGTGCACCATCCCTTTATTTCTGCTTTACTGAACTGATTCAATTTTTGAGCTTCCTGGAAACCACTAACTGTTACAGCACGGTTGTCTGATTGGATGACATATACACTAAATGCTTTTTTTGTTTGTTTGATTGACAATCAGATGTAAACATTTTGTATCTTCAATGCAGGTCAGGACTTCATCATAGGGGTGCTCCACCTCGCTGAAAATACCATAAACATTCAATCTCCATTTGACAAACGGTCTGTGTTGGTACTGAAACTACCTTTTGGCTCTCATTTCAACAGGGTTAACTTGTAATATATTGTTTTAATTTGTATGTCATTACCGTCAGCATGATTCTTATGCGTAAGCACTGCCTGCACATCAGTGGGGCTTGATGAACTGCACAGTGTGAAGATGGTGGACTGTTGGAAAGCTGCGGACAAATTCAAAGGATGACACTACAAAGACAGCCTTAGCTGACTAAAAGACGGACTCTGTGGGAAAGAGTATGCTCATTTGGCATCAGTCATTATGTGATGCCTTTGTATTCATCAGTGTTAAATAGTCAATAAATATAAGCAAAACTTGCAGCAGCAGTTTTGTCCTCACAGACAGTAATCTTGTGAACAGTGGCCATCCTGCAATGCTAAAAATAATGAAAGCCAATTTTTTGTGTGGAACCAGACTCACTTAAATCGTTCAAAATTTTGGAAAAGTGCCAATTTTGATTAAAGAGAAGGTTCAATGGAGTCAAATATGGCACTTTTGGTGGTAAAGTTAAATACAGGGCTGGGAAAAGTGTCTGATTTTTTAGATCAAATGTGGTTTATAATTTTAATCGATTTACCTTTTCCCTCTTAAAACTACTTTGAACAGAAAAGGAAGTTTTTTAACCCCTAGAAAAAGGATTCACCTTTGGTCATTAGGCAAGTGAGCTTTGCAGAGCCAAATTGTCATTGATAAAATGCACAGTCAAACTCATGTGAGCCTACATGGTTCACCTGGTCCATATGCCTGTTAAAGTGGATTAAAACCAAATCCCCTATAGCTCTTATATAAAATTCTTGCGTGTACAGTAATACATGGGCAGCGCAACTTCAGCTTGACACTTTTTTCAGCATACCTATATTCAAAAGTTTTTGTTTTTTTAAGTTGTATTTTTCTGACTTTGATTCTTTTAATCTGAGAGGATGTGACAGAAGATAGAGCAGAAAACCAGAAGCAAATTGTTGGTAGTGGCCTGCGTATATGTGTGTATATGTCACATGTAACATGACTGCATCAGCTACAGTATGCTCCATAATATTCCACTTTTGAAATATCTGAGCTGTACCTTTGAGCTAAAGGACTAGAGAGTGTTGATGCATGACTCTTGAACTGGAGCCAGAGGGCAATAAGCTGAGCTTAGGTTGAAGACTGAAGGAAGGAGGAGTCTTCTGTCCAAATACAGCCTGTTTTTACAGTGCTAATAAAATGGTTCTTCATTTTGTAGGATTCACTCACTTCCCTTTTATCTGAGAAAAGATTAACACCAGAAATAAAGCCAAGTGTTTCTTTTTATTTAGTTGACTTTAAAAAGCAGGCATAGCTTCATTGGGCAGAAACTTAAAAATACTAGCAGTTGCAAACTAATAATTTAAAATGTGTTTATTTTGTTCATATTCAAACTGTAGTGCAAAGGCCAAGTTGCTCAGTGCCACAAGCTGGTACATATAATGGATTTCAGTTAGCTGGGTGCAGGTTTCTTTTCGCACAGTGAGGGCTACATTTGGAAGCATTGTGGCTGTACAGAAACTGATATTAAAGGAAGTAGTATAAACAAAGAGTTAGTTTCTGCACTGAGGTTGGAGGTGGATGATACTATTGTTGCAGACAAATAAATAATCCCAACATGCCTCGAAGAACTCCCCCTTGAACCACAACTCTGTTATTTTTTTTTAACATTGCTGCTCAAGTTTTGATTAAAAACAAGCTGCAGAAAGCAAGCGCTGTAGAGTTGTATATGCTCACACAGGTTGGGACATATTGCTACTTTTCGTCAACTTACTTTCCAAAATGTTGAACTGTACTTTAAGACAGTTTTCTTTTTTTATGTTGTTCACAGAAATGATTAATCTAATTCACTTGCAGGGCCTCTGTAACAGAAAACAACAGCAGATCCACAACCTGCATGACCGTACATGGCACAAACCTCTAAGCTCTTGATCCCCATGGTCACAGCTTTACTAAATAAATGTCATTTATTTTATATATTCTGTATGAGGTATATGCCTTCATTTGATGTGACATTATTGATTGGTTTTCAAAATAAATAGATGTACAATGATCAATGGCAGGACCAAGTCTGAGCTGTTTTTTCCTAAAGGATTTGGCGCCCTCCTCTGACAGTAAAAGGAAGAGCAGCATGACCTAGATTGCCTTTTCCAATGTATTTATTGTAATTAGGTTTTTTTTTTCTTTTTTCGGGGCAATACAAGTCAAGTTTTTCACACTACATTTTACCTGAAATGAGAGTTATCATAGCCTAGTCCTTTATAACAAGCAGACAATAAAATGGTCATGGAGAAAAGGGAAATTAAAACTACTTGCAGGTTGACTCTTCAATAAAGAAAACACAATTATTTGTCTCTTGAGAGTAATTATCATAACAAAGCTTGAAATTGAACTTTAAAAACATTCTCATGTAATCTAAAGAAAGGAAAGTGAGTATCAAGTATCTGTTAAGTTTTTATATCACTATCAAAACCTCTTATGTTGCATTCTTTTTGTTAACTTTAAAAATTAAAACATTAAAAAAATATTCATCACAGTTCTAAAATTTTAATTCTGATCTGAAATCATAAATACAGCCAGTCCTTTTTAATAGATACTTAATGTCCACTAAATGTGGACTCCTGCAACATTCGATGATCTAAAAGACATTTCACTGAAATGTGTCATCAAACCCAGCCAAGTCCCTCTTTGATCAAAGTGTTTCTTGAAACGTGAGCATAAAACCGTTCACAAACACATTTGGAAAATACAAAAGAAGATTCAAAAATCTCAACAAAAAAAAAAGTTCCATGCATCACAGAAACTGTGTACATAAATGCAAAAAAAAAAAAAAAAAAAATCAGAAATAAAGAGAAAACTCTTAAAGCACCAAAATAGCATATAAGTAAATGCAACAAATATTAATCAAAATCACATTCTCTGGGACACAATTACATTTCTGTATATTCCTACATAAAAAGAGGCTTTAGAAAGAAAAAAATGAAATACATAAATCATAAATTTAAGCTCTGGCAGTTCAGTACAACTACAAATGCTGTGAATAACTACCTTCTCGAACTGGTGCTTGGTTTTCCCATTTACATAAACGCGACACTATCTCAGCAACCAATAGGGGTTAACTTGGGCGCGCTTTAGTTTACCCATCATCCTTTGCGACTGCTGAACTCAGAAGCCTAAATGTGTTTAGGTTTCGACGATAATGGACAAATTACTACATATTTTCAACAATGATTATCATACTTAACGATGATAACATACAGTCCTTTAAACCAGTTACGTATAGACGTAATTTGCCGATGAGTCAACCTCTGAATGAGGAATATGTTACCACCGTACAGATAGTGCGACGTTCACTGACATTGTTAAAAAGGGCTTCTGCCATGATTGGCACAGGAGGGGTGGGGAATACCACTCCTCCTGCGGAATCGCCATCAAGAGATTTCGGGAGCACAATTTTTACAACAGGGGCAGCTAGTGATCACATGTCCTGGCGCCCCGCATCAACATGTTCAAAACAAGCCTGAGCTTCCTCTGTCTGTGATTCCTTCTGATGGTGTTTTATGGTCCTTTTATCACTCTTATTTCTTTTATGTTTTATTTCAAATGTTTTTTATTCTACCTGCCTTTATTTATTCCATCTTTATGTTTTCTGCAGTGTTTGTTCTTTTAATTTTATTGTGCAATATAAACTGGACTGGATTGGATTTCCTTTTTACATAAATATGAGAAAGTCATATCCCTTGCCATGGACTTCATTGTAATTGTTTATCTAAAATGACAAAAGAAAAGGGAAAGAAGGATCAATTACAATCAATATGTCACTTTGCAAATTGAGGTATGCCCTTGAGCGCATAAAACTTGATCCTAGTGCCACCTGGATGGTCCTCCATTGAAAAGGATGTATTAAGATCCCCTCTGGTTACCCTTTCAGAGGAAAAACAAACTAAACAAAGTGCAAAAGTAATAATTTTAACTGACTATTTAGGCCTTGTTTCTTCAAGATTGTGTCTTCTGTAATATTTCCAAAGATAGATAGATAGATAGATAGATAGATAGATAGATAGATAGATAGATAGATAGATAGATAGATAGATAGATAGATAGATAGATAGAAACAGGATACAAATCAAGAACAAGTAAACACTAAGAGCTAAAACAGCAAACAAGAATACTATTCATACTTTTTTCCGTTTTGAGTTGAGTATACTCAAAATTTTAAGTATTTAGTATGGAAGTATGCGATTTGTGTGTCTTCAAGATTTGTGTCTTTGTAATATTTCCAAAGATAGATAGATAGATAGATAGATAGATAGATAGATAGATAGATAGATAGATAGATAGATAGATAGATAGATGAAAACAGGATACAAATCAAGAACTAGTAAACACTAAGAGCTCAAACAGCAAACAAGAAACAGCTGAAAGAGCAGTAAGAGTCTAAATATAACCTCTGCTTGTGTAAATAAATGTCTCCATATTTTTGCTACCGTTTTGCACTGGTGACTATCTGTATTTATATGTTCACTTAACAGTGGACAAGTCCAACCAAATGTTTATCTAAGTATGGACATGTAAGTATGGATATGTCAGATAGACAGGGAACTAAACGTGCATAATGTAATGTCAGTCTTTCAAACTCTTACAAAAAAAGTTCTATATCACACGAATAAAGACAAAGGGTGTCTTCAGATGTCACAGACTCGACCCTTCACATCTGAATTCAGAAGAATAAGGGACAGAAGAGTAAGTTTTATATGATTTGGTAGAGTTAACATGAGCGTGATAACAAGGCGAGCGCTGTTCAGCAGGAAGTCAAGCTACATCAGCTAAACACGCATGCGCCGCAGCTCTGTACAATCAAGGGCTGCGTTTCTCTTCATAAAACGGTAAGGACAAGCTTACATCTGACTCTATGTCCTTTGGTGTGTTTGTCGCCGAAACATTGAGCGCTTTTACGACACTAACGATGGTAAAAGCCGGGGGTTCCGGGGTAAATCGACCGGCCAGCCTCACAGAGAATGGAGGGGCAACGCCGTCGCCGTGCCGTTGTTTGCTGTACGTGCCGCCGCACAGGGAGACGTCATTTTGAGGGGGAGCGGAGAGTTAAAATGCAGAGTTACGAAGGGACGTACGGTTCAGAGACAAGCGGCACGTAACCGTCACACTGTAAATGCAAAGCTATAACCGTCTCGGTCAGTATAGTTCACATAATAGTCCACTTGACCACACAGCTAGTAACGCCCTAGTGTGAGCCATAATGGCTACCGTCGAATCTAGACTGCTGGCTGTGTGGATCTCAGCAGAGAAAAGCGAACAGTTGTCCACTCTGAGCGTAACATCCCGTCTAACTTGGAGGGGAATGTACTTTTTTTCACCTGCCACAAATCTGCCACTGACGTAGATGACGGTGTACAATCCTTGCCTCCAACCGCCTTTACGTTAGCATCATTCAAAGCTGCAGTTAAACACTCGGTGCGATGAAACGGCTTGGTATAAAATATCGCCATTTACAAAGTTGTACCGTTACCATACGTTATGGCTTTCTAAAAGTGTGGCTCTCATTTTGAAGCTACTTCTGAAACTATTCCAGAACCTGGTAAATCCAGGCTTGGTTGATGGGATAAAGATACTTAGCTTAGATTTTTGGTCATAAATGAACCGTTGTGGGTGTAAATTGATGTTACAGCGGTTTTGCCGCTATAAGTCCACGAATTTAAACTACATTTAAACACTCACTACAACTTTGACAATTCATCCAAGGAACAATTATGGCCTATAATAGTGGGTAGGCTCATTTTAAATTTAATGTTAGCATCACATTTTATCAAAGTTTGGACGGGAGGGTATTTTGAATGTTATCTCATTCTTTCTTTGACCCTGAATTTCTTCTCCTCAACAGTTTGGGGCCTCAGATGTTTTATATGAGCACTAAGTTAGTTCTGCAGGTAGGCCAGTTAAAGGGATATTCTGGCGTAAAATTAAGTTAGTCATTCTAAGTTCTAGTCATACCAACTTTCGGAACAACCGCAGATAGCAATACAGAGAGCCACACACTCAACCAAAAAGCCACTCTATAGCTACAAATAATGCTCAGAACAGCACCTAACTTCATCAACAGTACATATAGTGTCCTAGCCATAGTACTAGCCACCAAACATCTTTTTAACGTTGCCTGATTTCTTTAACAAAGAGACTAAACACAACTCACCCACTCTCTTCCAGCAGCCGCTTGTTTGTACGAAGACCTCCGGGCAAGTCCATCGACTGCAGCGGGGTGACGCAGCTCAAGGAAGAATATTTATGATCATTACTTTATAGAAATGCAATCAGATAGAAACGCTAAGGCAGAAGAACTACCACGTCTGCAGTGCAAAATGATTAATATGGTGATTATTACTTCAAGGAAATGATAAAGTAATGATCATAAATGTTCTTCCTTGAGCTGTGTCACCCCGCTGCAGTCGATGGACTTGCCCAGAGGTCTTCGTACAAACAAGCGGCTGCTGGAAGAGAGACGCTGAGTTGTGTTTAGTCTCTTTGCTAAAGAAATCAGGCAAAGCTAAAAAGATGTTTGGTGGCTAGTGCTATGGCTGGGACCCTGTATGTACTGTATGGGTGTCTAACTTGGTGTTACGGTGTGTTTGACCCTAACTTAATTTAGGCAGCACCTGGACCCTTCCGCTATCCAGCCATGCTGTTGCAATATGTGCAAAATGTGGTTTGGTATATCTGGCCAAAGTATGCAAGGCCCTCTCCAAACTACGGCATTGTCTGGATGGCAGCATAATATGTTGCTCCAACAAATACTGCTGGCATCAGATTTAAAATGAGGATATATCATTCATATACTATAAAATGTGCAAGTGGAAGCAGTGTGTATTGTCTTACATTTGAATGAATCTGCTCTTTATCAACATTTACCACATATTCCCAACTCTTGGAATTGGACATGAACAAAACACAGTTGAGCTTCAGATTAGATTTATACAGTATAACTGTTATTAACATATGTCCCTTTTTGTCCTGTATTTCTCGAATGCATACATCCTTCTCAGATGAACAAACTGGATAGCTCTGACAAAAAAGCAGTCCCCCTCTGCGGTCTACTCTGAGTGTAATGGCGACCAATGAAGAGGTCTCAGTGTCCATGGCCGAGGTGGTGATGGTGAAGGCTGAAGGTGATGAGGACCCAAATGATCCAAATAAAACTCAGGTCATCCTCCAGCTCCAGCCAATAACTACAGGGTATGTAAGAAAAATTGGTGTAAAATAAATTACACCATCACTTCTTGTAATGAGGGCCTGTATGAGTGGGCAGCTTAGGATACCAGCTCAGAGAGACATTTTTTGGTTTTGATTAAAACAACTTAATGTAAATAATATGTAAATTTTGTTTCCTCATCAGAGATGAATCTGCTGAAACGGATGCAGCTGTCATGGCAGTTGAAGCGCAACCAGGTAATAAAATGTCAGAATGATATCCATACAACATCTAAAAAATCTATTGGTGCATATAATAAGCGTATTTTCCCAAACATTTCTATCTCTGAACTCTCTTCACGATGAAAATGCTGTGTGCGTATATTTTGATTCCTCCAGAACAAACTGAGGGAGAAGACGTCGAGATTGGTTGTCCCATAACATGTGGCGACTGTAAAGCTGTTTTGCTTGTCAAGAAATTTGTGTGCCCAGGAATCAATGTGAAATGTGTTAAGGTTGGTCACCATCTTTGTTTTTCAGTCCATATTGTAAAAAATATCAGCTGCAGAAGGGTTTAACTGTAGGTTTTGTATAGCCATTGTATTTTGTGTAAAAATGAGTCAAAACACTCACAAACATTGATATGGAAACATTCAGATGTAGACTAAACTGTTATATACACTCAGTGCCATACATAACTGAAAGGCAAAAAGGGTCATTCAATAGTCTGTCCCTCTACAGGAAATAAAGACACATCACTTCTAATGTATGATATTGTATTTAATATAGTATGAAGACCAGCTGATTAGCCCGAAGCAGTTTGTGCACATTTCTGGAAAGGCCACTTTGAAGGACTGGAAAAGAGCCATCAGGATGGGAGGAGTCATGCTAAGGTGAGGAGACATTTGTGCCAGTGAGAAGAGAACCAAATTTCAATATTTTGAGCGCTGGTTGGTCTCAATACTGGACAGTTAAATTACAGTGTGCATGAAAGTTTTGTACATTCTATAGAAAGTGTTTCAGACCAGATGGGTGACTCTTGTATCTTGAATAAGAATCTGAAATGTGAGCGAGATGAAATATTGCCAACATTTGTATCCTCCAAACGTATTTATGATACTTTCTTGACTTGCTGAAACAAATTAATCGCCTGAAATCCAACCAATTCAAATTTCTGAACCGTGTACCGTTTCTTCTCCTCAGAAAAATGATGGATTCTGGTCAGTTGGACTTCTATCAGCACAGCACGCTGTGCACCAACACGTGTCGCAGCACCAAGTTTGACCTTCTGATCAACAACACACGGTTCCCTCCTGACGGCACAGGGCTGAACACGCCCACGTCCTCTCAAGGTGAGAAGAAGAGTTCAAAGCCTGGGAGTCACAGCTGAACTTTCAATGTGATATCAACCTGTGTGGTAGAGTATTTATTGGATTTTATACATTCTGTTTGCCGTATTCATCATGTGTCAGATGTTTTGAATGTTTTATGTGTTTGAAAGAAAGCAAAACAACAATTTTTAAGAATTTAAGTTGACTGGAAGATAAATGAAATAATAATTCCATTTTAATTCATTCGGTTCAGTTCAAGTTTATTCCTGTCGGGTCTCGGGGATAGATTGTTTCGGAGCAGCTTGAAAGCAAAAGACATGAAAAACACAGCAGAATACATAAAATAGTGAATGAAACAAGAGAGCTGAAATATTAATTCTGAGATCCAAAATGAATCCTGGAATCAGGCGAACTGCTTAAAATGGATAAAGTGAATAAAACAATAAATGCAGAATTTTGTTAAAAGCATGCTCATGTTAGGTTGATGAAAGGTCACTGCAAATAATATCCTGAGATAACCTTTGTGAAGAGATGTATCAGCGGTCTTTATTACCACCAGTTAATTGATTCATGAGTAGTTTTATGGCATCAAAAGGCACAGTGAGGAGGTTTTGGTTGACTTTAAAAAGGTCTGGCACTAATGCCTCTTCATGACCTACATAGTAAAACGAAATGATGAGCAACCTGATTGATTATTTCTATGTACTGGAGTAAAGTGCTTGTGTCTTCATCACTCTGCATCCTAAAAAGTTTCCTTGATCAAAGAAAAGTAAAAGGAAGATCTGTATGGCTTTTATAATTGGCATTAGTGTTGGGTGGTATGAACAAAATCTTATATCACGGTATGATTAATTTCATATCACGCTAACTGTATATATCATGGTACGCCCCCCCCCCCCCCCCCAAATTCATCTAATGGCTTAAAAAATGACCATATTATCACATTTGTTCATTTTCCTTTTATTTTTAAACTCAGATTTGTTTACATATACATATACATGTAGTCTACCTTTGGCAAAAGACTCTGCCAAGCTCTTTTGTATGAGACGAGCTGCTGCAACTTTAGTTTCTGGTGCAGCTGGTGCGCCACGCATCTTTTGGCTCTCATAATAGAGCTTGGCGTGTTTCATCTTTAGGTGGTGGAAGAGGTTGCTTGTGTTTTCCTCCAGCAACAACAGGCACACGACACTCTTAGCATAGTATTGTTTTTTGATCGTTGTCGGATTTTCTCCAGACAGACAATGTTGCAACTCGCGCCCTTTTTCGGAATGCGTCCCTCCCCCTTTTCCTCATGTTGGGTGGGTCGGGCTGCCTCCGTTTGCTCAGTACTGCCACTAATCTCCGTGTCCACCATGACCACCACCAGTGAAGCTGTTTCTCCTTCGTCGAGACTATGCCAAGCAGTCTGTTGGACACGCTGGTGATTATAGGGAGCGCACCCAAACCTGATCAGTCAAACAGAGCGAACAAACTCTGCACAACACGCTGGTGAATATAGGGAAACACACCCAAACTGATGCGCTCCGGCTCTCCTGTTAGCGAGCACAGACAACTACACAGTGACTCAGCAGACATCTGCTCTCTCTCTCCAGTATAAACGGTAGAGCAAAATTTCTACCAGTAGACACTTTTATACCGTCACGTTATATACCGTCATACCGCCCAACACTAATTGGCATGAGACACATCTTTACCAAGGTGAGTTATGGGAAATGTAGTCTTCACCCCCCTGAAAAACAATTTCATTGAAAGTAATCGCTGAATAAACACAGCATAAAAACTCCTCACAGTGCCTTTAACTCAAAAATAACAGTTTAAAATCTCACATCCTCTTTTCATGGCGATGATAATACAGGACACCTAAATAATATGTGAGTAATAGCTTCTCCAACAACTAGAACCTACTCGGGTGTAATATTTACCACACTCACAAGGCATGAAATATAAAATAGGATTATTTTCTATAACAGGATAAAAAAGTCTGTCCTGGAATATAAAGCCTGAGGTGTCATTTTAATGCAGTAAGGATAAAGGAAATTAAATGGCAGTCAGTTTTACAGGCATGTAAATACACCACCAGAGAAATAAAATACACTTAGAGGAGCATGTCCAGGAGATGCAGCCTAATAAGGAACCTCTGAACTTCACTTTAATTGTTTTGAAACCATAAGATGTAGTTAATCTCAATTTATTTGTTCCCAGGGATCTAAAAAGAAACAAACTTTTTGCTCATATTGACCTGTAGCAGAGTTCTTGTGATACCAGGATTTCAAACTTTGTTATAGTACCATTGGGGAAAACAGTGGACAGGTGTTTTGTGTAACACTTTCAGACCATCGACCTATCAAAACAATGAAAATTCATTTTGTGTGTTCTCTTATGTAAGTTGCAGCTCAGGTGGTTCTGGGTAATGGCGGTGCTGTGGGCGAGGACCGAGTTGAGGTTCTGAGCGGGAAGGCAGACTGGAGCTCAAGCTCACTGGACTCTGCAGACAAAAAGGAGTCTAATGAGATCTCAGGTCACAGAGAGCACACATCCCAGTGATGATGATTCATTTAACAGCAGTGATGATACCCCAGAGCAGACCACTGACAGAGACCTGTCTGTGTTTCTGTCCACAGAGGACACGCTGAACTTCTGGAAGGGGATCGCCGACGTGGGCCTGCTGGGTGAAGTGGTGACCAACATCAGCACAGTGCTGCAGGAGCTGCTGAGCGGTGTGCAGCAGAGAAAGGAACCAGCAACTTTACAGGAAACAGGTACAGAAAAATACACTGTGACTCAAATGAGAAGAAAAAAGAAAGAATGAACAAATTCAACTGCTGTTGTAAGCTAGACGGAAGGAAAAACCAACATCACCATGCGTTCAAACGGCTCCTCAACATTTCTGCAGTGACAGTGGATGATGTTAAATGACAAATTTCTGCAACAGCTGAATTTGTTCCTCCTTTTTGACTGACCTTGTGACCCTTTGATTGATTGCCGCACTGATCCCAGATTCCTGTCTGGTAGAGGTGGCGGTGCTCAGTAACCTCGCCCAGGTCTTCGGTCTCCTCGACTTGGTGAAAGAGATGCTGGAGAGGAGGAGGCAGCAGACGGATCCGTGTCAGGAGCAGATCCTCAGCACGCTCATCAGTGAGTACACAACGTAGGCTTACACTCCTTTAACTCGCAGTGGTTCAGCAAACTTAATCTGTACAGCTGTTTGTTAACTAAAATGTGCAGTTGACAGAGCTCATATTAGGGGTCCTTCCCCTTCTTGATTCTGATTATTCTGTGACCAAGAAGTGAATAAGCAGAGGTGGAAACTAGAGGTTGTCTGGGATTCCCTGCATTCGGAGAATTGCTGGCATTGCTGCTTATCAATGTTTCTCCTGCATTATGTTGAAACCGTACAGTGGGGTACTATTGATTACATAAACTTTGTTAAATGTAGAAACTAAAGTCAGTTTGATACCGTGGGTTTCTTTTACACTTTGGCTACTGAGTGCCAAACACAAGAAGAGCATCAGGAGTGCTGCTTCAGAAAACAGGGTTGACAGACGACCCTTAAACCTGCAGTTAAACTGAGTCAAACGCTTGCTGTTGACATTTCTTGAAACTTAACGGGGACCCATAAACTTTTAATCTGGATTCTGTTCTTAGATATTTTGGAATCAGTAAACACTGATTTTGTTGGTCTACCTAGGGTCTACTCGCATTTGCGACTAAAAAAAGATGTGTGCAAACTGTTAAATGTATTTAGCGGCACATGTGTGCATAAAAAAATCTGAGAGCTGAATAGCTCCTATGTTGCCTGCTACTTCTACAACACCGGCAATGTTAGGCTGCAAGCTCACGTGAAGACGAGTGTGCAGAGCAGCGATGTCTCCGCCCACAACTCAAAGGCGAACTGCTAATGATCTACTGGAGCTCTGCAGAAGAAAAGCCCTTGAAAATGACACAGGTAACGAGATTTTTGGTAAAAACTTAATCTCCACAATTCAAAGACCACTGAGAAAACTTTAAGTAGTAAAAAAAAAATGATCAGAGTGAGACTTTAAGTCTAAGCATGGATGCTGATGAATACTGGTGTTAGATCTGCATCATCAGGGCACACAAACTCAAAACAGAAAAGGAACCAGCCAGGAGAAAGTAACGATATAAATAAGACCCTGTTGTAGATCCACTCTGCCCTCTCTCTCAGTGCTGTGTTTTCTTGTCTGTGCAGATCTGGAGGTGCAGTTGGAGGAGCAGAGGAAGCAGCAGCAGGTGCGTGCTCTCTTGTCCTGCCCTCAGCCTGCCAAAAACAAAACTCCCACCAAACGTCAGACCAAGAGGCCTCGTCTCCAGAGACCTGCCTCCACCACCACCCTCCTGACCTCCCCCATCAATCAGCAGGCCACCCTCCAGCCACAGCAGTTCACCGTTCTCTCCCCCATCTCTCTGTCCTCTGTGGGTCAGCCGTTCACCGTGGCAGGCCTGCCCATTGCCTCCCTGGCCCAGTCCTCTAATACGGTCACCCTGCTGCCCGCCGGCTCACAGCTCTTCACCCGCTACATGGTGGCCGGGGATGGAAAGGCGGACACCATCACCTTGCACCCGTCCTCAGGTCTCACATTGGTGGGCACCACCCCAATGCAGGACTCCAGCCAACTGGGCACAGTAGTGAGCCCCTTAGAGCTGGTGCACCTCAGCCAGCAAGCTGGGGGGGCGGAGGTGGTACCCATAGAGGGCCAGGTGGTGGATGGCACCATGCTGGTGCAGCAGGAGGTTATGCAGGGTGAGGTGGAAGCTGGCCAGGAGCACACAGTCATCGAGATTAACCCCGCCCCGATGGAGCAGGCCGTGGGAGTGATGGAGCTGCAGCTGAGCGGGGAGTCGGGCAGAGAGGGGGCTGCTATGATGGTCCAGAGTGGAATGGAGGTGACGATGGCTACAGGGGAGGAGGAGACACAGTGCCAAATGCAGGAGGGTCAGACTGAGGGGGTTCAGGGGCTGCAGCTGGACGCCAACGGACAATTGTCAGGCGTACAGATAGTAGTGATAGAAGAAAATACTCAGGAAGAAAACAAGGTCAAATGAGACATGCCTCTTCTTTTATCCAGCAGAGTGGAAGTGGACTCACAGAGTTCACATAGACTTGTCAAAGTGTAAATACACAATTTCCAAATCCACAACTCGACTTGGCCTCAACCAAGCACTAGGGTAGCCATTTCTTCTGTTTTGGGCCATGTGTCCATGCTTTCCTCAACTCTCTGAATTCGGTTGAAACAAAGAAGCATCGAAACAAAGAGTTTACTGTATGCTTGTGTTTGACAGGTATTTAAACCATTGATCTGTTTCATTACAACTGCGGAGAGATTTTTGTGGTTTTGGCATCATTTCTGTCTCAAAGCGTCACATTGTGCTCACCAGGTTGACTGCTGGGATACAGTAGATTCTAAAGAATGGAAGTCAGACTGGGTCGAGTGGAGTCAAACTGAAGCCTCCATGTTTTACTTTTGTTAACATTCATCTTAGTTTGACCTTCAAGCCTGAGACTTTTGTATGCAGAAAGTTCTCGAATCAGTATTTTGCTTTTTTCGTTTTTGCAGGCTTTGCCAAAAGAAGGATTAATATAGATTTTATTTAACTTTTCAAGCTCTTATACGGTAATAACATTAAAGATATGGATTTAAACTTAAAGCTGTAATATGCAATAATCATTACAGCGTTTGAAAACACTGATAGGTTCCCCACTGAACTGATTATCATATGACAGTGTGATTATTATTTTTTAAAGCTACCATCGCTTGTTTACAGCTACTCTGTCTTTTGTTTGCTTTTTTTATGGATGTGTTTTGCAAATCCAACACCACACAAGGGAGAAATAAAACAGTTTTAGGCATCAGGGGCTGAGTGGACCATCAGACTCAGCTACGACTTAAACCGAATACGCCAAGCCTGCCAAAGACCGGTCATAACTTTGTCTGGTTTTATACTGCAGAGTTAAATAACAAACTGCTAAGATAAAGATGTTGCTTCTTTAACTTTTCCGGACACTTTGAATAACAATCAGAGTGATATTGGCATAAAAAACAACCCTTAACTTAAGCTGAGGTGGTAATTCTAAGAAATATTGTAAATATAAAAATATTTCCAGCACAAAAACAACAGAAACCCTAAGCTTAATGTGAAAAAAAACTCTCTCTTCCCAGTTTGACTTATTTAGGAGATTCCATCCTAATCCCAGCTGTCGCCTAGGTCGGTAAAATGTCACCGCATCTAAAGAAACCATGCCAAAAACGACAAAGCACCTCAGTTGTATTTCTCTGACTTATCTTTAAAGCCTCTATGAACAACCTTAGGACTACAGTAAAAACTGTAAAGTCTACCTGCAGGGCTTTTAATGGTGCTGATAGTTCAGCAGCTCACATTTCTCACACTGACTCAGACGCAGAAGGCTGTAAGTCTGGGCTCTCTGCTGCTGATCAGACTCTTTACCAGAAACAGTGTTCGTGTCACCTGAGGCTGGGATTTATTGCACTCTGTTGTGTTGTAGCATCGCATTTAAGCTGTATTGTTTTTGCACTGTGTTGTCCTGTCAGGACGACGGGAAGATGTTCGCAAAGATGCCTGCTTTCTAGACTTTTTCTTTTCGGTTTCAGCCACATCCCGAGTGTTTTATTTCTGTGTATAGTTGAAAGGAAACAAACTAAGCGCTTCTCACTGGAAATGCATCGCTTTCACACTTATTTTCTCACAGGTTTTCTTCCTGCCTGATTTCACTCACACTTCCTTTCGATATCGTGGCCGTGTGTTTCTTTATTTCAGTATGATAGGCTGTGTGAGCTACTGGGCTGATTGTTTAAGTCGATATATAAACATAAAAAAATGTATAAATACTTAATGTCAAACTTTGGTATGCCTGTTATTTTACACTTGTAAAAAGGTGTCATATTTATTAGTTTTCAAACCTTCATGTTCAGGTGCAAACATGGATTAATTTATGCTCGTTCACATCAACAGAGACCTGTTCAAGGCTTGTGCATTTTCAGTCATTTAATTTAACAGAAGAGAATATTTGCATACTGACTTTGTAATGTGTTTTAATATCAGATTAAAACAAAACAAAACAAAACAACAAACAGGGTGTTGTCGTGTCTGTGTTTTACCACCAGAGGGCGCTGCATGCTCACTCCATTACGGCGATGAGGGTACACAGCTGTATGAACAGATAGAGGAAATAGTCCGCCGCTGTAATCTCTGACTTCTCCATGTGTCAGGCTTATTGCAGTGTACAGTGTAATCTGCACCGTCATGGGCTGTCTGTGATGGGCAGGCTTCTCCGGAGGCTGAGCCACGCTGACAGGGCACCAGGGCTCGCTTTTATTACATTTCTTTCTTCTTGTAGCCTCTAATACTGCCAGACAGGCTGCATGAGGGGTGGAAAAAAAAGCATGAGGATTTTTGTTATACAAGCACAAAAAAACAGGCACATGCACAAAGCAGGGAGGCTGAAATGGAGACCTGTGGAGGATAGTGTGGAGCACAAAAGGGAAATATTCTGTCATCTGCAGGTGAATGTGCAGCTCCTGGGGGCCAGATGAGGGCTAAGAGGTTGAGAAACTAAACCACAGGGGTCATTGTGTGGTGAAGGAGGAGAGGATATGCTGTCCTAGTAAATTACAGAGCTGTTTCATAAACCGTAGATTGGATTTCCTCACATGCTGTGCTCGAGACAAAGAAAAAAGGAGCAGCAGCATCAGTTTCATGTCAGACATGTCCTAAAAGACTCCTGGGGGGTTGAGAGGGTGTTGACGGAGAGGACGGCACGGCTGACATTGAGTCAGAATCACCTCAGCTATAGCTGGTTTAGCTGAGAAAAAAATGGATACGCAAGCATGACATTTGTTGTCAGGATATCTTAAATGCAAGGTGGTTCTGAGCTCTGTATGGAGGAGAGAAAACAGGCTCATAAACAAACTGTCATCAAACCACAGCTGATTAAACACATGCACTTGGCATAAGAATAAAGCTGCAGACACAGTGACAGAGCATGTGTTGGCAGACATTTGCTATTGCCTTAGCTCCTGATTATCTGTGGTGAGCATAGCCATGGTAAAGGAACTGTAGGGAATGTTTGAGTCGATTCTGGCAAATGCGAACAAAATCTTTGCTCTTGGAGTGGTCACCAAAAACATTTTCATGTACCGACTTTGGCCAATAACAACATCTTTAAGGGATATTCAGGCGTAATTAAGTTAGGGTCAAACACACCGTAACACCGAGTTAGACACCCGGGCGAGAAATTTATGCTGCTGACCACTTGCTTCTCAAATTAAGTAACGACCGCAGATTGCAATACATAGCGGTCCCAGGTGCCACGTGCTCAACCAAAATGCCACTCTATAGCCACAAATAAAGCTCAGAACAGCACCTAACTTCATCAACAGTACATATAGGGTCCCAGCCATAGTACTAGCCACCAAACATCTTTTTACCTTTTCTAATTTCTTTAGAAAAGAGACTAAACACAACTCACCCACTCTCTTCCAGCAGCCGTTTGTTTGTAGGGAGACCTCTGGGCGAGTCCATCGACTGCAGCGGGGTGTTGCAGCTCAAGGAAGAACATTTATGATCATTTTTTCATTAAGAAATGCAACCGGACCGAGACGCTAAGGCAGAAGAAGTACCACGTCTGAAGTGCAAAATGATTAATATGGTGATTATTACTTTAAGGAAATGATAAAGAAATGATCACAAATGTTCTTCCTTGAGCTGCGTCACCCCACTGCAGTTGATGGACTTGCCCAGTGGTCTCCCTACAAACAAACGGCTGCTGGAAGAGAGTGGGTGAGTTGTGTTTAGTCTCTTTGTCAAAGAAATCAGGCAAAGCTACAAAGATGTTCGGTGGCTAGTACTATGGCCGGGACCCTGTATGTACTGTTGATGAAGTTAGGTGCTGTTCTGAGCATTAGTTGTGCCTACAGAGTGGCGTTTTGGTTAAGCGCGTGGCTCCTGGGACCGCTGTGTATTGCCATCTGCGGTTGTTACTAAAGTTGGTATACCTAGAGAAGTGAGCAGTCGGCAACATTAACGACTCACCGGGGTGTCTAACACTGTGTTACGGTGTGTTTGACCCTAACTTAATTTTACGCCGGAATTTCCCTTTAAAGCTGCATTTGAAGATGGATTGCATCTTCAGACTGTCCCATTTTGAAGGCTCCTTCAAATACCACCTATTTTCCCCATTATGGATGCAGCCGATGAATCCTTAGTGGCTTCACATCCCCAGGGATTCGTAATTTGCCAATTCAAATAAAGTGGCAGACTCTCAATTGGCCTGGGAATACACTTTCAGACGTAAGCTAGTGGTTTCAACAGATAACAGAGTTGTTGGTTTCAAATTAATATCATAGCCGGTGGGGTTTTAAGTTTTTCAAAATATCAAGTCTTAACCAGTATTAAAAATTAGGTGCAAATGTTTGGCTATGTTTCAATTTTTCTGAGTCTTTTTCTAAGCTTAAGGGGCCTGTTTTGAGAAAAGTAGTCATACAGGATTCAACACTTGTTGTGCCGCTCAATGGTGAATAGCAAACAATCAGGTGAGGCCACATAGTGATCTCTTTTCCAATAGATTCGGCACACTTTCCTATTGATGTTGTAACTATATAAAATGTTTTTAAGTGTTTTATTGCCCGATGGTGTGTCAGTTTCGTCACAAAACCTAAGTCAAGGCTGACTGGAATGTGAGGGTCAGTTTTGAAAGGTTGTTAATGTGACACGGCACAAAGGGAAGAGTTAGGACATCACTGCGGTAAGTCATAAACAAGTTTGATAAAAAGCGAGTTTTTGGGCCAAAAAACAAAAACAATGAGCCAAGAAAAGCTCTTAAAAGACTCACCTCCCTGGAGAAGCATGATCTAACAGCAGAGTTAGATCATAACTCTCTGAGGATTTGCTGAGACTAACATTTTTCACATAACACTTTACTTCTTGATCTATATTTAATATAGAGGCTATGATTAATGCAGCTCAGAGCATCAAGCGAAGTGTCAAGAAGTCTGCAGTTCAATCTCCTCAGCTGAAAAGATTTGTTGCTTTTCTTTGTTTGCTGCCAGGTTGAATAAAATACGTTCAGTGGTGAGTTCTGCAAAGTGCTTTCTTTGCATTTTTTTTCTCTATTTCTTTACATTTTCTCCTTTGATTGTTTGATTGATTCGGGGATTTTGAATGGTTAAGACTTTGGACCGTCTCTAAACCTCTCAAAAAGTCTATGGCTTGTTTTTTTAAGTTTATTTCAGCTGCTTGGAAAAGCTGTCAACCTTTCTGATCAACCTTAAGTGCCAATTACAGAGCGGCAGAGACAGTCAGAGCTGCTGTCAGCACATTTTATCGACTGCCTTCAATTCTGCATTTACTACAGCCGTGCATAGTTAGGTGATGTAACACTACCCAGTTTCTGGGTAACTCTCACAGGTTTGGAATAATGTTGCAGGAAAGCAGTTCCACACAGAGTACTTGGGTTGCGAGATCACAGGGTTGCTGCCCAAAGCTCTAGGGCATGGTGCCACTGGCGAAAGACTGAAACCTTTGCTAAGCTAGTTTTAGAGCTTAAGAGGGTACAGACGTAAATACTCACGTTTAATGGAATTCAAATGAATCTAAGTACCAATTTTTACTTTGTTTGGTATTTGTAACTTATTGACCGACAACCTATTTCTTTATGAACTCTGGTAATGGTGATAAGAGATAATTCATATGTCTGAGTGGATATGGAGAAGTAAATGGAACAAGTTTGTTTTAGATATGGAAGGGAACACATTTAAAACTAAATTGAAACCAGTGAAACTGTCGTTCGGATCTCGAAACAAATCTACAGAGGAAGTTGTGTAAAGTATTTCAGGTTTGAAGGATTTTGTCAGAAGTATTTTGATAAACAATTTCAAGTTTTTACTCAGTTGCCAATCAGACTACACTGCCAGCTGTCAATCAAAATCAGAGAGGAGGAAACCCACCCCTGCACATGTCCTGCACATGGAGTGAGTCGCTGGCGCTACCGGAGTTGAGCCGAGAAACGCTTGTCCGCTGAGAATTACTTTCGGAACTTTACTCATCACTGTTTAGCCCAACAAATAAGAACTGTATGGGTTTTAAAATGTATATTTCCGTGGACCACTCTACTATAAGCAGTGCACGTTTTGTGAGGTGCATGCAATTCTCGGAGGACATGCGTTTCCTCAGCTCAACCCTGGTATCAACAACAACAAGGATTGCAAACTGAGCAACAAACAGAGAAAACCACCAAAAATGAAGATTTGTTGGTAAAAAGAAAAGGAAAGTCAGTTATCTGGAATTATTTCGGTTAAAAGAAGGATGATGTCGACCAAAACACGTGTTCTGTGTTCATCTGTCGCCACAATAACGTCCCAGAACAATAAAAGCTAAAAATATCTCTGAGACAGACAGAAGCCATTCTAACATTCACAAAAAGAGGTAAGATCAGAGCAGGTTAACTGTCCTCAAGACTTCAGCGGTGCAGCATAACATTAAGTGCTATTCAGGTCATCTGGTGAAAATTCCTGTATTTTTTAATATTGCAATATATATCGCAGGGTTGAAAAAAATAGCAATGTTAGTTTTTTCCAATATCGTGCAGCCTTAGATGACAGTTTGAGTACCGCCGCGTACCGGCTGTAAACTACTATTGATGTCTTCCTGGTACGGTGTACGGCTGTATCCCTGCTTACTTTTACCCCTGGCCATAAGTAAATTTTAGAAAAGTAATTGTAGTAAAAAAATAAGAAAAAATCTATGGTCTAAAACCAGACTGTCAGGGAGATAAAACATTAAACTGATTAATGTAGAGTGATAATTGATGAAAGATCAATTTCCTACAGATTTTTGCAGTAATACCAATAATTAAAATGGGTCTGTAGTTATGTACATTAGATTGGTCACCACCTTTAAAAAGAGGAGTGACTTTAGCACATATTGATATTGGAGGAATACAACAAGTGTATAGGGACAAGTTAAATCTGCCAGGAGATACATCAATATATGAGCAGCAAGTTGAACACATTTTAGCCTTGTTAATATGGGAATCACCTAGCGAAATATCAAGTACGTATTAAGTATCTGACACAAAGATATTAAAATGGATTTCACAGGGAGCTACTTTTACTGCCAGCTAAACTCTCCTCTGCTATGAGGAAATGCTGCAGAGTTGATTTAGTGAGGCACAGCAGCCATGATATAAAGGTAGAGCAAATTTAACTATGATGAGCAGAATTTGAGCAAACCATAAGGTGCAAAGACACAGACATAATGATAGGTAATCTAACATTACAGTTTTGGGTGGAAAGAGCTGTTATGAAAGCAACAAACTCAAGAGCTGCTTCAACTACCAACACAGAAGCTGAGCTCCTGTTGGGCTCCTAATCCAACCGACTGTATCATCCAAAACACTCCACTCAGTCCTGCTTGAAGAGGTTTCTGGCTCCAAGGACTGCTCTGTTTACAGCACAAACCAAGAGGACTGTCGACCTTGTCTGTTTTTTTTTTTTGGGCAGACTGAGACTGTGAGGGGAACTAATAAAACCCTGGCAGCCTGTGCCACCATGTGCCCCCCCCATCTCCTCCCTCTGCCAGCCATGTTGGCTCTCGCCAGCAGCAGAAGGTGCGACTTTCCTTCTCAAGCTTTGACAAGCAGACGAAGAGGAGGGGTGAGGAGCGGAGGGCCCCTGTGAGGGATGACGGGAGCCCAGCTGATGGACAGAGGTGCTAACCCCATCGTCGGGCAGGGGGGAGATAGCAGCGTTCTTGTTTACACACACTGAGGCCCGATTGTCACCTTGTCTGTCAGGGGAACATCCTATCTGCCGCCTCTTATCTTGCCACAAGACAGCCAGCTACTCTGCTGGAGAGACCTGCTGCATCTCCACATCACCACAAATCATTTCTCTCACCTATACCTCTGTTGTATCCCATATTATTTTCTCCTTCTCTTCCTCAGGTACTTCTATACACTCGTCCTCCTGTCCTCAAATAGCCTCCGCTCACACGCACTTGGCGAACTCTTCAGCATTGGTTGATGGTGACCCTTTGGCCCAGTCCTCGCAGGAGCCGCTGAAGTGTTTAAATTATCCACAAAAAGTGCTTTGTGGGAAGAAAACTTGTCATGACAACCAAGTGTTGGCGTGCTTTATTCAAAAGTGAGCAGCCTATTCGATTAAACAGTGTTATTTCCTCATTACATTGTGTGGACTGTTAAATTTTGAGAGTATTTAGCCCAGTTTGATATTGCAACCTTACACCAACCAAATTAAATAACCACAGGGCCAAATGAACATTCAGGCTCTAAAGGAGACTAGTCACAAAAATAAGAGAAAAGGCTTTTTTTTTTATATTAAAACATGATTTTGTTCAACTCAAACTCTTTGTGGGCAAGCATCAGGCTTCACCAGATACCAGACTGGTTAATATATATATAAAAAAAGGATTCAGTGTGCAACTCTTTGATGAAAAGATTAGTAACAGCAATAGATACAGTTGAAAAGGCATTCAAAGCTGGGTTACAAGTTTAGTTTTTTGCTTTAGTTTTTTCGGTTTGAACATTTTTTTAAAAGTTTTTCTGTTTGAAACTGTTTATGGTTAAACTAGACATCTGTCACAGGATTCATCACGCACGCAATAACAGCAATTTTCAAATCCCATCTCCTATAATTGCTGCCAAAATGAAGTTATAAGTCAGCAGAGCATCACAGACACACTGGTAGAATACTCCCTGAGATAATTCAAAAAATGGATTTAAGATAAAAAAGAGTTTATCTTCTGAAAAGCGGGTTCATTCATACTTTATGTAATTTTCTGAGGCTCCCTACCACAGTAAACTGCTTCAATGCGCTGTAGGGGATCGGCCTCTGGCTCTGCTATCATGTTATCGTGGCCTTCAGCTCATTTGTATTTTTGCGCTGGTTGTCTCTCATCTTCCTCTTGACAAATATCCCACAGACTCCCATTGAGGTTTTGGAGAGTTAGCTTGCCAAAGCAAACCATTTGGTGGTAGTTTTGGTGTTGTGGGCAGCATCTCCATAAAATGTGTCAGTCTCTGACTTTGGGATTAATAATACCTGATGGTCAAACACCAGCAGATGACACACAGACTGTAGAAACTTCACTCTGGACTTCCTTGGACTCTGTGCCTTTTAGTTCTTCCTCCAGAGATGAAATGCTAAATGTACTTTCATGTAAAAATGGCCTTTGAACTGAACCACTGGGAAATATTCCGGTTTCTTAATTCCTAGGCCTAAAAAGGATTCTTCTGATGTTGTCTCTGGTTCAAGAGTGGATTGGTATTGGGAGTGCGACAGTTTGGTGGCTCTAACCCCCAATTTCCACCGCATCCAGGATGGAAACGAAAAGGTCGTATCCACCAATCATAGCTGATCGTAACCATTCAAGTTAATGTGTCAGTTTCCAATGGCTTCTTTCCATTCAGCTGCGGATCGCCGGACTCCACAGCTGATCGCAAGAGTTCTATTTTTTCCGGACGCCGGAGCATGCCGGATAAATTCAGCACAGATTAACCCGTGCTGGAAAGGAAGTCGGGCACAGACACAAAATAAATCATCCGGCTTCTTTTCGAAATAAAACACTCTGTTTCACGCGGATCGTTTTTCACACTATGCAAACCAGTAGGAACAAGCAAGTGAAAGGTTTTTAGACAGCATTTCACCCGGATGACACCATGGATGAGGAGATGCTGATTTTATAAGTCGAGAGGTGGATTTCCTCCTGTGGAAGGACACAATCTACTGCTTATACGGTTAGCCTTTGTGGCTATCTTTATAGAGAGAACTCGTTATCATGCAATTGCACATGAATCTGCAGGTTCTTGTGAGTTCTCGCGATTACCACTGTCCATAATCCGCCATGTAATTTGCCTCACCAACGGATCCGGTAGGAATTGGTGGATGGCAAAAAATTGCCACCGTTCCAGATCAGAGCTGTTCAGGATGCAGTGAAAATTGGGGGTAATGCACTGACACCAGTCTCAGTCCACTCCTGGTAAAGCTCTTAAACGTTCTTAAATTGAATGTCTTGACAATCCTCTCAGGCTGTGGTCAGTCCTGCTGCCTTTGCACCTTTTCCCATCACATTTTACTTTACACTTGATCTAAAAACTGCCATACTTGTGGTTTTTGTTTGTAAAGTAGTACTGAAATTACATCTTCATCTTTAGACCAGATTTCACTAAGTGCTGAAAAATACAAGTCATAGCTTTCCCCCTTTTAAGCATTGCTACCATTTTTTTTTTCTTTTTGTACCACAGCAGTGCAAATGGTTTAAATAGCATGCTTTAAAAGTGGTATTACGTAGATGTTGGGACCTCATTTCCCACTTAGGTAGAAACTCAATGTTGAAAACTCGGTTGGTGCTCACCTAGAAAGCTTTGCAAGAGGGAGTAAATGAAGCAAACACTGCATGAGAAGAGATTCAAGAGCCCGAGGACAAGGAGAAGCAGCGTATACGTGCTGTTGTGATGGACAGTTATTCCAGATATAGATTTCAAGGACTGAGGGGGCGAGAGCAGCCGAGAGAGGAGACAAGAGGAATCCCAGGAGCGGAACATTTTCACAAACTGATGATTGCCATTGTAGGACGTCTATGTAGAGGAGCAAATTGATGAGTAGTGAAGATGGGAATTTCGAAAAGCTCATCCGTCTGTTATTTTTTCTCGTTAAAAAGAAGGAGATAAATGTTATCAACCACAGACTGGGACTTCCCATTCAAAATTAAATAAAACCAATTTATGGGTTGTGGAACTTTGGACAGATTAGACCAGGCAAGAAGAGATTTGCTGCTGAGGTTATGATGTGGCCAGTTGGAGGAGCTATTCCTGTATGCATGAATGCCTTGAAGAGTCTGTATATGTATTTCTGTCCATGTACAGTTTTTAAAATTTCAAACCATTCTTACTCATGGTGAGCCCAGCAGGCCTTCAAACGATGAACATCACTCAGTGTGTGTCGGCTGTATCATGAAAAAACATTTCAAAGCATGCACCAAGTATTGGAGAGTGTTAGACAGGCAGAACCGAATGTCTTGTCAAATCACTGGATCTCAGTGAAAGTCAATTTTATGTCTTTTTTATACAACATGAAGAGAAAATATATTGATTCTCGTGGGAGGAAAGTGGGATACTGAAACTGCAAATAGTTCAGAGCACAGTACAGAAAAAGATAGCGGAGATGCATCACAGCCGGGGAAATATTTGTAGTTTATGCTTTCTACTTCCAACAGATACAAAAAAGTAAAATACACAGTTTCTGCTGCAGAGTTTTTGCCACGTTTGCACCTTACTAGTTAAAACTGAGATGTTGGGTGGGAGAAAACTTCAAAACTTCTGGCAGTGCTGGAGAAAAAGCTCCCAACCAAGTAGGAACATCTCCTGAAATTTTGTGCTTTGGAATAAAAAATAACTGTTTCCTTAAATAGGAAAAATATCTATTATTACAGTGGTCAACAGATGTCACTACCTAATTATATATGTAGATATTAGTCATAGTAAACAACTATCACATTGTTTTCATTAACCCAATATGAGCATGTTAGAAATACTTCCTGACGATTGGTTTTCAACCAGCCTTGGGGGTCCACCACCACCACCAATGACATAAGAAACCCATATTACTGTAATGTTTCATTCCACCACAATAGTAAGGCTATATTTGACCAACTGGAGAAAAGAGTAAGACTTTTTGGCACAGTACTCAAGCAGTTTATATCTTACTTAATCAACGGGGACCACTCAGTGTCCAAGAGTAGCTTTATATCTAAGCCTTAGACTAGTGTTGTAGTACTCGAGATCGGTCTTTTTTGAGGGTCTTGGTGTCGTCTCAGAATCAAAGGCATTTTCACTTGGTCTTGTCTCGATCCTCTCTGGTCTCGGTAATGTCTTGGTCTCGGTTGGTGCGGTCCTGACTACAACAGTACCATAGACTGTACATACTATGGACAACTTGGTTCTGCCTCCCGCCAGGTTACGGTTTGGGGCCAAAAAGCTCTTGGTATTTCCGCATCTTTTCTCCATTTCCTGAAACCAGGAGGACTTGAGCACAAACTAGTCTTACAGTAACTACATGTCAACACCACAACCAGGGGTGAGAAAAATGTATATTCTGTGTAATCAATCTCTAAAGTCCCATAAGGATGGCTGGCGGAGGCAGTATTTATGACCTATACTACAGCCCGTCACCAGAAGGTGCTGTTCTTGGACTGGCTTCACCCAGACGGCAGACTGCGTCCAATCTTTATACAGTCTATGATCTAAGCAGACAATATAAACACTGGCCCCCTTTCTGCCAGAAAATGGCTTTTAAGATACTTAACACTTTAAATACAGATTTATAATACAGTTGAGTTTTTGTGTTTTCTATATATCTGGAACACACTCCAAGTCTGTAGAAACTCTAAGTACTTTTAAGACCAGGTTAAATACTCACCTGTTAGCGGCTGCCCTTTAATAAACTAATTCAATACATGATTTCAAAACCTATTTCGATTATACACTCACCGGCCACTTTATTAGGTACATCGGTTTGATTGCTTATTCGCACAAATAGCTTTTCAGCCAATCACATGGCAGCAACTCAAGTTTATCTGAAATATTTAAGACCAATTTACTGTATAAGTTTGGTAAAATTAGTTGTTCTTAATGTAGGCTTTATGCTAAAAAACATGGTTTCACTATCTACCTGCCATTGACCCAAAAATGTGTCCTAAAAGAAAGTGAGCATCCAACTATCATGCAACATTTACTCCGTTTTTTATCAACTCTACATCTATTTTTTTTTCAGTCAACTAATCTCTTTTCCTTTTACCTCTTTTGAACTCACAGCTTTTGTTGTAGATTCACCGGCGGCACAGCTGTTAGTCTCCAAACTTGCTCATAATTCTGTCTTCGTCCACTTTTTTTTTACGCTCTCAGACTTTCTTGCATGTCACATCCAAAGCAGGACAGGTGCATCCGTCAAAGCCTGATCGAAGCGAGCGCTAACGTCAATCATTTCATGGAGCTGAGAGGTGTGAAAAGATGTGCTGTTTCAAGTGGAAAAGATATGATTCACTGCCTGACGCCCCGACGTGACGTGTGATGAGTGTAGATCACAAAATGGAGCTGCAGCTGAGAATCCAATCCACTCTAATTTAGTGAAACTTAAGTGTTGGGAATGGTTATAAAAGAAAAACCCTGTTGACCTGCCAACCATGGCTGAACTTATTCAGCGCCTATAACTGTAACAGAGGCTAAGTAAGCCCGTCTTGGGAGGGATGGTGGTACGCTATCAAACAAAGAGCTACACACCCAGTCAAAAGACAGGGTGACATGGTCAGAGGATTATAAAGTTTTATAAGTATAAAGATTATAAAGACTTTCAGCTCAAACATTGAAAAATGAGATGATTTTAAGTTAAAATGAACAGTTTCTAGAGGGTATGAACTGAAACTTTTCATATACAGGGGTGCTCATTACTTATTTTTTGACATCACTGTGAGCAATTAGGATGTGAGGAGACTTTCAGATGCAACAACTGTTTCTAATGGGAGACAAGCTGGGACTGCAGGCAGACATCTGGACTCTCCTACGACAGGATCAATTGCTATCCATGCTGAATGTATTATTAGCATTGCCTTGCTTAATTATGCAAAGTCTTTGCTGAAAAAGGTATCATCTGTAGCTCCAAAACTGCGACATGTTGTCCTGTCAGACGTTTAAGTTAACCACACAGTTGGCAACTATGCATCCTCATACCATCATGGATGTTTGGTTTTGAATTGTACACTGATAACAAGCTGAGCAGTCCCTCAGACATGACTCTGAAGTGATTTCCACTTCAGAGTCATGTCTGATTTTGATGCAATGTCACGCGAGGACTTGAAGATAACAGCTGTTTACGATTACTTTTTGTCATTGACCTTTTTGTAGAGATTCCTCCAGATTCTTGAAATCTTTTCATGGTAATGAACTGTGGAGGATGAAACCACCAAATTCTGTGAAATTCTGCATCAAGGAACATTAGTCTGGCGTTGTTGAACTATTTGCTCATGCAGTTTCTCACAGAGTGGTGAACCCATAAACTGTATATAGAATGGACGCCGTCTGCCTCCTCGTTGGATGAAGCCACCACGAGAACAGCACCCTCTGGTGACGAGCTGCAGTATAGGTCATAAATCTCGGCAATTCCAGCAATCCCTATGGAGCTGTGGACAAATTTTAGAAATTTATTACACAGAATATAAATTTTCCTCCCCCCCGTTTTTGATGTTGACATGTAGCTACTGTAAGACTGGTTTGTGCTCAAGTCCTCTTTTTTCTGTGCAGCTCCATTTTATAAAGTTATTAGGAGGTTCATGTTTTCTATGATTGACACTTGATACAGCCTATGGGCGTAAAAAGATTGCGGAGCTCACCCGCGGATACGCTGTTTAAGCCAAGAGCCATCACAGCGACTTTCCCGCTGAATGCGTACTACGCTACTGCGCAACTGGTGGTTCCAGGAAGTGGAGAAAATCCTGCAAATATCGATAGCAATTCGGCTTCATATTGGTACAACGACAGGAGGCGGAACCAAGTTGTCCATAGTATCTACAGTCTACGGGTAAACCCCTTCCCCTCTTTACTCCTGAAAGACCCAGACACTCTGAAACACCCTTGTAAAATGAAGTCAGGCTACTTGTCTGTTGCAAATTAATCTTATTAATTGAGAGAGTTGTCTTCTTCTTCTTCCTCCTCCTCTTATATTTCAGCATTAAATAACTTTATATTGTATTTTAATGATTTTTACAGTATCCTAACATTATTGTGGTTGTATAAATCTGTGTTGGGAATGACCCAAATGTCAATCTCATGCATGCAAGTGTCGATTGCGTGTCGTTCCTCCATGGCCTTTGATCATCATCTTCTCCAGTCTTCACATCGGCTTTAGTCCTGTCTGCACAATATCCCTTCTCAGTTTGATACATGAGATTGGATTATTTTGTTATCTGACATTTGTACCAGGGACACATTTTTCTTCCAATAAACTTCTCAGTGAATTCCAATGAATTTTCATAAACTGCCATAAAAAAATCCATGACTTTAAAGGTCTCAATCTGAAGTGGTTTTCTGGTTTTCTGATTGTTCCTTGATGGTGAGGAATGATTTAAAAATTTGAAGGCTAAATTTGCTGGAAAAAAAATAGAGAGAAAGCTGTATTCAAATCTCTGACTCACAATGGCATATAAATGAGAGTACATCAGTATTCAGAAAAAAATAAAAAAAACCACCAGCACACACATACATACACTCAGAACAATCCCCCAAGGGACTTATATTTTTAGTGATGCTATTGGATCAACCTGGCTGGACACTATAATGAGGCGAGGGAGATGGAGGCTGCTTCCTTTCACAGGTCAGCGGCCCGACAAAGCCCAGTGTCCCGGTTTGGAAGCATTGAGCTGTCTGCTGGCCGAGGTCTGTCTGGTCTGCATGTCTGTACGGGACTGATCTGTATTCACCTCCACAGCGCTTTGGCCCTCTTCTGTTTAATATGGACCTGCTGTAGCCCCGCCGCCATCACCTGGCACCGCAGAGTTCATTCTCAGTGTGTGTTTTTATCAGCACCCCTAGGGGCATATGTAATTGCTCGGTGCTGATGAGAACAGCCCCAGCTCAAAGTACCATCTCATATCGCAATTACACCCGTGGAAGTGCAGGGAGAAAACAGAGAAAATAAAGAAACTAGGCGCTGTGGTGTGGCAGGTGAAAGACTGCGGCCTTACCTCCTGCTGCCGAGCCAAGCCGAGCTGATAGAGGAGTAAAAGTCAGCCATCTCCTTGGGGATGAAGAGTTTCTAAGCTGTTAATCCTCGGTCTGTGCATGATTGAGGGGAACATGTGACATTTGAAGTCTTTTATGTTAAAGTTTTCAGGGCTTACGGCTGCAGCGGCGTCGTCTTACCATGACAATAAAGGTGGTAAACTTTCAGAGAGGCTCCCTGTGTCATGTTCAGAGGGGAAATTCCCCCATGTTTTTCTCTCGACTTGAGGAGTACACTAAAAAGGTTCTTCAAAAAGTACTTATCCAGCTTCTGTGAAAAAGCGCGGACTAAATGTTTAGATTCAAAACATGTTTCTGGTTGTTGCCATTAAGAGCAAACTGAACCTCATTTCATGTCTGACAGAAAATCATTCTGACTTTAATTTAAGTTGTAGGAAACGTACAGTAGACTGAAAACAATGACTCTGTTCTGATGTTCTCATCTGTCAGGTGGAGGATGTATGACTTTACAACACAGTCTGGTTCACTTTTATCAAACTTCTCCCTGTCTGTCCCAGTCAAGCCTTTATGAGTCCCCCTCTCTCTCTCTTTCTTCAAGGACCGGCCTCTTCTAAGAGTTTGTCCCTTTCTTTATTATCATCTGAGTGTTGATGTTGGTGTTAACTGTAAGTACAGCTGTAAGCAGTGTTGTAGTCGAGTCAGTAAACCTTGAGTATGGTGTTCAAGCCAAGTCTGTGTCATCAAGGAGGAAGAGGTCCCCATTACCTAAAGATTTACAAGGACGGTGGCTGTTTCACTCCAAAGTACTGGCTGTACGAACCTGAAAGGACTGTGTGGGACCTTTTGACACACATTTCATCAATTAACTTTAGATCTGGGGGTGCTGGTTTCGCCACAGTCCTAGAGCATCGGTCATGACCTATTTTTTATCCTGACAAGGCTTAATGACCTACTGTCCTTATCATTAGGACTTAAGTAGCCTGTTTTTTGAGCCAAGTTCTTGTCTTTCTTTGTGAATTTATTCTTGCAAGAAGGAGAGTCTCACAGCAGCTAGGGCGTTTCTCCTTTTTAAACACTTTCCTACATCATTGTATCTTTCTAACATCTTACATGCATGTTTCCACTGGACAGTAATCATCAACAATACATTTTCACTCATTTCAAACCTCTACTTTCACTGCCCTCAGAGGTGAAGGTTTCACATCTTCTGTTTCTCATAGGAGTGAAAGTAGCTGACCTTCAGTTCTATTACCCAAACAATAACTCTCAGCGGTACAGATAATACAACAGTAACTCAAAGTGGTAGAAGTTATTCACCAGTGTTCTTCCCTAAAAAACAACTGCAAGGTTATATAGAATACATCATACACACAGGAGTTTTTCCACCACAACACTCAATAAAGGCAGTAGCATGTTGTGTTAACACACATTCATGATTACACTCTGGGATCACTGCACCTTAAGATGCCTGCAGCCCACAAACTATTGATGAAAATTATAACTAACTAAACAACTTGGACCCATTGGTTAAAGGGATATTCCGGCATAAAGTTAATTTAGGGTCAAACACACCGTAACACAGAGTTAGACACCCCCTCAAGATGAATGTTGCCGACTGCTTGCCTTTCTAGACAAAACAACTTAAGTAATGACCGCACAATAGCAATACACAGCGGTCTGAGGAGCCATAAGCAAACCTCAACCAAAACGCCACTCTATAGCCACAAATAATACTCAGAACAGCACCTAACTTCATCAACAGTACATATAGGGTCCCAGCCATAGTACTAGCCACCAAACATCTTTTTAACTTTGCCTAATTTCTTTAGCAGAGACTAAACACAACTCACCCACTCTCTTCCAGCAGCCTATTGTTTGTAGCAAGACATCGGGCCAGTCCATTAGGGACTGCTGCGGGGTGGCGCAGCTCAGGGAAGAACATTTATGATAATTTCTTTATCATTTCCTTCAAGTAATAATCACCATATTAACCGTCTTGCACCGCAGATGTGGTAGTTCTTCTGCCTAAGCCTCTCGATTCCAGTTGCATTTCTTAATGAAAAAATGAACATAAATGTTCTTCCTTGAGCTGTGTCACCACGCAGCAGTCCGTAACAGACTGGAGAGGTCTCGCTGCAAACAAGAGTGCTGCAACACTGGCTCTAACATATAATAATAAATGGAAGACAGCAAAGCACTTTTCTTTTTTTGTATGACTGCAAGCTCTCATTACAGCTAAGCACAGACCGTTTTATGTGACTGACAGCTTGAGCACTTTCAAAACTGTGCAGGTTGAATCATCAGGACAAAAACTGTCATTATGTGGTAAGTAAAAAATAATGTACAACGGCAATTTGGCAAGTACTGCTAAAAGAGAAAGCTGAAGTATTTAAAACTTCAGAGCTCTTGGTTACAGAAGTCTGAACTTTTTAAAAAGCAGAACATTCATTGAACACAACAAAATTGTTTTTCGGCTGATGTATGAATCTACATGTGAGAACACATCTAACAAAAATATACGAGATGAGAGAGAAAAGTCAAAACCCTAGTTCAGCTTCAGATAACATGAGGCTTTAAGGGTCTAAGATTCATGAAACAGAGATTCTCCATCCTGAAAGTCATCAGCAGACCTTTGTGTCTGTGATTTCAGCTTGACAACAAACAAAAAACCACCAGGATGCATCTTTTCACCACATTCCTGCAAGAAAACACGGTTAAAAAGAGAGGAGTTGGAACCCAACAATTTGGAGGAAACTGCGTGGTTTTAGCTCAGACTTTAACTGCCTGGTAACCTTGAATTTACCTCCCAAAGCCAACATTTACCCAGTGTTTGGCAGGAAGAAGTTACTGAGTTCATTCCCTGCTTGAAAATATATAAAATTATCATTAAAGGCATCAAATCTCTAATGACTCATCAAAGATGAATGATTCAAAAATAAAACTTAATCTTGTTCATATTTAATTTCTGATGGTGTAAGATCTGGCCTATTTCTCGCTCATAGTTGAAATAAATCTGAGGGCAATATTAGCTTAGGAAGAGTTGACTTCTTTTTCTATTTGATTATAATGGGTGGAGATTTTTCAGGGGCCTCTCTGGGTCTGAAGATACAAGTTTTACAATATAAGCAGAAATTGGGATTTTTATCAATTCCAATAAACACAGGGATGATGACCAAGTACAGTTTTATGAAAAGTTGCCCTTATTTCCTCATGCAATTTCTGCGCAAAGCTAAGTCTCAGAATATAGAGTCACAAGAGACTACCAAACTTATAGCTACATGACTCCATTTTTAAAAGTGTACTCCCAAAAGTGAAGAGCAACTGTACCACAAACAGGGGTGATAGTAGGATAAGGTTCTTGCAGGTACTGTACCGGTAGGCTTTGTACAAGAGGAGCACACCCAAGTTTAACGAGTTGCCGACTCTGATGCAACAGTATCTTCATCTGTGGCAGCTCTTACACAAAAAAATCAAAATTTCTCTGCATTTTGTTTTATTTCTGGGTTAAAGGGATATTCCAGGGTAAAATAAATTTAGGGTCAAAAGCACTGTGACACCGAGTTAGACACCCCTTCAAGAGATGAATGTTGCCGACCGCTTGCTTCTCTAGTTATACCAACTTTAGTAACAACCACAGGATAGCACACAGCGGTCTGAGGAGCCACACACAAACCTCAACCAAAACGCCACTCTATAGCCACAAATAATGCTCAGAACAACACCTAACTTCATCAACAGTACATATATGGTCCTAGCCACAAAACATCTTTTTAACTTCGCCTAATTTCTTTAGCAAAGAGACTAAACACAACTCACCAACTCTCCTCCAGCAGCCTCTTGTTTGTAGCGAGACCTCAGGCCAGTCCATTACGGACTGCTGCGGGGGGACGCAGCTCAAGGAAGAACATTTATGATCATGTCTTCATGGAAATGCAGTCAGACCGAGACGCTAAGGCAGACGAACTTCCGCGTCTGCAGTACAAAATGATTAGCATGGTGACTATTACCTCAAGGAAATGATAAAGAAAAGATCATAAATGTTCTTCCTTGAGCTGCGTCACCCTGCAGCAGTCTGTAATGGACTGGCCAGAGGTCTCCCTACCATAGACTGTATATAATATGGACAACTTGCTTCCGCCTTCTGCCAGTATACGGATTTGAAGCTGAAAAGCTCTCGGTAATTCCGTGTTTTTCTCCACTTCCGGAAACTAACATTGCGCAGTAGCGTTGTACGCCTTCGGCAGGAGAGTCACCAAGAGTCGCTGTGATAACGCTCGGCTCAAACAGTGAATCCCCGGGTGAGCTGCGCAATCTTTGCACACCCATAGGCTGTATCAAGTGTCAATCATAGAAAACATGAACCCCCTAATAACTGTAAAAACGGAGCTACACAGCAGTCCCCGGCGCCTAGGCAACCAGCGTCCAATCAAAAGTGCGCACTGGAGTTTGTTTGCGGAAGCCAATACGACTCACTCGCAAGCAGCGCGGCCCTGTTGGATTACTACGGTTACAGAGGAGAGTCAGACTGACGCGCAGCAACACGGTAAGCAGATTTAGCTCTATACATTGCAGGGGGAAAAGATGGCGTAACGGCTGTAAACTACTGTTTAAATCTTCCCGGTACGGCGTAACGGCTGCGTAGCGGCTTACTTTCACCCTCTGAATGACAAATCCTCACCCTCTCTGAATCTTCTCCAGTATCATTAGTATTACAGGCTGCTAAAGTTACACTCATGTGACAACTGAGAATATGGATGTAGTCACAGTGTTTTAGCTTTGAACAATGTTGCTTTGCACACTGGAAAAGATAATTTAACTGAACTTTTCACAAGCCAAAACAAGCAAAGAGGTGGAGGAGGAAAAGCTACATGTTCATCTGTCAGTCAATACAACTTGTTTAGAAAATCCTCAACCCTCATACACTCAAAGCAGATGAGATGTTAAAGAAATTCATGCTTTGTGCAGTTGTTAAAAAAGACAGAGTAAACTTTTCCAGTTTTCATTGGTATTTTAATATGAGCTCCAAGTGGGTTTCCTTGCTCAATGGAGACACCCCTGAGTTGATTCTGCAAAAGCTGCAGTTTGTTGCTCTTCCAAATCATCCACAAGAGATAATCAGAGTCCTCGCTGGTCTTGATTGCTTTAATAAGTTTTGTAGGTGTAGAGGCCCCAGTGTTATTTTTCAGTCCTTCTCATATTCAGCTACTAGCACAGTAATATAGCATTAGTACTCTGCAACTTCCCACCCCTGCTCCTGTGTGTGCCTGTGTGAGTCAAACACACTGAAGTAGAATTTGGAGTCTTGCTTTCTCCCACACTGTGACAGCTCCTCGCTCCTCTGCTTATGAAAATAAATGCTGACGAGTGTTGAACCGGTTGGGGTGCCAGGGTGTCAGACGGGGAGGAGAGTCGGCTCTCGGGGGGCTGACAAGCCGACATGCCTGCTTTGCATTGAGATGCATGACGCAGGACTCTAGCTCGACACCCTGTCCTGGCCTCTGTGGCCCCCTGGTAGCTGCAGGGGGGATATGGATGGCGGGTGGAGCAGAGCTGAAGCTGGGGCAGCTGAGGCTCACAGCCAAGGCAACACGTCCCCCCATCAGTATTCCACTGTGACAAGTGCTGATGCTGCTTTGATGCTGCAGAACTTCATCCTGCCTTGGTTTTGCTCCATCTTTGCACTTTTCTTCTGACATCTGTGGCTTTCGCTTCCAGGCTGGCTTTGCTTGTATGACTTTTATTTTCTGTGTCTGAATGCTGCTAAATATTTGAAGTGGCCAGCTGCCAGCTGCTTCTATCCAGCTGCCCTTAAAATTTAATAACTTGACCTGTTCTTATATAAGCTTTTCTTTGATTTTCTCCAGACAAAACCTATTATACAACTTATTCATAAGATGTCAGCACCATTCCGTTGAACTTCCTGCCAGTTTCTCGCCTAACTAATGAGCAGTAATGGTAAACAAAAGAATTTAAAATGAAGTCCATGTTCTGGACTAAGGTAATGATAACAAGGGATATTTTGGCGTATAATTAGGTTAGGGTCAAATAATGCTCAAACAGCACCTAACGTCATCAACAGCACATATAGGGTCTCAGCCATAGCACTAGCCACCAAACATCTTTTTAGCTTTGCCTGATTTCTTTAGCAAAGAGACTAAACACAACTCACCTACCCTCTTCCAGCAGCCACTTGTTTGTATGGAGACCTCTGGGCAAGTCCATCGACTGCAGCGGGGTGATGCAGCTCAAGGAAGAACATTTATGATTATTACTTAATCATTTCCTTGAAGCAATAATTATCACATTAATCATTTTGCACTGCGGACGCGGTAGTTCTTCTGCCTTAGTGACTCGGTCTGATTGCATTTCCATGAAGTAATGATCATAAATGTTCTTCCTTGAGCTGCAACACCCCGCTGCAGTCGATGGACTCACCCAGAGTTCTCCGTACAAACAAATGGCTGCTGGAAGAGAGTGGGTGAGTTGTGTTTAGTCTCCTTGCTAAAGAAATCAGGCAAAGTTAAAAAAAAAAATTGTGGCTCGTGCTATGGCTAGGACCCTATATGTACTGTTGATGAAGTTAGGTGCTGTTCTGAGCATTATTTGTGGCTATAGAGTGGCTTTTTGGTTGAGCGCGTGGCTCTGTGTTTTGCTATCGTGTGGTCGTTCCTAAAGTTGATATAACTAGAGAAGCAAGTGGTCAGCAACATTCATCTCTCAATGGGGTGTCTAACTCAGTGTTGCGGTGTGTTTGACCATAAATTAATTTTATGCTGGAATATCCCTTTAAAGTCAGGTTGACTTTGATGGGTCCCGTATAAGGTGACCACACATCCCAGTTCCACCTGGACCACCCTGTTTCTTAGCTCTTTGTCTGAACATAAAACACCCATATGTCCCAGTTCTGAGCAGCACTTGTTCTTATTTTACAGGCTGAAATACCAAAACAATGCACTGTGCTTACAACACTGCTTTGTAAATATAGCAGTTTATGTCATTACCATGGCTGTTAGTGTTTTAAGCAATAGAAAAAATTCCTTGAGCGCGAGCCAAAGTTCAACTCTGATTTGTTTGTACACGTGGTATACAAGCTTGGCGTGCGGCTGTTGCTTAGCAAGCCCAGATCATCATACTGACAGGACCTGCTGTGTTAACATCAGGAGGGCTAGCTGTCATACCAAGAAGGAAGTCAGCATTTTCCAAAGAGCTTCAGAAGACATATAGCTTCCTTCTCCAAAAAACATATATTTTCCAGTCTCTTTGCTCCCTCACTTCGTTTCCTTGCATCTCTCTATGAATCTCTGGCAGGGGGAACTAAGTCGAAAGTGAGGGATGCAACTTAAGGGGAGTGAAACCCTCCTAGTATGTTTTAATTAAGGTAAACATAACTGGGGCAAAACGTTTACATAAAATACAGGATGTAAAAGGTAAATCTATTTAAATCTCCTTTCAGCTGTGTGACGTCATTCACAAGCATTAATATTTAACATAAAAAGCCGACACATCGTTCTGTTATGAGCCAGCTTACATAATCAAGAAACACTCTTATGATGAAACCATTACACAGTCATTACTGAAGTTTTAAATAGAGGACTCACTTGTAACATTAGGTTAAATCCCTACCTTGTGTGCTCTTACTCCGTTTGTGAAAGTAGCTTTAAAAAAAGTTTGGTTGAAAATAAACTTTAGTTAAAAAATAAATGTTATCTCAGAGATAACCTTCCTGCTGCGTTATCATCCTTTGGGTGAGTTGGATAAGATCTTTATTGCTTCACTCATAACACTAATAACGTTAATGCTTCAGCACACAATGAGACAATCTGTCACATGTATGTCTGTTTACCTGTGTGCTAGGATTTCACACAGTGTTATACGGATGAATCCAACAAGAGATAGAGGAGTGGATGCTAGTTTTTAGGTATGATATAAGTAGAATATTGTGTCAGTTTGATATGTTATAATTGATTGGAGTATTCTTTAGAAATTACAGTATTGGAATAAAATCAAGATTAAAAAGAAAATTCTATCAAACAAATTAAAAATGTTGTCTGAGTTTAAACTTAGGGCGAGCTCGCTCAAATTTAGTTCACACAGATTTAAATAAACTCGTCTACATAGTTCTTTAAATCTTTAATTAAAAATAATGTCCAAAAAATCCATTATGACTCGACTTCAGCAGATGTGACACAGAGTGCTCAGTAACTCTCAGCAGCTCTTAAGTACCTTTCAAAATCCTCCAGAATGTCAGCAGCTGTTCGGTGCCTCTAGTGCGACCTGCCTTTATGTTCTCCTTTATAGGTAGCAACAGTTCACCACAATACAAATGCTTTCATTGGACATGTTCATTTTAATGTGTTCATGCACCACAATCCATAAAGGCTTTCCTGATGGCAAAGTACAGGACAGAAAATGCTCTAAATAGAGGGTTCACATCCTCTGACATAAATCTTTGAAAAGACTTTTGTTAAAATGAGCTAAATTGCATGTTTGAGTTGACCCTCTTTGCAGATTCGGTGCCGGTTCTGCTTCTGCTTCTGTTCTACCTTAACTAACCTCCCCTCAAAAAGAAGGAACTATCCTACACAAAGTTAAAAATCACTTTATTTAACATATATTTCAGATTTTATCTTGAATTTCTCTAATTTGGTTTCATTTGAGTTGAGCACGTCTCCAGTCAGTAATTAGCGAACATGTTTTGCGGTTCAGTCTAAACTCAGCTTTTTCAGGTCTGTTTTGTGATGGGGGGAAAATGTTATGCTATGCAGTTTTAGTGTCAGGCTGATAAACATAATCTTGCCGTAACAAATGAAATCAATTTTAATAAACAAGCATATGTCTTGTTTTAGTGCCACTGTGCTGAATTTATTCAGTAATTTTGGAATTTACTGCTTGTCCCCAGCCATATGTTGTCATGCAGTCTGTTCCTACTCACTGCAACCAGGACTATGGACTCTGCTGAGTCGGCCTATTGCCATTATACTCCATTCAAAGTGATAAGTAGCTGTGGGAGACTGCAGAGTTAGGACACACTGCGGTTCACATGCTGTTCTGCTTTGATGTATCATGCACCACTATCCTGTGTCTCTGCATCCATTATACACACATACACACAAACAAAAAAAATGTCCCTTGACTTCACCAGTATTTCCAAGCAAGGTGTTCTTATAGGGCTTGGACATTCATCATAACAGCTAACTTGGACTTGGTGTGGATCTGCATGCAGGGGAGAACGCACGGTTAGGAGGATGCAGCCAAAACAACAGGGTGTGTTTGATTTGCAGAACAGGGTGCACAATAAAAAGCAAAAGCACAGTTGGCTTTTCTACATATTAAACACAGGCTGACTCACACTCTGTTTTCATTTGAAGTGTTTGTGATAAACAGGCTGGTACATTTCTCCGAAAATGCATGTTGGCATTTAGTGTGTTTACACAGGCAGGCTGTGAAAAACTGCACTCAAATAAATAAAACCTTTATCGTTCCACCAACTTGGTTAGCAGTCAGGTGGATCCAGCATTGTAATGGATGTATTAAGTGGCACAAGACTTTCATACAGGAGCCTGTACTATGAAGCAGAATTTACAGTTATGAGTGACTTCAACTCTGGGTTTCAGCACTACAATCACAATTCCTCAAAAGTTGGGACACTGTGTTAAATGATGTTTAAAAAAAGACTGATGGTTTGCAAATAATTTAAACTGGATATACAATTGGAAAAAGTGTGAAGAAAACTAATCAAACTCAATCAAACTAACTGATCAGCACGAAGGTTGCGTGGGTGCCCCGAATCATGATACCTTATCTTTCAATTACAGAAACCAGAATAAAAAGGAGCTCGCCTGGAGGCAAGTGAGTGAGGAGGTCGGATTACCTGGTAAGTTGTAAAACACCTTTGTCTTTCACTTGATTCTGCCAGTTGAATTTACAGGGATTACTGTTGGAATTTTCTGTGACGCGCGAATGAAGCGAGTAAATACTATTCATTCACATGTCTAGATTCGCGCGAATTAAGCGAGTAGATGATTTTACTCGCGCTTGGTGTGAGCACCCCATTAGTGGTTTAAATGGTTTGCAAACTTTTTTTTTTTCTTTTTTTCATCAACATTTTACGCAGCATCTCAACTGTTATTGGATTGTAGCTTTGCACATTTATTTCACTTCTTTCCAGAGGAGATCACTAAGATCATATTTGCCTTAAAACTCGCCTGCATCAGTGTAATTTCTATAGTAAAGATCTTGAAAAGTGGGGATTACACTCAAGCAGTACTTCCTTTTGTTTTCAAACTACCAACCTCTAAACTGAGAGCGAGCCCACTTTCACTCTGAGCCACAACAACCCTTGTAAGACATTACCTGTGTTTTTCTAAAAGTAAGCGTGAAAGTATTTGAGGGAAACTTGTTTTAGTAGCTGATATGTAAAAAAGTAAAATCAAGCTTTAAGTTTTTGTGGGAGGCGAGGAAAGTCTTTCTCAAGTGATGTAACAGGGTGTAAAAGAGAAGTGAACTAATCTGCCCTCTTTAGTCCGCTACTTGTATCCACTTGAGTATTGAGGCCTCGAGCAACAGTTGCCACTTCTAACATAACACATCTTAATCCTGAACCAGACCGTTGAGTTTTAGTGAATTATTGAAGGTTATGTTGACACCTGGGACTCATTTATTCTTTCTATTGCATATAACAGAGGGATAGAGGGAGGCATGTGCCACTTCTCACTTGAGCTTTGTGATCTAAAAAGACAATTCAATCAAATATGTACCCCACATAAGGGCGTATTGTTTACATACAGTACATATATGTGGGGAGAATTTTACAAAGTTTGTTTCTCAGGGATGAAAGTTGGCATTTGTCAGGCATGAAGGAATCCAGGGAGGGTGATTGCCCCCCTTTACTCCTTTTCTGAGTGTACCACTGGGCAGGGGGACTCGGTAAGATGCTTAGTTGAGGCCAGGCTCTACACACAGTAAATTTTCAGTTTTCAATACAAGTTTCTTGTATTCTTACCTGATAAGCAAGGATCAGAAAAGTGTGATTTTTAACGTGAAGAAAAAAAAAGGGAATACAAATAACATCAAAAGTCCAGAGCATCAGTAGGTTTATAAAGATCTCTCACTTCTCCTACATAACAGAGAGAAATTTATAGTTTTAATAAAGTTTACTGCGCTGTGAGGCACACAGTCATAGTGTGTGTGTGTGTGTGTGTGTGTGATGTGTTCAGGGACTGTGAACACCTCAAATATAAACACAGTGACTGCCAGCACAACAGCTTATGAGACAGTCAATTGATGAGGTGAATGAAGTGAAAAAGACTTTTGGGAGTTGTAGTTGAATCGTCAAAAATTAAACAATGCCAACACAGATTACTTTCAGGAGAACCCCGGACATGTAGTACAGAATCAGGGAGATGAACTGTTGCAAATGGGGTCAGCCCTACCTCCTACTTTAGCAGGTTTTTAGAAAGTTCGACCAAAACATCAGCACAACTCATAGTGTACGCAATTATTTAAATATACTGTGTTAGCTGGTGTGAAACATCAAACTGTACAGACTGTGTCAGTCTGAATGTGTTCAACATTTGATGCTCAAAATTATTTAAACCTGAGTCTACAAACATCAGCATCCACTGTGTTCCTTTATTTATTTATTTTTTTATACCTCTCTTACTTCAACTAACTGTCTTTTTGGCCTTTGTTATACTCATAATATTTTCCTATTTAACCTATTAGGCCTTGTATTGATTTTATTGTTTTCTCTCTTGCTCATTTTTTAATCCAATTTATCATTATTTATCATCATTATTATTATTTTGTTATTATTTTATTATCATTATTAATATAGTCTTTGTATGTTTACTGCCCTGTTTTCTGCTTTCAACCCCTCTTTTTTATTACATTTCTTTTTCTTACCTATTTTATGTTTTTATTTTGGTCCTCATGGTCTCATTTTATGTTATAGGGTTCTTGTGTTGTCTGGGTTCCTTATGAAAAATGAAATTAGCCTTCAATTCTGAGGACTTGTTTTAATTGAGCTTTTGTTTTTGTTTGTTAATATTTCCATGTGCTGATGTTCTGTGCTGTATGAGTATTTGTCAAAGCACTTTGTAAACTTCTGTTTTTAAAAGTGCTATAAAAATAAAGTAATAATAATAATAATTATTATTATTATTATTGCTATAATAATAATAATAATAATACCTATAATACTACTACTACTACTACTACTACTACTACTACTGCTACTAATACTACTACTTCTACTTTTACTACTACTACTACTACTACTACTAATAATAATAATAATAATAATAGGAGGAATAATAATAACAACAACAACAACAACAACAACAACAATAATATTAATAATATAATAATAATAATAATAATAATAATAATAATAATAATAATAATAATAATAATTATTATTATTATTATTATTATCATTTTATTACTGTCACTTGTTGGGGTCCTTACTCAAGACTCACCTGTAGATTTAATTAAATGGCCTTACATGCACTCTATATGAATTCAAGTACTCTGTTTTCATGTGGCCCTGTACCTCAGGCTCTATAGGTAGTTTGCACACTCATTAGAAAAATAATCTATAACACTTGATAACCACCCTCACATTTCCTCCCCTAACAGAGCGGTATTATTTTTCCTTTTGACACTGATTAAATTCCCCCACAAACCTAACACAGGTTTATTGGAAAATTAATGTGTGGGAATGAAAACACAAAATGCTCCATAATTACACTGTTAGTTCAATAAAACAGACGACTGAGTGGGCTTTTAGTCACACTTTGAGAGCTACAGATGCCTGTAAGCTTCACTTTGTGTCTTGCTCTTCCACTCCGGAAACTTTCACTGCTTTTTTTTCGGATTTCTTATTTAGCATGTGTTTGATCAAAACAAGAGACTGTTTGTGAAAGGTCAGCTCAGAAATGTCAGACGTATTTGAATTTCTTAGTTCTGCTAAAGAAAACATTGGACTAAATCAAACTCCAGCATGCAAAGGAAATGTTTAGTAGTCAGTTCGACAGCTTAAGGCTGCTCATATTCATCAAAACCATCTAATCACTGTTTTAGATGAATGTATGTGATATATTTCATTATTTTAAGTCCCCCCTACCTAAATTTACTTTTAAATATTTGCTCTAATTGCCTTAAAAAACATCAAAATGAATGACTCAAGTTAATCCATCCATGAAAGCTCAGGTCGATACCTTGTTTTATGGAAAACTGCTGAATATACACTATCATTCTGGGTTACATAACTTGTTTTAAGTTTTATGCCCACTCCCACACACTGACTTTTGAAGTGTGTGCTGTCGATGTAGGCAGAGTCAGCTGGACATTTGGACACAAGTGGCTATACAGACAGATACAGTGAGCTGCAGTGTAAAATTTTAATCAAGAAATTCCTGAATAAAACATTTATTTACTATATCAATCTCTTTTCGACGGTGTTTTACCCCTGCAGACTTGTCAGAGTGTAACACTTTTGGCCGTGTCTACGTTATGACCCCCACAAAACATCCATTATTTACTATATGAATAGACTTTTGACCAAACACATATTTTGGAGTGGTGGATCTCAAATAGAAAGTCCAAGATCGGCGCTAGCTTGCATTAATGTTTAACAGGCAATCCTCATTCCAGAAACCGTCAGACAACATTGATTGTGGTGGGAACATGTTTATTTTATGAGCTTAAAAAAAAGGCTTAAATCTTGAAACATTTCTTTTCCTTCACAAATCATTTGTGTTAAAATCATTCACTTACATGTTAAAGTGTATTCTCTGGCCAACTTTGAATTTGTTGTCTCATTTTATTTCCTTTTTGATAAAGCTCATGTTTAGAGCTGGTTCAAGCCTGGGCCTGCTCTTAGTCATGCAGCTTTTAGACTGCACATTGAGCACCTTTCTGTCCTTCTCTATCTTCTTTCTGTCTGTATAATTAACTTTGAATCACCCTGTCCCATTAGAGTTGCTAATACAAAGTCCCAAGTGCTCCATCATGCCACAGGTTTCTCTTGATCAATGTTGCATAAGTTTTGCTGCCGTGGACCTGCTTTTGCTTTCCAGCCGCTTCAACTATGTGCATCAATCTCACCTCTGACTGTCTCTCTATTTCTGCATCTCCTTCTATCCTCTCTCTGCATGAGTCTAGTTCTGCTTAAGGTTTCTACCTGTAAAAAGGAAGTTTTTCCTCTTCATAGTAACTTGCCAAATACTTTAGTGTCACGCTCATGTGGTTGAAGATGGGATAGGAGTGGGTCTGATCTTAGAAGGTGGGGCTTAATCTGATCACATCTTTCAATAGTCTTTTCTAAACCAGCCCTTTTATCTTGAGATAACACTTGTTGGGATTTGTCACTATTTGATTGATTCTGATTGATTTGCATGATGAGAGTTTGATTTATTATAACATAAAAACTGCAATCTTTAGTCACTAAAACTTTAAGGAAAAGTTAGTTATTCTGAATAATACCAGTCTTCTGAAAACAAAGGACCACAAGAAGCAGCCGATCTGCAGCCCTGAAAGACCTTGAGGGGGTGTAGACTCAGAGGAGGTCAGAGATATACCGAGGTTTGATCCATATAAAGATCTCAAAACTAATCCTTAAATATCAGGCTTTAACATGAACTGTACCACATCACAGAACTTAGATCCTTTTGACTCTCACAACTGAACTACTTATAATACTGGAAGTCTGCTTATGTATTATGTATTGGTTCAGTAAATTAATTAATTCAATTATGTGGAATGTAAGTTGATATTTAAACATCTGATTATCTCAGAACTCCAGCTACACTGTGGAAATGTATAAGGTCCAGTCATGTGTGTATGTTGTTTGTATTGTTCTACTTTTGTTGTTTTGTTTTTGTCTTGTAGGCTGTTGTGAGTTGTTGTGGTTATCGACGTTGTCTTTGTGTTTGTGGCGTGATGTTTTTTTGTCTTTGCACTGCAATGGAGAGCTAATTGTAAATGTAGACTCCAGGAAGAATAGCAATGGCCTCAGCCAAATCTAATGGATATCTAAATAAACGAAATGAAACAACTTTGTAGGTTGTTTTAAGGATTATAAATAGGGTCGGGCATCGTCTGAATTTGAACGATACCCGTTCCCGTTCGATTCCCGTTATGATTCTTCATTCCGATTAGGCCTGTCGCGATAATCAATAAATCGCCTTATCGCTCGATAAATAAAAACAAGGTCGATAACTTTGCCAGCCTCGATAATTGACGTGCGTTTGTTTTCCTCCTCTCTCGCTACCAAACACGCTGGATGAGAGAAGAGGTCTCACTCTGCGCATTGTTCTCGGCACCTGGGGGCGTTGGCTCTACAGCGGAATGAACGGAGTTAGTGAACCCTCCTGTCAGTCATTCAGTGTCTTTGTCACGAGGGGGCTGGCGCGCACAGGCACACAGACACAGACTTTTTGGATACAGTTAGGGCTGCAGCTATCGATTATTTTAGTAATCGAGTACTCTATCGATTAATCTGTCGATTAATCGAGTAATCGGATAAGAAATGTTTTGCTCTCACTGTAATACTTTGCATTGAATCACGTTTGCCTCAGAGTGGACTTAATGCATGGACCGGGTGTTTTCTTTTAAGGTGCTGCAGCATTGACGACGTGCTGTTGTGAAACGCCAACTCCGCCTTACAGTGAACGCACTGCACGGCGTTTTCTTTCCTTTTCAGTGTGTAATGGTCCCACACTTTAGACACTTTCTGCCGTTTCCTCTGCGTGTTATCTCTTTCTTCCTCTCTCTGTCTGTCCTCGTTTCCCTCCATGATTGAACCAAACGCGCCATAGACATAATAAAAGATAGACCCCGCATCGGCCGCTACCACGAATGGGCGCTGTCGAGAAATGCGGCCGCCATCTTGGTCCGGTCATCCGCCTCACTCTGCACCGCTGTTTAACCGGCGGAATGAAGTCTAAGCGCATTAATGAATCATAGTTCGCTCAATACTACGTAATTTTCTTCTCTGCAAACGCCATTCAAAGAGGCATGATAGAGGCCATATTTTTTTTTGGCGTTTTCAAATACTCAGAATGAATAAAATGATATTTTAGAACATGGCAGCAGTGGCTGTATTATAGTATAACAATTAATCAAGGATATATTTAGGTTTAGAGCTAGGTTCCTGCTATGTCTCAATAATTATTAATAACTGGCGGTATTAATAGGCCAATTCAATATATATTGATTTGATTATAATTTTTTATATAGTTTAATTTTATTTATCCATTTGTAGACACACACAAATAATGTCATACAGAAGCACTATTTTAATAACTGGAAAATACACACAAATATATAGCCTACATATCAAAAAGATTTAAACACAAGAACAGCATGACAGGACAGCATCTAAACTACATATCAATTTGCTTGTTGGCTACACAGCACAGAGGAATCACTTGCTGCGAATTTCTCCCTCTAACAGCAATCTCCCACTTCTTCCTCAAGTTTTTGTCCTTAGGAAATCTTCAAAATGAAACAGGAGATCACCACAAAGAAATCTTTAATAAAACAGATAATAAAACAGAGCTCACTTTCTTCCTTTTTCTTTCTATTTTATTTCTTAACGTTTCTTAGAACCTCTCTCAAACAAAAGTTTTTCAATCTAATGCAAATCTGTTGATAATCGACCAAAGTTGCTATTATTGTGAATAAGCTAGCTGTTCGCAAATGCTGTTTCCTTTTTGGAGTTGACCGATAGTCTTCCTCTTTGGCCTACAAATGACTCTACAGTCAAGTGCAATGTTTAAAAAACGTTTAATCATAACTGTGAAAAGTTATTTCTTGAGCCCTGTTCTCTGCTGTCCGCCTGTTGGCACAGGAATACGCCGCACAGTGCTCCGGCATCGCTGAATGAATGAATATGATTGACCGGAGCGTATGGGAAGCTTGACCTGACCAAGATGGCGGCCGCATTTCTCGCTGCGCAGCGCCCCCAGCGGGGTCTACCCTTTTATTATGTCTATGAAACCATAGACATAATAAAAGGATAGATCCGTAGTATTGAGCGAACTATGATTCATTTAATGCGCTCAGACTTCATTCCGCCGGTTAAACAGCGGTGCAGAGTGAGGCGGATGACCGGACCAAGATGGCGGCCGCATTTCTCGACAGCGCCCATTCGTGGTAGCGGCCGATGCGGGGTCTATCTTTTATTATGTCTGTGTATGAAACGCGCGGCAGCGGAAGGAGCGGAAAGAGCACGCTGCTGCGCAACAGAAATAACCGTCCGTGTCAAACATTGTGCGCTGCACATGGTTCCGGATTTAAACGATTCCTCGAGGCATATAATTTGCCTCGAGGAATTTTATTAATCGAGTTACTCGAGTAATCGTTTCAGCCCTAGATACAGTGCTGCAAGTGAGCGTCGTGAGTGAAAAGCAAGCTAACAGAATGAACACGACAGCTTTGGTGTCTAAACCGAACGCAACAGCCCAAGTGTGGGAATATTTCGGCTTTAAACCACTTTTTTTTTCGTCAACCACAAAACTCCACGTGTGTGTGCGCGCGCGCGCGCATGTGTGTCTGTGTGTTGGAGGAGCACAGCAGGCTGATGAGAGCTGTCAGAGCGGACTGAAGCTGCTCCTGTATGTTTAGCGTTTAACTGACTGAGTTTTGCAACTCTGTTCGTCATTTTCGTCTCGTCCCATCAACGTAAACGCACTTTCGTCTCGTCACATTTTAGTCATCTCCGACTTATGTTTAGCTCGTCAACGTTACGTCTTCATCGCGGGAGAAAAGGGAAATATTTTAGTCAACGAAAACAACCAGTGTTGTTCTCGTGTGGAAATTAAAGTTTATCACTTTTGACAGGGTGTACTCGCATTATTATGCCATATAATATCATTATCTATAATTTAAAAAATGGTGTCAATAATATCGTTTATCGGCGATAATTTGTAGCACAATTATCGTCCAGCAAAATTTGTTATCGTGACAGGCCTAATTCCGATTCTTTTAAAAGGCATGATAAAAAAAATGCATACTTTAAATGAGGGCACTATCCAGAGCTCTTTTTGGATTGAATGTCTGAACTTCTCCATTAATTTTTATATTATAGGAAATTTTTATGAACTTTACTATGAATTTCTCTCAGGGCTACTTTCAACCAGTATATAAATATCAATCTTTGTTGTCTATGAAAAAGTACACAGGCTAACGCTAGCTGGATATTAAAGTTGACCCACAATACAGTACAGTTTGTTTGCCGCCTCAATGTTAGCAGAAATCGGATGTAATTTATTGTTTTACTTAGCGGATTCTGACGGGGCACTCACTTATTTCTACTCCATGAATCTGGAGGTGTCTAATCATGTTAGTCGTTCACCCTCCATTACACGAAATACCTATGTTGCAAATATTGCATTGAGATGACGGTTCACTCTTCCTGCTAAAGTTTAGCCAAACTTTGGACCGCCGCCATAGTGCACACACACTCCCTCTTGCTTCTTCTTCATTGATGTTCGGCGGCTATTTCTTCCGGTCGGCAGACTTCGCATAGATGTTTGAGACTCGATGCCCAACCCTAATTATAAAGTTGTGAAAACTAGCGCCCGCGATCTACGTCTATCTTTGTAACACATGTAAAATTAGCCACAGCTAGGCGCTTTAAGCAGAGGCTGCTCAGGGTTTTCACAGACACCTGTATAAGAAATATGAGCAGCTTTTTTCTGGCTGAAATTACGCAGAGCTACTCTATAGGTGTCACAGACTGACATAATGAAATGTGAAGATGAGTCACAGGTCTCAAAGTCAGCTTGTAATATGTTTTATGAACACCTTGCATTTTATGATCAGTTTGATGGAAAGAGGCCTTCACTTCATCAAACATTAATGATTTTATTCTGACGTTGGTAACAATCTCTGTAACAGTGAAATAACTTGTAAATTAACCATGCATGAAGCCTTGGTAGATTTTATCATTCGTGAATCACTTTTGGGAGCAGAGCTAACAGAATCAGACTGCTACTGTGAATATAAGCAAACCACTCTGTGAGTTTTTTTTGACTGTCATTACCTCTGCTAAGCAGGCAGACATAATCTTAATCAGGCCATTTTCTTCTGCAGACATTTGATTTACTATTGCATAAAAATGCAATCTGAAGTCACCGAAGCTGCAGTGAAAACTAAGTAATTCTGCATAATATCAGACTTATAAAAGGAGAACCCTGGAGTGCAGACATTATTAATGTTATGAAGTAGACCTGCGCTTTGTCTGCTGTGAAAAGGTCACAGAATCTTGGTGAGTTTCTAAAATGTTTCCTGAGTTAATTAACAGTCTTCTTTGTATATTTGCTAAGTATACAGTGCAGTCTCAAGAGTCTGGTCAAAAGAAAAACCTGGCTTGTTAGGGGGAATTTTGCATTACAATCTCGGCCCTTTCTGTATTTTTGCATTAATATTTAAACGGTGAGTTTTCTGTGGACTTCTTTTACCGAGACTTGCTAGAAACCGAACTTGTGCAGACTGAACACGAGCAAAGGTGTCAGACATGGTCGTTCCTTCGAAAGACTTTTATTCGGTTCTCCTCCACAGAAAATGCTAATAAAAAGTCAATGTCAGACTTAATACATAATGATATATTTAATATTGAAGTGGAAGCAAAATGGACATTCAGCTGAATATTCACCCCCAGGCTGAATGTAGTTTCAGGGACGGCTCAAGATGAGCGTCAAAGGCAGATTTGAAATGTGTCCATTTGAATGTCAGAGTCCTACAGAGGAGATTTTACAACTGGAAATAATGAGAAACTCAACACATAACAAATGTTGTCATTGGTCTTGTTTCTTTCAGACACTGAAGGACGCTTCTCGTCGCAGTGTAAGGCCACGCTACACAATTTGACAAAGAATCAATGCCACATCCCTGACCAAGCAGGACAAACTGTTCAAACCATAGAAAGAAGTCCTTTGACCAGAGAGGGAGTGCTGATGGGGGAAAAAAAAAGAGAATAAAGATGTGAGAAGCTGACCATGAAGACAGAAAGCACATTTTCAAAAGCAAACTTAAAGAAGAAGCACATTTTGACAGTTTTATATGAGACTCTTTCATCTGTTTCATTGGTGCCACATGAAAAAGAAATCCATTCATAACTGTCAGCGATACAATTAAAAATATATATATAGTATGTCTGCAAATAATGCTATGGGTCCTCATGCAAGTGATGGTAACATTTTTAACAAAAGGTCAAGTGTAGTTTTATGGGTAATCCCATTAAATCTCTCTGTCTGAGGTATTTACGAACGTTCCCAGGTGAAAACGCTTACATAAACATGCCAGACTGGTGGATGGTGATAATGTGTCATTGGCTTTTTATATCAAACTCTAGAAGGAAGGACATTGTGCACATGCTTCTTGAGTGAATGGCAATAATGAGTTATGTCATCACACAGATTGATGTTAAAAGGATACTTCACTCCACTCCATAGCCACAAATAATGCTCAGAACAGCACCTAACTTCATCAACAGTACTTATAGGGTCCTAGCCACAGCATTAGCCACCAAACATCTTTTTAACTTTGCCTAATTTCTTTTGCTAAGAGACTAAACGCAACTCACCTACTCTCTTCCAGCAGCTGCTTGTTTGTACAGCGACCTCAGGTGGGTCTATCACTGAGTGCAGCGGGGTGACGCAGCTCAAGGAAGAACATTTATTATCATTTCTTCATGGAAATGCAATCAGACCGAGATGCCAAGGCAGAAGGCAGTGCAAAATGATTAATATGATGATTATTACTTCAAGGAAATGATGAAGTAATGATCATAAATGTTCTTCCTTAAGCTGCGGCCTCCGCTGCAGTCAGTGATGGACTCACCCGGAGGTCTACATACAAACAAGCGGCTGCTGGAAGAGAGACGATGAGTTGTGTTTGGTCTCTTAACGTATGGCTCCTGACGCCGCTGTGTATTACTATCCTGTGATTGTTACCAAAGTTGGTATAACTAGAGAAGCAAGCGGTTGACAACATTTATCTCTAAATGGGGTATCTAACTCGGTGTTAAGTTGTGTGTTAACTTAAGTGACTTTTAGTATTAACTTCATTATTTAAAACTTGGGGCATGCTGACAATATTGGAAACGATCAAATAGCAGGTGACCTTCTGTGGACAGTTCACAGTTAACCTTTATCTACTTTTTTCCTGCTGATTCAAACGGCTGTAATCTCGACTGAATGTGCATCAGACACTGTTTAGTCTCCGTCATTATCTGTGGCTCTCTTTTGGAGTCATCTTACACCCAGGGTCTGGCAGGTAGACACCTCTTTACTTTCACCAACTTAAATCTTCATGTTTTATTAAAGTCACTAATCACAAAGCTCCTTTGTGACATAGACTCCCCTGAATCGTTGCCGCAGATGAAAACCTGCCTCGCTCCAGCAGCTACAACCCTTAATATCAGCCTCACCATTATTATCACAGTTAGTGCTAATGTTGATTCTTAAAACAAATTGACTCCAACTGCTTTAATTGGTACTATAATTTCTCTCCCAATTTTCAACTTCATTGCCACGAACGCTTCTGTTAGAACAGTTTACTTTAACTGCCATACTCAGACCAGTCTATTATCATTATTTTGCAGTTCTTGTAAATAATACTCAAACTTTGTCCATTGTCATTTGCACTGTTAGTCTGCAAGAGGGGCTGCTTTTGATTTTGGTCTCTCTCCCCTTCTCTTAATCCTCTTTTCAGTCCATAAATCTGGTTCTGTTCAAGGTTTCTGCCAAAAAAAGGAGTTTGTCTTTGTCACGTTAAGTTGTTAATTGCTGCAAAGTGTTTTTGCTTATAGTAGATTAAGGCCCCGTTTATACGTACCCGATTATTTTTAAAAACAGAGACATTATCCATCGTTTGAACCCTTCAAATGGAGAATTCGCCCCTGAACAGACGCTTTTTAAAAACTCCAGAGTGGAGATTTTGGAAAACTCTCTTCGTACGTTTGTATTTAAACAGAGAAAAACAGAGAAAAATGGAGATTTGGGTAGCCGACGGCAGATTGTGCGCAGAAAAGAAGGAGGGGACGTTGTTGCTGTTACTGCTACTTTGCTGGATTCTGATCTGCTAACGTGGGCTTGAGCTTCTCGCTCCACTGCCACCCACGTTTGATATGCTCTTGACGGCATTTATACACAGGTTAGTGTAAACAAAAACTTTTCTCAAAACGTAGTGGTGTGCATGCAGATTTTTTTGTAACCAAAGAGGGTTAAATGTCTGTTAATGAAAATAGCAGGGCACGTGTAAACGTAGTCTAAGACGGAATAAGAATTGGTTTTATAATGCTATCTCAAACTCAGTCTTATCTTCTTTGTGAATAATGAAACAAATGGTTTAGTAAGGACTTTTTTCTTTTTGTACAGTGTTTCTGTTGTGATAAGAGATTGATTGATGTTGCTGTAGTGAAAGGAAAGACTGGACAACATTCGAATTTGGGGGGGGGGGCGCTGGATGACAAGGACAAGAACAACACTGTAGTAAAATGTAAGCTGTACCTGGTGGGCAATTGGAAGACAGATGCCAGTAGTGCTACAGCTCTGAAACAGCAACGACTAGCTTTTAGTTCTGCTTTGGGGAGGATAAAAGCCAACACAAAGATTCTACTTGCTTCCAAGTGCTGTTCACACCCTGCCAGGGAACTGCAAGAACTATTGGCGCCTGCACATGCTACCTGAGGAGAAACTAAAAGCAGCTATTTGGGCATTTAGAGAAGAGAAGGCTATGGTCTCGCTGTCTATTTGAGCTTTTAAGTGCTCTAATCAGGTGGCAACCTCCATTCTTGCAAAATGAAGCCAACACAGAAGTGCTGGAAACTGAAGTTCCCCAAATGCCTTCTTGTGGCTGGCTGCAGAGGCAACAGAAACTATGTACACACTAAACCAAACAGTTTGTTTTTAGAGCAGAAATAAACTAATTTTATAGCCTGGTTCAAAACTCTGAATCGCTCAGGGCTTCTGTGGCACCCATTGTGGTGGAATAGATTTTTTTGGAACCTGATTGTTTCGAAGTTATTGAGGTTACAGGGTTGGCAAATCAGCGGCATGACTGATTTGATTGACAGGCAGGCACAATGTAAGTATTTGCAAATAGGCTAAAGGCCCGCCTCTGAAAGTTAGGTTGAGTCCGCATAGTGCTGCGTTCCAGTTACCTCGGAAGTCGGAGCTGGGAATGACGTTACACTCGAGTCAACAGCGTTTCAGTTAACAAGTCGGAAAACCAAGATGGACGCCACAGTTACCTGTTGTTAGCTGTTGTTTACAACTGTCAGCTGTCATTAGCTGTCGTCAGTTGTTGTTAGCGGTTGTCGGCAGTTGTTGGTTGTTGTTAGCTATACCAGTTGCAAACATCACATAACAGAGTATTTTACTCTTATAAACACCATAGCACCGTGTTCACAGTTAGACATTGAGCAGTACAACATATACCACTTATCTAATTTCACAAAAACAAAACAGAAGTGCTAATAAATAATACATTACAAAAACTTTCACTGTTACCCTTTACTGTTGATGCACTGCGCTGCTATCTTGAATTATGACGTTGTTGTCAAGTCGGGGTTGGTGAGGATCGTCTGACTTTCCTTGACGGAAATCCGACTTCAGGGGGGCATTCCCAATGAATTTTGACTCGAAGCTCGGAAATTCTGACATCCGAGTACTGGAATGCAGCATACGGCTTCGAAACTCTGGGTGACGTCACTGACACTATATTACCTTTTATAATCATACAGTCTATGACTCTTACACATTACTTTTGTTTTTAAGTTACACAAGAGAGAAATAAGCTACTATCAAATGGCAGTGATCTGCTGCTGTAACGCTTTAAGAAGTAATGTTACCCAACAGTGTTCATCAAAACAATATAATACATATACAATCCACAAGAGGAGATACTTTACCCTTTTACAATAGTGAAATAAAAGTCTAAGGCTGTACAATCAGAGCTGATACACTGACCACAGTTAACTTACCAAACTGTACATTCCTACAATCTCGCAACCTCGGGCATTTGCATCGTTTCAACACACCCACACTACTCCCCGACAACAGGTGCATGCACAACTGCTCTGAATGCCCAGTGCTTGCATAACGGAGGATACCATATCTAGTTGTGGGCTGTAATAGCTCCGAAAAATCAGCAACTGAAAGGCATTAGAAAGGAAAGGTTTATGTAGAGTTCAGTGTATCAGTTCAGGTTTGTCAAAAGCAAATCTTTGTCGACTCTTTAAAAGAAAAATCCCCAGGGTGCAGGAGGAAAGCAAATTCAGTGTGATTGTTTTGGCAAATGGTGGATTAAAGTGAGACCACCTTAAAATGAAAAACAGGCAGTGTTTATACTCAAATGCAAGCAAATCTAATCCGTGCGAGACTATTCATCAGTAACGAAGGAAAACAAAGCCTGGCTGCCTCGCTGCCTGATGAATTATGAAACAGCTTAGACCTCACGTTGACCTGTGACTTATCTAGCGAGCTGCTTGTATACAGAACATATTGTGGATAATAAAAGCGGTGCTAAAGGCCTTACACAAGGTTTGCATGGAAAAAAAGTGCTACTGCAGCAGCCAGGCATCTGCTCGCTGAAAAGCTTCCTCTGCATCCCTTCATTTACCTTTCCACTCATATTAAATCATGCCCCATGTAGCACGACAACCAAAACAACTGCAGTGCCGGACTTGTGTTGGGGTGACATCAGCTGTTTCATAGAAAACCAGAGCACAGAGTTCCCCTATAAGCTGTGGAGAGAAACATCTTTATGCCTGAGGGAGGCGGCTTTCATTAGTGTTAATGGACTTTGCAACCCTACAGCATTGTTTTTTTGAAATAATACTGTTAGAGGGATTTCTTTTGGCCACACAGATCTAAAGGTGAAAATCTGATATCAAGACAGACCTATTTAATGTCATACTTTATTCATATCAGGACACTTTTTTGAGAGAAACTGATCATTTTTCACATAAAAATATCACAGATATTAAGAAAGACTCAAATTTTGCAAAAGCTAAGTGATTAATTTATGGATGACGACCTCAGAAGTGTTGGTGTTAATGTCAGTATCATAGACTGTATATAGAATGGACGTTGTCTGCCTCCTCGCTGGGTGAAGCCACTGTGAGAACAGCACCCTCCGGTGACGGGCTGCAGTACAGGTCATAAATTCCGCCTCATCCAGCCATCCTTATGGAGCTGTGGACAAACTTAAGAAATTTATTACACAGATCATACATTTTTCTCTTCTCCCTGCTTGCGATGTTGACATGTAGTTATGATAAGACTGGTTTGTGCTCAAGTCCTCTTTTTTCGGAGGACTCCGAAGCTCCTCCGAAGCGATTTTAAAAGTTATGAAGGGGTTCGCGTTTTCAATGATTGACACTTGATACAGCCTACAGGCGTACAAAGATTGCGTAGCTCACTCGGGGGATACGCTGTTTGAGCCGAGTGTCATCACAGCAACTCTGCAGTTCTCCCGCTGAATGCATACAACACTACTGCACGATGTTGGTTTCGGGAAGTGGAGAAAAATCGCAGAATAACCAAGAGCTTTTCAGCTTTAAATCTGTATACTGGCGGAAGGTGGAACCAAGTTGTCCATACAGTCTATGGTTGGTGTCTACATTTACAGCACACTAGCCAGGCAAGAATACAGTGTACTTACCTAGCAGACACTGGTATAATGGTGTAATCGGTGACCCTGTAAACTGTTGCCTTTTAGCCTAAAACGACGACAACCACATCGGCATTGACAGAAATTTAACATTGCATACTGTTACTTCTTAAATTGTAACACTTGTGGTTTTGCCATTGTAATTTAACGCTTAAATCTGGTGGTAAGATGCTAAATCTAACCATCATTCCTAGATTATCAAGGTTTGTACAGTTTACGACCTGGAACAAGTAATAATTCATGAAAGCAATACCTTACTGCTGTGGGGATACGGTCTATTGGAGGTGAATGAGGTTGCAGTGGCTGGACTATAGTGACAAACTGATGGAGCAAAAAGGAGAACAGATTTAAATCTACAGGTGTCAGATTCAGTATGGACACAATTACTTGCATTTCCACTGTCTTAAGTCAAAAGTCGGGAAAGGTACCCAAGTAACCATCGAGCATCATTCTCCACTTCTTCACTGTCACACATCCATAAAGGTAAACATGCCTTTAAATTTGATTGAAAAATAGTATTTTTAAATTAGTTTGCACTGAAGTAAACTGAATAGTTTTTAGCTTGTTTTTTCTTTCCTAATCTGATGGTTTCAAGCGAATCAGCTGGATGAAATTGATACAATGCCCCTTTTAAAAACCGGGTCTTTAAAGCCTGTAAAAGAAAATTGATGCCTCCGTGCAGATGTAATTGATTTGTGCTTTTACTGCTGCTGTTTGCCTGATGATGATCACAAACAGGAGCTCTGGGCTTAACACCTTTATAGTTTTCAGCTTTATTACCGGTGACACAGCTGACATGAAATACAGCCATATTAATACTGGCAAATTAACTTGTTATATAACACGTAATATAAGCACTTTATGAGTGAGCTGTTAACGTAAGCACAGAGGAAGTTATTAGATCTGAAGGGCATGTGGAGCGCTATATCACTGACACCAATACATCATGCTCCCCCAATGGTTTAAAAATTCACATTGAATTATTACAGCCAGGCAAATGAAGCAAGCTCACAATATGCCCCCCACTACTATTCTCCAAGAAATAAATATCTCCCAGACACAAGTTAAAAGCCCGAAGGCTACAAAATCAATATTTCATAGGCAGGAGGTGATAAAGAGTCCTGATCCAGCTCTTCCTGTCTCTGAAGCAGCCAGCAGTCCAGGAGTGAGCAGCAGGATGGCTTCACGCCATCTCAAGCCACAGCCAAGAGGATTTGGGCCACTGCACAAATTTAACAGGTATAGGAAAGAGCTGGCTGCACTTCACCCTGCTGTGGGCTGATAATTTTGGAAATAAAGGACCGCTACAGAGTGCATGTGGATCTATTTATCCTAAGTCTTTCAAAAGTGTTGCCATGCCACTTTGGAGTGACCCTGGGGAGAATGAGAGGGCAGGGGATAAAAGTATCATGCACCAGCTTGGTCATTAAGTAACTTTTACGGCTGATTATCACAATAAATTTGACTATACTTCAAATTAATACCAAGAACTGGGATTCAAGATTCACGGTGGTTCAGGCCTGATTTATACCGTGTGTCTGGATAAGTGTATAAATGTGGTGGTGAAATGTTAACAAGGAATGTAGGACACAACTGTCTGGAAAGTGTCAAAGTCTCCTCCTCCCACAGACAGAGGTTTATTTTAGAGAGCATGATTCCAACAGCACATATAAAACACAATTAACACCCTTCTGACATGTCGACTTAGGGTAGAAATGTGGAAACTTGGTAAAAGAAGAGTATGTGTTTGACTTGTACTGAATTGCAGTAGATTAGACAGTTAATCTGCATGTTATGGCAAAGTGATGTGTATTTATGCGTATATGTTGTCGTTGGGAGTGAGGTGTGATGTGTGATGTGGCCTGTCAAACGTTGTCGACCATTTCCCGCAGGTGCAATTGAAAGAAAAAAGCCCTCTTTGGTCAGGGAATTGGCTTGTGGCTCTGCCTGTCACTGTGTGGGAGTGTAAGTGAGCACGGAGTATAAGCTGTTTGCAGACCCAGACTGCTAACATGCGAGAGACTCTTCTGACTGGCAGGAACAGCTGATCAGCCGTCTTCAAACCACAAAGTCCTGTCCAGTTATTTTTTGTTTTTAAATGTCATTTTTGTAGCTCAAATGTAGACTGTATGGGTATAACATCTGAAGCCGATGCAAAGGTGTTTTAAACTCATACTCTCTATAACGGCCGGCAGAGGATGGCTCTGGTCGCAAAGAGGAGTCTTATTGAATTTTAATGGACCAGAAAATGTCTTTACATCCAACTTGATGTGTCATTAAGCAAACATTTTCCTGTATGGTCTGAGTAGCTTTAGCATAGACTGTGTAAAAGATGGACATAACCCCAAACTTGGAAACGCTGGCTCAGCCTAACCTTTGGTCGACCTATCACAAGGTAAAGAAGTACCAACAGCTACAGTGTGCCGCTCTCCTAACTATGCAAAAATATTCCTAACTCTTGGTTTTAGTTTCTTTAAAATTAATGGATTATAAAAATTTCACAATGTACATGAATAGATACAGAATCTATTCTGACCAAGCCAGTCTGTAAGCATGTTTCTTTCTGCTTTAAAAAGATGCATTTTAATGTGTTATGGATTTTTCATATCATTTTGTCCACACACAGTCCTCTCTGTTCATTTGTTAGTTTTGTGATTTTATCTGATTGCACATAGCATCGATGTAAAGGCAGAAAAGCCCACTCTGCCTTTACCACCAACCTATAGATGTTGCAAACATCACTGTGAGTTCTGCTGCATCTCTCTTATTATGTCCCAGCACCCTCCCCCAACCTGTTCTGACAGAGGGACAGAGGGAATGCAACTTGGGAAATATTGGGGAAGACTATCCAAAATTCACCCAAAATGTTCACATTTTTATACGAGAGTGTGGACCAAATACCCATGACTTAGTTTTATGTGATCTAAAGCTAAAAACATTAGTAAACAGTATTTGGATGCTGATTTACTGAAATGAGACTGGCTAAAACCAACTTTACAACAGCCTAAGGGACGAAAATCAGAGGTAGGCATCATTTATTAGAAGTTCAGGGCTCTCAAGTCTCACGCATTTGGCGTGTGACACACACATTCCCACCCGTTCACACGCTCACATGCCACACATTGTATTTCTCACGCATTTAAATTACCACGGTGACGTACACCAAGTTGCACCTCTTAAACAATGGAACAGGTAGGAATCAAGTGAGTTCCCCCAAGAGTTCAGAAGCTGCGTGCCACGCGCAAGTCAATCAAATAAAGTACATCTACCGAACAGCCAATCAAAAAGCAGTATTGCTGCTCCAAGCTTAGTTCAAAACTTGAGAGCCTTGAAAGTTTACCAACCCTGTGTTTATTGATTTATTTATTTTTCACATTTATGAAATAGACTGAAATTCGTATAGGTGCCTTTTTGTGTTAACCAACTGTAAACAAGACCATCAGCTACACGATTGGCAATTTTTGTACTGTTGTTTTTTATGCCTGAAAACTGGTATAAAGGGGTTGGTGTTGGTCAGGCAGCTGTTTTCCAACCTTTTTTTTTATGATTTCTGCTCCATTGATGATAATTGACAAATTTGAACATCAAAGTTTCTGGGTTTGATGTTTTGTCAAAAATTACCGCTCAAACATGAAGAGGACAACATATGCAAAGACTGGTTTGACCACAGGGGGAGCCAATATCGACACAAACCCAAAGTTCCTTACAGGAGCTTTAATGTGTTAAAGCAAGGTCTGAATTCTTATTTCTTAGGTAAACAAAATGATTGAAGGTCACTGGTGTCAAATAGTGTCATGAAATATTTCTTAATTTTTCACATGGTGGACTTGAAGTCATGTAAAGTGAAAATAAAAACATTAAAGAAAACAGATTTCAACAAAAGTTAGAGGGCAGGAAACCTTTTCATTCAAGTTGATGTCCAGAATAAAAGTAAATAAAAAAGTAGTTTTGTTAATTAATGGATGGATCAACACACGGTAAGCTCTTATAAGAAATTATACAAATATGTACAGGAAGTGAGGGGACAAAAAGGGAAACCAACTTCTCCACAGGTGAATTTCATAAAAAGAGAGAAGGGAGGGGGCAAAATCAAGTTATGTAAGGCAGGGGTTCAGCCCAGGACCCCTGAAATAATACAGGCAGAGACTGTCAACCCTTACTGTCCCTTGAGGTTTACATTGCAGACTGCTGCTCACACACACTAATCGGTCTATGCTAAATTAACATTAGAACAAAACAAAAGAATGAAGCAGTAATTGAAGAAAGACTGGGAGCAGAATACAATTAATCTCATGTTTAATACTGAGTGAAGATGAGAAATCAAATAAGCAGATGCACAGGTGATGTCTGTGTTAATGACATTCACCTGGCTTAAAGCCTGGAATACTTAATTTAGGAGGTCTGCTGAAAATTAGCTCCACATTATTGGTGTGTTTCTTGTGCGGCTGTGAAATGACCTGCTGAAACCGACGCTGCTGGTCGCCTGTCATGACCTCAGGGGTCACATAGCCATACAGAAAAACAGAAACTGATGATCTTTTTATTAAAGGCATGGTTATCTCTATGGATCAACAAGTTTTTCACAATATTGGACAAAATATGTGATTTAGACAATTTAAGTTTTAATTTAGTAGGGAGGACATCTCAGGACATGTTCTGGAGTTTTTAAGGTTCTTAAAGGGATAGTTTGTTTTTTTATGTGTGGTTGTGCGAAGGTATTGTTAACAGTAAGGGAGAGTGGGGTAAGTTGAGCCACCCCTTGTTTCTTGGAAATGGTAAAAGAAATTGATCATGTGACCAACTATTTAGGAGATGGGCATCAATTCATGGAGTCTGTGAAGGTTAGAAGAAGGTTATGATGAAATAAATTCAGTTTAAAAAAAAAAGGTCTCTCAAAATATTTATGTTGTTAAAATTTGACTTAAAAAATGTGTAAAAAAAAAATCAACAAAAAAATATTTCAATGTCAAAAAATATAGTGCCAAACAGACTGACTCAACATCCAGGTTATCTGGGAGAAGCAATCCATTCCTCAATTTTCCACTGGGGTCGGTGCCACATGACCAATCTGGCGTTATTTGATTGGCTGGACGATGGATGATTGAGCCAGGAGTCGATTGCTCTCCCTGGTTACCTGGATTTTGAGTCCGTCTGTTTGACACTGAATTTTTTGACACTGAATTATTTGACACTGAATTTTTTTTTAAAGTTGAATTTTCACTAAACAAATCCTTTGAGAGACTTTTTTTTTACACTGAATTATTTCATCATTGTGAAAAAACATGTATCAGAAATAAAAATGCATTCTTGAAATTCAATAGTTTCGAAATTCAAAGTCTGATTTTGATGCAAAAAAAATTCAGCTTTAAGAATTCAAAATCAGATGGCACTGATTTACTCCCATAGTTATATAACCAACAAAGATTTCACAAGTTGACAGAGAGCTGATAAAAATAAACTTCTATCAAGCTTTAACTCAGCTCTGTTTGCAAACATTTTATCATCAATGTGAGTTGGTGTAAGAGTTGTGAATTAAATGAAAAGCTGAATAGTACCTTTTTAAAGCCTGACAGGTATTACTGAGGAAAAATTGTTCCCACATGCTGTGACAGCGTGGTTTAATACTGCCTGTCCAAGCGTGTGTATCCATGCCTGAGATTTCCCTCCTTGCCACATGGAGGCGCCGCAGACTCGCAATCCCGCGCCCCACTTTCTCGCTTGACAGTGCAAAAAGTAGCGGAGCTGTTACAGGAAAAAGGGGGGGCTCTCTTTTTTTGAACGCTTTAGCTTGAGATCAGATGCTCCCTGTGCGGGCTGCGAGGGAGCAGAGAAGCAGACAGGCAGGCAGCGCTTCTGCAGAGGGATCCGGCGATGAATGGGAGCTGAGCGCACAACTTCTCTCCAGTCCTGCTTCTTCTTCCACTGCTGCTGCTGCTGCTGCTGCTGGAGTTTGCTTTAGGATTTGCTTCTTGAGACAATAAACGAGCTGGACTTTACTTCTTCTGTCAACATGTATTCAGCAGCTTTGCTACTGATGCTGGCCGTCAGGATCTGCGCAGACAGCATGGAGGGACCAACAGGTAAAAGAAACGAAATGTGTGAGTGACTGCACATTTTACGCACCTGTACACCCCTCACAAACCGAGCTGCTGCCTTAAAGTTGACTGTCATGAGACAAAGTCGCTGTTTCTCTACATGTCTGTACTTAACGCTGGATCAGGGCTGTGTTTCGCTCTTTTGGGCTCGAGCAACTTCAGAAGTTGCCTCTGAGTGTGTTAAAATTCGTCCTTGCTGCAGTTAGCGGTTTGAACTTTCCCCATTGTGCACACGGTGAAACATAAATATTCCAGTAGGCATGAAATGTGAAATTTCCTGTATCCTCTTGAGAATAATCATGCCATCATTTCATTACACGACTCAGTGGCAGCCTATTGGTGAATCTCCTCTAAGGGCATCCCCTCTGAAGATTAAATCTGCAAAGTTAAACAAAAAAAGTTAAAAAAAAAAAGGGAAAGCGGAGGCATTATTATGCATTAAATTCTCCCTCGCTGCTCTCTCACTCCATCTCTCTTTATTTGTGTCATTCAGCATCATGACTGTTATGTTTTCAGCGCTCAGGATTTAATACACGCCGGCACTATCCTCTGCACTACTGTGTCATGAAAATCCTAAATGACATCCTTGTGTTTCATGATCCATATCTGAATCATAGTTGAGATTGCTGCTGATGTACGAGCTGCTAACTTGTCTGTATGTTAATGGGATTGATCGAGCATAATCAGTTGCTGATTCAGGGGGATAAAGTGGTCCACTTCGAGGATGTAAGTTGCAAAATCAGCCATTAGAGGCAAAGTCATCTTGGACAAATCCTAAGGAGAGTTTTTTTTTTTGTTTTGTTCAAGTGGAGATGAATAAGTAATGCTAATGTTGTGCTGTGAATAGAAGCACTTGGCAGCTGATCCAAATATCCTCTGTGTATAACTCAAATACAGTTTTTAGAGTCTGCTCAGAGAGGAAAACTGAGATTTTTCAGCTGTAATACCTGAAATCCACTGAGCCGGTATGAGACAGGAGTTCAAACCCTTTTCAGTTTGCCTGTGGCGACTTTAACATTTGAACCACTGAAGCAGTTTTTTTTTTTTTTGAAGATTTCCCAGGCCTCTGAACTTTGTCTTTTCAGGAACGTTGAGAAATATACTAGAAGGGAAAAAAAAATGTCTCTCAAGTCAGAGTCAAGTACAAGTGCAGCTCAGGAATGCTCTGCGACCGGTAGCTGCAGCGACGATATATAAATACTCTGGTGCACGAGTATCAGTTACAACAGCCACCAGAAGCAGTTGCTGAACAGACGTGCGTTGAGCCACTCCTTGCTCTCTAGGATCAAGTTGGAGTTGCGTTGGCATGGTTCAATGAAACAAGCCAACAGCCTTATGAGATTACAAAGAACAACAGAGAGGACTGTCTCACCATCAGCTGGCACTCTGACAATTTATTCACCGGAATGAATTCAGTTCTCGGGCACTATGGGCACTTGAGGGAAATGACTTGCACACAGGTCAACACAAAGCTGGTGCCAGCTGCTTGCGTCTCGTATATTTTCATAGCACCCAGCATCATTCGAGAATAGCAAGGTGGCGTCTGGTGACCGGTCAGATTTTTATTTATTCACTCCTAATTCAGGACATCGTTTCATGTGAGGTTCATGTGAGGCTGCTTTCACTTCATCGTTTGTATGTGACAGCTAAAGGCCTGTTTCAAACTGTTATTTCATCACTCAGCAGTAGTTCATCTATATTTTTTCGTACAGTATAAGCAAGAATTTGTCATAAAAATACCCAGGTGTTATATTTTAAAGTCTCCTTTAGTCTAATTAAAGTTGATAACTCAAGTCATCTCATTTTTAAATCGTGTAAAATAAATAACAATCAAGTCGCTACTTAATTTCCTTGTCTGTCAACTTGTCAAAGTTATTGATCGAACCGTTCCAGCTCTCACTGGCAGCAAAGGTTTCATCATCTACATTTAGGCCTGCCCCTGTCGCTTAATTAATCGATTGATCAAAAGAAAGTGGCTCGGTTTCAGAGAAGTTTCTTTTTTAGGGCATGAGAGACAGCTGGCAGACAGGACATGAGGGTAGTAGAGAGTGGGGGAAGAGGGTTGGAGCCAAAAGTCAAACCAGCAGCCACTGGGTTGAAGATGATAGACTTTTTATATCCCAAACAGACATTTTTTAAAACAAATATATATAAAAAAATAGCTAGAACCAAATGCTTAAAAATGCAATTTTGCTATGTTTGGTCATTTTAGCGTGAAGAGTCAGAGCTTTGAAACATTAATTGACCAGAAGGAGTCATTTTATGGCAGTGATGTGGTCTCTGGTGGGGATTTGTGTCTTGAGCTGACTACATACCGTCACTCTAGCTAGTGGACACTAGATTTACAGGTCTGTTTAGCTAATTATCAATACTTTAATCAATATAGCTTGGACACGCTGGTCTTATATTGTGTCTAAGCATTAGTACTGTCAACATCAGCCTCGTTACAAACCAGTTTCTCATTGTTGAAGTGTTTGCCAATCAAAAAAGAGAGCAAAAGACAGAGACTGACACCTCCTCTTATGCAAATTTTGGACATGTACTGTGCGTTTGATAGATTCAGGTCACTTGTTGCTACTCTGTGTTTCAGACCTGTTTGTATTTACAAGGTTTTGGATCTTCAGAGAGCGAGGGGTATCTTATAGCAGGATCTACAGCTGTTGCAGTTTCCGCCAACAGGTTGTTTCATGCAGCTTTAAAGTGATGTAGTGCAGCTGTCGCTTTGCATTTCTGTTATACAAAAGCAATTCTCCGGTATCAAAGCGGACTCCCATTGTGTGGCTTCACATGGAGGTCTTTTACCTCAGCTCCATAGTTTCACCTCAAGAATGTGTGATTGTTGAGGCGAGGTGAAGCCTGCCGTGTCGTACAACTGGCCCCCCCTGTTAGCTGGGGCTCCAAGGACTCGGAGCAAAGAGGTAATTTAATCCTGAAATGAAACCACGTGAGCGAACCCCAACACTGAGTGGCGCTGACATGCAGCTCCAAACACTCTGGGACGGAGTTTAGTTGGAAAAGACCACACTGAAATAGGCGCTGACAAGCAAGCAGCACTTTCACGGGTATGTTGTTGAGAGAATGAGAAGGTGTGTATCAGTGTGGATCCAGATCTGTGTTAATCCAACAGAAAATAGCCTGACACACATGGCTCTCCTGGGGCAAATGTGGAGGCTGTTAATGGAGAAAATGGAGCGTATGCTCACACAAAAGGCAATGATGAAATGTGGTTGTTCTGGAGGAAATAACACAAGATTCCTTAATGGAACAATGGCGGATTGCATAATGGCTACACGGTGTTCAAGAAATGAGAACACTCTGTAATTATAGCTCATGATAATGAGGTGGCGAAGAAACAAGGGCGGTCTTCCCAACGTTTAAAAAAAGGGAGTAAAATCACTAAATCTGTGGGTATAAGCCAGTCCACATTGTTTACTGGACAGCTACAAGCCCACAGAGCTGAGGGACTCACATTCAGAAGCAACAAACCGAACAACCAGGCCTGTAATTGTGCCTTTGGCTGAGGAAAAATGGATGCAATTTAGCTTGAAATGGATAAAAATGACCAATTTGTGATGATTAAGTGCAGCCCACGTTACACTCCTCACCTGTCTGAAACAGCGTTAGATGAATTGCATATTACCAGCACTCTCTGGAGCCTATTTTCCTTCAGTTTAAATGGAGCAGTCAAACATTAAACGTATGAACACAATCAAACAGCCAAAGCAGACAGACTGGCAGTGAAGGGGTAATGCCAGTGAAATGGTCTGGCTGAGGTGAAACGAATTAGGCATTTTCTCACCTCTCTTCCTCTGCTTGGTGTCTCAGAAAATGTTAATTGCTTTTTCTGTTCGTCTCTTGTGTCCTAACTCTGTTCTCCTTGCAGAGTTTCACTTGTACAGTGGCTAAAACAAACTTGTAAAGGTGTTCAACAGATTGATAATCTTACTGTTAATCATCTGCTGAAGAGTTTAGTCTACAGTTTAGTATCGGCCGATATCCATCCAATTCTGATACAGAAAAGCTGAGTTACCTTTTGTTTTAACCTGAAGTTTTACCACTGCCCCTCGGGACGTTTACTGCGCAGGTATTGCAAACGGCCGTCAACTTTGTAGGCTTGTAGGAGGTATTGTGATAAAGTTCAAGATAGCAGACCCCTTTGCTCACTCCATTTCAAAACAATGTGGGCATCTGCTCAGCGTGTTTACCTGTGGATGCCACTCACGGCAGATAGCATGGAGTTAGACTAAATAGATCAGCCTCTATGTATTGTAGCCTTTAGTATTGGCCGATACCGATGTTGATCCGATATTGGCACAAAATTGTAAATGACAAGTTTTGCACTCAGCTGCAATGTCATTTTTGGACTTTTACTAAAAATACTGCCACACTGCCGACATTACTCCTGCTCCTTAGTACGTTGTTTGTACCTTAGTACACACTGTTGTTGTGATCACGTGAATGCTGCATGCTGGATTTGAATGCCACCAGATAGAGGTGCCGGAGCGGAGTCTGGAATGGACTGCTGATATCTGAAATTTTAGATGCAGGCCGATATTCGTCCGATATACGTTTTTTTTTTTTTTGCTGATATTGGACCGATATTCGATATCAATATTGTATCAGGACATTCCTATGTGCCGTATAATGTAAAGTTAGAGTCACAGCATATGAAAAAGAAGAAAAGGCGTACTGTCTTATTGTTTGGGCCAGTCTGTGAACCAAACGGTGAGATTTGTGAGCTGTATGCACCTTCTGTGATCAGCCTGTGACAGTCGGTATCACCTAACAGATGTTCAAGGCTGGCTCTTAATGATGTTATTTCTAAATCATTCAAACCGCTGATTGACAATGCTGCATATTAGGGATGCATGACATGGGCTAAAAAATTTATCACGGTAAGTTTTGCCATTCAGGCGACGACGACAAAAGTCCCAGTTAAAAAGAAGAGAAACCCACAAACATTGTTCTTGGATGGCACTTACCAGTTGGCATAGTCCAATAAGATACTGAGTGGTTGGTTATGGATAAAACTCGTGACATCAAACAAGTCTGAAATGTGAAAAAACTTTCAAGATTTGTTGGAAACTCTTATTGCACTGACTGAACAGCAGCAGCAGATCCACTGTCCGATGTCAGGCGTACCTGATTGCAATCATCTAAGCCTCAATCTTCACAACCTTTGACCATGTCTGTTATTCTGCTCTGTGTGGGATTAGGCTGTGAGTCTGCTGTTTGCGCTTACATCATCAACTTGTGTTTTTCCCATTTACCATGAGATAGCAAAAATTATCGTGGAGGATTTTTCTGACAATAAATCGTGAACAATTTATCGCCCATCTCTACTGCATATACAAGCCTCTTTTGACCTTAGTATATCATCCCACAGACATATCTATCAAACTTAGCGTTCACAGATCAGGTCCGAGTGTCTCATGGTCTCAGGACTTTTTCCTTTTTTTTCCATTTCTGTCACAGATTCCTCATGTTCTTGTTTAGCCGGGCTTATTCTTTCTGCCAGATGTTGGTCATTCATAGTGATTGCAATCAGACCATCTCTGACCATTATCCTCTTATGCAATATGTTTATGACGCTAATCTAATGGTGCTGCTGTTGCTCTGCGTGCCTGTCACCACCATGCGTTGTTAATGGAGCTGACAGTTCTGCCAGACTGCCTTGGCCTGGACCCACGAGGCGTCTTTGTCAGGAGAAGAACCAGGACGGGCGTCGCCTCTCCAGGTGTTAGGAATGTGTTGTTTTTTTTCCCCCACCTTCACATCAACGAGAAATAAATTTGGAGCAGATGGAGTTGTGCCAGCAGGCATCACGCTGCCTGTCAAGCTGATCGCTAAACATGTTGAGACAATAAAGTTAATTTGTTCACTTCTAGGCGTCCTCTTGTGTTGGTGAATGACGACGTTGGAAGGCAATTTGGAGCACTTTAAAGGAAGCTGCTGGGTTTGTGATTGCTGTTGCTCACTCCTCCTTCGGTGACTCATTTCATTGCTTACAAGGCTTTTATTTCACAGAGCTCTGTAATGATCTGCTGCACTGAACGCCTCATGAAATCTCTGAAATAGTTGAGGAGGAAAAAATCACAAAGCATGAACTCCTCAGCTTGTTGAGAATCGGCTGCTGGCAGAGTTTGGATGCCGGAATTCGCCGTGTGGCGCAGGTATGCAGAGGGATGCTATCATTGTAGGGTATCACAGGATGGACTCTGCAGGAACAGAGGCCAGAGAGTTCAAGGGAACAAAAAAAAAACAGACTTTTCAGGTGGAGATCCATCGACCAGGGCTTGCTTTTTGGAAAATTTCTAAAAGCTCCAAGTGCGGTACTCTAACCCCTTCCTAAGAGCTCACAGACTACCTTCGATCATGTCTAAAATTGTCTATGGAGAATGAGAGTGAGGATGGTGCCTTGAAAGCAGCAGGTTGCCTGATTGCAGTGAAGTCATCGCCCAGACAACAATATCTGTCTCTTGAAAACCTCACCACCGGTCATGTCAGAAAAATGGCTCCTAATTCCTCGAACAGAAAGGAAATATCGCTCCACCAGAGAAGAACGCTTTTCTTGTCAGATCTGATAGAATGAACCCGGACTATTTCACCTTCAAACACTTTGACATTTCTATGCGGCCTTACAGTCGGTGGTGATGTGCGTGAGTTCACGAGCCGTTTTTGTTGTTGTTGTTGATGCTGTGGTGGAGTCAATCGACTTTCCTTCACTGAGAACACTGCAGCTGTCTCAGTTATATATATATTTTAAAAAAAGAGTTATTCTAAGAGGGATTTCGAGGATGAAAAACAGTCACTGTAAAAGTTCTATTTCTGCTCTATTTCAAGTTTATGGTCATAAGCACAAACATCACACAGAGATACTTAGTAATTCACTTTCAGTCGATCGACTCACAAGTCAGAAACTTACCCCCCTGAGCACCGAGACGTGTTTTCATGAAGAAAACTGTTTTTCAAGGACAGCACGCGGTGAGTTTGTCTTTTTCAATCTGCAATTATAATGTTAAGCTGATTTATCGGCGGTGCTGTTTTGTAAACAGTCCAGTGCCTCAGAAAAGATGCTGCCAAATGTCCCTGATAAAGAAAAGTGGAGATTTTTTTTCATTTTTTTTATGCCACTAAAGAGAGACTTTCCTGTTTATAATGGTGTCTGGTAGGGGTGGGAGAAAAAATCGATACAGTATAGTATCGCGATATTTTGTCTGGTGATATATCGTATCATCTCATTTATCAAGTATCGATTTTTCAGATTAATTGCTCATATGACGTCAAATCTATGATAATGGAAAAATAAAATCAACTGTTTGTCCAATGAGGTTGTCAGAGGCGACATCATAGAGCAGGAGAAAGTTAGTACAACAAATATACATAAGGTTTGTAAGATGTGCGACATGAAAATAAAATACAGCGTAAATAAGAAAAACATTAAGAAAAGACAAATGCTAAATTAGCTAAACAGTTGAAAAAATTGTATTAATTGCAATATATTGTATCACAATACTCACTGTATTGCAAAATGTTAAAAATCGCAATAATATTGTTTGGTGGCCCAAGTATCGTGAAAATATCGTATCGTGGAGCCACTAGTGATTCCCAACCCTTGTGTCTGGTGTCTGTGTGTATTCAGTTTTATTAGTATGTCCACTGCATTTTTCTCTCTTATCATTTGAGTACGTGTAACTATGAATTCACAAATATAGTAAATGATACATATTGATAATAAAGAGTTAAACAAAGTGAAGAGAGTTCATAACAACAGTATGCTAACAGCTCACAGTCAGGTCCTTTAAACAGCTTTACTTCTCAACCAACCCAGAAAAGTTTTCAAAAGTCAGACCAGTTACTATTGCACATGGACTTCAGCCCCTGTATACAGGGTTTGGTTTGAGTGCTAGGCCATCAGCGCCCCATGGCAGTGTCATTTCTATGCTTGTCACTTTAACAGTTCCTTGGTCCACCACATTCTCTGCCTGTTTGTGCAAAGAAAACCATGAAAACTGAATATGAGAGCATTACGTTGGAGTCAGAGCTGATAAACGTTGAGCAGAAGGAAATCATTCTGCAACTAATGTGGAAAAAAAGAGAAAGGAGAGCAGACATCAGTGGAGATGGGATGTATGGATGCCGGATAGGCAGAATTTGGGGTACTAAACGGCGTGTGGAAAATAGGAAATTTCCAATTTCTATTTTGTTTGGACATAGAATTTCTTTTTGAGGAGGTACATGTCAGGCTAGAAGCAATCTTCAGGGCTATGTGGACTTATGGTATATGTTTTGGCGTAGATTCAAATGTGTGTATGAGAACACTTTATTGTGAGACATGGCATACTTACAGAAAATACCAGAAACATATCATTATTAAGAAAATGAAATAAGAAAAGTGCTTTGTTGTGCAAGTATACATGGTAAGGACCACCTCTGCCCTATTCAGAGCCAGAAAAAGACATGTATCATACAAGTTCACCTCAGGATGACAGGAAATGGCAAATTTCTTGCATGATTCCCAGTTTGACGTTATTTAGGAGCAGAAAAATCTGGAGTTATCACTATTAATGTCAAGTTTTCTATAGGTTTCAAAGGACGCCTTACAAAGCCCTGCAAAGAGGAAGTAGACGAAGCAGGTGTAGGGAATGGGGGCATAAGAGGGCTCTTGTTCAAAGCCCTGCGATGCACTCAACATCACAGATTGATGAAAGATAACAGTGCTGAGGGTTGGAGGGAGGATTTTTTTTTCATCCTGGGGTATAGGAAAAATTGCTTTAAGCACACAGACATGGCAGCTGAGATTGACGATATGGGAACCTGTTTGTTCTAGCTGAAACTGTGTGCTTGCATCAGGGTTGAGTTGGACACAGTAATGACGAGATATACAGGAGCATGGCCGTCTTCTTACGGTGGTAAAGTCCACTCCTGCCCTCACTCTGTCAGATTCCTCGCAGCTGCCATTACCTCCCGGATTTGTCACCGCCGCTGACAGCCGGGCCGTGAATAATCTTTATGAATATTCCTCTATCGCCCCTGCTGTTTAGCCCACGGTGTGTTTACACTCTGCGGCTGAACCAATTGTCCAAGCTATTCCCCGGCCATGAAACCTGTGGTCGAACCTGTCACAGCTGATGACAGGATGATGTGAGTCACGGCGCTGGCATCCGACAGGAAACTTGCGCTGCAGCCGGAGACGACGACCGCACTGCATATTCAAGAGCAAGGTCAGAGATCAGCCGCAAGATGATTTTTGCGGTGGTGCTGTCAGCAAGTGTCACTTCAGATTGAGATGACATCAAGGACCGAACTGTGGGAATAGCATCTCTTTCACCTTCTTCCCTCTCCGTTGAAAGAACCACTCGATGCCAAAAGCTATTTCTCCTCAGCTCTGCCACCTCTTTTTTATCTCCCTGACTCTTTCCTCCCGGGCTCCCATGCTCAGTCCCTCGTGTTATTAATGTAGAGGACCCTGCTGATAAACTGGAGTTGGATTAACCGTCAAACTACAAACTTCTGACATCTTCCCCCTTCACTTTTCAGAGATACCAAAAAAAAAGTGAAGAATTCAGTGATACGGAGCAAGACCTTGGGTGTGAAGGTCCCTGGGTGGCTGTAGATATTACTCTTTAAAAAGTAGCCGTTTAAAGTTATCAAACCTGTGCGCCTCACTGTGTCCCAGTGGTGCACAAGAGATATTAAAAGTTGAGGGGGAAACTTGTTGAAAAAAAAAGAAAAAAAGTCAAGATATTAAATAAATAAAATGACAAGTCCCTCCACGAAGCGAACAAGGGCACTGCGGCAGCACCTGCTCACCCCTGTCAAGGTTAGCAGTGACCCTCCTGTGCACAGCAGGGGAGGTTCTGCAGCATGAGCAGCAACACCTGCGTGTCTCTGCTATCACTGCGGGGCATCTTCATCACCGCCCTCTTCTCTTCCCCTCTTGTAAGTAAATCTGGATCAGTGCCACTTTTTTTTTTGACTCAGTGCTGCCCTTTTCTGGGAGATCCGACTATGTAACAGTAAACACAAAGTGTCAGATCTCCAGAGTGCAGGCTTAAAAAAAGGAAAATAGAGGGTGGGGGGGTGATGAGTAATACTCCTCTTCCATCAGCGACTGCTCCAGAGGTGCTTTTGAACACACATCCCTCAAGCTTGTTTGTGCACAACAGGATCTGTTGAGCTGTCTTGTTAAAAAAGACAGGAACCATTTAAATAAGTGACTAGAGGAGCGGTGATCTATTCTTTTCTCTACTGATACCAATGAAGTATCCCTCATTTACAAATACTGATTGCTGGGTAAGAAAACACTAAATACCCATTCATTTGTCAGCTGAAACTGTGTTTTTTTTCAGTGATCGACGTGGGTGTAAAATGTTAAACCACGCTCTTGTTTTTGTACATTTGATGAAATACAACAAGCCGATAATTCAGCAGAACACTAAAAGAAAGAAAACTACTGAATATTTTATCACTGTTGGCCTTCCCTGCTGTTGGCTCCTTGATTTCTGTCCAGCCGTCGTTAATCAATAAAATTTATGTTCTGAGTTAGAAAAGAGTTAGGTTCAATTCAATCATATAGTTTAAACCTAATAAATGTAATTTAAATGTAAATGTGTAACTTTAAGTTTGTGTCAAGTTTGGCGCCCCCTGTGGACAAAGTAGTCATTACTTATTTACATATCTAAATTGTGTCTTCAGACTAAAAATGTTTTATGTTGAAATTGTAAAATTAGGATTTTGTCTGTATTTGCTCAGCTTACACCTACCCCCTTGCACCAGTTTAAGGCACTGAAAATAATGAAAAACAATGTCAGTGTTGTTGCTAAGTCTTGTCTTGTCTGCTTTTGTTTTTCATATCAAGGAGTCAATGTGAATTTCAGACTATTTCATAAACAAAAAACTCCCCACAGGAGCCTCAGTAATTGATGAAATAGAAAAATTAAGATAAAGGCACAGGACTCAAAATTAACCTTTCCACTACCTAATCAAAATCCATCAATGGCAAGGCTACCACCACTGTCTGAAGACGTGATTTAAATTTTTATCTTCATGCCTCATGCTGGCAGGTATCTGCCGGTGCCAGTTATTTCAACATGTCATTAACCAGCCTGATTTATTGGACTACTTCAGTTGGTGTTATTATAGAGTTGGAAAGTTTAGATTAAGGTACAAAGTCTTGACTATTTTCACCAATCAACAGATCTGAATGCATTTATTAGTTTGCATACCAGTCATTTCTTACTGGTCCCATTAGCGTTACTTTTTCAACCATATTTCTTGTTAGTTGGGCTAGAAACATTGATTTCGACCACTGGCCACTCTATGAATCTCTGAGAGGACATTTAAATCTTTCCTTGGTATTGAACAGGCTACACACACAGAGGCTGAAAGACACACACATGCAAAAACAGGACCCTGTGGACATGCACTGGAAGAGTGACCCAAGCATTTGGGGGTTTGGTGCCATGCTCAAGTGAACTGGCACCTCTCCAGCTACCAACCCAATTTCCAAACTTGGTCTGCTCTGGGACTTTAACCAGCAATCCTCCATTTCTCTACCCGTGTCCCTGGGGATGAGCTCCTGCTGCCCAGGTTTTTCTTTTTTTGACATGCAGCTACTTCTGTTTGAGTTTTAACTGGTTTTAATAACTGGACTATTGGTCCCAAAAGAGGAGACCTCAGTCTTAATAATTAATTTGGCTGCCCTTTATAAATTATTCACTAAAACTAAAACTGGGCTAATACAGAGTTTCAGTTTTCTTGCAGCCCATCTTGACAACCTTTGTCCACTGGGGAGTGTCAAAGAGTTCGTTTCTTTTTTTTTTTATTTAAACACAGTATTTTATAAAACTTCTAAAACTATTTAAACATGCGGTACTTGTTCATTCTTTCTTAAAATTTGTTAAGTTGGTGTACATGAAGCTGACTTAAAGAGTTCAGCTACGTCGATCATTGTCACAGTGTTCATGAGATTGGCAGCATTATCAAAACATCTAATGCGATTTAAAAAAAAAAAGCATTTCGCATGATTTTCTTCCAAATTGAATTATATAACTATGCCAATTCACTTCAAACTTTTACTGCATTAATTTTAATGTAGTGTGTTATAAAATGGGTTGTATCAGAGGAGGAATTTAAGATCTGTACCAACACTTCCACAAAGTGCGCTCACAACTTTACACCATTAGTCCCAATTGTGATCACTGTTATCAGGAAAAACTGCAAATCTGCAAAGGGATGTGTGAAAAACATTTCCCAGAAGTGTGGTTCAGTTTAGCTTGAAATCAGACCCTTTAACTCTGGCAGTGGTGATTCCAACTTAGCCCCTTTGTTTCTTGACCCATCTGTCTTTTATTAGTACTTTTATTATTTTGAAGTACTCTCTCTTTCTAAGTTTGATCTTTCATCTCGTACCTTCCAATAGGGGTGAACAATATGGCAAAAATATATCACTTTTTCAATCTTTTTTATATTCATTTTCAGTACTTACTAGTCACTAACCTGTACAAACAAACTAATTTCTTTATTTAGAAAATATAGTTCTCAAAGAAAAACGAATTATAAATGATTTAGCATTTTTTTTTGACAAATTTTGTCTTTTTGTGCCAAAAAAAGACAAGTTGGAAGTACAACTGACATTAAACAAGATATTCTCTGGTAAACACAGCCTCAGACTTTATTGCTTTACACAAATATTAACATTAGTTTGAAAATGATAACAACTCTTATTAAAGGCGCTCTTGCTTTCGAACAGCTAGCTTATTTAGCTAGCTTATCAGTCCGTTTACTTAATTTTGTTTATGAGGCAGGACTCAGTGTATCACTGTTCACCTCAATATGAAATATCTGGTAAATTAATGACTACAGAGATTTAAAGCAACATCATTCACATGCTAATATAATGATATTCTTGTTAGAGGAGGAAGGTAGGGTAACTCAGACCTAACTGCTCCGTCTTTAGTGGATCACTTATCACAAAACACTGAGAACTCACAGTACTTTCAGACTCAATGTTTACAGCTCACTGATAGTGAATTCACTGCCATTTGTTTAGCCTGCAGCCTGTATTAGAGGTCTGTTTCATCTGTATGAGCACACAGCTGCGTCTGATGACAACAAAATGTGTGGATCGTCCCTGGATTTGCAGATTACAAACATGTTGTAATTCTTCATGATAAAACATGATCATACAACATACCCCTACATTTCTGCGCAACTTCTAAGGACAGACCACCTCGGCCATGATTCAGACGATGGCTTGATTTTAGTTGTTTTTAAGATTCAGCATCCCCTGGGTCAGTATCCGCTGTGTTTTCCTTTGAAACCCTGTCTTCATCTGCAGCAAGTACAGGAGTGTCAGCCTCTGTGGCCTTTGAACCCAGACAGATAAACCTAAAGATTACATTCATGAGCGAGAGGCAGGGGGATGTTGTGCTGCATGGGAATGAGCGAGCTCCAGCATCTTTGCATTCACAGAGGAGCCTGTTAGCCCAGCCAGAATGATTGGACGTATATACCTGTAAGATCCTTATTCTGTTTTATGAGATGTACCTCTGCCGGCGCCTGGAGCGTGATGCTGTGGATTTTATAAGCTTGCCTTACAGGAGGCTCTGAATCATTGATTTAATAGGAAGAAACCTCAGGCCAGGTGCAGCTTTTTCAGGTGAAGGAAGAGAGAAAAAAGCAAAGAGTGAAGGAAGTTGAGGAGGGGAGTATGAGGAGTCCAAGAGGGGGGTCAGGAGATTATTGATTACATCTGTGGAAGCTGTTGAAAAGCAGCATGGAAATCAGCTGGTGGTCGGCTTTCTTTCTGTGGCTCGACTCCACGGCAACGACTTTCATCTTCCCTCCTCTGTCTGATCCAGCCGGCCCGCCTGGAGTTGAAGCAACTCTGAAAAAGGGGAGGCGTCGCCAGATCGGCCACCAAACATGTGTGTCCCTCTGTCCTCCTGGCCCACACCCCTAATCTTAGCATCAATGGAGTGTGAGCAGATGGCACCCTGGCCGGGGTCACTGAGCCTGTACACAATAATAATAGGCTAAGAGAGGATGATGAGGCTGGCCCAGACACCGGAGGGATGATGCACAAATGACCTGAGCAGACATAAAAAAAACAGATCTACTTTGTTTGTCCTTGCATACGGCTGTAGTTGACATATGTTGTTTGTGAGCCGGTTGGAGCAGACTCTCTTGTATGTTGACCTAGAAAAGTGATGAGAACAGCGGAAACTTGCCATCAAAAGGCTGCGGTTGAGTTTCATTTTGAAGTTCTTTGCTGGTTTTAATGTATTATAAAACTAAAGGAAAGTCTCTGCATACAGGAGGAGGAGCACCGGCTTGGGATGCTGTGATAAATCTAGGTTACTCACAGAGTCAAGCGAAGATGCAGCCCATCTTTTAGCGTCGGATTTACTACTGACAGTTCATAGAGGATAGCTTTAAAGTTCATGCCATTAAGGGAGAAGAAAAACAATAAATGTTCAGAAGAAGAATCAACCACAGCACATTTTTAGGCGGTGAGCTTTTAAGGAATATTCCGGCGTAAAATTAACTTGGGGTCAAACACACTGTAACACTGAGTTAGACACCCGTCGAGAGATGAATGCCGACCGCTTGCTTCTCTAGTTGTACCAATTTTGGTAACGACCGCACAACAGCATTACACAGCAGTCTGAGGAGCCACACACAAACCTTAACCAAAACGCCACTCTATAGCCACAAATAATGCTCAGAACAGCACCTAACTTCATCAACAGTACATATAGGGTCCCAGCCACAGCACTAGCCACCAAACATCTTTCAACTTTGCCTAATTTCTTTAGCAAAGAGACTAAACACAACTCACCTACTCTCTTCCAGCAGCCGCTTGTTTGAGACTTCGGGCCAGTCCATTACGGACTACTGCGGGGTGGCGCAGCTCAAGGAAGAACATTTATGATCGTGTGTTTGACCCTAAATTAACTTTACGGCGGAATATTCCTTTAATTCCAGCACTTACAATTTTTTTATGGTGGAAACACTCCCACAATGTTGATTATTGTGTTTTGTCCAAAGTGCAAGAATCATCTTTGCAGAAGTTGACAAATACATTCAAACCATAGACTGCTATAATACAAGCCTCCGTGAGAACAGCACCCTCTGGTGGCAGGCTGCAGTATAGGTCATAAATCCTGCCTTCTTGAGTAATCCCTATATGGACAAACTTCAGAAATTTATTACACAGAACTATAATTTGGGATGTTGACATGTAGTTATTGTTAGATCGGTTTGTGCTCAAGTCCTCTGTTTAGTTATTTTGCTTATTTTCTATGATTGACACTTCATACAGCCTATGGATATATGAAGATTGCACAGCTCATTCGGGGGATATGCAGTTTGAGCAGAGCGTCATCACAGCGACTGTCCCGCCAAATGCGTACAATGCTGCTGCGCAAGTGGTGGTTCCAGGAATTGGAGGAAATCCCAGAAATACTGAGAGCAATTTGGCCTCGAGTTCGTATAATGATGAGACAGGAGGCGGAGCCACATATTCCATAGTATATACAGTGTACGATTGAGACCTATGAAGACTGTTCATCTTGTGCTCGATGTAACGACCTGCATGACGTTTTTCAATGTTTTTCAGGTTAGCACTCCAAAACCTACAAATGTAATCTCTTCATTTAAAGGACATATCTGTAAATCATTGTGTCCTTGGTGTCTTTTGAAGAAACTGAGTGGGGAGGTTATGTAATGTGCACGATTTAAAGGGTATTGAGAAATAACAGTTAAATGAAAAGCCCAGATTTATCACATAGTTACGCTGACACATTGAAAAATTTTCCTTTTTCTTTTCTTTATCAGCAAACCTTGAAACTCAATAGTCTGTAAAAGAAACACTGTTTTTATTCCTATTACCATAATACTGTATCATTTTTCCTAAAGCTGCAAAAAGGCTCCCAATAAGAGCCGATAACTGAGTTCAACTAACTTTATTGTCTCTGAATAAAAGTTGTGAGCTGTTCAGGTTTCCTAGGGGCAGTTTTTCAGGTCTGCTGATTTATTTTACCTGCAAGGCTTTGGAGGTGCATAAAGCAAGGTGCTGTCAGCATAACTGCTAAAAAGAAACAGTGCACTCATAGATAATGTGGCCCACAGGAAACATTTATGTAAAAATGTCAAACCTTTGGGAGACGGAAGGAAAAGGCTGAGCTTTAACCTTCCAGCTAGAGGGTTGAACAGGTTCCTGACTCAGCTACCAGAGGAAGGTCATTTTTATTCTTTTGTGTTTTAAATGTGGCGCATTTCACCTTGTTTTTTTACTGTTTTTTTTCCCCCTGATCATGCGCTCAAAGTAGGGAACTAAATAGACAGGAGCCGCTTACTTCAGAGGGGTTCAAGGAGGGTGAGAGAAACCCTAAAGTTGTTAACAAGATGGAGGAATTCATATGTAGAACAATGCGTGACATGTTTGTCATTGTCATTCCTAAGGGACAGTTTGCACATAAATTGCTTCAGCCTCAATCCACGCCGCCACGCCCACACAGTTCTGCAGCGCATCCCAGACAGCTCTAATCATATGCGCACGAAAGTAGGCTACGCATTGTCTTCATTTCTGCACATTCACCCCCCCTTCCTTCACTCTCATCCCCCTCTACCATTCGCCAAACCCTGTCACCCACTTTCTGCCAGGACGGTTGTTAATTAAACCTGCCAATCATACACACAGAGAGAAGAAAGGAGGTGGTAGTGGAGGAGAGAGTTTCTTTACTTCCCAGAAAGTGATTTACGGTCAGGCTTACTTTATGGTAATAAAACCAGTCACATCTTTATTGCAGCTAAGGACGGTAACAGTTGACTTGTCCCCACTCAGTTTACGCATGGGTGCATTTAGCGAGGGTGGAGCAATTAATATAGGAGGCAGATTAGGGATCCTGTCCAGAGTGACAGCTGTTTTTCTCCTCTGTCTTCAGAGGAAGGAGGGGAGGTTGAGTTATGTACCACAGCCTGACCGCAGACTTTAAGAAGTGGATCACAGGTTTTAAAAGTAATGCCAAGGTGAAATTGCTTTAGACAAACAATCCTTAATGGCCAGATGGGGTTTCCTCCAGTGGCTGCAGACAGATGTCTGATTTAATGTTTTTTTATGAGTTTCAGATCTGTATGCTACAACCTTAATGTCTGTTTTTGATGCAGTATTGTTTGAGGGTGCAAAGATCGCAGCTATCCACTGTGAGTTTGCAGCCTTGTCCCTTTTTGTACGGAGATTTCTTCAGATCTTTAGCCTGATGTGACCAGACCTGGTAGAGTTTTGAAGCCTGTTGATGATGGTCGACATTAGGGCTGGACGATAAACCGAAAATGTACTGATACCAAAATTTACAACAATAACCGACGTCATTTTGCCCATGTCAGTATATTTGGTGTCAAAAAAAGAAATAAACAAAAGTTGGTTTTGGATGTGTGTAGGTAGGATATGGTCTCATGTTCCTTTAAGACGCTGTCCTACGTCATAGACGTGACTCCACCCCATCCAGTCTGTAACAAAGAGGGAAAGACAAAGTCAAGGTGAACTGCTCAATATATCATGATATTGATTTGAGGCCATATCGCCCAGCCCTAGTCGACGAAATGCTGACTCAACTGAACATTCGGTTAACCTATCAGAGGCGCTACTTTAGCCTCCTTGCAAATGTCTACAGGTGCCTGCCTGTGAGTCAAGTCAGCTGTGTCTTGGACTTGCTGATCTTGTACCTTAATAGATGATACCTTTGAAATGAAGTTAAAGGTGCTGTGGGAGCCCTAAGGTGCCAAGACCAAAACTGTTTTTTTAAACTAGGCTGTAAATTGGTTTATTTTGCTCTTCAAAGGACTTCTCTGGTTCAGTGTGTATGTAGTCTACGGTGCGTTTGCAGCCAGCCTCAAGCAGGGGGACTCTTGGAACTGCAGTTGTTAGCATCAGCTTCAGTTTGCCAGGTTACCAGCTTCCCTGAATCTTTGAATGATATTATGAAAACTGCAGATACTAGTGTGCTTTTATACTCAGGAACCTCATTCATGAAGAGATGTTTCTCCAGGTTCCCTTTTTTTTTTTTTTTTTTTTAAGCATTTTAAAACTTTTTCAGTGTTTTGTTGCACTACCCTAATTTTTTTTAGACATGTTAAAGGCTTCAGTTTCAGCATGTAGATGTGTTTTTTTTAACGGAACAATAGAATTTTTCTGTTTCAATTCAATCTGTTCTCAATTATAGGGCTTAAATGATTTAAAAACTATCAGAATCTGTTTTCAATTGACGTTTCATACCAATTTCTTGACATAAAGGGGGCACATAACATAGTAAGCACACATCAGTTGTCATATTTCCTCCTTAATCACTTTTCAGAAAATAATCCTAGCAGCGTCTCTTCTTTCTGAGAGCGCTGAGTAAGAGTCTTCCTCTTACTCTGCTGAGGAACATTTACTGATGCACAATAGAAAGTAGCCTTACCTGCAGATGCAGATCTACTCGAGCCGTCTCCTCCAACGTGCCACAAAGATCCAGTCCGGAAAACAGAACATTCATGTCTTTTAATATTTTTACATGGCTATTTTTAAAATACTTAATAACAGTAGCTGGATTGCTGCTAAGCAGTGTTCCATTGTTCTGTGAAGCGTAATGACAATAAAGCTTCTTCTTCTTCTTCTTCTTCTTCAATTCAGTTTTATGTCTCCATTGCTAGTTTGAAGTTTCCCGAGGTTTCAATGGTAAAATAGACAATAACAAAGGAAATGCCTTCAGCTGTGGAGGTCTTCTAACACTGACACCAAATCCAGAGACCTGACTCACAATATTGTAGCTTATGTTTTTTTAGGTAATGTACAATCAGTTTTTGCTAATGACTTACAGTTCTGTGGACTGCAGGACCCTGACTCCAGCTGACCTCTACCTTCTGCTGGTGTAAGATAAGACCCAGTGGCTTGAGGGCATTTTGTCTGTGCAGTTCACCAGAGGGCACCGGGACTGTTTTCTCCATCCAAACTCTGCAGTTAAAAGAGCAGGAAGAGAAAAAAGACTGAGTGGGCTTGTGGGTGTGTGTGTGTGTGTGTGTGTGTGTCGGTGTGTGTGGGTTTTGACCTAGCCCTGGGCATGAATAAAAATGTCCAGTAATTGCCTGATTCTGTCACTGAGATCATTACCACAGGTGTTTGAGTCCTCGCTCGCTCAGGCAGGGGTGCGGGCCCGCGGAGCTTCAACTAAAAAACAACCCGAATTTTTAAAGAGATGGCGTGAGGTTATAATGATTAGGTAGGTAGGGGCCCTTTCACTGTCACTAAGTTTGACAGTCGGCCTTAATGATGTTGACATTTCCAATATGCTTGGGAGAAAATGTTTTTCGAAGCAGTGGCCCTCGTGTCTTCATGTTCTGAAAAACAAAATCACTGGCATGTGAAATTTGCGTGGTGGAGCGGGAGGATGATGAGGAGGAGAGGATGTGGTGGAGCAGGAACTGAGAGGAGGGCACAAGTTTTTTTCTACTTGATTAGGCAGCTGAAATCATCCTTTGTGAAAGCGAAGGAGGGAGGGAAGCTAAACCTCCCAGAGGAAGGCCTTTTGGGTTCATTGCCGCTGGATTGATGCATAGGGGAGGTTTGTTCTGGGCTCGCTGTCAGGGGCGTGGGCCATTCAGAGGCGAGACCGGAGGCTCCTGGATTTATTCCAGCCCAGTGGGTAGCTGCAGCGGTGCTGGCGGGTTGCGCCGGAGGATTTAAACCCCCTATCGCAACGGCAAAGCAGTATGCTACTCGGAGAGAAAACGAGAGCGGGGAAGCAAAACCGAACTCTCTCATTATCAGAGTCTACAGGAGACTGAAGTGCAAGAACGGACGGGGAGAGATTGCTGCCGAATGAACAGGGGGAACAAAGAGTTGGGAAAAGTACAAGATAGAGGAAGAAATAACAGAGCAGAAAGTTTTTCAATGACTCAATGACAATTTGTCTGCCTGCAGCTTCAGACTGAATGGAGAGTGAAGAAGAGACACAGATTAGGAGAAGAGGAAGATGAGAGGCCTACTTAGTGACTGTGTGAGGGATAGAGAGACTGTTGTCCACTGTTTGAACACAGCAGAGACACTGTCTGCAGCTGCATGGTCCCTGTGGTGCAGCTCCATCCGTGGGACTATGTTTATCAGAACAAACACACATAGAGAGGCATCTCATTAATGTGCAATACGGCATGAGGCTCATTTCAGAGACCATTACGTCCTGGCGAGAAGTGCTCGTTTGCCAAGATAGCTCAGGAATCACTTCTGATTTGTCTTCTTTATTGTGCTGCTGCACTTAATGCAAAGTCAAATAAGTTCACTTTGAAAACTGGGACTACATAATTCCCCATGTGGAAAATATCCATGTTGAGTACCTCTACAAACAGAGAGGCAAAGCAGAGAGGAGAGCGCAATCTATTTATTCTCCCAGCCCTCTGCCTTCCCGGCCTTCTTTTAAGACTGGAACACCCCAGGGAAAGCCTTCATTTCAGGAGAGGAAACCAGGTGGAGGAGACAGGAAACAGGTTCGTGTGTTGCAGTTAAAGATGCCCCCTTTTTTTAAGTTGGGGATGAGCTCAGCAAAGTTTCTGGGGCACCCTCCCAGAAGTGTTGACCTCAAAGTAGCACAGTGACCCAAAAGTCTGTCTTACAAGTAGACCTGATGCGACTTTGGGGCTGTTTCACGGGAGAATGGCTGAATGGGCCTGTCTGCTGGCCTGCTCCGGGGTTAGTGATGATGAATGGATTAACTCAAAGACTGTGTCCTGGAGTGGAGAGTTTTTCCCGGGCTGTGCAGCATGACCTTGGAGGCAAAGTGAGGAAGATTCACAACTCTCATCTGATTTATGATGTGTGGATGTAACTTCTCCCCCTGCAGACTCTCCATCTGCAGAGTATGGCGACATATCATCACCGCCGTCACGCTTGTGTTGTCCTTTATTTAGTTGATACAGACACTCATTCAAAATAAAGCATTATTTAACACATTTGACAAGTAAAAGACAGAGACCCCTTTTGTCCTTAAATGTAATTCATCATGACACAGTTTACAAGATATAACAGGGGCTGGTGGGTCCCAAAATCCTGCATCTGCTGGATCAGGTCACAGTTCTGGTTATTTCTGTCTTATCTCAGGATTAGACTAGTTGGAATTTTAAGTCACTGTGGAGCATCCCTACACTGAAAAGAATTGGATTTACACTCGAATTGATAGACCAAGGTAGGGCTGGCAATATGGCCTCCAATCAATATCACGATATATTGAGCAGTTCACCTTGATAACGATAAATGGATGATAACTATTCCACAAGCTGCTCACCCCCTCACACATTAACTTCATCTACTTCAGCCGCTGCATCTTTTGAACCGCCCTCCATCTCCTCACCTGTCTTTACCTCTTTGTTACGCACTGGATGGGTTGGAGTCATGTCCCTGATGTAGGACAGGGTCTTAAAGGGACATGAGACCATATCCTACCTACACACATCCAAATTCAACAGTTATTTATTGATTTTTTTGACACTGAATATATTGACATGGGTAAAATGACGTGGTTGTTGTCGTAAATGTCAGTTTCAGTAAATTTTTGGTTTATCGTCCAGCCTTTGACCAAGGTCTACCAATCATATCTTGGTTGTTAGGCCAGGATATGTATTAAAAACAGGTGCTTCTTGAAAAACCACCATGGTGCAAAATAGGGCTGGGCGATAAACCGAAAATTTACAGATACTGAAATTTACGACAATAACCAACGTCATTTTTTCCATATTGTTATATTCAATGTCAATAAAATAGATGAATAAGTTGTAGAGGTGCAAAAGTTGTAGCGGCTGGAGTGGCGGCTTAAGTAGACAAAGTTATTGTGGGTGAGCAGCTTGTGGAATAGTTATCGTCCATTTATAGTTACTGAGGTGAGCTGCTCAATATATCCTGATATTGATTTGAGGCCATATCGCCCAGCCCTAGTGCAAATTAAAAAAAAAAAACTAGCCCCAGGATTGGCCACCATGAAATAAGTAATGATTTCTCTTTAACATTAGTTCTTCAAATGAGAAAGAAATAACTGTAAATAAAAGAAAAAACTCAACCTATCTAGATCCTTAAGCTACTTGATAGTGATTTTCAAAGTTACTGTCTTAGGTATGATGTTTTAGAGCCAGAGTTAAACGAAATCTTATCATATGCTTGCTCTGATGATACCATGTTGCAGACGCTATCCACACAAGCTTGGTTAAACTTTTTGACTATTGAGCTGCTCTAGGGGGAATAAATGGGACTTTGTGTCCAACGCTGCACCCCGCTCTCCTCTGAATCCAACCCTGACTCTGCAGAACTCTCCCGAATGGGCTTGATTACTTTGAACAATAACACAGGTTTATGTGATTGCAGAGACACTCAGTCATGAATGAGACTGATTATCCCCAAAATTTGGAAAGTTGCATTCATTGTTAACGACATAGTCTGTGGTTGTCACACTATAAAGAGCTGATTGCCAAGTTTCTAGATGCTCGTTGAGATGGATGATAATCACAGTCCTGCTCTGACGGATCACAGACTTAAGTTTAGTAAGTGGAAAAATGAGGAAATTGTTGTTATTTTGTCGCCCAATGCAGCTTTTTCTCTGCTCTTAAAACACTTAAAATATTTTAAATTCACTTGCAATCATTGATGCTTCATTAACAAACTGATGATCAGTGCTTCTATTAGAAGAGGACGGAGGTAAAGGAGCTGCTGGGCAATAGCTGGCATATCATTCCTCATTCGAAATGAATTACCCACTCCCTCAATGACTCATATACAATAGACTCTAATTATAATCATTCTCGAGGGTTTGTGAGGATGTCTTATATGGTTAAGCAGGCTGCCCATGCTGAGAGAAGACGCTACGATGCTGCGACTCTGAACGCAGCCTGTTGCTTAAGAGGAACTGAGTGGGATTGTTCCAGTCAATACTCTAAAGTAAAGACAGGTTTATGAGGGCGGTTATTGCTCCCCCTCTCCCCCTCTTCCCTCTGATGCTCTAGTAAATTGGAATGAATATCTTTAGAGCGGCGTCTTCTCCAAGGAATGCGCTCCTCCACAGGGGACCGGGTGTATTTGTAGAAGCGATCTGTCTACATGAAGAATGTGTCTCCGGAGTGTCTTAACTCTCATTTCTCCTCTTACTGCCACAATGAAAGAAGACACAGAGCTCTGTCTGCCCATTATCCTCGGGGCTCAGACTCTCCTGTCCTGGTAGATGAGACCGAGGGTGTTTGTTGGTATCTCTTTATCTGCATCCAGTGATGACCTTCACATCTTCTGAACCTCTCAAAAACACACCAGATACACCTCCTAAACTTACTGTGAAACTGTGATTTTTAGAGAGTGTTTGATATTGAAAACAACTAACCACAAAATTGTAAAATCAGCTCTTATTTCTGGTGTTATCTTCATTTCGTTTGCCCCAGTGCTTTGAGCTCCAACATGTTTTAAATGCAAATGAACTTTTTCAAGACTTTTGTAAAATCAAGAATATTTCCAAATGCAACATCAGCCTGTTGTTTTTTTCTACTCTTTTTGTTTAAAAAAAGGAAACTCACTGAAACGTGTTGACACAATCTTGTTCCATTCATACTCTTAACAGTCTTTTCTATCTGCTTACTTGAATACTAGAAGCATATGGGTGCAACAGATCAAAAATCTCTTGCTTTGGTAAAGTTCACAGATAAAGGGTCAATACTGGTTTTTATTTTATTAATTTTTAGAGCCGCTGAGAAAGCCAAAGATATAATGAAGATAGTAATAGACTGATTAATCAGGAGGCTGATAAATCAGGCTGATTATTGGCATTTAAAAAAATTGGCCTACACAAAGCTGATATCACTATTATGTTTTATAAATTCATTGGAAATGTATTTAAAACATGTAACCGGCTAAGATGACCATAATTATTACATTTTTTTGTGCATGAAAAATAGATTTTTTTTAACATTTCAATATTTATCGTAGATTTTTATTTCTTTTTTAATAATAAAAGAGGGCTGTACAGTCATTCAAAATTACACTGTGGCCATATTTTACTTAATTATTTATTATTTATTAATTAGTTTATTTGTTGATTTATTTGTTATTTAATAGATAATAACATTGTTCCTCATTTCTTATTATTTTTCTTATTCTTCTTAATTCCTTATTTGTTAGTATTATTGATTCGTTTTATTTTGTAAAAAGTAAAAAATCGAAATTGAATTGAATCCATGAATTATCAGTTTTGTAAAATGTTTGCGTTTTAGCAGGATTTTTGCAATTAATTAAATGGTTGTGCATTTTATGAATCATTTTCACATTTTATGAGATGTTTTTGCAGTTCATGAAAAATTTCTGGCCTTTGTGACACTTATTGACATGTTACTTTTGTGTGTCATGATTTGTTTTTAACAGTTTGTGAAATGTTTGTGTAGCGGATCTTCAGGACCGCCTCAGGGGCTCACCAGACTCCATACATTTGCAGAGCTGATATCACATTTGAAAGCAGAGCAGATGTAAGACTGACTAGTGTTGGGCAGCTGGGCAGAGATCCAAAAGTCTCTTATGCCAATATTTTACTGAGCCAAATATTTTCTGTCTATATTTATGTAATTGTACTAAATTATATATATTTTATGTGCACAGACTTCCTCTCTGGGCCTTCGACAAAAAGACTATTTCTACTCCATCATCAGTTTATTAAATCCACCAGTCTGTGGACTGTGGGGAGGATCCAAAGCACCAGGAGGAAACCCACATAGATATTGCAAGAGCAATTAAACTCTCATTAACCCACTCATGTTAATTCAGCCACGGAAAAGTTTGATGCCTAACATGTTGAAATATTTTTTAATTTGTCTGTCACCTACTTTGCTCGAAAGAATTCCTCATTAGCAAAATGATAAAGGAGCCAAAGGAGTAAATAATGATGTTAGTGATTTCTATCAGACTGCACGAACTCGAAAGTTACTCAATCAAGTTCAAAGATGTCCGACTTTCAGAACTCACTTTCAATCCCGCCTTCTGTCGTGGAACAATCCCACCCCCGGTCCTCCCCTTCACTCCCTCAGCGGCTGGCATTTTCTACTCACTGATGGATGGTGCAATGAGTGAGTTTCAGCTTCGAAAGCTAAACCGCTTTGTTCTCCGGCCAGAAAAAGACAGTGACAAAGCAGTGTTTTATTACAGTATTTATCAAAGTGTTTTGCATGGTGACACATTACCTCTAAGCTTCACTTTTTTACTTGATGGCAGCTACAGACAGTCGCTGTTTTGTCTGTATTTTCTATACATAAACAAGTTCTATTAGCGCTGCCCGAGGTCTTACTTTTTGCCAATAGAGATCGATGGAAGTAAGCCCCTTAATGCAGCTTCAAAGCTCAACGTATACAGTTGCTTTATAAGTTTTCAAAACATTTTTTTCCACTGACACAAAGCTGGTAACCCTGCAGTGGCAGTTGCCCTGTCTGTATGAATAACACATGAAGCCAGAGACGGCTGGTAGCTGTGCTGGTTCCCACGCAAAGCCCTCCGCCGCCAGCTTCCCTCAAGGATCAGCTGCTCATTAGAAGCGTGTTGTAGCTAATTGATCAGTGGCGTTTGGCCTGGATGACCACCCCTAGCCCAAACCCGGGCCATGTCAGAGACGAGATTTCTATTTTTTATCCTCGACTGAAGCTCCGGCACGATCCCAGCAGTATGCAGCCTCAGAACTACGAGCCATGGAAGCAGCACAAACAGAAATGGCTGAGGGCGTTCTTTTTTTTCTCCTTGCATGTTTGCACAATTACACCCTCAGCACAATCCTGCATGCACACATTTGATTTTTTTTTTAGTGCTAAGCTTTCTAATGCACACAACGACAAACATGTTTCTGTGCTTTGTCGCTTCCCACTCAGCAGCCTGCACCTCTTGCCTGTCCTGGCCATCAGTCAGCCTTCCTGCTGCGGTGCTGATGTGACAGAGGAGCCGTCAGAGCATCTCAGTCAGGCGCTCTGATGCTGAGCCAGAGTGACAGAGCGACAGGGGGAAACGCGCCAAACAAACAGCCAGTAATATTGCCCTGTCCTTTCACTTACAGCTCTGTCAAAGCAGAGTGCTGACGGAGTGGTAAACGCAAATACACCTCTGAACATTCCCACGTGAAACAATACACTTACAGCTGTTTGCGTTATACAAATGGTCGGATCATTTACAAAAACGGTTCTCACTGATGCAAAATGAGCTCTCCGCTACAAAGATTCAAGAACGCCAAAAACTGTATCTCTCGAATTCTGCATGTGACTCCGCATTCACGGCCCCCTTCTGAGCTGTGCTGAGCTATTTACACAGCTTCGGGTGAGGATTACGTCCGCGGGCGCTGATTGTTTCCCATGCATGGCTGGAATTAATGTGTCAGCGTAGCTAAACAGCATGGGTGATGCACAGAGATGCACGGGCTCTCACCTCAATCAGGGCCTGGATGATCCGGGATTACTGGAGATCGCATCCATTCATTCCCGATAGGTTGCAGCTTGGTCTATCTCCAAGACACCCGCCTAGCATTACATGCTAATCACTGCTGAGACATAGCATCTGCAAGCCTGTAATAGGAGATTGTGGGAAAGGAATGAGGGAAGAGAGATGCCATTGAGTGTAGAAACACAGAGAAAAGATGTATGTTGAGGTTTGATGCTTAAATGTAACATACAGTGTACATTTTTGGCTTTAAATCAATGGTTAAAAAGTAAATAATTCATGGCTATATATATTTAAATAACAGATTCATCAGCATACGCTGCAGAACTTTCTCAAACACGTTCCCCTGCAGCATGAGACTTGGCCAGCTTGGACACTGGCTCATTTTCTCGATATAATGGTGCAAAATAATTAAAGCCTAGAATGCCATTATTTAATTTAATGTGGAAAATCAGTCCCTTTCCTTTCTTTAACTGCCATTGTTTTCTGGCTGAGTTCTGCAGAACAGTGACAAAAGAGATTAAGAGGCCCTAATTCTCCTCAGAAATCCACTTCAGCCCTACCAGAGAACCTAGCCGGAGGCTCTGAGAAAGCTTTATATCCCTATATCACCAGACTGAGCCCCTCTTAGCTCTCTGCGTCCCCACTCTCACTTCCTTTCTGCAATGACAGGTGCATCTGATAGTGTTCACTCGGGGCAAATGTCTGAGATTACTTCCTGTATGCCAACTGGGAAAGACCTTTTGACCTGCAGATGGACTCAGTGGGCTCTCAGATGCCTTATTACCTATGAAAGATACCATTTCCATACTAATATAGGATGTAACTGCATAATTCAAAAGACTACAATTATCTTAGTCTGCTGGTAGTTGACCTTTGACCTGGGCAACAAAGCAGATTCTGCTGCAGACAGTTAATGAACTTAAGTAGTCACGAAGCACACTTCATTTCTAACTTATCCTCCAAGGCCTTTATTTCTGTGCAGCTATCTTTAGTTTCAACCACAAACAGATCAGCAAAGAGCTGCACATTTATCACACTTGAATTGGAATCATTAACTCTAGTCGACAGTGATCATTTCCTTTCAAATTTATGCTTCACCAACTGAAAAGGTTTGATTCTATTTGAGACTATATTTGACCGATGTCTTGAGTCAACACGAGACAAAATTGCAAGGGCATTTTTTTTTCTTCTTTTAATTTGCTCCCAATGAGACGCAGCATAGATACGTTTAAAAACAAAAATGAACAAATGGTAAAAAGTTGTCTCTAAATGAAGTAAGAAGTGGTTTTGCAACTCTTTCTGTCTTCTGGTTTCTTATTTTATCCACTTTACTGTCCTTTCTGGATATGGACATAAAAGCCTGAAAACATAGCTTAGATAAATTAATAGCTACTGTTAGAGAACATATTTATTTTATTCATATTGCCCACATACATTATGGCTAATAGCACATATAGCTGAATGTATTTTTCTATTTTATTATGACTCTTCTTAAAATGCAAGAAAATAACAGTAATGATAACGTCATCTTACTATATGAGCTGTCGCAGCTTAAAGCAGACGTCTTTATTAGAAAGAGGATAGATTTATCATTTGTGGTCAAATCGAATGATTTTTAGACTTTCAAAATAAGAGCATCAGGTACATTCCTGTACAGGACACACTAAGTGTTTCTCACAATGAAAAAAAACATATATTTATATATTGCTGAAACTAAAATCACTGGATATTAGCAAAAGTCCAATGTCATATATCTAGGGTGACCATATGTCTTCTTTTACCTGGACATGTCCTCTTTTTTGGGAGCTGTCCGGCCTTAACCAGTTTTGTCCAGGGAAGTTTATAAAATACTTCAAATGTCCGGGGTTTTATATGAAAGTTTTGAGTTTGTGTCACGTGGACTTACTGAGTTAGAAGCACGTAAAGGACACTCGATCCGACCCGAAAAACTCTCAAAATTAACTATGCATGACTCTGTGACTTTGCCCCCTCATAGTCCTGTCCTCTTTTTGGGGATCCAGAATATGGTCACCCTAATACTTCCCTATCGGTGTGTCTGTCTCAGTGGTTGCATGCCGGTGACACCCATGTTTGTTGGGTTTGCCATGAGTGATTCTCTCCTTAATCCCAACAGAAAAGAAGCTCTCTGGTTCTAAATTTGCTGGATGGGCATTGTCACTGGCATCCAGGAGTGTCATAAATCATCTCTCAGACTTTGGTGCAAATGGGAATCATGGAGGGGGAATGCAAAGTGCACATTTTCAAAGATTTGTTCACTCTTTGAGGATTGTAGCCCGATGGAACAGTAAGGGTGGTAAGTTTACTCCTCTGATTAACAGGAAACCCACTCGGTGTGAACTTCCCACCTGGTTTTCCTCCTTTATCCCAGCTAGTATGGGTTTCTAGATAGTGATCAAAGAGAGTAATCCCATTTAGAGCTCACTATTTGGTTCAGATGTATTTATGCATTTCATCTCTCAGAGAGTGACTGATTTATTTTGTTGTGTTGGGGCTCGCCGCCTGCATAAAGCATTAGCTGGCAGGTTAGCCTAATGCAATGCTCCCTTCTGGAACTTCACTCTGAGATAGCCTAAGGGTGCAAACATAAGTGGATTAGAAAACAGAGAGAGAGAGAGAATCCTCTGTCTGTTTTATAAAACCAACACGTCCCAGCATCTCTGGCTCCCTCTTCACTTCTCTTTTTCTTAATACCCACCGAAGCACTTGCAAACAAGCATGTGCATAAGCAGAAGAAGAGCCACATGCTGCAACATTATTCGAGGGGCCGTGCGTTAATGGTGGCTGTCCGGCTAGAATTTCATCCTTTTGCTCGAATCTTACTGTGATGCTAACGCGAGGTGAAGTGTTGCCTGGCACTGTCCGGTTCTGAGGCTCAGCATCTGCGGGGTGGCGCAGCAGCACCCGTGCAACCGCGGGTACAACCTCGAGCAAGGCAGCAGGAGAGAGCAAGACCCAGAGATAATGATGCAGTGCATGGTGCTCCCATTTTTTATTTATCTTTTTTTTGGCCATCGTTATGCTGCATGCCCTGTGGTCTTTTCCGCAGGCGGGCCATTAGTGGGATATGATGGTGTCCGGTGCTTTTCCAAATGACAGCCATGATTTAATTCTGCTATGCGTTGTATTTCCATCTGAAGGAAGGACACGGCTTGTGCCTGGCGATGGGGATGGATCATTACAGAGAGAAACGTCCTCTGTTTCTCCTTCACAGAGTTCCCAGCAAGGTCCCACGGGGCATCTTGTGTTGTCTGCAATAGATAACAGATACAGTAGGCCTTCCACTCGCACAAAGAAAAACATTCATTACCTCACTTTCGACACAGTGTACTTTGCAGCCCCTGTGTGTGCTAATACGTCGTGAGGGGGTGGGGTGGCTTGTTTTTGTTCGGGCATGGCCTGAGCTAAATGTCTTCAGACGGCATTAGACAATGTAGGCATGACAGGGGCTTCACTTAATTCATTGACCTCGTTCTTTGATCTTGTTTATTTGTGCTGTAAGCAGGCCTCTGTAACGACGGCGGGCAGGCAGCGCCGCACAGATGTGAGCGTACGTGACTTCTTAGAGATGAAGTAAAGGAGATGTCAGGTTATTGAATTGTTTCAAACATCATTTCAACACCGCTCTTCATCCCCAGCGGAGGCTACACACAAAACCAGGAGAGTAATAGACTTCTTAACTGACTCTGTGGAAGCCTGTTTTAATGCCTGCATCTCAGAACTCCGAGTCAATACTTTGCCCCACCTTCAGGCTCGGCACAGCAGCTCCTATTGGATATCCATAAATTGAGTGGATGATGGCGGCCAAGTCAAAGCCACCTAGTCCCATTAAACCCCATCATGAGGAGGGACAGGTATAGGTCACATTGACCAAAGGCTGACAGAGATTAATTGAGGCCATGAGACTTTGTGCACCTGCATGGCCTCAGGGGGGGCATCTCTTTCCTACCCTTAAATAACCCCGCAGAGCCCAGCCACCTTGCCCACAGTAACAGGTGAATATTTTATGATGCGGGGGAATTTGAGACGAAACACACTTTTTTTTTTTTTGTAAAGGTGTCAGCTAATGGCCTCAGAAGTAAGACAGGAACAGGACTGGTGGAGTTTACTCTATCCTGACACAGAGAGAAGATTTGGCAACCTTTTCCACTCACTAAACCAAGAGCCGTGTTAGTCTTCCTTGGCTCTTTTGGTTTTCTTTTTTTAAACAGGAAGACCAAAACTTAAGCAAACTCTGAAGCGTGGATCGAAAGAGAAAGCACAGATGGCTTTGCTGGAAGGAAATGCTATGACAAACTGCGGCGGAGACTCGAGCCGTCATTTGTTTTTCAAATCTTCAGCTGCCTGGGACTCTGTCTCCGTCTGCTAATGTCAACCTGTCTGGCTGCAAGAAACGCTCCAGTTAAACTGCTTTTTATACCCGAGCCTCGTCTATTGTTTGGTGGTACAAAGCATGCAGAAAGAACGGGTGATTTTCAATTACCTGCTCATTTCTGGAAAGCTTAGAATATGTAGTTAAAACTCTAAAGATAAAGCCCCAGTTTCCTTCGCTTTTCTTTAGTTTATCACCTGTCAATAAATTAGCTCTTGTTCTTATTCTTTAAATTTTCTTGTTCGTTAGAAAGAAAATAAAAAAGATAAAAATGTTGACATCATAAGTGTAAATCTTATCTTTTACTGCTAACTTGTTAAAAAAGGCACTTTAACTCATTCAGTGCTAGGTTCATTTATGCAGTTTTCACCCAGTGCCACCATTGACTGCAATTTCCGTATCTTTCAGGACCCACTGAATATCTTGTGCTTGGACTAGAATTAAGTGCAATATCTCAAGATAAAGGGGTGATTCTCTTATTTCACCAGAAAAAAAAAGTTGGTCTCTAACTCACTCCTGTGTTTAGTTATTGCCTGCTCAATACAGCATGGTCATATCATCTTTGCTGATCTGGAAAAAGAAACACATTTTTACGAAGGAGAGACTTTCAAGCAGAACTCTGATCCTCTATTTCATTTCAGTTAAAACTACTTTACCGGTGGCATCAAGGTTCTCCCTCTTCGGACACCACTCCTCGTAACTCTTGAGGTCTGATTGTGGTAGGTCACTTTCTGACGGCTGGGAGTCGTATTGGCTCTCGAGAACCTGACACCGCGAAGTAAACCACACAGAGCACTGGCACCGGCGGCACATCGACACGCCAGAAATTCTTTCTTTGATTATTGGCTGACGATGTGAAGGTTTGGTACAGGGATTATTGATCGACCGTTTGATCTTGGCTAATGACTTTGGCGATTTCCTACTCTCCTCATACAGAAAAAAACAATCCACAACTAGGCTAATTTGCACACTTCGCGTTGCATGTTGGGGAGGAGCGCCCTCTGACGGAAAAGAAAAAACTGAAAAATCTGTCAAAACCCGTCAATGGCACTGAATGAGTTAACCTGGACTTGGACTCGGGCTCAAGGCCTTTAAATCTCGGGGATTAGGGTTAGGGTTAGCAAAAATAAAACATAACAACTTTGTGTTTCCCTTAACTTTGAAATCAATTGTGATCAATGATTGGACCCCTAAAGGCAAAGTGAATTGGGACTTCCTTGTTTTGCTTTGCGATCCATGCATCTCTGACTTAGGACTCTATTCTGAATTTGTTGGTTCAAACTGGAGACTTGCTTGTCTGGACTCAGAATGAGTCATTTGTCTCAATAACCTTGACTTCCAAAACAATCTAGTCCCCTATTTTTAGGCAATCAAGGTATGAAAAAGAGACTGCGGGTTTAATAAACCCGAGTTATCCTGTAATGTCTGTGTGCTTTATCTCTTCCCAAAGGAATTAAGACAATTCTCTTTACTGCAAACAAACCTCCAAACTGAAAAGCAATCACTGCGCTCCATAACTGTATTCTTTCAATGCAGGAGAAGAAACTAGTTATAGAGAGGAGCATTGTTATCTTAATGAACCCACAGCGAGCAATCAAACCCACCTTGATTTGGCTCACACTAGTTTTATTGACTTCCATAAATGTTCGGACAGAAGCTGCTGTTTTTACCTCCTCGCTTATATGTGTGCTGATACTGGTCTGGAAATAAAATGACACAATAACTCGAGCTATGGGTTGTTTGCCTCACTTCGAAAACCTGCCAGATAGAGTCACGTAACTTTCAGTGCAAAGAAAACTGTACAATCTTGTGTGTGTTTGCGTACGAATGTGTGTATCGTCTGCGGAGTATCGTCTCATCTCTCTGGTGAAAGTTAAAGGTGTGTGCTAACTCTCATCTGGGTGACGGCGTGCACATATGTGCCACTTAACAGTGTGTTCTCACCATTTAAGATGTGTTTCCACACGTTGGTCGTGTCAGAGTGTTTGTGTGTGCGCGCGTGTGTGATTTCCATCTGTCTCTGTTTGAATAAATGCATGCGTTTTCAAATTGTTCCCCATAAACGTCAGGACAGAGTATATCAAAAGGCCCATTGCCTCCCCCAAGTCATTTCATCTACCTGCTGAAATTGCATACCCCCTAAATCTCCGCGCACGCCGCTCCATTCAGACTAAATTACCTTTTGTACACAAAGATGTGACACGTCGTTGCATGAAAAACATCTCAGGTTTCATCACTCTTTCAGACATCATCTGGCTCGTCCCCGCTCCTCTCTTTTCCTGTTTATTCTGCTCTCATTTCCGTTCTGATGAGCTGCAGGGTGACGAAACCCAAGGGAGGAAAAAGGGGTTGATGTCGTCTAGACGCAGTGGTTTACAGCTGAGATGGTACAGGATGGAGTTGGGATAATTCCTGCGCTGTAGGGGGGGGTTTGAAGAGTGAGAGGCTGTGCTTGGTTTGCAAAACTTGGTGGGGGGTAAATCGAGATAATTAGAGACATTTTGAAGGCTCAGAAGGGGGCTGAATCATCTGAGACCGCTGCTTCTTTCCTCAATCCTTCCATCCCTTCACACATTTGATGAGGTGTGGTTTTTGGCAGCGAAGAATCGCAGTTTAAATGACAGCGATGCAAATGCAAATAACCCTGTGAAGCAAACACCTGCATCCTCATGTGGCTGCTGTTGTTTTTTTTTCCACCTTCCACTTCACGTACGACTAATTAGCACTTGTGAGTGAACAGAATGCTGCAGTGATGATAAGATGCTGGCAAAAACACCTCTCCTCCACTTGGGGCAGTGGGCACTCCAGGGGGAAAAAATGGCGCCTTTTGAAAAATGATCAGAGACAGACTCCGGAGCTTGTTTTTGAAGGACACTGTAAACAGCAGCTTCGTACCTCTAAACACTTCATTTCAGCTTCTCTCAGGTTGTGCAAATTGCTCCCTTCAACTTTCTGCTCGGGTTCACCAACAAGATTAGTTGAGTGTCAGGAAAATGTATTTTAAATTAATTTCTAATTGAAAGGAGATGAAGGGATTTGTAGCATTTTTTCTGACTTGTTTCAGGATTTATATAAAAGCTAAACATCAGCAAATAACATGCCGGACTCAGTGGATTATTCTCTTACTTATGGCTCATCCTTTAGCCTGTGAGGCGGTCAAAAGTAATTCAACGACCATACATTTTGTTTAACCACTAGTTCGATAGCTCGATCTGTTTGTGTGTTATTAATGATACAGTCAGCAGCAGCTTGGCTCACAGCCCCCTTGGAGTCCATGTAATTGCTCTAAACAGTTTAGTTACCTGGCCCATTTGTTTCAGATGACATTTGTGTGGATAAATGTGCTCCGAGTGAAAACCTTTTCGAATGTCAAACAAGTCTGAGAAAACAGTAAGACAAAAAAACAAAAAACGATTCCTTAAAAGCAGCATCTCAACCTGACATTCAATTTAGCTTCAGTCTTTGTCTTTTCTCAAAGTTCTGGTTGATTTTAGTATTTGTGTCTTTTGTTAATTTGGTTGTAATTTAGTCAGAAGAATTCAGTTTGTCTGAAAGTGTATAAGAGGTGAAATCACTCATAATCAGGGCTGGGCGATACGGCCTCAAATCAATATCACAATATATTGAGCAGTTCACCTTGATAAGGATATATGGATGATAACTACTCCACAAGCTGCTCACCACCTCCCACATTAACTTCATCTACTTTAGCCTCTACAACTTTTAAACCGTCCTCCATCTCCTCACCTGTCTTTCCCTCTTTGTTAAAGGAACATGAGACCATAGCCCACCTACACACATCCAAAACCAACTTCTATTTATTTATTTTTTTGAATATATTGACGCAGGCAAAATGGCGTCGGTTATTGTCATAAATTTCGCTATCTGTAAATTTTCGGTTTATTGCCCAGCCCTACTCATAATCAATCATATTTTAGGAAGAGTTGATAGATTCATGCAACATAATGTAGCTCATCACCTTTAAATTTCAAAGCAGTGAATAGAGCACGGTATGCTAATCTCAAACAGGTGTTATGTCAATTTGTGCTGCCTTTTCAAAAAACGGCCCCGCACTGTTAATCAACTGCAGAGACAACATTTACAAAGAGCTCAGAGTTTCTCAGAAACGATTATTTTTACACATCTGGGAGGACGCTTTGGAGCGGTTTGTCTTAAGGCGTTTTATTATTCATTGTGTTTTTTTCCTCCCGCCTTGAAACCATTTAGTGTCACGTCCTCATCAGGAATAATGGATGAGGAAATGTTGCTGTTTCTCACGTTAGAGAAACCGACTCTTATGTAAGTGTTTCAAAAATTTGTCAAGGAATACGACTTTCACAGAAAACATATTTAATAATTAATGGAAGTTAATATCAACGTTAAAACATACTGAAAGTCTGAAGCTTTATCTCCCTCCTCCTTCATGATCCAAGTCCAGTAAAAGATTAAATCCACTCAAACTGTATCCATATAGATTCACAGATTACTTAAAATCCACAAATGCAATATGATCTCACTCAAGTAGTCCGTGATCCATCTTACCAGCTGAGAAGTTTTCCCCATTCTTAGGTAAGCAACGTTGGCTACTTATGAAGTGATCTTTTTATTGATTTAGATGATTCGGCTCTTTCAGCTCCCAAATGGCTCTTAAAGCTGAGTTCTTTTAATAAGTGCCGTGCTACAATCCTGCAGGGAAGTCCAGAAATGAAGAAAACATAAACAGACATGAAAGGACCTTGATTATCATTTTATGAATTAATATCTATGTTGATAGCTAATAAAAAATAATGCCACTAATTACTTGTTTTTTTCCTCCCAGCACACAGACTGTTGGTGATAATAAAGCAGAATTTTTTCTGGATTACAGCTGCCAACAGAAGCTTTGTTTGGCTTTTTATAAGACACCTGTCAGCTGATTTTGGCTACTCACCACAGACTGCATAAAACAGGATTTTTACTGACATACTCAGGGAAAATAAAGCATCATTACAGCTCTAATAATATTTAAGCACTGCCGGTATAAAGGGACAGCATGCATGGGTTTTATCTCAAATATGATTTCCAAATAAGCCAGGAGTTAAAGAGGCATTAAATGCTCTTACTCAAGATGACGTTTACTTGAGCGTTGTGTTCGGTTGTGTGACAGAGCTGCTCTAAAAGCTTCAGCTTGTCTTTAGAGATGTAACTACAAAAGTTCATGTGGAGAGATTGTTCCGAACACTTGCTCGAGAGCACGGTAAACAAGATTAAACACGCCTTGTTGCTGTTGTTTTCAACAATCCGGTCTTTCCGACAGATATTCCCACATGACATGAATGCAGCTTAACTGTGCTTTTCTGTCTTTTTTTTCTTCACGCCGCCGTTGTCCCTCTTGTCCTGTTCACACTTTAGACATTCTTGCCTCTTAAGCCCACTTGAGTCTTCCTTCCACTGCTCTCTTGAGCTCACTCTGCCATACATGCAGTCTTTGCTCTTCGTGCGTGTGTGTGTCTGTGTGAATGTGTGTGCGCTAATGTTTGACATTAATAAATCCTGTCATCTGTTTGTCTTGTTCCTAAGATGTTTTGCTTCATATTGGCGCATGTGCATGTACTTATTTCCTGAACATGAACGTCTTGGATCAACCCATTAATCTTCATGGACAGATTTGCATTTACATTTACATGCATCTCGCATGTAATTGCAGTGCAGGTTCACTACAATTATTCTTGTGCAGCCAAAGTATGGGCTAAAGTAATCAAGCTGGACTGATTTAGCATCCTTTTTGCTTTTTAAAACATTTGTTAAATTTACCCATAAACATTCAAATTGGTACACAGCAGATAATTGTCTTGACTTGAACACTTCTTACTGTAAAGATTCACTGACTCTTTTGTAAATGCTTGTTATGTTTTGTATGAAACCCACAATTATCAACATAGCTTTCTACTGGGGTTGTATAGCCATGAGGAAATTACCCCTGCAGTGATTTAATACCATGGTATTATTTAATTATTATTGCGTAGGTCTGTTTGTCTATAGGTAGTAAATTATTGACTTTACTTTTGATAGGGTGACCGTACGTCCTCTTTTACCCAGATATGTCCTCTTTTTTGGGGGGCTGTCTGGCCTTGTCCAGCTTTGTCCCGGGAAGTTTATAAAATCCTTAAAATGTCCACGGTTTTGTACGGAAGTTTTGAGTTTGTGTCTCTTACTGAATTAGAAGCGTGTAAAAGACACTCGATCCGACCTGAAAAACTCTCAAAATAACTTTATGTGACTCCGCCCCCGCGTAGTCGTGCCTCCCTTTTGGGAAGTCAGGATAGGGTCATCCTACTTTTGGTTAACTATTAATGTTGACATCTGTTTAAGAATTAAATCAAACCTTTTTACCTTTGTCATAATTTTTGTTTACCTATTTGCATCGTGACTGCAAGCGCACAACTACTCTGAGTTGGGGAATATGTGTCGGTCGAGCAGGACTCAGCTCTTAAAAAACTGGCTTCAAAGATCATTAGAGAGTAGGAATGGTCAGTTCTTGCAGAGCTAAATCATGTGAATAATTATTTGAAAAAGGGTCGATCACAAGAAACATTCATGCTGAGGTTATTTGCCTGAGAAAGAAGCGGGATGATTTGTTTGAACGTAATCTTTTACTTGACGTGGATCATGCAACAGGAAGAGAAGGATTTGTATTTCGATAGTTGGATTTCTAACAGGTTATAACTTTAACTTCTGTTAGTTTGTTTCCCAACTAATGAGGCTACTTTGCAGCAGGTTAGTAACATGACTGAGTACAAAAATGGTTCTCCAGAGAGGCCAAGTCTCTCAGAATAAGGATAAGAAGCCGTTAGAGCAAAAAGAAAGAATAATTTCAGAATAATATTCCTTGATATAAGATTGCAATGAACTTGGCCATTTCATCATAATGTCATAAAAAGACTCAGACATGCTGAAGAAATCTGTGCAAAAAGAGAGAAGGCAGACAACCAATACTGGATGGCTGCTTGATAATTGGGATAGACATTTTCTGTCTTTCCTCACAGTTTGGTGATTGATCAGTTGATTGATTATTCAGTTGATTGACTTTGAATCCTTTTTTGGAGGAAATGTCTCTTTAGATTAAACTGCTTCCAGGTTCTTTAAATGTAACTAGATAATTGTGATGTATAGAATAAGAAATAAAGAACACTTTGCACTGTCTTATAGGAACTCTATTAATACTGCATGAAATAAAGGGATTTCTGAGAACTCTGAAACCATTTGGATCTTAAGCTTGGTTTGATTAAACTATCCCGCATGACTTAATCTTACTGTATATTTGTTCTGTTTCATTGATTTCGGCCTTGAACCCCCTTTAGCTAATGTTCATTTTCCTCCGGGGGATCATGAACAGTTTATTTTATCTCATCTCGTCTTGGTCTTTTTTTTTTTTTTTGATGCTTCTTGAAGTATCAGCTGCATTCTTTTACCCTTGGAACCACTGAGCTGGGATAGCGCTGCAGCTTCAGAGCCGGCACCCGCTGTGCGCTCAGATCTGCACATGATGCTGGGTTTCTGCCTCACAAAGAAAGGGGTTTGAGATGGAAGACTGCACTACAAAAAAGAAAAAAAGAAAAACCTTCAGTGCGAAGCAGTAATAAAGTACAGAAAAGCAAATCTACATAAGGCTCCTGCATGAAAACAGACTCGCACAATAATGTCTAAAAGCTTCTTTTGTGTCCTGATCAAGCAGCATGAATAATACCAGAAGCAGCTGAGGCAATTAAGACCAAGACTATAATTAGCCCGACAATAACAACATATCAGCAGACTTCCTTTAAGGACCTTCTACTTTTTCTTGTTGCTTTTTAAAACAGTTTTCTAATGCCGTTTCTGCCTTTCCGAGTCAGAGAAAATAATTGACGCCAGTGAGATGTCACCATAGTGTCATCATACCTGTTTTATCGGCTGACACTTTCAGGAACTTTGGAGTTTTAGGATGGAGGAACTGAGTACATATTTTTCCTATTTCTGTGACAGCTCCCGCCTAATGATTCTTCACTTGCAATACATAAATCTAATAAGCAATACTTATTAGAGTAACCCTTTGTTCATCTTTAACCAATGTTACAAAGTACTTTAGCAACAAACACTAACGTAGGAATTCATCATCAAGGCAAACCGGACAAAAGAGGAAAAACTTAAAACAAAAGTTGAATCATAGAAATTATAAATAATTGAGTAAAGCACCAGAGATAAAACAGTGTGTCAACACGGCGGCTTTAAAGACGGAAGAATAAACCATAATGAAGACATTTATTTTAAACCATCCGAATGTATTGTATTTGTTTTGACCTGAAGTTGGTAAAATATTAAAGGAGTATCATAGACTATATATACTATGGACGACTTGGTTCCGCTGTCCACCAGTACAAGGATTTAAAGCCAAAAAGCTCTCGGTATTTACGTGATTTTTCTCCACTTCCTGAAAGCAACATTGCGCAGTAGCGTTGTACGCACTCAACCACCTGCACAGTAGCATTGTACGCGTTCAGTGGGAGAGTCGCCAAGAATCGCTGGATGAGCTACCAAGTCTTTGAACGCCCATAGGCTGTGTCAAGTGTCAATAATAGAAAACATGAACCCCCGAATAACTGTAAAAAATTGAGCTGTACAGAAAAAAGAGGACTTGAGCACAAACTAGTCTTACCGTAACTACATGTCAACATCGCAAGCAGGGGGGAGAAAAATTTATATTCTGTTTAATAAATTTCTAAAGTTTGTCCACAGCTCCATAGGGATTGCTGGAGGAGGCGGGATTTATGACCTACACTGCAACCCATCACTAGAGGGTGCTGTTCGAGGGGTGGCATTGACATTATGACATTATGACATTGGATAATTTTCAGTTGAGTCAAACTAGAAATGTAATATCTAGAATTTAGGATGCTTGAAATGACTTCTCAGATGCTAGAAGTAGTGAATCCTGAGTATTTGGTCTCATATTCATACACTGAAACAATATGATGTGGGTAAATCAGTTGATAATCTCGAGGCTGTGTTACAGGCTCTCAGGAAACGTTCAGTAATATGTGGAACAATGTTGAAATTTTTCCAAAAACATATTTATATTTGATGCAGGTACAGCCGTTTGAAGTCTCTCTGTGTTGTACTCATTAAATGAGCCATTTCATGTCATTTAATAAGAGCCAGGGGAGAGGAGGAACTTCTATTGATTCGCTCTGAAACAATCCACAAAAGAAAGATTGTTCTGATATAAAAGCAAATTTATCCAAAGTATGTAAAGAACAGCCTGCAGGCTCCTGTTCATCTCGCTGTGTGCATTACGTTACCTTTTCCAGCAAAATAAAAAAAGCAAGATGTTTTTTTTTCTTGCAGCAGCACAGAGTCAGATATAAGAGGTGTAAAGAAAATCAGATAAAGTAAACACTTTCTTGTTCTCCTTTCATGCTCATTTATGCAGACTACAGCTTTACAAAAGCGCTTTTTTCCAACCTATTTGCTTTTGAATGAAGCCAAGAAAGCGGTCAGTGGCTTCTGTGGAACCTTTTGCAGAAGGGGTTTAGGCTCAATTAGCCCCTTAGAGACTGTGTGCTAATGTGGTTTTTCATTACTCTCCAAGAGTATCAAAAGCTACCATCCTCTAAGCTGGCTTTTCTTCCTTCCCTGCCATGTCTTGTGTTCAGTTGCAAATACAAAGGGAGCTCTCTTATCATAGGGAAGACACAAACACACCCATGTCGACTCTCACTCGGAGATGAGAGAGACAACTGAGGCGGAGGAAAGGCTTGGCTGATTCGGCAGATGAAAGCTGCGGAGGAAAAGAGGAAAATGAGGGAATGAACTGCTCTTGAAGGGAAATGTTAAGATCAGTAATGTGCCTCCATGTGGTGATTAATGGGACCCAGGGGTGGTTGGAGCAGTAGGAGGCCCAGGGGTTAGTTTTGCAGGAGCCAGGATCAAGGCCACATCGACCGCCCCCTGGTTCTCCATCAGCCTGCCTCGTTTCCTCAATGGTTCAGCACTCCTGGCTCCTTTTCTCTCCCCAGTCTACCCACTTGCAGACACACTCCACTACACAAAGAGTCAAGGGTCATTATCATCCATGAGCGCACTGTGAGACTTTGAGGGTCCCTTCTCCCTGCCCTGGTGTCTGATTGAAGCCATCTGCCTGTAGCTCTGCTGACTCTGTAGTTCCCTGGGTGCTTCACTGATGCTCCACCAGACAAAAAAAAGGAAAATGAGATCAGGAGGTCATTTTGTTTGTGCAATGTAAAAACATTCATGTGTTTGGGAAGGCAGGGTAATAAGACGAGGCGGTTTGAGCTCACAGTGTGTACTGATGCTGTTGAAACAATGAAACTACCATATTGACTCGATTAAATGAGGGTTTTTATTCACTCTAAAAAAGTTGGATCATCTTATATTTGGGGTCTGAGCTTTTGAGTGCTAACATAGATTCATAACTCCATCACCAAGGGAATAAAAGATGAAGAGAGACACTGATCTCCCTAAACAAAATGACCTTAAAGTAGGCCAAGTTTTTTTTCAACTGAGGCGCCGTTATGAGGGTGATTTAACATGATGGTTGCCAGTGCAGCAGAGGCATTGAACAGCTATCGTACAGCCAAGACAAACAGAGTCACAGGGTGTGATACTTGAAGATAGTGAGCCCAAAATGACTATCTCAAAAGCGCAAAGCAAGGAGGCTAAAGACTTGCCTTGACTCGATCTTTTTTCCCTCATGCTAGGTTCACTGACTGGTTGAATCATAGACATAGACTGTATATACTATGGACGACTTGGTTCCGCCTTCCGCCAGTATACCGATTTGAAGCCAAAAAGCTCTTGGTAATTCCGCATTTTCTCTCCATTTCCTGAAACCAACATTGCACAGTAGCGTTGTATGCACTTCACCACTTGCGCAGCAGTAGTGTACGCATTCTGCAAGAGAGTCGCCGAGAGTCGTGATGCTGCTCGGCTCAAACAGCGTATCCCTCCACTGTGAGGACCCACCTCCACTGAATGGACCGGAAGTTGATTTAAACCCTTTTAAAATAAAAGCAAATATAGCGAGATAATGTTTTTTTTATTATTTCACGTCGGAAAGTTGATTCAAAGCCTTTCAAATTAAAAGTAATTAGACTATTATTTATATAATTTTAATATGATTTCGTTTGTGTATTCATGTTCGTTCAACAAAGAGAAAATACAAACGGGATCACCACTGAAAACAAACTGGATCACCTCGGGTCCTCTCAGTGGAGGCGGGTCCTGACAGCGGAGGTCTGCAGCCAAACCTCTCTTACATTTTCAGTGACTGCCTTTAACAGGCATTAAAGCTCTGCTCCAGAAACTTATGGGTGTTAAAAGTTATTTGATTTAAAGCATACATTTGTTTATAAATGGGGTCTAATTTAATCGAGAAAATTCAACCACCTGGGTGTTTTATTTTTTGTTGTACCATGAAGAGTCAGGAAAAAAAAGTTCACATTGCTCTAATCTCTGCCCCCAGGATTCCCCAGGATGGTTGATCCCAACCTGCTATTATCAACACAGGACATCCGTACACTACAAAAGCCTTTTACACTCTGCACTTGTAATTACCACTACAAGGCTAATGTGTTTTTCCCACTAGGCAGCCTGATATAATGTTAACACTGCATGAGGTAAGGGAGCCGATCTGATCCCCCGTTAAGAGGGTGGATGTTTAATGGGAGGTCACTCTCTGTGTTCTGCCCACTGACACACACAACCTGAGCAATGGAAGACATATGGACCAACAGTGACCCACATCTTTTATTACACTCCCCACAAAGGACTTTGTGTTGGCGAGGTGCCACCTACCTCACCTTGAAAGAACACAGTGTCTCCTTTATCCCATAAATACACATCAGGGTTGGTTCTAGTTGAACAGTCTCTGTGTAGAGCCGTTCAAACCGCTATATGTTATTCTTTTGGTCCCAATGCGAGTGTATGTTGTTTCTTCATATAAATGTATTTGTATATGTATTTATATATAAATATGTTTATTCATTAGGGATGGGAGAAAAAATCGATACAGCATAGTATCGTGATATTTTGTCTGGTGATATATCGTATCATCTCATTGACCAAGTATTGATTTTTCAAATTAATTGCTAATATGAAGTCAAATCTACGATAATGGAAAATAAAATCAACTGTTTGTCCAGTAAAGTTGGCAGAAGTGACATCATAGAGTAGGAGAAAGTTAGTACAACAAATACATATACCGTATATACACACATATATTAGGTACACCTGTCCAACTGCTCGTTAACACTTAATTTCTAATCAGCCAATCACAGCGTAAATAAGGCAGACATAAAAGAAAGCTAAATGCTAAATTAGCTTAACAGTGGAAAAAGCTGTATACATTGCAATATATTGTATCCCAATACTCGCTGTATTGCAGAATGTCAGAAATTGCAATAATATCGTATCATGGGTCCACTGGTGATTCCCACCCCTACTATTTATACATATCTTGAACTTGCCAAACTACCAACGTTTAATATGCCTATCTCTCTGGGTATACAGTATAGCTCCAGGAGACCTTTTTGCAGGGTTTAACATGATGCTTTTGACCCCAAATTTTCATAACAGTAAAACAGTATGTTTCAATAATGAAGTTCTGATTGTCTTTTTATGGATTAGAATGAGTCAGATTAATATGTGACTGAGAATCCTGTTTTAGAGTATCGTATTCCCGGAAGTGATGTTAGACTATGATACGGCACAAGTAAATAAGATCAATTTGATTAGATCTATAGGGTACAATATCATAGATATGATGCAGCAGGATACTTAATGATAAAACAAGACATGAAATAATGTGACAAGATACAATAGGATACAATAAGATGTGAAACACTTTGTTGTTTCCTTTGGAAATTTTGTCTTTGAACCAAGTGACGTTCTGTTTCAACAGCCAACACAAGAGTACAGATAAATAAGATTTCGTAACCACAATCAACACATATTCCCCAAGAAAACAGCTTAAGTTGAAAAAATAAGGTCGTTGTGAGGCTTTTGCTTGATCCACAGCCTTAAGAAAAAAATATGTAAAATATTGATTGAGATGTGCAAAAGGGAGTTTTTAACCCAGTTCACTTTACATTGGGAGGCTCGTGTCTGCTCTGCCTGAAGGTGTGATCTCATAATCTGAGTGGAAGATGTATCATGGGTCAGAACACTCTTATTTCCTCGTGTTGCACGGGAATTGAGACTCCTGCGTTGCTGAACCATTTAATCTTCTTAATACATCACCAGATAGCTCGCATGCAAAGACGCCCAGAGGGGTTTTGTATGAATGGAACATTTGAGGAGACTAAACTCTGAATGTTTAATTTAAGATATCCAACCTTAATAGAGGGTCAAACTGCCAGCTTGAGCCGTATTTCAGCGTGGATTAGTTTTTAATCTTCGGTGACAAAAGTTAAATTTGGATGTGATAGTAAAAGGCTATGGACATCTCTGGTGTCGAAAACTCTATACTTGTTTTGGCTGAATCTCACCTGTGTGTAAATACTAATCGTCTCATGTCGACCTCAAAAGCAATTTTTCTTTTTGTGCAGTTTTTGTGTGAACATACCATGAAAGGAGATCAGTTTCTGATTCCGCTTTATTGCCTTCTGTTTAGAGTTGTTCGCCAAGCTTGTTAAACTGTTGTACCCTGTGTTAAAAAGGCCAGATGCCAAGTGGTGCTAAATGAAGAACAAACTGGTGTGTTTGCTCCGTAGACCCAGCCGGGATGCTTCTCCTTGTAAAACATTGGCAGCTGTTTGAGAATATGAATGTTAAATAAGGACGGGATCTGGGCTGTCAGGGGGGCCTCAGTGGTCCAGCCTGAGTGATGGATGGAGAGCTTTAAAATATTATCTGAACAGCAGCTTAAGTGTCATAATGGATATTACCACATCATAAACTTTCATTCCATGCTTAATGCTCCGAAGAAAGACACATAAGCTTCTGCGCATGCCTGCACAGATGCCCATGTGTATAGATGCTGCATGCCCATACACACACATACACTCTCATAGGCTCTAGTTAACCTCTACACGGTCCCTGTTGCTCTCTAACTCAGCCCAGATGGCCATGTGGGCTGCGCACTGGCCCCTATATTGGCTAGATTGATATGCAGCACAAATTCCCAGCCCTTGTAATTCTTTACCCTTGCTCTATAGCCTTGTAACTCCCCCCCCTATGACTCGACAGGCGTGCATATCAGATCTGTACCTCTGTCTGACCACAGCTAAGCACCTCATTATAAGCTTATACCACCCAGTGAAGGAGGTTATCATCCGTTGTCGGGCCAGGGCTGACATTGTCGTCGCTGTTGTGGTTTCTGAAGGCCCTTGTGAAGGTGTTGAGGCTGGCCCACTGACCGCACCATTGCAAGCTAAGCAAGCCTGCGGCCGTGATAATTACAGGCCTACCATAGAGTGTGTATCTTAGACACACTCTTCCTATCTTCTTGCTTAAAGCAGTTTTTGGTACAATATCTCATTGTCATTCAGGGCTTTCCTCTAAAACTTCTAGTGAAAGAAAACGCTTTGCAATATCAGCCACATATTTCAAACACGGAGCAATTACTCCACAAAGGAGTGTAATTTTGTGATATTTAAGATAAATATTCCCCCATAAAAGTTTAAACGATGGCATAAAATATTTTTCAATGAACTGTTTTTGCTCATTAAACTTCACACAGCTCTCATGTAAACCACTGTAATGAGATATGTCGCTTTTTATGAGAAGATACCAGAGGGATGTGAAAGCCTTGCATTGTTGTTTTCCTCCCAAACATAATACAAATGACAATTTTAAACTTCTCTTTCTGTGGACTTTGAAGAATGAGTTGTGACTGCATGAGCTCAGATAGGAAATATGTCTCTGACTGTCATTTCTTTGTTGAGCTAGAAAAAGCAGGAAGTAAAAACAAAATCACTGTAGATTTTCCAATTTAGTGGAAAATCCTCGACTTGACTGTTGGTTGAATAAAACACGTGAAGGGCTAGAAAATGAAAAACACTATATAGTTTGTTTACTATATTCTATGGTGATGTTCTGAGTTTGAGGGAGGATCTTGAGATTATTAGGAGCAAGTGGTCGTTTCCTGCTAAGTGAAGCTATTTCAAGCAAATTACCATATTTTCCGGACTATAAGTCGCACTTTTTTTCATAGTTTGGCTGGGTTTGCGACTTATACTCAAGTGCGACTTAAAGTGCGGAAGATACGGTACATAAAGCTCCTGTGAGAATTTTTTGACATAAGTCGAGGAAACCTCATCAACAGCTGTCAAAAGACCATTTTTTCAGGGCAGAAATAAAGCGGCTCAAGGTCCGACTCTGCCCACCCTTGTTGCGTGTTACCAGCTTGAATCAGCACTTTAGATATGACCATCTCCTTTGTTAGTCTTTAAAACCCCTGCACAGGAACCAATGGGTGACTACGTCTGTGTTTTTACACCTTGTCGTCTTAATTTAACTCTACTCCACATTACACAATTATGCTTATAGTGCAAGGTCATCCTTACTGCCACAGTAAAAGATACTTATCTTGATTTAGCTGAGTCCAACATCAAGAATATTCAAAGTCTCTAGTTTTTAAATGACACTACAGATGCCTCTTTTTCCTCCTAATGTTGTTTTAGTCTTGATTTAAAATGATGTGCTCTTCATCAGATACAAGACAAGGAAAGCTCTCCGTTGAATTGTAAAGAAACCTTTACACCCTGAGCCACACAGCAGATTCTATCCGAGGCTGTATCATATTCAGAGCAAATATTATGTTATCTGGTGGTTATTGTATCAGTTTCTACAATCGTGTTAGAGTAGATCAGATATTTTTCCAGTTGCAGAAATGATGTTAGGCCACTGAACCATCACACCTATGACAGTGTGGTCTCGAACCTGTCCTGATTATTGATTGCACAGCGGGTTGCTGTCTTTATAACATATCGAGAGACTTATCAGTTCTGCACACCTCCTTTTTTCACACCGAGACGGAGCCGCTTGCAAAATGATGCACAGGAAATTTGGTATGTGGTATGCACTAGGGCTGGACGATGAACAGAAAATTTACCGATAATGAAATTTACGACAATAACCAACAGCATTTTGCCCATGTCAATATATTCGGTGTCAAAATAATACATAAAAGTTGGTGTTGAATGTGTGTAGGTAGGCTATGGTCTCATGTCACTTTAAGACACTGTCCTACGTCAGAGACGCAACTCCACCCCATCCAGTCTGTGACAAAGAGGGAAAGACAGGTGAGGAGATGGTTCAAATGTTGTAACGGCTGAAGTAGACCAAGCTAATGTGGGAGGGGGTGAGCAGCTTGTGGAGTAGTTATCGTCCATTTATCGTTATCGAAGTGAACTGCTTAATATATCGTGATTTTGATTTGAGGCCATATCGTCCAACCCTAGATAAAGGGTTTCATAGATGCTTCAAACTTGAATAGATATGTAATAAATTCACTTTAGACATTTTGATGTTTGTGGATTGATACTTGGGGAGATACACTGCTCAATATATCGTGATATTGATTTGAGGCCACATCACCCAGCCCTATCTGCACCTTTTTAAATCTCATAATCCTGACCTTTGACCAGTTATGGGTTATGTGAAGCTGCTGTTCTGTAAGACGTCTCATTATCCTAAGGAGATAATGTCTCCCCCAAGGACACAGTGAAGGCATAATAAGGTATTCATGAACAATAAATCATAACCTTTACCTTAATCCAGCGATCCAAATATAGGAATGCATTTGTGAGAGAAGCTGGAATTTCACATTTCCCCAGCAGTAAGACTTTACAAAGATTTTTTGACAGTTAAAGTTTGATACCCTCTTAAAGGAATATTTTTCAAAGACTCCAAGATAGGTTGTTTTCAGGGCTTAAACAAGATTCCCATTTTCAGTGACGCTTCTGTTGAGAATAAGCGAAAGAAATCAACATTCATGCACAAACGGAGTTAGCTTTTGTCCACAGCTACACATGCATGCCCAGAAGTTTGCATGAGCTGTAATGATCGAGGCTTGAGCTCGGTTAGCATTATCAGCCATCAGGATGCTCAAGGCACATTTCCTTCTCTTAACTGTAAAACTTCCACTTGTTTACCAGAGATAACTGCTCAGCTAGCAACATGTCAGGACAGGAAGTCAGCACAACCAGCTGGGACATGGTTTAAGCAGCCCTCTTGGGAATCCCATGCTATATTCCTAGTTTGCTGATCCTGGGTATTGCTGGTGTGTTAGTTTTGGTCGCTGACAATAGTTGAGTTAAGTTTCACTTTTGCATGCGTGAAGAAAAAACTTTAACAAAAGTGTAAATGTCGTAAAAGTGTAATGGAGGGAAATAAGTTTTTGACCAGCTGACAGAGTGAAACTTGTCAAACTCTGACGATTTAATCCAAAATTGTTTGAAAGGCTGACAATAGCTTAAAAGGCACATGATGCAAGGCCAGCGGTAAATTTCCATACAGACCAAAGAAACCCCTGCGCCTGCTCCGATTGAGTGACATTTGTTTTCTTTTCATTTAACAGTTAAAGAGGCGAAAGCTCTTTAAAAATACCAGCCGCATAATTATTCATTCAAAGGTAAATGGACTCTATTAATTTGCAATTACTGGCCTGAATTTTCCCGCTTTGTGTGAGGCTTTTGGAGGCTTTTTGAAGAAAATGAATGCTTTCTCCTTTCTCCTCTCTGTCCCCTATCCTAGCAGAAATTGAGGTTACTCTAAATAACTGCAGGAATGATTTCCCCGTCTGCAAGAATTAAACAGCTCATAAAAAGATCGAAGGGCAATTACATCTGCGTTTTGGACATTTGTGTAATATTTCGTTATAATAATGGACAGCACTCTCACAGCTAAGCCTCTTAGTATGAGTGCTCATTTAAATGTATATGGTGCTGCTTCTAATGTGATGTAAAGCCTCTTGTGTTTCCCTGCCTTGTGGTTTTTTTTACGCGTGCTCCTGAATGGTGTAACCTTCTGCCGCTACTAGAAAGATGCTTAAATCATCCACTGCACAAGTGGGGTGGAAAAAAAAGTACCAAATAAAAAGTGAGAGTAGGAGACAGAGGGGCTTAGAGAGGGGAAGTAAATGATGCCACCGGAAGAAAAGGATCAAGTGTTCCACAGGGCATCTGAATCAAAGCCCTGTCTCCTCCTCTCTGCGCAGTGAGAGGGGAGGTGTGAGCTGTAATTAAGTCGAGTCGAAGACAGTGCAACTCTCTCGAAGGAGCGCTGATCTCCTTCAAAAAGGGCCTCTCATCGCTGTGGCTGCAGCCCCCCTATCATGTGAGTTTAGCATATTGTTTGCGCAGGAGATGAAGTGCATGCTGATTTTGAAGTGCTATTGTGGTAACAGCTGCTTCTCGCCCCGTGTTTTTATTAAACTTTTTGACAGTTGGCTCTCAGACAGGCCGTATCTCCGCATATGCTCAGGACATTAAACTCAGCAGCAGTGCCAGGCTGTGCTCTGATTATCCTGCAGGGATGGCATTTTTTTTTTTTTTGGCCTGTGCAACAAGGTGCTCAGAAGATAAATCCTACTACATAGTCCCCACCCAACGAAGTAGATGTGTTTTTATAGTGTTTGCCTGAAAGTATAGATCTGTTTCACTAAAGGGATGAAAGAAAAATGTGATTATTAGTGTTTCTACTTGGGCAGAAAAAATGCTCCCTCAGCCAGGAGACTCAGCATTGTTCCGATGAAAAGGGTAAATGTTAAGGCACGCATCTTAGAAATTTAAGTTATTGTAAAATTTAGTTAAGAAGACACATTTATGATGCCATTAGCTATTATCCAAAAAAGTTCTCCACCAGTGTGACCATTGCATGTACAAAGGATAAACAATGCAACTTCATTCTTACCCGCTGTGAAACGTGAAGCCAAAAAAAAAACTGCCTTGATGGGAGCTGACGTTGCACTGGTGCAGTGAAGGCATCAGCAGAAACAGCTTTGCAAAACTAACATAACACTTTCTGCAAACCAAACATTAAATTTATCGACAAACCATTGAAGAGCCCTGAGGGTAAACATAATCCACAGCTGAACAGATTCTCATTTTGATTTGAAGCAGACACGAGTTCCTGTAGAAAGTTCAGTGCATCTAAGTTATGTTTTCTCTCGCTGTTTGGACTACTCTCCGATAATCTGGCAAATACTAACGCTACAGGAGTCTGCTTTTATCAACTTAGCTGTCAATCAATCATCTTATCAAAATCAAAAGAGCCATGAATTTCTTTGTTTGTAAAAACTTTGACATCTATTTTAACTTTCTACCCCAGTTCTATTAACACGATGGAGATGGGAGTATGACCCATACTGCAGCCAGCCAACAGGGGGAGCTCTAACTCTTTTGTCATCCGATTCAGGATTTTCTTTGTGATTGAGCTGAATTGGATCAGAATCTTCTGTTAGACATTTTTACATGATGCATTTTTATTCCGATCAGGCCTTTGTTCTGATTATTTGTGCCCATGTTTATGCAGCTATTGACACCATAGGCTGAGCTGAACTACAATGCCCATAGCGAGCATCGGCGAACACCACATGGTAGCACAGATGGGCAGAGTAAAAGCTGCTGGTCTGCACAGGAAGTGCGTGCTGTGGACTTTCTTTCCTCTGGAGGGGCTTTTTCTACTTCTAAGTGTTGATGCAATTTTAAAGTAGTCCAGATTTGAAAGCAATTGCTTTGGGTGAGGATTGTGCATGTCTGTTTGTTAAACAATGGAAATGCAGTTGAAGGAAGGCTGTGTCTGGTTGAACCAGGTAATGTTTAACCAGCACAGGTATGTGGACGTTCTATCTATCTATCTATCTATCTATCTATCTATCTATCTATCTATCTATCTATCTATCTATCTATCTATCTATCTATCTACTATCTATCTATCTATCTATCTATCTATCTATCTATCTATCTATCTATCTATCTATCTATCTATCTATCTATCTATCTATCTATCTATCTATCTATCTATCTATCTATCTATCTATCTATCTATCTATCTATCTATCTATCTATCTATCTATCTATCTATCTATCTATCTATCTATCTATCTATCTATCTATCTATCTATCTATCTATCTATCTATCTATCTATCTATCTATCTATCTATCTATCTATCTATCTATCTATCTATCTATCTATCTATCTATCTATCCATCCATCCATCCATCCATCCATCCATCCATCCATCCATCTTGTTCACCTTCAGACTCTGTTGCTCCATGTTTGGCTGGATTTAGATAACCATTTTTTTGTGTTTTTTTTTTTACTATTGGACCAGTTGGTTAGGCTGAATATAAAACTTTATGAAAGATTTTTTTAAACCTGACATACTATTTGCTGTAGATAACTAATGTAATATTGACCCAATGATGATGGATACTAATTAACCATACAAAAACTGCTAATTGTACTCAATGACCTTATGTGATGGTCTTTTTTGAAGTGTTTATGGTTGTTTCTAGTTTTTAACGCTGTGCTGTTGCTTGTAGTGAAGATTTCTTGCAGCACTGCCATGTTTGCTTTACCAAAGGATCTGGAAAATTTCTCCTTCACTGACATAAAACTTTATTTTATTTAAACATTCAATAAAAACAGTCATATTTTCTACTAGAGCAAACTTAACAATCTGTGGAGCTGGTGTGGTAAATAACTTGCAGGGGCACACTGTTTGCATATATACGGGAGGTTTGCTCAAGTGTATTGTCTGGCTGTGTGCCTGTTGGGACCGGGGACAGCAGGGAGGCTGTGCAGTCAGAGCCCTCTCTCTGTAATGGAGGTCAGGGCCTCGCAGCTGCTTGGAGCTCTCAGGGGACGGGCTGCAGCCGTGGTGTTAGGGCCTGTGAAACTCTGAGGACAGAGGAGGGACAGCGATTGTGTGATCTCACACTCTGGCATCTTATCGCTCAGTATTCTGTACAGTCTCTTCACTACTTTGTCATTATTTTTGTACACAGTGTGTAAAAATGAATAATAAAAATGTACCGAGCGTTCTGTTCTTGCCGCAGACCACCCGCGGTGAATACCAGGACTGCAAGAGCATAAAATATTCTGTGCCCAACATGAAGAAGAAAGCCGCCAATAAATAACCATCACAATCAGCCCTGCTGCAGTTTCACTCCACTGACTTCATTCTGCTTGAAGCAACTCAAAGCGTTTTATTTTTACCATTTGATTGTATGGAAATCGACATCAAAGCCGACGGGTGGTCCCTTCTCGGGACATCATGCAATCATGCATGTTGTGTAAATCTATGCACGTCATTTCCATAACTGAAAATAACATGCACTGGATAGACCCAGGCGATATTTTAGGGACATGTATTGGAGAAATGAAGGGTTGGATGGGTTCGACTTAAAAGTGAGGTCGCAATTTTGAGGAAAATTACCATTTATTATGTGTAGATTCTAATTGGCAAGGTAGAATTTATGCATTTGGACGGTAAAAGTTCTCAATTTGAATACATCACCGCTAAACAGAGATATGAAGCTTTTTATTTAATGCATTTAGGTCAGTCCTGGAATTAATATTCCTCTTTTGCCGGGGACAAAAAGACCTGACACAACCACTTAAAACCACATGAAGGGAAGAGTGTTTCCTCCAGCACTGATTAAATTTTCATATGTAACAGTAACTGAGTGTATCTGTCATCTCCTCCCTGTTCTCCATCAGTGAACAGATCCAGCGCCTTGATGCAGGTGCCGAAGAAGAACCCCGCGTCTTCTTAATAGTGCGATTTGAGCCCCCGTTGGAGAGGGCTCTGTTTTTCTTCATCAGCCCCTATTCATGCACTCCTCTCCCCATGACATCTCTAACAATAGCATTAACTGGATAAGCAGTGCCGATAGGTTTTAGAGCGCACCTTCAGATTGCGGGAGATTGAGCCCTGTAATTGATGTCCCTGTGGAGAGAGTGGAGGGGAAGATTAAATGAGAAATGAAAGGAGAGAGCTAGCTTTAATGAAAAGTATCTGCTTTGTCCGTAGCGGGCGCTTTGTGACTCTCTTTTCTATCTGAATAAACTGCTGGCAGAGAATTTAGACAACGTCTTAGTGCTGACAAAAGGTGAAATATATCTCTTATGACCAGGACCTTTTTCTCTCTGCTGCTATCTATCTATTTTTCTATCTAGCTCGCTGGTATACCAAGCGGGGATCCTGCTAAATTTGCTGTAAACAGACCAGCTCATCTGGGCAGCTGTGTCAGCAGAGGTTAGATTAGGAAGGAAAACTGTGGAAACTGGGATTTTTTTTTTTTTTTTTTTTTAAAGGTAACCAGCTCAATTTGAGGCACATTAGGAAATCAATGAACTTTATCAATCCTCTAATAGGAACTCTAGCAAAAGTCTTTTCTAACCTGGTGTTACGACTCATTTAACTGCATGTTTTTAACAACCCCAACAACCCCTGAAGGTAGACTGCTGCGACTTTCTGCTTGGAGGCAGTAAAAGTCTACCCATTTAAAGCCACAGTAAAAAAAAAAAGAAAAAAACATTATCGGCTGCAAAAACTGCTGGCCTTGGCCGACCCAGACTACTGGGTTTTTCCTCAAGTTGCATTCAGGGACTGGAACCATTATGGACCAGTAATGAAACAATTTCACACAACAGCATATGCCCCCCAGTGCAGATTCTGCAATCCACTCCTGACCTGATCAGGGAAAGAGCTGCATGCTGTATGAGGGAAATTAGATTTCAGATAGAAAGCGATGGATAGGGAGAGACAGAGAGACAGGTGGCTTGGAAGATAAATGGATGGGCCAGATACTTCAATAAAGAGATAAACCAATAAGTTATTAGATAGATACTTCAATAATTAGATATATTAACTTATTGTAGATTGCCAACTCCTCGGTTGAGAGTTAAATAGGTACTTCAGTGCATAGGGAGATGCAAAAGTAACTGTAATGCACATTGACACCTAAACAATACTTTGATAGATGCCTATTGGTCCGATATCAGCGAAAAAATGAATATCGGATTATATCGTCTTGCATCTAAAATCTCCGATATCAGCACTCCGATACAAGCAGTCCATTCCGGTCTCCGCTCCGTCACCTCTATCTAGCAGCGCCATGATCCAGCAAGCTGAGCCCACAAAATCACAACGACAGTGTGATACTAAGGTACTAACAAAGTAGCAAGGAGCAGGACTGATGTCGGCCTTGTCAATATTATCAATAAGGCTACAATATTAGTGTGGTATCGGAAGTAAAAAAGCTGTACACCCCTAACCTAAATACAAGTATAGATACATATCTACATGTATAGATACAAGCACAGATACTTTGATCCTCAAAAAGACAGAAACAGAAACTCTGAAATGTGATTAGCTACTTGGATTGATATTTGGGTAGATAACGAACAACTTGGATGTTCTGATAGTTGGATAACACATACCAAGATACTTTCAGCTAAATAAAAACAAACAGATACTTGGGTAGATGGACTGACAAAAAGAGACATAGATATGTGGATAGGTGGATTGATTCTAACATGACAGGAAGGGAAAAAACACAGCATGAATGAGAAATGGCCAAAGTTCAGAGGAGACATATCCCATCCTTATTTAATGGAGATGCATGACCAGGTTGATCCCAGCTTGGACAGACATACTACCATTACTGGACCATTTACTCTACATTTACTGTCTTGTAAAGGTCGCTAGAGCCCAGCAGTTCAGTCCATCGGTCAACACATGCTTAAACATCTCCAGTCAAATCTAGATATCATGTCAAATGATGATGAATGAATACAGGTGAAGCTGCGCCAAGTGCATTCTGATCGATAATGCCTCTATTTACTCACATAGGTTAACATAGTCGGCAGACACAATAAAACAATCACTGTATTCTGAAACATAGAGCTTTATAACATGACTCTGGGGGCAGAGCTTAAATTAGATTCATCTTGAGGCATTGTCTGGTATGTTCTGTATCCATGTGTCCTCAATGTTGGCTCAGTATATCAAACTCTTCTTTATTAGATTCATAAATCCATGTCTTTTATTGATGTTTCTGTCTGTAAAAGGGGGGTTGCCAAAGTTATTGTTTATTGACACTGGGAGCAATGGCGAGAACGCAGAGCCTTCCACCATCAAATCAGGAGGATTCAACCCTACATTTGTGTGTCAGCCAACTAGGCGTGACCCGCTTCCCATCTGTACCATTGAGGTCCTGAGTTGCTTTGGAATATCCTTTTAATAGCATACAAACCTTGTCATGTTACTGACCTGATGCAAATGAACCTCATTAAGGGGGTTCATTGATAGAGAAGCCGTCCACCACTATTGGACCAAAGGGCCAGTGATGGTGGACGGCTCCTCTCTCTTTGCTGCAGGACAAAAAGATTTAGAAGATCTTTTGTACCAACAGTCATCAGACTTTATAACTCGTGTGTAAATAGTAGATAACATTTAAAGACTTGTCAAATGAGACAACAGACAATTGAATGTCCGTTCGGGGATTATTAATGTTCTTCTCTTTCTTCTTCATCGAGATGTTCCTCCTGGTGTATTACATGCCTTTCAGTGTTTTTTTTTCTCCCTGTTCCAAAACAATTTAGTGTTCATATATTTATAGTAAAAAAACAACAATGTCAGTTTCAATATTTGACTTGATGTCCTTGCACTACTTTCAATGTCAAGTCAAATGATTCCAAACAATCAAATTTATTTTCCATTATCATTTTGAGTCTCCATTTTACCCAGGGACTCAGCTTTTATGAGTTGGGTTTGTACGTCACATTTTGAGTGTATCATCATAAACATGTCCTGCCTTTACCTGGTTTTCAGTTTCGGTTGGTGTTATTATGGTCTTAATGCAGTTTTGAGTCAGAAAAACACAAAATTCAATTCGGAAAGGTTGTGTTTGTTGACGGACAAGTATTGGCACTTCTTGACTTTGGCCTGAAAACTGCATATTGCTTTTGGTATTGTCAGTCAAAACCTTCATTTTATTTGGGCAAACTGGACTCCACTTTTTTTTCTTTTATTAATCTATTCTTCTCTTTCTTTCACTCTGCTCTTTCACACCGTTTCTTGCCCTCCTGCTTAGACTGGCTTTTTTGAAAAAGCAGTAGCTGTTAATAACGGACTATGAAGAAGTGCTTTTCAGATTATTCTTGAGCTGGCTCACTATTGATGAGCTGTAAGGCTTTGTATTGCACCCTCCCAATCCCAGTCCTTCTTCCCCCCACCCTGGTTTGTAAGTAAACTTGTCAAGTCTGATGCATTGCCTGCACACGCTCAAATGCAAATCACGCAGCAGCAGAGCTTTATCTCAAACCAAACAAGAGAAGCTGCAGAACATCCTGGATCCTCAGTCCCAACAGAGCCGCTGTAGCTGAGCAGCTCTGATTAAAGGGCTGCCAGCAGAGCTCTGCTCCTGGTTACACAATATCATGGGGTCTGCCCGAGGAATTTACTTTAATGCAATGGAAAATGAGCTTAACAGATAGAGCAGTCCTATCAGCACAGGGTGAGATTTTAGGTCAGGTCTCACCCAGTCAAGTTTTAGTCAAATTTAAAGTGAGATGAGTGACAAGAATGGTTCTTCATGTCTGCATGAAAAGTAGTTCATGAAAATAGTCGCTAAAGCAGGAAGAGAGCTATTTCTGAACTGAACTTCATGTTTATTTTTGGTGCAAAAATCCAAGAAATGTCTTGAACCAAATACTCTGACGAAATGCTTAATCTTATCAGGCAGTTTCTTTGCAAAAAAACAATGTTACTGTGATTTGAGGATTTAGGATACTGAATTCTTTCACTCATTTCAAAAACCTGTTGTTGGATTTCACTTTTTCTGTTAAAACTAATTCATGAGTAGTTTTTGTTTGAGCTTATTCTTTCTAATATCTTTTATATCTGCCTTGGTTAGAGGGCTGATTTTTCACAGTTATAACAGGGACATCTCTTTCATTGAGGTTTTAACTTGTTCTGGAAATGACTCCAATGCTGCGAAAAATTGCAGGATTGGCCTATTTGCAGACACTGAACCAATAAAATGATTGACTAACATCCAAAATATGCCAGTTTCTCCACCATAATATCAAAATAACAATCTTTGAATCAAACAACTATTGTTTCAGTTGCACAAAGATGAGGAGTGTGTATAAAACGTCAGGTTCTAGTACTGACACTTAAACTGTATTTGGACTGAGCTTTCTTAGAAATTAGTATGCAGTTAAATTGACCATTTCTGCAGATTTTCACATGCCAATTGACCATGCAATTTCTTGTGCTTTTTAAGATTACTTTTTTAACTCACTAACTTCTGACCTGTTTTGCCAATCTAGCGACTTTGTTGCTAGATTTAGCGACTTTTCAGACCCCCTGAGTTTAGAGACTCCAACATAAACGCAGGTATCGATGTTACTCTTCTCAACGGGTAGCTGGTGTGCATCAAAAACACAGACACAGACAGACACCCTGAGGAAGCGAGGAAGACTCCTCCTCCTCCTCCTCAGTGGTGGCTTTGGCTGAGAAATTATGCAAATCAGGCAATGATGTCATCGAGTGGCCTCTAGCGACTTTCCTTACTGAGGAGTTGGCAACACTGCTTCAGACTTAACTGTCTGTTTTCAGGCATTAAAGACATAAAATAGTCATCAAAAATCCTCCCAAAATTGGTGTCAGAATGCCGCTCTAGTTGCCTTACTTATTTGCTTCTGTGACTCAGCAACCCCAGTGTCGCTCCATCTTTCACCCCCTGATGCTTTAGCAGTAAGCCACAGCTGGCCACAGTCAGGAGGGGTACACTTACTTTACACTCTTGTAATGAATACTGCATTTGATCGCTAAACCACTTTTCATATGCATTATCGTCGTCGTCATTTTCTTCCGCTTATCTGGGTCCGGGTCACAGGGGCAGCAGCATCAGGAGGGAAGCTCAGACGTCCCTCACCCCAGCCACTTCCACCTGCACCTGCGGGGGGATTCCCAGGCGCTCCCTGGGTAGGTGAGAGATATAATCCCTCCACCTGGTCCTGGGCCGGCCACAAGGTCTCCTCCCAGTGGGACATGTCCGGAACACCTCTAACGGGAGGTGTCCAGAAGGTATCCTTACCAGATGCCCGAGCCACCTCAGCTGACTCCTCTTACCGTGGAGGAGCAGCGGCTCTACTCTGAGCACCTCCCAAGTGTCCGAGCTCCTTACCCTACCCCTAAGGCTGAGCCCGGCCACCCTGCTAAGGAAACCCATTTCTGCCGCTTGTATCCGCAATCTTGTTCTTTTGGTCATTACCCAAAGTTCATAACCATAGGTGAGGGTCGCCACGTAGATCGACCAGTAAATCAAGAGTCTCGCCTTACAGCTCAGTTCTTTCTTCACCATGACGGATCGGTTCAGCGTCCACATCACTGCTGATGCCGCTCTGATCCTCCTGTCGATCTCCCGTTCCATCCTACCCTCACTCATGAACAAGATCCTGAGATATTTGTACTCCTCCACTTGAGGCAGGACCTCCCCTCCAACCCAGAGAAGTCAATCTACCTTTTTCTGACTGAGGATTATGGCCTCGGACTTGGAGGTGCTGATTTCACGCTCGGCTGCGAACCACCCCAACAAGAGCTGAAGGTCACTGCTCGACAAAGCTAGAAGAACCACATCATTCGCAACATGCAGCGAAGGGATCCTCTGCCTCCGAACTGGACACCCTCCACCCTCCATATGCATTTTAAGGGGGGTTAAAAGTCCGTTATCCTGGTCAATATAGTAGTGTATAATGTTTGCCTTTGAATGGGGTTTAGTACAGGTGGTGTTGTAGTCAAGGTCAAGCGTCAGAATCAGAAGTTCTGTAGGTTTCGGAGTGTTGACAGTTCATTTTATACAAATGATGGAGAAACAGACTAAAGCAGCCATCCACAGTCATCCCGATTTGTATCTGAGAATCAGTCACCACGCCTCCTTGCACAGTGTGATCACTGTTATACACGGGAGGGTAATGGCAAGGGATCTCCTTGTTAAATCAGGAAGATTGAAGCCTGTCTGAGAGCTGTAGAGGATCAGCGTGATCAATAGAAACCCTTCCTCATCCCTCCGTCTCTGATTACTCTCTGTTTTTTTATTGTATAGCATTTTGAAAACACAATCTCTTTTTCTTTGCCGTGAACCCTCTTGTGGTACATGCTCGGTGCTATCTGTGATTTGTTTTCATTATCCCCGCCCCTCTTTTGCTCCCCTCCTTCAGTTTAAGGAGCTCTTCAGACAGCCCACACTTTCTGCTTTAATTTATTTCTCCCTCTCCAGAATAAATGCTGTGTAAGAGGCTGTTGCGTTTCTCCCTCTCTATCACAATGTATTTATGATGCATCTGCTGTGTGAGGCCATTAGTCAGGGTTCAGTGTGGAAGCAGGCAATGCTGGACAGTCCTACCTGGGGTCCAGCACGAGCACTTCGGGCTGGTCGACTCCTCCTCCCATTAATCTCCCTCCAGGGCCTCCTCGGGCAGCCTCACAGCCACTTAGTGTGGCAGAGTTATGCTCCTCCTGCTAGCTCCTGACTTTGATACGGAAAGAAACACAGTTAATAGGATTCAATTAACTCTTCTGTGGACACTAGAAGGTATTAAACTCCTGACTGGTTTTGAGAGGCACTTTTTTAAAGGGTTGATGCACCCAAATTACAAAAACAAACCCTGTTTTCTCACTTGAAGTCAGAAGGGGATACGTGTTGAGTTTTTGGAGGTTTTTACTGCAACTTTCATTTAGCAAAGGTTAATTGAAATTTTAGTTGTAATTTCTGGGGGCTGGCCTGTTTATAAGCTCTTCTGACTCCCTGCAACTCAATGCATCATCTTTTTTGTCCCTTGCTTGAGATTTCTGTCCTTGTTTTAATCCGCCATATGTGAGTATCCCAAAAAAGCACAGCAAGAAAGAAAAAAAAGTTCTTGTTTGGTGTAGGTTTACCAACTCTCATTTATTGAAATGCATCTTTGATGTTCTTTCTAAAGCGACCTTTAATTAAATCAAGATAGCTTTTTTCCGTCATGATCAACAACTATGTCTAATCAAGGTTTTTGTCTAGTTTGATGTGAAGGTTGGAAAATTGCTAGATGACAAATACCATAACCTTAATGCAATACAAAACAATGAAGTCTAATACAACAATAGAATACAAGGCAATTAAAACACATTTTTAAATAGATATACATTATTTGAACAGAAATCTCCAGCTTTTGTGTGTAAATCTAATCTGATTTAAACTTTGAACCTTAAGCTTGTTTTATGTTGTTGTTTAACAGCTGGAGTTGTTTTTGCTCTTCTATGAATGACTACATCTGCCATTCCTTTGTAGTATCAACGTTCGTCACAAGTATCACATTAGTTTGCAGCGTGTAGAAATTTAGTAAGTTATAATTATTATGAGGCACTTCACGAGCTGGCATGTCCTTCAATCACAGGTTTGTGAAACTCTCTGCAGACTTGAGCGCAATCTCCAACTTCACCTTTTTTTTCTCATCAGAGAGAGCAGGGTTTCTGTCAACTCCGTCTTTTGTCGAGGCATATCAATAATTATATCACATAGATCAGGACACAAAAATATTGCTGTATTGAGATTTTATTCTACTCCTATTTAATATTGCGCCAGCTCCTGGATAATCCTCAAAAGAACCGAGGCCTGAGGAAAACAGTAAATTCATTTACAAGTGTTTAAGTCGTCTTTCATTGATTTCTAGGGCTGGTTTTTAATTCTTTGAGGGAACTATAATTAGAGCTAGTTAAAACACTCAATGCAGATGTTTCATAATAGAGAGCTGCACAATGTTCACCTGACACCTCAACAGAAACTGGAGCTAATTCACTGCTCAGCCTTTACGAGGATATAACCTGAAGCTGATCACTCATGGGTTTCCTCCTCTTCAAAACAAACAGAACCGGTAATTAAAAACCATAAAAACACTCAATGAGGAAGTTTCTACTTGTTGCTTCTGGGCAAACATGGAACATCTGATTTGGTGAGAATTCTGTAGCTGTTGGGGAAAAGAATTTGTATTTAGCTCCTTGTTTCCATTTATTTTGTCACTTTTTCCTCTTTTTTCACAGTGATTAAAACTGCTGCATTGCAGTTATGTAACCTGTAAGTCTAGTCTGAGTTTCCCAGTATGATAGATTGTTAGATCTCTCTTTATCAAGTGCAAGTGTTCAGAGTTTAATATTGTGACAGAGTGACGTTAAACGCCCCGTCATTTCCCGACTGGTGTGGGTCCCTCTCGCGCCGGTGTCGGAATTGCACACGGTGCACACTCGTTCCTCGCGGTGCCAAGCGCCTTCAAACTGTTTAACTGTTTCCCCACACCTGTGTCCTACAGTCCTGCACTCCAACCAACTGTTTTCCCTTTTTACCTGGAATCTTTTCTCCCCGCTGTAGGCGTTTGAGGGTGCACAATCGGCGATTGTATATAGTATATAGCACTAGGTGGCACGCTTTGAGGGGTCATGTGACCAGGACCATACCATTATAGTGAATTTGGTGTTATTTTGTCTGATTTACTGTGTTTTCAATAAGTAGGGTAACAGCTGTATGGAGGGCCATTAGTGCCTTTTTGCCCAAATATCTGATTTATTGGTGCATTTTGTGTTGTATTTTGCATGTTGTATCTTAAACCCTTATAATTTTATGGATGTGCCCAGGGGAGGGGCTAAGGGATGTTGAAAAGTGCTTTGCTCACTGTGAGGGGATCTCTTGGCCTAGTGGCATCATGGGTTAAAAGTGAACATGTGTAAATCCTTTTTAAAAAACCTGCTGTAAATACATCATTCCAGTCAGGATCACTTTGTCAAAATTCAGCCCAATTGTGCAAAGTTAAATTTGACGACATAGTTCTGTTCTGGGTCCCTGTCCTTCCACGAGCTTGCATAGAAGCCAGAAGCAGGAAGAGCCCCTTCCTGCCCTTCATGAGCCATCATGAAAAGGCGATAGCAGGGAGCGCACGCAAGGTTCTGTCTGGGGCCCCCTGTTCTCCACACAAGCATGCGTGAAAGGCCAGCGGCAGGAAGAGCACCTTCCCGCCCTTCATGAGGTATCATGAAGGCAGAAACAACGGAGGGTAGAGCAGCGATGAACAGAACCCCCCCCAAGACAGGAGCGCTTCAAGAGTAGTGGAGCAGTTTAGCCGGCACAAGGGTGGAGCTGTGGTGGAGGTGGGTTGCTGGTTCCCTGTCGAAGCAGAAGAAGAGGCTTGGTTAGGGCAGTTTTAAATAGGGCGCTCTAAAGGACCAATAGGAGCTAGGAGGAAATCCACTGGGCCATCAGATGGTTGAGGTGGCTACCTTTCATTGGCTGCGGATCAGCGCTTGACGTTGTGACCTGCCAGGACTAAAGCTATGCTTCATTTATTCGCCTATTTTTTGTTTTATTTCCTGCACTGTAAGTATTTTTGCCACTGTTTGCTGTTTTTGGGGAGTTTCGACTGCGCCATCATTTTTTGTCCCGAACAAACCCCAATCCTCCACCCTGGTGTACATCTTGCTCACCCCACTGGTTAAATTTTTTTAGAATCACTCAGGCCACATATTTTTGGCTTGTATAAATAAGACATTTGTCTGGAGTTGTCAGGCAAAAACACGTTCTGAGTTCTTGCATTGTTGTGCTGAGGTAGTTTTCATTGGAAAGTAAAGTTGAAAAAAAAAAACTGATATTGAATCCATCCATCATGAAGCTGGTGACATTCTACGCTTGTGACAAGGCTTGAGATTTGATGATATAGGGGACAAATATCACATTACTGCAACTAAATCATCTTCAACTGAGTGAAAAAAGAAGGTAGAAAGTGAGTTAAATGATGCATGTTGGGTCTCCTCTCAAATTTCTGACATATCTTTGGGGAAGCCTCTGAAACAGTCTTCAGACTATCACTGAGAGCTGTGTGAGTGAGATTTATCGTTGCCTCTCCCAAGCTTTGTTGGCTGTTAAATAAAATCCCTAAATCTACAGCCCACAGAGAATCACTCTAATCAGCCTCTTTTTTAGATTAAAAATATGAAATATGTTTTTTTTGCTTGTTTGGATCTGATAAAACATCGCAGCAGATTTGTGATTTTAGTTAAGAAGTGACTTGGATACAAAGCTTGTGGAAGTCAACATGAATAACACCAGTTGATTGAATACTTCAGAGGATAGAACATAAAATACCTGACAGAAACATCTGACAATAACATTGTACTGATGATTTGGAAATACCTGCAATACCTGTATATGTCTTCCAATATGTGCCTATGTTAATAGTTACAGGACAATACTGTAGAAAATAATACTCCCAGTTGGAATACACATGTTGATGTTCGTCTTTGTAGATCTTTGCGAATGTTGGTGATAAATTACCAATTACTTATCATTTAAAAAAAAATAAAAAAGCACTGTAACAAAGCCAATACCAATTGTGACCAACCTCACCCCCCAAAAAAAGGAAAAAAAAAATCACATTTTATAATGCATATAACTGACGATACTGTATAGCTACAGAACATGGAGAGGCATTTATATTATTTAACATGCCTTCTTACAGCATGCTATGGAAGCCCATTTCCGCCAATAAAAAAAAAAAAAAAGTCGAAGTTATGAGATAAAAAAGTCATAATTATGAGATACTTCTTTAACACAACAGTCAAAGTAGCAGCTCTTTCTGTGAATTCTCCTAATCAGAAATGAGATTGTGAGCGCATCGAAGACTACTTTAAATGTGGATTTACAACGAATGAAATTCTCCATTTGCTTGCGGATTTCCATGGGATTGTAATAAGCAAATGCACCTTGGAAAGAATCTTAAGCAAGAAGCAGCTTTGGCGTAGGAAGAACAAAACTGATGTGGCTGAGGTGGCAACCTCCATTGAACAGCAATTGGAAACGTCTGGTCAGTGTCATGGTTACAGACACTTTTTATCTTATATTTTGACTTTTTAGCTCATAATTATGACTTTTTAATCTCATAATTATGATTTTTTATCTCATAATTTTGGCTTTTTTTTTTTTTTGACTGGCGGAAATGGGCTTCCATAGCATGCAGACCAGATTCACAGAAATTATCTTGGTGGACGTAAGTTTCGTATGACATGATATAAAGTGATATAAAACGAGGCTCAAACCACTAAATATGGAATTAACTCAGAACCGACCAGAACATATTTCAGACTCACAGAGTCCACTTTTCTGCAAACATGTTCTTCTTGGGGGAAAAAAAAAAATGAGCGTCCATATGGCTGGATGTCACTCAAGAGTGCAACAAGTCAATCAGAAAACACAAGCTCAATCTGTCAGCGTTGTATCCAAAGGTGGGGTAATATCTAGTAAAAGTTCTTAACATGTTTGTGTTGTCTGTTGGGTATTGTTCCTACAAAAAAAGAGCCGTCACAGAGCTCTGCCAGGCACAATATCTTTATCCAGTGAATATGCATGAATAAATCCTTTCAATGACACTGTTGGATGTGATCCGAGACCACATTTGTTCATCGCTGTCTGATACAGAATTAAAGAAACTTTCTAAATTCAATACTCAATTATTTGTTAACATCTCTAGCTCCCAGTGATCTGGAACTGGTGCACAGTGTTCGTTCAAAAGGTCTAGTACAATCCCGGCAGAAATTCAACATTATTGGCCGCCTTTATAGGTAAGCAGGGATTTTTTTCCCCCCCTGAAAATTCAGCACAGTCTAAAATTCTTGAGTTAGGCTGCAATACAAAGGATGAAGTCTGTCTGCGGAGGGCCAGAAAAAGCTTCACTGTAACTTTCTTCTTCAACATTATTTTCTTTGCCAGGCAGAAGAAAGAGCTGAGAACATGTCGAGACGTGAAGACAAGCCAAACATAGATAACACATTCCAGGCATGGTATCTAAAGACAAGCTCTGGTCTTGTCTGGCAAATTACCTCTCCATAGCTTTCAAAGAGGTGGGCTCCTCGTTCTTGCACATTTATTTATTTCTCTCTCTCCCTTTGTTCCCTTCCTGAAAAGCTTGTCAGCTGTGACAGAGGCTCACTGAAGTTATCTCCAGCCCCGCTGTCCATGTCTCTAGGTGTTATTCCTGCTCTGCATGGTGGCGCTTTGCTCTGGGATGGCGCTGACTATGCCTCTGATAAGCAGTTAGTGGCTTTCATTCATTCGAGTTGTTATTATAATAATGTGAAATTATGAAGAATCTTTGGTCCCATGTTGGCCAGATCCCCCGTTGCTGTGATGAACAGGAATAATTAATTCCCACAGTCTTAAGCTTTAGCCTCTGTGACATTGACATCTTCATTATAATTCTATTCATTTTTAAGCAAATAGCAAACACACCCACATCTAAAGAAAGATGCTGGCGCGCCCATATCATTGATAAGTCAGCAGGTTGCACGTGGCTTTTCTAATTATATGGGCTCGCCCTCCTGCTGCAAAGGAGCTCATCTGGGCACTGAGAGGAACGCGTGTGGGTTAACAGCAAAGGAAGCTGGGAAGTATGAGTCTTTAATGAGGGGAATCATTGGAACGTGTCTGATGGTGACATTTCTTCTCAGAGCTGGAGGCTTGTGGATGAAAGGCAGGCCTTCACCACGGGGCTTGCTCCACCACTCAGCCCTCTCATCCCCAGATAACCGGGCACGACGCTGCTCGACAAACAGCCTTCGCACAGGAGGCAATTAAAACCCTGATCTGCTTACACACCCGGAAATACTTGGTTGGCTGCAGGCAGAGGGGAAGAGGAACAGGGTGGTGGGGATGATGGCGTTGGGGGTGGTGGTAGTATTTGTTTGTCAGCAAGAACAGTGAAAGCAGTAGTCCAAATTAGCCGTCTTAGCAGTTTATTGCAACATACAGTATTTCTTTAGAAGTAAAACTTTCACATTAGAGAAGAAAACAGATGGAGCGTCTCAACAAAACACAAAAAGCAACATTTGGGGGAGTAGGCCAGACGGGATACTATTAAGTAGAAGCTGGCAGCGAGTCAGAGGAGCTCTTTAACAGCAGCAGCAGTGCTGCCAAGCCTTAATACGATCTGTTAGTGAAGAGGGTCCTGGGACCGCAGAGGGCTCAGGGCGGGTGGAGATGGATGGGAGTTAAAGTCTGGAGTTAAGGGGCAGCCAAACTCTGCACAAGCTGCAAATGCAAGGACACTGGAGCTAAAACTATTTACCCTCACAGCTCTGGAAACAGTCTGCCAAGGCTGACTCTGGTGTTGTTTCTTACTCTGATGTCTTTCCTTAGCCAATCATAAGGTGCGCCTCATCCTTAGAACCTGTAGACCTGAAGGTTATGTGAGTTAGTAAACAAAAATAAGTGATGAAAATATAGACAAGCAATAAAAATCTGGCATATTCAAAATCTGTGATTAAAAAACCCACAAAAGCACTGAACAATTCTGAATGCAGAAAATAAGCCAAGCATCTCCACCCCTGATATTTGAACCCTGTGCCCTGCATGGAAGACAGTTCGCTCTATTTGATTTTTAAAATGAAGAAGCTTTTGAATTTTTAGCACTGAATATTAATGCACTTGAACTGTGTGTCTGGATTTTTTGCCTCTGAATTTCAGAGTTCACAAGTTCAGACTAAAAAAAGAAGAAAAAAAAAAGAGTTTTAAAACTATTAAACAATCAAACTACACTAGATGTCACAAAAAATCAAAAAACAAAATATTATGATCAGCCATATCGCTCTATGATTGGTGATATAAACTTAAAAAAGATATATGGTGCAGTGTTTTTTTTTTTTAAATTTTAGATTCATTTTAGCATTTTTTTTTATTTAATTTATTTTTTTTTAATATACAGCATACGCTCAAAGCTTGTTTCACGAGTGTCTACTGTTTTGTGAAAAATTAAAATAATAGTACATTATCAACAGAAATAAATAAATAAAAATACAGTCCTGTTTCAGCTTTAGCACACAAAATAGTAATCTTAGTAGTAAGACCCTGGAACATGAATGACAGTATTTCAACAGGTCCAACTGGGCAACAGAGATGTCAGACAGGTTGTAAACGAAACAGCATCTCAGCTTTAACTAGCTGCTGCGCTCTCTACAGTGACAGTAAAGACTGGAGACAGTTTGGGGTTGAAATGTTCTGGGTAAGCCTTTTGTTCTGTGTTCCTCATTCATCGGAGATTTCCTGAAAGCCTGAAAGTTCTTCAAGTCTCAGTCCCTGTTGGACTTGTTTCAGCGAACATGACATTTGCAAAGACACTGGTTTTCAAGACAAACAACTCCTTCATGTTGTAAATCATACTGGCACAAGTGATTGATGAGCTTTGCTTATTTTCTCAGTTTCTGCTGCTTTATACTGTCACCCACTTATCTATCAGAGTTGTTTTGCTGTCTAAAGAAGTGGCACCAACCTGATAGTTTAACAATCTTTTAATCATCCCAGATAACGTCAGTGGATTTGTTGTTTCTAAATATGTCAGGGAACACTGTAAAAGTTCAATACAGCCGTTAATATTGCAGATTTTTTGCAACTTTTATTTGAAGTAAAAGAATAAAAAAAACAATGTGGCCACAGTAAGTGTTTCGTCTCTTGACTTGAATTAACCATCTTTCTTCCATTTGACCTCTAAATCTTTGTGTTCTTATTCGAGTAGACCAGGCGCATTGTAGTAGAGTCTGGTAATTATATAACAAAGATAATGCACAAAAAAAGGGTGTGAAGAGTGTAAAAATGTGTGGATTTTAAACTCTTGGTACAACCATACCAGCAGTATCTGATTGGCGAAGTATTTTTGTCTGAAGACTAAAGACTAAGTCGCCAAAATAAGCACTTTACAGGACAACATGAGCAAAGAGATGGGTAAATATGGTGTCTAATTCATATCAATCATCAATCAAAACAAATCAATCAAGTTTTGTTTATATGGCGCCAATTCACAACAGTCATCATTCCAAAACGCTTTCCAAAGAAAAAGAGAGCAGAACTAGACCACGCTCATTGTTTGATGAATTATCAAGACCCGACCTTAAGATGGGACAGATTTAACCCATCTCATCCAACATGAGTGACAGTGGCAAAGAAAAACTTCCTTTTAAGGAGCAGAAACCTTGGGGAATCATGGGAAACATAATCCTAAACCACATGAAGAAGAAGAACTTTATTGATCCCCAAAATGAAATTCAATAAAGCAAATGAAGGAAAATGACAAACATGTCCACACGTTTGTATTTCCCGTCTCACCTATTCATTTTCAGATTTTTCTAAATGTGTGTGAATTTTTTGACCAATTAAACAAGCGACCACCATTTTCCGCTCCCTCTACTCTGACAACCAGGCTGGTGGCTTTAAAAGCCTGTGGTTTGTGTGATAATGGCAGAACAGTGAAAGGAACCATTATAGGCCAGACAGGGTCGGGTCACCTTCACATGCTAAGAGCCAGCCTGTTGTTGTCCTCCATCAGCTGAAGAACCCCTTCCTCTGCTCTGGCACATTATTCCTGCCTATCTGTAGTGACCTGTGGCTGCGGGGTCATTTTCACAGCACAGGGCTAATTGCACCAAATGGCGGTAGATTCGGAGGGAATAGACGAAACAGGTAGTCCACTTTAACCTCCTGGTGCCAACCATTAGATGAAATTTGCTTCCTAAGAGTGAAGATTTTCCTGTATTGTAGTTGTTTTACTAACAGAACAATTGCGAGCCTGTTCTGAAGTAACTGAGGTGTCATTTCTGAGATGTTGAAGATGAATTCCTCTGTCAGTTTTCATGCTACAAAAAAGTTAGCTTTTTCAAATCCTTTAAAATGTGTTACTCTCTTTCCCTCTCAGCTGGCTGTACCTTTGATGAGGACTCAGACCCTGGCTTGTGTGAGTACCGGCAAGGCCAGGAGGACGACTTTGACTGGCAGCTGATAAGGACCTACAACTGGCCACATCCGACCCCGGATCTTCTGCGAGGTAGGAATCAATCACTGTCACAGTCGATAGTTCCTCCTGCACTTTAACACCGCAAACATATTTAGGATATAAACAACAATTATACTCTTGAAGTTTTTGAATTGTTCCTTCAGATACTCCTTCCGCCAGCCTCCTTAACACAAGGACAAAGACACTAAATCAAAGCACACCCACCTTAAGTGCTTATTTTGGCACAAACTGGCTCAGATTATTGTCAGATTGAACTCCCTCTTAGGGTTAAAAATGCTTTTTTAAAACAAAAGACACCCATTACATAAGTCTTTTCACAGCCGCCAGACTCCAGTGAGAAAAATGGTAACTTCACCTGACAGCACCAGGGAGTTGTTGAGCTGTTGCTGCCATGGCTTGTTAGTTGGAGTTATTAGATGATACAGAAATGCGCTTAACCTAACTAAGCATTAGAAATATAACCCCGGCTGTGAAAAAGTCGCTATGATGTTTAAAATAGAGACCAAACAGCTTCTGTATGTGTATGAAAGGAGAATATATGTATGTCAGAGCGCCACAGTAGATTAAATTAACATCCTGATTCTTTTTAAAGCCTTCTGATAGGCCAGGCAGCTTCCTGGAGGGTGTTCTAGCATCAAATCCTGCTGCTTCACAAAAGCAGCAGGTGGAAATGAACATCTGTTAAAATGTGTCTGCATCAGGCCCTTTCGAAAAGTTTAATTTGTGGCAAACATAAGAGCGAGCAGCAGACGAGATGTTAGTGTGTGTTCGGAGAAAAGCAACACATGTTTACGAGACGACTTACATAACGCTCCTTTGTACGATATTACCACAGCTGTGTTATAGGTGCGGCGAGCTTGAATCGCACCTTTCAGAACAGAGACAATCCAGAGTGCTTTGAATTAGACACAAAGGGCAAGAGGTCAAGGTATAAATAAACAAGAGACAACAGAGATACTCATATTTCTACGGGGTATCAGAAGGGTTACATGAAAATAAAATAAAAAAGCTTACATCAGAGTGAGTGTTTCAGTGCAGCTGCAATGAAGTTCAAGGTACAAATGAATAGCCACTTATGTAATTTGATGAATGTGTGGAGCGAACAGAAATGTGTTTAGCCTGGCTTTAAAAGAACAGAGAGATGGAGTGTTTAGTCCTTTTTAGGAAAGTGTGACTCAAAAAACAAAAACAAAACAAAACAATGTTGTTCCTCTGTATTTAGTTTTTATTCCTCAACAACCGATGAAGACCACCGGAGAGGTTTTGAGCTTGAATTGTGTGTTTTGGCCTTGGAAACTCTTTGTAGATCAGGACGGCCAATCTCAGTGTTTCCTCATGACTTGTTCATTTGCAACAATCTCCTAATACTGATGCAGACACACTCCTGCTCAAAAATTACCACATTTGGAAAAGAGAGCAGCCTCCATTATTGACTTACTGATTAAAGGACAACCAAGACAACAGAGGGAGCAACTTTTTGTTTGACAAACTTTACTGATTTTCTGACTAACTAATGGGGATGGGATAAAAAAACGATACAGTATAGCATCGCAATATTTTGTCTGATGATATATCGTATCGTCTTATCCACCAAGTATCGATTTTTTTCAAATCAATCGCTAATATGAAGTCTTTGATAATGGAAAAATAAAATCGACCGTTTGTCCAGTGAGGACACCATCTGCCTCCTCGCCAGGTGAAGCCACTCCAAGAACAGCACACCCTGGTGACGGGCAGCAGTATAGGTCATAAATCCCACCTCTGCCAGCAAAGCTTATGAAACTGTGGTCAAACTTTAGAAATTGATTACATAGGATATACATTTTTCTCTCCCCTGGTTGTGATGTTGACATGTAGTTACTGTGAGACTGGTTTGTGCTCAAGTCCGCTTTTTTCTGTACAGCTCCATTTTTAAAAGTTATTAGGGGGTTCATGTTTTCTATGATTGACACCTGATACATTAAGTATCAACACGAAATTACCGAGAGCTTTTTGGCTTCAAATCCGTACACTGGCGGAAGGCGGAACCAAGTTGTCCATAGTATATACAGTCTATGGTTTGGCAGAGATGACATCATAGAGCAGGAAAAAAGGAGAAAGTACAGCAAACATGGAAACACCTGGGGAAGGATATTAGGAATGCAAACAGGGCACAAATGAGATGGACCTGACACATGACACATTAGCAAGATGTGCCACATGAAAATAAAATACACGTAAATAAGACAAATGTAACAGACAGACAAATGCTAAATCAGCTAAGCAGTTGAAAAAAATAAAAATAAATTGCCATGTATGCTATCACAATAATCACTGTATTGCAAAATGTCTAGAATTGCAATAATATCGATCGTATCTTATCGTGGAGCCACTAGTTTCTTATGCTTATTTCTTATGCTTTTTTTGCACCACCAGCCCTGTGACTAAAACGTCTAACTAAACAAAAACTCCTCTCCTGTGTTAGACAATGTCTACATCACACTTGGAATAACATGCACAGGCCACTCACCCTTTTGTCTTATAATGTGATCAGAAAACAGCCTTTATTTATGCCACTCACTTAAACAAATATAGAGCCTTTGACTTTGAAATTTCACCAGAGAACGCTTTTAAAACATCACCTCAGGATAAAATGTCCAGGAGAAAGTTTACTTGCAGCCCCATAGCGGCACAGACAGTCATTAAACCGTATCTCAGTTTTGCAGTCAGCTTCCTGCAGCAGGTATGTGCAAATATTTGCTTTGTAAAAACAAACATGAAATAGGGGAGTTCTGATGATATTTACCATCCAGTCTAGAAATGGAGTCATAAACACAAAAACACATCACAGAATAACTCACTAGTCTGCTATAAAGCCGGCTTGCCGCGGCTTTTATGTGCCGTGCTGCTTTTTAGACGCTTCATTATGGGAGCACCGCTGATGTTCTGAATAAAATAATGACACATTTAATGAAAACAAATTTACTGCCATCTGAATAGAGCTGTCTGTGCAGAATTCTGTCCATTACCAGAGAGGAACTACATTTCCAAGCACAGACTGTACAATAAGTGAAAAAAGCAGCATAATTGATATTTTTCTTCAGTCCTTTAAAAAAAAACCATACATCTGCTTTTCTTTGCAGCTTAAAGAAGAAGTCAGCTGGTGCAGCCAAATACTTAAGTTTAAAAATTTCCATGTGAACCCCAAGGAAAAACATGCAACAAGAGGAAAAGTGAGGAAATATGAGTAAGATCAAATGTACTACGTATGTTTTCCCCCTGGAGCATCTTGAGAGGCAGTGTTAGTGTTGTTGTTTGTTGCTTGCATAAATATAGAATACTTATAAAAGACACAGTTATCAGTTGCAGATCAGCAGTATTCCCAGTGCAGCCTGTTTAAAAAAACACCTGCACAGTGAAATAAATATAAAAAAAAAAAAAAAAACAGCAGTCTGTATTTACATTGTACACTCAATCCTGCTCAGATGCACCAACATAATTTATTCATCATCCGTATCTAGTTTGAAAATCCTCACACCTTGTGCAGCAGAGGCTGTGGCCCTTGTTGTGGCTTTAGGGGACATTTTTCTTTCCCTCTTCAGTCGTCCCGCCAGTAAAAGCAGAAATGCCAAACATGGGCTTGTCTGTGTTAACACAATTAAACAATGCCACTGCACTTTTAAATGACACTTATAGCTTTAAAAGTTCCCAGATGGCTTAGTTGACAGGTCAGAAGTAATATGCACTTTGTGTCAAAGGGAATTAAAATATCAATGAGGTACCACCTACGGGTTTAGCATACAGGGGCAGCTAACAGACTGATGTCAGCAGGGAACCCAGAAGCAGACAGAGCACTACTTTGGAGTCTTGGACTGGTTGGACATTTTGTGCATGTGTTCCTGCTTACATGTGAAACAGTGTTAACCAGTGAAATCATAAAGCCCTGTTCTATTGAATTGAATGAATGGTGGTGGAGGTGGCGGGGACTGTATCCTTGTCTTCTGGCATCCCTGGACCAGCCCAGACCAAAAGCTGTACTATAAAATATATATGTAATATATAATAAGAGTTTAAACTAGGGATGCACGATATTTATCGGACCGATAAAATATCGGCCGATTTGGGGGGAAATTACGTCATTTTTTATCGGTCCGATAGGTGCATTTTTCCGATAGAAAGATCCGATATATTAATGAAATTACGAGTAACGTTTGCAGGCGGAGTAGCCGCCCGTCCGAGACGCGCTGGTTACGTCATCTATCGCGCCTTACTCGCAGGTCCCAAGCCTGACCCCGTCACTACCTGACAGATAATAAAATGTCTTCACCAGCATGGTCGTTTTTCTCAGTGGCAGAAGATGACAACAGCATTGCTATATGCAAAACCTGTTCAGCGAGGATTCCGAGAGGAGGAGAGAAGACGTCAAGTTTTAACACAACGAATCTGATAGCTCATCTGAAAAGTCGCCATCGCGGCGAAGCGGTAGTAAAAGAATATGAGACAGCCCCCGAAGCTGCTAGCGGTACTAAAGCTAAGACAACAACACTACGGAGGATCGATGTCCCCATTCAGCGGGCGTTTAAAAACTGCAAAAGCTTCTCAAGAGACAGCGAAAAGGCTAAAGCCATTAACGACAAAGTGATGGAGTTCATAGCGGTCGACGACCAGCCTTTTTCCGTCGTTGAGAACCCGGGTTTTCGTAAGTTAATAGCACACTTTGAGCCACGTTACACTCTCCCAAGCCGCCGCTTCTTCTCGGATGTGTCTCTTCCTGCACTCTATGATATTGTCGCCACATACATTCACAACCTGATCGACAAGAACGGACTACACGTGAGTTTTACCACAGACATATGGACGTCAGATGTTAGTCCGGTCAGCATGCTAAGCCTAACGTCTCATAATAGCTCCTTTACAGTTTACAGTTCTGTTGAACAGTTCAGGGGATCAAATGAAGTTCTGCTTTTTGCTCTGTTATTGTTATTTATAGCAAATGACCACATTTGAAGAGCCAAAAACTTTTGTTTGTTGTTCTAGATAGGCCAGAGCAACAAAAACATCAGTTTTCAATCGCTGCATCCTGCTCAAACTGCAGATTATTTGAAGATTATAATAAATGTAAAAATATGAATTTATCGGTTATCGGTATCGGCCATGAGAAGAAGAAAATTATCGGTTATCGGTTATCGGTATCGGTTGGAATTTTTCATATCGTGCATCACTAGTTTAAACACATCATTACACTTTGAATATGAACTTTTCCTTTGGAGTTTCAAAGAAAGTTTTAATTTTTAATGAAAAGTGACATGACAAGTTTATTTGCTACTCACAAATCATGGCTGCATGGTGGTGAGGAGTGTGTTTGGTAGAAAAAATTTTGACACAAGCATTATGTGCAAAAAGCTTTGTCCTAGGCATGCTGTCTCCTACCTTGAAGTTGTGTTTTTAGACCTCACCAGAGTAGCAGTGGAACAATTATTTAAAAAAAAAAAACCCTCAAAAGTCAAGATCCCAAAGTACATTTAATAAGATATATTTGATTGCCAAGTGAATATACTTGTGCATGTGCATGTGCATATAGTACATGCATACATAATTACTCTGACTGTAGATTCATTACAATAACCTCAAATCATTATTGTGCTTTAAAGACTGGAAAATAATTAATATCCTTAATGTTAAAATTGTAAACGAAATGCTTTAATTCAAGGGAAAATTTTAGAAAAAAAAAAAAATATATATATATATATAAGTGCTTACTGACTGGAACCCCCCCCCAAAAAAAAAAATAAATAAATAAATAAATAAATAAATAATAATAATAATAAATAAATAAATAAATAAATAAAATCCCCAAAACATAAAAATAAATTCATAAAAAAAAAAAAACATTAATTTGCAAAATCAGAGATTGTGCTAGAATACATCGGGGAAAAGCTTTATGTCTTGTTTTCGCTCCAGCTAACACCAAAATAGTCTTCTTCTAGACATGGCGGAGAAAAACAGCTCGTATTTGAGAAGCTGAAACCAGCAAACATTGACAAAGAATCCGTTTAAAAAGAGCTGCCAAAGATTTCCGGCAAAGATTTCCTGGCTTCTGATGAATTGTTGAAGCTTTTGAATTTATCATCCCACCCATCTGAGCTGGAATCTCTTGAAAGGAAACTACAGATGCACCCAACTTATTCTCATTTCAGCAGCCTCTGGTAGCTGCAGTAAGTTTGGAGGGTGATGTAAGAAATTCTTAAGACAAGATCACCCTGGTTAAAAATAAAGCAGAAGCTGACGAATAATGATTACACATTGCTGACCCGCGGTGAAATCAGGCTCTTCTCTCCAGAAATCACAGCAGGCTCTATCATTCTGCTATTAAAGAAAGTTTGAACGTGTTTTATCCTCTCCTGCTGAATGTTTTTGGATGTTAAAAAGGACTTCTAGCCGTAATGTCTGCAGGCTCACCAGGTTTCCTCTGTGATTTATGTCAGACAATCTCATAACCGCGGACCCTGTTCCATCATGAACCTTCTGACAGCTTGTTTTCCCACACTCGGTCCCTCACTGTTTTTTCTATTTAAGTCTGTCAAGCATCTACACAGGTGGCCTGTTTCCAATCTGGGCTGACATTTTACATAAACATGTCTATTTAAAGCAGCCTGTATTTCTTGGTTGTTTCTCTTCGCAAACATCCATCTGAGAGGAAACATTTATAAAAGTGCAGACGGTGCTGGTTATAGGCTGCTGGCTCGGGTAAATTGTTGCAATTTGTGGAAGCAGCCGACAGACATCCGGGATTTCATAATTCATTCGCAGTTATCAAGAGCTTGTTCCGCTGTTCCAGTCACAGCTCCCCCGAGGCATGCTGGGTATGTTAAGGAACTCCCTGGGATTGGTGGAGTCTAGCATGGGTCATTGCTGATTACACTTCCTGGTGTTCCTCAGGGGCCGGCAGCACCACAAAGGCAATGTTTCATCTTCTTTTCATCCATTAGAAAAGGTCAATTTCAGCCAGGATGAGCACATGCTTGGATGAGCTGGAAGTTCCTCTTCGATTCTGCAGATAAGAGACTTAGATCTGATATGAAAGTCGGTGAAATCTCATCATCAAAGAAGACTTTTGGGAACCTGGGGATCACACATGAATCAGAGGGACAATAACATGTCCTTCACTGACATTAGGCAGCGTGAGTCACTCTTAGATCAGCGAGATGATGTCAAAACCAAAGCAAAAAGGTTAGGGTGCGACTTTACACCCAGCTGTGCCTTGCTCAGATTTACCTCTACATCTCTAAAAACCTGATAATGGTACCAAACAGGATATCCAGGATAAAATTACTGTGGCACCATCCTTTAATTGTTCTCTCAGTGGGGTTTAACGATACATTTTTTACCATGATACCTGGCTGGCTATGATATTAGGACTATATATAGGTTCATTTAAAACAATGTGATGTAACACATTTCATTGAGTAGAAATCTCTACACCAATACTTTTTGGATAGCGGATAATGTGGTTAGCGTTAGGTTTATAATAGGGCTGTGTCCCGATACGATATTGTTATCGAATATCGGTCTAATATCAGCCAAAAAATAAACATCGGATTATATCGGCCTGCATCTAAGATCTCCGATATCAGCACCCCGATACAAGCAGTCCATTCAAGACTCTGCTCCGGCACATCTAGCTAGCAGCACCGGGACCCAGCACGTGACCACAACAACAGTGTGTATTAAGTTACTAACAAAGTTGAAGGGGGTAGGAGTGATGTCGGCTGTGTGGTGGTATTTTTCATTGAAGTCCAAAAAAGACATTGCAGCTGAGTGCACAACTTGTCATGCACAATTGTAGCTGCCAGTATCGGCCATCTACAATATCGGCATCATATCGGAAGTAAAAAAGTTGTATTTGGACACCCCTAGTTTATAAGTGTTATATGTCTTGAGGTCCCAGCTCAAGTGTCTATGATTTTACCAGGATGGGTTTCATCCAACTGTGGTTTGGAACACAAAGCTTTTTATTTCAGATTTTATTTTTTCATCAATATACGATGAGACCGATGATGCTTGACCCTTTTCTCCTGCTGTTGCTGTGGCGACGTAGCTGGTAGTTTGGTGTTTGATGCTAAGACCACGTTGCCTTGATAGATGAGTGGAAAGAGAGGTCTTATTGCTGGTGTATTGAGCTTCACCTTTTTAAACTTTGCAAACAGCCACTGATTTATCAAGGGAGCCTCTTGTTTTATGTGTCCACACTTTGGGCTTGAAATCAGCCGACCTTCTCTGTGCTACTAGCTGCTAGGAAACTGCTGGCATTAGTTTAGTTTCTTCAAAAATGCTGCAATTCATCATGACAACTGCTATTTATTGTGCTTAATATGCAACCTTTTTTCCCAGTATACATACAATTAAAGGTTTACTTCGTAAGGCGATTATAAACTTATACAGTATGTCATGCATGACAACCATGTAGCCATTTTTGTATGCATTGTGGGTATTTAAATTGACGCATGAACGCACTGATGCTCATTGTTTTACCCTTTACACTCAAGCATAACAGACGGAGCGACACCTATGAGAGAGTTTAGGCTGCAACTTAAATTGCACTGCTCTCACGCTGACATGCAGAAGTGCTGCGCTCATCCACCTGCAGGCAACAACAAGGGGGTTTGAGATATTATCTCATCACTCATTTGTGTGTGTGTGTGTGTTCGTGTGTGTGTGTGCATGAAAAATGAAAGTGCAAGGAGTGCTGATGTCAAAGCAGATGCCAAATACAAGCAGTGCTTTGTTTCAAATAGATGATGAAATTTTTAAAACCTGAAATCATTCCAAATTAAAGTGAAGTGACAGTTTTTGTACCTTTTTTATAGCTGTTTGCAGACACAATGACAGGTAAATAATTGAAATTTCTGTCTAATTTACATATTTTTGATGATAATAGACAGTACATCATCTCTGTTTTTATCTTTTAGTAGTCCTTCAGTATTTATTCTTATTGAGAAATACGCACTTCAAAGCTATCTCTGCATGTCTCTTAAAAACAAAAAACACATTTTATATTTCAACCTTAAATCTCAACATTGTCTGACACAACTACAGTCAATTGTGCAGCATTATTGCAAACTACAAATAAATAAATAAATAAAACATGTAGGAGCCAAAATATATTTGTTGAGGATATGATTTCTACTAGGTAAGTCACTTCTGGAGATTGACACTGAGGGGTTCGGTTTTGAGATGTTTGGTGGGTTATTTAAATCATTTAAATATTTAAATTATTTAAATGGTGTAGTCAGACAATGGGTTTGGGTAAGCTCTGATCATTTTTCTGTTGAACGTTTCACTCATGCTGTTTTACCCTCATTTTCATCCGCACTTTTTTATTTAAGGGAAAAATCTTTGGGCCTGGATCAGTGTGTTTTCTTTCCTTTTTGATCATTATATCACTTTTAACACACAACCGGACTGATGAATTAACAAGTCGCAGATGTAAGCGCACCTAAACCCCAGCGACCTTTTTCTTTGAAGGAAAGCAGTCGATACAAAATATGTACTGTGGTATAATTTACCCTCTATTTTTACATTGACATTTAATTTTTGTCATCATAAGGTTGATCAAACATAGTAATTTTCTTTGTGCAGAACAATAAGTTGAGTACTTTAATTTGAATATGGTGCTTCTGTAGTTTTGTATCATAATTTCTTTTTTATTTTCATATTTCATTTTTTATGAATAATCTAAGCGCTCATCCTGCTGAAGACAAACAACCCCGCCCCTAAAGAAAAATATTTGTAATCACAAGTTCATAAGTAAAGTTGAAGTAAGTCATCATTAGCGGCCTCTTCCATATCTTCCCTCACTTTCCTCCTTAGCTTTAACCTCCTACTTTCTCTACTTTATCAAGTGAACACTGAGACACAACTAGACCTTCACCTTTACACACAGATAGATATGACATTTCATCCACAAACAGATTGCATCATTATAATTTTACCGTGCTAAACATTGCTTAAATATGTAATACAAGAAGTGCTATTGATTTGCTGTCAGGCTCTTTGGGAACTCTGCGTTTGTCAGAGGGAAAATATAACTCTACCCCCTTCATCTGAAGTGAGAAGTCAGCTTCATCGCTTATGTTTTCACACCGCAATGAAAACAGATCTGTCTTTAACACCTCTGTTTATCCTGCTGCTCAGGAAGAATATGCAAGGTCAGAGTTTTCCTTGAGGACCTCTGAAGGAACACCACAAATATACGGTTTACCTCGAGTTTTTCCAAGGGCTTTAAATTCTTTCTGAGCCGCTAAAGAGACTGCAATTGAGACAACAACTTAGTTTATTGGGCACAAGCAGCTCAATAGTATTGATTTGCGTCCAGCAGCCAGTGGAATACCAATGACATGAAACATTGCAGCTAAAAAGGAACATGTTACGCCCTTCAGCTCTGCAGGATTTTTTTCACCGCTGTGTTTCTTCTGAATCTCTCAGCCAGCTTGTCAGCATGGTAATGTGGGATGTGAGATGCCAAGTGTGTGTGTGTCTGGAGCTTTGAGAGAAGTCAGACATGATTGCTGTGCATGGTAGACAGTGTTTCTGCTGGTTTTTTAATGGTAAAATTGAACTGTTTTGCAGGATCAGATGGAGATTCGAAGTTGCTCAAAGGGGATTTTATTGGACTTGTATTAAACTGAACCCACAGTCCACCTCAGGACATTGACTTTGCGTGAGTCGATATCCCCGCAGGGCCCCTTTGAGAACTGGTAACAACCAGAAAAACTGGTCTGGACTAAAATCTGCAAACGTTCCCTGAATTCAAACATGTTTTTTAAACACTGCATTTGCAACAAATGGATTTTAAGCATTTGTGCAGCATTTTCATTTTGTGAATGAAAGTGGTCATCAGTTTATCTAATCACAGTTCAATCAAGAACACACAGTCGGCAGCTATCATGTTGTTAATTACAGTTTGATTTATCACCTAATTTTCTCCAGGAAATATTTCCAGTGAATAAAAATAGAAGCAACACCTGGAAATCGAAGAGAAACACCACCTCTTAACTTTGGAAGAGAGGCTAATTTACAAAATAAGGGTAATTATTCCTGCAGTAGAAGATGATCACTCAGGGAAGATAACCATGATGAATCTTAACTCCTTCCCTGCCGGCATTTTTCACCAAATTTAATGAACTTTCAAGCTCCTGATGTCTAAAAATGATTATTTCCTTCAAAATGGCAACATTTCAGCCAAAAGCAGAGAAAACCATGTTATTGTTTCAATTCGGAAAAGCCTTTTTCTTTCATTCAATGCAGAAAATTAATAAACTTCTCACATTTTTTGGTTCCTATTTAATGTGATGATATTGACCTCATGATTAAGAAGCTTTGTCTGTGAATTAATGGTCTATTTCAGACTTATAGAGCTTCTCTGTGAGCAGACGCAGCTTCACAGCAGGGGGTCTATGTGAGCGTCATGGTAATAAACATGATTGGCCTGCTGTTCTCGCACAGATGATTTCCTCTTGTCTCTGTTAACGAGTCTTATTGTATTTTTTCTGTTCTGTTTTGGATTAAGATGGATTAAGATTTAATCTGTATGAACTGAGTCAGATTTTTTGCTGCATCAGCAATATTTCCACCTCTCTCGTCTTCACCTGCACCTATCTCCGCTGAAGCGTCTTTGCTTGATAACAGATGAGGAGTGCTTAACTGCTCCACAAAGTACATCCATTGTATCCACCCATGGTATTATAACAAAAACATGGATTGATGGAATATCTCGTTAATGGCAGGGAAAGAGAGAATACAGATTATTTCAAGGACAAAAGTCCATAAAACTTCTTCAATTTTTTGGAGTGGGCTTCTTCTGCAAACACCAACAGCTCAACTATTGAGCTAAACTTTACCCAGACTTCTTCTTGCCAGTCTTTTTCGGTGCCATCAGGGTGAGCTAACATAAGAGTGCATAGGAGATATTCAGGAAAATCACCACAAGTGCGCGGTGACATTTATATTATGAGACCAGTGATATCCCAGAAGAGTGGGGAAATAAAAGCGTCTGAAATTGAAGAAGAAAAAGTGTTTATAAGACAAGAACAGTAACGTCTGCACATCTGTCGATTCAGGATGGTCATCAAGCAAACATACCGTTCAGTCGTGACTGTCCTCCACAACTAGCTAAGTCATGCAGACTAGGGCAGAGCAATATTTAATAGGCTTTTGTCGAAGAAATGTAACAGTTTGCACGTTTTATATGGTGGTACAGTGTTTCTCACAGGATGGGAATCTATGGGGGGTTGTAATTAATCAGCTGTGTGATCTCCAACGATAACTCGCTGATGCTAATCGTTCTGCGCTCTTGTGCGCCACATATACTGATACATATGAGTCCGACTTCATTTTCAAGGTGCGGTGGCTTTTATTTGGCCTTGGTTGTGTGCCTCGATCAATAGCATGTAGGGGAAACCTTGCGGTACGCTCTGTCCTGAGAGCTCCCTGCCCTCCCATGTGTGTATGTGGGATGCCAAAGCTCACACAAAAATCTGTTTGAGAATGGAAGGATAGGATATGACTTAGATTTAGTGTCGTCAGCTCAATATTCAAACATGTGTTGGCTTTTAGACCAATATAGAGAAGGTTATCTCAATGTGGAGCCACTCTAAATGGTGAAAGTATGCACAGTAGTCCTGTGGAAATTCACACTTTTTTGCAGTCACATTAGTTCATCCAAGGCAATGAGATGACACCTGCTTTTAGATTCCTTCAATCTACCCATCCCTACCTTTTCAAGCAGAGACAGAATGCAAATATCATATGGCTTCAAGAAAAAGTCATCATTAATGGCAGCTTTGGATCAGAATAAATCACCTTTCAGCCATAAACTCAATCAGCACCTGACTAACACGCTCACAGCTCAGCAGAGTTTGATGATGCTACGCGGACTCTTACGACCCCTCTGCCTTCAAACCTCCCTCTCAGGGTTTGAACATGATCATCATTTACTGAGCAGGACTTCAAACCATTCATGGTTCCTCGCCTCCACCCTCTGTCTACTCCCCTGGCCCTGCTTTGCTGGGCCTTTCACTGAACACTGCTGCTTTGATGATCCAGAGTCGGGAGTAAAAAACTAACTGGGAGGCAGAATGACTCTTTGCATTTAAATCACACATTAACAGAGAGCAGTTTTTCTCCATCGCGTGACTTTTGGGGATTTTATCACTGACGAGATGTCGTTGTGGAGGTACAGTAAGGTTCATGAACAGCCGAAGGGCCTTTTCATTAATACTGGTACCAGTCAGACATGTTCGTCTAAATCCTATTAGATTCAAACATGGACATCGGCATCTTTGAAATCTAAATCCTAACTCTCACAAAGTCGTTTCTCTTTCAACTTTAATTCTTTCCACTCATTGCTAATCTCTAACATTAAAGGAGTCATTTCAAACTTTGAGAAATGTGTTTAATTGCTTCCCGCCAAGTGTTAAATTATCCATATTGATACTGTTCAGATGTTAGGTCGTATTCAAAAAGCTGGAGGCTATGCGGAGGAAAAACAGCATGTAGGGATCGCTTTGGAATTCAAAAACCTGCATTCACTGGAATAAAAATAAATTATTACATTTGTCAAAAGAACAAGAAAAGAAGAGCATTTTTGGACTCTCATTCACCCTAGTTTGTTGTGAAAATAAAAATGTAAAAGAAACTTATCGATATCGTATCGATATATTTTTCCAAGGGAGGATTGTTGTCTTTGTCAGTGAAAGCTCGTTTGCACAGAAAAAATGTGTATTTTGCTCCAAATTAATACAAAAATGGCTTATTTAATGCCAACTCTCTGGTTGGTTTCTGGTTGGTTTCTACTGTCCGATGTTGTAGCACGCTAACTTTGTTTGGGCTCGTGAATGTTATTGGAAGACTTAGAGCATTCCTCCCAACACGAGGGAGTAGCTTCCATCTCACAACCAATCAGGTTGGGGGAGGTGAAGAATGGCTTTGTTTACAGAAAGAAAGAGCGGGCCGCTCAGAAAATTTAAAATGTTGACTACACAGACACAACGAAACACAGCAATATCGGGTCATCAATAACTAATTGCTATTGACTGATATAAAAAGCTTTTTTGTACATACACCACAAAATAAGATGCTTCTTTAGCATGCTAGGATTTCTTTGCATGCGTTTTTAGTCTTTTTGTTTGTTATTACGCTTCTGTAAAGCAGTTGTGCCTTTATTCCTTTTTTGGGTGTCTCATTAACTGCTGTCACAAGCAGCAACAAAGTGACCATTACACTTAAATGGAAAATGTGGCCAACTCTTCAGCAAGGTATAATACGGACAAAGTGGACCCTTTATCTTTTCCTGAAATTGTGTCCACTTGTCATTGCGACTATTGGTCCCTCCAAGGATCTAAAATTCATTTTCTTTTATCGGGTTGGGGCAGAGACATAAACTAAGTGCAGAGACTGAATTGACCCACTAAATGCTCCGAGCAGACCGCAGACACCCAAAACAACCTAAAAATCAGGATGGAAAAACACATTGTGATGGAGAGAACTCAATGTATTGTGGGTAGATTAGGGAGTGATAGGCAGAGGATAAGGGATGGGACTTTTTCTTTCTTATCAGAGTAGCCAAACTTTTCCATGTGGAACTTTTACTTCCCTGTTGCTTTCTTATCCTCTTGTTGCACATTTGTTGATAAAAGAGCAAATGGAGAAACTGCACCCAGCAGTTGAAAAGTAACCCCCTATAAGTCCTGCACTCTGTTCTCAAGTCTGTATCCTGAACAGTACACATTCTTTAAATGAACTGCCTGCAAGAAGTGCAGGCGCATTTTCATCTCCGTGCATCAGCCAAGTATATAATGTCAAAGAGATTACATTGACAGCACATGCTGATTGGCTCATTATGCTGCTGGACAGAGATGTGATTATGCCCGCTCCATCTGATTCACCATTGTCTTTAGAGAACTGCTGCTGACCACTATAATCAGTTTATTCAATGGGCAGGATTTTCAATGGGGCATGAACATAATACACAGTGTTCTTGAAAGAGATTAAAAAGGGAGCGGGGAAAGTAATCATTTGTGAGCTCTGACACAGGAGTTATTAGCAGATAGAACTCGCCACCAAGTGCGACATTTTCTCTACACGTTATGGGGAAGATGCGATGCAAGAATACAAGGTTGTATTGTACCGCATACATCCGCTCAGTATATAGTTTTATTTCAACTTTGACAGCTCTTCACTGCCAGCTTGGACTTTTAAATATTTTTCATTAAAACGGTTAAATTGTTGAAATAATTCGGCTTTTTGAATTCTGTCCAAAAATCCACAGGAGGGAGGTCTGTCACAGCAGCGGATGAAAGTAATGTGTCCCTCCCTCTGTGATTAACCTGACTTCAATGACGGGCCTGTAAATTGAAGACGATGTGGCGCTGGTCACATTAGGTCACAGCTTTATCAATAACACAGCTCATTCCAACAGCAGTGGGAGGGTAGCTTCTCCATCTGTAATCGCTTTTGGCATGAACGGATCCAAATCTGTTAACCAAAATGGTCTTCAGGTGTTGTGTGAATTTTACCTTAAATGCACCGTTCGTGTCCTCAAAGAACTCTCATCTTTGTCTCGGTTTTGTGCCTGTAGACGTGGCTCTTGAGTCCTATGCTAACAAGGGGGTCAATCCTAGCGCCCCCCTCTAAGCTCTCTCCAGTTTATGAAAGGCATTTAGAGTGGATTTGCATTATTTATGAGCTTTGCTTATATGCCCTTCGGTGTTTGCTTGAGCTTTTAATACCTGGAATTAACTGAACAGCAAGTGACTCAACCAACAAACAGGTTTCACAGCTGCATAAAATGCCTCTTCTTCCTTTACCTGGTCATCAAATGATTTCTTATTCTGTCCATTTAATAAGATGGTTCAAATGAAGCACTTACTATTTCATTCGTCCGTCCATATTGTAAAAATACAAAACCCGGAAAGCCACATAAAAAGTATATTTAATGCCATATTCATTTCAAAATCCAAATTTATGGGAATCAGGTTACAAAATTTGTTGTCTGTTGATACCTGCAGTCTAGGAGCAGGGGGTTGTTTGCACTGCTTTGACATATTTTTACATCCAGCATCACTTCAGGTGTATTAATGGTAACACTGCACTGGAGTTGAGTGTACAACATAAGCACAAATGGATCTCTATGTTGCATAAGTCAACGGTTATGGAGTGAGGAATATGAGTAAGAGTGACTTCCCCTACTTACATTAAGTATACAGCGCAGCGTTATGGCTGATAGCTCATTTTTTGATAAAGGTGTTACACAGGTTAAGCTGCTTACTTACATTTACATTTACATGTCCTCTCACACGTAACCTTGCAAACCTGAAGTAATGAATTAATTCAGACATCACTTTACAGGAGCAGCATTATGTGATAAGGTGCCTTTGTGAATGAGTACTTATGTTACAGTTTGTAATAACTGGGATTAAGGCAACAAGGAGTTAGAATTTGCATTTTCAGAAGGGTGACTTATTTTATTATTTGTTTTTATAATTTAAAAACATATTTTAAAGGGTGTTTTTTGGCTTTTGGAACATGTAAAACCCTAATACAGTGGTGACATCAGCTGTTTTAACATACTGTAGTTATTTTCAATCAAGGTTTTGATCTCAGTTGCAAAAAATCTCACAAATTTAGCCTCTATGAAGTATTTGCAGCCTCTCAGTTTCTAGTATTATCATCCAAAACAAAAATGGCAAGTGCTCCAGGAGAACCCTCACTAGTATCTTTGCGAAATGTTGAAATACCAGCAATCACATCTACTGTCACATCTACTGTTGTTGGGTCATAAATTGTTGGTAACAATCCCTCTTTAAGAGTCAGTGTAAAAGCGAACCCAGCTACTAAACCTTGTAAAGAGAAGATTAAGAAAGGTTGTTAAATGTCACATTTAATGGGATATTTTTTCAGCACCAATGAGGTTTAATTTCAGACTTTAACATGAATAGGAGTCTTTAAGTTTAATGTTTGTTAATTTGACTGGAGACATTTTTAAATTAATAAAATAATCATAAGATCATTACTAAGTATCAGCTTGTTTGAGTTTTTAGTTGGGAACAAGATAAAGTGTAACGAGTAGGCTGTTATACCAAATACAGTTCTTACAGTGTGAGACAAGACGTGATAAAATATTATGAATTCATGTTTTTGTGTTTAGTGAAACTCCACTGAAAACAGATTTTACTGAATGCACTAACAGAAGAATAATCGAGGTTATATTAGGCCTCATTACAGTTTTATGTCCATTGGACGAAGAACCCACCCTGTACTCATATCTTCTCTCCTTGTTTTATCCCTCTTATCTGAACCCTCTTTCTCTCCTCTCTGCTGTTATCTCTTTCGAAGTCTGCCATGTCTCATCTTTCCTTCCTCTTCAGGTGCAGACAGTCTATCTTTAGGAAATATTTCCATATCCTCTCGCTTCCTCTCTGTCTTACTGTCAGTCTAATTGATATATTAAATATTATAGGTTCCAAAGTTAGGATGAGTCATTTGCATATAATGGGCTGATAACTGATGTTCTAATGAAAGCCCGGAGCCGCACTCAGGAAGGATGAAGCTTAAGAGACTAATGGCCGTTTGAATAATGCAGAATAAGTGATATTTTCCAGCCAGATCAAAACCTCTGGAGCTCTGCGGTGAGAAAGGGGAGGACTCAGAAAACCTCTGGTTTGCTTGAACTCCAGAACAAAGTGAAAAAATATGTTGTCTTTTCTAAGTTGAGTTTCTGCATATGTGTGAGTGTAAATAATTTAGGTTTTCAGAGAGTTGATAATAAAGGATAGAACTACAGTAAACCCAAAGTCAGTCAGTGTTTTGCCACTTAAACTTTTGTTAGCCTTATGTGAGTTTAATGATGCAGTGTAGGTCATTAGGTCATAAATCCCGCCTCCTCCAGCAAAGCTTATGGGGCTGTGGACAAACTTTGGAAAGTTATTACACAGAACATAAATTTTTCTCCCCCCGCTTGAGATGTTGACATGTAGTTATTGTAAGAGTGGTTATTAGGGGGTTCATGTTTTCTATGATTGACACCTGATACAGCCTATGGGGCGTACAAGGATTACGTGGCTCACCTGGGGGATACGCTGTTTGAGCTGAACGTCATCACAGCGACTCTCGGCGCACAATGCTAATGCGCAAGTGGTGGAGTGCGTACAACGCGACTGCGCAATGTTGGTTTCAGGAAATGGAGAAAAAACCCGGAATAACCAAGAGCTTTTCAGCTTCAAATCCGTATACTGGCGGAAGGCAGAACCAAGATGTCCATTATATATACAGTCTATGGTTCAAACCAAGTGTGAGTAAAATAACTTGCGAATTAAATGTGAAGCTAATGCAAAGACGCAATTTGACGCATTCTACTCAGGTGTAGCGAATGACACAAATTGCTTGGTGGAATAGCGTGAATTGAGCAGACTTTTCGTGTGAATTGTTCGGTCTATTCAACTATGTCGCTGAAAAATGTTAATCCAAGTTAAGAACTGATGTCACTCAGGGGCTGCTGGCTGAGCTGATGCTAATTGTGGCGCACTAGTGTGTTTATTTGTGTAGCTAAAGCATGCTTGTATGAGAGTCCTGCATGTAGCTTGACTTAAAGAAAAGGAAAATGTCTCACATTCAATGATCAGATTGAACTGAGCTCACAAAGTCAGTATTCTGGTGCTGCCAGGTCATATTTTTACATCCACTGGATTTTGAGAGAAAAACTTGCTTTCCATGCTCAGCTGCCCTCTGTTCATTATCACACCTTGTCTTGAAATTAGATTAGACAAAACAACTCGGGGGGGATACATTCACATTAACGCCACTGAGGAGCTATGGCCTTTAATGCACTGTGTAAGTATTTCGGCTGATTCTACATGATTTTAGTGACATTGCCTGTGAGCTCAAAACCACCAATCCTCCCCCGAATAATGAAGCTGCTATATCTGGAGGGTGAGTGAAGTTAAAGTTGATACTCTGTCTGGTAATTAAACAGACTTTCACAAAGGAGTAACTTTTCTTAACCCTGACTCAGTCGACTTAGCTGCCCCTTGCTGTGTGAACCAGCCGCCTGTGGCCTGTCGGTTACGCATCGTGGCTTCATTTCACCTAAGCACCACTTTCCTCTCACATCACTCTTGGGCATGCCCTATTTGGATGTTATATCAGAGAGCTTACTTAACATGTCCCCAATATCTCACCGAGTCCCTTAGAGACTCCCTGTCCCTGTCTCATGCAATTGCTTCATTTATCCCTGTGGGAGGCTCTGCCACTTTCCCTGACCTGCTGAATGTGAGTAATTTTACGACATCGTCTAATCCCGGGTCTTCAAATGCCAACACTCTGTCGTTTTTGACATCTCCTTTAAGTTACCTTTAAGCTGTTTTAAGTCCTGATTTCCTCCTTCATTGACTATTTGACTTCTGTTTCAAGAAACCAATTCACTTATTTTTAGTGTCACAGTTACGTTTCATTTCTAAGGTACTTTTTAGTGACTATTTCAAGGTCTCATGTTACTTTTTGTTTGTTCTCGACATGGTCATTGCATTCTGTCTTAAGGTACACTTTCTTGGCTGTTTCCAAATACCCTTTAGTATTTGAATCAGGGTGTGTTTTAAAGGTACAGTGTGTCGACAACAACCAGTCTTTTTGGCTTTGTCTCTGAACTGGTGCATTTTGCATGGCCACTTACTTTTACAAGTGACGCACCATATTATTCTGCGTTTTAATTGGCCAAACGCATGATGTTGAATTTCTAGTTCCTACTGGATCAGTAGACCTTACATCCTAGGTTCCAGTTCCAATTTGCACAAGACCACAACTCCAAACAGACTTTATAAAGTCTTTCTACAATGTGATCTGACTGTCCATGGCTGGATGGCTTGAGTAGTTGCCCCAAGCATGTAATACTGCTGCAGGTGGGTTTACTTTGGAGCCTGGTGTATCTGCTGCTGTTGCTTAAGGGCATCTGTATATAGGGATGGAATTGAGAACCGGTTCTTGTTGAGAACTGGTTCCAAATTGTTCAATCCATCAACCATTATTTACGTTCTATCTTAACGATTCCTTTAACGATTCCTTTCTTCCGGGTGCCTTGAAAAATGGTCGCTTGAAAGCCAGTCTATGTGAATGAGAACAGAGACTTGGAGGAAAAAAACAAGGCGAATGGTACGAAAAGTCGGCAGAAACGATCTAAAGTGTGGCTTCATTTTACTAAGATAGACGACAACTGGTTTTGTATGGAAGTTTTGAGTTTGTGTACCGTGGACTGACTGAGTTAAAAGCACATAAAAAACTCTCAAAAATTTTGCGCGTGACTCCGGCCCGTGTAGTAGTGTCCTCTTTGAGGGGATCAAGAATATGGTCACCATAATTTGACTTAGTACCAACCGAAGTAAATTCTCTACAAATAGTTTGTCATTTGATTATTTTTAGACTCTCACTGAAGGTGGCATACATCTTTTTCTGTTATCAGAGACGTAATAAAATTTTGGGTTATCAGTGGAAACCTATAATCTAATTTTTTTTTTAAATCAAAGAAAGGCATTGATAAGGGAATCGTTAAAGAATTGAACCAATAAGCACAATCAACAAAGGCATTGATATCGATAAAATCTTATCAATTCCCATCTCTATCTGTATATGTCTGCCTCAGTCTTGGGGACAAGTATAGTCATGCTTATCTAGCTCTCTATTTAAAATCTTTAAGTGTATGTTTATTGTCTTACCATGTTTCCCCTAAAGAATTTTTATTCTAGGCGGAGGAGCTGCAGAAGATTCTTTGCTCCCAAACCCTTTCAGTCTTGGGCCCCCAGTGAGCTGCTCACTAATGTGAAGACTTTCTATGTGAATGCTTTGACTGAATGGCTGTCCCCAGGCTTTCAGGGGATGGGGGACACATCAGATGAGTGTGAGCGCTCTGTACGTTGGCTTTTGTTCAGAGTGACAATAGCACTGTGGCCTCAACAATACGAGGAGCTGTGGTGGTGGTGGTGTGGAATTCAAACTTTCGACCCCCCCCAAACTCTGAAATATGTTCAGGTTGCACAAGTTATTCAAAATCAAAGCAGGTGGCGAGTTTTGAGCTGAGTTGTTTTTTTTGTTCATTATTTTCTATTTTGAGGCTGAGAATCATCCACAGATTACAACCAGGATGGGCGACATTTTCCTTTAACATCCCAGCATGGCCTGAACATGGTGCTTGAAAAAGCTGAGGCAACATGGGAAATAAATTGAGGAAGGAGGATGATGATGTCATTTTAGAAATGGATTACATGAAAAAAAAACTGAAAAGGAGGTGTTGACAGATACATCCCCCAAAATATTGCTCCAGACCTACTTTTTAATTCCCTGTTACATTTTCCTTTCCTCCTCCCTGATTGTGAGGGTAATAAATCCACCTGTGTGTTTGTAATGCGTGTGTATGGCGTGTGTATTTCCAGCTTCTCTGTGTCGTTTCAGTTGTGTTGCGTATCAGTTGCCCCCGTGGTTCCCTGACTCCTAATTCTGTTTCTTCAGCTCTCTTTGGGTGAATATTGTTGTTGCCATGTGGCAGCTTTCTTCCTCCTCCAAGCAGCAGATAAAACTCTGGTTGACACAGGAGGATGACACAGGAGGGTTATCGGGCTCGGTACAGGCAGTCCCGCTGCACTACTCTCCCGTGGTCGGCTCCCCCACATGGGTAATTGGCTTCTTCTTCTTCTTCTTCTTCTGCGTCTCGTTGCCTGCTGTCCAATGACGAGTGCTTGTCGCTATCTCTCTTCTTCTTTCATTTCCACTTGCTCTTTCTCGCTCATCTCAACAACGGTGAAATTGAAAGTTTGTAGGATTAAAATTAGAAATGGTGCAGCTAAACATCCCCAACACTCTTCTGGGTGTTTGAAAAAGCTGAGGCAACATGGGAAATAAGGCTGGCAGCAGATGATGATGTCAAAAGAAAATATTTCCACTTTTAGCCGCTCGCATCCAAATGTGAAAGCTCTGCCTGGGAATTGAAAGACATCATTTGGCTTCCTGTAAACCTGTCGAAGCAGAGCTCCAGTTTTAGCTGTTCCTGGCCTGAATGGTGATCTTCCTGTCTCTATTATGTTTACTCCAAACTCTCAGACAGTGGTTCTAGGTTTATTGAGCAGAACTGCTTCCTCTTTAAATTTTATCTACTTTAATTTTTTTTTTTTTTGCAAAGATGACAAATAGAAAACTCCTGTCAATTCAACATATTCATATTTAACTTATACTGACTGAATGTCTACAGAGTTCCTCCTCTTGACTTAACAATAATTTTTCTTTAACCAGTTATACCCTAATATTGCTATTGCCAAGCATCACTTCTTGGAATAAAATTGCACATTAAAAAGCTAAAGGGCATTGCTTTTTTTTCTTTTTTGTTAATATATTTGTTAACTTAATTAAGTTAATGTACTCTATTCTTACATACTTGAGGTCTTGTTTGACTCACATAACAAATTTTAAAGCAAGTCATTTACATCAAATCAATGAAGTTTGATAAAGATACGCCCCCTCAAGACTGCAGACTAATACAAAAGTTTAAATTATTGACTTTCTTTAACTTAAATGAATGCCTCAAGTCTAATGACTATTTAGCTGTCATAATAGATGGCCTTAAACAGACTTAGCTTCAAGAAGTGCTTTGCTGTGTGAGGATCTATGAAATCTGAAGTGTAAATTTTTACCAGAAAAAGACAAAGTAAGACCGTAAAAAAAAACTAAACGTTCCTATTATGCAAACAAGAGCTGAGAGATACAAAGCTGTAAAAGTAAAGGATTTCATCGTACAACATACATCCTGTTAGCCTCATGCTAATGAGATGTAGTGCAGACAGACATGCTTCTGTCGATTCAATTTTGCCCAGTGCATGTAAACTGGGACAGGGACAGTAGTCCAGTTAAATTGTCTACTTGTGCTTCATCCTGTTCCTGTAGCTTTATTAACATAATTTTAGTTTCACATTTTTTTATTTACCTATTCTTTTGAGCGTAGGATCTAAAACACTTACAGAAAACATTTTTATGTTGTGTTTATGGATGGGATGTTATTCTCATCCTTTTTAGAGCTGAATCTCTGATTATAACCTGCTCCAGACTTGGGATGCACCGATCCAATATTTGAATCAGATATTGGCTCCGATATTGACAAATTAACTGGATCGGATATCTGATGAATGACGCCGATCCAGATTAATATAATACACAGCAACACAGCGATTCTGTTCGCTCTATCTTCTATGTCTGTCTATCTTTTTGCACTAAACGTTTACAGTTGTTAATAAATAACAATTAGTTTACAATTTGTTAATAAATAATATTAGTAAATTTATATCTGTGTTAATTTGTTGTCTTTTTTTTCAACAAGGCTAATGTCCGCCTAAGTCCTCCACTCAAAGGGCAAGGTATACAGTTCATTCATTCATTCTCCAGAAAAGACCAGATATGTAGTTTGAGTCAATTCAGCCCATTTCGTGGTTGCTGGCTGTATCATTAAACTTATGCAATCCTAAAACCTCTCATCTTGATTAAATTATTGGCCCAGACAAAAATAAAAGCAAGTTTTAATTTATCAAAAGTTTCTGTGCTGCACTGATTACGAATGAGTACAACAAGTTTAATTAGTTTTTTTTTATGCTCTTTTGTAACAGTTTCATACAAACATGGGAAATTACTCAGAAAATGAATGAACAAGTTTGAAGTAGAATTAAAAACTCTCACATAACAATAAACTAACGGCCTCCACATGAGAAATACTCAGCAGAGGTTTGGTATAAAAGACCCAATTAACTAAAACAGTTATACATGAATGGGCTTTGGTGGGGGTTTATACTTCGTGTCTCTATTATCTTTACTTTAGACTCTAATACTTTTCAACAACACTTTTGAATAGTACACTAACACTCTTTAACAAAGACACTTAAGATTTACAACATGCTTAGACACAGGAGACTTATTATGTTTCTTTGATTTCTGCCACTAAGTGACTCTGGACAAGTCTTTCTTTGAAGTACAGACCTTGCACGCCTGACAAAATGACAGTTTTCAGTGTTCAGCTGCTTGTCTTTGAATTACTGCAGAGTTGTCCGTAAGAGTTACACAACCGCAGGGCTTGCTGACCGCTCAGCATTCGCTGGAAGGTGCACCCATGGGTACCTCATGGTTCCCCTGGCATGTCTTAATGTTGAGATGAACCGACACGCTCCCCTAGAGCAGCCGTCAGAGGAGGAGAGAGTCAGGAATTGAGGGAAACTACACGCAGCAGGGCTTATCCAGACTACGGGATGTGCTGCTATCTTTAACCGGGGGCTGCAACTCCCACAGAGAGGAATGCACAACTCTGATTGAGCCGCCCACACTGGTGCAATGTTTTGGACGCAGCTGAAGGCTCACTGGTATCATTGTTGTTGCTGTGTACTTTTTTACTTGAGGCCACAGTGAAACATCGAATGGAGGGTTGCAACCTTGAGAATTGCCCTTGGCTTAGATCGGTGTAGACTTCTGCTTTCCGGTGTTCCCAGAGCTCCATGAGAAAACACAGACCTCATAGCGATGCTTCTGCAACAAACCCTCCATATTTCAAACCTAAAACCAGCAGACTGCTTTATTGGTGTTTCTCAGGTGTATCTCAGTAAACTTGATATTCTGAACAACTTGAGAAAAGTTTTTGTTTTATGGTAAGTTCAAGAATGTAAAGTTTCATATATCCTGATAGCTTTTTGAGTATTCATTTTGATCATTTTGACTAATGACTCATGAAAATGGGATATCCACAGAATAGGGGTGGGAGAAAAAAATGATACAGCATAGGATCGTGATATTTTGTCTGGTGATATGTTGTATCGTCTCATTTACCAAGTATTGATTTTTTTTCAGACTAATTGTTAATATAGAGTCAAATTTATTAAAATGGAAACCTATCAACTATTAGAATCAACTATTTGTCCAGTGAGGTTAGCAGAGGTGACATTATAGAGCAGGAGAAAGTTAGTACAACAAATTTATGTTAAGTTTAGAAGATGTGTGACGTGAAAATTACCAAAACAGTTGAAAAAAATTGTATCAATTGCCATTTATTGTATCGCAATACTCACTGTATCGCAAAATGTTAAAAATCGCAATAATATCCTACTGTGGCCCAAGTATCGTGAAATTATCGTATCGTGATTCCCACCCCTACTACAGTATGTCTTATTATTCAAACATTTCCATAGACAGTATGTTCATTTTTTTTTACTTCAGTTAGACTCCTTTAGAACAGAATAAAAAAAGCTGTTTATTATCATCGCACCAGTACAATAAAACTTTAAAAGCTACGACTGTACACAGGGCCCTCAGTGCTTGGGGGCATGGGTGGAAATCAGCCTGTGGCACTGCTAAGGGTTATTGTAGACTTCAGCAGGCCTGTATTTCTTAGTTGGATCCTTCCTGACTGGCTGGATTTGGCTGGTCAATCAAGCACAGTAATATCATGGTCGGCAAACCCATTGGTTGTAGTTTCAGCACATTGAGCAGGTGCTAAACTCTGCTTCAAAAAAAATCAGTATCTCATTAAAGTTTGTCAGCAGATGGAAGAACATAAAGTGCTCAGAAATCTCCTCATAGACGACTTTATTGATTTTGGACTTGATAAAACACGCTGGACTAACACTAGCAGCAGACATGGCATTCATAATCAGTACAAACTGTAGATATTAGTAATGTGACACTTGCAAACCCTTCCCTGAAGACACCTGTGGCTCTTCTTGTGAAGCTCTTACAAGTTCTTAAATCAACTTTTCCTGACAATCCTCTCAAGGCCGCAGTCATCCCAGTCACTTGTGCACATTTTCCAACTACACTTTCACCTTTCGCTTCACTTTCCAGCTAACTGTCCAGTAAAAAGTAATCTTTTTCAGCTGTAACCTTCTCTGACTTATCAAGAGTGCCATCTTCCTATGATTGGGTGCTCTACCCACTGAGCATTTTTTGGTCTAATAGACATCTAAACGTAGCCTAGACAACCAGTTTAAAATCAGGCTACCACAGGTCAAGTTTTGACTAAATCGAAATCTGGGCTATATCTATACTACGCTGTATATTGCTCAACGGTTACCATAATTATTTTGGTTAAGTACTTGGGGATCAGTTATGCAACTCACAGTTGCTTTTTGAAATAAATAGTTATCGAATAATGGGTTAAAGTGCAACGTCTAAACTCCGTCTAAAAATATACAGACGGCTGAAATTAGGTCTAAAATTAAAAAAAATAGACGTCTTATAGTTGTCTATGGCTCAGTGGGTAGATACAACTAGAGCTAGACTTTTTTTTTAACTGCACACCATAATTATGTAAAAATATATATTAAATATATATTATAATTATTTTTATATATATTATATATATATATATATATATATATATTTGAAACGTTCTTGTTTACACTTATTTAGTTGAGAGTGTCTCTGTTTATTCTTGTTTTTCACTTTTTAAATAACTGATGAAAAAACACTTAATAATATACAATTTTTTTGTGATGTACCTGTATGTCCAGGTGCTCAGAAAATCTCTGATATTCGTCACAAAACCAATTAAGTCTGTTTTTTCAGCTTTTGATATGAGCTCAGATGAATCTGAGATGAGCAATTTATTTTGAAGAGTTCTAATTGGATGTGGGACTCTTCCTTCTGATTAGACCGAGTTAGAGTTGATGGAAAAAGGTTTCAGCCTGCTCTCTGATATTCTCCAGAGTTGGATTTGAAACTCCCAAACCATCAGAAATGGGGAAGACTTCTGCAGCGATGGCACATAGAGATAAGGAGACTTTATTTCCCCAAACAGGCTGATAATTAATTGGACGAGTGAGGCTTGTGTAATCCTGTTTTCCACAGTCCGTAACCACCCTCGTCCCGGCACTGCGGACTCATGCACTTCAAAGCCTGGCGAAAAAAGACCTGACAGAGACTGAGTGAAGTCCACATCTTAACAATACATCGCCTCCACCCACTCTCCCACTCTCTTTTGCTGTCTAGCTCCAGCAGCATCTCCCTCTCATTTCTGCGGCTCGCGCTGAAATACTGTAAAGATAGTGACTATGAGATAGATAAAGCAATTAAAAGTCAGGAAAGTTTCTCTCGGCACTGCAAATCAAATTAGTTTTTTCTTTGTATTTTTGCCTTCAAGTAGTCTTTGAGTGCTGCATTAGTCATATCTCTAAAGGAGCTGTAATGAATTAGTATTTAATTTGTGCAGGTCCTTATTTTCTATTGTTCCCATTTTCTCTCAAAAGGGCCAAAAGATGATGAAAAAAGTTCCACCTGAGTTAAAGGCCATCTCAAAGTGCCAAAGTATTTTTTTTTCTTCTATTTTTCACAGCAAGTCAAAACTTTCATCTTCAAAAAAATTATAAAAAAATAAAAAAGTAAAGACTAATGTGTGATCTCAGCGCCTGCAGGTGCGTCTCTACAGCTGTGATAACAGAGCTTTTGTTTCTCGCACCTGTCAGCTATGAGCACAGATGAAGGGAGGGGGAGGGGTGTTTGCCTCTCCGGAGATTTGAGTGAAAGAGTAAAAAAAAAAATGAGAGAAAAAGGAACAAAAAGGGGAAGAAATCTGCAGGTGCCTTAATCATATTTTTGCAGAGTTTATTATTTAAGATGATTAAACGTTGTTTGCAGGGTTTTACTTTAACAGTGTAACTTGATATGATACATTTCTCCAAATCCTTTTTTATAATTCGTGAGGAAACTTTGCTGGAAGCTGTCTTTTTGATTGTGCTGGATTAACAGTAATAGTATTTTAACACATTTGGTAACAGCAACACATTACTGCCAGAGTGGACTGCAAGCAAAGACAATCATTGTCAAGCGTCCAGCATAGACGCTTGCTGCTTGGACCCCGATTGTTTTTTTGTTTTTGTTTCCACTCACACTGCGGAGGTTTTTCTACATTTCTCCACTCAAAAGTGGTTTTAACAGCGAAATACTAAGATCAAAAACCCCTTAACAGTGCCAGGTGCTTTGCAGATTCCACCTACTACTTGAATGTGTTACTCCAGTTTTCTTAAAGGTAGCGTTATAACAATTGCATTTTTGTCTGAATCCAATTTTAACAACAGCTCGCCTTTTTTTTTCCACCGTTATTAATCTTTTGACTATCTGTATCCTCCCAAATGCAAATACTTCTATAATTTTTCATTTTTCTATTAAAACAACAAAGGGTTAGAGCAACAATGAGGATGAAATAATTGAAAAACTTGCAGTATCACGATAAAAAAGGCTGTACAGTGAGGATGCAAACATAAAATGTACATTAATTTAAGGCTTGGGAAGCATTCTCTCAGGATGGGTTGCAGAAGATGTTTGTTCCAGGAGTTGTTAATCATCTGCTACCTGCTCCATCCTAGAGTCCAAATTACCCTGATAATTTCAAGTCTGAAAACACCCACAAGGTTTTGCATGTCCAAGCTATTTGCTCCAGTTTTGCATCTGATAGTGGAGAGGAGTGTCCATGTTATGCTGCACAGTGCTACGCTGTGCACTCCCCTGACAGCTCCTTCATGCTCAAAATGATCAAATGTTCTCTGATCCAGATTACTTCCAGCATGTAAAAGAAAAGAAAATACAAGTTAAATACAAAAAAATATTACATCCTGTGCACTGGCTCATTGGCCCCATGCTGATTTAACCCCTGGTTATGTAAAAATAGTAATATCAACAGATTTGATAAACAGGTGTTTTATATGTGAAGTCATCCAGAGATGAAGTCTGACAATAGGGTTTTTAAAACACTAGTCAGTGACTTATTGTTCAGTAAAGGTTCTGGTGAAATTGGCAATGCTGATACGCCAATTATGTCAAAATGCTTATAATTGGCCAGCCGATTAGTTGGCCTCCCTCTACACAGTACGTGCTTAGTAAATCAGAACATGTTTTTCATTTGTACATGTTTAGTTGGTGCAAAAACTGTAAAATCCTGAGAATCAAGCTCTCAGTCACTAGCAGTGCAAAATTATGATACTTACAATGTGGTGCTTGTGCTGATTTTTTTTTTCTTTTTTCTTTTTTTAATCTTTTGTATAACTTCACGAGATGCTCCATCTCTCTTATTCTAGCACAGATGCCTGGCTTCTCTTTCAAAGTAACGTACAGTCTATCAAAGCTTAAATGTATGACTTTTAGGTAAAGCACAGTGTTATAATTACATAACAATTGTTAATTATAGAACAATGTATAACAGCAATATATTTATAGTGAATATTGCTATAATAAATTGTTATATTATAGTGTTACAACAATATATCATAGTGTTATTATTCTAAGTTAATGATTTTACTAAATAACAATCGTTACTGGAGTATTGTTCAGTTATAATTTTGGTATGCTTTTTATTAACGTTGTTCTCCTTATGACTTCTTTAATAACTGGGCTGGTGTTCACTTCAACTTTGTTCATTCTTGTTAGTTTACAACTTTATTCTGTTAAATTTTGAGTTAACTATTATAATTCTACAGCTGTATTCACATTAATTTCATTTTTACTATCTTAAACGTCATTTAACATCATCAATCTCTAAGTTAACTTCCAAAATCTGAATTTTCCTTCCCCCTATAATGTTTTCCTAGTAACTAGACTTAAATGTCCATCTGTCTTTATTATTGAGTCAACCAACACCAACACATCATTCAAACACTTCTTAAAGCAATAAGTGACACATGCTCCAAAGATAAATGTGAAGCAAATGGTCAACCGTCATCAGCCAAGCATTTATCTCATTTGTGTGTGCATGTGTGTGTTTGTTTGTGTTCCTGTTCTGTTTGTATTCAAAAGAGTTGGCGGGAGTAGTGAAATAAAGATTAAACCAAGAGCAATCCTCTAAATCTTAAATTGATCCACCCTGCTCTGAAATTCTTGAGCCTCTGTAGATTGAAATCAGCCTGCTTCTGTTTTCCATCTCAGCTCAGCGGTTTCTCATCTCGGCACTCTGAGCTTTGTCATTGTTCAAGGTGCAGAACATTGTTGTGATTAATAGAGTCTATAATGCACCGAGTTTATACACCGCCTCCTCCCTCAGTACACTCAGTCATAAACAAAAAGAGAAACCCAAACACATAAGCAGGAGGTGGATGGATAGGTTTCATTTCGCTGAAAAACTAAAGATGCTGCTCCCCGGGGTTAAAACACTAAATGTCAAACTGAAACAAATACATTAATATCTTAAGGTCAGCTGTGTTTTCACCTCTAGCATTAGTACAGAGCGCTGATCCAGCTCTTTTGTATCATTTTATATGAAGTTAATTAACCAGCCAGGCCAACAGTGTGTAAATATAAAGCCATGTTAGTCAATGAACTCATAAATTAGGTTTAGTAGCAGAGGTGGGACTCAATCAAACGAGCTAACACAAGGCTAAAGCTATCATCACAGAGGGGGACACACTATTAGAGACATTACATCATTAATGAAGCATCACATTACACATTAAAGGGATATTCTGGTGTAAAATTGAGTTAGGCTCAAATACACTGTAACACTGAATTAGACACCCCGTCGAGAGATGAATGTTGCCAACTGCTTGCTTCTCTATTTATACTAACTTTAGTAACGACCGCACGATAGCGGACCAGTCTGAGGAGCCATAAACAAACCTCAACCAAAAAGCCACTCTATAGCCACAAATAATGCTCAGAACCGCACCTAACTTCATCAACAGCCCATACAGGGTCCCAGCCATAGCACTATTCACCAAACATCCTTTCAGCTCTGCCTGATTTCTTGAGCAAAGAGACTAAACACAACTCACCTACTGTCTTCCAGCAGCCACTTGTTTGTAGGGAGACCTCTGACAGGTCCATCACCGACTGCAGCGGGGGGACGCAGCTCAAGGAAGAACATTTATGATGATTTCTTTATTATTTCCACTGCAGTCGGTAAAAGATTTGTCTGAGGTCTCCCTACAAACAAGTGGCTGCTGGAAGAGAGTAGATGAGTTGTGTTCAGTCTCTTTGATTAAGAAATTAGGCAAAGCTAAAAAGATTTTTGGTGGCTAGTACCATTACTAGGACCCTATATGTGCTATTGATGAAGTTAGGCATTATTTGTGGCTACAAGTGTCTTTTTGGTTGAGCGCGTGGCTCCTAAGACCGTTGTGTATCGCTATTGTGTGGTTGTTGGTATAACTAGAGAAGAAATCGGTCGGCAACATTCATCTCTCAACGGGGTGTCTAACTTGGTATTGTGGTGTGGTTGACCCAAACTTAATTTTACGCCAGAATATCCCTTTAGTATTTGCTTGAGCTTGACTTCATGGCCTGCCTGAACTAGCTCTTTGCTCAGTTTTAATGGCTGATGTATCTCCTCATGTCTGTCATTTCAGATTGAGATGCAAGTGTTGTCTTATCAGCCTGCTAGAGTTACGCTCTCTTATGATACATCGTAAAGTTAAAACGGTTTGATAGAAAAAGGTTGAAGCAGGTTAAAAGAATCGAAAACTGAAGTCAGAGAGTAGGGCCAAAGCGAGATGAGATCATGCAACAGTTTATTATGCAGATGAGGGGAGTCAGCGCCTCCTAAACTGTCTGAGCGTTTCCTCATTCATCACTGTCGCCTTCAGTCCCTGTGTGAGTGAGTGTGTGTGTGTGTGTGTGAGTGTGCACAATGTTGGTTGCCGTTACAGCAGAGCATCTGTATGGCGGCCACCAGCTCTGATTGATCACCCATCTGCAGAACACAGCAGCACATTTCTGGGGCCATGCTGCACCCGCGGGTGCCTCAGAGCCTTGATTAAGGCTGAGTCGACCCCAGAAATAAGTGCAGTCTCCTCATGCATTTTTCTTCCTTTCATTCTCTCTCCATCTTTCTGTCTTTTCACCCTTCAAATTAATCAATCCGACCCCCTCGGTGACCCTTCTGCTCATTTCTTTCTTTCTTTCATTTCATTCTTTCCAGCTCTCTACTTTCTTAATCAGACTACCAGCTCTCCAAATTGCGTCTCCTGTCTTTTTCTCGACTCTCATTTCCACTATGGTCAAGTCTTCCTTATTCTATGATTTCCATCTTATCTGTCCCGTTTCTGATGCCTTTGTCTGCTGTGCTTTTCTCTCAGTGACAGGCTTCTCTGTGTTTGAGGGATTCTGTCAGTTAAGTGTTGACAACCTTGTCACCAAAGCATTCACATGTCACCAGTGAATGATTTGTGCGAGGCTGGAAAGTCAAGCGTCAGTGTTCCATCCTTACATTTTTGCACATGCAAGCCGTCAGCTTGTTACAGCGTGTCTGATGTGGGCTAGGGCTGTACCCAACTCAGACTTTTGTCAGTCAAATCAGATTTTGCTTTTCAATATGACAACTTTTTGACTTTTACATCCCCAGTGGACTACTCTCTTTGTGTTTTAAGTTACTCTTATGCTAGATTGACCATTTCCATAGCACTGCTGATGTGTTACTGATGCCCAGGTTGCTTTGATAGCAGCAACATCAACACTCTTGATAAATCGACACAGATTCTTCATGGTTCAAGTTAAAGTCAAGTGAGAAGTCTTGACAATCAAAGAGAGTAATCTAGGCAGCAAACCATTTGGTTGGAGTTTTGGCACTGTGGGCAAGTGCAAGAGAATAAGTATCTCCATCAAATTTGTCTGCAGATTAAAGCATAAAACGGTTCAAAATCTCATGGTAGACAGTTGTGTTGACTTTGGACTTGATAACACTGAATTTGAATAGTGAGTCATACTTAAAAAATTAGAATAGATAAACTCTTTGACATTTTTATAATGTGTTTATAATTTGACCAGCGAACAGTTTGATTCAGAATTTCTTCATACTTAAAGTTAAACATAAACAATTAAAATGATAAACAAAAATATATTATTTTGAGAGATGTGTTATCAGCTGCTGGCCAAAATAATGAAAAATAAATAAGAAAAAATCATTTCAGCTTATGTGTAATGAGTTTAGAATAATAATAATAATAATAATAATAATAATAATACATTTTATTTGTATAGCGCTTTTACAGGAGCTCAAAGACACTTTCCAAAACAAAACATTATATTATATATATATATATATATATATATACATATACATATACATATATATATATATATATATATATATATACATATACATATATACATATAAAGTTTAACTTTTGGAATATTACCATTTTTAATGGTAAATTGAATCATTTTAGATGCAAGCATTTGTTTTTTTAATAGTGACTTGTTTCCCCCTCTTTCATAAATGTTCATCATAATGGTTCATCCAATTATTATTATTATTATTATTATTATTATTATTATTATTATTATTATTATTATTATTATTATTATTATTTTACTGTACTATTATTCATTCATCTTTTTATTTATTTTTGGGGTTCTGTGCCCTTATCTTATAGACTGGACTGTAATTTACAAGGACCGTAGCTTCTGTTAATGTAGCATTTAATTTCACAATTAGGCGTTAATGGCATACTGTTTCTCAAATTATGTTTTTTTGTTGTATAATTAAAAGTGTAACTGAAAAACCCAAAACTCTTACTTTGAAGTCAAATCAGGACAGTCTGGAGTGTTAGTTTGAATAGATGGCTTTGAAGTGAAAGCATTGTAATCATGTTCCTGTGTTACATCTGCATATTTCTGTCCGCTAAACAACAATTATAAAATTGAAAGTTGCTGGCGTCATGTTCTAAATAGGTGCACTGAAATACATCCTCTCTTTTTATGGACTGCAGGACCTCAGAGCTCTCCAGGCAGTCTCATTACTGTGTTGCTGAGGTCAGAGCTCTAGACACAGGCTTGCAGTAAACACTACACTTAGTCAAACAGTACATCGGGATTATTTCAGTACAAGTCATTTGAGATTGTGTCTTCTTGGACTTTGACTTGTTAGCAGAAGGCCGGCTTATCTACTGCCCTGATCCCTGCTAAGGTTACAGCAACTCTATGTGGATGTTTCTCAGCTCAGTCACTTCAAATCTGGTCAAACACAGACAGTCCCAGCAGATTTAGATCAAATATGTCCCAGAATAACTGCATATACAAAGTTTCACACTTGATTCGGACATTGATCTCCGTTAGGAAGGCAGGACTATAACTTAACTGACAGAGCCGGCGCAGTGGCTGAGATGTTTCACACTGACAGCTGACAAAATAAAAGCACCGAGGGGTCACTGAAGTAATCATGTTTCAAATGTGAACGGTCAAAGGTTTAAGGGCAAATCCATACTCAATGAAAAGCTGCACATATTTTAACTTTGATGGCTGATGGACAACCGTGGCTGTGAGCACACTGATAGGAGAGCGGTCAGAAATCCAGCATGCCTGAAGGTTTGCAGCAGTGTGGATGAACTAGCAGAAAGCCATACTCAAAAGTAGACATATGTAAAATAAGAGAGTGAGGAAGGAAGTCAGCTACTGAGTCAAAGAGTATCTGATATTTTCTGCACTGTTCTTAAACATGAACAGCTGCCTAATGAAGACTGAGCTTTTAGTTGCTTGTCCGTCTTTTACAGCCTCAAAGGATGTTTTAACTTCAGAATGGGGTTTTACGAATAATAGAAATACTACGCTGTGTGATCAACACCCAAAGCAAGTAAAAAAAAAAGCTTTGTTAAAGACAGTTGTCCTCATTTCAAGCATTTCATTTGTCACCGCTGTGGCGAAGCACTCCTGTATTTCTAAAAATGCAGGGAAAAAAAACGCTCTTCATATCAGGGGCACACATGGGTTATTTGAGCAGTTGAACGATTCTTTTTCAATCTCAAGATGGTCTTTGACTCATATTTTCTCCCTCAGACTCACTTTTTTATACTCGTAAAAAAGCCAAACTCATCTCTCGTATAATCTCGATATCTTATTTAGAGCACAATACGCTGTTCTTCTCCGGGATTTCCAGGGTAAAAGCTTTGACTTAAGATGATTTAGTAGCTGGATTTCAACACTTTCCTTTACACCCCAGGCAAACAATTTCCAAATCCTCTTTTCATAGCAGATAAATTTGCTTCCTCTTGTTTTGACACTTATCTAAACCTGAAATATTTTTTCTTGTGAAGTAATTTGTGGACACTGAAACGCTCCTCTTTGACAAGCGGATAAATTGGCTTCTTCAGAGTCATATTTTGTCCATTTGATTCTTTTTCAGAGCTGTCTTTAATTTAGATAAAGTAGGGGACAAGTTTTTTGTCCTAATTTTCTACAGTGAAGAATAACTTCACTGATTTAACCAGACTTTAACCAGTCTCTTTTTTCCCCCTTTCTTCCTTTCCGTGTGTAGAGAGCTGCTGACTCTGGATGCAGCATCAGATGGTTGTAGGTTTTGTCATCTATGAGAATGCAGCATTCCCAGGAGTGTCACTGGCTTGAATCATACAGCTGTTATTACATCCTGCAGGTCGTACATTATTTATCTTCTCAGCTGACACCTCTCACCCATAGTGACTGCTCCGCAGCCCCGCTGACATCCCTGCTGCCACCCTACTGTCGCAGCCCATTCGCCCCACATTAGCATCTCTGGATTCCCTGGGGGACCCAAACATGCACTTACCCACTTCGACTCACTAGTAAGAGGCTCCAAATTTCTCCTGCACACCCCCCACAGTAGGAGGGATTTGTGCAAAGCTGCAGATGGATTAGAGGAGAGTGTGATGAGAGTGTGGGTGCGATAGGAAAAATAACACTGGACAATTGTTTGGTTTAATTCTCTATTCAAGGAGATTAGGGCCACGTGAAAAATTCAATTTAGGCTCAGCGTTTAAACTCTGACTTGACTTTGACTTTAACTTAGACTTCTGAACTCGTGCCAAAAAGATGCAATTCTCTGAATTTTGACTGTATCTCTAGTGGGACGCTCAAACAAAGCGCAAGTAAAATCATCTACTCGTTTAACTCGCACAAATCTAGATGCGTGAATGAATAGTATTTACTCACTTCATTCGCTCGTCAATGGTAATTTCAATGGTAATCCCTGCCAGTTCAACAGGTTGGATCACATGATAGACAAAGGTTTTTCACAACCTACTCGGTAATCCGACCTCCTCATTCACTTGCGCCCAGGCAGTATCCTTTTTATACTGGTTTCGGTAATTGAAAGAAAAGGTATCGTTTAATTTGGGGCACCCAAAGACCAACACGACTATTTTGTCCTCCATTTTAGATACCAGTGAACAACCGTTGGCAACCTTCGTGCTGATTAGTTATCACAATGTGAATATCCGCTCAAGTTGAGACATTTTCAGCTCACGCCCAATTCACGTTATTCGCGCCACCAGAGTAGTAGGAGCGTCCAATCACGTCCTTGCATTGACTTAACATGTATTAATTCACACAGCTGATTGTACTCGCTCTCGGTGTGTGGAGACAGTAGAAACCTGACAATTCCCAAAAAGATTAGTTTTAGTTTTAGTTTCAATCACAGTCATAGAAAGAAAGCCAAACACCAATGTGGGACTCACCAAGCTGTCCAGTGTCTGCTTCAAAATATACCCTAAAATCCAGTAAAAGTCTATGCAGATGTGTGGCTCTTTTTTTGGTACCATCTGTTATCACCATCCTGCCAGCTATTTCAGTGCTGTAGTTGAGCTCAGCCTATACAGTGGTAATAGTGAAGTACAGATGGACCCAGTCCCTGCTAAAGTTCCCTGAGACTTACACCACTCCCTGTGTCAGTCACTTGTCTTAAATTGCAAACCAGCACTCCACAAGGTTTATGTCATTAATACTTGACCGCTGTTTCTTTTAAATGCATGTTAGTGACCTAAAGAGGGGGAAAAGTGTTTTTAAAGTGGCGCATCCAGACCGGTCCACCTCACTTTGTATCCAGCATGCTCTGTTTGGTGGAGTGGCTGCTTGCAAGCCTGGTATTGCCAGACCAATCAGCCAGTTCAGACTTGTTATTGTTGGCAGGAAGGTCTGTTCATTCGTGACAATTTCCCTCTGGTCTCAGGTGAACCAGAGGGGCGAATTCTATGTAATGCAGCAGCCAAGCAAGTCAGTCATGATCTGATATTAACAAACCGGATGATGTTTTTCCATCGAAACAAGAAGAAACAACGGCTCTTACAACATTGATTGGTGAGACAGATGGGTCTCCATCCCTTGCAGACTGCTATCTGTCTATATTTGCTGTTATTATCATGCTGTATGTCACACACTGCTTTGTCCTGAAAAACACCTCTGCATGCTGTTGCTAAAGCCTGTCGTCAAAGAGGAAATAAATTGAATAGATCCTGATGCCCGGTCAGTCGCTTGCTATTTCAGCACTATTTCTATTTGAACACAAGAGAATAAGTCTCTGTGTTTTATACTGGCATATTGGTCACACTTCTGAAACTGTTAAAAGTTAGTAGAGTGCATCTTGTACAGAAAACGAGACCTGCCTTAAAATAAAAAGAAAAGAAATTTGAGACCACAAAATAAAATCACCAAAGAGAAGTAAAAGAAAAAAAAATCAACCATATATCAGGGTACACAACATAGTGAAATGTGGTTTGAGCTTTTCATCCACAAATTATTATTTTTTTTTAATAAAACAATAAAAAATCTGAGATGAATTTCCTGCAAAATTATGGAAAAATCAGCTCTTAACCGTTAAAGTGTACATGCAAAGCAGGATATTGCTTAGTGATTCTCAACAAGCACAGCTTGACCTTGATCCTGAATTATTGCACTCACCACAAAACCACAAACGCCTCACTCACATACACACACCCACTCACACTCCCGGGTCAAAGGGCAGCGGTGTATTGTTTACCGTCTCTCGTGGTTCCCCTTCATTGTCTCTCCTGAGTGTCTCCTCAGCCATCTCTCCTGTCACGGATTAATTGGATTTTTGACCCAGTTCCAGTCTTCTCCCCTTCCCCTTACTGTGTTCTGCTCAGGCTCTGTCATAGGATGTGTTAAAAGTGTGTGTGTGTGTGTGTGTGTAGGAGCGTGTTTGTGTGGGTCATCCACTGTGTGTGTGTAGAGGATTTCGCTGGCTACCTCGTTTCCAGTCTGCTGGGACCCTTTGTGTCCCTGCCATACCCTCTTGTCACTCTCACCCCCCCCCCACCTCCCTGTGGAGGGCAACAGCCGGTGCGCAAAGCCACACTCTCTTTGAACACACACACACCATACACACACACACACACAAAGAAGTATTCCCCCTCCATCCTCTCTCAATTCCAGCCACTTGCTTTCCTGTCACAACTATAACAGCCTCTGCCACAACCGCTGCTATTGTTCTGCTGGCATTCTGGGACCGTGCTCGGGGGGCTGTTGGCGTTAAGTTCATCTGCAGTGCACTGCACAGAGAGACAAGAAAGAAGAAGAGACAAGGAATTACCCTGACTGCATGTCTGAGAACTCATGTCTGTCTCTTTTATTTGTTGTTCTACATCTGTCGCCCTAAATCAAACCGTGCTCCGAGTAATAAAACTGATGAGATGGCTGTCTTGGGGATGCTTCTGCTGCTGCTGCTTCTGCACCTGATCATACTTTCTCGTTGAATGGATCTGTTTGTGACCTTGCACCACTACAGCAATGACGTGCATATGTGTGTCCTTGTGAGTTTTCATCTATTGTTCTGGTTCTTATACTGTATCACAAAAAAAAGAAAGAAAAATAAGAGATTTAGATTTATTCATCATATATACAGAAAAACCGTCATCACTGGAAATAGAACTTCCTCCTCAGTTCTGAAAAAGCAACCTGCATAACAAGCTCGCAGTCAGGGCCGGGCAATTAATCAAATTTCAATTTCACTTATGATATTGGCTTCCCGTGATCATAAAAACAAGAAAATTGAGATTAAAAAACCCTCCGTCATCACCAGGAACTCATTTTAGTGCCCAACAAAGTTTGTGAGAGTCAAGAAGAGGGGGAGTGCAGTGTAGCACTGCAGGGAGAGGAGATGTGTGTGTGTGTGTGTGTGTTAGTAAAGCAGAGGGACAAAGTGAAAACCAGAAGTTTAGTTTGGAAAGTGAGCAAGTTAGTGAATAAACTTGACAGGCAAACAAAAAATAAAACGGATAGAAAGAAAGATCTGAAAGAGGTAAAGAGGTGGATTTAATGCCATCGCTCTGCCACAGACTATTCTTCTCTGCTTGGAAAAATAACAAGCTTCCAGTTTTTCCTCTGCCTACACTTGCTCAGCTTGTTTTAAGTGTTGGACTCCATTTCCACTTAACAGTAAAAAAAAAGTGGTTTTAAGCAAGAATTAAACTATCCACAGATGTCTCCTTTTCTTCTCCAAAACATGCTGACCAATTTATAAAAACCTGTAAAAACACAGAATAAAAGAAGCTCAAACAATAAACCCTTCTTCAACTTTTAGGTGGACAGTAAGAGTTGAAGAAGGGTTGTCTTTAAAGTGTATTTTTCTGTGAGTGTTAAACTGGATAATTAAGAAAGCTGCACAACAGTCGTCCTCTTACAGTGCCATGAGAAAGTTTGGGCACCCTTGACAAATCCCAGTATTTTCATTCATCAATCATTGGGTGTTTGATTCCACAACTTACTTTTGATATATGAAATAACTCATAGACCCAATAATATTTCAGCATTGAAGTAAAGTTTATTGGGCTAACAGAAAATGTGCAATATGCACCAAAGCAAAAATAGGCCCATGCATAAATTTGGGCACCTTAACAGAAACATCACATCAATATTTAGTAGAGCCTCCTTTTGCAGAAATCACAGCCTCTAGACGCTTTCTATAGCCACTAATGAGTGTCTGGATCCTGGATAAAGGCATCTTGGCCCACTCCTCCTTGCAAAACAGCTCTAATTCATTGAGGTTTGAAGGTCCACGAGCATGGACGGCTTGCTTCAACTCATCCCACAGATTTTCAATGATATTCAAATCTGGGGACTGGGATGGCCATTCTAAAACACTGTACTTGTTCCTCTGCATGTATGCCCGAGTGGATTTTGAACAATGTTTAGGGTCATTGTCTTGTTGAAACATCCATCCCCGGCGCAACTTCAGCTTTGTGACGGACTCCTGCACATTATTTTCAAGAATTTGCTGATACTGAGTGGAATCCATGCGACCGTCAATTTTAACAAGGTTCCCAGTACCAGTACTCGCCACACAGCCCCACAACATGATGGAACCTCCACCAAATTTCACTGTGGGTAGCACATGTTTTTCTTGGAATTCTGTGTTCTTTTTTCGCCATGTGTATCGCCTCTTGTTGTGACCAAATAATTCGATTTTTGTTTCGTCAGTCCACAGGATCTTATTCCAAAAGGATGCTGGCTTGTCCAAATGTGCTTTTGCATAGTTCAAGCGACTCAATTTGTGGCGACTGTGAAGAAAGGGCTTCTTACGCATCACTCTGCCATACAGCATTTCCTTATGCAAATTGCGCTGTATTGTTGACCTGTGCACAGTGACCCCATCTGCAGCTAGATCACTCTGCAAGTCTCTGGTGGTGGTCTGTGGGTTGTCTTTAACCATTCTCACCATCCTTCGTCTTTGCCTCGCTGAAATTTTACTTGGCCTACCACTTCTGGCCTTGACAAGGACTGTGCCTGTGGCTTTCCACTTTCTTACAATGTTCCTCACGGTAAACACTGACAGCTGAAATCTTTTGGAAAGTTTTTTGTAGCCTTCCCCTAAACCATACTGCTGGATAATCTTGGTTTTGAGGTCATTTGAAAGTTGTTTTGAGGCCCCCATCTTGCAGCTCTTCAGAGGAGAGTCAAAGAGAAAAAGAACTGGCATTTGGTCACCTTAAATAGCCTTTGTCATGATTGGATGCACCTGCCTATTAAGTTCAAGGCTTAATGAGCTCACCTGACCAACTTGGTGTTTCCAATTACTCTGTGATGATTAGTTACAGGTCTTCAAAGCAAGAAAATGTCAAGGGTTCCCACATTTTTGCACAGCCTATTTTTCACATTTGATTTAATTTCATACAAAAGAATACCACCAATACTTAAAATCAGAGTCTGCAAAACAACCCAACACTTGGCTCTGATGGGCAAATGAAGGACATGACACTAGGATTATTTTCTGTGGAGACAGTCAATTATTATACAACCTCAGACAGGGTGCCCAAACTTTCTCATGGCACTGTATGTTTTAAAACGAACTCACCCTGAGCTTGGCAGTATGGAGTGACTGCAGTCATATCACGTTAATGCAGGTTGAGAAGTAAACAGCTGTTGTCACTACTACCAGATTGGTAGTTGATTTAATCAGCTTGGCATTTCTAAATGAAAACTGGACGAAAAAAATCGCTTAATTATTGAATTGAATTTATTTAATCTACAGTCAGTCCTGGCCTTGCACCAAATTCACCTGGGGAAAAAATCAATGCCACGGCTTGCAACTTTGTGTGTCTTCTCTCCGAGGCTATGATCAGGATTTTTCATCTGTTTGCTTGTAATTACAAACCCGAGGCTCCTGCAGGTGAGGGATCAGCTCGAGCAGCCCCCTTTATGGACATTTGTCTGCTCTCCTTGCTCCTGATTTGTATTCAGTCAGTCAGCTCTGCACTCACTGTTAGCGGATCCGAGGATTAAGAGTTCCGCTCATAAATGTCAAATGATAGATTTGAGAACAGTGTGCGCTTTCCCACCAACTTCAGCCGAGATGCTTATTATGCTGATTTATTGCTATTGATTTCAATTTCCAAGGCTTTATTTGCTGGGAGCTGTACCATTAAAACTGCAGCCACACAGGATATGAATTAAGATCCTGGGGATTACAAACCTCTTTCAATTGTGTCTGGCAGAGCGATGACTTTTGAATGAGCAACAGTGCTTGTGTGCGTGTGTGCGTCTGTTTGTGTGTAAGCGTGCATCTGTGAAAGTAAATGAACTGGAAAGAATGCCTGCTTTTTGTTTGGCCCGTTTGAATCCAGCACCCAGGCTATTGGCTCTTTTTGTCGCTCCTGGCAGCCAATTGCATTGAGGCGTGGGTGATTTTGAATTACTCAAAGTCATGGTGAGTTTTGTGTGTGGTGCGTTAAGCCGTTAGTCCGTTGCTCCGGTCTCAAAAGGGATTTGAAAGGCCTCCCTGTCAGTTAACGGTCTGCCTTTCAATGGCACATTTAAAATTTAAACCACCCTGCTTTTTTAATCCAACAGACTGCCGTGTGTTTCGGTTAGAGATTATGGACACATTGTCATACTGTGCAGGCCAGCCTTAGTGTGCCCCCTACTGCCAAACTGAAACCCCTTAACACATCTAAAACTCAGATTGACTAAAAAGGTTAACATCTGAAATTAAAATCACACTTTTAATTTCAAATCATTTGTTTGATATAACCCTGAAATGGATTAAAACACTCCATGATTTCTATGTCGACAGTTTGTTTTGATCCTATTAAAGTTTTTCTCAGTTTTCATGGATCACTTAATGTGAAAGGATAGAAATAGGTATTTACTAATGTACTCCCATTTAGGCTCAGTGATTTCCAAAAAAGTGGGCTTCTTGTTTGGCCTTGACAGCGCTGCACTGGTACTGCAGAGATGCTCTAAGCTGCCCTGTGATTTGCATGAGGGATGGTGGATGTTGATCTGAATTTCATGAGGTGCAGGTGATAGAATAAGAGTTAGTTTGTAACACAGTGAAAGGTTTTATTTTAGTTTTACTGAGCTGAAAAACACGCTGTAGATCTGATCTGTTTTAGAAACAGGGATGAGGTCTGAAATCAGCACATTTTTCTTTTAATAAAATGCTTGTTTCTTTGCCTTTGGGCACACTGGAGTTTAGTCATGGTGGTATCTTCATGTTCTTGCTGCACCCCAAAAAATAACACCACATCTGCACTGCGCTTTTAATTTCATCTCAAAAACTTCCAGGATGGCTTATTTGACTATTAAAAGTAGGGCTGGGTGATTTAGCCTCAAATCTATATCACAATATATTGAGCAGTTCACCTCGATAACAATAAATGGACGATAACTACTCCACAAGCTGCTCATTCCCTCCCACATTAACTAGTCTACTCTAGCCGCTACAACTTTTGAACCTTCTTCCATCTCCTCACCCATCTTCCCCTCCTTGTTACAGACTGGATGGGGTGGATTCACGTCTCTGACGTAGGACAGCGTCTTAAAGGGACATGAGACAATAGCCTACCTACACACATCCAAAACCAACTTTTAATAACAAAATGACGTCTATTATTGGTGTAAATTTCGGTATCTGTAAATTTTTGGTTTATCGCCCAGCCCTAAATAAAAGTAATATGCCGTTTGTGTGAAACTAGATTAAAATTACCAAAGTTCTTTAAAATAGGGCTCTAATATGAGCTAAGCATACAGGTGCAGCTATAGTCAAAATGATGTCAGCAGGCAGCTGCAGTAAAAAAGCTGAAGGAGCACTATATTTGAATGTGGATTTAAGTAAAATGACTGTGGGCCAGTCAACTCTGATGAAGACTCGGGTCTAAGGGGTTTCCACAGATTAGCCTTTTCAGACCAGTCATATGTCTTTACTTCTCAGGGAGCAATAGCATAGTGCATATAGGACCTGTATGATACAAAGAAAGCAACTAAACTGAAACTTCTGAAAAGTGCATATTGTGTACGTTAACAAGGAATCACAGGATGTCACCATGTTGACACAGCTTGGACTTAACATACATGTATTTCACTTCAAATTTCTTTATGTGTAACAGCATCATCATTTAACACATAAATAGTGTGTTTCACAATATAAGCAGTTTGAATCTGCCACAGGTTCAGACCACATTGGTGTCGCAGCCTTAAATGATGAACTTAAAAGTCAAGTTTATAAAGCATAATTATACTGTGTTAATTTGAACTACACATTGTTACGCTGATTAAGTTGTTTTACATTGTTAATTTGGACTTAAAACTATTTTGAAATGCAAAACCATGTATTTGCAAATATGAAATTAAGTGATGTGAGAAATCATGATTAATTTGATTTAAAAGTGAATGCTTTGACAGTGACGATCATTTCATGTATATACCATTCTCTTTTATCTGAATTCATGCCTTCTTTTTTTAAAATTTCGAATTGTTAAAGCGAGTAGAAGCCTAGTGAAAACTGTGTTTGCTTCAGAGGTTTTGGGGGAGGGAGCATTTAGTATTTGGCCGAGAATCCCAGCCATCAGCACCTCCAAACAGTCAATGCTTGAATCTGTGTTCTACCTCAAAACCCTGCATCAAGCAAACACATCAATAACTGTTTCCGTCAAACTCAAAGGCAATGCCGCTGTTTTTTTTTTCCCCAACTCCACATCCAGCATTTCAGCACTTTCCTGCCCACGCTGACCCCAGCCTCACATTTATGTTGCTTGGGTCAGGACTTTAAGGAAAAGAAGGAACAGGTGGAGGGAGAAGAAGTGCTGCTCTCTGCAGCTTCAAGGTGATCTGGACCAGATGGTTCCCTCTCCCCTCCAGATGCACTTTACCTCTTCATATCCGCCACTGGCACACAGTGGGACTGTAACAGATAGGGTCTTATCTCTGCCACACTGTGTGCAGAGGTGGGCGGAGGGGGTGAGTGGGAGTGGGACCTGCAGTGGGCCTTGATCCAGCCTGGCAGATTCACCACTCCAGTCCCCCACCCACCCCCTTGTCCTGTTCTGCACAGATGCTACAAAACTGCACTGCACCAACTGATGAAAATCTGATCTTAGGCTGCTGGCCTCAAACTTCCCACCCACTTCTTCTCTGCCTATCAGCGAGACGCAAATGCAGGCAGGGAATCGTCTTATCTTTGGAGGTGATGGGTTTGGGGACTCTGTTTTTGCCAAGCAGGACTAAAGCCAGGGACTCTGCAGGGCCAAGTTTTATCGATTAGCCCCTTCCTCCTCTTACCTTGGGTTACTCTACCTGACTTCTTGTCCTTGTGTTACATTGTGTAATGGGCCTTGCACTTACAGCATGTTTTGAGTCCCCTTGTTCCCTCACCTCTTTGTAAACTTAATGTCTGCTAGACTTCCTGGTCCTCTGTGATTTTTCGCCTCTTACATTACGGCTCTCTCCTTTCAGCAACAGAAACACACCCATTAGGCTTCATCAAGAAAATGATAATAATGCCTGTCAGAAAAAAATAGGTTGCTTTCTTCCTTCAAAATGTGTTGTTGTTCTCACCCTGAAAGGCCTCAGTCACATCCATTAGACGTTATCAGGACAGCAGGTGTTTGGCATCTCAAAGATGACACACAGATAAAAAGAAGACACCTAGAGCCTCTGATTTGATGTTTTTGACTTTGTTTTTTATCATTAATGGACAGTCTGCTTGATAGAGGCACCGCGGATTCACAAACAGTGATGAATATAGTCAATATTTAGAGAGAACTAAAAGAAAAACACCTACAGAGGACTTAAAAGTCAAGCTGGATGCTATTTAAAAAGCTGTATGTTATGTAAGATGTAAACCTACGCCTCTTTGTGTACTGATCAAACACAGGAAATATATATAAGGCATGTCTTTGAAAGAAAAGATAAGAAAAGAAAGACTTTATTTACCCTGCATGGGGGGAAATGTGCTGCAACTGTAACCATACGTTAGGTTAAAAAGGCAATAATTAAAGCCTCTGTAAGGGGTTTTTGACTGGTTGTGGAATAGATTGAAATCCCCCTTGATGCCTCTTCATGACTTCATGACCCTAAACAAAGACACTGACAACTTCTTTATGCCAGTAACCGATGTGAGGAGGTGGGTCTTAGATGAGAATATTCATGATTCCTTTTTTTTTTTTTTTACATTTTTGGTATAAATATTTATCATGAATGATACATTTAACTGTGAACAGCAGGGTGATTTTTTCTCCCTTTTGTAACTGGTCAACACTTTAACATGCGCTGGTTAAATCAGAAGAAAAAGAGGTGTCACTTTGTCCACTGGGGGGCGCCAAAATCAACACAAACAGAATGTTCGTCACATGGTATTTAAATAGAATAAAAAATAGATATTATACTTTATTAAAGCAACAATAATAATCATACATATACAAGGGGACACTTTGTAGCATAGACTCCAGATGAGCAGTGTGAGGTGTACACAAAGTAAAGGGGCATTACACCAGAATAAAAACATTTCCTGTGACCTGGTTTATTGAAGAATTAACATAACTAACCTACAGCCAACATGAATCATGACAACTTTTTTTTCCTCCTGCAATAATTCACCACAGGCTGTTAGGAAGAGCTGCACAAGTCACTTATTTCCCCAAATAACTGTCTCGCTGGATGCAATTTCAAAATAAAAGCATTGTGTAAAAACAGAAGGAGTATACCCACAATTAACAAAGTTCATCCACTTATCTTTTTTTATGTTTGTGATATGAGCAAAAAAGGATACAAAGACAGTACAACATCTGACTTCTCTGGTTAAAAGTCAGCAAGTCCCTATAGGCACTGCTCAAGCCAATAGTAGGTATGGTCCAATCTGTTAATAAGCAGGGTAAAATAAAAATGAAACCACTCTTTGCAGTGCCAGGATTACAATTCACTGTGAAAACACAAGCAAGATGTGGGTTTACTTTCCCAAACATACCAAACTGCTCTGAACCAAACCAGAGTGCTTGATAGGAAAATGTATCCCCTTCAGAGTAAAACAAAAAATTGCCCAACCCTTCAAAATAAGACCCTGGAGCTATCCACTGAGTGGCATTTCTAGGGTGTTGCTTTCTACCTTATCTGATGTGGATACTGAAGCTGATGCACTTGGAAGTCTCACAAATATAAGACTGTTCTTCACACAAAGTCCTGAACAAGCAAACCTGTCTTTAAAGGGAGGACTTCAACTGATAAATATTGATACAGTTAAAAGACAAGCTGCTGTAACTGGTGAGTTGTTGTTGAAAGTGCGTTGAAGTGAAATGATTTTAAAAAGAAAATCACATTTTGTTCCCCAGAAATCTATATTTTTTTTCTTGTGTTCCTTGGGTCTCATCTTGCAATCCCTCAGATATATCGTGCAATCCCCTTGCTCCCAAAAGATAAATTTGTTATAGGGAACACGCTGCATCAAAACTCCGAAAAACAGTTTTCTGTAAATGTTGGTGAAAGTTTCTTATACTATATTTAGACTGCTATGCCATTTGTATTAGCATATAAACTCCTCGCACAAAGTCTGAAAAAAAGCCTAAAGGTAGTGGTCTAAAGTTGTATTATTCTCAGCTTTTACAAAGACTCTTGGCTCTTCAAGCACCATGTACTAAATCAATGTTGTCTGAAAGTCTTATCCTGAAAAAGCCCCCGTGCATCATTCCCCGCAGGCCAGGAGGCTCCCTCGAGGGAGCGCTCTCAGCTCCTGCACCTGATAGTCTAGGATGGCCCCGTACTAACCCTGCTCCTCCGTGGAAAATAAAGAGCAAAGGGAAGAATCAGGACTTAGGAAATGACATGACCTGTTTACTAAATGACCAAAGAAACCTCGAAGAAATAGGGCAGAGGAAGTGAGGAATACTGGCATGGAGAGAAAGCGGGGAGAACACCAGCTCCCCATAAGGCCTCCGGGATGGAGAGATGAAACAAACAGTAGATCACAGAAGTGAGATGAAGAGGCTGAGGGCGGGTGGTATATATCAGGATGCAGCAGGAGGGAGGAGAGCTGGCAGTGCTATGAGGGAGGATAGTCAGCCCACATGTTGTCGCTGGACGGCTGCTAATGCACTATTGATTTCTGACACTGAAAAGATTCCCCCGCATCTCAAGTCCACCTCCATCCACTCCTGTCTGACAGCCACCCCTGACTCTGACTTAGGACTAGTGTTTAGGGTTGAAGTCAGGATCATGAACAGATTTATTTTTTAAGAGAACCCTGAATCTATCCTGCAAGCCATAGCGAGAATCCATCTTTTATTGCTAAGCATCGCTTCAAGGGAGACTGAGCTGCAGTGAGAGTGGTCAACAAGGCTGTCACTGAGGAAAGTTGACCACAAGTTAACTTTTCATGGTCCTCAGCCGGAGGCAGAAAATCACAGCACTTTCCTACCATTTATTCTGTAGAAACTGTTCTTTGCTCGGTAAAATGGACAAATTGTTGATGGCAACTATTAGTGTTATCTAACCTTAGAGCAAACTTTATGAGACGCTGTAGGAGTAATTGATTTGAAAATAGCGCCCCGACAATAGAGTGATTTTTCTTCCTTTAACCGAAATACTGGTATGACTCATTTCTGTCTATAAAACACCAGAAACATTTTCTTTAACACCAGGTTTGCCAGAGAACTGAGGTTATTTATCATGGCTGTTTCTTAGAGTGGTTTATCTCAAGGATGAAAGATATAGTCTTTGTTATTTGTGCAGAGAGATAACAGGATTTGAGCTGATGTTTTGTTGATTCTTTACAACGCTTTAAAACGAAGAGCTCCTTCAGTATTCACAGAAACTGGCGGGCGCTCCCACTGAAACCAGTATGAATAAAATGATGTAATAATCTGTAAACCTCTGGTAACAGTTAAGAGTTCTATTTTATGAATAATACCCTCAAGACAAACATATTCAATTATGTTGTGGACAATGCTTCAAGTGAGCCAGCATGCTCAATATGCATCAATTCGACATTTTAACCTCTTCTTACCAGCTGCCTGTCCTCTCTATACCACCGTTCCTCTTGGCGGAAACACATTACCTTTTGGACACTATGTGACCTCGATGTACTTTCATGGCTGTTACATGGTGCTCACTTGTCTGTTTTTGCCGAGGGGTTGACGTCAAATCAAAGTCGGCTCGGAAGTCTGCACAATGTTGGACAAATGAGGGAATTCTGAGTAAAAAAGAAGATGACAGCTATGTTGGTCTAACCCCTAAAGGGCAAATGAGGACACAAACCAAGCAGAGTTGTGTGATGATGTAAGTCTGTAGAAGTTAAAGAGAAGACACTGATGATTTACAGCTAATGTCCACATAATACACACACTACTAAACACACTTTTATCGGCCTCAGAAAAAGGTGATATCACTTTGAAGTTCTGCCTCAGTATAGCAATCAATTCATGCCAAAGCATTTGTAATTGTATTGTGTTTGAAAAAGTAGATCTTTTAAATTAAGACTAATATTTTTAATTTGATCCTTGAAAAAATGCCGATATTTAAAAGTATTATTTAGGTAGAGTTTGGTTACATTTTACGAAGAGGTCTTTTGAGAAGATACGTAACTTTCAATTCAAACTCGATATGTAGTTTAATATGGCAAATCTTATCTGTTCCACTTGAAAGTCTTGTGCATCAAAGTTAGTGAACTGCATTTTGTGTGATTAAGCTTAATGAAGCTTCATTTGCTTAATTGTGTTCAGATGAGTGTGTATTTTTACCTGGATATAAAAGTGTTATCGTTAACCGAATGAGCCTTTTATATCTATGTAAAAAGAGTCTTTTTCACAGAGGTGGCAATCTTGCACTACCATGTTTCTACATTATGTGGAATTGACAGACTAGTAACATGTTTTTCCTGTTTTGTTTTTACTTCTTGAACAGGTATGAACGTGGTTGTTCTGCTCATATAAATTATTCTGCTTGACGTTTTCTTGACAAATGGAGTCAATCATACTTTGATGCTTCACGATGCTTCTTGTCCACATACGCCACCGTCACATTGAAGATGGCAGGGGTGAGCAAGGGAGCACTTTCATTAAGAATCAGACAGCTAGATTCAGATATTCCCATTTCTTCATATTGTATCTGTATCTTAAAACTCAGACTTCTGATGCTCTGATGAAGTTACCTACTTCTGCTCTGTTTTGGCTTGAGGGTTGCCAAACTGCACAATGTCCAACGATCTAACAAACAGTGATTAAAAGTTAGAAACGTTAGTCTGGATGGCTTGTTGCAATGGTTCAGTCTGTGCATGCTGAAGAAGTCATTGAGTGTTTATGTTCAATACCTGGGGATTCGTCTGCGTTATGGGTTGTGCTAATATTTGAATCTCTTTGGAGTGAGGGTTGGTGTTCGGGGGGGTGAATCCTGTTCTCTGTAGTACAGAAGTAGTACATAATGTTTGAATCCTGCAGCATAAACAGAACAATGGCTCAGCCGCTACCTCTACTCCTGACACAGCCTTTGCATATAGAGTGAAAGTGGGTATTGTTGGCACATTTCACTCAGTATGTGGTGCTAATCGGAGCATCTTGGAAGCATCAGAGTAGAAACACAGTAATGACTTTGTTGTTGTTGTTGTTGTTGTTGTCTGCAGTCTCCAGGTTTTCTGCCCGGCTCCACAGTCTCACCTGGGGAATTCATTAGCTCCGAGTTGTCAGCTGCAGTCAGACTTGTATTGTTTGCGGGGCCGGTTTAGGCTCTGTCAGTGTCGCATTCATGACCAGCTGCTGTAGGTTTGCAGATTTCCCATTTGCACGGTGTAAGCACTGTGTCACTTTTTGTAAATGGCAAAATCTGCATCGCCTCTTGGCTGTGGTAAACAAGCCGCAGACCCAGTGTTCCTGCCGGCCGAGCAGATCACACACTACAGCCACAGATACAAAGAAGAGCAAACAGCGAGACCAATCTGTGCCCTCCCAATCATCCACGCTCTCCGCACTTCACTTCTCTGGTACAAGCAGTATCATCTGAGGCCAGCGTCGCTCCGGGTTGCAATATCAGAAAAAAAAAAAAGAATAAAGGAAAGAAAGCAAATGAAGATCTGAAAGACCAAATTCGTTGAGCAAATTGAAAATCTTGGATGACCTTCTCCCGATGCCCTGGAGGAGAAGGAAGGCTGAAGAAAATAGTGTGGCCTGTTCTCTCCGATCACACAGACTCGATCAACATCAGCGGACTGCTATTCACGGAGAGTGCAGGTGCGGGTGGAGGTGGAGGTGGAGGTGAAGGCAGTGGTGGTGGTGGGAGGTTGAAAATGTTAGATAAAAATTTGATTAAAATGCACCCGGTTTTTCCTGGCCTTTCGCAAGGAAAGATGCTGTTATCACGGTGTCGAATAGGGCTGCCTGAGTTATACAAAGCGTTATTGATGGCAGCGGAGGAAAGCTAACGAAAAATGATGGGGACAAACATAAAGATAAAAGCCTTCCCTATCTCTCCCTCTTTCCTCGCTGCACTTTCTCGCCCCTCCTTCCCACTCTCAGCTCCTCTTCTTTTTTCTCCTCCCAGTGTAAGTGTGATAAAAGCGGGCAGACCTATGACTCAGGTTCCCACCCCACATTCTGATATGAATTCAGGGAGCCGAGGCCGTTCCCTAATCTCTTAATGCATGTTCCCTCGCCCTTGGCAGGGTCATGGGAGAAATAGATGGAGCCTTATCAGCTTTTATGGATTTATGGAGAAATTCTCTGCATTGGGTGTTTTTTTTTTCTTACACCAACCTGTGTGTGTGTGTGTTGAAAATATGTGCCTCTGTGCACACATGGACCCTCAAGGATGTTGTGTAAGGTTATCAGAGCTGTAATATCTTTATGAATTTATCAACTTTTAATTACAACATCAATCATGTTGACTTTACTCCATCAAGCTAAGATGAAATGAGACACCGGGCGTGTTTGGACGCTTTGTGCAGAAGATCATCTCTCATTCTCGCCTTCATACAGTGACCAAAAAAAGTGTTTATTCCTGGCTTAAAGCGAGAACTACCAATATTTCACTACACTGTCTTGTTTTTACCAAAAGCAGACTTCACAAGGATCATTTGTTGCAGTATCTAGTGTGTTTTCACAACAAATAATAGCATAAAAATATAGTTGCACTTCATCTTTTGTTCGACAATGCTGTTTCAAGTCTTTTATTACGCTTTTTTATTTGGGACCAAGCAGGAAACAGCTGCCAGACTCACAAAGCATTCCTGTATCAGGGTCGCTCCTGATGAAGTTTTAAGAACATTTTCAGAATAATGGAACTGTTTGGAGTAGTGAGGGGGACTCGCAAGAGGTTCAAGATTATGTCAAGCTGAGGAGGAAATAGTGGAAAGACGGTAAAATAGGAGAAATTCTCCCCAAACAACAAATGACAATGTGTCATGAAATACTGTAGATCAGATTATGCTGTGATCATGATTGTTTCACTTTTAAAAGCCAACGCAACAACACAATATTACCAGAAGGGAGAGCTGGAAAAGCAACTCAAGATTTTTTTCTCATGACATAAGACATGAGGGAGGATTGCTGTTAAAGGCATCACATAACTATAAAAACAATACCATAAAAAAGTTCATTATGAGATTAAGAGTTAATGAATTTTAAAAAGACAGAATAACCGAAAACATGATGTACCATGTACCGAGGGGGGACATAATGTTGTTTTTCCAGAGTGAATTGCTAAGGAATTGGACATCTCACATCCTACTATCTCTGCTGACAGAGGCGAATGTGCCAGGAGCCGACACCACATGGTAAAATAAATTACTGAAGATTGAGACGCCTCATGTCCATCACACCCCTGCTGAGCATGTCATGTGCAAAACAGCATCTGGAAGGTGACATGCGGTGAATTGGAGGAAGTCGATGCAACATCATTGTATCTAGGGCTGGGAGATAAACTGAAAATTTACCGATACCGAAATTTACGACGACAACCGACGTCATTTTGCACGTCAATATATTCGGTGTCAAAAAAATACATAAATAGAAGTTGGTTTTGAAGATGTGACTCCATCCCATCCAGTCTGTAACAAAGACAGGTGAGAAGATGGAGGACGGTTCAAAAGTTGACAAAGTTAACGTGGGAGGGGGTGAGCAGCTTGTGGAGTAGTTATCGTCCATTTATCATTATCAAGGTGAACTGCTCAATATATCCTGATATTGATTTGAGGGCATATCTCCCAGCCCTAATTGTATCTCAAATTACAGTCCAAACCAGTGTCAGCCAAGGAAATGATCTCCTGAAGTTACTTTCCTCCTCATCATATAGGAGATCCACATGTTTTCTTGAGTGTTATTTCGTAAAGAGCTGCTCCAGGATCATAAATCTACAGTCTACTTTAGCTAGCTTGCATCGTTTGCTGTCTGATTCCGTGGTTATAAAGGCAAGACTGCAGATTTGAACGATCAACCACTCGTACTTCCCCATTTATGGTCTCTCAAAATCTCTGGTTTGACAAAGTGTCTTGCATTCACCACTAAGGGGTTCACCAGATCAAAGAAAGGAACCAAAGTACAGCCAAAGCTGTATCTGGCTTGCCTGAATAGATTAATATAATTTAACATAATGAAAAAAGCAACATTGCATTTCTTACTGTCTCCCTTTATTACTCCTCCTGTGCAGTCCTGCTGCCAAAGGAACAGTTGGAGACTTGCCCTGCAACAATGAGGGGGTTTGGTTCTCCTCGCTGAAGAAAAAGCAATTTGGCCACAGAGTCCCCCCGAGAACTCTCACATCAAAGCAGCAGCAATGCGATGGTGTTGAGGTGGAGGTGTGTGTCCATTAGGGGCGGGTGAGTGAGGGCTAAGCCAGAGCATGCCCGGGCTTCTCTTGTGAGAAGGTGAGGGAGAGAAAAAATATCAGTGTTATCCAAGAATACAAGGATCTCTCAAAGGACAGCAGCTGCTTGTTATCACAGGATATTTCTGGCAGTTTGACGTCTCTCCCCCGTGCTCCAGGGAGTAACGGACAGTGGTCAGGGAGGCTGTGTGACATGCATTTAAAATCCATTCATATCCAGGGTGTCCGAGGATCTGACCCGGCTTTTGACCTGTTTCTATTTACACCAAGGGAGCGATGATCAAAAGGCCGTCTATCTCTGTGACTCAGAGAGCAGGAAACACTCCAGTGTAAAGACACGAAGCAGGAATAGCAAAAAGAGATCTTTGCTGAGTTGAAGTACGAAAAAGGTGTCTTCTCACTCGACAGTTTTGTAGGAATATTTAACTGGTTTGAAGCTACTTCATTATTGGTGTTGAAAAAGGTGTTTTAACCATTGTTAATTTTCAGAAAATTGTGGTTGATTTTAGTCATAATTTAGTTTTATTCAAGATTTAGGCTGTAGAACTCAGTTTTTCATTTCAGTGTCATTTCAGTCAATGTGTTACTTATAATTTCCTCTGAAAGTTTGAGATGGTATTTTAGATTTGCCTGGGCAGACACTGTGATGTGCTTTATCTTCACATTCACGCTGTCCTTTCCTCCTTCGTTCGGCTCGCCGTCCTTATTGGGAATGAATCTCTTAGTCTTGTTTTCAGTATTTAAAACACAGAAACTGTTTATACAGGTTGTCCTGTACTCATCTTTCCCTACATTATGTCTACCTACACAAAGCCGACTGTTTTATCTCCCTATTATTCATCTGTGTTTTATAAACAGCAATCATGTTTTTAAGTTACTCAACATTTATGATAAGCAGAAATAAATGTCAACACTGTAAAGCTGTATCAAGGCCAGAGTTTCCTTTTTATCCTTTCATTCCTAATAAATACATATTATTACTGTCAAACTTAATTCACAGCATAGCAATTATATATCCTGTAAATATAGAGCCTAAAGAAATAACTCTTATGAGTTATATGAGCTGATGTATGATTTTCTAAGGCAGCTTAAAGCTTGAACATAAGTTTGAGAAAGAGAAAACATACCTGATCTTTTTATTATTTAAACTGACACGTCCCATGTCTGTGCGCAAGTAAATTATTCAGATTTACTGAATTCAGGCATAAAATGTGATTTCACTCTGTTACTTTCTGGGTATATCACCTTTTTTTTAAGATGACTGAAAGCATTTAGAGATAAATTTCAACATATTTTCTTCTCACAGAGAAGACTGCTTTACATCTTGTCTTAAGGTGTACCTTAACATCTGGCATAACTTCTGAACAATTAAGCAAGCAGTTACTTAATTTGAACAGAAGGAATGAGTATATTAAGGCACAGTTAGAAGTTTGACCCAGATTGTAAAACGGTCTTACACAGATGTTTCATTGAACACAAAAAGGTCGTGTTGGAAAGAAGATCCAAAGTCCATTCATTAGTTTCACACTTTGGATGGAGCCACTCTTTAAAGCCCCACTCTGATCATTTTTTTTACTACTCAGTGTGTTAACAGTGGTCTTTCAATTGTGATTATGAAGTTTTTAGCCAAACTCAAGTTACCTGTGTCATTTTCAAGGGCTTTTCTTCTGCAGAGTAGTAGCTAATTAGCTAATTAGCAATCGAGTAGCTAATCAGCAATTCGCTTCTGAGTGGGCGGAGACAGCACTGCTCTGCACACTTCCCTGCTAGCTTGCAGTCTAACATTGCTGGTGTGGTGGAAGTGGCAGGTAACACAGGAGCAATTCAGCTCTCAGACACTGATGTCTTTGGGGATATGATGAAAGCTAATACAATAATTAGCTTTCTTGCGAGCATTGTAAGCCGCTAGCGCACACGCCTGTTCCACAATCGTCCTCTCTACTTCTCTGAGTCTGGCCCACATAGTGGGGCTCCGGGGGCGGAGCTTGCAGTTGTGACATAGGAAATCTCTAAGCCTGCTGTTTGGGTCTGCCAGAAATTCACAGCGATTTGAATGCAGAAATACTCACTTAATTTTCTCATGCTATGTCCTGTAGCATCAGAAAAATGCCATATGAACATGAAGACAACAAGAAGAATGTGATTTTCATCATTTTGGGTCTTTAAGACAGAAGGCAATGGTGCTCATGGGAAATGTAGTCTTCATTCTGAATACAACAACAAAGGGTTAATGAGAAGCAACACAACATGAAAGTTTCTCACGGTGCCTTTCAGAAATCAATTTCCTGAGATATAAGCAACATTTCTACATCTTATCACTTTGAGCTGAGCCGACTTTTTCAGTGGGAAGATTACACTTTAAACTAAATTCATGATTAACTACATTTGAATAAGGCAAGATTCAACCACATCTCTGCTGAGAAAAACAGTAAATTACCAAGTTAAAAAGAATCACACAAGCCTTTGCTAAAGTGAATGGCTCCATCCTGAGGAAAATGCCTTTTTCAGAGCACATGGAAGCGTGAAAAAGAGGTGTATATTTGGTGTTTTATCATATCAATATCTAAAATTGCAGCATCAATTACTTCCTGGAACATTTCTCATCCTTGATGCAAATTCTTTCACGCATCGCCTTTTACATAAAATAGCTCATGCTTTCTTTGATAATGCATATTACTTTTATATAAAAACAGAATGCAGAGGAAGAACCACTTCTCATTAAAATGGTTTGTATTTTTCTCAGAAGTTTGAGGAAATGGAGCAGGTTGAAGAGAGGGTGAGAAAACGAGGATGTGAAGGTGAAAAGGAGGAGGAGAAAATGAGGACAAAATGAAAAAAAAAAGGTGACAGAGTTGTAAGAAGAAGCTTCTTGTTCCTTTTGGGAAGGTCAGCAGGACTCAGATCTGCTTCTGGGCCAGTAAACAGTGAGAGTGTGTGTGCATGAAGGATATTAGGATGTGTGTGTGTGTTGATATGTGTCCTGCGTGTCAGAGTGCGAGTATTACAGCCATCTCTCTGGTTTAAGCATTCCCTGGGCTGCCATTATGGCCTAATAACCGTGTCAGCGTGATTAATGGCGAGAGGCAGGGCTTTGATTGCAATCTCGCTCCACTACGGGTCCCCGGCAACTACACTACCCACAATGCTGCTGTCTGTGCTCTTCCACACCATTGCTATCTGCAGGGGATTTCACCTGATGTGAAGGTTATATGTGCAACAAGGAAGTCTTCACCCTCCTGCTGGTGGCATCATAGAGTCAGTGTGAGGATGATGATGATGATCATGATGATGATGATGGAGTATTAGAAGATGGGGGGGGGAATATGATCCCTGAGGCCCCTTTGACCAGTCCAAGGTAATAAACACAGACAACAAGCTGCCAGAGCTGTTGACTTATGAGTTATGATGTTTTGTTATAAGAAATAACAGAAATGAAGATTTGAAGGCAACGACCTCCGGCGCTAAAAAGTGTGAACCAAAGTGTGAAAGTGGAAAAAAAACTGCGACTGTCTGTTGATTTTGGCCACATTATTAGCGTCTGTAATTAAATGCACATATACTGCCGAGGGATCTTATTTTTGTAAGTCTTTGTCAAGATTCATACATCACTTGATTTAAACAGCACACTGAGAAATAGCTCAACCCAAAAGAAATGAGTTGCTGGTTATGAGTTGAAAATCTACCAGTGGGGACCGAAAGAACAAAAAAGGTACTTGTTAGAGTTGTTTTCAGACATTGATCTTGCTTCAAGAAACTTAACTCATGTCAAGAAAGTTAAAGCTCCTGTGAGGAACTTGGTTATGGCGCCTTGTGTAGAGAAAGTGTCAGCTTCCATTGTCAGTAGCTGTGTTTACATGAGCACAAGTAATCGGAATAGATGCCCGATCGGAATAAATATGTGTCATGTAAACATGTCGCTCGGAAGATTCTGATCTAATACAGCTCAATCGGAAAGAAATTGTATTCCGATCGAGAGGGGTGATTTATGCCGATCATTGCTCCGAAACGCATCCATGCAAACACTTATTCCAATCGTGACTCTCTTATCTGACTCGATCTTCATTCTTTAGCCTTTAGCTTAGTTATTGAGGTCAGTACAGGAGGTTTCATTATTAACACTCTGGCATAAAACACAACCGCAGGTGCCGTGTCTGCTCCTCCAGTAGCATAACAAGGCGTACATACAGGGGCGCCATCTAGTGACAACATTTAACAGGGGGGAAAACTCCTGAATTGGATGGAGTGAGCCACTACCACGTTTGTTGGTTTGTTGACAGCACAAGTGTAAATACAACCCTTCTTCTGCGGTTGTCTAAGCGTAATTAGACAACTCTGCGCATATCTAAATGCTTCTAATCTGAATAAGGCTTGTTGCATGTATACACATGATTTTGCACCCATATAAACAGTAGATTCAGATTAACCAATCCCTCAAATTTTTTATCGTATCAAGACATTTTCTCATTTCTGTGCAAGTGGTGTGAACTGACTAAAGATCTCCTCCTGGTGTGTTTTTTTTTTTAGCATGAAATGGATCATTATCTGCAAACATTTGCTGTGGAGGAAGTAACAAACTGTCCCTGCTGTGTACCTACCCCCCCTCACTGCAGTTACAGGCATTGGAAGTTACAATATAGAAACTGTCAATCAAGGAAGGAGCTTTAAGTACATCATGACTGCTTAGTTATGAACTAAAATGTACACTATGCCATCTTCGTCTTAAGGAAAAATAAATAAGGACACAGAGTGCTCTGAGTATTGATTAGCTTAGGTATGAATTCAGGTCTTTTTCTTATAGATTTTTCTTTTTCAAATTGAACTTCCTGTGACTGAGAAGGCTAAGTGCCCCCCCTCCCCCCTTTATAACCTCTTGTCTACCAAGAGATTTGTTCGCAGCAGGGATCAGGGACCCAGCCGTGACTCTTTGAACCTCCGCACAAATAAAAGCTCCCTCTGACACCCAGCTCTGAACCTTTGAACACACCAGATCTGAGACAGCACATCAAAACTGATGGGAGTCCTGTGAAACAAGACACATAGAAAGACCAACTAGCCAGGGTGGATCACAAAGATATTCCTGGTAACAACCGGCAGTCTGTCAGCCTTAGCTTCCTGGCTCTTTCTTGGTTTAAAAATAAGATGGAGGCAGATGTTCTTCTCCGGTTAAAAGCTACATGACATATCTATCCTGAGCTGAGGTGTAACAGGTGAAGCCCAAAGTGTTGGAGCTTTATTTTTGTGTATTTCAGGTCAGTCAGTGCTGTCTGGCAGGTCAAAATACTCAAAAAGGCCTCTATTTGTGAAGAGGCTGAAGATACAACTGTTCAGAAGAGAGTCTTCGGTTGGCATGGCTGGTCTGCTTTCCAAACCAGATATTTACCTGTAAGAGTAAATAAAATTTAGGGAAATTATGTGTCTAACATGCGCCTGTCTTTCTTCCAGGGTCCTTCATGATGGTCAATTCCTCGCAGCATTTCGGGGGTCAGCGCGCCCAGTTGCTCCTGCTCCCGCTCAGCGAGAATGACACACACTGCATCCAGTTCAGCTACTTTCTCTACAGCCGTGACGGCCACAGCCCCGGGGACCTGCAGGTCTACATCAGGGTCAACTCGGGCCCTAAGGGCAGTGCTGTGTGGAATATCTCAGGCTCCCAGGGACGCCAGTGGCACCAGGTGGAGCTTGCCGTCAGCACTTTCTGGCCCAGTGAATACCAGGTAAGAGCCTTCAAACAAATGTGTGCAGATGCTGTTTTGTCTGCGATGTTTGCAACACAAACACCAGGAAAGAAAAAGATATGTTTTCAATCTTTTTCAAGTTTTATAAAAAGAAGAGTTACAGTGTGTTTCAGATCAAAGTAACCATATTTTGACATAATCCTAGAAAACAGATTTAAACTGCTTAGAATGGTTAGTCTGGAAATCACGCAATAGGCTCTGCTGCTGGTTTACCTGTGCTTGTGATCCAGCAATGTCCCAGGCAACGTGAAAAAAAAAAAAGTATTTCAGGAGGGTTTTTTTTAATATATGTATCTGAAAATGATGTTAAGTTATTAAAGAGGCTGAGAAAGGAAGTGTAGAGTCTGAAAAAAAAAAGAATAACACCCCCTCGAACACACTAAGAATAATACAAAGTAGAATACACTTACAGTTAAACTCCTCTTATCTTCCGGTCTGTCGAAGCACTCTTACACTTCATGTCACATTCACACACATGCTCACACACTGGTGATAGAGACTGCTGTGCCAATTGTTGGGCTGCCCACCAGTACTTATCTAACACTCACACACATGCATTCAGCCATGGTTGTGCCTTCAGTACCCAACTTTGGTCTCAGCATCTTGCCCAAAGACTCTTCAACCAAAAAACTCCACATCACTCCATTTCAGCATCTTAACAGTAGTTAACTCATAGTGGCCTTTCCTTTGCCTACATGTGGGTGTCGGCTAGAATCGCCTTTTTTCCATAGTAGAGGTAAGATTGTGTTGAAATTCAAAAGTCTGGCTGCCGATAGTCCTCTCTGATGTATCCCTTTGTCGGTAGTTAGATAGACAGATTGATAGATTGATGGATGGATGGATGGGCTCTACCCTTCTCTGCTGGTCACTTGTCTGAAATTAAAGTTGCAGCTCACTTTAGGATAACAAAAATGTAATTAAAAGTTAGTCTTATGTACTTTTGTACTTTGCAACTCTGTGTTAGGATAGATTTGCATAATGGGAAAAATAAACTACAACAACTTTGTATATTTATATCTACATACTTTATGCCACCCCCAGCTTTAGTCAGTTCAGAGTTGGACCACACGCTGCTGCATATTAGGACCAACATACCTCTACATGCAGACATGTACAATGAGATCTTTTGTGTTCTCTGAATATTGAACCAAAGTAAAAACAGGACAAAGCATTAGCTTTAAAACCTCCAAAACCCATGAACTAACTCATACACTGATCCGATATTTGGATCACATATCTGCACCGATACGATAAATTATGTGGATCGGATACCTGATGAATGACGCCGATCCACTCTTTTTTTTCTTTTAATGAATATCATCCACAGCAAAACAGCGATTCTTATCGCTCTGTATTCTGTTTGTCTATCCTTTTGCGCTAAATGTTTACATGGAAGTCTTACTTCTTTTTGCTGTGTGCTAATGTGCAATTTTTTGTTTGTTAATAATAAATGAATAATATTTATATCTGTGTTAATTTGTTACCTTTTTTTAACAAGCCTGATGTATACAGTTCATTCATTCAATATTAGTATTGGATCGGTATAGGATATCGTCTGATACGCTCAGCCCAGGTATCGGTATCGGATTGGATCCGAAAAAAATGGATCGGTGCATCTCTACTAGAGAGTCAGTGATTTTTCTTTTCTTTTTTTATTCCTCCTAAAAACTTTATTTTATATTTTAAGAATTTTTTAAAGTGAAGTGCTGAAAAAATAGGACAAATAAAGTGCACACTTACACTGTGAATAGCGGGAAAAGAAGCTTAATTACTTGTTAGATTTGACCCTGTCTTTAGTGGTTGACATCCTCGCATCAATGCCATTACCTTGGCTGGTTTCTCAACAAAAGGGGCTGAGCTGACTGGAACACTTAGTATTGACAAAACCTCACACTGATCCAGCAGCAGTCAAGTCAAGTAACTTGGCACGACTGTTGAGTCAGTTTACAGTTTTCAATCATGCATTATTTTTCAATCTATTCCTCTGTAAACATCACTCCTCCCCCTCCTTGTAATCCTATTGGTGCTGCACAACAACACATACATTAGCTCAGTGGTCACCAACTACCAAGTCTCAGCCTCGCTATCATTCAAACAACATGCAGTGGTTAGCAAATTGCAGCTCTGTCATATATCACAGCAGCTCAATAGGTGTGTAATTACACTAGGCGTATGTTTGCATTGTATCTTTATTTATTGGTCAATTTACCTGCGTGCTGCAGTGTAATCAATAGCTCCATTTGATGCCTGTATTGTTGATGCTGCATTATTAGTGCTGTTGTGTTGCTTGTAAGATTCTGATGACTGGATGCAGCCCTGACTCACCTCATTACAGCCGATAATTTATCCCCTAATGCGCTCTTTCTATCCGCCAGGCCTCACGCCTCCTACAACACCCCCGCCCCTCCCCAAATAGTCGTTAATGAGAAGGCAATGGCTGGTGTAAGGGATTGTGGGAGCGTGGGCCTGCCGAACAGTCAATTGACCTCAATTCCATGCGACCCTCAGTGCGGGGGAGCAGGCTTGGTGTTTGCTTCCATAACCTTGGCGCACTCCAGGCCCCATCTCAATAAATCAAGAGCCAGTTAATGAGATTAGAGGGCTGCACAGATCAATGCAGACAGCCTGCGCTTTACCATCCTCAGCTCCGCTGTCCTGCACGGCTCGCACAAACAGCCAAACTGATCTGAAGTAATGATTTTTTCCCCTCAGTATCTGTATGGATGTCAGAAGTTTGTCTGCCACACACTGTCGCAGAGAAGGAGGCGGGGGAGGCAGGGAGGAGGGGGTTTGAGGTGTACAATCAGACAAGTCAGGCTCAGGCGGGGAGTTTGCTTAGCGCTGCAGTGTTTACCAATTGGACATTGTGCATAACAAATGTAATCTACTTCTCCTGTGATGTATGTCCAAGCTGGCTGAGTGATGAGGCGACGCTGTTCTCTGAAGTCCTCCTGCCAGGATAGGAGACACAGGACAGATTGCTTTGTTTGTCCGATAAACCCGGATGATCGGCACCACATAATGAAGCAGGAGGCTTAAACACAGCCCTGATGAGCATAAAGTGTCTACCTGCTGTATGAAGAGGAACAGGAGTGGATACTTTTTTCATATTTTCATCCCTCCTCCCCTCGCCAGCTCCTCCAACTGCCCCCTTCTCGAAGTGAGCGCAGACCCCACAGGGCTCCACTCATCCATCTAGTCCCATTGATAAAGATCACTGTCCAGCACTTCCAGCCAACAGATCGGCCCCTGCAGGCCACCGAGCAGCAGCTTCACACAGAGAGAGCAATACCACTTCACAGGGCTTGGAGGAGAAAGTGTGTGTGTGTGTGTGTGTGTGTGTTTTTCTGCATGTGTGTGTGTGTGGGCAGCATGAGTTGATGGTGTTGGTAGAGATTAAATAAAAAAAAAAACAGAAAGAAAAAGTATCAGCCAGTATCAACACCCCCTCAGGACAGACAGACGGCTGCAGAGATATGTTGGAGTGTGATCAGAAGTGGTTTTGGCCTTTTGCGTTTGGTTTTTCTTTTTGCTTCACTGATATGAAATTTAAAAATGAACTGCCAATATTTGGGGGTGTCAAACGTTCATCGTTGATAGCTTATTCTGTCTTTAAATATGAGGACACTTTCTAGCTCTATTGATGGAGGTGTGAAGAGGTTTCTTGGGCAAGAAACTGTTTGTTTGGAGTCTGTCAGATCTAGCACGGAGCACTACGAAGAAACAAATTGAGTTTCAAAGCCCAAATTTCCATTGAGTTGCTATAAAGGAGCATTTCACTGATTTGGTGATTCACCTTTGAGGTACTAACCTAACCATGCAAACCAGGTGGATTGGCCAGATTCCACGTCCGTCATCAAGCACTTGACACTTTTTTGTTTTGCCATCTTCTCATCATGTAGCATCATATCTTCTTCGGCAAGGACAAAGGTCTTTAACTAACATGCATCATCATGTTTTTAATTAACAAACTTAACACTGATTATTACAATGATATTACGCAGAGTGTGAACTCTCTGATGACTAAGTATGATAGCAATTATTTGTTTAAGAAAGGATATTTGATTTGAGTTTTGATTTCAAAGTTTGACCCTGTTAACCCACTAAGATCTGAACCCTGTCTGAGACACGCCTCTGAAATCCTGAGGGCAATTTTAAGAAGGGCCTCCAGATCCTGAGGTTTTCTGAAGTGTTGAGGTTTACAAAAAAGCTGATATCTCAGCCTCTGTAGCAGGTAGAAACGAAATTCAAAAAGTATTTGAGAGGGTATACATGTGGCTTTCAAGATAACTATCTTTTATTTTTTCGAACCTTCATCACATTTTTGGAAACCTCGAACAAACAAACTCAAATGAAATAAAGCGGCAGTATAAATAAAAGTAAAGATTTTGCACTGGAGATTAACAAAAAATTGCTTTCTGTAAAACAAGTGGCAGTCTTGATGACTTGTCCATTCAATACTAATGTAACTATAAAAAATAAGGTGTTGAAAGGGTATGCAGCTGCCCTAGTATAGTGCCAGTACAAAAGCAGCACTAAAAAGTAAAAAATCAATAAATACGTGGCTGAAGTCATGCAACACTCACAGAAATCGCCGATAGTGTGAACCAAAGCACTCAATATGAACAGGTTGTTCACACTGCTGGATGCTTCTCCTCCGAAGATGCTCTCTGCCTCCGTCACTGTTTACTTTCCTCATGAAGCACGCAGCAAGATCCAAGTATTAATCCTGTTGCCTCGTTAAGCTGTATTAGCCTATCAGAGGTAGACGGGTATGATGATTTGAAATATATATATTTTTAACCCTCCTCCAGTGTTAAGGTCTGCACCAACTCATTTTTGATTTTAAATGCTTAAAAGAACCACTTAAAGAAGTTCACTGTCAGGCACCACACTGACAATCAGATCCTCTTCCAATCATGTGAGATTTAGAAAATTCTCATTTTGTCTGTTTTTCCCTGCACAAAAAAACAACGTCGGGCATGTCCAGACATGTGAGATCAATTCAGTGTGGATGTCTGTGTGAGGGGTACACTGACAAAGAAAGGCCCAGAGGCCCAATACAAATATATTATCAGAAATATTTTCATGGATAATGAAGCCTAACAAGGTAACCTTGAGATGAGAACCAAATTGGATGATGGAGAATTGTTTTTAGCGTAATTTACAGCTGATTTAAGAAACGGGTCAAAACCGAAGGTTATATTATGCTTTCCTGAACCTTAATACACTTTTTCAATGCGTTTTGAAATCTAAATCCTGCCTTCGTCTCTGTTTCTATGTGGCCAAATATAAAAATAAATTAGCCACAGAGTTATGACAAGATTATAGCATCATTTTCAAGCTTGACTAATGTTTTCTGTTTGGTCATTAATTCACAATTAGCAAATTTGTAACAGTACCAAAGTCCAATGTTTAAACAGAAACACTAGTGATTCCACACCCGCATGCACACACACACACACACACACACACACACAGACTGATAGAGAAAACACTGAGCGTCCTCCAGGAGCACACCGCAGAGGAAAGACCGTACACCTCAGTCTGTTCCCTCAGGCTGCGGAGGTGGCAGGTGTTTGCCCATCATATTTTTCAGACGCTGCTGCCACATTTTCGATGACGATCAATTGTGTTGGCCTCATTCGAGCTGAAGAAATCAATTAACTGAACCTTGTTGGAAATTTGTTCACCGCATTCCTGAAACGATTGCATGTACATCGTTAAGTTAATCAAATTCCTCATGAAGATTGATGCTGCCTGCAGATCAGTTGAGAGCTTTATCATTAGTGCACACTCATAAATAATTTGTGCAGCGCTGTAATGGAAACTAAAAGCTTGAAATATTAATTACTGTGCAAATCTTGTTTTTAATGCAATCGCTTTTATTGCCACCACTGATTTTATGTATTCTCCGGGAAGCCTCCTAGGCTGCAGTATGGATTTTGTTACTCCACACCATCAATTCTCCAGTGCTGAATTTTATGAGCCAAACACCATGCAGCAGGAGGCGCATATTAAAATGCTTGCATGATTTTTACATCTAATGTGAGTGTCCACCTGCTTCCCTCCCATTTACTGTCCACCTCGCTGTTCTTGTGCCAGAACTTGCTCTCTCGCAGGGATTTATTTTCCACCCCTTTTTTCTTTGGTCTCCTAGGATGACACAGTGCTCCATCTTTGGAGATGGCGCCCCACTGTTTGCAGAAAACCAAACCTTGATTCATACTTCGCAGATCTCGCCTTTGTTGTGTTACCTATTTTTTTTTTTTCGAGGCCACTTATGTTACAACAAAAGCATGAAAAATAACTGGAAAATTACACCAGCTTCAACTGGATATTCTCGATCTGACGAATCCATTTCTTTTTGTGTTGGCAGAAATAGATTTTCCTGCATATGTACTTGTTAAAGTATCTGAAAAGTATTGGAAAAGGGTGAAACTTTGCCATCAAATATTAAAGATGCTATCAGGTCCTGTCATGGCGAACAATATCAGCCTGGCTTAAGCTTGCATCCTCTTTTTTTCTGCCTTCCCTCACCTATGTACAACATGTTTCTCCACTCAATGTTTTCTCTGCATACATCTTTTTCATATCTCCGTCCCCGTGGAGGACCTTGCAGCTCAGCACAAGCGAATCAAGAAAATATCTTCACAAGATCAATAACACATGCAGGAACAAAATTGGTACTTCATGATCCACATTCATGCATTATTTGTTTCCCTAGTGCTGCCACACTCAGAAAGGATCATATAGTCCTGTAATCTTGAATGCATCAAAGCAAACTTGAGGCAATGAATAGACCCACTCCTCCAAGCAGTGTAGTAAGGTTGAGGCTGCTGCTCTTTCTCCACCATCTTTACGCTCAAACTGTATATATTTTTTATTCATTTATTCATCTGGTTATAGAGGCAAAGAGTTCCACAGAGTTAGGGATAACTATGACTGACATGTTTCCTCCTTGTTGAAGTTCAACAGTGGCTTCTTGCCTGCTCTAACTCCCTCACTTTGACACTTTCTAGAGAAGCTTAAAGTTAGTTGGAGTCAGAATTAACAATATAAGACGATGATCATGTTAGATGTACAATATACGGGGCAGAGCTGCATGTCTGATTAAACATTATAATACCAGGAGAGAGATATTAGTTCAGTAAGTTTGTGTTGCCCCACTTTTAAAATGTATAATCTTCTTTTTGTATTTTTTAAAGATGTCAGTACTATTAGGTATACCAGTTTTAAGGTCTCTGCATTGGCTACCTGTCTCTTTTAGAATAGATTTTAAGGTTGCTTTATTGGTTTTTAAAGCTCTTAATGCCTTTGGCCCATCTTATTTATCTGATCTGCTTTTACCTTATGAGCCCGGTAGAGCCCTCAGGTCTTCAGGAAGTTCTCTGTTCACATTACTTAAAGTTAAAACCAAGCCATATGGTGAGGAATCTTTTTAATACTGCGGCCCCCGTCTATGGAACAGCTTACCTGAAGACCGAGGACTGCACCTAATCTTGATGACCAAACTCAAAATGTACCTTTTTAGTCCGTCTTTTAACTAAATTTTATATCACTCACTTTGTTTAAGTGTTTTAGCATTTATCTCTTCTAGTTTTAATGACAGCATCATCTTTTATTGAGCTATTTGGTGCTCTTATTTTAGTATCTTTTACTGTTGTTTTTATTTCATTTTATTTATTATTTCTTAAATTTCATTCTATGTTTCTTTGTTTTTAGATTTTAACCTAAACCTCCAGTGTTTCCTTATCTTGAGTTTTAAAATGATGTTTCCTAAGTGCGCACACTCCTGTTTCCACAAAATCATTTTTTTTTTAGTCTATGCATTTTAATATTGCTTCTGATGCATTTAGATCATGGGGTGGGGATGGGGGTTGAGCTGGGGGTAGATTTAGGTATTTTTTGTTTCTTTTATTCCTTTGTCTGTGTAAAGCACTTTGTGTTACATGGTCGTGTATGAAAAGTGCTACATAAATTAAGACTGATTGATTAGAAAATATACAGCTTTTAAAAGGGTTTGTTAAATACCTATGTTGATGAATACTTTCTATGCATTTAAATGTAAAGTTGTTTAATTCCATAGTTATTGCCCATACAGGGAATCATGAGGTGATGTAGTAAAGAAGCCACAAACATTCCTGGGAAATCTGCCTGTGTGATATCTATTGTGGGAAACACAGTCTGAATTTGTTGCTGTTTTACTGCAACAGCTTCTTCAATAAATAATAATAACAGTTAGGATTTATTCATAACAGAAAACTAACTGTTAAACAACTTATTGTGAAGAGGGCATAAACACAACATTTACAGGACTCACTCAGCATGCCGTGAATTGAAGGTCACAGTTTGCTTCCACAAATAATATGATAAAGCTGTTATTATTTCATTTTCTCTTTTATGAGTGGGGTAAAAGAGACCCCACCCACATCATGTTGTGTCTATTTGCACAATTTACTTCTGCAGCTGCAGTGGTTCTCCCACTTTGTATTCACTTTGCTTTTCATACACCGGGCAAATTGTCTCATTTGCAGCGCCCGGCTTTGTTTGTACAAACTGCAAAGGGGATTCTACTGTAGCCATTTGTATAATAACTCTTGTTTGCTTGAGCACTAGCTTGTAGATGCCAAGGTTATTCCTCAGCGACTGGCACAGTCACACTCAAACACACTTTTTTATACGTAAGGGTTGATGCGGAGGATCTAAATGATGGCTCAAAGCTCGGAGCTGAGTGAATCGATGGCGGTGGATGCGTTGACGCGTGATGAATTGAAGAGTTAATCGGTCAGACGTCTCTAATGGCCCGACACGGGAATGAAAAATAAAAATAAATTAGTGGAAAGAAAGCCTTAGTCTGTTTCCATCTGCCAAGGCCTTTTGTGGTATTGATTTGCCCGAGGCACTTAAAGCCTGATGTATTGTCAACATTGCAATCTATTGGCCGTCAGAGTGCGCGGTCACAGTCTGACTTCCACTGGGCCTTGGCATAGATAACCACAGGTAGTGTGAGAGGGTAATTCTCACATTGGCTGACACTTTCTCTCCTTCTCTCTCTCTCTCTCATGCGCACGATGAAGACTACAGCTACAACTTTCATCTTGCCTCCTGTTAATGCACTCAACCTCCAAGTGTGGAGTTTGCTGCGCTGCAATGAAAAAAAAAAGGTTATAGAGGGAGTGATTTGGGCTCTGTGGACTGTAATCATTTCTCAGAAACCTGGAAAGGCTTTGGCGCAACATCCGTGCTTGCTTAGCACTTCACCTGCGCCGAGATACAGTATTAACAGTCCTCTAGTGGCTTTCTAGCAGATGTGGTGTAATTGATGTTGTGTAGATGAAAATATGTGAACTAAGTGACATGACTGATATAGGCTTGAAATAACATTGTGCTGGCAGGGATGGCAAACAAACAAACAACAGCAAAACCACAATATTAGTGAGGAATTCAATGTAAAGGGCAGGTAAGACTGGGTGTCATCTGCATAGCCATGAATATGGATGTTAAACTTACTGAAGATATTATCATGTGGAAATGGATGGTTGATTAACAGAAGGGGCCCCAGGACAGAGCCCAGAGGAACATCAGTTGCAGTTACAAATGGCTGGAATTTGAAAGTTTTGCAAGAAATTGAACTCAATGTAGCCATTTAAAGGCAAGGAGAGGAGCTTATGTGATTGGTGAAAACAGGTCTCGGCTTTGTTAAACCCACTCCATGCCCTCTCTCCTCCCTCGCTACGACTTACGCCGCTGGGAGGAGCTTAGTTAGGGAGGGGGGATACTTACGCCGCTGCACCGCTCACCAAAATACCAAATTGTGCTTGGGAACGCCTTGTAGGCGCGGCGGACCTGACTTATGCCACGCCTGTGGCACGTCTCCGGCGAGGCACGAAAATAGAGCCCATAGTGTCAAAGACAGACTTCAGATAAAGGAGGATAAGAATAGTTAAAAGTCAAGAGCCAGCCATGAGGAGGTTACAAAAGAGGATTAGGGCCACAAGAAGAGAAAAAAAATACTTACAGGAAGGAGATAAATGTTGAAATTTAGAAATAGAAAAAAAATGAAATTATGTCAATAAAGTCATAATTTCAAGATTAAAAATTAAAATTGTGAGATTAAAGTCGAAATTTTGAGATTACAAAATGTCATGGATAATGTCGAAATTTAGAGATTAAAAAAAATAAAATTTTGAGATTAAAGTCGACATTTAACGTCAACATGAATTAAGTCGAAATTTCAACTTTTGCTCGGCTTTGATCTCGAAATTTTAACTCAAGTATTCATAAAGAAGTGTTCAAAGTGTGCAAAACTAATTGTATTTTTCAATTTAAGCTACTTATGTTTGATGTGATAGTTTTTTTTAAATAGAAGAAGAAGACAAACTATATTCATCCTTGAAGGGAAATTCAGTGCAGTACATTTTAGAGGCTCTAGGGCTGGTTTGTTTCTTTGTTTGTACAGACCTATACAAAAACCTGTTCATCTCTACTCGCCACAGGTCTTTGGATCCCATCCCTTTTAATTTCCCCGACTGTCATTCCACTCCCCATCAAATTATGATAGCCTGTTGTCATTTCATATCCCTTTGTCTCCACAGGTCATCTTCGAAGCGACTATTTCTGAGGAGCGACAGGGCTACATCGCCTTGGATGACATTGTGCTGCTCAATTACCCCTGTAGTAAGTACCCATTCTGCTCTGCTCATATCTCACTGGTTGACCTTTACTGTGCCCAGGGAGAGGGTCCGGCTGAACAACAAACTGTCGAAACTGTTGAACTCCAGGAGGTTCAACAGTTTCTAGAAGGTGATTGAGGACCATGAAGCAATCCTGCTGTCAGGGGGGGCAACTGAGGCACATATACGTGGTACCTGTCCGATTGTTACAGCCATAATAACCCAGCAGGAGGTTCCTCTTTTGTCCTGGAAAAATTTCTTCTTTGAGGAAATTTGATGTTACGGGCGAGAAAAGGACAGCGAGTGTTTGTACTTTTATTCTCTCTAGGAGTTTTTTTTTTCTTTCTTTGTCATCAATGGGATAACATGGTGTTTGGGCTTTATGAATGCTGGTAATGTCACCTTATGTTCTGTTCTTGTTGGCTGTACCATTTTCCTCCAGCATTGGTGACCTCTTCTTTTACTTCCATGCCGATCCTTTGATCACATTTAGCTTTTATGGAAATTGTCCAGGTGAGCAGATCATTTGATTAGTCAGAATGGAGGTAGTTATCAAGTTCAACACTGCACTGATGCATACTGACCTTCAAACAATCATAATTTTCATGTTTAGAAAGATCATAGTCATCATTATGACAGTTGCAATAATTGTTCACAAACTGTGATATAATGCAAAATATCAAAACGGATAATTAATCTGTCCTTTGCCAGTTTTACCCAGCTTGTTGGTGGAAAGAAATAGGTGGAAAGAAAGAAACAGCATATTTAAATGTTCTAATCAGATCCCACACATTTTGATCTGTTCTTGTTGGTGTCTCCTTAGTTTAATGTTAATTGCTTTATAGTCTAATTTCAGTGTTGATGGCAGGTTTAATACAAAACCTTTATAGTGGTTAGGTCTTAAGAGTTCCATAGAAGGAACTTGCTTTAATCTGTGCTATATTTGTTATGCTGTTGTGAGACTATCAAACCTTTACACTTGTTTTTACGTCAAAGCAAATCGATTTAGAAAAAGTTAATGACCAACATGTTTTACAATCAAAGTATATAATGAACTCCAATGAAAACCATGAACAAAATAATTGAATAAACAACAGAACTGCATACAGATACTTAATCAAGGAAATCAGAGAATAAAAACAACGAGAAGCTAGGATGATGGTCACAGACTTACTGAGGGTGTAGAGGTTGTGTTTTGCGCATGTTAACAGTCAAGACTTTGGCAAGATTTCCAGTTCTGCCATGTCTGTTCTTCACACTTTTCAAATCTAGTAGTTGAATTTGACCCCAGCTCATCGGTGTGCCCCCCAAAGGTTTCTTCCAGCGAGAGATGTAGGGCAACGGCAATTGCATTCATGACACAGGCAGTTGTGTGAGTAGTATGTGACTGCAGATTTATGACTGTAATTCTGGGAATGCAATTTTAAGACCTTTGTTGTTTACATTGACACCACCTATTGGACTACCATGGATCAAACTTTAGTGTCAATGTTGATAATGCAAGCAGAATAACTAGCCTTATCTGGTAACTGAACCCTAACGCTAAGTGTTTGAAAAATTCATGGGTCCTAGGTATGTGTTCCTTGAATTGTGGTGCCAAAACTGCTTGCCTTAGCTCTTCCATAGTTATTCTAATATAAAAATTGAACAGTAGATATACTGGCCAAAAAAACTTGATAAATGCATCTACAAATTGGCTTTCATGAACCAATTACCTGCAGCCTTAATCTAACAACACTGGTATTGTTGTTGCCCAGTATTTTCTGTCAAACCGCGCTGTCTGGATCTGGACTGGCCCTCTGTGCGGACACTAATATTGTTTTTAAGCTGCATAAATGTGGGGAAATGCTAATGAATGATAATGTAGGGTATTTATGAGCTCATGAAATTCAGATACTGTATCTCTTCCTTGCTCTACTCAAAAATCAGACAGTCCGCACATTATAAATCATTGAACCCTCACTGGGAAACAGACAGAGGAACTGAAATAACCTCTTCCGAAACCAGCTACCGTCTATTACCTTTTTTCCTCTAACCCAAGCTCATCTCAAGTTTGCCCTTTGTTACTTTCTCTAGCACAGTGGGGAAGGATGTTTCCGTGGGATTTCCAAAAGTCTTTGCAAGCTGAGAGTGCCTCTGTTTATGGCTTAAGTTGACTTTATCTTTGGTACAGATGGTGACACTTGGACCCTGACTATGCCTATTAGCTCAGATGATACGACAATGTCTCCGTAGGGACTTCTCTGGATGCATATGTATACCGTAGGAGCATGACATGATTGCTGTGATTGCTGTTCACTCAACTGTGCATAAACACACACATCTACTAATAGAGAAAATGCACACAATCACAAACTCTTTTGTACAGCTGGTGTGTATGCAAGAGTAACCACCCTTAAAAACACCAAAAGCTGTAGGTAAACATTAGTAAGCTGGCATACATTACCCACAGGCAGCATGAATCACAGTAGGCCCTCTTAGGAAAGATACAAGTCAAAGAAAACAGCGCCTACTTATTTGACATTTGTGTTGTGCTCCTCTAGAGTCCATGTTTTCAGTCTGTACACGTGTTTTAGTCAAACTGATCCCCCCTGCATCAGGAAGAAGAGAGAGCATTACTAATTTAGAGAACTAACATCTCCCTCAGTCAGAGACTCTAAATTACCTTCCCTCTATTTATGTTTTGCGGTATTAATTAAGGCTAAACAGGTCACACATTCACACTACCGGGCTTTTAGGTTTAAATTAAATTTTCCCAGTAAGTATTAATGCAACTGCCTCATCCTTAAATGACTTCTACTTTAATTGCTGCTGTGGGCGCATCTTTTAAAGATGACTTGAAAGTTTATACCTCTTTCCTGCAGACAAAATAACCTGGGAAAATTTGTTACCCTGGCACATTTCTTGTTGGGCAGATAGAGAGAAGTAAAGGCGGCGGAGAGAAAGGAGAAAAATGAGCAATAAGTAAAATGTGAGATGCAATTTCTACCGTCTCATCCTCAGCCAGATGTTGTTGTTGGTTACTGTGGAAACCAATGTGAGCAGCCTCGGGATGAAAATTAAATTTTGTTCAACACATTGGTGCCCAGTAGTAGAGACAATTTGCCCGGAGCCCATCCTGTTCGCAGCACAGCAGAGTTGTTTTGTTATTTTGATCTATTGCTAACATGATGGAGGTTATTATTTTCTCATTACTTTGTTATCTTTTTGTTTCATTCCCTGAGCAATGTCTTCACTCCAGTGTCGGAGGGTGTATCTCACCATGCTGTGGCATGATCTTGTTTTAGAACATATACAGTATATATATTTAAAAAAGAAATTCTTCCTCACCCACCATGGGCGGTATTGTGTCTTATTGCTGTTTCTGGGATAGCGCACATCTGGATGAGGATCTCAGATGTTGCTCCCGGTATCTGCTGGAGCTATCCACCCAGCTTGGGTGTTATAGCCCCCAGTGTCCCAATCACTACTGGCACAACTATTAACCTCACACCCCACATCTTCTCTAGCTTTTCCTTCAGCCTTTGGTTTCTCTCCAGCTTCTCTTCTTCCTTCTTCCTGATATTGCCATCGGTCAAAAGTTCACAAAACTAAATTCCCCACTCCAACACAACTTCAATTTGGCAACACTAGCTTATAAAAGATCATGAACTGCTGATGATTTAGCCTTCCTTTGCTATTTTATGAAACGTCTCGTTTTTTTGGCTAGGCCACATTTACTTTACAGCAAAAAGTAAAACTCTGTTGGGAGATGAAACTGTTATTGGTTGCAGTTTGCTTTTAGATGATTACTAATGGTAAGGTAACTATCTGGTTTGCTAAGTAGCTAACCTCGCTTTTTTTTTTTTTGTATTCCAACTGTATTAGTTGGGATATGACCCGTCACTAATAACCACTTCATTTTTTTTTTTTGTAGGGGTGGTGTTAAGCTAGCTATCCATTTGTTGTCCCTGTGAGGCTAATTGTCTTACTTTTTAACCAAGCTACATGGACTTTTTAGCTAACATTTGATATGAAGTCAAAAGTCTTCCAATTACAACTTTACAGTGTGTGGAGAAAAAAAGGAAGACATTATCAGGATTAGTCACACTATTATTTAAACAACATATATATCATTTAAATAGTAAAAAACGCAAGCTGTTGTAGCATGAAACCCAGTCTGAATGGGCTTGGTCAAACAACCACTAAATCGATAATATCCGAGGTGAAAGCTTTATATATTATTGTTCTGTTTAGGGACCATATACCCCAAAAAGAGGACACGACTATGCGGGGTCAGATTCACGGAGTCACGCATGGTAAATTTTGAGAGTTTTTCGGGTCGAGTGTTTTTACGCGTCTAACTCAGTAAGTTCACACGACACAAACTCAAAACTTCCATACAAAACCCTGAACATTTGAAGGATTATATAAACTCCCCCAGACAAGGCTGGACAGCCCCCAAAAAGGGGGACATGTCCGGATAACAGAGGAGGTATGGTCACCCTAGTTCCATTCATATTTGACCAAAACAACTAAATTACAACCAGTAAATAAAACAGGAAGAATTTGAATCTCCAAGTACATTCAAAAACAGGGATTCTTTTGGCATGAAGACATAATTGGTTAAATAAAATCAAAATATCTAAACTCAAAATAAAAAGAGTAATAATGTTGAATGTCAGAACTTGCCCCTACTTTGGTGAAAGGTTGAAAACTCTAAGTATCAAGTGGAGTAATGTGATTGTTGTTGATAATAGTTACAGTCTGCACCAGTTTTTGCTTTGTACTACAATCAACACATTTTCACAGAGAATATCTGATCCTTTACAGCATTCGTAAGCCATTTCATTGTTTTGCATTGAAGTTGCACAGATCTCATTGCTGCTTTTTGTTCAGAATAAAGCTGAAATGACAAACTGACAAAAAAGCATTAATTTAAGTTTGATTAATCAGGAAAGTAGCAGGCGATGTCAACGAAAAAATATGGTCAATGAAAGTGACAAGAAAATGAGACTCTGTGACAGAACACGTTTGAGCTGTATTAAATAGTCCCCACTGCATAATATGTGATTTTGATTAATATGGCAGGATTTGAAATATGTATTAAGCTATCTAATGAACCTCTTTCATTAATAATATGCTGACTGTACTCCCAGTCTAAGTCCCCCGTGGAATCTTCCTATTGAAGATGCACTTTGGAGCAATATCGGGAGAACAGGGTCCTGGCTTTGTTCATAACTTGTGCTCAAGCCTGGGTTGCATTTTGTTTTCATATTATTTTAACACCAGAAGGAAGAGGAAACACTGCTTGGATGGAAATGGATCCAACCTGTGTGCTAGACCTCAGGGGAGGAAAAAAGTGTTTTATTTTGGAAAACTTACACAAATTTAAATATGTTTGTTTGAAAGAAAACTTCAAAGCATGCCTCAAAAGAATTACTTGAAAGTATGGTACACTTTATCAGATTTGACTCTATTACATCCCTGTTGGCTGCCATATGGTGTTTTGTGGATTTAAGCTAACAAATGCAAAGCTGTTTTATGTACATCAAAATAAAACGGCATGACTAACCATCCAACAGAGGGTTATGTCATTTCACAGCAAAAGTCAGCTTAAGAACAAGCAATAAAATGGAGAGGGGATGATTTGTAATAATAATAATAATAAAAATCTTCCAAGCTTTATTAACCAGAAAAAAGTTCCTGTTGTCAAGTACCCTAATAACTTTAAAGAGTGAAACCAGACTGCTGAAAAAAGCAAAAGTCTTATCTTAAAGTGTAAATACTTCTCACTGTATAGGATTCAGGGCTCAAATTCAACATCAAACGATCATAGAAATCATAAAGTAATACACTATTGTACTCAGATAGAGCACAAAGAAATAATCTAGTTTTAGTATTTTAACACAAAGAGCAAGAACGATGACTGATCTTTTGGTGCTGGAAAAGAGATCGGAGTACCAAGCTTTTAACTTATGCAAATTCATGACCTCATGACTTAATGAATGTACTCTGTGATTCACCATCAATGTACTCTGTGATTCACCATCAATGTACTCTGTGATTCACCATCAATGTACTCTGTGATTCACCATCAATGTTCTCTGTGATTCACCATCAATGTACTCTGTGATTCACCATCAATGTTCATTTCAGACAGGAGTGGACTCTGTATAAGCCCCTGGGCTTCCCTTCCCTCCCTGCACTATATTATAAATTATTCATTGACTGTGTTTTCCTTTTCTTAAAATATGGTGCAAACTATTAAACTTAGCGAAACCAAATGAAACTAATTTGAACAGTATACATCAATGCTGACAAATGCTTACACAAATTTGGCAGATATTGTTGCCTTTCCTTTTTCTTTGCAAGAAAAACCTAGCATAAGCCTTCCACTTGTTCATTCATAACTTTTTTAAGACATTGAAATGTTAAAATAAGAAATTCTGACTTTGACAAAGCAGCGTCTGACTATGATTTTGATGAAACCTACTTATGACGTCAATAATTCTGCCTCAAAGCTTGAAGTCACATAAATACAGTCATAAAAATCTCTTCTAATATGTTTTTTTAATGAAAAGGGACAAGGGTTAAGACCACTAAAAATGCTGTTATTTGAAAAGTGCCTGATAAGGAGGAACATTTTTGTAGACAAAGAAACAAGCACATGTTGCCTTTATTTGAAATATTCCAGTTTCAGAAGATTTTCCTTTTCCACATTCTTAATGCATGCTTTCATTTGAGCATGCACGCAGCACTCTGTCTGCAGGAAAACCATTTGTAAAACTAACCCAATTTTGCACTTTAGTTTTAGCTATTTCATATTTTATGAGATGTATTAGTTATAAGGAAAAATACAGAATAGGAAATCACTTGATAAGAGCTGGAATTAGGATGTTTCTGATAAATGCTAGGGAAAGTATTTTTTGCCCGTGAAGAGTCTCTCTTATGTTACAGGCAGCTGTGTGACTGTCAAACTGAATACAGAATGAGTGGACGGCTGCTTGTTCTGTTTAACTAAGTTATTCAGTCTCATGTGCAGCCTTTTCACATATGTGAGGACTTCTGCGTATAAACAACTCTGTGTGCTGTTTAAAAATGGATGATAGAGGTCCACTATAGGTTTAATGATTTACTCAAGGATGTTTTTTTGTAGGTCATACAGTATATGTTCATTCTACTTGGCTGTTCTTTGTCCTTGTATTTATCTGCTCAGGCCTAGATGTACTGTTATTGTACAAGCTCTGAATAAATTACAAGTTGCATCTGTGTGCTTAATATATTTAGACATTGACGCTCGGCTCCAGATGTGCCACTTCCCTCACTGTGTGTTTGTTTGTGTGCCTTGTGTGTCCTCCCTCCGCAGACAAGGTGCCTCATTTCTCTCGGCTGGGTGACGTGGAGGTGAACGCAGGGCAGAATGCTTCGTTCCAGTGTGTCGCCACGGGCAAAGTTTCTGAGTCGGAGCCCTTCCTCTTGGAGGTGAGAAGGAGTTGTTTTTTGTTTTTTCAATATTGTTGCTCAAACACTCAAGCCAACAGCCTCAAGATAATAAAGAGAGAAGGCTGGAAGACGGAGGAGAAGACATGACATCTTACAGTAAGCTGATGAGAATGCATCGCTCGCAGACACTTTTCTAATTTAGAAGATGTTGTTCAGGCAGGAGTTTACATGATTTAGTCCAAATTAGTTAACCCTATAATGCCTTGTGTTTCATATTTGATGATACATACTTTTATGTACTTCTATCAAATCAATATGATCAACAAATTACTAAGAAACTGCCTGAATACAGTCTGATAAATGATAGAAATGTCCTCTTGTATTTTATCATTTTCCAAAAACACCTAATGTATTAAACGAGATAAATAAATAGATTTGTTAGATTTGTAGGACATTTTGATTTTTTGGTTTTCAGTATCAAGTAAAATAAACATTTCAGCCCAGAAAAAAAAAAAAGAATTTTCTGGCCATAATTTGTGGTTTCAGGCATAAATAATAATAATAATAATAATAATAATAATAATAATAATAATAATAAACTTTATTTGTATAGCACCTTTCATGACATGAGATGCAGCTCAAAGTGCTTTACAGATCAAGAACAAAGCACAAGTGCTTTACAGAGAAGGTAAATGATTAGCAATAAAACAATGAAATTAAAAATAAAAACAATAAAATCAGCAATAAAAAATAAAATGAAAGGGCATTAAAGGGCTACGAGTTAACTTTTATCTAGTTTTAATTATAATCCCTGTGGTACGTATTTCTTAATCTAAAGGGCACAGAGTGTATGCAAGTGCTAGGTAGTTCGTAAGTTACTGCGTAGTTTGCTTCAGCCTGCACCTGTAAAACAGGCTGTGGCTTCAAATTACATTTCAGGTCTGTGACACATCATTGAAACCGGTCCAAAAAAAGTTCTTATTTTTGCCACTAACAGGCTCATGCTGTGGCTTTGATTTTTGGCAAATAAATCTGCCCCTAAAATGCAAAGAAAGGCTTAACTCCACCCATGAATAGACAATGAACATCAAATATGGAGGTGTGGGCATGTGCTTCCTGTGGACTTGCAATCATGAGGCAGAGAAAGACAGAGAAAAATAAACCTACAAAATTAAAAGTGGATTTGATTGGAGTGGAATAGAAAAATATGTTTTCCTGTGACTGTTGGTGTGACACTCGCCTTCACAACACTGTTAGTGCACTCGAACACTCTGAACCCTAACTGAACGTCATTATGAGCCAGTCACTGTGGTGTGAGGTGGGTCGGTGGAGTCAAAAGCCAGGACTCTAGAGGGTAACCCATGTAGACCTCTAGATAAAACATGTGCATGGATTCCAGAGGTGCCGAAGATAAGAAACAAATAATGATGTGCAAGTGTGCAAGTATGGATGATTACCCCTGCTTGTGGATTGTGAATGCATGTGCACGCATCTGCACATGGCTTTATTTCTCGATCTGGCACCTGAAGGACCCCCCTGAACATGCAAAGACATAAACAGGGTCTATTCTTACAGATATACCAGCCCTATCTCACTGCTTCTCAACACGAAACTCAAATCTGCTTCTTGTCAAATTATTCTGCTAAATGTGTTGTATCTTGGTTATTTTGTTCATATTCAAATTGCAGTGTTTTGTGAAGATAACAGATCACAGTATGGCTTAAGATAGAGATTTCTGACAGGCAATATTTCTGTTTTCTTCACTGGCACAAACTTGACTAGTAGTTTGAAGCAGGAGTAGATTTTGCTCTTAGCTAAAAACAAATTGAAACTTGATGAATGCTGGTTTGCCTGTGAATTTCAGTCAGCAAATAGTCACAGATAAAATTATCTCTGCTCCTGTTTCCAAGAGACCCGATCTTTGCTACTCTTGAATTTACAATGCTGTAACCACTTCAGCATTGTTCCTCATTCTTACCTCTTCTTTGGCATATTCTCTTTTTCCTCGCTCTCATCCACTCTCATCTTGTTGCTCTTTTGTGTTAGTTTTAAAGTCTGTAAAGTCAGAGCAACCTGGTGCCATTTTCTGTTTACGCCAAGAGTTAGACGTCTTTGAAGTAATACATTTAACAGCCTTTTTTTGGTTTCCAAAACAGCATGTTGCTCCTCAATAACCAGATGAACTCTTCCTCTGGAGTGATGTTTTTGTTCAGATGACTACTAATGTGAGCCTGTCATTGGCAAAAAGAAGCACTTTTAGTGGATCCTAATGGAAGACTTTGTGGTTCCTATAAGGCTGCCAGCTGTAGATATTCCATACTGCTGTTCCTAAGCTTTATGTAACCCCTTAATTTGAAGTCATAATCGATTGAGCACAAGTTTCAAATAGCAGCTTTATTGTTTAGGAAAGAGTCCTTATGTATAAATTGATGTAGGTCTACAAAGGCCAAGAGCCTTGTAATGAGATTCTTATTCTAAAAACTTGAGTATCACAATGTTGTTTATTTCTAGTAACCCTGACTATGTCCATTACAGATGGTTTAAGTGCCTCTCTATCATAGACATGACCACATGTTTGCTCGTTCAAAGCCATGCTCAAAAATGCTTGACAGAGATTGGCTGATGTTGAGATCGAATTTAAGCTCTTCCGCCTCGTATCAGGAAATGGAGGTCATTACCGGTGCATGTTTGTAGTGTTTCTTTGTGGTGCTACTCGAGGTACTGTTCCCTCCAATATTACATTCTGTACAGTCTGCTTTGGTTTTGTATTTTTTATTTTTTATTTTGGTGTGACTAATATGAACTGTATGTCCACACTCTGCTGCACAGAGCTTCATTGTGCACTCTCAATCTGACATGACTGACCTTTAACCCTACACATGGAGCGGGAAATTTAGCAGATTATTTTAGAGTCAGTGCATGAACGACATGACTCAAAATTGACAGGTTATATTAGGGCTGTAATCAACCAAAGACATTTTTGGTCAACTAAAATACTGAAATTTTCAACCAAAAATTGACTTGGTGAGGGTGGGGGTCCGACTCTGACCGCAAACCCCTTCCGCGCCGGGGGGCGACGGGGGGCGACGGGGGGCGACGTGGCTCAGTGGCGTGAAAATATACTGATATCAGCACAATTAGGCAATTCAACACAAAAGTCAGGTTGAAACGCTCAAAATAAAAATAAATATTCAGTAATCCACCATACGTTGATTAACGTGGACGCTCTTCAATCTTCCTGTCTCTGGCCAGGAGTGGGTTGGGGGAATCCCAAATGGTGAAAACAAGGGGGGTGTTCTGAGACAGGCTGTTACATGTTAAAAGGGGGTGCTCTGAAAACACCCCCATTAGCACTTGGTACATTCCTCCTGAGAGAATTACCAAAGACTGTAAATCGACATGGAACAAAATGGAGTTGATCAATCAGAATTTGGTCGACTCAGTACGTATCAACCTATAAGTCGACCAGTGGATTAGGACTGTACAGCCAAAGTTTATCTCCAGGTCACTTCTCCGATAAAGTTTGCAAAAAGCCACGTTTAGGTAAAATAAAAAAAACTCTGTTGTGTATTATGGCACAGCCTGAGTGCAGGATTGAGTCTCAAACATCCCCTAACTGATCAGCTTCTGAATCATAATAAAGACTTCTTGAGATCCAGCCTCCTGCTGACCATTGTTGGAAATCCATTAATGGAAGGCCTTACTTTCCAGTTCCAGTATCCATGGTAATTTCGACACTAAATCACCTGAAGTTACCTTCTCTGACCCGATGACGAACTGTGTAATAGACATTAAAGTTTTAAAGGGCCATTATCTTAACAGTCTGTGTAATTCCTGTGATTTTATTGTAATTTGATAAATAATGCAGTGAGTTTGTGACTCTGAGTTTGCGTTTTAATGGTTTTGTTGTTGCACAGAAATGAGTCATTTGAGGCTTTGGGAAGATTATTAAGTTGGTGCTTTTGCTTTTTTTGCAGCTTCTTGATTGTTATGGCATTTGGTTTACTAAAGCCCCTCAAGTCATTTTTCTCACCCAACGCCTGAAAACAGTTTCAATTTCCTTAGTTTGAATATGAGCTAATATTAGTCTTCAGAAATCCATCCTTCAATTCCTCTTCTATTCCCCGGCCTTGATGCGTGCACATCCAAGTGTTTTTGAAATGACGGCAGCAGCGAGAAGGCGCTTTGCAAATGAGATCTCACTCTACTTGGTGATCCATCCCTTGTGTTTCCTCCCCGATTTTATTTCACACACCCCTCTCTCTCTCTCATCTCCGAATTGAAGCCTTTGAAGATCATTGGCATGTGAAAGAGCCATTTTTTATCAGTGTGAGAGTTTGTGACTTTGTTGACAGAGCTACACACACATACACGAACAGAAAAGCGCGAGCAAATAATACAAGATGCGTCTTTTGTGATTTGACAGTACACTACAGTGAACTCCTTGCGTAAGTCATCGCTGACTCCAGCTCCACCTTACTTTTCTCATTAAGCCAAAAATACCTGGTAAGAGCAGAAAATAGAGATTTATCACAAGCCATTACTGCCTTCTGTTCCTCCATTTGTTGTTCAGGGCCTGTTTGATCATCAGCACCGACTCTGCTAATTGCTGCTTTCCCTTTGATCTCCCTGGCGCTGTGGAAGTCCTCTCTGGACCAGTCTGGAGCCGCTCTTCATCACTCTTTCTTCTATTTAGGAAGTCCAAACAAATTGTTAGCATAATGCTTCTTAATCAATTAGCATCAAATTTCCTCTGCTGTCCTCTGGCCCAAATTGAAGACAGGCTGCCTCTGATGCTTTTAACATCTTTAACATCAATGTGTTGGGAGACCAAACCTAATTTAGTTGTATATCAGCGCTTAATTAAGACGCAATGCCAGGCTTGTTAGACTGGGACAGAGGCAGTATTAGCTAATGGAAGCACTTATTTGCTTTCTTTTAAAAGTTTCAAAGTGACTCACGTTAGAAAAAAAAATCAATTTGCACATTTGCAGCTTAAAAATTTAGAATCAATCCATCTATTATCTTTTCCACTTTACCCATTTGGAGTTCAAGGGGGGCTGGAGTCTATCCCAGTTGTCATTTGGCCAGAGAAAGGATACACCCTGGACAGGCCGTCGGTCTATCACAGGGTTGACAGTATCACATTTTAGTATTAGAAGGTGATATTTGATGTGTTCTGGACTCATGACAGGCAAACAGAAATGTTTCATCTGTTTTCCATTTTTATTTCGATAATTATGTCCTCAAGCTCAACAAATATGTGACAATATCTGATTTTGTGTTGGATTAAATTACTGATCAAACAGGATAATTGTGATGTATCTCTCAGTCTAGTTCAAAGGGATGACTGCTGATTTGACAATTGTCATCAAGCCGCTGTAAGTCATTGCTGCAAAGGTGGCTGCTCACAGAGTGCTGTGTCCATGCATATAAATAGAAAGTTAACAGAAAGGTGAAAGTGTGGTCGGGAAAGGTGAACAAATAACAGGAATGACTGCAGATTTGAGAGGATTGTTAAGAAGGGTTAATTTGGATACTTTAGAGAGCTTCACAAGGAATGGATTGAAGGTGCTGTCAGTGCATTTCTAATATAGAGCCACTCGCAAACCAGAGGCAAAGAGAATAGGACTGTTCGAAGTTCTCTTTTCTGATAAGTAAATTTTGCATATATAATTAAGGTACAGAATCAAAGTGGTTTGAAATCCAGTGAAATATTTCTGCTGTCTGTCATGATTTGGGGTACTGTGTCATCTGCTGGTGTACAAATTTAGAGCTCCTTATCCTTTAAACTGCTGACAGACCTTATGGAGATGCTGATTCCCTTTCCCAGGATGACTTCACACCTGCCCACAGTGCCAAAACTACTACCAAATGGATAATACTGTGCTTATTTAGTTGGGATGGAAATCACTAGTGGCCCCACAATACGATATTATCACGATACTTGGGTCACAGTATGGTATTATTGTGATTCTCAACATTTTGCAATACAGTAAGTATTGCAATTTATGTGATTTTTTTCAAATGTGTAGCTAATTTAGCATTTGTCTTTCCTTTATGTTTGTCTTATTTACGCTGTATTTTATTTTCATGTAGCGCTTCTTGCAAACTTTATATATATATCTGTTTTACTAACTTTCTCCTGCTCTATGATGTCACGTCTGCCAACCTCACTGGACAAACAGCTGATTTTTTTGTCCATTATCATAGATTTGACTTCATATTAGCAATTAATTTTAAAAATCGATACTTGGTTGATGAGACGATACAATATATCACCTGACAAAATATCGCAATACTGTGCATTATCGTTTTTTTTCTCCCATCCTTATTATTAATAAAACAGACAACTGGCCCGGCCTCAGTCTCATAGAGAGTCAGTAAGGTATTATAGAGAGAGGATGACCCCGAAACACAGACGAGCTTAAGTCTGCTATCAAAACAGCCTGGGACTTTGTAGCACTACAGCAGTACCACAGGCTGATGTTTTTGGAAACCCAGCCAAGTGTTGAGTGTATAAACGAACATATTTTCAGACATTTAAACATCTATAAAATGTGAGCTGAAATAGTCACAATTCAAATAAAAAGGTTTAAGATATTCACATCAAGTTATCTATGTAAATGAAATCAATGACAGCTGAATCTTTTGTTTGACATATGGAAAATAAAAATGTTTCACATTATTTAGACTTTTTTAGGTGCATTTTAAGATGCTCTATCCTGAGGAGTGAACTTAAAATGTGTTGAAAACATAAGTAGAAGGGAGCAAACACAGTTAAAAATCTGAACTCTTGTAAGAGAGGAAGCAAATTTTGTCGAAACCGAAGCAGAAAGTTAGAATGATTTAACATCTGTAGCTTTAGGCGGTTTCACTCAGCCACTGTACATCTAATTTCATGTTTTCTCCCAGCCCTCTCCTCCTAAACCAATTCAAACATGCAGCTGTCAAACCCACTTACTTGTAAAAAGCGAGAGCAGGGGACAGTTTACATAATAATCTGCTCATTCTGTGCGGGAGCTGCATATATTGTGACTCGCACCTGGAGCAGCTCATTGCAAGTGCTGGCCTCTGATTTCCTATTTCACTGCTTGAGCCAATTGCAGAGTGCCTGGAGCGCTCACACATTAGCAAGGCGAGAGATGAAGAGATGTCAGCTCGAGCGTCCGCGCTGCAAACGGCAGCCCAGGAGGCCTGTGTCACCACCCTCACCAGCGAAAACACCATTGTTAGCAGTGACATTTATCACGCATTTATTATCCCGCCATCCCATGAAGCTAATTCTAGCCCTCCTTTGTCTTTCTGTCTGCTTCTCAGCCTGACGCCCAGTTTTAATCACTTGAATAGACTTCGGGTAAACATGTGTGGTTGGGTTGCTGTGCTCATGACTCATTTCTCTCTGTGTGCGCTTTGTCTGGTTGTCAGCGGAGAAACGGCATGGTGCTGGACACTCCCCTGCTGTCTCGGTTGAGCCACAAACGCCTGATGGCCACTTTCCAGGTGGAGGCGCAGCGAGGGGAGCAGGACCTCTACCGCTGCGTCACCCTGTCCACGAGGGGTGCCACCGTCTCCAACTTTGGAGAACTTATTGTCAGAGGTAAGATTTAGTTAGATTATGAATCTGAATCGCAAATGAATCATAATAAGCTTTGAGTTAACAAGTTATTATCCTGGTTTCTTTGTCTACTGTGAACATTTAGAAGCATCATGGTTGTTTCTAAGGCTCGCCAAAAGGTCAATTTGCATAAAACCAAAAATGAACAATGTTCAACGGACCCTAATTTCCATTCAAAATGCCAAATCCACAAAATAACACAAACAATTAGATTAAATGAGGCAGCAGTAGACTGGTAACTCCTGTTGTGTCACCAACAAGCTGTCCAAGTCCAAAATAGTTTAGATGCTGTTTAAAATGTCAAGAAATAACAGAGTCTGATGGATTGCAGCATTTTAATCCTACATTTAATTGGGAGTGGTGCAAAAACAAACTCAACAAAAGTCTATGAATAATGTAATTATTTTAAAGTTGATGTCAGCAACAGGTTTTCAAAATGTTGTGACGGGGACGTGTTTACCATTGTTCTCCATTGTTATGCGTCACCTCTTTGGGACTCACTTCTCTGTACTTGAAAGTGAGAGGTATAGTCCCATTTATGTATGGCTTAGGATATCAGCCACTGAAAAGTTTGAGGTCTCCTTTATCATAATCATGTTTTCAAATGGTGACATGTGATGACCACAGGCAGGCAAGTTAAGCACCCAGACTCTTTCAGCTTTGGCTCATTGGTAGAATCGGTCATTTCAAGATCAGAGGTTTCTCTGTCTTTGAGCAAGACACCTCAAAAGTGTGCTTTGTGAGCAGGTCAAATGGGTAAAAAGCTACACTGATGGGTGCTTTAAATAGTATCCGCAGCACAGTTTTCCACTTTTCTTCAGTTCTAAGAGAAGTCACCACTGTTTCCAAATGCAGAGATTTCCACTACAGAGTCATGCCTGTTTTTTTAAAGCAGTGCTGTCTAAGAGCATGAAGATCGCAGCCACCCAGTATGAGTTTTCAGCATTTTTTTCTTTTATAAAGAGATTTCTCCAGATTCTCTGAATCTTTTAATAAAAGCATCCACTGAAGATGATGAAACTCCCAATTTCTTTGCAAAGGAAAATAAATCAGGAACCATTGAGCTATTTTTTTTATACAGTCTCTTACTGAGAGTTTTACTTTTAAAAGACTCAGCCTTTGTCGTATGTTCCATACACTTAGTCATGTTATCAACCTGTTGCAGATTAACCTCATTTGTTACTTTTTCAGTATTTTGTCATCCCTGATGTCTCAACTTTTTGAAACATGTAACCGGCATCAAATTTAAAATGAGCGTACAATGTTCATATAACAGGAAAATGATGAAGTTCAAATCATTTTTATGTAGGTATGGGTTTTAATGTTTCTCTGTCTAATTTTAACCAATAATGTGTCAGTTTTCAAGCTGAGCTATTCTAAGTAAATGAGGTCTTTCAATCTTAAAAAGAGCAACTTTTGCCTTTATCAATTAAATTAGATCAAAAATAGATCAAGAGAAAATTTTATTAAATCAAAAATGACCATTTTCCATCTCAAAAATACATGTTAAGGTCAAAATCTCAGTTTAACATTTCAAACACGTTAAAAAAAAGAAATGAAACCAGGAGGAATTTGCAGTGATTATATTGTTGTTTCATGAAATAAATCAAGTCATAAAGTGCTTGGTAGGCAGGTGTAATTGCTGTGCTGTTTGCAGCCTCCTCTCCCCTACACACACACACACACACACACACACACACACACACACACACACACACACACACACACAACATCAGTCAATGAATTAATGGGATGTTTACTGGGTTGATAAGGGTTACATTATCCATCAAAACCTTTTTATGAGCACAGAGGACAGAATTAGTTATACAATTATTTATGCAAATAAGCTCTCATTCAGCATCATTAGAGTGAAAATTAAGAATTTAATGCTTTTGAGAGTCTCCCTGACTCTCTCTCCGCCTCTCTCTCTCTCTCTCTCACACCCTCATAGCCCTGATGTAATTGAAACATTTTTTATGACTCAGTACTCTAGCAGAGAAAAAAATTATAATGTTATTGAAGCTGGAAACAGAAAAGAGAAAGGCAGTGACATAAATCCTTGACCTCTCCTCTGCCAGAATGACTTGCCTCTTCTCTGCTTAAATTAACAGATTTTGTTTCATTGTTGTTCAAGGACAGATTTAATATCTATTTTTCTGTTGTTTTCAACTTATATGAATCAAAACAGAAGCAAGAAACTGGATTCTGACAGGATTGTATTGAAGCATTACAATGACTTGTCATCATTTATTGCAGTTCCTCCAACACCGATCGCTCCCCCTCAGCTTCTGCGGGCAGGCCCCACCTACCTGATCATACAGCTCAACACCAACTCCATCGTGGGGGACGGACCGGTCATTAGGCGAGAGATCCAGTACCGGGCCAGCCAGTCCATGTGGACCGAGACTCATGGTGTGGGCTCACTCACTTACAAGGTTTGGCACCTGGAGCCAGACACAGAGTACCGCATCAGTGTCCTGCTCACCCGGCCAGGGGAGGGAGGCACAGGCGCACCTGGACCCCCTTTGATCAGCAGGACGAAGTGTGCAGGTGAGTCAGATGAAGCTCTGGATCTTCTATATAACATTAGCTCTGTTCATTACTCTGGAAAAGGCTAGTCATAACACAGAAACTGCAATTTTTTCACTTAAATGACAAACAAAACAGCAAATTCCACAGTATCTCACAAGCCTCACAGAAGCAACTATGTGGAGCGCAGCTGTGGAAACACCTGAAATTAAATCAAATTAAAAATTGGATTAACATTTTATTCCCTATCAAATTTTCTTCTGGCTCAGCACCCTTCATATGGAATTAATTGCACTTCTGAGTCATAGCATGCTTAGCTTAGACAGGGTGATAATACCAGAGGCTGTCAATAAAGGAGATGGAATCCAAGGAAAACAGCAGGGAGAAAACACAACTAACCACAGGAGAATTTTATTTGCATAATCCTCTCTAAATAGATCTTAAATAAATTTTTGGGATTTTTAAGCATTCGGAGATCCTCCAACTTAAGCTTAAACTTGATTGTAGGCAATCTGGGACCATTTAAGATGACTCAATTAATTAAATACATGTTAAATATAAAATAATACAACCTATAATTATGAAATTTCAGGGGGCTACGTTTAGCTCGACACAATCCTGTAGTATTTTACACAGTGGAGGGCACAGTGCAGATGAGCTCATCAACACACACTCTCACTCACACACAAAAGGAGCAGAAATCACCTGGTGACTCCTAGAGTTCAAAGAAGAAAAACTCTGTTTCAGGAGATATTCATGCCCTGATATTGAGCTATTCACCCAAGCGCTGAGTTGTATCAAACTCCTTTGATGCATCAGTTAACATCTTGTAGTTTGCCTGCAGCTACTGAGAACAAATGCCGTGTTTGTTTTTAGTGCAGCGAGGAAGTTGTCTGATGCTTTCTATTTATGCCAGGCTTAACTCTAATAAAAACACATGTTTATGCAAGGAAAGGAGTTCTGCTCTCCTCTAAAGTGATTTGTAGCGAGAAAGGTGCTGAGGGATTTCTTTGAAAATCAAGGTAGAAATGTTTGCTGTGCAGGTGCAACAGTTACTGTAAAACTTGGTGTATAGGACACACTTGTAATATTTGTTTTTGTAATCTTAAAAGCAGGGTGCATCCCATACACTGGTATGACCAAAGTACCAAGTGTAAAATGCAGATAGAGGTACTTTACTCTGAAGTTGGTGCAAGAAGATTTAAGCCACCACTTTACTGGCAAGTAAAACACAGTTGGGTAGATGTGTCATCAAGTGCCAAGGGTTAAAGGGATATTCTGGTGTAAAATTCAGTTAGGGTCAAACACATTGAAACACTGAGTGAGACACCCTGTCAAAAGATTAATGTTGCCGACCGCTCGCTTCTCTAGTTATACCAACTTAAGTAACGAAATGATAAAGAAATGATCATAAATGTTCTTCCTTGAGCTGCGTCCCCCCTCTTTGCTAAAGAAATTAGGTAGATTTAAACGGATGTTTGGTGGTTAGTGCTATGGCTGGGACCCTATATGTACTGTTGATGAAGTTAGCGGCTGTTCTGAGCTTTATTTGTGGCTATAGAGTGGCGTTTTGGTTGAGGTTTATGTGTGGCTCCTGGAACCGCTGAGTATTGCTATCGTGCGGTCGTTACTAAAGTTGGTATAAGTAGAGAAGCAAGCGGTCGGCAACATTCATCTCTTGACGGGGTGTCTAACTCAGTGTTACGGTGTGTTTGACCCTAAATTAATTTTACGCTAGAATATCCCTTTAAGAGGAGAATAAAATGTGAAATGAATTCAAATACACAGAAGAGTAAAACTTATCCGGACATCTACCTCATGCCTCATGTTCTACATGGAAGGTGTCATGTTGAGAAGGTGTCTGTGTGAACAGGTAAGGTAAGGTCTATGTAAGGTGTAGTCAGGTATATTTCAGGGTCAGAGCTCCTGGGGCTTTCTCAAAAATGTCCAAGGTGTATGTCTGAAAATGGCTATAAATATAAAAATTTCCTAACTAAGAGAAATCTTATGTTTGGACTAAGTTGAAAGATTTTTATAAGCTTTCCTTTTTACGTTTTGACATTCATAGACTAAATGGAAAGTTATTGAACCATGAATGTAATCAGCTTTGTATTAACTGATAACTGACATAATCATTTGTTCCTGCGCCGGCTTGATCCAGAAGGCTTTTAGAGATGATTGGTCTATATACCCTGCTGTTGCAGAAAGTTGAGTCTGAGAGCTTGTTGAGGTTCTCACATCATGCCATGACAGGGTCCTCTCGCCACCGCTCATCCATGTTTTAGCCACTGTGCTGCTCATCCGGTTGAAAAAGGCACCCCGCCACTCTGTCAAGTAGACAGCGTGACACCCCTGTCACCTGCCACACTCTTTGATCCACTCTCGTCAATGTCTTCCGCTCGCCCACCCCCTGTCAACTCCCATAGCTCACATCTGAAGTTTTATCCCCCGGGGAGAGAGCGGCAGACAGCAGAAACCCCTGTGACACAAAACTCTGGATGAATTTGTCTTCCTAATGTGTCACAGAGAGCCATTTCTTTTAGCACACTGACTCCTCTTTTTTGGACAGTCGTTGAGTGTGACATTTTATACCTACAGAGGATTGCAATCCCATGGGGGCCATTGTTGAGGGTGGCCAGCCACACAGAGGCACAGTTCAGGTGCTAAATGAAGGATGTGTCACTCTGCTGGTTTTTGTGGTGCTCTTGTGTGTTTTGTTTGGCATCATGTAAGAGACATTGGCATGCATGCAGATGTGCTGAACAAGCATGCGCCGATAAACCGGCCATCCAAACGATTGGCGCCAATTTCCTCTATTTTGGAGGATTGGTGATCGGCTGATCCCTACATATGAAACCGCTTTTATCCACCGATCTTATAATGTTAAATAAATAAATAATAGTGCATCCGATTTCATATAGCATTTTATCAGAGACCCTCAAAGCGCTTTACATTGGATACATCACTCATTCACTCACACAGTCACACCCTGGTGGTGGTAAACTGCCTTAGTAGTCACGTGTCTGCTAGTTTGCGCCTACGGTCTCTCCAACCACCACCACACAACACTCACAATCATACACCAGTGGAGGACACACACTGGGAGCAAGGTGGGTTTCGGTTATTGGCTCTACCTGCTGAGCTACTACGACAGCAAAGGTCTGAAAGTCAGCCGTTGTAGCTTTTTGCTTTGCCAGAATGACACGCTCACCCACCAGGTCACGTGTGCACGCGCGTACACAGCACCAGCAGCACACACAACAGTCATCCGGAGCATGATCAACCAAGCATGTTGAACCCACTACAAGGAAACCTAAAACTTAGGACAGTTTATTGGTGGTTTAAGTTGTGTTGTTAGTTTGTCCTTTAGATTATTATTTTACTAACTTCCTCAAACCTTGTGATTTCCTTTATTTGTAAAAGCAAAACACTGCTGTGCATTTTATTTTGGTAAGCGACTCAAAACAGGCCTGCAGTGTGACCTGTTGCACAAGTATTGTAAATTTTTTAAATGTGGAAAATGAACGACTAAAGGAACTGATATAATTTAGTAGTTTGGACGGCAATATTCTAAACTTCTCATTCATATTTGAAAGAACTATGTTTTTCATTAAAACAAGATTGGAGTATCGAAGGTGTATATTGTCAGTTATAAAAAAAAAAAAATGGTATCAGCCAAAATCGGTATCAAAGATCTGTGATTGGCCAGAAAATTGTGATCGGTGCACCCCTAGTACTGAATCATCTTAGACGACTAAGATGTTGAAGCAGCAGTACCTCAAATAAATGTAATTATCTGATCTAACATCTCAAACATACTTCTGGCTGCAGAGGCTTATCAGCATATGCATGTTATGCGTACAAAGCTCAAGTGGTTTCATTGGTAAGTATGAGGGATTGCACGGGTAGTCCATCATCATTCCAACATAGCTTCTGGCAGGGGGGACAGGCCTCAGTGGCAGCTCACTGAGGCAGCTGTTAAAGATGAGGAGGATGAGATGAAATGTGCAGACCCAAAGGGGGGCTCTCTCTCTCATTCATCTTTCTTTTGCACTCATCTCTTGTGCAGTCTCTCCATCCCTTCTCCACTCTCTCTGCTCCGGGCTAATCCCTCTGATTAAGCTAATCAAGCTGAATGTCAGTTTGGGACAGAATTGGTGGAGGGCTGGTGGGTGGAGAGGACAGGACAGAGCCTGCTGTGGTGCTGCTGTAATGATGAGTAATGGTGTCTTGAACAGAAACACTTGCTGGACCACCGGTGGTAGACCTGGATCAAGCTGGCTCAGACTGCTTTACAGAGCTGATTTGATGAAATGAGACCTTTTCATATTCATTTCGCTTGACCCTTTGTTAGGTCAGTCTGGGGCAGCTATAGAAAAGCTTTGCATGATTCACAACTCAAGAGCTTGTTTTTCTTGTATGTCTGTGAAAAATTGAGCATAAAGAGAGTAAAGAGTTTGTTCAAGGTGACCACAAAGCTGAGCTCAACCAACACTTCATCAGCTAATCCTAATGCCAACCAATATCAGCTGACTACCTCCAACACATTTTAATGGTAAATATCAAAATGGGCTTTCGGTTGTAGTTGCTTTAGCCTGCTTTGTCTGGCTGTTTTCTCTGTAAAGTCCTTTTTTCCCCACCTCCACCCCAGATACCACTTTTTTAGTTTTGATTTTAATATATTGTTATTTACTGAAAATCATGAGGGACCTGAGTTTCACTTGCCCTCTTTGTGACTTGAGACTTGACTTGAAATCAAAGCCAAAGACTTGGACTCACAAAAAGTGACTTTTGCCCATTTGCGTTTGTCACTTAATAAATTCACATGCAAAGCAAAATTAAGCTGCATGGATTAGCTCCTGGATTAGGTGATTTAACTGGACTACTATTCGTGTCTACATGCACAGGACAAGAGTCAAACTATGCTTGGACAGGTGGTGACATGCCCTCTTGTCCCTATTGGGTCATCTCTTGGTTGGTGTATTACCTATCAAAAAAAGCAAATCATGAAGCTCACTGGAAATAAATTGAGTGATGAAACAGCAGACTAATGATTTTAAAAGTTTGATTTTGTCAGTAAAACACTTTTTTTAACTGCCTGCTTTGTTCTGTACTTCACTGCCTCTGCTGCAACTATTCATGCTTTGGCTTTTTATTGGTACTTTCACACAGTTTTAGTCTTTAAACAACCAAAACAGTATGCGATTGGGCCAACATTAGCTCCCCATTAGACATCGACTATCATTACATTAGCTACTGCAATAATGTTATTTACAACTTGTGGATTTTAGCCTTCATAGAGGGTCTGTTTACAGCTCTGTAGGCAGTGGAGTCACGACTAAAGTGGGGAGCGCAAGCACCCAGACTTTGGCTATTGTTGTCTCCGACGTGACGTGGCGTGACCAGAGAAGCAGGGAAAACTGTCCCAGGATTAAACCAACATCTGTGTATTTTATTATTTGAAACTTGAAAATATCCATCCCTCTAATATGATATAATATTAAGGTATTATAACAAAGATACACATTAAAGATCTTTAAAAATGTGACATCAGGAAAGTTATTTTCAAGCTCCATTTATGTGACAGATATCACACATTTATCGCTTACGAACTGTGTCTGCATGCACATTTCTGAATATGACTGCAGCATCTGTTGAGGAGGATCAAGAATTTGGAGTCTGAAATGTCTGACTGCGTTTGCAGTACAAGTAAATATTGACTCATTATGTTTCTTTGGCTTCAACTGCATGCAGGAAAACAGTTTCTGTCTGAGGAGAAACAATACAGGATCCAAAAAACTATCATCTGCAACATTTTGTTCTGCCTTTTATCGGTGGTTAGAACAGGTACCTGCAAATGTGTGCAAAAAAAAAAATCGGTTTTAGAGATCCGCTTCATATGCCAAGTCCATTCCTGTGTCTAAAGCTGAAAGTTTGACTTTACACAAAGACCTGCCAGCAGAAGAAGATGTCTCCGCCGTCTCTGTCTCATGAATTATCGACATATTCATTGGCTGCAGCAGAAGCCCTGAAATATTGGCCTTTGCCTTCAGGGGCTTAATCATTTTCGACTGATAGCTGATGGCTTCTACGATTGCTGCATGATTGAGTTACACTTTTGCGAGGAAAGGTTTTAGCTTGTGTCAGCTACAAGGACACAAATCAGCCAAACCTTGTTCCGCCCCCCTGGGAAAGAGCAAACGTCTTTGAAATCAGTGAGGACATTTCTCTCTCTGTCTGGTCTCTGTCCCCTTAGAACTGATGTCTCCTCTGCGACATTGCTTTGTTCCTTTACGTAACACTGTCTGATCTGTCTGATATTCAGTGAAGCAGCAGGCAGCTGTAGCTATCATCACCCCAGTCCAACCCCTCCAGATTTTTCAGTTCCTGCGAGTCAATGCCTTGCCACAGGCGTTGCTCTCCACTCGGTTCGTCTGATGTCTCAGCAGCACACTTGTAGTCCCCGGCCATACTGAAGGACAGAAATAACTCCCTGTGTGCTTGAAACTGGACATTTGGCATGGCAGGGACATACAGATCTGCAATAAGAGCTTTCACACATGACACTGCTAATTAGGATTCAGCCAATCACAATCGATTCTCTGCCAAGGCTGTGCACAAGTCTCCTATTGAACCTCATTCATGTCAGGAGAGGTAGGGATGTTGAAGATTGTGTTTTATGCTATTTCTTCTGGCAGTTTTATGTTTTTTCATTGATTCACCCCGCTGTAACCCCAGAGAGTATGCTTGTAAAGTCAGCTGCATCTGTTGCTGCTTTTCCCCATCAGAATTTCTCTTTTATGCTGCATATGGAGAAAAAAAAAATTAAGGTGAAGATATACTTGTCAGCACAAATCTCAGACTGTGCTGAAACAGAGAACAGCATCTAATGAGGAATAAAATTTTTTATGGTTTCTAATACAAATATTCATCAAGTTTCTATTTTTGTATCGAAGTTAAGTCTCAGAAAATTAGCCAGACATCTTGCTCCTTTTTCTGGGTGTACCAAATGGGAGTCTCGATGGGATATATAGTCCTTCTAGCATGCTGAGGTTCTACCCTCAGGTGTACTCCAAATTGGCTGTGCCCAGAATATCTCCACAAGGAAACATTCAAGAGGTATTCTAATTGCTGGTGAGGACCACCTCAGCAGGCTCGGCTCCAAGCAGAGACTCTACCTTATTATCCATCTGGAGGTCCTAAAACTCACATGCTTGTCTCTTTTTGTAGCGCCTTAAATCTACAGCCTTCTAAGATGGCCAGCTACATCAGTAGCTATTATTTATTTTTGTTACTCTATTTTCTTCCCTCATCATTACATTATTATTGAATTTCTACAAAAGAGGATTAGAGCCACAAAAAGAGAGAAAAAAATAATTTCCATTTCCATTTTGAGATTAAAGTCGAAATTTCTAGATTGAAGCTTAAATTTTGAGACTGAAGTCAAAATTTATAAAAAGTCAAAATGAAATGTCATATGGCTTCAATTTGTCGTAGCCATATATGTGCCAAAGCGCATTGGGTCCTCGGCTTCGGTAATGCCTGCGCTTCAGACGCTGGGCTCGTCTGTGCTCCACACCTTCAGGATCAATCAACTTGATAAGTTGTCTTACTGTATCTTGCAATACAACATAGCCTCACTGTACAGCAAGCAGGTGTAACCATTGATAACCCTGAATCTGCATCATAATCTTCGTTGAAGTCTTTTAAGAGTCCGAATACTTATGACCACACTGTATTTGTGTGCTAAAAGTGCAAGGACTTCCTTGTTACTAAATCTAATTCTAGAGTACAGCTTTACAAACTTTTCTATAAAGGCTATGTTTTTGAGTAATGAGCGACAATGCTGATGATTCATTATTATTAATGTCAACATTACGACTTTGTTCATGAAATTTCATCTTTATTTGCGTCAACTTTAATCTCATAATTTTGACTTAAATCTTGCAATTTTGGTTTAATTCACAAAATTTCGACTTTATTCATGTCGACTTTAATCTTGAAATTTCGACTTTAATCTTGTTCCTGTAATATTTTTTTTTCCTCTTCATGTGGCCCTAATCCTCTTTCATAAGTTTTCCTGTGGGGATCAATAAAGTTATTCTTATCTTATCCTATCTACCCTTACAGACAACCAGAAACAACTTAACAATTGAAAGCCTTGTTAACCAAGGATAGGTCCATCGTTGACAAATGAATCTAAATGCTGGTTTAGATTTAGTTTGACCGATGAATAAGATCAAAACGTGCATTCATATGTGTTAAAATAAACAATGTATAGTTATAAAGCAATCTAATAGACAGAAAAAGAGTAGAGAACTGAGTATAGTTTGTCAGCATTACATAATAAAGCGTTTACCACTTCAAATTAAAAAAGCAAAATCTACAATTTACCTTTTACAATAGAAAATTTGTACCATATTTTGCAGTGGCTGTAAATTTTGTTGAACTTGGAATCATGGATTCAGTTTTCATCAGCCACGCCAATACAAAGTTTATCATAAATTTCTTGTAAATGTAATGTGCAAGTTGTTCTTTTAAATGTGTAAATGTAGCTTTTGTTTTGATCCACAGTAACTCAGAAAATAAAGTTCTGCTTCTCTGACCATTTTTTCTATTTTTTGACATCTTTTACTGAGTCATAAGAGTCTAAGCTCACAGTTTGTGCTTTATTGATATAGTTTCTACTTTTTGTCCTTTCCAGAGCCCATGCGTGCCTTGCGGGGTCTGACTGCCACAGAGATCCAGCCCCGGCAGCTGGCCCTTCAGTGGGAGCCACTCGGTTACAACCTCACCCGCTGTCACACCTACTCCTTGTCCTTGTGCTACCGCTACTCCATGCCAACAGGGGGCAACGGGGGGAATAATGCCACCGTCAGAGAGTGCCTGTCAGTAGATCGAAACACATCTCATTTCACCCTCAGAGACCTCCCACCTTTCCGCCCAATCCATGTGCGGCTGGCGCTTAGCAACCCCGAAGGCAAGAAGGAGAGCAGAGAGGTTACCTTTCAGACCGAGGAAGACAGTAAGTAGACAATTTCATTTTTCATCTTTATTTAATAATGTCACAGTTTGTGTATGCAAAGAAAAGAAGAACAAAAGAGTGAATCAAATTAACTGTAATATTTTTACAAAGACTATTTCCTGTGACTTATGTGTGACGTTTGAAAACTTCTGTGTTTGAGCCCGTAAGACAGGGTGTGTTTTGATGGATCACCGCGGCTGACATTGGCAACCTTCAAATACTGTGATGAAATACTGATTGGCCGCCCCAGGTGTCAGTCCCAAATCCCACACTGCTGCCCAATCCCAAACTACTCACTCATGAGCGCAATAAGACGTGTGTACAAGAGCCTAGTTCTGTCCAAAAATGATAACAACAAGCGCCTGTGCTCACTCATGCTGACTTTACAACGGCAAATTACACATTTTCTTTTTTTTTTCTTTTTTTTTTTTCTTTAACAACAAAACAGAGTGACAACAACAGAAACAACAACAAAAAGATAAAAAATAAAAAATTTACAAAAATACTTTTGTGAGGGAGGGGAGCGGGAAAGAATTTATATAATATGTAATAGAGAATTTAAAAAGAAAGAAAAAAAAATCTTAATTGGATTATATTGGAATATCTATATAATAATAACTATATGTATACATATACATACACATACAAACATACATGCACACATACATATACAGTATATACACGTATACACACACACACACACAATCCCCTCGAATCAGCGACGATACAACAGCGACGATACAACAACCACAATAGCATTAGCAATAACAACAAATTAAAAAAATAACAAATTACACATTTTCTATGAGCTGGCGTATGAACAGATCTAGCTGAGGGTCTTGGAGAGCTTTGTAACCTGAGGGGTGGGATTGTTAAATGAAGGCGGGTGGTGCTAGCTCTGCTAATGTTATCCACACTTGATAAATCACGGCTTACCTGCCAACTCCGATCCCGTGTTTCGCCATGTGAGATTATTTGTACTAAAATTTTGGTGTTCTCAAAAGTGTTTTCTTACATTTATACAAGTGCGTTGCCAGAATTTTCCTGTTGATTTTACCATTCATTGTGTTAGTATAATCACAGGCACAGACTAAATACAGATGGGCCAAACAGGTAATGGGGAACATTTGAAAACTACCCTGAAGTGGAGGGAATAATTTAACTGATCGCAGGGGGAAAATTTGGCAATCAGATCACAGCAGAAACATGAATGAACCACAAGAAACTGCAGCATCATTAGAGGGAAACAGAAATGCGTTTGCCGTATCTGCTGAAGCTCCTTAATGTCACAGTTTATCAGCTCTCGCTCCAGAAATTCTTGAATTTCTATTTTTCTGTGCATGCTCCATCATGCTCAGATAATTAATGTGCACTGCTTACACAAATCCATGCCTTTAGTCATCTGGTAGCAGGGAAAAAAGCACAAATATTGACTTACAAAATAAGCAGGATCAGCATAACTAAATGGAAGATCAGCCTTTTAAATGGCAACCAGTGGAACATTAATCAGCCCGGGCCACGGCCGGTGGCAAAACGGTGAAATGATTTTGCTTATCTTTGAATTAATATTTTCCTGTGTACATCAGCAGATTAGACACTTTCTAATGCAAATTCCCACAGAAGGTCACACACATATTGTTACGTGGAATAGGCAATATTTCTGAATGTAACTGAATGTCACTCAGGGACTTCTTGACCCAGTGGAGAGTGAGAGGAGGTAACATCTGTGATATGAAATTGCCATATTTCTCTATTAATCACATTTTTAAGATTAATGAAAGCATTGGAAACTACTCATGTTTCACATTCAGCTTTCACCAAACACAAAGCAGTGGAGGTAATGTGGAAAAAGAGACAGCGCTCTGATTTATCTCCACCTACACATTGCTGTCTTGCATGCAGGAGATAATTAAGTTGCATGAATACTAAAATATTCAGAGTGAAGCATGGTAATTGTATCCATCAGATTTTGTATTTTAAAAGGGCCAAGTTAAAAATGTGCCTTTAAAAAAACATGCCATGATTATTTTTCGCTTGCTTTTCGGGATACTCTGTCAGCGCCGATGGAAAGAGTCGCCTTCAAGCCGCTGAATGGCAGCCTGTCACTTTGACAGTCCCCAATCCTCATGTCACAAGACGAACCGCCATCACCCTCACAACTACAGTAATTGAGCTGCAGCCGCTGACAGTTCCTCTTGCCTGCTTCCTGTTGGGCTCAACAATCAAAACCTCGCTGTAGCGTTTTGCTCACACGGTGTCTCTGCTGCTTGGACGGGGCAGATTTGGCTGTCTGGGATTGATGGGTACAGCAGGATTTTCTTCAAGTGTGCTCCGTCACCCCTATCTTTAGTTTATGGTGCCTTGCCTGTACCTTTAAAAACAGAGTGTAACAGGTGGGTTTTTTTTTCTTTCTTTGTTTAAAACATTAAATAAAACAAACAAACCAAAAAAAATAGGTAAGAAAGAACAACTTGAGTCTTCATGGGGTGTTTGTACTGGCTGGGAAACAAATTAAAATCAGTATTGACGCCTCTTTACGACCTACAAAGCAAACACAACTATCAGAAACAAGACAAACAATCCAGTAAGGGCAACTTGTGTTAAAATGATGATTTATTTGCATGTAATTAGCAGTATGACTCTGCTCCAAGAGCTTCCTGCCCTTCCTTGTATGTACAAGGAATGCCAAAGTCCGCAGTGAGGAGAGCACAATCCCCCTCTGTTTCATGTTTATGCAATAAAAGACAAGACAGGGAGAGCGGGAGCAGAGACCCCTCAGAGAAGAGTGAGTGCCAGTGACAAATCATACACAGCACAAAAAGGAGCAGCTCTGGTGGAGGCAGTTAGCAAATCAGTTTGAAGAGGAAGAGCCATAGAAATTTATACAGGACCCTCATTTCAACAGTGCCAGATTGGATGTACATAATGTAACTTATAGCTGAGCTGTCATCTGATATGAGCGGGTGTTTGTACCCCGCAGGCTGAGTCTGTGGCCTGCCTGGACTAACACTATGTTCAATTATCAGTATTATTTCTTTTAATGCCTGAAACAGTAAGGATCAAAAGATTGATAACAGGCTGAACAAACAGGGTTATTTTTAATTCCAATAATAAACATTTACAATCAGTGACACATTTGACTGTGAGAAGAAGTCATAATAAATTTGTCAGTACTAGTTCCGACAAGACATAATGTGAGAAATACAAGTGGTGACAGGCTTTAACAGGAGTAGAGCTGACTGTGGTCTGCACAGCAGTGAATGTCTATACCTAATTTCCAGAGGAGGCATGTAAACAGTGAATGAGAGGTGACCCAAAATAGAGCCCTGGGGGACTCCACAAGAGAAAAGAACACAGAAAGAGAAGATTTTAAGCACAACAGGGAAATTAAAAAAAAAACAAAAAAAAAAAACTGTTGACAGGTAGGAATTTAACCAGTCCAGCACCAGATCAATAGTTCACTTGTAGTTCAGATGGCTGTTTGAAGTGTTTTGGTCCACTGTATTTGAAAGTTCAGCTGAGGTCAAGAAAAATTGGACTACAAGCTCAAATTGGCTGTGAGCAATAAATCATCAGAGACCTTGACCGGGGCCGTTTCAGTGCAGTGGGTCACAAAATCTGACACATGATTGGTGTAAGGTCACGCTGTTAAAAAGGAAAAAGGGCATCCCATAGATTAATATGGCTGTTGTGAGAGGGAATGATGAAGCTGTTTACCAAAATAAATAAATAACAGACCAACTCAAACTCTCTAGAGGCCTCCTAGAACACTCAGTCCAAAAGATCTTCCTTTTTTATGGATGCTTTCTGTTAGCTTTCATGTTATTTGGAGTCACTTCAGTGGGTACATTTGCACTCAAGGAAAGCATCACCCCCGTGGCAAACTCCTTTTTTGTCTCTGGAAGTCTAAGTTTGTCAGAAATAAATTTAGGCCACATATTTTCGAAAACACACCCTTTTAAGATGATCCTCTCACTGACACAGATATTTGGTTGTAATTTTTGGAAATGTGAGTGCTGAAAGGCTGTCATGACCAAATGGTAGTGCAAGGCTCCAAAGGCAACAATCCACAGGGGGGGTGACTATTTATTCTCAGTACTTATTACACACTCCGGTTCTTCAGGCGCCAGAAAAGGAGCCGTCCTGTGAGCAGATGCATCTCATTAAATCCAGAATGTGAAGGGAGATACTCGTGCAGTTCACAGGTTGGATTACTCTGCTGTTTTCTGTCAGTAAGGTGCTAAAGAAGAAAAATCTGCTGTCATCCTCTGAGACACGGTGCTCTGTTATCAGACAGTAGAAGCTAGAATCTCAATTCATCCCGAAGGCTGGTAGCAAGCCAGTCCACAGTTTCTTCTCATCACCTCCTCTTTGCTCTATCTCAGTGATCCCACATTTGTTGTCCTCCCCCTTTCCTGCCTTCCTTCCCTGGCCCTGTGCGTTTTTCGCTTTGTCAAAGGTGTTTTTACCCCCCTGGTGTGCCGGTCCAAGAGTCCATTAACTTGAGACCCAAGCAGGCTGTTTGTTTCACCGAAGGTTGTTTTTCCTCTCCTGCTGCAGTTCCCGGCGGCATTGCTCCAGAGTCCCTGACCTTCACCCCGCTCGATGACATGATCTTCCTGAAGTGGGAGGAGCCTGTAGAACCCAACGGTCTCATCACGCAGTACGAGGTAAGACACCTTGTTAGTCATGAAAAGAGAAATCCGCAATCCACAAGCATATGGCTGCTTTCAAATCTCTCACTAATCCTCTGCAGGTGTAGGATGTTATTTTCCCCTTGCCAATATCTATTTTACTCTCTCCTTCAGAGTAATGACTCAAATGAAGGGAAAGTCTCTCTGCTCACTTTAAAAACTCCCTGTCTGTGATTTCCCCCAGGCTTGTTTTTTTCTGTTTCTCGCCCAAACACTGGTAGCTGACATGAGCCTAAGCCACAAGAGTGGGGAGAACCCACTTTTCACAGTTCATGGGATTTACTGTACATGTTCATATGCTAATGAAGCTGAGGCCCAGACTTCAGGCTGTAATTACATGGGGGACAACTGCTCTAATTACTTATTTGCCTAAGAGATGCTTCCACAAGGGGGCACATTTAAATGTTTCCAATTAATTATTGATGGCCTCAAATCAACCCAAAGACCTTTGTAGAGCTGGCATCTGAGCTTTTTTCTTTTTTTTCTTTTTTTTTCTGAAAGTCAATGTGAGACACACACATGCTCGCCTGATGGGTTTCCTTTCATAAGCAGACGGTTAGAAAGCAGGAACCAGGAAGAGAATTGGGTAGAGCTGTAATCTCTGCTCAGCATACAGATGAGGTGGCCTCGCCTCTCACCTCCGAATCATTTCTGCTCTGCATGTGCAACACCGGATTTCCAAGAAACAGGCCATTATCACAGTTTGAGAATCAACAAAAGTAAATTTCGATCTTGTCACTGGAAGATTTAGCTACAGCATATGGGAAGGCACATTTTCGATCTCCACGTGGCCTTGACAAACTGTTCACAGTGTGGGAACAGAGCTTTTAGATTGGTTTGATGTATTTCAAAATCCTGATATCACAGCTGTTGCTGAGCCAAAAGCTTGTTTTTGCAGCTGACAGACTCCGATTGTTTTTTGAAGTTTGAAAACATTAAAGAAAGGATCTCCTACAGGGATAAACCTCTTTTTTAAGAGTGAGATACTTTTTTCAAATTTTAAGACAGCAGAGGCACTGCTTTCTTTTAAGCTGTTTGACCTTGTACATCATAGATTTGCTTTTCAATCGCTGCCTTTTAAGTTTAGTTTTTGTGTGTTGTTGTGTGACTTTGGTGTTTCCAGTGGTACTTTTGGATCCAACACAGTATTTGTGCAACACATGTCGACTGAAACGCCGCTAAGCTGCGTCAGACCTGATTTGCTTTCATTCAGCGGTTAAAAGGATTTTTGTTTGTTGAGTTTGGTTGATAGGAGTCTGATGGGTTTTCATGATGCTCACAGACTCTTTCAATGTTGATCTAAGCCTGTTAGTGTCAATACAAGGACTTTTGACTGCATTTCCCTAATGGATTGGGTGGCATGATTTAATAATAATGATAATAATAGAGCACTTTTAAAAACAGCGTTAAAAAACTGCTTCACAACATAAAACAGATCATCATAATAAGATAAATTAAATAAAATAGATCAAAACAAATTAAAATGAGTAAAGACTTGATTAAAAGTTAAGAGCTAAGTTAAAATTCATATCCAGTAGAAGCACTCTTGCCAGTCTCATATCCTCAGGCAGTTTGTTCCACAGAGTTCGGACCTCAGGGTACGACTGGTATCTTAAGGTTTGAGGAGATCAGAGATGGACTTCAGGGCAAGTCCAGACAGTGTTTAAAGTCATCATCAAGATCTTAAAATCAACTGTAAAATTAACTGGTAGCCGGTGGAGGGAGGCTGAAATGAGGGTGATATGCTTTCTCTTTTTTGTTTTGTTTAGGAGTCTCGCTGATGTGTTCTGGACTAGCTGTAGTTTATTTAGTCTCTGCTGTTAAAGACAAGAATATAGGAGATTACAGTTGTTCAGGCGGGAGGAGATAAGGGCATTTATGACTTTTTCAAGGTGTTTTCTGGGAAGAAAGTGACTGATTTTGAAGAGTCTTTCTAAGCTAATTACAACATGATTAAACCAATGAATTGATGTGCTTCTCCAGATTGAGGTTATCAAAAAGGACTCCAAGATTTTTGAAGTTGTTGGAAATATTTGCTGAGATAGGCTCTAGACGTTAAGTGATGAGGGCATGTGCAGTGTCCGGGCCTCTGATTACCTCTTCCTTGTTCATGTTTAGCTGTAGGGAGTAGTGGGCCATCCAGTTTTTAAGGCCAGTTATACAGTGAGAAATTGAGGAGATGTGATTCTGGTTGTCATGGCCAAAACAGAAATAAAGTTGGGTGTCATCAGCATAAAAGTGATCACATTTCCAAGGAGCAACATATACAGTAAATTAAAAACAAGAGTGGTCCCAGAACTGACCCCTGAGGTACTCCACAAGACCAATTGGCACTGGATCACTGAAAGTTACAAATGGTCACACAAAAAGACCTCAGAGTTAAATAAGAACAAAACCATTTAAAATTAAACTAGAGACACCAACTCAGAGTTTAAGACGCTGATGTATAACCAAATAGTCAACAGTATCAAATGCAGCACTTAAGTCTAAAAGAACTAAAAGATTTCCCACTATCCTAAGCCATCAACAAATCATTCACTATTTTAAGTAGAGCAGTCTCGATGCAGTTGATAAACAATTATTAATCATAATCAGAATATATGAACTGATGGATCCATACGTTTCTTTAAGGTATCTTGGAGGTATGATATCATGTGAACACGATGCTTACGCTAATTATCTCAGTGAGACTGTTAATTGTAATCGAATGAAATGATTCTATTATAGTAGGAGAGTGAACAGAAATAGTTAAGTCCTGTGAAGGTGGGAGGGATGATCTGCTTTCTAAAGTTTGAAACTTTTTTAACAAAATAGTTTAAAAGTTTTTCACATTTTTCTGATGTAGAGACCAAATTCACAGCGGGAAGAATCTCACTTCTGTGATTAACCTCATTAAATAAAACTCTGAGGTTGTGTCTATCAGATTCGATCAGCTCTATAAAACATCGAGCCCTGGCATTTTTCACCACTGTTTTGAAATTTTTTACAGGATCCTTTAAAATTTCAAGGTTCACAGTTAATTTAGAGGTCCTCCATCTCTGCTCAGCCTGACAACAGCTCTTTTTCAAAGCACGTATCGAGTCAGGTATCCATGGGAGACAGGTTGTAGGTGGTTTTCTCTGTTTCGGTGGAGCATTTTTGTCGAAGATATGTCTATAGGTAATATTAAAAGTTTATCAGACAGTTCCCACTATTGACTTGGGTCAATATTGGCTGAGAAGGTATGGAAGACGTATCAGAAGCAGAGGAAGAATCAAAAATGCCAGAGCACACATTTCATGTCTCATTGTTTGATTGATTGTTTGACTGATTCACTCAAGAGAAATTATGAGTTATAGCTTTAGCAAATCTGGAAATTTCCTTTCTAAGTAGTTGCACCTTAAAGATGCCAACACAAGCATACACACACTCAAAATAAGCCACCCCAACACTGTTATCATAACGAGACGAGGGTTTATCATCAGCCTGCCTCCCTTTTTTAGTCATTATTAATCTCTGTTTACATGCTTTAACATATGCATCAAATATCAACAAGATCCTTAATCCTACTTGTCACACTCTGTAATAATGATGTCTTCTCAGGCTTTACTCAGTTAACTAATCCAGAAATCTGTGTTAAATCAGGCCAACAGAGCTGTAGAAAGGGAGTATGACATAGTCTACCTGAGTCTGATTATCAGTGGCTAACTGCAGCGTGAGATTTATTAGATCTGCGTTGTGAGATGACATCGTTTTGTGGAAGTCTCAAGATTAATTGAGAGGCGTTTCTCACGAGAGAGCCTTTAAATAAAATGCCATCCAAATTCAATCTCCCAGGTGGTGTGAAAAATGAGCTACAGGCTGTGCAAAGCACATTACGGATAGTCGACAGGCTCATGCAGCTCTGACTTTAAGAATGGCAGAAAATGTGAAATACGTTAAAAGACTCATTTGAACACAGGCCAAGGTTAGACCCACAAATCTCACTTTGACTGAACTCTATTGCTCTCATTGCACCATATTTCCTTTTTTACTCGAGGAGCGCTGGTCAGTTGGTCAGCCCAATTTGGTCCAGAATAAAATATGTCAGGTACGATCAGCTGCAAAATCCATGATGTTTTGCCACAGTTCTTAGAATTCTGTTCCATGCAGTTTGATACAGATTCTCATTTTTCACTCAGGATGAGATGTAAAAACCTTTCAAATGCCCAAAATTGCCATCTTGACCCATCTTTTAGTAATTTTTGGATATGTCTGCAGAGGAATATTCCCTCAACCTCACCATTTTACACTTTCACTCTCTACTTAGGGATTTCCTGCTGCTCTATATGACATTTTCAGACAAACTACCTGTATTTTTCTTTCGTCATAAAAGAGCTTTGTACAAGTTTTTGATTTATAAGGAAGTCATTTGCCCCAACTCTCATCAGGCGACAGACTAATAATTGAATCTTTTTTTATTATTATTTTTAATTTGGGGCGCACACACCAAAGTGGAAAGTCAATGAAGGTCTGCCTGTAAGTCCACCTTAATAAAGTTACAACAAATTTAACACATTTTCTCTGTTTTCAGATCAGTTACCAGAGCATTGAGTCCTCAGACCCAGGCATCAACGTGCCGGGTCCTCGCCGCACCGTGTCCAAGCTGAGGAATGAGACCTACCATATGTTTTCTGGCCTTCACCCTGGAACCACTTACCTGGTGTCAGTGCGTGCAAGAACTGCCAAAGGTTTCGGCCAGACCGCGCTGACTGAGATCACCACCAACATCTCAGGTGAGACCTTTAACTACTAGCCTTTTTTCTCCTCTTACTGACTCAGTGACGGTTTTGTTTCTGTGTGTGTTTGTGCATTTGGCTATCTATATGAGGAGCTTTTTGACTTTTGATGGGGGTTAAGATCCAAATCTTGTCGATGCAAAGTTAGAACAGTTATGCTGTCATACAAGAAGTTTGTTGGGTCTCAATAAGATCTTGAGTAGCTTTGAGTTTGACTCTGAAAACGATGCAGGAACTTTGACAGTCATTGCTTATTTAAGGATTCTCTTATTCAGGTGTGTAATGTCGTCTGTTTGATGGTGCATCAAGCTCATAGTGGTCAGATAGACTAAGGTATCTTACAGCAATAGATCCAGGTTTATCCAGAGATTTTAGCTGTTAAGTGTTATACCAACTAGAATAAACTTAAATATCCTGTTCTAAAATAAAAGTATATTTGAATACACACAAGTGTTAAATGGCGACTTTTTATGAAGTAGGCTGAATTAAAGAGATTCCTTTATAAGATCTAAAAAGAGAAAAGGACACAAGACCACCCATAATTGAATAGATAATTCCAAAGTCATAGGTGCCGGACTGGACAATTGGTCAGGGAGTCTATTTTGACTTTATTTAACAGAAAATATTTAAAGCGAGGAATACATTAGATTGTTAGAAGAAAGCGTAATATCATTTTTCATCAAAAAACACTTGAAATATGAGTAATAACTTTGTCCACAGGGGGCACCAAAACCAACACATACAGAAAGTTCTTCACAGGAGCTTTAAATGTGCTGGTAACAGTAGGCTAAGATCAAAGTATAAAGTAGTGAAATTCCAAATAACATGGAATATTTTATGTTATTTTATGCCGCTCATGTGTGCAAATAATTCAGAGTTTAGTCATCCTGGCAACACTTATCATTCATAAAAAATATGTTTCCCCCAAAAACTGTGTTTTATCTCCAAGCATTCACAGAAGATAGAAAAGATGCCTGACTAATGATTTGTTATTTTCTCCTTTTGAAGTGTTTGATAAAATTACACATATACTGTCAAATTATACAAATTATCTTCATTTCCTCCCAGCCGAGCAGCTTTTAGGCATGCATCACTGTCTTTGATGAAATAACAGCAGACCTGAATTATAGTGAACCTCTCATGTTTCCCCCTTAAATGGTTTGAGTGAAAAACAGCTTTGTTCAGCCAACATCACTGCAAACAGCGTTTATGTTTATCATTCAAAGGAGACGCAGCGGCAGAAGCAGAAGCAGCGAAATTAGTTCAGCAGTGTTTGTGAGTGAAAGGATGCTGGTATAGATCTTGAGATTGAATTGGGAAAACATGTCTGTGGGGAGAGCTAAAAAACGCTCTTATCTACAAATGTGTACTTGCGAGATGCTCCACTAATTGTTGTTGCTTAGATGAAACAGAACGCGCTATTGTGTTCTTTTCCCATAAGGAAAATACAGGGATTAAAGTGGGTTTAGGGAGGATTTCTCTTTTATTCTAAATAATTCACAGAGGAAAAGTAAAGGTGAGGAGCTCCTAAATATACCTGCAGACATCACCGCCCCCATTTCAGGAGATGTATTTGATCAAACCTCTGGAGCGTCTGGTTAGAAATGTTTTGCAATCTGCAGCTATTCCAAGTCTTTTTGTGTTGTGTCTGAATGCCCAAAACAACACATGTACCGATGTTAAATCCTTGTAGACTTACAATTTTGGACTTTCTATTTTCTCAGAAGCGAAGGCTGAAGTTTGGTGATGTTGCTCCTCTTATTACGACACAGCTATAGCTATAGGTATGTCCTAGACAGCAGCTGTTGACAGTGATGTATTCATTTATAACAGATTTAACACAAACTACAAGGGATATTTCTGTGCTGAAAGTTGTCTGAGTACTGCATCAAGATGGTTGTATTCCTGGCACATCTGTTATATCCTCCAGAAGACCTGCAGGATCAATTCCTGAATGGCCTAGCAATGCTTTCATGGATAATACATCGAAGCTCCATAGCCATGTCCATGGTAACTGGGGCATCACTACTGATACAGCCATAGTCCAAGTAATAACCCAATACACAGTTTCACCCTGCAGAGGCACACAGAGCAGCTGCTGCTCTGCTCACTGGCAGTGGCTCTGCATCGCTAGAAATGTTGTGTTTGGAGAGGACAAAGAAACACAGAGCAATAAATACATAATGTGAAGAGTCACATCATCTCTCCAACTCCAGCAGGCAGAGTATTTTAATTGGACTGTATTAACAAACTAAGTGTTCCTATGGATCTTTTGAAATGCTACATATACACTGAGAGGAAGTAAAAAAGTAATGTTAATAAATAAATGTAGTAACCCCGGACACTATGGTGGCCCCTTTTTAATGATCAAAATGATGCCATCTTGATCAGTAGAGAAAAAGCTCTCACTGTTATGTTGCTGTGATGGAGTAAATCCTGGCTTCCTAATGCCCCCTTTATTGTACAAGAAGTGAATTTTCTCTCAAAATATTTATCAAAATATTTGACTTCAGCAGCATTTTTAGGCATAATTAAATATTGTATGTTATTAGTGTGTCTGTCTTAATTGAAAAAGCCTGTTTTCAGAGCAACAGTAAATACATTTACAGCCTGGTTCAAAAAATGCCTTTTGTCTAACCTTCCTCCTGTGTTAGCTTTACTACACACTCACCATCTTTTGACCCGTGTCTTAAATCAGCTGTAAATTACACTAAAACAATTATCTATCATCCACTTTGGTTCTCATCTCTGTTCCCTTGTTAGGCTTCATTATCCATAAAAATATTGCTAATAATAGTGTTGGGACTCTGGGCTTTTCTTTGTCAGTGTACCCCTCATACAGACATCTATACTGAATTGATCTCACATGTCCGGACATGCCCAACATAGTTTTTTTTGTGCAGGGAAAAAAACGGCAAAATAATAATTTACTAAATCTCACATGATTGGAAGAGGATCTGACTGTCAGTGTGGTGCCTGGCAGTGCACTTATGATTTCAGTTTTTTGCTCTAATTATTAGTGTCTATTTTTTTATTTTTTTTTATTTTTTTGAAATAGAGGATCCCGAAATATGTCAAAAAGTTTTGATGCAAAAAAGCAAATTTAAGTGGTTCTTTTAAGCATTTAAAATCAAAAACGGGTCGGTGCAGACCTTAACACTGGAGGAGGGCTAATTGGCTCTGGGCTGTTTTTTTGGAAACACTTTGGTTTTAAAGTTATTCAGGTTACAGCATCTGCAAAACAAAGGACTGGCTGATTTGACTGACCATTATGTAGCCATTATGAAGGCTGAAGGCCCGCCTCTGGTGGGTTGACCGGACATTGGGTTCAGTCAGAATTTCTAATATGGTGATTGCCACGTCAGAAGCAGATGGGTCATGCCACCAATGCCATGTCCATTGGCAAAACAGTCCATGGTCTTTCCTCTGTTTTATGGCAGCCAGTTTAAGGAGCCACTTCTGCCTCCTACTGTAACTTAATATTTACATGGTATTACCAAATGTCCGATTTTAGCTAGCTTAAGTTCAGTTTTTCAGTTTTCTTCTACTCAAAACACAGGTATTATCAGAAATGAATCCTATTAATGTTAAAAGTGAGAATTTCTTTGCCAATTTGTAGGCCAACAATTGGAAACAGCGGGTGCTGCAAGCTGAGCTGCTGCCAGTCAATTTCAGGCTCTTATTTTCATCAGAATTGGTGCAGTGTTTGAGGCTCACATGGTATCAAGTGGTGGAAGAATAATCCATAAAGGTCTTTTCCATTCCAAAGCAAATGGACCCATTAAAACTGTTAAAAGCATCTAATAGAGCTGTCCTCTTCTACCTGGCCTCGAGGGGCTACACGGCAAGCTGCTTTTAGCTCGGCTTAATTTTGTCATTACCTTATTTCCAGACATCTTGTTGGGTAACAAAGAAAACAGGTAAAACACTAAGAAAATAGTACCCCTGGACACATTTGATGATAGCTTGGAAGCATAGTGAATTGAAGCATTTGTTACCCCATTAAACAGCCAAATCCATCCTTCTTTACGATCTGTACCCATAAACTGCACGTCTGTACCTGCTCTATGTGATTTCGAAGGTGGTCTGTGTAGACTCACAGCTGTCAGATGTTCAACCTGCAGTATCACATTCTCTCCCCAGGCTGCACCGTTAGAGAGAGACCCAGCGGGGAGTCGTCTCCTTCTCTGAGATTTTGTAGCGAGCATGAAAATGTAATGTAGCACTGTTAGCCTTTTTATAATTCATGCCGGTTGAAACCACCTAACGCACACAGTCCTCAAAACCACTTTGTATTATGCAAACATCAGCTGTTGTGTGCAGGCGTTATTATGTATGTGTGTGTGCGCGCTTGTGTGTTTTTGTTTCGTCTTTCTTTCTGACAGGTTACACAAGCAGATTTTAACAACAAGCATTAAAACTCTGCCTCTGAAGCAAAAAAATGTACCCACTCCGGAGCCTTTTTTGTCTCAGCTTATCTGTTGTACCAGGGCGGCCATTTGCTTCACTACATACTCCAGTTAATTCACTCCCGGTAGTAAACAGAGATGGGAACACTCAACCTCACTGTCCCCAGAGCTTTGCTGGGGTTGTGCTGCTTTGAGATCTGCCCTAATTATATTATAAGGGCCTCTTGTTTTCTCTGTAGTTGGCTGCTGTTTCTAGTCATCATCAGTCAGTGGCAGCGTGTGGGAGGCCTCCACACTCTGCAGTACACAGGGGACGGGTGCTGGTAATGAATAAAGAGAGCACACTCCATCTTTCTATGTAGGAAAAATTACTGAAATATCCAAGCAGAAGTGCGGCTACATCTTTAAAACTCTCAAATCTAAACAAATTATTTATCATTCTGCTTTATTTCGATATCTTCGACTCATCTCCTGCTTTATTTCTCTTCTCAGCCCCGGTGTTTGACTATGAAGACATCCCGTCTCCACTGAGCGAGTCGGAGAGCACCATCACTGTGCTGCTGCGCCCTGCGCTGGCAAGGGGGGCTCCTGTCAGGTACAACTAATACACTACTCACTTCTACGCCAGCGTTCATTCAGCCCTCATCTGTGATCTGATATTTATAGTTACTGTCAACAAAAAAGTCTCTAGACAGCAGAAATAGTTCAACAACTTGTACAATAACAAGTGCCATTTTGAGTAGAATGTACAGACAAGCTTTTTGTTTAACTTTTGCACAGAATGTATGGAAAGTTTGAATTTTATCACCAGATATCTCTTTCTAAGTTTGGCCTGACCGGTGTCAAAATGAGAAATCCAACAGCTGGTTGTCCTGGGTGAGCCTATACTGCGAAAACACCCCAAAAAGACACCTTCACTCTCTCTATCCTAATACCTGACTCACAGTGTCAGACAGTTTGGGAATGACAGCACATACCGACCAATCATACGCCGACTGGCTGACAGGTGTGTCACCGTAACGAGCGCCACACTCCAATTTCAGTCAGGAAGCAGGTTGAGAAAAATTGAAGCGCGGCTCAGAGAGAGAAAAAAAAAAACTGAGAGAGGAACTCCAATCCTTCGAGATGGAAAGAATTTCTCACCGTCAAACAGAACAAGGCAGGTGGAATGTTGTGTGGTATGTGAGGGTATGTGAGGCCAGGTGCTGTCAAAGACTCACAAAACATACTTCATCTCTTAAGGACACTGATCTCTGTGGAAATACAGTTACACTTCTATTGAGATAAACAGTGTAACTGTATTTTTAAGGTGACTTTTTAGTATATATCCACTAGGGCTGGGCGATATGGACTCAAATCAATATCACAATAAATTGAGCAGTTCACCTCGATAACGATAAATGGACGATAACTACTCCTAAGGCTGCTCACCCCCTCCCACATTAACTTCGTCTACTTCAACCGCTACAACTTTTGAACCATCTTAAAGGGACATGAGACCATAGCCTACCTTTTTGAATTTATTTGACACCAAATATACCGATATGGGCAAAACGACATTGGTTATCATCGTAAATTTCAGTATTGGTTAATTTTCGGTCGATCGCCCAACCCTTATATCCAGCCACTACAACTTTTGAACCATCTTAAAGGGACATGAGACTATAGCCTACCTACACACATCCAAAACCAACTTTTATTTATTCATTTTTTGACACCTAATATACCAACATGGGCAAAATGATGTCTGTTATTGTCGTAAATATCAGTATTGGTTAATTTTTCGTTTATCGCCCAGCCCTAATATCCACTATATATATTAGTAAAGACAACTTTAATCAAACACAATATATTGTTTGTCTGCAATATGTTGGTGGTACGGCTCTGTTCCAAGAGCTCCCTGCCCTTCCATATGAGTATGTGCAATGTCAAAGCCTCGGTGGGGGAAGCAGAATTCCCCTCTGTGTCATGTCTAAGGCGGGGAGATCAGCAGCAAAGATCCGCCTCCTGCAGAACGATGCTGACATTGGTGATAATACATATGACACTGGTAAAATCCGACACAGAATAAAGTGAAGGAGGCAGGTTCTGGAGGAAGCAGAAAGTGGAGGCACACGACAATGTAAACAAAAGCCAGCAAATGTCTGATTATCAATAGTGATTTTCCTACATAGATCAGCACAGAAGACGATCCAATCGCACACCACATACCATAAGTTAAAAGCTGTTTTTGTCACCATGTGTTGGGTCCCTGATGTCATTATAATTGGTTAAGATGTCAAAAGTCTTTAAGTGTGTGCCATGTTTAATGCAGTTTTAAATAGGACGCCCACTTAGCTCTTGGATGCATAGAGGCTAATTGACTAAGCTGTCAGCTGATATGAGCTGACGATAGGACCAACAGTCTGTGGGCTGAGTTTGGCTTTGTGGCTTACCTGAACTGACACCATGTTCAATTTTACAAGAGGAGATATTTAAATGGTCCAAATGAACAGTACAAAGAATGACATCCTGTGTACACTTGATGATTTTTTTTTATTCCGCCTTTTAGTGAGATTTTTTAGAAATTGTCTCATCAGTATGAGAGAAATGTACAACCTGTGATTATCAGTTTTTCCACTGAGTTTGATCTGTTCTCAAAATTACAATAAAAATGACAGTAATTGCTTCCCTGAACCCCACTCATAAATTTGCATACTACTCTGCTATATATATATTTATCTACATCTTTTTTTTTTTCTCTTGAAAAAATTGGCACTACTACAAATGTCGAATCACTCTTTCAGAGGGCAAAACTGCTTTCATTAAACTCGGATCATAGTTATCTAGTCCTGGCTGTCATTCCCATCATTAATTATAATAATGTACTGAGCAAGTTAATTTTGGAGATCACACAACGTGATGACACTGCTGAAAACGGAGTGATGAAGCAAAGACATGGAGAGTAAGACAATCAGACAGGCTGTAAACAAACCTGTGGGTTAGCCAAACTCATTAGAAAGACTAAACAAAGATTCATTGTTTGTTGTAGACATCCATCACAATTAGCTGACCGGCTCTGAGGCTCTTTCAGACTCGACCTGTCAGACCTGCCATATCCTGCAGAAATTCTAATCAGGGCTAGACTGTCGGCGTGTTTAGAACAGGTCCTGTTGTCTGAACAGTTATAGGTCTTATGCTGTCAGGTAACTTGGCAATGAAATGTTGAGCAACAGCTGAACAAAGATTTGAAGTAACTAAATGTTTGATTGTTGTTAATTGTCTTAAAGAGGTAGCATTATGCTTTTTTTCACATTTTAAAAACAAATGTTATAATACATTAGCAAACTTTAAGATTTTGAAGTTGATTTGTGTTGGAGTGATCCCCAGAGAGGACTACAGGGTGATCTGAATCATAGATATCATATTCACTTGATGCGTCAAGACCGCCGTCATCTTGGAGCGGTGCTTGTCAATGTTTTTGCGGATAGTTAAAGTTTTGGAAGACAATGACAGCAGTCTTTATGCACATGCTGCCGTCTTCTTATTTGAGTCGTGAAGAATCTAGTGATGATGATATCTATGCTCTGAATGGCTTGTTCAAACATTCAAGAATCCAGCAAAATCAATTCGAGATTTGCTAAAATCCTGAAATCAGCAGACAGTGAATCTCTTTAAAAGGGCAAATTTGTCATTTTATGTAAAAAAACACAACTTTATTTCATGGCAACAGGGAAGGAGGCTCCAAGAATGCTGGGGGAGCCTTAAAGGGACAGTAGCTTAAATAAAACCCCTCAGACTGAGGCTTAAACGAGGGTTTCTGAAGACAGCAGCACAAAAAATATGTCATTTTACTGAACTGTAAATGTTTAGCTGCTAAGAAGCGGTAGGGATGATATCATAAGGATGATATGAACTTAATATCCCCTCTGTAAAAATCTTTTGTCAACTAAACAATTACACTTCTTCACCTTTGTAAGGTAGTCAGAAGAAAAATAAAAAATAAAGCCGAGAAGGTTGGTATGTCCGTATACCCAAGAGTAACCACTTATAAAGAGACTATTCATCGGTCAAAATCACACCTGGCCTCTATTTGGTTGAGAGGTTTCGATTGAGCTGATGAGAGAAAGAAGTGAAAGCAGAGAAAACTGGAGCAGAATCTCCATGTCCTCAAAGGAGCAGTGTTATGTGTCCTTCATTTGAAATCTAGTACATGCTCCATTGTTTCCAGTAAATGCAATTACACGGACTGAATGTCCTGTGGGAAAAGTGGACCTTGTTAAAAAGAAAGCTATAGAAGGACCATTACAGGGTGCAGATAAACAGATGTGAGAGAAAGGACATGAGTTTAAACGGAAGGATCTGTAGCAGAGTTTGAGTTCAAGAAGAGCAAATTGAATGCAAGCAAGGTTTCTTTTAGTAAAGCTGTACACAATTTGGACATAAAAAAATGATCATGTCTAAGGAGAAGACACTTTTAGATACAGATCTGAATTTATTATCTCCGCCAAGGAGGTTATGTTTTCGGTAGCGTTTGTTTGTTTGTCTGTTAGCAACTGTACGGAGAAACTAACAGACGGATTGACCTGAAATTTTCACCAGAGGTGCGTCTCAGCCCCAGGAGGATCCCATTAAAATTTGGTGGTGATCCAGAACACACAAAAATAAGGGTGTCGTTGGAATTTTCAATGCTGAAAGATAACCAATGGGCGGCACAGTGGTGTGGATAGGCGGCACAGTGGTGTAGTGGGTTAGCACTGTCGCCTCACAACCAGAAAGTCCTGGGTTTGAATCCCAGTCAGGGCATTTCTTGTTTTAGGAACATTATGAACAGTGAACATACCAGTTTAAACACAAATAAACGTTAATAAAAGACACGTAATAGTAAAAGTTTTGGTGTGAATCACAATATAAGGGGGGACATGATGAGGTCTGCGCTCTCTGAGTGCTTTTCTAGTTTCATGCTGTTTTGGATAACAAACCTCCACACTCTTGTTCTCCAGTGCCTACCAGGTGGTGGTGGTTGAAGAGGATGGTTCTCGCCAGGTGAGGAGAAGAGAGCTGGGCACGGTCGACTGTTTCCCCACACCAAACTCCCACAACGAGGCCCAAGCCAAAGGGGCTCCACATTACTACACAGCCGAGCTGGCTCCCAGCAGCCTTCCCGAGGCCACACCCTTCACTGTGGGTGACAACCACACTTACAACGGCTACTGGAACAGCCCTTTAGATCCCACCAAGAACTACCTCATCTACTTTCAGGCAACCAGCAACTTCAGAGGGGTAAGAATTATTAAGATGCCTAAGAGTGCTTTTGTTTCTGCAGCTCACACACGCTGCTTTTGTGTTTCAGCAACCTTGACAGTCAATTTAGATTTGTGTCAAGCAAGTCAGAAGGCAGGAGCCATGCAGTGTTTCTGGAGGAGAGGAGAAACCGTTTTCTGCATAAACAAGGCTTTATTTATTTCCAATGTGTTGATGTGGGTAATGCATTTTCAGGGTGGCTTTTGGTCGATTGTTTCCCCTCTGGAAAATCGAAGTAGATAATGTCTCATTGAAAATCTCTCCCAAACATCATAGGAGTAAAGTTGCAACATGAATCTTAACGGATTTCGGAAGATAATTACGCCCAGAAAACAAGCACTCAAATTCCCTCTTGTTTAATCTCTTAGAAAACTTCCAGATATCCTTTTTTTTCTGCGGAGAAAATCAAACCCTGTCTCTGCGGCTTAAACCGATCTGAGAAGGAATTTCTTTAGCATTGGAAAAAGCAGCTGAAGCATGAATAAGGTATCAGTTTGGCCAGTATGCGGAGAAGCAGTGGGAGAAAATGCTGTTTAAATCATTAGGTCCGTATGGTGCTTGTGTGCTTCTGCCTGACCACAGATATCAGTGTCAGACCTCTCAAAAGAAGCTGCCAAACTCCTCTGGGTGCTGCAAGATGAAGATCAAAGTCAGCCTGTGGTCTGTGTCAAAACAGGAACACCGTGTCCGTCTCAGCTGTATGAAAGAAGCTGAAGTAGCTCCTGGTACTGAAAGTAAGGCTCATGTACAATTACCACAGACCTGAATTCTTTCTTAGGTCAACAGAGCTGACTCCTTATAGGTGCCTAAAAGATGTTTGATTGTATGAAACCTTAGAGGAAAGTAAACTCTCCAGCACAATGGGCCTTTTTTTGATTGTTTCCATGAGGCTCCTGTCCTCATGAGATCTTAACTTGTCATGAAGTAGATGTCAACAACTCCTGGATTCAAAAGGAGAGTTCAGTTGGTTATTCACATGTTTTTTGTTTTGTTTTGTTTATTTCAGTCTGTGCTCTGAATCTTCATTTTTTTCCTACGTTTTTTCATCATTGGTGATGTTCGTCCTTGAAGATGAAATTACAATCACTGTCAGCACAGTAGCTCAGAGAAACCAGACAACACAACAACGTGAACATTCAAGTAATGGTTTTTAACTTTTTTTTTTTGCAGAGATGTGCTGCAGAGAGAGAAAGAGAAAGAAAATTATTTTGACAATTATCCAGAATAAATGAGATGTAGGGGCTTACTGTGGACCGTGAGCTGCCGTTGAATCGAAACACTAATTGCTTTGGCAGATAAGCCTTCAGTGACGCTTGAAAGATGCATGATTGTTGCTGCCAGTGTCATTTGACACCAAAACAGGAAAAAAAAAACTGATTTCAGAGTATTTTCCTTTTTCTGTCATGTCTTCAAAACTCAATATTCACACTACGTCAAACTATTATACTACCTGGTATCTCATTTTGAGTTTGATGTTCTGTTTATCTTTAGTTATCATCTTGGATTACCCGTCACTCATTATAGTGTTCACTTTCTGTTGTGTAGGTGTTGAATTCAGTTGTGTTTTAAATCTCATTTTGTCTGCAATAATGGGATGTACATGAAGTAGGGCTGGGCGATAAACCGAAAATTTACCGATACCGAAATTTACGACAATAACCAACGTCATTTTCCCCATGTCAATATATTCAGTGTCAAATAAATAAATAAATAAAAGTTGGTTTTGGATGTGTGTAGGTAGGCTATGGTCTTATGTCCATTTAAGACGCTGTCCTAGGTCAGAGACGTGACTCCACCCCATCAAGTCTGTAATAAAGAGGGAAAGATGGGTGAGGAGACGGAGGACGGTTCAAAAGTTGTAGCGGCTGAAGTAGACAAAGTTAATGTGGAAGGGGGTGAGCAGCTTGTGGAGTAGTTATCGTCCATTTATCGTTATTGAGGTGAACTGCTCAATATATCGTGATATTGATTTGAGGCCATATCGCCCAGCTCTAACATGAAGTGCAGGTTTTAATCTTTCCCCATCAACCCCCGTAATTAGTCATGTTCACATATTTTGCAGTTTATATTTAATGAACACAAATTAAGTGAGGAGTTCAGTGTTTTCTGACTTTTAAAAATCTGTTTGAGGGTCTAAAAGTAAACCAAACTAAATCTCAAATTTTCAAAATGCTACAGAGTACTATTTCAGCATGCAGATGTGCGGTACAAGCTGCAGTTTAACCTTGTGTAATCAGTGTCTTTATGTCTGTAAATCAATCTATAAGAGGAAACCCTCATCACTATCTCCTTCCTTAGGGGTAAAAGAGTGAAGTTTAATACCCCAGTATAGGTCATGTGTATTTAAACAGAAAGGTTAAATCCATGGTGTGAATAGTAACAGGCTTCCTACAGGCACACCAGACCCTCTGATTGATTTGATTCATGTTAGGGCCAGAACATACCGTTGAATAAACAAGGGACTTAATCCAACCTCATTGCATCCTGTGCCACACTTACTACTCCTTTCGCGTGCAGCTAAACCAGCAAAGTGTAACGGGACATGTGCCATTTCACTTTGTCCTTTAGAAAGGGCATTATAGGTTATCAAAATAGGGCCCTTTTTTCACTAAGAAAAACACCCTACACAGGATTCTTAGCCTCCAAACTCCAACAGCAAAGGCGGAAAATTCAACTTGCAGAAACAAGAGTGTTGACAGTTCATACATCAAGGATCATTAGTATGTGTTCCTGACTTTAGCTCAAAACAGAAGGTTTGATCCATCACAAAAGTTTGGAAACACACAATTACACCAAAATCTGATTGAGACACCAGCTGCCCTTCCCCTGTTTCCTCCAAAGTGAAAAATTTGTTTTTTTGTTGATGGAGCAAGAGAGCGGTGAACATGCTGTTTCTCCAAGATAAATCTCACAGATTTAAATATTTATAACTTTATTTACTTTAAACTTGTAGATGCAGCTCTTCTGATTTTGTATGGGATTAGAAAGAGTTAAGATTTGATGCCAATCTGGTATCGAATTTGATGAAATCCTCCCCGGGGATCAGGACTCTTCTTAACAAGATTTGGAGGCTCAGTTGCATTAAATTACTACTTTGACAAGCTCTGAGTGTTTCTGTTATTAAGGAGCAAAAAAAGCCCACCTTGACAGAGGACAGAATGACACATGCCATACTACCCGGTGGTATTTTAATAACCTCTGAGTGGGTGTAAATATGACTGATCTGTCACTTTTCAACACGAGAAGAGATGGAACTCCACTTGAAACAGATTTCCAATTAAAAAAGGTAATTCGGTGAATGTTTTAGGTGAAAGGTTTCTGACTCCAATCTCACAGCACAGATTAGCATAATTGCCTATAAAGGCTGACTTAACTTCCTTAAATCTTAATTCGGGAACATGCCCCTTTATTGCTGTAATAGAGGTGGCTGGTTTGAGGGGGGATAGAGCCAATCAGTGGACAAGGGGTGAGAGGCCTCATGTGATGAAGGGAGCGTAGGTCTGCTATATCAGAAGGAGATGTCATCCTCTCTGATATTTAATTATTCCCTCCAAAAGGCAAAGGTCTGGGTGACTTTGACACACACATGGTCGCCTGTGATGCAAGTTTTGACTGCTGACTCATAATTAACTTGCTCTCTGCTCATTTCTTGTCTCTGCTAAACTCTTTGTCTTCATGGTACCAAGCCAATTGAATTAACTCTGTCTTTTTTTTTCTACTCACAGGAGACCAGGATTAACTGCATTCGGATTGCTCGCAAAGGTAACACTTGCTTTACTTTTCTCCTTTGTGAGTGCTTCATGCTGCATTCTCATGGCTGCATCCTTTCAATGCTTACTATCAGGGATGTAATTCTTCTGTATAATAACTGATATACAAGGATATAAGTGGAAAAGGGTTTAAAACGTCAGTGGAGAGATAATAAATCACTTCTTATTTGCACTTTGTTTGGATACGCTTTCGTAGCTAAGGTTGTTTTGATATCACCAAGGTCCAGAGCTTGACACCGTAGAAGACGAAGAGCTTTTTTTAGTTCAGGGGAGATTCGTTTTATTATATTGATCATTCACATGCTAACATAGGTTTTTCAACATCAGGAGCTTTCCTGAAGTACTTTGCACCTTAAAAGAGCTCTATTCAATGTTGCCAAGCACAAAATGAAACCAGTTTTTCATGTCATGTTCGAAACTGCCCTTTAACTGCATAATAACTTTACATAGGCTACTCGTATGCAGCCGACAGCTATAGGAAGTGGGTTTTACATTTATTTTATGATGTGAATGGGTGCCATTTTAACACAGTTAAAGTGATTCAAAGTCATCATACATATATTTCCCAAGGCTAAATATCAATGAAAATGTATCTGAGTGTGCGTGTGTGTTGGGGATAGTGCTGTTCCTGCTTTATACATGTCTTTGGCAACCTCTCCTCTGCTGTCACTTTTTTTATCATATGGAGAGTTTTCTTTCTACCTTCTAAACGACAGGATGGTGTTTTTTTTCCAAGTTCAAATGAAAGGGTTTACAGAGAGCTGTTTGTTCTTTATTCACATGTTTACTCAAAAACAGAAAACTTGGGATGAAGATATTGCCCGGAGCCGACAGCAGCCCATATGTGAGAAAATCAAACAGAGCAAGGTCCAAAGCTAATATCTTCTTTGTGTCACGGTAAAGAGACTTTAAGGTCGTGTTCACACTAAAAGATCCGTTTTCTGATACGAACCGAAGCGAGGATGCAATTTCTCAACTTGTCCGATTCGCATTCACAGAAGCCAAACTCAAACGGCCCAAAAATTGTCATGTGGCAGCAAAAGTTGTTCGGTGATTGCGTATACAGTTTAGGCGGGTAGATGACAAATCCTGCAATTTTTATTGAACATCATGGAGAATCGTCTGCTTATTTTTATGTTGGTGCTGCTCTGGGATGCATATCAGCAGACTTTAACGGACTGCGCATATGAACAGCTGGGAAGACTGCGACAATTGAATAATGTATTAGTGCAGGCATGTCGCAGGAGATGTCCTGCAATTGGACGGACATATCACAGAAGTCGAAAGAAGATAATTCATTAGACATTAGCTACACTCTGGTAACTTTGCCTCTGACCAAAACAGGTTATGACGTGTAAAAAGGCGCGCTTCCTGTGATTAGTGCAGATGGGGTTCACACCAGAAGTAAACTTCTCTAGAGTTCACTTGATAGGTGTCCAAGACCACCCCCTACCAGGCGGACCCGAGAGCAGTTGACTGGTCCGCACAAGAGTTCGAGGCCAGCGTTCACACCAACCAAAATGAACCGTACCGAGGAGGTGAACGCTCCAGGGTTCAGTTCAACTGGACTAAACAAGGCTGGTGTGAACGCAACCTAAAATACAAGAGCGGTTTATACTGGACCAAAATATAGTAATACAATCCTGACTAGAGTATGAGTCTTCAGATTTAGTTTGTTTTTCTTTAAAACATTCATCAAGCTACAAAATTAATAATCTTTTCATTTTAGGGTCTGATACTTGCCTCTAGATGACAATTAGCTTTAGAGGAACATTTCCATGACAACCTTAGTACAGACGAATTACATCAGTGGACATTGCAGAGAAAGAGCAGAAGTCAAACTTGAAATCTCAGGATCTGTTATATGCAAAATAAAGACAATTAAAAGAAACTGGCAGTTGTGTAACACATACACACAAAAACTTAAAAAGACTGAGGAAGCACTGAAACTTTATTCTACTCAAAGTTAAACAGTGCAGCTGGTGAAGATGGAAAAGGTTAATAAAAGAAAGATAAACCCTAAACCATTGCAGCTGTTATTATTACACCACCATAAAAAGCTGTTGAGACAGCAGCACAGAAATTAAAAACCTAGTAGGCACAAATACAAAGGAGAGTGTTTGTGAGTATCATGGGAAAATATACTGTATCAGCAATTCACAACATATGAAGTGCTGCTCTAAATGTTTAAGTCTGTTCTAAATCGAACTATGAATTATTTATTGAATGTCAAATTGTAAGTGCTGTAGCAGATGTTTTTAAATGTGAGTCCTTATCCCAGAAAAGTAATTAACTTCTCAAAAAAGAAAAATAGATAAAGAAAGGCTGAATAAAATGTGACAAATTTAGAGAAGTGAGAGAAACAGCCTAGAGGTGACAGAAGGGAGATGTTCATTTCAGTCAGACATTTATTTCTGCTGCTGTTATTCTTTTTTTTTTTTCCTATCAGACATTGTTCAGAGTATTTCTAATCTTGATTTCTTGTCCTGCTAAGTTAATGATGTCTGCTTATTCTGAAGGAGTTATACATATCATTGTGTTGTGGAAGACAAAATGTGATAATAGGTTCATTATAAGTGTGTTGACACAACACTGTTGACTGTTTTCTTCTGATATCCTCAGGAAAAGACACAGTTAGAGGGTTTGTTTGGGTGTGCTTTTACCTGACTTGGTTTGAGCCCATTATAAAATTGGATAATAGTTCCTAAGACTTTTTGAATTTAATGAGAACAACTTGTTTAAAAAGCTGGAGAAGTTGTTGTTGTTGTTTTATATCCTCTTGGTTTTCTTTTGCACTCAGTGGCCAAAAGCACCTAAAAGTGTAGTGTTTCTCCTGCTGAGCTCTGCTCTAGTTTTTCATATTATAGATAAATAAACAAGGAAATGAGTGAATAAATGAATTAAGTGAGTGAGTAAGTTTTGCAGATAATATATAAATAAATGAATCTTTAAGTAAGTAATTCCATAAATAATAAACAAAGTAAGAAATAAATGAATTTGATGAGATGCTCTTACAGTAGTTTGAGGTTTTCTATGTTGTGTTTTGTTTCAAACTGAGCAGATCTCACTGCATACTAAGCTCAAAATCAAACAGCTTGAAATGAAATGTTATGATACGATAAATATCTGTTTACTCTCAAATTGGCAATTAACTAGCAGCAACCTCTTGTGATAAAAAATAAGTGAAGCTAATGCACAATTCCCCCAAAAAACTGCAATTCTTCAATTGTCTGCACCAGGATAGATCCTCTTTTTGGTCATACATTATAAATACCAATTTTGATGCAGAATTTAACATCTTTCCATACATGTACAACAACAGTTTTGGTGTTTTTATCCCATTTCTTTGCTCAAATACAGTGTGCTATCATTTACTTTATACTTCATCTCCTAAGAGAATATAAAGAGTACGTTATATGCGTAATTGAATGATAGTCTAGCTCGCTATCTGGTGGGGTCATTGTAGTTTTTTGCCAGCAGGTTAAAAGCCCACCTCAACTTCACCTCTTTGCCTCTCACTTGTTCATATCAAGGTAGGGCTGGGCAATAAAAGGATAACAATATATATCGAAAATTAATTTCCCTCAATATCAATATAAAACATACTCAATATCCATTTCGATAGTCAGCATTCTGCCATGTTTTCGTAGACTATACGAATAGCCAATGAAAAGGGAAGTTTCTCCAGGTCCGCTTCGCACTGAACTAATCATGTTCTGAATTAGAACCAAGTAACAAACAACTGTGTAGTAGCAAGCAGCAGTTACACACAGCCATAGCACTTTAACACGTGAAGCCGACAGCACTGTCAGTTAGAAAAAAAGAAAATGAGTGCTACCCCCGGCAGAAATGCAGAGGAAGGCTCAACAAATGATGATATTGCCGACAACACTGGCACGAAAATGTCGGTGGTGCGGGGGTATTTCTTTTTTTTTTTTTAAGGTCAGACATTAAGCAGAGTGATGTGCACTGCAAATTATGTAGAGTACATGGCGCCTGTGCAGCCGAAATAGCCGACCACTTAGTCCGCTTTCTCACACCTGATTCAAATGATCAGCTCGTTATCAAGCTCTGTAATGGCTTAATAACGAGCTGATCATTTGAATCAGGTGTGTTGGAGCAGGGACACATCCAAAACATGCAGGACAGTGGGCCTCGAGGACTGGACTTGAGAACCACTGCTCTAGCGGCAAAGCATCGAAGAGACAAAAAGACCTCACAGATGCAATAGCCTATTGGATTGCAAAAGACATGCTACCAATAAGCACTGTAAAATTTCATTTTTTTATTTATATATATCGATATCGACTGGTATGAAAAAAAAAAGATGATAAACTTTTCCCATATCGCCCAGCCCTATGTCTAGGTCGTCTAAGAGTTATCTTGAGTTGATATTTCCAAGCTTCAGGTGTTGCTGCCTGTTTCGAATGAGGCTGCATGAGGAAGCAACAATACACTGCCGCATAGGTAGTAGTTCAAACTGGAAGTACTCTGTTAGTATTTTAATTCAGTGTAACACAAAGCGCTCATACATCTTCTGACTTGTCAACTGAGCCGTTAAAGTACAAGAAATAAACCCCGGGAAACAATAGCATTTATTCTGAGGTGACAGAAAATAAGAACTTTATCGGTTTCATCTTGACTCTAATCTTAATGTAATAATAATGTATGTGCTGTAGCATCTTAGAGTGTAATACACCTTATTGCATTACAATTGAACCTCACTCATGCAGGGCTGTTGTGGCAGGATGGAAATATTGTGATGGATCATAATATTCTAAGAACCAGTCAAGATAATAGGCTGATATTGGGGACTTGTTAAACACCTGTCTGCTCCTGCAGTGGCCCCTTTGTTACACTCTGTCTGGCAGTGTTGTATCCCCGTGTCTCACCAATTAAGCTGCTGAATAAAATGTAACCATTATCTTTTGTAATGAGGATGTGGAAATAAGAGGCAGGTTATAAAAAGCAGGAAATCTTAAAATGATCCGCAGACGCAGCAGCGCCGGGGTGAGACAGAGGCCACTGCTTTTCTTTTCTTGGCCGACGTCGTGCTGAATAAGTGAAAGTGTGATTCTCTAGGTGATCAACACCACTGTAGGACTGCAGCGATTTGGTGCAGGGTGCATGTCAGAGACTTCCACACTTATCCTGGATCAGGTTTGCTGCTTATGGGATTTGACACGGACTTAGCGTTGTTTTGGGTGCTGCAGGAAGGAAGCCCCCCGTGCCAATCTCCCCTCAACAAGGACAGACCGGAGGAGAGGTGAAAGCAAACATGCATCCGTGTTCTCACTCTGTTCCTCTCAAATCACTGACACTGACATTTTGGCAAACCCCTCCTGGGCTCTGATGGCTTTGAAATCCAGACTGCAGCAACGTATCCTTTTTTTTTTTTTTTTTTTTTTTATTCCTCCCTGAGAGAGGAAGCGACCAGGAGTGTTTGCTTGAGAGACAGACACTGATAGAAGCCTCTCAGTTCAAACAATAGGGGAGAGAGGGAGCGAGACAGAGGGTGAAATGGAGTTATTCCCCTTCTTCCTCCCCGCTGAATTATGTCTGAAGTTTGTAGTGCTCTCGAGAAGGGTGGCAGTTAAATTGGATTCCTCTCCCTGAACTCTGTCTTATCTGAAGTGCGATGACATCAAAGACTCCCGCCTTACCATTGTCTGCTGGCGTGTCACATAAGTGGAGGAGGTGAGTTGCAGGGATGTTAATAGCAGACATCTTTTACTGTAGTTGTGCATATATACATTCGTGGCAAGCAAGCCCTGAGGACATGTTGATGCTACTCCAGTCCCCCTCAGAGGGGGGAACGCAGGTCTGATCCTGGCTGTTTTTTATTTCCACTCCCTGCCTTCCCACACACAGATGCTGCCAGCTGTGAAGCCAGCACAGAGGTGGGCGAGTGTGTGTTTTTTTTTTTCTCTGTCCCTCTGCCATCAGGGCCCTTTTCTTTGTCTTCATGTCCTCAAATGCCAACATTAGCTGACACTGAAAAACACTGAGAACATGTACATTACAAATCAAATCGCCTTGAAAGATCCCGCAAAAAAGACGGGGATTTTTATTCATGACAGCTCAGCCTGCAGAAAGCTCTGAAAGCATTTTTAAATGCTGAAATATGTGACAGCTGAAAGGAATAACATCTTACCGTAAATGCTCAAAATGTTTTATTTCTTCTCATTTATTTCTATTTCAGCGAGGCCAGGGCCTTCACTTGAATCCAGTTACAATGAGTGATTGTGGTTAATTAGCAAATCAAAGCAGTGCTTCTTCTAAAAAGAAACTCAAACAGTAGCAGCTGCTGGTGATAGTGACATGGCTTCTGAATAGAGGATAGTGTGTGTCTGTGTTTGTGTGGGCGCTGTTGTAAAATGTTTATTGCACCGCATTTATCAAGATTAGCAAATCCTTGTGCAGCCTTTGTTAAGATCTGTACAAGCGGGAAGCAAGATTTGCCTGCAGCTTAATTACAAACAGTACCAGTGCAAATACAAGAATGTGGAAATACATGAATAAGTAAATACAAGTTCCTTTTGCACGATTCAAAACATTTGCTAGACTGTTTGGTTCATCCCATTTTTTAGTGTGTATTAGCAAATAAAAGTGCCTCAGAGAGCAATTTCACAGAAGTAGAACCAATCACATTGATGTAGCCCATGTGAACAGAATTGCAAGTGGACAGTGGCGAGAAGCACACTAATGAACGGTGTATGTGCAATCGTTTAGTCTTGTCTTGATGAAAACGCGTCATCCGACTTGTTTAAAATGGCTGCCGAAGCAGATTCAACACATAGACATAATATATGTAGATGCCTCATTGCCTGCTGGAGCGTAATCCAGCATCCCACCGTTTGGATGGGTCACCTCACTCTAGGCTCGTACTGAAGCCAAACGGAGTCAATGGAGAATAAGCAACTTTGCCCATATTTTGTGTAACCTATGTTTGAGGAACCAGATTTAGTATTGAAACCAGATCACATAGGATTACATTTCACAAGTAAGTTTGAAAAAGGATTTGGGTTATATTTAATGTGTGATAGTGTCCTGTATCATAGTTACATCTCTTGGGTAAAAACTCTGGGAGTTATGGTTGATAGAGTTGGGCACACCTACCTACCTCGATAGAAAGAAATGGACTGGGGACCCATCCAAGATGGCGGCCTTGCTGATACGTGAGCTCCAATGGGCAGCGCCAGTCTATGAGGCGTCCATGTATATTATGTCTATGATTCAACAGACCTTCGGGCAGTAGAAGATGCCATCTTGGTTGTGTACATATATGCTGAAGTGGCACTTCTGTGTTGTTATCTAATGTAAAGGACTGTGATTGGGTCGAAGTGTGACACCAGTGGGGAAGAGTTAAGTATGGCACAGTGCTAGACCCACGTGTAAGTGGAAATAAAGCCAGCTGATGGGTCAGCCAACACCAGGCCAGTCATGTGCATGCCTGGATTAGTTACACAAAACAAACGTAGGCTAGGATGTTGATCATTAAGTTTACTTTTCAACCAATTGTTATACAGTTGCCATGACACCAGGATTTCGAACTTCAATACAATACTAGTGAGATAAATCAAATGTATTATTATTGTTATTATTATCATTATTATCATTATTTTTACTTTTAAGACATTAGCTCATTAACCACAATGCTATGTTAAAAGGTGATTTTTACTATTGTATTTCTATTGTGTTAGTTGCAGGCAGAAGTTTGCATCTGTTTGAACATGTTTCTCAGCTGCTGCAGCTGTGATATAAAATAATGACACCACACCTCAGAGGGCGAGTCGAAGGTGATATTTCCTTTGTGTCAAACATAATTTAACTATCACATATGTTGGAGCTTCCTGCATTCACATTAACGTCAACATGTAAGAAGCCAATAAGGTGATATTTTAAGTGTGCAAATCACCTCAGACCTGTGAATAAAACACTCTTCAGAGAGGAAGAGGAAGCAATTAAACTGAGGCACCTCAAGAGTGCAAATGCTGTTACATCCACTGGGGATCAATTGTCGTGATCATTGCTGTTACATTGAAGCACTTTGACTGGAATTGATTTAATTAATAAATAAGTAAATAAATGCTCATCAGCCATGACCAATCATGAACACAAGTACAACAGTTGTGCTGCATGTTGGACTTTAAACTCTGCTAGACAGGGGGACAAACATAGGCTTCTCATGCTTATAGGCATAAAAGCATCACATTCAAAATGAACTGAATCAACATTACAGCAGCTAACAGAGAAAACATGGTCAGCAGCTCCTATAACTTGATTTTCATAGCGAGCAAAGGGCTGCCAGTTAGTGCCGCCAAAAGAAATGGTCGTGAATTGGAAGTTCAAATGATCAGATCGGGAGTTGTGGCAACTTTTAAGACCCAATTAGGAGGTCAATGTGGGAGTCTCTGTCACAGTTTTCAGAAGTCTCAGTTTCTGGCTGTTTTCGTTTAGCATGGTCCACAATTTTCAAACTGTAATAAGTTCAAGAAAGTTTCCAAAGTCCTCAAAAGTTTTTTGTTAATGTGGGTGTGAGGTGTAAACATGGTGAAAATTGGAGGCTTTAATTAGGGACTAGCCTAAATGTATTTGTTTGTGCCTGATTAATTTTCAACCAATAAGATGAAGTGACAAATTATGATGACACATGCATCCCTGTGGACTTCCATGTATGACCAGTGCTGCATCTTTTTGGGGCAATGTAATTGACTGTGGTGGCCAGTTTCTAAATCTGGCCCTAAAAGCAAAATGACTCACCCGGCATTATTTCTGTGATTATGGCGAGTCTGTCAGACTAATGTCTGCCAAGAGCTATACTCACCACCAACACACAGCTTATCAAGCCAAACTCAGCATTCGGCCCCACTGTAAAACCTGTCTTCTTCATCTGTGTCTTTTCAGTCCTAGACGAGTACAACAACTCCCCCTCTCAGCAGCATCATTTCGCAGAAATGTCGACATGGTGTCCAAAAGCAGGCAAACTTGCCCAAAAAGGCCCCGAGTCCCTCAAACGGTTTCATCACTCTGCCTTTTTTAATCTCTCAGTTGTGTTCGTTTTTTCATCTCATGAGACAGACTGTTAACAAAGAGCATGCCGCCACCAGTGTAAAAATACTCCTTTCAAATCATTCACCTTTGGTAGCAATTTTTCACCTTTGGATAGGACACAACAGGGGGCCTGGATGATTCACAGACGGGGAGATTTCACGCTCTTGGCTTGCTAAGATGGAAATGCAGACAGAAATGTACTGAGACTGTGACATATGGGTAGGAGGGATATGGCTGCCTCAATGAGAGAAGGCATCAGTTCTGCAAGATAACCACAATGTTGTCTTTCTCCAAAGCCAAAGATGGTTTGCTTTCCTTTGTAGACGCTGAGGTTGCTGATATCAGTGCTCTGAAATAGTGTTCAAACCCTTTTCAGTCCATTGAGTCCTCTGTGATTTGTTTCAGCACAGCTTTTGCATGGTGATAAACTACTTCTCTCACAATTTAGCGGTAAAAGCTTCTCTGTTAGAGTTCCAGTTCAATCTGTGGTGATCTTTGGCACCCGTAACTCCATTGCCAGTGTGGTGGAGGTGCTGTGTCCACCGGGCTGATTCAGAAAAACCTGACAGGATTACTGTAGCTGACTCTTTCAGCAACAACACCAACCTCTTTTGATCTGTGACTAATTGCATGTTATATAAATGTTCAGACCTGAAAGTGAACTGCAGTCTCTGCAGCATTCCTGCGATAGGTTACCATCGACATGCAGCTCAATGCATGAAAATCAAGCCCAGAAAACATGTCAAATCTGTGTTTGTGAAGCTTTATACATGTGTCTAAACACAGTTATGGAACAACAGACTACCCACTGAGCAATAGACGTCTATTAGACGTCTAGTTTTTTTTAGACCTAATTTCAACCGTCTAGATTCTGTATATTTCTAGACAGAACTTAGACGTTGCAGTTAAACCCATTATTCGATGGCTATTTATTTCAAAAAGGAACTGTGAGTACTTAACCAAAATAATCATGAGCATTATACAGTGTAGTATAGATATAGCCCAGATTTAGACTTGGTCTAAACTCTGTCTAAATTTAGACATCTAAAAACCTTTCATTTTTAGACCTGTGGTAGCCCGATTTTAGACCAGTCGTCTAGGCTGCATTTAGATGTCTATTAGACCTCTTTTAGACTAAAAAATGCTCAGCAGGTAGGGCTGGGTGATAAACTAAAAAAATTTACAACAATAATGGATGTCATTTTACCCATATCGGTATATTCAGTGTCAAAAAAACGAACAAAAAAGTTTGAGTGGCGGCTGAAGTAGACGAAGTTAATGTGGGAGGGGGTGACAGCTTGTGGTGTAGTTATCGTCCATTTATCGTTATCGAGGTGAACTGCTCAATATATCGTAATATTGATTTGAGGCCATAACTCCCAGCCCTACATCAGACTCTCAAACACGGGACTTACATCTCATTAATGTCAGCCATTGCTTTTTGAAGAAACAGCTTGGAGCCAAGTGTTGTACAAGTCCTCACTAAAGTTAAACTAGCTCAGAGTTAAGTCCATGGTCCAAAATAACTAGTTCACACAAAACACTAATGAAGCCCTTGGAGGTTGGTCACCATATTAAAAGGTTTACTCAGTCGTATCTTGATGTTAGGTATTTGCATACAATAAAGCTAAGAGTACAAAAGACCTGCTCTTTTTGTGAAGTGACTTGAGCAGACAGATTCACAGTGTGGAGACCTGCGACACAGCTGCAGCCCCATGTCCACTGTTTGGTTTGCATTAAAACATGCTTTAAACTTTAAACACTTCATTGACAGCTAGTTGGCGACCACACGTATTAATCTCGAACATCCATGTTTCAGTAATGTTGATTGATTGATATGACAAAGAAGAGAAAGAAATAAGAAAATGTCAGATTAAGCCATGATTGTTCACATATCACATTAGGCAACACTGCATCTTGTTTCTGTTTTTTAATTTGACAAAGTTGAATACTCATGAGGAGGATTATTTTTTGTAGAAACTAGTCTCAGGTACATGGGACAGTGTTACTCGGAGGAAATCCGACTGGTTGATGTTTTAAAAGTCTTTTTCCAGTGCTCTGAACACCACTATGCTCCATTTACATATATTGAAAAAAGTTGTGCAAATGAAACCAAACCCATTTGCATATCTGGATGGAAACCTTCACCAGAGGAGAGAAATATGTGTCTTTTATCATTTCAAGGAACTCAGAGTTTGAGCCCCGTCTGTAGTAAAAGAACTGCACATTTTTGCATTCTGTCTCGTAAATCAGAGGAGAAATCCAGCAACCTTCCCCAACCAGCAGATGTACAGTAACAGCACAGTGGAGTCTGCCAATCTATTTGGCGATAGTTGTATTTGTTTGTGGTAATTAAGCTAGAATGAATGTGGCGATGAATTATTGACATCCAACATGCAGCATCCTCTTGTTGCGTTGAGAACTGAACAACCGCTCACTGTGAATGTCTCCTTCCTCTCCTCCTTCTCTCTCACCTCTCTGTCACTCTGTGCAGCTGCATGCAAGGACTCCAAGCGAGCTCTGGAGGTATCCCAGCATGCCGAGGACATGGGTCTGATTCTTGGGGCCTGCGCCGGCGGTCTGGTGGTCCTCATTCTGCTTCTTGGAGCCATTGTCATCATTGTCAAGAAGGGGTGAGTGGCTGTGACATTGTTTTTGTGTCTACTGATGTGAGATGAGACCTTTTCAGAGTCAAACATTTACAGTCGTATTGTTCCTGCAAAGCCCATTCAAAGGAGTGAATTTATCTCTATCCCACTTGGCAGCCAGAGCCTGTTGAGGAAAGCATTTGGCAGTACGAGTGAATTACAACAAGAGTTAGTAGAATAGTAGCGCATTAATCCTAAACTCCCCCCGCTGCCTCGACCCAGCTTTTGTGTTTCATCTCATCTTTTAATTTCAAGGTCTGCGTGTTGGCTGAGCACATTCAAATGCAGCCCGCTCACACTGGAAATCGCTGGCTGCTTTCCACCTGCAAATTACCTCTGTCGTCCACCGCACCTGCAGTGTATTCTTCCTCCACTCGCTGGGCACTGGTGGAACACTCATCTGGGTGTGAAATATTTCATCAAGGGGCATGTTATTCCATTGCCCACTCAATTACATGAGGCGAGCAGCTGCAAGGTGCCAGTGGATGGGCAAGTAATTGGTTAGGAAGGTTGTTTTTTGCCTTTTTTTTTTTTTCCTTTTTCGGTGAGAGAAACTTCTCCACCCAAGGAATTTTCTCTCAGAGAAAAGAAGGAGAATGAATGGGATGTCTGGAAGGAGGCGGTGACTGATAACATTCAGCGGTCCAATCTCACAGGCACAAAAAGAGACAGACAGCCACAGGGGGGCAACAGGAGCAGATGTGCTGTGTGCTGAATATATTGAGCCTGCATATAGAAGAACTGGAAATATAAACATATTTCAAATCTTTTTCACAAGGTTTTGCAAAAAAAAAAAATATATATATATACTTTTTTCTACTTCTATTTACCTGTAAGTTACTTTTCTACTGTGTCAGATACCTATAGTTTAATCTTCTACTGTGTATCATCAAAAAATCGACTAGTTTTCACATTTTATATTTAGGAATATTTCTAGATTGTGACTAGATTTATACGTATTATGTGAGACATTTTGTTTTCCATAAAAATCAGTTTATGATTCTCTCAAAAACTCAGAGATAAGCAGAAGTCACACTGGTGTAGGGTGTGCAAAAGAAGAACAGCTTAAACTGAGTTCCCACATTAAAACTTCCATGACTTTCAGCAACATGTAGCTTTCATGCAGATGTGTACCTCTTTCTCGTATCAGCTATCCTCACCCCCCTGCCTCTTGCTGGTTTAGAAGTTAAACTCAGCCTATGGTACCGTTGATAGTTGTGCCTAAAATGGACTGACCTCACTGAATGTAACGGGGAGTATTTTAACCAAACCAGCGCCCTCTGCCGTCTATAATCTAAAGCCGCTTTTATATAAATTTACGATTATAATGCAATGAGAGAGAAATCAATAAAAGGTGGTGCCCCTAGTCTAGTCTAGTCTTGCTGTGTGTCCAGCATACTTTGTGCATTAAACGGGCACTTTCCTCTCTGAGTAATGTCTTCTAAATACTGTAATATAATGGACGATTTTTGAATCCATCTCAGAAACTTATTTTGAGTCGAATCAAAACTGAAGTAAGAAATACTTAAAGTGTACATTTAAAAGAGTTTTTAAAGTTTTTGAATTGGCTCTGCATACAAAATACATCTGCATACGGCACAAGTTAGGGATGGTGTATAGTGAACAGGTGGTTCTGCAAACTAAAACCGCAACAGGGTGAGCAGGGTACAGATGTGGAGGGGCCTTATCCAGGTCACTGTAAATGATTTTACTAACTGCCTGATCCACAACTAAAAAGAGCAAAAAGAGGTTGACACAAAATATTTGTGTGAAGATGATTTAAATTATTTTTAAACATATGTATTTGACAATACAGTCCATCAGACGCTTCCATGGTTACCAATTACTATCAGCCTCTTTGCAGGGTGAATTAACGTTGAACTGAACATTTCAATCTATTCTAACCAGCCCGTTTGTAATAACTCACATTAAACTGAGTATGTTCATAACTGTAATGCTAGAAAAGAGGTAAACCTGCAGGAACATCAATGCTCACCTTTCTGTCATTCTTCACTCTCCTTCACCTCTAAGCCCTGCTTCCACGTGCTGACATAAATTAGGTTTTTAACGGTACTGCTATCATGGACACTTACGGTTTCAGTTACTTTACAGATGGAACTTAAAGACGCACTCATAGTTCTGTGCTCTTAACAAGGACAGTTAGGCATTAAACAGAGGTTTGTAAAATTGTGCGGAAATGAGCCAAAAACTATTACAGCAAAAAGAGGTCAGTGATTTAAAACGTCAGAAACTGATCAAATTAGAGATGAAATACTAAATGTAAATAATTCAAATTGTATTGATAATGTACTAATGCAACTGTATGAAGTTTTAGTGTATAACAGACACCCTCTCCATTTGTATGCTTCGGTCCTGCTTCATGATTGCTTGCAAGGAACATCCCAGCACACTGAGCATCTTCATTTATCTTTCAGATGAACCATAATCACCTCTCTTTTTTTGTTCTCCTCACTCTCTGTCTCTCTCCTTTCCTCCTCCTTCATGCTAATCAGAAGGGACTTCTATTCTTACCCTTACTACCCGTAAGTTACTCCTCTTTCCATCTTTCACCCTGAAACCCTGATGCCATTTTCCCCTTTGCTTGCCATTGGTAGTCGCAGGATTTTTGAGTGGAATCAGCATTGCTATCTCCACCTCATCCTACAGTAGAGACCCCTTTGCTTCGTCCTCTTTGTCCTTCTCCTCTCACCTCCACCAGAACCCCACACATTACTGACACTCTTTTGCTATCACCAAATCACACTTTCCCCTTGTCCAGTTTCAATCTTGTAGCACTTATATGCCCCCTCAGTCCAATTTCTCATTTCCTCCCCCCGCCTTCCTTCCTTTCCTTTCCTTTCTTCCTTATCTTTTTGTCTGCCTTTCTCTTATTCTGTTCTGCTGTCCTCTTTTATTGCCTCTCTCTCTCTCTTTCTCTCTCTCTCTCTCTCTCTTTCTACCCTCCTGTCTCTCTTTACGTCTCTACAGCAGGAAGAAGGTGGCCATAAACAAGGCGGCTATGTCTTACCGGCAGGAGAAGAGTCGGAAGCTGAGCTCGTTGGACTGCAGTATGACTGAACAGAGCACTCTCCAGCAGGATGAGAGGATGGCCCACTCCTTCATGGATGCCCACGGCTGCAACGCTCGAAGTAAGACAGCAAGGAGCATATGGGTACTCTTGAGACAGTGTCTATAGAGATGAAGCTCCCTCTCTCCTGACCTTCAGCCATGTTTACTTGCGAGCATGTATCCAATCTGCTCTCAGACCATAAGGTGCTCGCAATAGAGAGAGCTCCTGCAAGTCTCTTGTCTGTTTGAATATTCAGCAGTGCCAGTCAGAACCTCACATTGAAGCAGAAATGCTGATTTTCCTTGAGCTGCCCCCTAGACTTTCTCGGCAGAGTTTACATGAATAAAAAAGAACAGTGTCTGTGTTGTTCAGTGCGTTATATCAGCTGTGTTGCTTCAACATTTTGTCCTCACTTTACCAGACGAGCAGCGCAGCTCTGTTAATGAGTCCAGCAGCTTACTGGGAGGCTCACCCCACCGTCACTGTCGGAGGAAAAGCTCGCCTTATCACACGGGTCAGCTCCACCCGGCTGTGAGGGTGGCCGACCTCCTCCAGCACATCAATCAGATGAAGACGGCCGAGGGGTACGGCTTCAAGCAAGAATATGAGGTAAGAAATGAGAAGATATCAGAAATAGACTCAGTCACTTTGGTTTCCAGCAAGTCCTTAAAAGGTGGACAAAGCAAAAGAGTTTTTAGAACTTTTTTTTTAAGTATTTTTGAAAAAGTTTATTATATATATATTTTTTTTTTCATGAGGAATAAGAAAAATACAATGAAAATAGACATAACACTACAAGACAGTGAGATTTAACAAAGACAAGGACAAACCGATATGAGCGACACTATTGGTGATCAGGCGTGTGTGTGTGTGTGTGTGTGCGATAACAGAATGGTTACAGATATGGTAAAAAAAAAAAAGGGTGGGCCATAACAATAAAAAAGAAGTGAGTAAAAGGAGGTAGAAAAAAAAAAAAGTTTACCATAATAATCATGATAATATTGAACATGCTTAATATTTGAGTCATAATAAATTATAATAGTGGTAAATAGAAAAAAGGAATAAATGAGTAGGTACAAACTCAAAATGACCAAAAAAAAAAAAACAATCAAAGAAAAGATAAAAAAGGGGGAGGGGGGTGGATACTAAGATGTTAGGAAATCATTGAAAGTGGACTGGAAGGATTTATGTTCTGTGGTGTTATTGAGTAGGGGGGAAGTACAAAAGATTCCTGGGAGATGTGATCAATGAGTGGATTTTTCCATTAAGTTAGGGTTATGGTCGTTCTGGATTTCCAGCTCATGAGGCTGGTTATTTTGGCGATAGTCAGGGCCAACAGGAGACGTTTATGGTTTGTTTTATCAATTGTGGATGACGATGATAAGTCTCCTAGAAGGCAGAGTGGGGGGGATAATGGGATGCGACAGCTCAAGACGTGCGACAGTGACCCAGTGACTTTTTTCCAGAAGTGTTTGATGGGTGTGTTTGATGGGTGTGCAGTGCCAGGTGGCGTGAATGTAGATGTCTGGACGGTTGGTGAAAAGTATTTTTGATTGAGTTTAGTTGGAAAACCAATTCTTTGTTTTTCACTGTGCTTTTTTAAAATTCAATAAAATAGGGCTCCAAGTTTCACATGTTGAAAGAAGTGACACTGCCACTTAACCAAGACAAACAGGCAGCCCCCCCAAAGCTGAAACAGAAAGCTAGAAGTTGGTTTCAATCCCAGAAATCCTTGCACCACACTAAAGTTACATTTAAAACTTCTTTTATGATTACAAAGCATGGATGATTATCTATTTCTGCTTTATCGCAGTTGGACGTGACAAATGCATAAAGGAGGAAGTTTCAAGCTGCGAGTTCAGTAGAGGAATTGTTCACTCTTGAGTGGGCTGCATGGAGCCCTGAGGAATGTACTGTACTGTATGTGTCAGTTCGAACAGAGCTTGTTTTGAATGGAGAGTGGGATGCTATAAAAGAAATAAAAAAAAGGAGACAGTCCTCCCAAGTAAAACAACAGCATCAGCAAGTTCCACATAATATATGTTCACCTTTGTACGGCCTGCAGTAGTTTGGGAACTATCATTGCCATCTGCTGAGTGTAAAGATGATGATATAATCGAGAAACACAATTCTCCCTTATCCAAATTATAATCCAAGTTGTCACACGTTGAAAAATAGAAATCTATTGAGCAGTAAATGGCTGGTCAAAGACTCAAATAAAAGTTTTAAATGCGCATGGGAACAGGAGTTACGTTGCAAAACAAAGTATACAATAGATGAGCTGATGAAGTCATTTATGCTAACGGCTAAATGTCTGCAAGAATTGGAGGTGATGCTCTGCAGTGATTAGATACACAATTGGAAATGTAAAAACAGCTATAATTTTTTTTTCTCACAGGCCTCCTCTTGTTGGTCTTTTGGTCGTGGTCGAAAAGTAGACCACATCAGACAGGAAACGTTTTTTTTTCCTCCTCCTAAAAAAAAAAAAAAAATCCAGGGATTAAAAGTTTCTGGGTCCTTTTTTTTGGAGCCGACTACAGCTAGACCTTGTTAACTAACTTCAACTTTTGGATCTCGGTGATGCTCTACCCGCTGAATGGTAGCAAATCTCTCCAGCCAGGTTCTTACATCTGAGGGAAAGGCTGAAAGCAGAAGAGTGCAGGCTTTTACAGCAGCACATTGCTTCCCATGAGTTGGGGCAAAAGATGTTCGAAGATGAAAGATCTTGTTCAATATCGTGTTCAAAGAATGTTTGTGTGTTCCCATAAGTGAGCAAGATTTTTCAAGAACATCCAGAGAGCAACTGGGCTCAAACCTGTAAGATTATATTTATATGCTACCTCTAATAGCTGGAAAGATTTATAACTAAAATCCCCATTGACATTTTTTCGGTGGAGCTGGTGAGCAGAGCTTACTTGTGTATTACTGGAAACTACAGTCTACTCTCAGAAAGGCTTCAATAGAGCATTTTACATGCACTAGCAATGGTAAAACGTCTCAGTTCTTCTGTATAATAGTCATAATGCTGACAGACTGAACTACCTGATGCTCTGTGGACTCATTATGCTTTCTGAAGTCACTTTTTTACTTTACTTTTGAGTCCTCCACATAAACTGAGCAGTGAAAGCTCTTTTTTTTCTGCGCATCCACCTGCGGTAAGCTAGATGCACTTTTTTTTCCCCCCGATTCATTAAGATCCCTGAGGGGCCAACAAATTTTCCCCCCTACCGAAATCAATATGTGGGTCGCTTTTTCAACCCTCAGTCTGGCTCCCCTTCGCCTGGAGAAATAAATAAGATGGAGGGATCCGGGTGCACACTGTTGTCAGACTTCATAACCCTTATTTCCCACAGGGTCGTGCTGCTGCCATTGATCAGACATGTTGTGAGGCATTGAGAGGGGATGTGAACGAGCCAGCAAACAATGTGGTTAGGGTACTGTATGTGTTGTGCTTTCTAAATGACATCTGGAAGTCAGTATCTATGATGGATCTAAACCACCCGTTCACAAAACTATGCCCCTCGATGTTACACACAAAAAAGAAGTTAAAAAAAGGTACCCTCTATTTGCACCAACAAAGATTGGCCAGTAATTCAAAAATTGAAGTAGTAGATTGATTGTTCGGTCGTTTGCCAGAGTTACCAAGTCAAGGCCAATCAAATCTGCTATAATCCCAGACATATGAATCGGATTAGGCCGATTATCTGGTTTTTGACACCATTTCCCTAGATAGATAGATAGATAGATAGATAGATAGATAGATAGATAGATAGATAGATAGATAGATAGATAGATAGATAGATAGATAGATAGATAGATAGATAGATAGATAGATAGATAGATAGATAGATAGATAGACTTTTCTATGTTTGTATTCTAGTGAGAGCATCAACTTCTGGGGCACATCTTCAGTTCTTCCACAAAGTTGAGACATGCCGAACATCGGGGTTTATACAGGAATCATAGAGTTGAATTTACTACCGAGGTGTTTACTACCTTTTTTTACTACCTCGAAAATATTTTTTACTGCCGACATCGAGCAGCAGCCTTTTTTTGTGGGGGGTTGATGCACACTGCTGATGGCGAACGCTGGATTCTTTGTGTAGACCAGTGGTTCTCAATTATTTTCTGTCATGTGGTGGGCAGCAGGCTAATGGTGTTTTTTTGTTTTTTGATGCCACGCTCGCAAAATGAGCGTCTTGTTTGTGATATTCATCAAGTTTCTGTGAAAGAGTCCAGTGGTTTATGACATAACTGGGGCGTAAAGTCTCCAAGTGCGTCTTCGTTTGTTAGGTTTCATGCTGTCCGCTGTTAGAGGTTTTAGGCATAAAACACATACCGCTCTTTTCCTCATTACCGACTGTAAACCCAAGGGTTACAAAGGCTTCGTCGTACTTTCTGGTCTTTTTATCGTTTATACCGTAACTTGCTTTCCTTGCCTCTGACTCTCCCTCCGACTTTCTTTTCATTCCTGTCAGAAACTTCTCCATTCTCCTCCTCTGTCAGCTCTGTACACAGTCTGTTCATGTGGAGAGCGAGCCGACTTATGAGTCTCAGAAGTCAGCGCACAACTGTACACAGTAGAATCTACAGGGTTAAACAGGCAGCCTGTTGATTAGTCCGAGCACTGCTGCCACCAAGTCACTAGCTTCGCTGGCATAGCCAAGCTTGTTACACCATTTCAGGTCACATTTATCTTGTTTTACAGACCTTACCAAAAGCTTCCAAGTCATTCCCTATGAGCTGTTCTTTAAATACTGGATCATTGAGCGACAGTTTTGAGAATTTAAATTTTCCCCATTTAATATCAGGGTTTGAAGTAGCTTGCTGATATTGATACACTGTTTCGACATCACGCATGCGCAAAATAGGTTTGGGCACCAGAACCAATCAAGTACAAGCTGTATTGGGCAGCAAATGTCGTCAGGATCACTGATTGGCTGTCAGCGTCAACCTAGATCCTGTCGTCCTGCTCGCACTTATTTTTCTTTTTTAATGTTTTTTTTTTATTTAAAAAAATTAAAATAAATATTCAGCATCATTAGAAACTCATGATATATTGAAGGAGTAATGAAAAATTTACAACCAAATCAAACTGCAATTGTTACCTTTTACTATCCTGCAGATTTTCTGAACACAGACAAAGTGCAAGGGTTCAATCATCACCCTTATGGCTTTAACTTTTGTTTGAAAATGCATCTTTTGGGTAAGCTGAGCGGGTTAGCACACCCCATGTTTGGGGACCACGGTCCCTTTAGCAGTCGCGGGTTCGAGTCCGGCCCTGACCATGTGCTGCATGTCCTCCCCTCTCTCTCTATCTCCCCACATTTCATCCTGTACTATCAATAAAAAAAGGCAAAAATCACCCAGAAAAATAAAGAAAAACAGAAAAAAAAAGAAAATGCATCTTTGTTGAGTCTCTGTTGAGCATATCAAGGTCAGTTTATGAACTGATCAGGAGGCATTAAATCAGGCAAAACCAAATGTAGATGAGCAGAATGTTGTTACAGCTCCAAAAATTTAGATGCTGCTCCTCTACCATGGCGGGTTTCCCAAACAGGATTAGATAAGGCATTACCTGAGCAGGATCCCAGAGATAGATATAATCCCCGATCAGCTTGCTTTGTGTGGCTCGGCTGGGGTCTCAGGTGGTCCTAATTTGCTCACCTGGAGGATTGGTGGGCTGCAGATGAAAGACGGCATGCCTTAGTTTGAGAGTCGGGATGTGCCCACCGTTACAGCAAGGAGATCAACACTTCATCAGAATATGTCACAACTTGAGCCAGGCCCGTCCAGGCTCCAATTTGTTTTATTTTTTCCCTCCGCTCGCCTGTTACTCATGGTATCGATTTATTTTCAATGACTCATCCTGCCGCACCAGCAGATTTACTAGACCAGTGTCATAAACAGCTGTCACCAATTTAGCAGTTTAACACTGAGGTATTATAGAGCATCGGCTCCTTCAATCAGCAGGCCTCACTCTGTGACAGGAATGAGAATGACTGCAGTGAAGGGAGCGGCCTCCTCTCTCAAGGCCACAACCATCTCTCAGTGTCGGGTGTCATCTCTCAGCCTCAGTCTCTCCTCGCTATGTTGTGGCAGATGTCTGCTGATGACTTGGCAAGATGCTATAATAGTAAAGTTACTCAGACAACCTCAGGGTAGCGCTCGAATTTGCAGAGTTGTTTGTGTGCGAGTTTCAAGTTGCATCAAAGACACGTCACTCTTTTCTTTTGTAATATCTTCTTTTTTTTCTTTGCTTTGCAGAGTTTCTTTGATGGCTGGGACGTCACCAAAAAGAAGGACAAGACCAAAGGAAGGCACGACAGCTTGCTTAGCCGTGAGTACTTCATAGTTATGAGAGATAAACACCGTTGCTGTTGCCGTACTTGGCTCCGTGTCAGGAGGTTTTTACTTTTACTGTATGGGTTACAGCCCACCTTAAGGTTAACGGCTTTCATACATATGCTGTAAAGTTAATTACCGTTTAACAACACTGCTTCCGTCTGCTGAAGCCACCCAATGATTATTTTAATTCCCGGCTGAGTGGTTGTTAACTCGATAAAAGGGAACAGCTCTAGTTTAAGTGTAATTGACGTTTGCCGAGTAAAAAAATGATTGTTTTACGGTGGTTTTAACAGAAGGCCATTGTTGAATTAGCCCTTCAGTGTGGGATTTTCAATGTCTCGGTGTAAACATCGTAAACAGAGCTTTGTATCTTTATAAGCCTAGTGAAGGTGAAGGTTGAGTCTGTGTGCTAGTACATGTAAAAGGATTGTTCTCTTTATCATTGCGGGATACACAAAACATTTTGTTTGTATGTGTATTTCAAAATAACAAATTGAATAGCAAAAGCATTTCAAAATAACAGCAGGGATACTTTGTTGAGAAAACACATCATTATAGTCGTGGCGCACAATAAAAAAGTAGAATGTGTTGGACTTGTTTTCTCGACAGTAACTTTATAGATGAGGAGATTAGATTCAGTTAAAATCAGGCAAGAATTGGGCAACATTACACTCACAAAACGTCAGTTTACGAAGTGTTTTTGTAGGAAGGGGTGATGCAACACAATGATATATTTTTTTTTATGTGTTGCTGGTGTCTTTCTTTTTCGCAAAACAACAAAATTTTCCAGTATCAAAATTACATTTGTTGTCCTTACCCTTTTTTTTAAACAAATTAGATTTGAAATCTGTTTTTATGAGCATTTTAAACAGCATTCTGAGGTTTTTAAGAACTGGGGTTCTGGATTTAGTGCTTGCATAGACAATAAGCCTCAAATGTCTCTTATCTCATTCCAGATGATCGCCACCGAGTCAAGCTCCACTCTCTGCTTGCCGACCCCAGCTCTGATTATGTCAACGCCAACTACATAGATGTAAGTCCCTCTTTGCTGCCTTGGCTGATCCCTCTGCTCCTCCTCAACAGCTTGCACCAGTCTTCTTTTATTGTTGCAGTGGACCAGGTGTTTGATCTCCTCCACATTCTGACTGGGGTTATATCAAGCTCTCCTTTACCCAGACCTATCTGTCATTTGGGATCTCACCCACAACATAGCATTATATCCGCATGTGCTACAACATGCAGGGCTTTGAGCGGAGATTTTATTGCAGCAACCCCAAAGATCCTACAAGAGCTCATAAGCTCAGAGCGTCGGGCCACATGACGCAGCCAAATGCTTTCGTAAGGCAGCATTGCACCGCAATTGGACCCAATAAAAAGCGACTGATCCTTCCATCTACCTTCAGATATTTTGATCTCACCTACAGTTCTGCCTGAGTGAGTGTCTCGGGGAGTCTCTCCAGTCCCTGCAGCAGTATGCACTCCTGCCAGATCCAATCTCAGCAGCTTTGCATCAATTGGACCAACACTTTCACATTTCCCTTCAGTATAGGCTAGAAGTCTGGGCCCAGCTGCTCTTTCATGATGGAGGGGTGATTTAAAGGTGACTGTGAAATATTCTTATCAGTCTGAACTCCATTTTTGGAACTATCTACTGAAACCCTCATTGTAGAGAATGAGAAAAGTTTGTATTCTCCCTAAATGCTTAATGACATCCTTTGTTTTCACAACCGTTCGCCAAATGAAAAGATATGTAAAGTAGAGAAAGGGTCCTTAGCGGATGCCTGACTCAGCGTATGTGGGTGGTGCTTGTTAAAGCAGAACGTCAAAGCTCACGAGGCTCAGCGGGGCCGCTTTATCCCCTTTAGTGCTCCATGAGGGCTCCATTAGTACCAACGCTCCGAGGACCTTTATGTCATTAGCTGTGCCGTCTACAGCACTGCCTGCATGTCATGCCAGGACCCCTGGCTCACAACGGTGCAGCGAAATGATTCCAAATGATTCATGGAAGAGGCCAAGGTGGGGATAAATGGAACATTGCTATTTTTAAAGGTTAAACTGAAAGGTTCCACTGTCCTCTACGCTTCTCAACATGCAGATTCACTATCATATTTTTTTTCCTTATCCTGACCGAATCTTCGGACCGCCCTTTTGTTGCAGTTCGGTTACAGCAGATTTCAAACAAAGTGAGATTTTCCCCGGAGCTCCCAAAATAGGTTTCATTTGCAGTTTTCTAAGACCACTGACAGGTGGCCTTTTTCTGCTTTGGTGCTCAAGAAGGGATTTCTGTCACATTGAACCTTCTGTCGCAGCAGTATTTTGTTCAGAATAAGTCAGGGTGGGCATGACAAGAAAGGCATTCAAGTCTTTTGCATTGTGTCTTTGTCTTCCTTTGTGTTCGGGTGGGAAAGACAGGATAATCATTGTTTGCCATGGTGTTTCCATGAAGAAGAATCCCTGTTTAAGACAAATTCTTTAGAAAACGTTTTATTTTTATGTAATTGAAGCCATTTTCTCTTTGTTAGGTTTGTCCTTGTACTCACCACCTTTATTGCCAAAGTCTCAGAATGGTGCTCCAAAACTAGATACATAAATAAACATTAGAAAGATGCATTTTTGTTTGAAGATACAATGATTTGTGAACCAACAGGGAACTTACTGGACGGAGCTGGTTTAGTATGAAATCAAAAATTTGGCAATGCTCCATCCAATTATTTCAGGCATACCATGTACCGGTGTTACCTTACCTGACACATTAACTGGAGTTTAATTAAACAAACTCAACCATAACACCTACTTACACCTAAAACAAAGTTTTATTTCCAAATCCGACCAAAGACTGGTTTATAAACCTTTCTAAGGCAGCTTTTTCAGAGGATTATGCAATATTGTCATAGTGATCTCAGCATCAGTCATTAAAGACTTAAGAAGTTAATACTTACAGAAATCTCTGCAGATAATGTCCTCAGTTAAACCAATCACAAGATTGTTTCCTCACCTTTCCCTCTCTCAACATTTCCTGTCTCTCAAGGTGTCCAATTAAATTAAAGGCAAAAAGTCCAAATAAACATCTTTCAAATAAGATAAATTTTTCATTTTTCACAGCTATTACAGTGGCACTTAAATTGTGTGCAAACAATGGCAGCTCATTGTGTCTACACCAAGTTTGAACATATTGGCTGTATGGAAGTATATTAAAAATGGGACAATATGCATGATTGATATAGCCATGAGGATATAGCCAGTTGGCAAATTTCCATCCCCCGCCCCATTAGAAGGTTAGGGTCAAAAAAAAAAAAAAAGATCAGTAATAGGAGTAAAACACACAGAGTAGCATACATAAACCGTAAACAACCTAAATGACATACAGTCCAAAAATAAAACAGGCAGGGAGTTAGGGGACCATGGTAATTATACGCTGTGTATTATAAAGTGCTGGAGTGCTAATTAGAGTGCCATAGTGCTAAAGTGCCAAATGCTAAAGTGCAGAGTGCTAGCTGCCCGGGAGCTCAGGTCCTCTTATATGGATGAACTACTGGCTTGTTTACAACCTGTCTGATCATTAGACGGCTCAAATGAATGTTCAGCAATAGATGTATTTCAAGGTTCCAGCATTGAGAATGCTAAGTACACTTTATTAAATGTCATTTGCACAGAAACATGGGGATTAAAGGCTTTTGAACGTTATTCTCTCCACAGGTCCTCAAGGCAAGCTGCTCTCTAACCATTTCATTACCGTCTTTTTCTGGTCTTTAATCACAATAACTAGCTCTTGTTTCCCTCCCTACTTTCCTTCTTTCTCTTTCTCTGTTTTCCGTCCCCCCATTGTCAACCTTTTGGCATCTCTTAGATTCGGATAAACAGGGAAGTAAGTACCTTGCTTCTCTTCTCTTTCCATCTCTTATTCTTTTTCATGCTGACCCCCTCTTGCTATTCCTGCCAGCCCTCCATGGCTTACCACCAGCAGCTGATCTTCCTTCCTTTTTCTCGCTTTGAGCTGCTGAGCCTGTCTGCCTTTAGCCATCACTTTTCCCCGAGTTAATTTTTTCTCTAGATTGAGTACAGAAATCTCTCTGTACTCTTTCATCCACGGCCAGGCATTGGCCTTGAGTTCTGTCCTCTGAAAGGCCTGATAGTACGCTAGCGGAGGATGTAGACCAGGTCAGGTCAAGCTACTCCATGAAAAGCTAAAGCTTAATGACACCATAACATAGAAAGCATTGGAAAGGGCAAGTAATATCACACTTTTCCTCAGAACCAAACATCTCCGTGAAGATACATTTTTTGGGTTAAACCACAAAGCGACACAACTGTTGTTGTCAATTTGTTGCTGGAGGATTGAGATTCGATATTTAATTGCTAGCTTAGCCAGCAAGATGGTTGAAAAAGTTAGCATCATAAACCAGGAAGCTAATTAAGCTAATAACATCGAGCTAACAAGATAGAAAGTTTGTAAACTTCCACTTGTCTTAACTGCCTGTTGGAGTTCTGATTATCATTGGCAGGAAAACAATGACATAAGCTTGTTGGAAAGAAAGTTAGCTTGTTAAATAACTGCCTGGTGAAGTTCTGGACATTGGTAACTTTCAGTAAACAAGATGGAAGACGGTCTAATTAGCTGTCAAAATGCTAACCCCCAGCATGCTGCTACTTATCCACAGCTTGTCAACTGGAAAGTTAGTCAGCTTCCAGTTTATAAATTAGAAGTTATGTTCTACCAGTGCTGAGGAAATTGGTTTCTCTGCGTGAGTAAGTTAGAATACTGTTGCTAACCACCACTGAGAACTGTAAAGATCATACAATATCAGTTAGCATGTTACAAAAATGGATAGAAATCTGACTGCAGGGAAAATTGATCGACCTTTTGTTAAAACTATCATCACATGTAGAATGACTAACTTTATATGTCATAAAACTTCTTCCACAAGCTTTCTTTGAGAGATGCAACACTCTCTTAACCTCAGACAGGGAGGGAGAGGAAAGTAAGAGTACTTGAGTGTAGAAATTAATACCGCTAATGTCCACATGTCAAAACAAGAGCGAAGGTATGGGAAATTAAAGTCTTAATTTAGAAAAACAAAATGCTCCATCAAAGATATCAAGTGGATAAAAGCATTTTTGGACAGGCTTTTACTTGTAGTGTGTACTAAGTGGTCCACCCACTCAAATAACTCTACGGCAAGTGAGGTTCACAACTATATTTTTTGACAACAATGGAAGAAAGCTTAAACGGTGATTATCTTGGTACTTCAGAAAAAAGCTGCATCAACCATTAAGTTGTGTCTTTTAATCCACCTCCATCGTCAGATTTTACAAAACATCGTTTTGTTTTGAGCCCTAACCTGGATATGAAAAAGTGTAATAAGTTAGGGCTGTTTGTTATAAATTTGATAAAAGCAGATATTGATGGTTTTCAAATCATTAAACCTCTATATTTCAATAAAATGAGTGCAAAGACAGTAAATCAAATCTTAATGTTATCCACAATTTAAAATTGATGCCTTCAACACACTTTAAAACCAAGGAGACCAGCGTTTGGAAAGTGAAAGGTCGTCCTATTCTTGCCCAATATGGGTTTCAGCTGCTCATCAATTCCAGGAACCTTTAATTGTATTTTCCATTTCATGATGTGGCAGATGCGTCAAGTAGGTAACAAGCCAGGACTGCAATTTAGGCCCGGAAACTCTCACTCCAAGGCCATGGTTTAGCATTGTCTCCCATCCCCATACCATTATGATGTTGACTTTTGACCATGTGCTGATCTCAAACTGAGAGGTCCTTCTCCTTTGTGTGTTGTCCATGATTTCCAAAAAGAATGTCAAGTCAGGCTTCTTGGACCATGAGACAGTTTTCTACTTCATCTCAGTCCATCAGAGCTCAGAATTGGCAGCCTTTCTGGATCATGTTCACATATGACATCCCCTTTCTAGAGAGTGATTATGAGACATATGTAACTGAGCGGTCCTTGTATTGGGTGGAATGATGATGACAACAGCACACCACACTCTAAGAGAGTCCACAAAACCAAAACTGAATAGCACAAATATCTCCTGCTGTCAGACATAACCTAAGAGTAAACATGGCAGAGGACTAGATGGTTGTCAAGTATATTTTTGCTGGTTGCTTAGATTTTGAGCCAATGCAGTGATTTCCACTACAAAGACATGTCTGTCTTCATGCAGCTCAAGATCACAGTTTGTTGTTGGCATCAAATTTAAAATGTATTCTTTGATTAAACAAAACAATTGTCCAGTTTCAGCATCAGATATGCTGTCTTTAAAATATCTTTACTCTTATATTGGGTTTAAATGATTTAAAATGGTTTGCAAACAAAGTCAAAGTCTGTTTTTCATCAACATTTTTTCGTATTACATCTTTTTTTTTTGTAGTGTGGTAGCAGCATCGTTCAACACTGCAAATGGGGTTGTGCATTGTTCAAAACCCAAAGCTTTTAAACTCCTCTCTATTCACTTTCAAAGCCACTTGCAGGCTGTGAGTAATTCAGATTTCTTGATCATTATGTTGGACTCAAAAAGCGTCAAGTGTTGCTAAAAACCCTGATGTCATTCATTATAGAGGAAGTCGCTCAGAAGTCTCCCTAATACCCTACAGTCGTCTCAGGGAGGATGGCTTCTATTAGCATTAGAAGTTTCATCAGGACTTTTAAAAGTGAATCTGAGAGGCATATTAAATTTCTGCACTGATTCTCATATACTTGCAGACATCAAGGTCAGATTTTCACAAGCTTGTCACAGGTTGTAGTTAGAGTGAGCCAAATTTGTCAAAGCGAAACAAATTGAAAATTGTTTTTCTCTCGTTTCAAGAGCATTGATAAACTTTCCACGTCTCTGAAACAACTCTGCATGTGCTTTTTTTTTTCTTCTTCTTTCCAATACATTGTGCATTTTCATTGCTTCATGTTTTTATGCTTGCCTGCTGCTGGAAAAATGTGGTTGCCAGGGTGACAGACAGGAAACTGGTCGGCCCTGGAAAACTCAGCAATGGAGGCTCATGGGAATGAGGGACGCGGCACTATTTCATAGCGATAGCCATCCATCTCCACTCCCCTCTGTGGCATGACAGTTATGCAATGTAATTTGTGTGCCTGCCTGGCTGAATAGTGCGTACATCAGTGTGTGGCGATGTGTGTGTGAGGGGGAGGGTTGGCGTGTGTGTGTGTGTGTGTGTACAGTATTTGTACAAATGTTTACCATATACAACAGTGGTAGTTTTACCTGTGAGTGATGAGCGGCAGCACTAATGTTTAGACAGTGTATCCATCATGCTTTGCTGCTTTTGCATTCTGCGCTCAGGGTTAGCATGTTGGAGGGCCTGTACAGCGCTTAATAGCCTTCCTGACTGTGCATACTGTATCATAACCGCACTGATGCCAGACTGGGCAGAATGAGACAGCCTGATCAGTCAGTGTCACTCAGGTGGAATTACTCCCGGAGCTGGAGATCCCTCACTTGTCAATCTCCCTTTGATCAGCAGCCTTGGCTGCATGCAAAACACTGCACACCAGATCCGCCTTTGAAATGCAGCTTCCCTCACTCTGCATGTAATGACCTGGCTCAGAGACAGACAGAGAAAAACCTGAATTAATGCCATTTCTGTGTGCATTATCATTCGAGTGCCATCCTTTCGACCCAAACTCTAAGAAGTGCAAGGAATTTGGCCTGTCAAAGATGCTAATGAATTTTTTTATTAGAGCGTCATCAGCCTATAGCGTGGTGCTGATTAGTTTTTCACGACCATAGAAATATCTTCAGTCAAAAGCAGAGCTGAAATTTAGCAGAGCGCTGACATCAAAACCAGCTCTGAAATGAATAAGAGATGACTTGAGGCTGAAAATGGAGAAAGAGAATGGATGGGAGGGGTGAAATGAGAGTTAGAGGTCCCTGAGTCTCACTTCATCATGGACTTGTGTAATTATTAACTTTCTCTATTTCTTTTTCTCTCTTTTCTCCACTTTCTTTGCCACACAGGGTTACCAGCGATCAAATCACTTCATAGCCACTCAAGGTGAGTGTGAAATACCCGACAGCGGTGTTTGACTGCTAATATTTATGTTTGTTTGTTTGTTGCTCGCGTTCTTTGCTCAGCAGCTCAGCCGACAATATGAAAATAACTCTCCTGAATTATTAATGTGTCAACAACAAAGAGTCTGCGTTGCCTTGTGCTCACATCTGGAGTTCCATCATAAAGCTTCACTTTCCTCCGTGTGTGAGAAACGCTCTCATAACAATCGACTGTACCCGCCAGTCAGTCTGCACTGTTACACTACTGACTGTCGCCCTCTGTGAAGCTCCGTGTTTGTGCCTCTCCTCCCTGCCATCTGCATGTGTGGTGCACTATCTCTTGATGTCAGTTTGATACACTATATAAGCTGGATTCCCTGAGCGAGACACACACATACTCACGCACACTCCGAGAGAACGAGAGACAGAAAGAAAGAGAGGAGAGAGTGAGAGAAAGACTGCAAGACATTTTCTTTATTCTCTCCTGCTCTGATCCTATTTATTCAGTGAATATGTTTTTTTTTTTACTTCGTAATCCCCCTCTGATTCCTCCCATCCCTCGCTTTGGTCTCAGTTCTGCCGCTTCACAGAAGTAACGTACGAAAATCTCTCTCTCTCTCTCGCTCTGTTCCGCATTTTTTTCTCAAAGTCTTCCTTCATGCGACGGTTCAGGCTGCGATGGAAGGGTGCCGATACGTGTAACTCTAGTGGGACTACATGGTGAAATTTTACTCATGGTGTGACTTAAATTACAGACTCAAAATACATCAAAATCTTAAAAGCTGCTTTTATTCATCAAAGAGAATACCCCAGAAACACAGCAAGTCTACATATTCACGGGCTTCCCATGCTAATATATCTAAAACTATTTTTATTACATATTCAGTCACATTTTGTGCTGGTTTGTAAAAACAGAATACATTCTATTCAACATGACATTAAAACTTCGGCGTTTCAACACATGATATAATTCTTTGTTTACTGGCTTATTTTGTTGAGTTTATTTTCATGAAAAAGGCTGACGGGATACGCGAGGAGAAGGATAGTTCTGAATTTGTAGACTAATGTTGTGTTCCAGTTGTACTCCAACGTCGGAATTTCAGAGGTCTGAGTCTAAAATTAATCTGTAACGCCCCTCTTGAAGTCGGGTTTCCGACTCGGAAAGCTGGACAATCCTCACCAAGCCCAACTTGACAACAATGTCCTTATCCGAGATGGCAGCGCAGTGCATCAACAGTAAAAAGTAACAGTGAAAGCTCTCGTAATGTATTATTTATTAGCACTTCTGTTTTGGTTTTGGGAAATTAAATAAGTGGTATATGTTGTTGCTAGCTATATCAGTTGTAAACAACGCATAAACATAGCACTGAGTTCACAGTTAGACGTTGGCCAGTACAACTACCAACAGCTGACAATGGCTAACAACAACTGACAATGGCTAATGACAGTTGACAGTTGTTAACAGCAGCTAACAACGGCTAACAGTAGGCGTCCATCTTGATTTTCCGACTTGTTTACTTGGCACGCCGTCCGACTTCAGAGGTAACTGAAACGCAGCATAAGGTCTGGTCCTGCAAAGGAAACTTTGCTATGTAGTATCACTCATTGAGAGATGCAGGGTTGACTTTGGCAATCTCAAATGTATTTAAAAAAAGAGATAAAAAAGTCAATGTCACACTTGGGTGACTGGAATCACACTTTGACAGCCCACTCAAGTATAATCTACAAGTGGGAAACACTGAGCACTGTGCCTAAAGTTGCTTTCTTTCATGGTTTTACTCAGTCTTAAAAAGTAGGGTGTGAAGAAATGGAAATTTTAAACAATCAGACTCTAGACTGAGTTAACACTCTGCTCACGCTTAGTGCCCGTCATGTGACCGTGGTCTTTCAAGAACAAGAAGCTCCTTTCATGTACGATTCGTAAGATCCTCCATTTGTGAAGTTTTACCATCAAAGCTTTTATCAATGTTAATTAAGTCTTTCACACCAGCAACAACCACCTTTCAGTCCGTCTTTGTCACCCAACAGGTGTAATTCACACGGCCACTCACTAGATTCAAACGTAAATTAGACTTCACTTACCCCCTTTCTACCGAGTCTCTTCTGATAAATGCCACTAAAGATTACACACTAGACTTTTGAAAGTGCTGGAGTGTTCACACGGATATTTACAGTTCTACTGATAAGTACAGTATGCTGTACCCAGATGGTGTAGTCAGAAGGACAAGAATGCAGAGCATTTCTCACCCTCAGCTGATGTCATCTTGACTGGGAAGCGAAACGAGGACGTGTCATTGGCAGAGTGATTTTCACATACTGTGATTCAAATGTTTTGGCAGTCATGTTTAAACGGCGTCCCTCACACTCCTAACAATCTCATTTATCACTGATTTTGATTTTAAATAACACCACCCATTGAGATTCATTCACTATGAAAGCACAGTGGACTACATGACTTTGTCTAGTGGGAAGCACAAGTAAAACTCAGAAATTGAAACTTGGAAGGTAGATATTAGTAGATTTGGTAACACTTTACAATAACCATAATTTATAAATGGTATGTAGATAGTTTATTAATGTTAAATCATCATTTAAAAACAGCATATAAACAATTATAAATGGCAAATAAATAGTTTATTCATGTAAGTTAATAGTTACTTTACCATTAACAAGCAATGAAATTATGATAATTTTAATAATTTTCATTAATTATGAATGGACTACTTATTAAATGTTGATAAAAGGTTTAAATGTTGGTTGTAAAACATCTAGATTAAAATGTTTGTCAGTAGCACTTTGTAAATGGTTAATAAGTGGTTTATGAACCACCTATAAACATTACTTAGATGGTTATTCTAAAGTTATCTGTCTGATAAAGTTAACTATCTGCTTACCATTTATAAATGGTCTATTCACTGTTTATTAGTTATGATTATTGTAAAGTGTTACCTTAGATTTTATATAAATGTGATAAATGTTTGTGTCGATATTTTGGTAGCTAATGCAGCTAAAAGCTCAGGAGTTTTGGATACAGTGAAATGAAAACTTGTGGTTGTAAAAAGTCTTGCCTCCCCAAAAAACATTTATTTATTTTATTTTTTTACGATGTACACTAAAGAATAGTTCAGCACTTTGCCAACTCAGAATTTTGTCACTGGGATCGATCTCTATACCTCATGACAAATGAGCTTTTAAAAAATGTTCTGTCCTAGTTTTAAGTTTAAAATGTGCCTTGCTTTTACTTCAAGCAATGATAAAGATTTACAGAAAGTGTAGAAATATTAATGAGCAAATGTTAGATGACTTAGCGTTTGCTAACCTATGATGTGAATCACCGAGGTGAAGGCAGACACTGTTGTACATCCTGTACTTTCTAAAGTGTTTGATGTATTCCTTCCATCCGCGCATCCATGCCGAGTGCAGCTCATACACACAACATCATTAAAGCTGTTACTTGTCCCTCTCTCTCTGCATGCTATGAGCAACATGTTCTGTATATTATTGCTGAGCCCTGGGCCCTCTGCAGGTAGAGGTTGATTTGCTGTATCTTAGACGAGTCTTACAGCAGCTGTGCGTGTGCATGTGCGGCAGGCAGCAGGTGCTCTGGGCTAACTCTCTATTATGTCCAGAGATGAGGGAGGGAGGAGGCGGGCGAGCGGGGAGGCGGACGAGGAGGAGAAATGTCAAGCGCACACTGAAAGAGCGAGTCCAAAGTGGCAGCCTGTTGTGCTTTGCATACAGATTCACCCAGGCACAGGGATCACACATCATCTGTCTCAACTGACTGCAGTGTCCCTCCGGCCATGCATTTAGCTCGCTTCTCTTGCTGCTGCTTAAAAATTAACATCTCATATATCACAAGAGCGCATAGAAACCATTGCAGGGATTGCTAACGGGGGGGAAGAGCGGTGAAAAAACCCTGTAAAGTGAAAGGAAAACAGAAGTTAAAGGAGCCGCCTACATGCGGGAATTAAAACATACACAGGCTGACATCAGCTGACCTTGTGTCCGCTTCGTAGAGACCAGGATCTAGCTGGTAGGAAAAGTAATGCAGCTCTGAATATGGCCTGTTTTAGATCAGATAACTTAGGTTGTTACTCCTCCTCCTTCTGTTTGTATTTCTCAGTCTACGGAGGTCTTTGCATATTTGCCCTAGGGGTTGTAGTCAAGTGTGTAGCTTTTGATTTCTCTTGTGAGGGAGAAAAAAAGCTGTGAAAACAAGACGCTGTGCACCTCATTGTATTTATCTATCCAGAAGACAAAAACCTCCACAGGCCTGCGTGTTGCTTCCTGTAACATTTTTAGACTTCATTCTGGGATTGTTTTTTTTTCTATCTGAGTCACAGCGGTAAACACTTTCCCGTGCTAACAATATGACAACATGGAGCCTTTCTGTGAAATCTGCTCCACTGTTTCAGCTCCTGTTAATTATATCTTCGCCTGGTGTTAGTTAATAGTGAAGTGAATAAAATGCAATTGGAGGCATGTTAATAGAAGAATTTAATCAAAATGACAACTTTTTAATACACAGCGTAGATCATTTTGATTATTTATCTCTGTTTTTCACATATTTTGGTGACGATATGAGTGTAGAACAAAAATATCTAGAGGTGCTTCAGCCTGGAGTCTGATTGAACTGCCTTTCATTGAGGCTTCAGTCAAATTCAATGGGAAGTAAGGGATTATATATGGTGAGCAGATGGTAATGAAAATGGTATTCAGACATCATCTCACCTAGCTGGCATAAACTCCCACATGCTACACTATCCTACTTAAAACCAAGCGACAAACTGAAGACACAAAAAGTTGACACGATGCGTTTTTATCAGTCTCAGAACATTAAAACAAACATTTTCATTTATGATAAAGTCAAAGCATCAACATTTTTTTACTAGCATTGTTCTCTTCCTTATTTACTCTCCTTTCTTTCTTCAAGTAACCAGCCCTGTAACTCTGCCAAAGCTAACACCATGTTGTGGTCTGTGGTTGCCTCAGGTCTGTTTTTTTTGCCCTTGAGTCGGCATCTCTTTTACTAAGCTGTGTGAGTGTGTGCGCTAACATTGTTTTCTCGTTTCTCTGCTCTGTGCCCTCTTCTTTCTTCTGCTTTTGAAAGGTCAGCCATTCACCTCCGATCTAAATCCAAAGTAAAGGGACAGGGAAATTGATTCATGTTATTTACTAACAATACCAGAGAGTAATATTTTTACCACATTGTCAACTGGAAGAGGTGAAATTGTGAACCTCGAATTGATTCGGTATGACAGGTAGGGCTGTTTCTCTTGTTGAGAATTAATTACTATTGTTTGTAGGTTCTGACCAATAAAAGTTGAGTATTTTACACAATTAGGTAACAACCATGAGTAACATTTAGTGGGTTGAATTTAACTGGTCCTTCTTAGCTTTTAATACCTTCAGACTCTCTGTACCCTCTACAACACACATCTCCAGTTTTGCTTTAATCACATCGAAGAAAGAAAATTGATGACAAATCTGTGGCTTTAAATGAAAATCTGTGAAGGCCATGTCTTTTAATTTAACATCTTAACATTCAAGCTACACCTAAAAAGTATACAGATATTTTTGACGAACATATTTTGTCACAGAAACAGTTAAAAATTCCTCACATGAGATGTAGATGAGGATAGTGGAGTATCCGTCTGTCATGTCAAACACCACAGAAGAACATTAAGTGCGTGTTTATCGAGAATCTTCTTGAGTAAGCAGTTACCGTAACGAGTGTTCTTCAAACTCTGTATAAAAATGGTGAATTAAAAACTATTGAGAACGTTATATTCATTTGCCTTCTTCACAGCACAGCACAGATTTTTACAAACCTGCAGACTGCTATCTTGTTGCATTCAGAATACAAATAAACAGCATTTGCAGTAATAGAATCAGCGTTTCCAAGAAAATGGTTGCTTTTGCAGTCCACACCAATACAGACAAAACTGTTTATAATTCTCCTCTTTAAGGGGCTTTTGATTAAAACCTTAATTTTCAGTGACCCAAAATTAAAGTCCATATAGATGTTTATGGGGCGGTGAAATTGTGGACAAAGAGGAAAAGGTTTGAGCAAGTCTAACTGAATAATTATAAAGTATTTCATCAGAATGTGTCTCTATATGCTCATGATATAAATGCTTTTTAGGATACTTGGGTAAAGTTTTTGGAAAATCAGCATCAGGTGTTAGTTCTACCTTACTGTGATGTATCTCAGTGTTTTTTAGTGGAGAAAAAAAAACATCGGCTCTCAATCAAAAGCCTCTCTGTAGATACTTAACCTGTCTAGAACTTGATATATATTAAACAGCATGAAAAGAAAGATAAGTGTGTTGACGCTTATATTTTATCACATATTCAGTTCCCAGCTGTATGAATACAGTTTTTATACTTGAAGTACCTGTGAATCAGATTTCGATGAATATTGATGCTACTTTGTGACCTCCAAAAGCAAAAGATTATTTTCTATTTACACAAATAGAGGAAAAGACCAAGACAAGAAGAAGGAGATACTACTCTGTCCACAGGGGGTTGCCAAAATCAAAACAAACTGTCTTAAAGGACACAGTTTCTTAAAGGAGCTTTAAGCTTTTGACATAGATAAGCTTTTACTTTATTGTATTTTCTTTGATGTTGTTGTTTGATTTGCTCTGAAGATTGAAATTGGGCTTTTCAGATAAGTCGTTTAAAGCAAACCTGTTTGAATTTATAGAAAAAAGCTTATAAGAAATCATACTCTACCAGCACAAACAAACAAATGCAGGGTGATAACCCTCTCCTCTAAAAGTCATGCTGGTCATAGTCCTCTCATTAAACTATCTGGATGGGTGGAGTTGAACTGACATCGCACTCACTAAAGGGGTGTAGCGTATTTGGCAGAGGAGTCAGCATAAAGGAGGAATGTGTGATATTATCAATGCCAAGGTGTAATGAAATCAATGAAAGTGTCAGCTTCTCCAGTGGGCTGTGATTTGTGTCAGCCACTGCTGCCTGGAAAAGGCAGTACGGGAGCTTGTTTGCACAATAGCCGAGGATTTGTGGGTGTATTGAAATGACATTTCTCTGTAGTATTGGGAGAACACAGAGCGGGCAATAGTTCATGAATGACACATTGTTACTCTATTCCCTGGCATGGATTACACAGCACCTCTACATTGATGGTTATTGCTGCTATTTTCTTTGACTTATGGCTCATCCCTCCGCCCTCCTCATCCTCCTCCCTTTCTCCCCCCACCACCTACGCCTTCATCTATACCTCTCCTGTATATTTCCTCCTCCGCAGGCCCAAAGCAGGAGATGATCTACGACTTCTGGCGAATGGTGTGGCAGGAGAACTGCTTCAGTATTGTCATGATCACCAAGCTGGTTGAAGTGGGCAGGGTAGGTTTCTTTTCCTTTTGTCCTGTGACCTCTCCAGCCAGCTGTGATGATGGATGGAGGGAATGTATTTTTCTGGTTTCTGTGCTCTGTGTTGTTGGCTGTTGTGTGATCATGAGTGATTTACTTTTGCTTTAGTAGTCATACAAGGTCAAAGCTTTAATGTACACAAAGATCCATGGAGGAACATCATGTACTCTTCTTCAGCGCTCCTGCATCTGTTCAGTACTATGTACTGTTATAGCCTTCAATATACACAGCATACAGATAATGTTAACCTACTTTTCTTTAGACAGCAGTTATAGAACATAATCAGCAGAGGGCTAAAACGCTAGCAGACAAAAGCTGAAGTTTTTTCTCTTTTTATTCACCATAATCATGCATCATTACTGCTATTTTACTCTTATATCATCTCTGCAGTGTAGAGGAGAAACGTAGCTCACACAGCTCTATTAATGTTGTGCTCTTTATACAAGCGTGCTTCACACAGAGACAGACCAAATTAAGAGCAGAAATTGACAACAATAAAGAAAAGAATAAACTAAGAAAGTCAACTGTGATGAAGTGAATAAATATGAATTTAAAAAATACTACAGTAATTACAGAAAAACTTCGGATATACATGGAAAATCTTAAATACAGTGAAAATCAAAGTCAAACTTACCCCAGGAACTGTGTGCATTTGTACCACAGGGATCAGGGTCTAAATTTAGTTCCCTGCTCAGGGGTACTTTCCAATGACCCAGGAGCTTTGGAGGGCAGGGCCTGAAGAATTCATTTACATCAAGAAACAGGTCATTCATTTCTATACAGACACAAAGGAGGGAAGAAAGGAATATAGCCCACATAACCTAATATTTTATGATCGGTAAAACTATATATATACATGTACACTAAAATTTAACACACATTTTTACATCTCAGTGGATCCCTTTGGCATTATGACAGGTTTAGGGGTCAGTATCATCTAGAAACTTTATACAAACGCGGCTTACAATATAAGCTGGTATACAATTCACACACACATATAGACAGTAGCTGAGCAAAGAGAGGGGCAGGCGGGTAAAAGCAGCAAAAGGCAATAGCACAAGAGCAAATAATTGCAGTAACTTGATGTTGTTTAATTATCAATTATCTCATCGTACCAGCCAAGCCAAAGTCGTCATTGAGAGTTAAGTTAATTGAGCTAATGATTGGTTATTGGTTAGACTGAACAAACTAGCAATGCCTGCTGTGAGGCACATATTGATCTTGACTGGCAGGCATTCCTAATCAATGTCTGATCACTGTGATAGCTGATGTTATATGAAGTAACGTGGATAAAAAGGTTGCACAACTACAATTATTTGTCCCTCAAAATTCTCACCGCCCTTTAATGTCTTTTGCTGGTTGCCAATCCAATGACAAGCCAAAAATGACTGATTTAGAGTACAGCTGCTCTTCTTTAAAACATTCAGTCCCTGAGATAGCACAGGAAAAAGAAATTGAATGAAAAAGAATAAAAATCGTGCTCTCTCTGCATGTCTTGTAACCAAAAATACAAAATTTGACATTCTTTGGATGGAAATGACGAAACAACCAATGCAATAGAATATGGGTCATCCAGGGTCCCAAATGAACAAGAATTTGTTTGAGAATAAGAGTTTAGCAAATAGCAAAGTTGTAGAATATAAACTAGTACTGGGAAAACAGAATGAAATTAGCATTTTAACATCTCACTCTTTCACATGGCAGCACAGGTGTAGCTACCATTCCCCATAAAATACAATTACCATGTCCAGGTGGACAAATAAAGACTTCAACAAAATGCAGGCAGCAGAGGAAAATAATGCAGACTCCAAACAAAACAAGTAAATCGATTAAAAAGAAAAAAGAGCAACTTGCTGTGAAACTTTTAGGTCTGAGTTTTGTCAGACGCCAAAGAGAGGAAAATAACACCATTTCTAACAGTTAGTTCAATTTCCAAAGTGAGAAATGCCTCCAGACATCATCAATCAAAGATGTCTTATCTAACCTTAGTGTCAACTCGTTTATGTCAGAAATGTGATGGAGGGGAGGATTGCAACAACTGAAGGAAAGTCCAAATATTTAGGAAAGGTCACAGCAGGATTAAAGAATGGCAGTATGTCTCACAGTGCTTGGTGCTCTAAAGGTTTGTTATCTCATGTATAGGTGTAAACCTCTTTGAACTTAAGCTCTTTGTTGTTTGTCCAGATGAAGTGCTGCAAGTATTGGCCCGATGACACTGAGCTCTACGGTGACATTAAGATAACACTATTGAAGACAGAAACACTGGCAGAGTACACCGTCCGCACCTTCGCCATGGAGAGGGTGAGTCACACTCCAGCTTTATATTTAACTCAGCGCCTCCTTTATTAAGAATGTCCATCAATACATGTCTAAATCAGATTCACGCTTGCTTCTTTTTGCATACTAAGGGCGCATCCAGAGGCGTGGGCTGTCATGAAATCTGATTAGCCACTTATTATGCTGTCCTTAAAATTCTTAACTATGATTGGCTACTTGCCTTGTCAGAGGCGGGACTACTTGGGTTGAGGTGCAAAAGGCACTTCGGAAACACTTTATTTGACGCCTATCTCTATAACTCGTTATAAATATATGTATGATACGTTATAATCACATTAAAGCACTGTATAACTATAGTTATAAACACTCATTATGATCATAATGCTTTTTATCAATAATCATAACACATTACAAAGCATTTTATCATGACGTACAAGGTCAGGTATTATAATGTGTTATAACTGTTAACAACAGTTGCATTGCATTATCTATGTGGGCATTGTCAGTTAGTTGTTAACAGTTATAACACATTATAATACCTGACCTTGTAAGTCATGATAAAATGCTCTATAATGCGCTATGATTATTATTATAAAGCATTATGATCATTTATGAGTATTTATAACTATAGTTATACAGTGCAATAACATGATTATAACTCATTATACATATATTTATAATGCCTTATAGAGATAAGCATCAAATAAAGTGTTACCAGCACTTCCTTCCCACTGAGCATTTTTTGGTCTAAAAGAGGTCTAATAGACGGCTAAATATAGCCTAGACGGCTTGTCTCAAATCAGGCTGCCACAGGTCTAAAAATGAAAGTGGTTTAGACGTCTAAATTTAGACCAAGGTTAGACCAGCCAGCTATACTATACTACACTGTATATTGCTCAATAGCTATCATCATTATTTTGGTGAAGGTCAGTTATGTAACTCACAGTTGCTTTTTGAAATTAATAGTTATGGAATAAAGTTAAAGTTCAACGTCTAAATTCCATCAAAAATTATACAGAATAAAGTTGATATTAGGTTTAAAAAAAACTAGCCGTCTGTTGCTCAGTGGGTTTTCATTTTAATATAGCACGTTTCATTTTCTTTAACTGGCCATAGAGTTAGTTCAGGCAGGCTACAAAGTCAAGCTCAACCCACGGTAAAACAATGCACAATATGATATCAGTACTCTATTTAAATGAATGTTACTGCTTATTATTTGTGTGTTTCTAATCAGCCTGAGCATCTCTTTCAATCTATTTCTTCCAGAGGGGTTATCCTGCCAAACACGAGGTGTGCCAGTTCCACTTCACCTCCTGGCCTGAACACGGGGTGCCGTATCACGCCACAGGCCTGCTGGCCTTCCTGCGCCGAGTCAAGGCCTCCACACCCCCTGACGCTGGACCTGTGGTGGTCCACTGCAGGTAAACACACCAACTATCTGAAAATATCCTGAACACCTAACAGATGCAGGACTAAAATCGTTACACGCAGAAATGTTGTTTCTCTGATATTCAGCTTGTTTAATATGCCAAGTTTACTCCCACTTCATTATGTTCCTTTTCCATATTTTTCAGAAACAGTTTTTAGCATCTTGTTGATGTTCATGTGTAGGTGGAGAGCAGAGTAGTGACAGCAGCAGACGACAACTACCAAAAACTATAAAAGACATACAGTGTTGTTGTTTTTTTCACATTAACTAGCAAGAAACTTACTAAGACGTAGGCAGGTTGATGTTACATGATCAAGGGTTTTGTTCGCCTTTTTAGTGAAGGCCTTTTTTTCTCTGCATGTTGACGTTAAACCTTGAAAACAAAACTCTCTTGCTAACAGGGACTGTAACTGTAATGAGTGGATTTTAAAGATGAGTTTTTTCTTCATAATCAGAGTCCTGTTCAAACACATTTTAGGCTCTATATGATAACCATCCCACAGACAAAGACATTTGGTTAAAGATGCTATTTGAAACCAGATTCAGCTGTTAAATCTCTCTCCAAAACTATCATCCTCCATTTGGGGAAATAAAGTTTTTTTTTTTCCACAGCGTGGGAGGCACTTGTCTTCTGTCGTGTTGATTTGTTAGTTTGTTTACTCCGTGCTACACAAATTTAGAGTAGGATCTGAACAAAGTATCTGAAACAATAAAATCACACAGAAAACACAAACAAGCTGCCAAATCAACTACTTCTAGAGATATGAATCATTTTGAAAATCTCCAAATATTCACATCAGGCATGAGCAAAACAATATAACTACTAATTTGTGTTTTTTTGCTGGAAAGCTCTGAGACAAATACACCTTTAGAATTTGTCTCTTTTTGCATTTATTTTTCTCTTTTTAACCAAGTTAAAGCACCCCTTATCTCGGATAGAAAAAAAAGGACATGATGTTTGACTTTGAGAGACTAAAAACTGTCATAATCTGAACTAATGTTAAAAATGAGACTACAGGTATGACAACAAATAATGACAGATGTGACAATTTTGTTTCTACATGTGTGTGGTTGCAAAAGAAATCTTACAAATTCCTTGCTGTCTCACGAGACTTGAAAATATACAAAGATAGAAGACGATTGGCTGGTTGTCAAGCTAAACTTTGCTTTCTCCTTAGTCCATGCAGTGATTTCCACTACAGATACATGCCTGTTTTTAATGCAGTAAAACCCAAGGGCCTGAAGGTCCTGGCCATAAAATATTGGTTCTTTGGCCTCGTTCCTTTTGCACAGACATTTTCCCAACTCCTCTCCTTGTCAAGCTTCATTGCAGTATGTGTTACAGGACACTTGGTCTAAATACTCCATTTCTGCTGTATATCGAATTTCACTCCTCTAATTTACTATTTGCGCCATGACAACATTGGTCATGTATCTTTCTTCAGTCAGTTTAATTCCCTCTTGGCTGATGTTAAATTCCTCATGAAAATCCACAGATTGCATGCTCGGCTGTCCTCGATGTTCTCCCAACACAACAGCATATCTGATCAAAAGTATTTAACATCTTTAATATTAACAATTTCACATTGTTCTGATTGTCTTCCAAGCAAATCGGGAGAAGTAATATCGCCACAAGAAAATCAGACAAGATGATCTTTAGCACTACTAGAAAATTGCGCCATAGCTGACTTTTGCTGGAAGGAGGAAATCGAAACTAAAATTGGCCCCATTATCTTGAAAATGGATTATCTTGTAGTGTGTACACTGCCCAACAATAAAGGTCAAGAGCACTCAATCTGACTGTATTATGCTCAGCCTTTTGTAATGAAATAGTATTACAAATTGTATGCCTGTAAGTCAACTAAACACAATTATATCTTGCCGTATATCCGACATATAAAGACCAAGCTGACTTGAACATCAAGAACATTGGTAAATTTTGTTTTTTTAACAATAACTAACAAAGAAACTCTGATGTTTTATTTTGTTTGTGGATTTGTTTTAAACCAATCTACATCTGCACCACAGCTCTACCTCTGTATCTCTAGCTCTGATGCTGATTAAGCACCAGTCCCATTGCATCTTATCATAAATGATGAGCTTGCTCAACTATATTGATGTACTGCAGGGAGATATTTTTTCTTGTTATTGGGAAAACAGGAATAACTATGAAGACAAATGCATTCTTGAGGCAGAAAACATCTCAGTGCAGGCTCACAGATAGATTTTTTAGCAGCCGAACTGTACCTGAGGAAGGCTTTTGCATTCACAAACACCCACTCATGCCTTTATCACAGTGTTAGACCCACAGACAGGAGGCATAGGCCGCTGCATAAAACATTTTTAAATGTCTTGGCACTCTCAAACTAAAAGGTTTTTCACTTACAAACTCTAACTTAGTTTTTTTTTCTGATACCAGAGCATAATTCTCACAGTATTTCTTCATTTCCTTTGCAGTAGAAACGTTGTTATCACTCTATACTCTGGGCAGAGAATTTCAATCATTACTGAAGGGCTCCTGCTGAGACCTATTCTATTTCAAACTTGTATCCATGTTGGTTAATCCCTTCTCTCTCTTCTTTACCAGTATGGGGGCAGGGAGAACCGGCTGCTACATAGTGCTGGATGTCATGCTGGATATGGCTGAGTGTGAAGGAGTGGTGGACATCTACAACTGTGTCAAGACCCTCTGCTCCCGACGAATCAACATGATCCAGACTGAAGTGAGTGGGAAAGTTTGACTCTTATAGTTTAAAGAGACCTACCTTTTTTTCTAAACTCTTGTATTTTGATCACTATTACACTATTTTTCCTTGAATTTCAGACTGGAAAAGCCTCTGTACAACACAAAAGCTGAAACACAAAATCTGTCATGCTAAGAAGTCTCTCTTTTTTGGACTTTGTAGACATTTACCAATCTATCACAGCATTATGACAACAAAGAGGCGAAGTGACTATCATTGCTTCTCTCTTAACAATGTTACCCGTCAGTGGGTAAGTAGGCAAGGACTTTGTCATAGAAGTCAATGTGTTAGAAGCAATGTAAGCCACTGTGATGATGGTCCTATTGAGATGGGTAGATAATTAGGTTAGAGCATCTCCAGAACTCAACACCAAACAACAGCCCATGGAGGAAAAACAGGTCAACTGGTGCCAAGGCTCATTGATATGCATTGAGAATGAAGACTAGCAAATGCTGTCTGATCTGTTTTTGATCTGTGTTAGAGTAACTTGAGTGAATACTGAATCTATAGGAGTTAAGTCTATACTTCAAGCTAGTGAGATGCTTAACCAAGAGTAACCTGGTTGATGCACCGCTCTACTGTTTCGTACACTACCATGAGTTTCTGGATTATCAGTAATAGTCTGGACGCTGTTCCTCTGACGCAGCAAACCAAAATTTATTTCGATGTGAATGAACATTACCAAAGTCGATTTTTGCAATTCCCATCAAATGCTGAATAAACAAAGAAAAACGCCGGCATTAGCGCCACAGCGGTCAAAAACCTTGACAAATGACATATAGCTTCTTTTACACCTGAGCCCCAGATAACAGCACAGCGACACCTAACGCACAAGAATTGAACTGCAATTCATTTTAGATTATCACACCGACACATTTGCCTCATACAGTGTCAGAGAACAGTGCACCACTATGTTAAGGACCGTGTAGTTTCACACTGATCAGGGTGTCTATGCTAACCTTATCCTCCGAGGAAAGCACCAACAATGAGCAACAATGAGTAATGTATATAAAAAATAAATGTGAACATTAAAAATGACAAAACCGAAAAATTTGAATTGGCATTAGAGAAGTATAATTAAAACACTTAGGAAATAAAACATTATTATCATAGATAATACATTTGGCATGCTGAGGACTCAACAGAGACACTTCTCTACTCTACATGCTCATCTTACTCCTTATTGCTTAAGTGAGTGATTTTTAACCAAATAATGTGAATCATTTGTCATCCAACAAGGGTAAACCTTATCATACACTCCCTTAAAACTACATATAGTCTTCAACGATGCCTCATTAGCTGTCATATTGACTTATTGTAATGTGAGTGTATAACCCACGTATTAATTTGCTCAAATACGTCCCTGTGCGAATCCCAAGGCTTCAAATCAACAAAATAGATAAAGACATATATTATCAGGATAATTACAGCCATTGGAATTAGGATGATATGTACCTTTTATTATTGACAAGGCTGAGTAGAGAGTGGATGGTAAACACTAAAATGATATTAATATCTCCCTTTTTGTTCAATCTCTCCACCTTTCTGCTGGGCCGAGCTGCCCTCCCAGCTGAATTCATGTTTATGAAATAACCGAGCGCATTAAATATGTAAAATAAGTTGGAAAGCGGACTGTGAAATGTCTGTAATTTTGAATGTACTCTCGTCTCTTTGATCTTTTGTTTGGTTGGAAGTCAAAACAAATCTACTAGTTTCCTCGTTAATTGCACAGCTCATGACGTTATTTAAGTACGTGTGTGGGCAGCGTTTTGCTCCTCAGATGTGTGATTTCTGTTCTTTTTGCCCAGTAATATACAATATTTTGCTTGAAAACAATGAGATAGAGTGGGCACAACAGTGTGAGAAATGTTTGACAGTTTTTACTCGTAGTCAACATTCAGCTGCAGTAATTAAATTCTGTATTGTTTCACACAAGTGGGCAATTAATAGTTAAGAGATTTCAAAAGTGCAGAGAGTGTTTCTGTGCAACTTTGTAAAATTTTCTCATTTGCTGTCTGTCTTTCAGGAGCAGTACGTGTTCATCCATGATGCCATCCTGGAGGCTTGTCTGTGTGGAGAGACAGCCATCCCGGTTAATGAGTTTGCTCTCACCTATAAGGAGATGCTAAAGGTTGATTCTCAGAGCAACACGTCGCAGCTCAGAGAGGAGTTTCAGGTAAAACACACAAAATTTATGCAAAGTAGTGGAATGCAATTGCAATTTTTCTACCGGTCAAAAAGTCCCTGGAAGTCTTCCTGCTTTATCTATTAAAAGATATTATTGAGACAACTTATTTTTGCAGAAAAAAATTAAAAGACCAATACCATATTTTTCAGGCGATAAGGCACACCGGATTATACGGCACACTATGAACTAATGTGTCTATGTTTGTTGCACTGGATTGTAAGGCGCATTAAGCATTGGTGCATTGATTGGTTTATTGTTTCTAGTGCATACTCTGGGTCCAGGCTGCCTCACATGAATGCACTTGTCGGCCCAATCCCAAACCGCCCCCCAACACACTCGCCCTACACACTCCCCCTCCGTTAGTGGATCGTTCAGCCCTCAAATAGCGAGTCTGCACCGATGCACACTTATGGCAGGATTTGCAGGTAGTTCGCCGGCAAAAATGGAGGAGGAGGAAACAACATACAAATATAAGTTCCGTATGTGTCCACAGTTGTTTTAGTGACAAAAGAAACCCCACAAAGACGTGGTTTGGAAAGAACAAATGAAACAATAGTAAAGGGGTTCAAAGACGTGTGGAATCACTAACAATCAGAAATATAATTGAGCTTCTGTCACTGTGATGGTTGCTGGATTTATAATTTCCCTGGGACAATGAAAAAACGAGGCAGCCGGTGCGGCTCAGGACTGTACATGATACCCAATACCCTCAGAAAAGAAACACTGCCATGCACAGAACACGTCTTTATGTTGTGAAGAGTGAAGAGGGCATCCCATACCCGCCTGTCTTGTTTATACCCTCCCATTTCAATTGAGGCGCACTCCACAGCTGTGAGTGTAACTTCATTACAAGTGACACTCGGTAGTGAAGGGTGAGTGTGTAGTGGGGCGGTTTGGGATTGGGCCTTATTTTAGACATGACAGTCAGGAAGTCTTGTAGACCACACAGGGGTCCTGTTACGGGGCTGATCAGGTAGAGACAAAGTGTACCGTAATGCTCTGAATATTCATTGAGCGGAGCGGCGTCGTTGCTTACCAAAGTTGTACTTTGTAAGTTGTACTTCATACATAAGGCGTGCTGGATAATAAGGTGCACTGTCAATTTTTGAGAAAATTTAAGGATTTTAAGTGCGCCTTATAGTCTGAAAAATACGGTACTTTTAACACCACAACTATCTTAGGGGCATGTTACGAGTTAAAGTTACGCACCAGTTCTACATCAATCACTTCAGTGTATATTGTAAGAGGGAGAAGATGAAACCCATTCACTGTGATGTACATTTAACATAAAAAGCAATACTGCTTATCAGAAAAGTTACTGATCAAGTAGTCAAGAGTTTGTATTCATCCTTTAAAGTTATTAATTGGATGACCTTCGGCTGGAGAAATTGCATCTTTCCATGAGCGGTACCATTAATAATAATGCAGCCTCTCAGAACTGCATCTCACTACATATTTAAAAACACAATGTTCCAGTTATGAGCTGGTGGACTATTCATTTGTCCGACCAATGGGGAGTCGTTCGCAATATGAAGTTGGAGAATCAGTTCATTTCCATTGCTTCATAATATCTCTATTCATAATGTATGAGATTGTGCTAAATGTGTTTTTATCCATTAGGCCTGGAGGGGGTTGTGACTGATAATTAATGTGTTTTTAAAGTTTCCCAGAGATGATTGGAGATAGTTATGCCTGTCAAGCATTGACAGTGAGGCTGTTTGAGTAGAGAATATTTTCATTGCATCTGTCCATCTCTCTTTGATCCCATTTCTGTTCTGCTGCGTCTGTCATCTCTTATCTTAATCTTCGTTCCTGGTCTTCATTTTATCTCTGCATCAAAAATGTGAACACATTCCCAGACACACATGCCAAACCATTGCAATTATCTCCTCTGCATATCCCCCTCTTTTTTCTAGACTCTCAACTCTGTGACTCCTCACCTGGACGTGGAGGAGTGCAGCATTTCTCTGATGCCCAGGAACCGTGAGAAGAACCGCAGCATGGACGTCCTGCCGCCAGACCGCTCCCTGGCCTTCCTCATCACCACTGAGGGAGAAAGCAGCAACTACATCAACGCCGCGCTCGCCGACAGTTTCCTCCGGCCGGCTGCCTTTGTAGTAACGCCGCACCCACTGCCAGGAACCACCACTGACTTCTGGAGGCTGGTGTATGACTATGGCTGCACCTCGGTGGTGATGCTCAACCAGCTGAACCAGTCCAACTCTGCCTGGGTAAGATGAAGGGAAAGGAGGCTTATACAGCTGCACGAGATTAAGTTCTCTTCACAACTCTTCGGAGTATGTGTGATTTCAAAGCTAATCTTATTAGTTTGGGCTCCAACTTTTTAATTAACAGCCTTCCACTTATGATGCGATTATAGGTAACTTAAAATAATTTGGGAGCAAATGCATCACAGTTGGATTTCTATCAGAGCCAAATACTGTATTTACATAATTTAAAGCATAACTTTCTTTCAGCAAAGTGATTAAATACACCAAAGAGAGATGTTGACAATGAACATTTACAGAAATGACTCCAACATAAATATTGCAAAGTCCCATTGAAGTAATTTGTGCAAAAACAAATTGTGTGAAGTTGTGCTACAAGCACCTACCAGTGTTTATATTCTCCTTATGGTCTTGTACTGTAACAAAAATGTTTGGACCAGCTTTCTTTTAAATATCCTCAGCATTTCTAAGGTGTTTTCTTCTCCAGTGCACTCTAAAAACTCTGGGGTTATTTCTTCAACCCAATTCCTGGGTGATACATGTTGAGTTAAATCTCAGGGTTATTTCTCAGATCCATACCCATTTATTGGGTCATATGGATTCTATTGTAACCCCAGTTTGAGGGTTTTTTAAATGGGTTAATAATTAGGGGTTATTTTTCTGAGAATAACCCAATTTTTGGGTCAGAACGTTGGGTTCGATTGACTCTACGTGGTTTCTAGGCCTAATGGCAATTAAAGTGACCTGGTGACCTTGTGACCTTTGACCTTGATTTTATATACAATATGATATATACATACATATGTTACATAAATATATATATAATATAGTTATATGTAATATATGTAATGTAATATGTAATATAGGGGTAGTTCAGGGTAGCTACCCCAATATATATTGGGCGGCTGGGGTAGCTCAGTGGGTAGAGCATCTGGTTCCCAACCAGGGGGTTGGGGTTCAAATCTCACAAGACACATCTGTAAGTGAGTGAACTACATTCACCAGTGTGGGTCCTTAGGCAAGACCCTTAACGCTATGGCCTACAATCAGTTAGATAAAAGTAATAGGGATAATAAGGTACAGGTTGTAAAAGCAAAGCCCTCCAAATGCATCAATTTAACCCAAGATCATGAGTCAAATTAACTCGAACTTGACCCAAAGAGTTATTGAATCAACCCTAAATTTGGATTAATTTGAGTAACCAACATTCTGGGTCAAAATAACCCAATAAGTAGTCGGTCCCTTTTCAACCCTTTTCAACCCTGGTGTTTTCAACCCAGGGGTTTTTAGAGTGGGAACCCACCTGAAAACGAAACCTGATATTTTTTATTTAATTTTTTTTTACAAACATGCATCAAGATTACATCTTCTTGGATAATTTCACTGCAATTTCTCCTGTTGAGGCAGATTTCAGCTGACAGGTGACTAGATAGATACTGAAACTGCCACTTTCCCAAATCCTCAGCACAGGTGTTGTACTGCTGCAAAAGAAAGCTGATGGTTTGATTCCATTAGATGAATCCTGATGCCCAGCTGAGCCTCACCAAGCAAGTGGGGGGTTGTCTGAATTTTTGATATTCCCATACTTTTAAATAAAACAGATCTCTTATTTTTCAACCAGAAACTGCCTGAAGCAATTGGCATAGAGATGAATTTAGGAGAAAGAGGACTTTTAAAGCAAATTATGAAAACCACGAAAGTGAAAAGTTATTGTCCGATTGTACAACAGTGGTTACATCAACACATCCACAATTACACTTTGTCATACCTGCTGTGTTCATTTCTGATTTGCCCTCCATCACAGTTAGCTCATAAGTCACATGTCTGCAAATAATGAAGTTGTGTAGGTCATTTTAGCATCTAATTAAGACACACATAAGATAAGATAAGATGTTCCTTTAATAGTCCCACAGAGGGAAATTCCAAAATTACAGCAGCATAGATACAAAAGATAGATACAAAGCAGCATAGTATAGATACAAAAAAGACAAAAAAAACTTAAAACAAGATATGTGCATGCGTCATATTTACATTGTACAGAATTATACGGAATAATTATACTAAAATTATACTAAATAAGACATACTAGATATGTATAAGGCAGAATAGAAAGCAAAGGAGAAACCACTACATCACCTGGTCTCTGTATGTTTTCTGTTAGTTCTGACCTGTGGGCTCCAGCTGTCAGTTTAAAGCCTCTGTACAATGACTTATGCTCTTAAAACGACCTCATTTGTAAGAAAACTTGAAAATACAGAGAGTACACTCTCAGCAGATTTACAATATGGGGGCATTAGTCAAGTCAGTGAAATCGATCAAGAATGACTTAAACTTAAAAAATGAGAAAAGATCGTACAGTTTGCATAACGAGATCATTCAAGAGCCGCTATTAGTATCACAGCAGCCAACATCCTTAACAGCTTCTTCGTCACAGTTAACATATCAGTATTCCAGTGTCAGGTTTTTGCATCAAATTATCATGTGAAAATAATTTATTTTTGAATCATCTCTTTGGCTTGTAAAGATTCAACAGCTTTTTCTCTTAAAAATGTAAGCCCTGAATAACCTGAAGGAGATCCGGGCGGTGTGAAGTGTCAGGTCCAATTTCTTGTCAGGTTGTATCTTTCACGATGAGTTGCAGAGCATTGCAAAAAGCTGAGAAATAAAAAATAAGCAATTTAGAGTAAATTGCTTGCGGGCTTCAAGTTCTGTCCACTTAGCCAGGAGACTCCTCGAAAAAAAAAGACTTTCTCCTCCCTGAGAAATCAAAATGCTGTCTTGTATGTCCGAATATTCCCGAAGATGAGGAGATTTTTTTTTTTCCTTCAGCTTAGACGAGAAATAACGTGTATCCAAATTCCAACAAGACTGAAAATCTGTATTCAGTGCAAAATAGACTTCATTAAACTTTAGTTTTGTTTCTCCAATACAAATGTTGTGAAAGAGAAAAACAGCAGAATGGTCCGTTTTTACATGTGAAGTGCTGCTCTTTGGATTATTCACACTGTTACTCACATACCCGGTGTAGCTGCATACATAACACCTTTAATGAAGACAAAGCCAAGTGAAAATTAATACATAAAAAATTAATATCAGAAGTTTTGGATTCATTTTAACTCTTGCATTAAGCATTAGTCTCCTGAATTCTACATTGGTTTTTCCTCATTTAGATCCAACTGGGATTTATTTAAAGTTCAAATGCTTCCTGGCTCTTTTATCTGTGAGATCTAAGCATAAAAGTAGTGTTAGTCAATAAACCATGATACGTGATAAATTTGCTGTGGCATAAATAAAATCACAGAAGCTTATAAAATGCCCACACACTGCAAATTAGAGCTCCTAATACAGTCACATGCAGGCTTTAACTTCTATCATTCATGACACATTAGGCACGCACTTCCTAACATATGCACCATTACAGTCATACTGCTGTAGATTTAAAATCCATCTCACTCCAAGCAACGATAAACCCACACTCACTAGTTTAGAGTGCATCTTGCAGACCTTGCACTAATCTGTGTCTGTGACTTCGCTGTTCAAGTCCAATTCTCTGTCTCCGCTGTTCCCAAGCAGCTGAGTCTTTTCTACCACACAGTCTGCGGTTCCTCCTCTTTTTTGGAAAAATTAGTTAAAGCTGAACACTCATCCAGGGGTCTCTTCCCCCTGGGCTTGTTAAAAATCATGCTGATTGTCTTTGTTTTGTGTCTCCAGATGAGCTTCACAGAATAATTAAGTTCACCTAACTTTTTTTTTTTCTTATTTCCTAAAAAAGTTTTATTGAACTTCATATCAGCCATGTTAAAAGGTGGGGTAGACAGGATTCTGTTAAAGAAGCATCTTTTTTCGCTACGTATATACCAAAAAGCTTTTAATATCAGTCAATGGCCATTAGTTATTCTTGACAATTGGTAGTATAATGATATCGCTGTGTTTTGTTATGTATGTGTAGTCAACATTTTAAATTTTTTGAGCGGCCCACTCTTTCTGACTGTAAACAAAGCCTCTCCTTCCTCCCCCAACCTGATTGGTTGTGAGGCAGACGCTGCCCCTCCTGTGTCGTTCGTGAGCCCAAACAAAGTTAGCGTGCTACAACATCGGATAGTAGAAACCAACCAGAAAGTACAGAAAATTGTATGAATCCTACTTTAGCCAAGACTGCCAACACAAGCAAGAAAACGAAATACCAGAGACTCTGGCAGAATAACAGGCGCTTAAAAAGGAGATAGACCGGACAAGAGCTAAAAAGCCGGGTCAACAATGATGGTCGTGGACCCTGTAACCTTTCTGCTGGACAGGTAAACCGCTTTAACAAAGTAAACCAAGTGTCTGTAACAGAAGTGTTTCTTGTCGCTAAAGTGTTTACCTCGGGTCCTGGACTATGCCACTTTATCCTAGTTTTAGAAGTCCTGCAAACATTGTGTTTGCTTGTAGTCTGTTGGCACCTACAGTTGCACCAATGATTTTTACTTTTACGTTGACTGGGCCCCATTTGTAATTATCTGAAGTATTGTGGGTGGAGCTTGCTGGAGCAGAGAGGGAGGGGAGGAGCTTAGGGGAAAACTGGTTGGGAGGGGTAGAGTTTACATTCAAGATTTCTCCCAAAAACTGGCACTTCCTCAGATCCTGCCAGCCTCACCTTTAATCTGGCAAAACTAGATCCATGTCTGAATGGAAGACACTACAAACCAACAGTGCACCTTGGCTGCTTGTAATGAGTTAAGACATGCTAATGAAGTAAAGAATGAGCTTGACAATTTCTTTTTTTTTTTCTGCTTTAAGACATGTCTAAAGTAAATTCAGTTTTGGTTTAAAATGTCTCATATTGTTTATTAGGCTTGTTGAGTGGATTTGGCTCATTATAAGTTTAAAAAAGCTTTTTCAAAAGTAGAAATATGACAAAAAACTTGGTTGGTTTAATTTTTTATGTGTGAATGTTCTAGTTATTAGCAGTGACAGTATATCATCGCACCTTTCTTTCAGACAGGAGATGAGGGACACACAGTAGTACACTGAACTCTGATCCTGTCCACGTCATTTGCATATTCTGTGTCTGCAGTAACTCGGTCTTATCGCTGTCTTTGCTCATGCGTGGGACTGTTCGGCCGTCTCCCTATCTCCACTCTGTCACTGTGTCATGTTGGATCCCCACTCAACATTTTCAGCCATGCCTGTCAGCTGCAGCCTGTCCTTCTTCCTCAGTCACTCTTTTCTTCTTCTTCTTCTTCTTCTCCTTTCTTGTCTCTGGCTTTCCAGTGGATTAGCAGACACTCTCAGTTTGCCCTCCTGAGTCGAAGCTGCCTGTCTCCTGTCTGAATGTATAAATATTTATCTCCCCTCCTTTTCCAATGTGACCTGTTAATACCCTTCTGTCAATGTGAAATACCATTATCACTTCCCACTCCATGGTCCCCTCAACCCCGAAAATGACCGCAGCGTACGTCAGCATGTCACCACGGCTCTCCTGTGTTTTCCCCTCCTCCTGCTGGCCAGGGGGACGTGTCTCTGGATAAGCAGTGATAGGAGACCTTGGCTTCTTGCGCGCACCAACCTCTTGGCTAACTTCCTGTTTATCTCTCGCAGGCATAGCCAAGGTCTCCTACTCCATTAATTTATAATGCGCTAATGGTAATGATTTCTGCTCATGAATAATTCAAGCTAGGTGACCGCTGCTCATGTGAAGGATTGTTCCGGGGAACAAGTGGGTTGTTTTTTTTTTTTTTTCCCTCATTTAATTTACGGTTGCTATTTGTAGATAATCATAGTCATTTAGGCTAATTGTCTGTGCTGTCAATACTCAGGTGTCTTGTTACTGGGCTTCACCATCACTGGCTGCTGACATAATGATTTGTCCTGCCTCGAGCAAGTACGGGCTAATGACCTGTTAACCTCTCTTGTCTCATTTCCTCTCTTGTCTCCTCTTCACCCCTCTTTTTTTTCCCCCTCTCATCTTCTGTCTCCTCTCTCTCCTTTCTCTGTCTCCTCTCCTCTTTTCAGCCTTGTTTGCAGTATTGGCCTGAACCGGGGTTACAGCAGTTTGGGCCAATGACAGTGGAGCTTCTGTCCAGGACATCCGATGATGACGTAATCATCCGCCTCTTCGGGGTTCAGAACATCACTCGGGTAGGTGCATCCGACACCCTAGCTTAGTCAAGATAGTAAGCATAACATAACAACATCAAGTAGATAGTGCAGCGAATCTATAAATCAGAGTATGTACCTGTGCGGTTGGGGCCTGGACTCCTGCTGGACTTATGTCCTGTTTTTTTTTTATTTGTGACTACTGGAAGCACTTGATGGCACAGATTTGGACTCAGACTGGAGTTCGACAGCATTAAAGGGATATTCCGGCGTGAAATTAATTTAGGCTCAAACAAACCGTAACACCAAGTTAGACACCCCGTCGAGAGATGAATGTTGCCAACCGCCTGCTTCTCTATTTATACCAACTTTAGTAACGACCGCACAATAGCAATACACAGCGGTCCCAGGGACCATGCGCTCAACCAAAAAGCCACTCTATAGCCACAAATAATGCTCAGAAGAGCACCTAACTTCATCAACAGTACATATAGGGTCCCAGCCACAGCACTAGCCACCAAACATCTTTATAGCTTTGCCTAATTTCTTTAGCAAAGAGACTAAACACAGCTCACCCACTCTCATCCAGCAGCTGCTTGTTTGTACGGAGCCCTAAGGCGAGTCTATTACCACAGCGGGGTGTAGCAGCTCAAGGAAGAACATTTATGATAATTTCTTCATGGAAATGCAATCAGACCGAGACGCTAAGGCAGAAGAACTACCGTGTCTGCAGTGCAAAATGATTAATATGGTGATTATTACTTCAAGGAAATGATAAAGTAATGATCTTAAATGTTCTTCCTTGAGCTGCGTCACCCCACTGTACTGTTGATGAAGTTAGGTGCTGTTCTGATTATTGAATGTGGCTATAGAGTGGCTTTTTGGTTGAGCACGTGGTTCCTTGGACCGCTGTGTATTGCTATCGTGCGGTCGTTACTAAAGTTGGTATAACTAGGGAAGCAAGCAGTCTGCAACATTCATTCATCTTTCGACGGGGTGTCTATCCCTTGAACTCTTAGAGTATTGAGAATAGGACTGCAGTTTTGAACACATTACCTTCCATCTTTAGAGATATTTTTTTCTCAAAGTTAAAGTTACATTTTTCTTGCCTCGAATCTGCAAAAACACAAATTTGTAGTTAGTGATGTTGTGCCTTAACCGAACTCAGTGCTTGGTTAAAAGCTATTCATTTTCTCCACCTCATTCACAGTATACATTTTTATTCATTTGTTAATTTATTCTTATTTCATGACAGGATGTAATTGCCTTCCATTTCTGTCCTCTCAGTAAAGAAACAAACATTTAGATCAAAGCGTTAACTCTGACTCAATCGAAGCTGCCTTGCTTTGTTATTTTGACGGACTAAACGGTATAATTGCTCTCTAATTAGATGTTTAATTTGCTTTTTCAAATGACATGTTTTTTTGCTATAATGTTGGACATGGACAAAAGCACTGGCTCAGGTCCTCTCTCAGTGGAGAGCTGTTCCAGTTCTGCACTGCTGTGGGAGGCATTTTCTGGCTCTACATCAATGCATTTATTTTAAAGAGGGTTAATGAAGCCCGACACTAATAAAAGGATTCTGAGAGCTAACCTATAGGTGTCAGCAGTGGGAATGATAAACAGCATAATAGACCTCCTTTCTATACCACCTTGGTAATAATATTAATAGCCAAGGATCAGTTTAATTATCAGAGATGACCCTGTTTACCACATTATGTAAAAGTCCAATAAACATGATTCACAGAACTCTTTGTATTCTGAAGTCTACAGATGAAATAAGCCTCCTGTTTTTAACCACATCATGATGAGTTGTGGCTTTGTGTTATCGAATGTGTTGTTCTCTTGTGGTTACATCTATGTCTGGTGTTGTGTGAACAATCTAGTGTAGTTCCAGCTCGAGCTTTTCATCATCTCAACTCCTTTAGCTCCCATCCTTTGACCTAAGTACCTCCTTTAGTGCCCCAGCAGTCTCCTGTAGATTATTCAAGCAGCTTGTTATATAGTTATGTCCTTGTCAATAGATCCTCTTAGCTCCTGGGCCATCTTACTTGACCCTTACAGTGGCCCAAATGTCCCCTGTTAGTGCCTATACCTCCCTCCTACTCCCACTAAAACGTCTTGACACTAAATTAAAAACTGTTCCCACATGGCCTCTCTGCAGGACACCGAGGATACAGACTCCACAGATCAAGACACAGCTAGCCTCTGTCCCAAGAAGGTACTCCATTAGAAATAGAGAGGGTGCTACAAGTAATGCTAAAATCCATAATAATTAACTGCGGGTTTAATGAGTGCAACAAGTGACAACACTGATGATGTGACTGATTGCTTTTGTGTCCTACTGATGGTTTTAAATGACTATTCATCCAGTTCAGAGGATCCTTTGAGGTTTCTGAGCGCTAGAGGTGCAAGGAAGTATTTTTAATGGATTGGCCCGTCTCTGCTGCGATCGGCTAATACCAATGCGCCCTGATTAGCCAGGAAAGCCAATAATTTAAACAAAAGACTTCAACCCAGGAGCAACGGAAAGTCACAGACTACCAGTTATTTGCGCCAAAATAATCATAATTTTGTTAAGCGACCCAAGTAGGTATTTTGTCAACCAAGCAAAACTAGGGATGCGACAGCGGATCAGTCGAACATCGGTATCAACAGATATTTGCCTTGATGGAAGACGTTGGCCAATAGCAACCAATGTTTATCTGCTGTGTCATATCTTTTGGACAATCAATGGACAAACTTTGATTTGTTTTTGTGGTACAACATGGAAGAAGACGCTTGGAGTGAGTATTACACTCTCTCTGAGAAAGATCCGTGACATGCAGTTTGTAGTAAGGATGCAGCGATCCACATTTTTTCACATCCGATCTCAATTCCTGAATTCTGATATCTGCCGATCCTTATACTATTCCGATACCAGAGCTCTGTTAGCTTTACCATCATTATTATCATTATTGTTTATTTTATATGAGGCTGTAATAAGCTCCTCTCTACAGGCAAGTATATGTCTGTATGATTTCCTGAACGGAGGCGTGTCTCATCTCTACGTGTCATTGAGACACGCCTCTTTTTAGGAAATCCATTGCGCAGGTTGCAGCTAGCAGACCGACCGGCAGTGATCACTTGTACAAAGTTTAAGCAAAGACATGACTTATGGATCAGAAATTTTCGCAGGTTGGATCGGAATATTTCAATCTGTGAATTACGTAGGTATCGGAACCAAATACCAATACTGGATCAAATTGGTCCCATCCCGAGTTTGTGGGACATGTTCCAGCAACATTTCAACAGGAGGAACTGCTGGCATCAAATCTCGGTCAAACAGAGAATTTCCAAGTGGTAATTAAAAGAAAAAAAAAAAAAACGGCAGATTAATTAAATAAACATTCGTTGGTCGGGTTTGCTTCCAGTCAGTTTTGAATCTGTTCTGAGAGCTTCCTGCTCTTTCGACTGTGATTTAAATGCGTAGCCATAACTTGTCATGTCTTAAGGCATATGTAATGACTCAAAAACCACAAAGCTCTGCCCATTTTTCCTCCTTTACCACAACTCTTTTTTTTTCTGAATTTCAGTTGCAGGAAGGCCAGCTGGTGGTGCGCCACTTCCAGTTCCTGCGCTGGTCTCCATATCGCGATGTGCCCGACTCCAAGAAAGCCTTCATTAGCCTTCTGGCTCAGGTTCACAACTGGCAGAGGGAGTGTGGAGAGGGACGCACCATCGTTCACTGCCTGTGAGTCCACCTGGATACAAATACTCCATAGAAACACTGTTGGTGACGAATGCCAGTTCTTTGTATAGTTGAAGGGCAGTACTTGGGTTTCTCAAATACATATTTTGGTTGCTAAAACAGTAAACAAGCTGGGGTTGCTTCTCTTGAATCCTTTTGACGGTGGCTGTTAGGCCTCTTGTTTTTGTCTGCCCAGTCTGGTGACTTTGGAGCGAGCAGAATAACACCTGTTCCTGGCAAAGATGAAAACAAATCTCACATTAGCAAAAAGGTTCACTCTGAAACTGTCCGCTTCGATTGAAAATGCCTCGATATAAAGCATACGGTATATCTGCAAAACTAACATCACAGCAGACCTAAACTTTAAATACATATTTGTGCACTTTCCCCACCATTTAAACTGCAGTATACGCTCACAGGACCCAATAGTTATAATTACACTTTCAAATCTACAACATCTCCTGAATTTCACTCTGTTTTGAGTGAAAAAAGTTTTGAAACCGCTTTCAGAGTTCTCATTTAGACTCGGCTTTTGAATACTTTGAACCTTAATAACATATTTTAAAGGCCATGCAGCATTCATAATACTCACCTACCTGCTGTTACTGAATACCTGCTATGGCTGCAATTAAAGAAAAAAACGGCTTGTGTAATTTTAAGGTTATTCAGAGAGGGAAAACTCGCCATTATGTGTGTGAGTCTTTACATTAGCTGCATTAGCATTAGCCCCTTTGATCTGAAGAGGTCAGGGTGTGTGTTAGTCATCTCATATCTGATTAAATCTCTGCTCCTGTATTTTAATGAGAACTTTGCTCTGAGATTCATCCTGAAAGGCTGCCAGTTGGCCTTTTTCTGACGGCATGCATGATCTGTGCTCAGTCAAACTGTGACATTTCACTCTGAAGCACCCCCTCCGAGAGGCCGTCTGGGCTGCTCTACCTCATCTTTATTAGGTCACCCATGTCTTAATGCTTCTTTCAGCCTGTTTATATATGTGTGTGTATGTGTGTGTGTGTGTGTTGATTCATTTGTTTCTGGAGTAGGAACGGTGGTGGTCGAAGCGGAACTTTCTGTGCCTGCACCATGATCCTGGATATGATTCGGCACCACAGCATAGTGGACGTTTTCTTCGCCGCTAAAACGCTGCGAAACTCGAAACCAAACATGGTGGAGACGATGGTGAGCAGACGTCTTTTTCTCATTTATTGTGTCATGTTTTATAACACAAATTACCAGCCTGCAGCATCCGACAATAACAGGAAATGAATTATCTTTTTAAATAAAAATGAAACATTTCTTTAAGTTGTTATTTTGATATCTTGATATAGCTATTTAAAAACACAAGAAGATAAGCAGACATGCAGGAATAAATTGAACTGAGCAGACTGGTTCTGTCAAATGTCGATTGCTATTATAACATAAACGAACCACACTGTGTAAACAATCTGAGGCATTAAAGATGGAAGAGTATTCTCAAACTTTCTGTATTTGTATCTTTAAACACAAAAACATCATGGCCCCCAGTGTTTGTTAAATCACAGCATATTAATCACAGATATGGACATAATAAATGTGCCATTTTCTTAAACAAGCTAATAAACTCTACAAAAAATAAAGTCAAGCTGCCAAATTTCTGTGGTTAATAAGGAAATATAAAGCATCTGCTCATCTGGAGTTCATAAAATAACTGCTCCTTGTCCATGTCTGTGTGCATGACATAGCTACGTCATAGTGGCCACCACTATTGTCAGTAGTGGTCAACCTATTACAGTTTTTCGACAACTGAAACTGATACTGAGAGCCGATATATATTTACAATACTGACATCACATTGTTTTTTCTTCTTTTTTTTCTTTCTGCTTTTAATATAAAATAGTTGAATAAAACTAAAAAATGAGAGTCAAAGTTGCTGAACATGAGTAAAAATTTCATCACGATTGTAGATGGAAATATATAATTACATAACACAACATGAGTAAAATTTTGCCTCACAGAAATTTTGGATGTTTGTTCAGATGATTAAACAAGAAATAAAAATCTACGGTAAATATTTTATCTAAGATTTTCTTTTGAAGGAATGTTTAAACTCATGATCTCATACACATTAAAGTCCAAAATGTATGGTTATCTTAGCTAGCAATACGTTTAAATAGAGAAAATAGAGAATAATAGAGAAAACAAAACAGACTAAAAAAAAAATGTATATATATGTATGTATAAATAAAACAAACAAAAATACGACAAAGTAAATTATAAGGAGTGTGCTAATCTGAACAGGTGGGTTTTGAGTCTGGATTTGAAGAGAGGGAGTGAGTCAGTTTTCTGGATGTCAGGTTTTAAATAGAGTTTTAATGGTTTTAGAAAACATAATGGTGATATCAGCCTCAGGAGTACCGATGCCTATTACTACAGATCAATTGGCCAATTAATTAATTGTTCTATCTCTAATTGTTAGCATGACATACTCATGTGTTGTAGCATCCACATTATTCCACAAATCTAAGCAGCTACTTTTACTGCATGTTTGTGCGCAGGAAACCAAGGTGACTTTGAACTTACTGTCCAAGTGTTGGAATTGGAGCTGATAAATGTTGAAAAGTAGATCGTTTTGTTAATCGTAAAGCAGATAAAGAATACAAATGTCAATGGAGATACAGGGAATATTACAACTGCAGGACATACAATACTATTCAAAGGATGATTCACTCACCAGTGTTCCTTATCAAAGAGTTACGTGTTTGGAGAGGTGTGTTAGGCAATATAGTAGGCATAGTTCTGTGCCAGCCTCCAGCACACACTACAAGGTAGATTCACTGCAGAAGTATCACACAGATTTAGGTATGAGCTTGCACAGGGTTTGAGCGACCAAGTGAAAACCTCTGAGCTAGAGCATTATCTTCTTGCAGAGCAAAAACATCATACATCTGTATTTAGCTACAGCTGGCATGGCTGTAAATTAGATGAACATTTAGTCTAAACACCTAAAGATAGATTTAAAACATCTTGTTGTGAGATATTAATGTGTTCTTTTTGTTAGTTTCTGTGCACTCTAATCTAAAAAAAATATCACTATAAAAACATAAAAACGTTCAAATCCACAGTTCACCTCAGGTCTTGGTGTTGATTGAAAGATCCATTATTTAAATTCAACACTCTTCAGTCATTCAGAGAAAAATCTACTGTGGAGAAAACAGTTTTACCAATCTCTCCACCCACAGTAACCTCAAGACATGAACGCTCTTGAATAAGCAGATCAGGCATCACAATACCCTGAATGGATCCTAACAGTCGTCTCCTTTTCATCCGTTTTGTAGAGCAGTCGTAAGGGGCTCTGACCCTTTTTGTCTCACACTCTTTATGGGCTCAGTCACATCTCAGCAGACTGATGTTAATATCAGAGGACAAGCATGAACGCTATTTCAAAAGCATGGAGGGTATGTTTTCATCTAGTTTATGCAGATGGGTGCTAAAATACAAGTCAATTAAAGGTTTAACAGATAAGGCTGGAGATATTCCATGTTGTTGCAACAATAAAAAAAAAAAAACATGAATACACCTAAAGAGGCATTTCTTTCTCCTTCTAATACTCCATGACTCCCTAACCTCATCTGTGGCACAGAGCCCCTAGCCCTCCAGTTCCTATTAAGGATGTAAATCTTCAGAGGCTTAGTTTGATATCATTGGGAATACACTCATTGACATCAATGCTGACTGTTAGATAAGGAGATTTATAACTCGATACTGCTTCTATATTCTCCCTCTAATTATAAAGCTAGATTTAAGCTACCCTTATTTTAATAGAGTCCCATGAAGCTACTACAGGGAGCTGGTTAGCTTAGACAAACAAAGACTGGTACTACAAGGAGAAAGAGAGCTTGGTTGTAGAGTTGATAGAAGCATCTTTGGGGTTTTGTGATGTCTTGTTTATCTGATCTGTACAATAAACAGCAAGTCTTCTTAAGAGATGCCGTCACCCTCTTCAAAAAGTCACCGATCAGCAGCATCATGAAGGACTGATTTAGGAGGGAAAAAAAGTCATTTTTGCCTAAAAGTGACAGAGGCCATTATTATGAGAAAGTGACAATGTTGAAATTGAAAGAAAACAAGTTGATTGCTGAAATTATGCGTTAAAACATTTCTGTGTCTCAAAATATCTCATTCATTTGATGAAACAGTACACCATGATTTCCTTTTACCAGAAAAAGCAAACAAGAGTTAGCAGAGTTAAATATGCCATTAGTGTGGTTGTCCTGTAAAATGATGTTCTTAGGGATAAATATACTCTCAACCAACCTTTATCCTACTTTTATAGGCTTACCTCTGGCAGTAGAAGTGGGACGATTTAAAGGCTTACCGGAAGAAGCACGTTTGTGTGAATTCTGTGATTTACAGGTGGTTGAGGATGAATTTCATTTTATTTTCAATTGTCCCTTATATGTTGACTTAAGGACTGTCATTTTTGAATCAATTCAGTTTAAAAATCCTGATTTATTTTGGAAGAGTGAAGGTGAGATTTTGGGTTGGTTGTTTGAAAAAGATGTTTTTGTTTTGGCAAAATTTGTTAAAAAGGCTTGGCATATGCGGCAAAGTATTTTGTACCCTGTAGGATGAACTTTTTTTGTTTCTCTTTCATTATCCTCACTGTTTGTGTTATAATTCTTAATGGATTTTTGATGTTATTGTTGTTGTATATTATGTTGCGTGGCTGTCTTGGATACATTGTGTTTTGAGTTTGTTGAACAGTGTCTAATAAGCCCATGGGGCTGGGCACCAATTTTGGTGTATGACACTTAAATAAAATTATCATATCATATCATATCATATAGGCTCACTAACTAACTGTCTAAAGGTAAAAAAAAAAACTGTTTAGAGAACAGCCAAAAATTTAGCAAAATTGATCCAATATGACTAAACAGGATCTCAAGAATCCACGGGACTGTCAAATGGTTTGCGAAGTGTGACTTACACTAGCAGAGCTAGCACCACTTGCCTTTAGCGCTTGTGCTGGAGATAATATTGTCAGTTTATCAAGACACAGCCTTCAAAAACTCCACCACTATTTTTAAGAATAAAATACAGACAAACCACATCCCGCTATAAGACGCCTTTTGCCATGTGTACTTTAGAGCTCTGTAATATTAGGTCAGAGACTCTGGCTAGAGGAGGATGGCTGCAATACACCTCAGACACAACATGTGACGGATATTGTTGGCCTACGGTGATTAAAAAAAATACTACTTAGTTAAACATTACATTTGATATCGCTGTCAAATAAATTCACATGTCCCTTTTTACATATGCATAGGAAAAAATTACAATTGGCACTTTGTCTGAAAGCTCTAGTGAAAGGATATCTGCAAGTCCTGATCAAGCTTTCACAAAAACCCAGATAATGTTATAAAATATTTGAAATTCGATTAACAGAAGTAGGAAACACTGTTGAAAGCATTTCATGTAAGTTTTTTTGTAGACTACTGTGACTTTGTGCCACTTATCTTGGTTGAGGTGATGTTAATTTAACTGACTATACATCTCAGAGAATTACTGTATCTACTGCTGAGGAGTACAGGTGGAGAGAGAAGGTACAGTACATTATAATGAATAATCCAAGATCATATTCTTCATCTGCTTTTCTATTATTTTTTTTCTGCTTCAGTCAGTTTGTCTGTGAAGCAGATTTTAAAGTATATCCTTCGTGGTATTAAAAGGCTTTACATCTAAGATAGTGAAGCTGGTAGAAAAGCTTGTGTTGGCAGGATTATTTCATCTCGACTTTAGCCTGCGTGTGGAATTTGTTGTTGATGTAAAGATTTGATTTGATAACCTTGTGAACTCGGAGCTTTTGTTTGGTAGGCATTTTTACTTTCTCTTGGTGTCCTCATATGAGGGTATAAAGTTATAAAACTGTAAAACATATAAAAGTCTAAGCTGTGAAAGTATAAAACTGCTTTTTTATGTGTGCAGAAGCAAGACTGCAAACAATGCAACACATCTAAAAGAGAAGTGATTGGCTCATTTTATATTGTTTATTGTTGTCCACGATAATGGAGATATTTGAACAGCTTTCTATGTCCTCAAATAAACTCTTCCTAATAAGAAGCATTTTGTAAACATGTCATAAAATAGATAAAATACCTCAAAATTCAGCGTTTTTGACACAGTTTGAATACGTTTTGTGAAAGAACATGCTGTGTCTGAGAGACTGGCGCGACCAATAAACTAGTGTACAACAAAGCAAGAGCTATTTTATTGTGTTTAGTATTTTACCCAGATAGCATTCCAAAAAGCAAGCTGATGTTGGTCTTTAGTTTTTATGGAGTAGTTTAATCAAGTTCGGACAAGTCGAACTTCCTCCTGGGGTCTGCTTGTCTTTTCTGGCCGCAACACATGCTCTTATAAACAGACTTACACACACACACAGAGTATGCCTCTCCTGTGTATTATGGGTGACCTTGTTAAACCAACTTCCTTCTCATTTTAAAAGGTTTGTAAAGCTCTTTTTAATGACCTCAAGTTGAACGTTAAAGTTTTACACCTTGTCCAGTTTATTTTAGTGTTTTAACATTCATGTTTTTGTGCTAAATGGGATAAAACGAATCTCCAAACGAGTTTATGAAGTCGTCGATGTAAAACGCCCGCATGAGTAACTCATTTTTTAGCCCGTAAAACAATCTTGGTTTTGTCCTGTTCTTGTTCTAGGAGCAGTACCGGTTCTGCTACGACCTGGCCCAGGAGTACCTGGACTGCTTGGAGGTCAGATAGCACCAATCCCCCACTGCTCATCTCTCCATGAGGAGAAGGTCCTGGTCTCAGATCCTACATCCTGGATCTCTGCTCTTGCCTCCTTAGTCCATGTATACAGCTCTGGTTGTCTCTTTCGCCATGCCTGGATGAAACGCTGTCTGCCACAAAGACTGAGTGAGAAAACTCGCTGGACAACTTGTAACATACTGAAACCCTCTTTTTGCTTTTCCTTGGCTCTCTGACCCAACCTGTACTCCTTCGTGCCACTTTACATCTACCAAACCACAGGACACCTCACGGGACTGGAGATCATTTTATATCCAAGCCACTGCAAAGGCAGCCGGACTTCCTGTTATACGCCTGGATGACGGGATTTAAGAGTTCAGCTGTGTCCTGCCTTATTATAAACAAACACTGAGAGGGAATAAGAGCCGACCTCGACTGCTGGCTGATCTTTCTGTTTGTTTGTAACACTGTTAATGGTGCAATCTGCTGTTGGTGAACATCCCATGTTGTAATGTACTATTTGAACTTTATCATGGGTGAGGCTGATGATTGAGGGTAAATTGAGGGTAAAAGAAAAGACGTCGGCCACGTCCGGTGGATGGATCTGTACAGTAAAGTTGTCTTGGACCTAATTTCTCTTTATTTATTTTGCGTGTAAATAGATGTTTTTTTTTTCCTCCCTACCCCCAGTTGTTTCTAGATGTTCTCACTGTCTTATTAATGTGCCAATCCATTCTCTCTGTGTCTGTAAATGGGGACCACTTCAGCATCTGCATGCCCAGTCTTCAGTGTTTCATCGCAGTGTGTGGCCCAAGTCTGCTTCAGGGTGGATTCTGTGACGCGAATCCCTCCGCTAGTCCTGAAAGATCTGTAAAAATAACCACGTGTTGCTGTGAGAATACGGCGAAAAATCTGTTGCTTTCTAAATTTGTATTTATTCAATGTGTTTTATTTTCTAAATAGTGTATAAAACAAGAGAAGAAATAAAATATGTCGTTGCCTAACAACCAAGCTTCGTGGTGGGTTTTTTTGTTTGTATGTCACTCATGAGGGGAGGAGCAGAGTGTGGCCCAGAGTAAGATTGTGATATATAGTTGATATTACAGCTCAGTGGATGGATCATTGCATGGGTCTACTGGGTTACGTCTCAGAGCTGCTATACCAAAACTTCTGAGTAAAGCAGTTGTTGACATTGTAACTGACCATCTCTTAGAGTGTGAGAGAAGCAGGTTGGTAATATATGCCTGCATCTTAACTAGACAGCTTTACTGTGTAGGTAACTTCAACTCTGAGCATAATCACATGTGGAGTTCCCCAAGGCTCTATCTTAGGGCCTCCTCTATTTAACACCTACTCGCTTCTACCTACATATAAAATATAAAATGAAATAAAGTACCTTAGCTAGGTAGATGACATATATGTAGATATTCATTACAATGCTACCGGGGAAGTAAGTGCCCTGTAACCAAGAGCCTCTTTTTCTCCAGTTTTAAAAAACGTGAAGCTAAAGTTGTTTTTTGAGCCAAGGTAGAAAGATTAAAAATCAGCAAACACTTTTTTGTGTGTTTTATTTTATTTTTTTTAATTGATTGAAGTCTATTTTGAACACATATAAAAATAAGAATAAGTAAAGAATACCACAACAAATTACAAAAAGTTATTCATGTTCAAAAAAGAGTCGGAAGAAGTCAAGACTTATCTACTCCCACCCCTTCTCCTACAGTAATGGTTTCAATATATATCATAATATTATATAATAATTATAGTCATAGCTATAACAATAATCACCACAGTGAAAATAACAAAACAAATATGATAATGATAATAGTAACTATGATTGTACATTCCTGTATCCCGTGAAAACATATTCTTTAGATTTTGTTTAAACTCCTCATTAATACCATTCCACAGTCTCACCCCACAGAATGAAATGCAAAATCGTTTTCTGCTTGTGCGGAGAGTGTTATCAATTTTAAAGTTATACTTCCCTCTTAATTGATAACCCCCTCTCTCGGTCCCCAAACAATTTCTGTATATTTTGGAGTAGAAGGTTATTTTTAGCTTTATTTATAATTTGTGCTGTTTGGGATTTCACAATATCTGTAAGTTCAAGAAGAGTGAGTGAGTGTGATCCAGATAACTGACTTTATAAATGACCCGTATTGCCCTTTTTTGAAGAATAGTCACTGAATTCATTGAACTCATATAATAATTGCCCCAAATCTCTGCACAGTAATTGAAGTATGGTAAGACAATGGAACAGTGTCCATTGTTTTGCTTTGTTTAAAACTGAAATGCTTCTTGATAGCTTGGTCTGTATATGTTTGATATGTGGTTTCCAGCTCATTTTCTCATCTATTATAACCCCCAAGGAATTTGTTTTGATTAACCCTTAATGATAAGCTTCAATCACAACAGATTAAAGCTACAGACCAAGCCAAAAATCTGTGTTGTCATGGATTCTTATGTGAAACTACAAAGTTGCCACCTCAAGAATATACCAAGGGTTGAACAAGGTTTGTCTCAGCAGGGAGAAGAACTTGTATCTTTAATATACATAATTGCTGTCATTACATGTCTCTAAAAATACAACTACAGACACTGCAACTCTCCAAGTCAAGAAAGTGGATTCAATCACTCCAGTTCTCAGGTACGAACACTTACATTCCCAATTTATCAGATAATATTTTGGTTTTTAAAGCGCTGGTTGGCTCAATGGTTCTCACACAAATACAAACCACTTAGACCACAGTAGTCATCAAGGACTGCTCTGCTTTCTGTCCTATGAGCTGGAACAAATTTTTTTTTAAATTTCTTTTTAATTACGGTTTAAGACTGATCTGTTCAAAGCTACCTGATTTTTTAAAAGTATTTAATTTCTTCATTTTCTTTCAACTTATTCAGATAGTCTACTACTGTTTTATCATATTATCTTCAGTTTTTTTGCTGTTTTTTAAAATTGCAATATCCTATTTTCATGTATTTCCTCTTTTGTTTTGAACAACAGACTATGATGGACCTTGTTGCTGAAAGGAACTATAGAAATAAACTTGCCCTACCTTGCATGGGTGAGAGTCACAGAGGCATACAGGTCCTGGAGGGATGGCAGATTGCAGCCAATCACCTTCTCTGCAGAGTGAATGATGCACTGCAGCCTTCCCTTTCCGTTTGCAGTGGCTGCAGCGCACTAGACTGTGATCGAGGAGGTGAGGATGAACGTGGTGATGGCTGTGTAAAAGTGCACCATTATTGCCTGTGGTGAATTTCTTCAGCTGCTGAAAGAAGTGCGTCACCAATTGTGCTTTTTTGATGAGGGAGCTGCGATTTAAAATTGTCTGAAAAATATCAAAACAACATGTGAGTCAAAGAAAGGACACGGATAGAAAGAGAATGACCAGAGACCCAAAAACACATCAAACAAGGCCAAACATAACAGAGATGCAAAATCAAACGAACAAAGAAAACCAATATCCCAGCAGGAGCCATTATCACAAAGACAGAAAAATGCCAAGAGGAGACAAAGAAACTGCAGAATTTACAAGGAAAAATCACAAACTTCTACCTTCACCGATAAAATCAGACCCAAAACCCAAATAAGAAAAAAAATTAAATCATTAAAAATTAGAAAAGTAGATGGAAAATGCCAAAGCAAGGGGCTCTGATTGGCTTCGTGGTTTGGACATGTGCTTTATAAACGAAGACTACATGTCCTTCTTGCTGCAGCGGTCGGTTCGACTCCTGGTCACGACCCTTTCCCATGTCTTCCCCAACTCTGTATTCTTTAAATTTCCCATCCTTCCTCATTTCCCAAAGATAACATAAATTAGGACAAACACTCAAAGTGAACATTTTACCATGACATTACCACATCTTTAGATACAAAGCCAACAGACTGGTGAAAAGTCAATGCTGAGAGATTTTCCAGACTAGCAAAGCATGAACATATATGTTTACAAGCAACATCAGTGCCTCTTAAGCTTAAGTTTTCCGGCTCTAGACTGATTATGACTGACACCACACCACAAAGACATGCTTATGTTATCATTGAGAGCAGGTATGCAGAAAACTGGACACTTTGGACTCACAATAGGCCTATTGTTCCACATTTAGTAGTTTGAGCTTCATTCTGCAAAACTACATGTACATGGAGACTGTTTTTATGAGTCTGGTCTTTGATTTGCGGCAAGTTACAAATGTAAGTCTCTATTTACTGTAGCTATTAAATTCCAGTTATATCCAATGTGTTGCTGTGAAAAAAAATTGCTATTTTATTTATCAAAAGACAAATCAACAAGACATGATAGCATGTCCAAAGATTTATCATTGAAAATACCTTGAATTTGGGTTTCCAGACTGGACACAGTAATATCACAGACCCCAAACAACGACTACAAAAAGACAACAAAGACTCTAAATGCTTACAAAGGCACATAAAAGACTGTAAAGATGCAAAATAACAACAAAACCTTCCATTTCTAATGCAAAGTGGTTTAAATAGAGAGAAACAAGCCACTAATGCACAAAAGTGACCTCACAGAGAGGTAATTGCGATACAAATCCGCAAAATCACCAGAGAGAAACTCTTGTTCTCCATTAACTCAATGAGGAGATTCGAAAGTACCACAAGGAAACGCTTAATAGCGACAATATTCAAAAATGGGTCAACTGCAGTGTCCCATAATGACCCAGAGGAGCCACAAAAGGCCACAAAGTGAGGCAAAAAGGCCACACAAACATCTATCCATTCATCATGTATTCCATTCGCGGTTGGGCCGCACTAATCGCTGCACCACCATGCAGTCCCGAAGGAAACGTGACGACCACAAAGGCACTGAAATTAATCAGAAATGCTCACAGGATGACCATAAATTGATGCAAAACAACTTCATCAACTCTTGAAACCTGGACAGACTCCCGCAGATCATAAAAAGACAAAACAAAGAGCAAAAAGAGACACTCGGATAATCCGTTATTAAAAAGCAGCTGTTTATTTTTGATCAATGTTTAATTTCTGAATATATAAAGCTGATAATTTAGTGAATGCACTAAATAAGTAATTACAAAATCTAGTAATTAATCAATGCTCACACTTTCAACTTTAAATCATTTAACAGTCCTCAGCCTCTCCCTGTTCGCACTGTTTAGTTTAGGCAACTTTGAGTTTGTGATAGGAGACTTGTTGATGCCCTCCTCAGCTCCATTCAGAGATACAGCTACTTAAAAATCCCGCAGTTCATTCATTTGACCTGTGTTTTAATTTACGCTTATCATTTAATTAGCAACTTTAATGGACTTTTTTATCATTAGCACCAAACAGAGCCTCTAGGATTGAGCCACCTCTTTAATTGGAGGTTCCTGATGATCCATTGATCGAGGGCCCGATGCTCTTAATCTGCATGTGGCTCTTTACAAGCCGTGTCACATCTAGTTACTGTGTTATATGAGTGGTTGATAAGCTCTGGTGATTGACCATTCTCTGCACTGCGCGCTCATTTTCTTATCAATACGCCGTTCCCCCTTCTCTTGCTGTCTGTGCACTACTTAAATGAGAAACTGCAGAGATGATTGATGGTGCTTCTAAAATATGTAGAGGACAGACTGTGGATGGCGGGACAAATGCTCTCCAGAAATAGTCAAACAATGTAATAAAGGTCAAAAGTCAAACTACAGAGTATTGTTTGCCTGACAGTGTTGCCTCCAAGGTTCAATTACGCTCTCCTTTTGTCCTGTCGAGGCAAGAGATCTCCTTTTAGTGCATTTAAGAGATGATGAAAAGCAGCATAATGTGCGTTGGATATGAAGGCACAATTGCTATTGTATACGGCTCACAAAAGGACAGGGACAAGGCTCTCTTCAAAGCATCTGTTTATGTCAGATTACACAAACCTGGGACTGTGTTTTTTTTCTTCGCACGTTGCTGGAAAGGAAACACAGGTCCGCAGATTTGCCTCCGCCACCGCCGCTGCTGAATGTACAGCTGCCTCTTTTATTTTGGAGGCTGATCTAAACGCTTAAGGAGTCCACTGCAAGCCTCATTGTCACAGCAGCCGTGTCTGTGATTACTGTTGCAGCCATTGTTTCACGCTGAAAGGCTGCATTCGAGGGCTGGAACTGAGACTTTCTGGATGAGCGACTGAAATGAAAAACACAGCGAGCTCGGGGGTATCGGGGGACGCTTATCTTGACGATTTCATTAAACACGGGACATTTTCCGCACACGTAGAATTCATATGTATTCAAGGCAATCAGCACAACCATGCGGATGATCTAATGAGTGGAAGAAAGTGTTAATAAATCGCAGTAATCTTAAAAGTGGTTGCATTGTTTCAGGCCCGGATTACCTGCGGTTTCCACTCTCTCTACATCTCCTCGCATGAATACTTAATTATTTGCTCTTTTGTTTCATTTTTCATTGTCACACCCTCCTACTAAGAGAGCAATCACAACAGACTTAAGCATGCCTTTTGATTGTTTGACTCATAAGTTATTAATACCCACATAAAAGAGTCGGCATGCTGAGCTGTTTTAGCACACTATGAGCCGATTAATAAACAACAGCGGGCTGGTTTCCGCAACAGATCTGCAGGTGATTGGTTACAGTTTGTCTTCAGTTTCAGACCAAATAACTGCAGGAAATTCCTTTTCCTCTTCGTACTCTTTACACCTGTCATGTTGGGAAACAGCATTTAAAGTTGTGTTATCAATCAGCGGCTTGTTTTCAGTGTTCACGGTGTGCAGGGAAATGAGTTGGCAGAATGATTATTTAGTAGCAATGTGTTTAGTTTTGGGTTTATAAAGATTATTTTTTGAGGCTTTTAATGCTTTTAAAAGCTGAGCTGCAACAGTAGCTCACATTCACACAATTCTCAACCTATTTCCACACTAGGGTCCAAATGAGTACTCAAATCTAGAAACAGCACAGCTTGGATTCTTTTGAGCCAAATGTTCAGGTTACAACCGTATTCCCTTTATGGGCTTAAATCTATTGTACCGATGTATAAACATTGTGTATCTTTTTCTAGAAACATCACTTTGGAAATTACTTCCTTCAGCCAGACTGCACCACAACAGAGGAACCTCCACCAGTTCTTTGTCTGGTCTATCACAGCCAGCCAGGCAGAAACCTGCAATCTTCTGCAGCAGATTTGCAAGGTGTCTGTCCAAGAGCCTTATTTAATGATGGCCTCCATTGAACACCTTGTGGAGCTGCTGTGTGGTTCAATCAATTGTCTGTCTCTTCAGCGAAAGGGGTACTGATGTTACTTGACAACCTAAACATGAATTAAAGACTTGTGAATTTAGACAAGAGCAACTGATTTGTCCCCTCACCAGGAACAGCTATACTCACATGGGATTCCTCATTAACTGGGCTTGTTTTCTCATGTGTTGGAATTTTAAACCGTATAGATGGCGGCAGAGGGAGGTCATTTTCTTTCAGAGAGAGGTGTGTGACGTCAAAAAAAAAAAAAAAACGGGTTGTAAGAGACTCCATGAATTATTTTTTGTACAGTTAATCCTGGAGATATTCCCCACAAAGTTGTAATTCTTTTGTTGGGGGAAAAAAAGATAGAAACAGCTGTTGCATTATAATCCATGTATCATTTGTTCATTTGATTTTCAAAACAAAAAAAATAAAAAAACAAGAAAATAAGAAAATTTCCCCCACGCTGCAGAAGGCAGGACTGCCAAGGTGCTCTGAAATGTCCGTCAAAAGGTTCTGTGTCCAATACAACCTGAGGAAAAAAAGGACACATATCAGACACACATCTGGGGCGGTGTGTCAATTTAACTGGTGTTAAATTTAATATATTATATTATAGAATAAAAATAAAAAAAAAACAGTCAGTAAAGTATGAGAAACATATAGTATAGTATGATAAAATGCCATAGAATATTATGATAAGAAAATTATAGTAAAGTATGATAAAAAAAAAAACCATAGTTACATATGATAAAAAAGTCATGGTATAGTATGATAAAAATGTCAATGTATAGTATGAAAAAAATCATTGAAGTATGATAAAAATATCATGGATTAGTTTTATAAAAAATGTAATGATAAAGTACTATAAAAATGTCAGTATAATATGATCAAAAGATCATATGGTAGTTTGAAAAAAAAATCATTGTAGAGTATGAGTGAAATAAACGATATAAATGTCATAGTCTGATGAAAAAAGACATTGTATAGAATGATGGAAGTATTAAAGTGTAGTAGGGTATAAAATTTCATAGTATAGCAGAATAAAATGTCAGTGTATAGTATGAGGAAAAATGTAAAGTCAAGTATAATAAAAAAAATCATAGTATTGTATGATAATAATGTCTCTGTAGAGTGTGATAAAAGTGTCAGGGAATAGTATGATAAAATTATATTTTATAGTAAGATAAAAAAAATCAAAGTATAGTATAGGAATGTTAAGATAAAAATGTCATAGTACAGTATGATGAAAACTCATAGTCAAGAATGATAAAAATATCATAGTATAGTACGATAAAATGTCAGTGTATAGTATGATTAAAATGTCATTTTATCGAATGATAAAAAAAATTATTAGGTTATTAGGTATTAGGTAATTAAAGTCATAGTACAGTATGATAAAAAAAACTTACTGTATAGTTTGATAAAAAAAAAAAAATTAGTAAAGTATGATAAAAAATATCAGGGTAGAGTATGATATATATGTACAGTACAATAAAAATGCCATAGTATAGTCTGATAAAAATATCATATTATAGTATGAAATCAATGTAATGGTATAGTATGATAAAAAAATCATAGTAAAGTATTATGACTATATATTGCCCGTGTCTTGTTCCCTTCCGGGTTACAAAACTTTCTACAGATGAAAAAGTCTAAATCGAATCAAACTGTCATTATTCATCTATCCCATTTTCATTTGAGCTAAAGGAAACAGAAATCAGAAAATGAGCCATTATCTGTTTTTTTCATTTTCGGTTCAAAGATGAATATTTGGAAACAATTCGTTCAGTCCTTTTTTCATTTTTGTTTTATATTAAAAAGATAATGATACACAGGCTCATTATACTCTACTGATAAACAAAATACCTCTTTGAGAAATGAGGAGTTCTGTTCTTGCAGTATTGCTCTTTTTTGTGATAAATATCATGACAGGACAAGAAATTTCCTGCATCAGAGTCACCAGATAATACAAACAGACCTGCTCAGGCAGTATATCAGGAGCTCTGCTTCGCTTCAGTCAGTCTTTTTGTAAATAAAGTTAAGTGCTGGCTCTCAGGACACTGATGTACATGTTGTGTTGATTTTACAAATAAAGGTCAAACGTTAGTGTCTATGTGGGTAATCTGAGCATCTCTTGGATCAAGCAAATTAGCCCACAAGGATCTCATTGTAGCTATTACAAATCATTTCAAAGACCTTGGTAGATGCAAACTAATGACCCCAGAATATGTTAAAACAGGGCTTTGGTATGAAAACAGGTAAATCCCTTTAAAGTCTCCAGCCATGGAGAAGGTAGCCCCCTGAATCAATTAATATCTCCTTCATTTTGACACAAATTCACTCTGGGAGGTGGAGCACAGCCTGCTGCCGAATGAAGACGTATCTGTGTGTCTCCTCCGACTGATGGCAGATTCAATTTAAGCTCACTTTATCTCAGTGCGGATTCATCTTATCTGTGACATGACTTTGCATTGCATTAAATTAGATTTCTCTTAAGGGGGATGTGGACCGGAAGCTTCTCTCATCTCTTTACATCCTCAAATCAAATAATGTGGCACAAGGTCTGCAGAAACCTATTCCAGGCTGGTTGTGCGGCTGACGATGAAAGCCGGGATATTTACAGAGAATGTCTTATTTGGTACGGCAATCGTCATTGATTATGTTGGGCATAGATGATAGAGGGTCCATAAAGGCAGGCGGTTAATGGCTTACACACACCGTTTGGGGAGGAGGCAGCACATCAGTCAGGTAGCCTGCGGCTGTGCTGAAAACAGGGGACTAGAAAAAAAAACAACTGATGAGACCGTTCTACTGCCCACAACATAATCCATCGGGGTGGGGAGGAAGAGGTGAGGCAATGGCTGTGGGCGAGTCCATAATAACCCTGCTGGATCCCAGTGGCTTCTGGTTCACAGGGCGTGCTTCTCCATCTTCCACCTCAGTGTGTGACAGTAAGCTCAGAGGGAGGCTGGGGGCATCCAAGGTGGCCTAACCCGCAATGAGCTGAATGATATGAGTAATACTGTGCACCCTGACCCCCATACTCTCCTCTCTTTTGATAAATCCACTGTCAGAACGCTCATGATGATGGATGTGAACCTGAGTTTCGACTTTGAATATTTCAGATAATTGGGCATCATACTGTAAGTGGGTTAGAAAATGACATTTTCTACATAATCTTTTCCTCTTTCTTGAGATACAGCGAAGAGGCCCACGAGATAAAGCGAAAAGGCTCCACTATCAGATTCAAGTAGGATGTGCTAAGGGTGCACCTCTAACCTTGAGGTTACGAAAAGAATTTTTCTTCACTGGATGTTCATCGCACCTATTATGCTGGAGGTATGGAAAGATGATAGCTAGAAACCAAGATGTTTTATTCAGGATATTAACTGAGTGAGCTGTTCAATTGTATTTTTATTTTCATCGCTCTTTAAGGAGACTTTTTCAAGTCTTTTCAGAGGACACTTTAGACCTTGCATGTAAGGATTTATCTATTTTTCACATGGCTGCATACATCACTCTATTGCCTACACCAGACCATCCTGTGTAGACAGATTTTACGCTGAAACTCCTTCTAGCAACCATGGGTGTTGTGCATATTCACAAAATTATCTGGAGAAGACTGTTGAAATTTGGTTACTGGTTCAAACAGCATTTTTCATCAGCGTAGATATCCAATATTTATGCAGTTAAAATGTTACACATTACTGGTACAGTAAAAGGGGACATGCCTCGAAGGCTGCTGTCTGCTCCAACCATAAAAGGAAGAGGAAGTATCCAAATTGGAAAAACAGTGATTTTTATGATAGAAAGTAAAACAAACAGGTGTAGTGAGCTAATGGGTGATCGAGGCTTACCAATCTGTACTCTCTGCATTTCACACTTGCCAGCTAATTAACTAAATAATGAACTTTATTATTCCAAAATCATGTAATAAAACAGCTCCAGACACATTAATACATTTGTTCTGGTCGCATCCTAAGCTTCATGGCTTTTTCAAGGATATGTGGGGAAACAGTAGACCTCTCTCCATTGATTTCATTGTCCTGGAGAACATTTTCTGACCCCTTCTTGGTAGAAAACGTTGGTTATCTCAATGGAAGGACTCTGCACCCCAACATATGGTCAATGGATGAGATAGGTTATGTGTCTTATCCATTTTGGGGACAAAAAAATTAGATGCACCTTTGAAGACTGCACAAGATAATTCCACCTCACTTGGCAGCAGATTATATTGAATAGATCAAACTGTAACCCCCTGTATTACCCTTTTTTGTAATATTCATCTCTCAGCTCGATCCTCTTGTTCGTCACACACAAAAAAAGGAAGTAATCTGTCACCTTGTGTTCTTAAGTGTTTGACAATGACTGTAAAAGAAAAAAAATCAGAGAATAGAGGAAAAGAAAAGATCTTTTTTGACTATCCTGAGTCTTTTTTATTAAAAATTTTGAAAAATAAAAGACTTAAAGCTTGTGGTTGAATTTCATGCAGCGTTAACTTATGTAAAATGTATATATTTTTTCCACTTCCTGTAAAGTAGGTGTTTTGGAAACAAAAAGTGTCTGCCCAAGGCAGATAGATTCATTTCAGGAAACTTGACAGGTAAGTTTTTCTTATGTTACTGGCAGATTAATTTTACCCATTACAAGCAACTCAGGTCCCATTTTTACCATTTAATTTAGGTAAATGAGACACTTATGTGGACTTCAATGTGCAATTCAAGTTGCAGCTTACATTAAATCTGAAAAGCCCTTTTTTCAACTAATAAGACAAAAGCTGTCATTTCATTTTTCAGTGCTGGCAATGTAGCAGATCATTTTGTTTTATAACATAAAACAAAAGTTAGATGTATGATTGAGATGTTTTTGTACATGAAACCATTATTGAATTTTTCATTGTTTGCAGAAATATAACTATTTGATATATTATTTATGTACTTGACAGTTTGTCAAAATAAACCATCTTTTGTGATCAAGTGTTTCTTGCTGTTATTAAAAACTTCCAAACAGTCTCTGAACAGCTGAGAGACAGAGTGGATCATTACCCTCCACAGACTTTCTGCTTTGTCACAAATGATATAATACATCGTATGAAGTCCGCAGTTTTTGGTTTACACTGTTACACTGGATGTGTGTCAGGTCAGTGTGCATTCTCTTTTGTGTAACTTACATAAGCTGTGTTTGGGGGTTAGTACGAGCAGTGGTGACAGTGTGTGTTTTATGATGTCAGCTCCCAGAGTTTCTTCGGTTATATCAGAGAATAAAGGCGATTAATGTTGATTTGAAACATTAACTCAAATATTTCAAATAGACTTTAACATGTGAACAATTGGAGTCAGTGGTGTAGATGCCCATGAGTAAAATATATGCGTGTGATTGAGTGTTGTATGGTGTGTTAGAACTGAAAATAAAAACATTGAAAATAAAAAAGTTGCCTAAAAGAAAAAGTAAGTGCTGCAGCTTCAGCCTGGCTTGACACTTTCCAGGCTCTCAAGAAGAAGAAGAAGAAGAAGAAGAAGAACTTTATTGATCCCCGAAGTAAATTCAATTTACAGTGGCAAACAATATGACATTGACTGAGTCCAATCGGACACTTGACAAGTGACCATGCTCAGAAAAAAAGATCCAACCACATTATAAAAGCCCAATTTCGTTGTCTAACACTTCTCTGGAGGACTGACTTTTCATCTGTTGCCCTCAAGTCTCATTTTCAGTTGATAGTACATTTCAAGCAGATTTGCAAAACATAACAATGTGAGCTTTTACTGAATTTTAGAAATCATAAATCATACACCCTTAAACAAATTTTTCATCAATCAACAGCATATTATAGGTTGTTCAAGGTCAAATTGGGTAAAAAGTTTCTATGTTCAAGAAGACATCAACTGACTTTGTAAACTTGTTTTTGCATTTTCTGAAAAATATGCCATAAACGATTTGCAATGCCTGCATATAACTTAAAACACAGATGGATTTTGCACTTCTGGACACAGTCCATGCTGTCTCTGTGTGACAGAGAGGAGCGGACAGCCACAGCCAGGAAACAAAGAGGAAAGCAGAGCGGATTTCTGGCTGCCAAGCAGAGCAAAAAAGAGATGATCTACAGAAGGCACAGCCACTCAGTTCTCTCTAACTCTCTATCCTGTTCTTTTACCTACTTCTGCTTGGTGGCAGATGAAAGGCATCAGAGCCTCTCTGGAGCTCTTTTGATTTCTCTGTGTCATTCAAATGGGAGGAAAGAGAGTCTGCAGAGCACCCAGCTAGTCTGCACACAGTGAATACCAAAACCACATCACTATTCATTAAAAATAGTGGACCCCAGTCTTACCCTGCTTCAGTGTGTGTAAGTGGTACTGAATGGCGGAGGTGTGAGCATACAAATGGGAGAGTGTCATTGTATGTCCCTGCAGTGTATAATGTATGTCATTATTTGGCGAATCAACTACGTACATGCTATTAGAGGTACTTAAAGAGAGGGTATTATGTATTTTTTTTCTGACTTCATACTTCCTTTGTGATACCTCTAATAGCTTTACACCATTTTCAGATAGAAGCAAAGCCTTGTGTTTCTCACTCTAGTTTATTAAAATGCCATTATTTCAAAGCTCAGTCTGAAACACTTCATTCAAACATATACCTTTGGCAAGCCTCTTGATTTAGACGTAGGACACAAATGTATTATGTACTTGCATCATAGGCTGATGGTTGATAATTGACAAATGAGCATGTGATTTAAAAATGTCTATGAGGTATCAGCATTATTTGTGAACTCATCTCTCTGCAGTATGTGATAATACAGCGGCTGTCGGCGTTTAAGGTGTTCGTGCATCACTGTAGTGCTACCATGAAATGAGAGTTGAGCTTAACAGATATTGCACTTACCGTGTTTTATTTTCAGTGACGTGTCCCCGGAATTTGTAAACTCTGAGCCTCTTCGTGTGTTCTTCCTTTCTGTTTTCTAGAATCAGTTCACTAAAAAGATTTGTTCAAAAGATTTGTTCGCCAAATCACCGAATCAATTGGCGGGGAAATCCTGTGACTCCGACCTCCTGAACTGATACACAGATGAATGGTTCAGGATTCAGTTCAGATCATAGCTTCTGGGGCAAGGAGACGAGAGTGTTTGGCTGTGTCACTAACTTCAGCTCAACTCAAGTGTCACTGTAGGAAGTGATTCTGTTCAGTACAGTCACTTAAAAGATTCAGTTCTTTTGAACGAATCCTTCGGGAATGGCACAACAGTGAGTGATACTGCCTCCAGCTCTTCCTGTAGTACACTGCAGTTACAGATGAGCATGAAGCAGCCGGTGTGTGATTCACAGCAATAATAACATGACATGTCAAAGCTAAGGTTTTTGCATCAACAAATTTTTGTTGTCGACGATCGATTACGTCGACTAATCGTTGCAGCCCTAGTCTACAGCTGCAAGGCTTATACCTACCCCTTCACACTGGTTTTAGACAATGTAAATATTGACATAAAACTCATTAATCTTGTAGGTTACCGTTAGTTTGCTTTTGTACATCATTAGACGGTATCACTATGATTTTCAATTTTAAAAACATCACAAAACTCCTTTTTAGGAGCTTTAATATCAAAATATTCCACCTTATTGACCATCCTGCAGTCAGATGTCACACATTTGGTAAGTGCTGCAGTTATTCAGCTGAAATTGTTCTTCAGTTTAGCTTCATCCAAAGGTCTATTTCATTTCACACACTGCAATATAGTGCTTTCAGTCTGATCTGCAATTATCACTAAACTGCTTCTGACTCAAGTCCCTTCAAGCTCAGAGATGCTCTCTCCAGCTCTGATTCTAATACTTCCAATGTGAGACAGGATTTTGTTTGACTTTTTTCACACCCCTGCCTTGCAGCTGAGATGGAAAATGTCACTTTTTTTTTTTTACCACAATATCAACCAGCAGAGGTGAAATGTCCTGGACTCCGTCGTGAAGATCAGGATGTTGAAGATAGTACTGAGGTGAGGCCATGATTAGGCTTTGACCAATCGGATTTAAGTAATTAACACAGCTGAGGGATAAAATAAGATATCTTTAGTCAGCAGGTATTGTGTCTCCTTGGTTTCTTGATTGTTCAGTGTCATACACCGATTTATTTGTGCATCAGATTTCATGATTGCTTTCTGCACAGGGGACTCTGACTCATAGTAAGAGAGTGGTTCTTATAAGATCAGGCTGGTGAGATCCCTCCCTGGCTATTAACCCAACTTATACAAGAAAGCTGCTACTTAACATAATGAATAGGAGTCCAATCAGTTACTACTTCATGTATATCCTATTTCAAAGTCTCCGGAAAATCCTTAAACCAGCTAATTAGCCAAGAAAGTAATTAACTCTGGGATTGGCTTTTACAGCTCCTATAACTTAACATTTGCTCACCTTCGCTCCTCTTAGCTCAACCTCTTGTCCATATTGCTATAATCTGCATCGCTGATGTTAAAGAAGATTTTCATGAGCCACCATCTCAGTACGGTTAGTGTCGGTCCTGAGAGTGATTCCAGTCAATACCTCCACTGGAAACATGTTATTTACCACCACCTCAGAACTGATCATTACACCAGAGCTGTTTAATGAACTCCAAACACTGAAAGAGTGTCATGTTTGAACATGTCAGACAGCCCATGAACAACAGTTGATAAATCCCTCAGCGCTAATAGCCCTGAAAAGGAAATGGCGAAGGACCATAGTTCTTTCCTTTGTCTCTGTTGGGCAAAAGCCGCGAAACCAATTTACTACACAGATGGAAAATCGATAGCCAATCACCAAGCAAAGACGTGAATTGGTCTTTTTAAGTAGTTAACCCTGGGGACAGATGTTTCCATTCAGATTAAGAGAGCAAAAATAACAAATATTGAGTGGAGAGATGTTTTTATTACAATCCAAATTAAGGCTTGTGTGTGTGTGTGTGTGTGTGCGTGTGTGTGAATAGTTGTTGATGTCGAGCACCATTTCAAAGACTTTGCAGCACCCATGGTGTGGACCTGAGGGAGAGGCAGTGAAAAAGAGCAGGGCTCTATGAACACACCGAGGTATGATCAATGGTTTCTTTTACTTTTATGACCAGCTGTATGAAAGCAGAGGGCTCCTTACTGCTGTAGGCCTCACTTTGAAACCGTGGACTTGGGTTAGCGAGGAGATAAAAGGAGAGAGGAAAAACAAAAGATGTGTGTACAGGAACTAACGCTGCCTTCACCTGTATATTTCACATCACACCTGTCTGTATCAAAAATAACAGGGCAGATTCACAGCACCTGTTATTTTTATGCTGGCTATAACTCTGAAGAAAGAGCCACAATAAAGACACTTGAGAGAAATATGGTGTTACGTTTTTGTTTTGTTTACAATATCAGCTCTAAAGTTAGAATGCCACTACATAGTACATTACTGTGAAATTAACTATCTTTGCAAGATCGATAGCTCATAAACTCCGTGTTTTTCGGGCATTCTAGGGCTGTTTGATCCCTCCAGAGAGGATCAGTGTATTTTCAGTGACTCTTCTGTAGTCTGTAATGATTTATGTATTAAAGGTAGTGAAAGACTGTCATTTCTGTTCTTGACTGATTACGCTAAATGAAGGTTGACATCTTGTTTTGGTCTGTCAACCAATTATTTGCTGTATCTGGAGGCCATTGGTTACCTGCAAAGGTCCAATGACTGGCCAATACAGCCTGAGACAAAACCTCACAGTCTGCATTACAGAAATAACAAAGATAGAACTGCTATTGATGGATTCATCATATTTAGTTATTTACAATAATAGTAGATTGTGTTCTTTCTCTGTAAATGTGCTTGTTAAATACTTTCACCTTTGATTTCTAATTGACATTTTTTTTTAAATGTTGAAAACAAACATTCTATTTCAAAGATGTGAAAAACACCAATGAACCTAATTTTAGTTAATGTGTCTGTTTTTAAAATCAAAGTGATGTCTGTAGAAAAAAAGATTTGGTCTGAAAAATATTTTTTTTAAATGGAAATAAAGGGTTGTCTACGGCCTTTAGTGGTTGAGGTCCTGGGGTTGAAAGCTCTTTGGCACCGGTACCATGCAGGAGGTTTTCTACAAATGTGGCAACCTCCCCAGCTTTTGGCCCATGGTGCAAGTCAATGCAAGGCATGCTTATTTGCACCATTCATACACAAGGCAAGTCAAAGGGCTTTACAGATGCAAGGAAATACATTGGAAATGTAAAAAAGAGAGATTGAAACAATTTAAAATCAGTAAGACAAACAGTTTTTTTTTTCCTCTGTTCCTTGTTTGCCCTGATTATTTATAAAAAGAGTCGTTTCCCAGAAAAACAAAATAAGTTGCAAGCTTTCAGACCCGGAGCTCCCCAGCACTTAGTCTGAGTCCCCAAGATTATATAGGTCCCCAAGACCTCTGTGCACAGTGGGTCCCTAACCATATAGCCTGTTATGCACACTCAGATGGTTTTACTAGTTTTCTCTTTGTCTATCTTGGATGATATTAGTTTTCTATACCACTGGTTTACGCAGAATCTGAGGAGTCTGCAGCTGATGCCATCTGGACCTAAAGCCTTCCTGACCTGAAGCCTCTTCAGTTCCCTCTGTACCTGTGATATGGAGAAGGACAAACTGGTGCTTCTCCATGTCCCAGGTACTCTTCTTTACACCTGTCCTTTAGCTGTTTTCCTGGACTGCTCTATTTCTCTAAAAGGACACACCAAGAAACTAGAGAAGAAGAGATGACATGTGGCATTGGGTCGTGGGTTGGAATCAAACCTGGCTCTGGCCTTGGTACATTTACCAAACTGGTTCCTTAACATTCCCTGTTTTAATATATGTTCAGGTTTGAATGACAGTAATTTGGAGTTGCAGTCAGCAGCTGTAGGACAGGCTTAAATGCCTGTATATAATCCTTTCAGAAAATTTGCCCATCCAAAGTGTTTCTGCCTAAAGGGCTTGTTTTTGTCTCTCTGATAATCTCAGGGTGTTATTCCAAGTGTTTGAAATTTTGCAGAAAGGTTCTACCAGAGCAGATTTTTTTTTCTTCAAAGATGCCCTTTATAAAAAACACAGATAAACAAAAGAAACCGAACGGTTGTTATGTTGTTGTCAGCCGAACCACTCCAGACTCCAAGAAAAACAGTTATTTTACCTCAAATACTGTGTTAAATCACAGCGAAACCATTTCAACAACAAAAGCACATACAATTAACCAAAAAGGCAAAAAAATAGACAAAAAATACCCTCTTTGGCAAAGTGGAATGATTGTTTTTGTAGATTGAGTTTGGTGACTTTGAAGAGAAACGTAATGTCTGATTCTGGTTTAAGAAAAATTAATACTGTTTTACCAAAATCTTTTTTTCTGTGACAATTTTCACTTTAATCTTATCAGACAAAAAATAACAGAGCCTTTCAGAGGCAAAATAAGCACCTCTGTTGGACTTCATTTCATCAGGAGCATTTGCCTGCAGGAAATAGTACTGGTTGAGGTAATCTGCAGGCAAATCCAAAACTTTTTGTTATGCATGAACAGCTGAGTCTCATGAATGACTAACAGATAAATACATATGAAAAGACAGTACCCTGGTTTTAAAAAGATACAATTTCTGCTTTAGTTTGAGGAAATAGACAATTGTGCAGTTCACTGGGTGGGGACAAGGTTGGACAATAATAAGCTTCACTTTTAAAGGAAAACTCTGTGAATGGGTTAGGCCAAGAAAGTCTGACTATTTTTGGGGTTTCTGATCAACAGCTGCAGTCTTGCATATCTTATAGCTGCATTAATTCTTCATTGGTTTTGTGCAACTCATCTTTTTGACGCCTAATCCAGAAATCCTAAACTGCACCGCACCATGTAAAGTGTGTGTTTTGCCTGAGAGACAACAGTCAGGGGGGGTAGATAAAGATAAGGACGTTTAATCTTCAGGGAAATTGCGAATCCCCACCTTGAACATTGAACTCGAGTTGATCCCAGGATGCCATCAGCTATCTAGTTTTGCTCTGAAGCTGGATGTCTGAGTGCTTTAATTTGCGAGGCTGCTGTCGTCAGTGTGAAACCGTTCATAAAAGTGCCTTCAGGATGTATTGGCAAAGCTCCGAGGGGGGTCACTCCTTGTTGTATCTTTCAAAAGGATCTGAAGGGTTAGCATTGCCTTCAATAATTAAAGCAGATTTGGGAGGAGAATCAATTTGAACTTGTTCATTTCAAACCAGTGATATTTGCTTTTTTTATTCCGGATCAAACCCTCATTGCTCCGTCTCAGCAACCACACAGCAGCAACCAGTGAGCATAATGCTGATGTGCACAAGAGCGCTGAATGAAACCATGCATGTCTGTCACTCTAATGATAGCAGAGCACAGCGAGTATACAGCTCCAGGACATAAACCAGCGCAGCATGAAGAAAGATAGCTGCTGGAGCTGCGGCATATTGGTTGATGAATAACGCTCCAGTATCTTTTAACCTCGCTCTGAAGTTTCTCCACTGGTGTTTGCCATAAATCCTTCATAAACTGCATCATTATTTGGTTACCCTCAGCTGTTGACGCATTTGAAGTGGAGAGGGCTTTGGAGTTTGTAGCCTGGCTCGGATGCCGGTATAGCCTGAAGTGAAAGTTCCCTTCTCATCACCTTGAAAGGTTCAATACGGATCCTCCAAAAATAAATGTGTGGCATCAGAGTGCTCCTACTGACTCCTCCAACTCTCCCAAGACCCAGCTTGTCAGACTATAAAGCTCACTAATGTGCCGGGGCATTGGGGTCTTTGTCCTGCACTCCTAATCATGCACTACACTAGTTCATTAAAACTAAACTTAATGAGTCATACACTGCAGACTTGCTCTCAGCAACAGCAATTAGTCTCTGTTTTGGCTAGTTATAGTCTTCCTGAAGGGCCCGAGGCTGCAAGCAAAGATCTGAGGTTTAGTCACACAATGGAGCAATAAAGCTGAGTTAAACAGAGGGACAAATATAACACTGTGCTATTTTCTTCTGCTCCCGAAGCAGCAGCTATTATTCTTCTTTGACTCTTTAGCCTTTTCAAGGATCAGACTCTCAGGGCCCACTTAAATCAACAAACAGTTTTTTAAAATCTAGACTCTTAACTCAAGATGGTCATACTAATAATATTGTTGACACATTAATCTGTAGTCAACTTAATCTCCCTAAAAAGGGATTATTTGTAAGGAAATTAAAAACTTTTCGTATTGACCCAATTATAGTAAACCCCACCAAGGCTAAATTTTAGACTAAGCTTGTTTTATAAGCTGTTTTGATTTGAATAATTATGACTCTAACCCATTACATAAATCCAGGTGAGTAGATGTTTTGAACATATTTCACACCAAATTTATTAAATTAAAAATACTGGTTTAATAAAATAAGATGGATGGATTCATTTAAAGCAGTTCTATGTTTTGTATTTCTATACCAAAAGCAGACTGTAGTTTCTGTGTCAGGCTGCCTGGATTTTAACTGGACCTTGGTGGATCAGGTGATTGCAAATACAGCCTCTGATTGGTCAACAAACCAAGAAAAGGTGGCAGCCTCTGTGTTGCATTGTAAGCTAATAACATATATATATATATATATATATATATATTTTTTTTTTTTTTTTTTACTTAATTAATGCTTAAATCATAATGGACTTATTGGGACACATACCAGTAAGATAAAGACTCATATGGTTTCAGAAAAGTGTAGTTTTTTAAGAATGTAGAAAAACTTATTGTTTGTGTTTGTTTGGCTTCTGTCTACCTTAACCTCTTTCATTTCGGAGGATGTGAAAACCATCCTATCCCCATTGTTAGTCATGAAGCAGATTTGTCAATTGTTCAGGTTTTACAGTCTGAACCTTCAGCCAAATATTCTCAATAAATCATAGTCATGTTCTTCCTGAAGTTAAAAAGCTGCAGATTTTTTAGTTGCCTTTTGTACACATGGTTAAAGTCACCCAAACAGGCTTTTTTTGGCTTTTAAATGAAATATCTGTCCATGATCCTGTGGGACAAAATGACAATTCATGTACTTGAGGACATTACTGTGACTGAGGACTGAAGCACAGGAAGCTCTACAAATAAGTAAAAAGATAAAAATTTGAAGAAGTGCAGCTAGAAAAATGACCCCGAGCTAGTTCATTTTTGGACTATGAGCTCGGTTAAAAATCAAGAAATAATAAACTTTCAGCATTAACTTTATTTGAATCTGTGTGAACCGAACTGTGTTCGCTTATTTTCAGTGTAAACTTGCTCAACACTGTTGGATAGTGTCTAAAAAAAACCCTTCTCTGTGGGATAGAAGACCCCCTAGATGTTGCAGAAACACTCAGAGTGTGTGGTAGGAAGAGTCCCAGTATGACAAGGAGTTGAACTTGAGGGTGGCAAGACTGTATACAGGAGCATACTGGCCCACTTAAAGTAAAGGGTTTGAGTCCATATTTATGTGTTTTGTAACATTAGGTTACCGATATCATTAAAAAAGTATGAATATTATTACCTATGTAAACTCATATGCTTTTAATACAGACATTTAATTCAGCATTTGATGACTGTTCATATAAATACACTTAATGCAAACATCTTTTAGATTAGTCTGAGTCTATAAAACTTTCAAAAAATTGTTCCCGTTTGAAGTCTCACCTGGGTGCAGGTGGTAGCTGTACGCTCATGTACCACAGTGCAGCCCGGAGCTACAGTGGTTAATGTGTGTAGCATGGCTGCATGCTCACAAACAGCCTGACACTTTTTGAAAAATGAAAACAGCTTCAAGGAAATGTGCCAATATATCAGGTTTCCTCAACATGTTGTTGTAGAGCCCAGATGGCATACTGCTTAATGTGTTATTTGTATTTATTCATGCATATTATAATTGAGTCTTCCTAAATTAACAAAAAGGTGTATGCAGGTATAAACAACTTCAGGCAAATCACAGTGAGTAGGAAAAAGACAGTTTCCCCTGTTGTCAAACCGTACTTGTGCAATGTCATGACTGATGTCTAGCAAATACAAAACAAACTCTGTTTTAGGACCTAGAATTTTATCTTATTGTTCTTTCTTATCTTATCGTCAAAGCAACATTTTACTTGTTGTAGCTCATACTGTAGTCTTGAAACAGTTTTGACATGAAATCAATCTTTGCTGCAAAACAGACACACCGTTCCTGCAGAATCTTCGGTAGCGTTATATTTATGTAGTCTCTCTAATGCAGAATCACATAAAGTATGGCAGCCTCAGTCTTTAAATCAACATTACTGGGAAAGTAGTCCGAAACCGAAAAGATAAAAACAACACATTTAGGTATATGTAGCAATAAAGATGTGATTTGCAAAACTTAATGCGTTTAATTTCAAATTTACCCCTTCTTATGTCCACAAATTTTTTTTAACCAAGATTTTGATTGTCATTTAGATGACTGTTTGACTCATTATTAAAAAAATAAAAAATAAAGATACACACCTGTCTGGTTTAATGGTGTTGAAAAGCTAAGACTGGTCAACAAGCTGAGATTGATCATTCTTTTCTCAAGACTGGAGGTTGCTGCTTGGTGATGCGACAATTCTGTCCCCTGGTAAACTTTATCACAGTGTATGACATTTTAATAGGCTGTATTACTATGCTCTTTGTTGGTTTTCAGACTCCTAAGCCAAAGACTTTCATTGGTACTACTTTGGGATATCCATGAGATGAGAAGGAGAAAAAGAGATGGCTAGGGTAAATTGTTTGTTTCTTTCTAAAACAAGAAGAAAAGCCTCTATTAAGTTAACACAGAGCCATGTTTTAATCAATGGCCATGCTAGTTAGCGATGCAGGATACATTGATATGAGCAACATCGGAAGTTGTACGTAATTATAAGAACTGAGACATCTAAAATGTTACAAAACTGAGGTGCGAATAATCTCAGACCGCACACACATCTAATACTGCATGCAGGTAATGTTGGCAAAAAGAGGATAGGTCATTAACTTGACCTCACTTTTGCAAAAATAAGACAAGCCAGTGTCATGTAGCGCCCATAAAACAACCATAAATATCACATAGTGCAGCATGGATAATGTATTTTGATATGCTGCAATAAAATGCAAAGAGGGACTTGACCGTAGAGAGGACAGTAAAGGATACTGGCAGCGGGTTAGAAGTCTTTGCACACTGGAAAAGCCCCAGTTTACTCATTATAGGATATTATTTGCACTGAAATGTAACGTCATGATTTATGTCCATCAAAATTTCAGGAACGAGTGTTTAAAACTTGAATCCTCTGTTTGTCTTGGTCTTGGTGCCCCCTCTGGTCAGAGCACCATCCTTTATATTACAGCTCATGTTTGTTGGTATAGGTGTCAAACCGTGTCCTGCATTCCTTTTAAAGTTAAATGTTTTAGTCAGAGTGTTTTTTACTGTTGAAAATTTAAGAAAAGAAAAGTCAACTGTTGGTCATCTGATCTGACATCTATGACCCCCACAGTGGTCTTGGGCATTATAGAAGTAGCCTTGCAGTAAATGGTCTTGTTTGCTTTTGTAGGTTGTTACAAGGCATCAGTGTTTCATAACCAGTCACAAACCCCCACACAGCAGTTTCAAATTAAAGATCAAAATGATACTAAGCTGTTGCAACAAGCTGCAAATCCCCCACTGGGAAAAATATAGAGTTTTTGTGAATAATTATAATTTTAGCATAATTTTTTCATCGAGAACACTTGAAAAATTGCATTTGTAGTTCCTCTGAAAATGTGTCCCCAACCAAAGATAAAGTGGTTTTGTTATCTGTTTGAATTTTACAGCCTCTTTTGTGCATTAACAGCTAAAATTTATTAGCTTTCCCTTCATCCAATTACATTGTGATCTCCCAGGACACAGGGGACGATTTTCATCTTCACTATTCCTTCTCTGAAGTGCCCATTTACCCTGAAGGGCCTCATCTCACTGCCAAGCTTTGATACTTTCCACTGGTCTCCATTGGACTTCTGGCCTTCTGCACACAAAACCAAGTAGGATAACTCGTGCGGATTATAAAGCCAAGGGTGGATGCAGTGCAGCAGCTCTCGGCTAACTATTCTTTTTTTTTTTTCTTTTTTCCTAATTGGGGATATTGAACAAGTCTTTGTGTCCTGTGATCTTCTCAGCCAGAGCAAGCCGACCTCTTTTTAATGTGCTGTTTGAGCTAGACGGAGAAAAGAAGTCAAGAGAATAGAAGCCCAGGCTTCAGTGACTGTCAAATGAAAATCGCTCTCTCCCTCTTATTCTCTACACAGCCTTTTGACGCTCTCAATGGTGCTATAGGCAACTCTCCAGCCTCATTCTGTCAAACAACGTTTGGCAATTTGGTCACAGTGAAATGATGGAGGAGTTAAGTGAGCTTTTTTTTTTTTTTCTTTTTTTCCCTGAACCACCAGCGGCTCATCTCACTGTGCTCAGATATGTTCTTGTTTCGAGTGTGAAGAAAGCAGAGCTCATATCGTGAAGGTTGATAGATTTACGGAGGAGTATGGATCAGATAAATGAAAAATGTGTTTCTATGGAAACAAAAAATAGGGGTTGAGATGTGCATCTACAACAACGTTAAAAAATGATAAATAAAGTCATCTGTTACATTTAATGTGCATAAATTAATTTCATATAATAATTTTGAAGTCTGTTACGATTTGAAAAAAATGAATATTGTGTATATTCATCCTGTGAAAGTCAAGTTTGCATCGCTGCAGTCTGCTCCTGTTTTGCAACTGGTTGTAGAGATAAGCTGTCAGCATCTCAAACCTTTTGCTTTGCAGGTGGATGGAAATGTGAGGATTCCTGCCCAGTTTACCATAAAGTCTAAAAGTCTTAACAAGAAGTGATATATTTAAGTTTGTATCCAGTCTACTTTCTGAGAGAAGCTAATGAGCAGCCCAGTCAGATATGAAAAAACAAATAATTTTCAAAACTATGGTGTGCATAACTCGATGTGAAGGGGTTTAGACGCTGACTAATTGGAAAAACTGGTTTTATTACAAAAACAGTAATGCCAAAAAATCACTTGGCCTGAATATAAAACAACTCTGATTAGAGGACACACTCCTTTTGCTAAACACATTTTCAGGAAAAAAGACTTTTTAAAAGCCAACTCTTGTTTGGTTTTATAGCTTGATCCATATTTTATCTGATGACATAGACAGGTTGGGTGATCTAGAAGTGATTTATTGGCATCATTTTTAAGGGGTTGTCCACAAATTCAGTGTCTGATTGAAATGCAGTGTGTTATACTCACACTTGGCGCTCTTCAGCAATTGTTTATCCCAAGTTTCGAAAGATGCAACAAAATATAAAGAAATAAATTGTTCTAGACATTTCTCGATTTTTGTTCCCCATGTGAGATCAGCTAGCAGACAATCCAAACAAATCAACTTTAAAACCAGATATCTCCACTGGGCAGTGAACTGAACTGAACTCTTACCTTTAATATTTATCAGATTGTGGAAGTCATATCTGCAGACTTCCTTCTGCTCTGCATCGCTCTATCAAAGCCCTAACTCTCTGCAGGAGCAGCCGCTAGTCATCTGGCAAGACCGGGTTTGAGTTAGTACATGAAAGCTTGCCTTACGGCACAATTTCAGACTCATCTGTTGTAGTGATTCTGCAGGTCTCACGTTTGCCCGGGCCTGCAGTGACAGTGCTGCATCTCTGTGGAAACATTGGGCTGCTCTGAGAGCCAGCCAGCAGCGCCTCTGCCTTTTTGACTCCCATGAGAGCAAAGCTTAGACCCCTTTGCCAGCATATCAAGGCTGGGTGTAAAATTGCTCTGAAACATTAGGACTGAGAGTGACCAAGGAGTGAATTAGGCCATGGTGAATCACTTTATGCCACCCCCAGCTCCCACCCACTCATCTGTCCCTTATCGTTTCATTCTGCTAAGGGTGCCTTGTGTTGTTATGACGAGTTAAAAAAAACACTCCCTGGAGCCCATCAACATGTATTTCATGTGCCTCCATCAGCACTCTTTTAAACCTGCAGGCTCAATGTGAACGCATTTGATAATGTTATATTGAACAGAAGGAGACTAACTATGACAGCAAATTCTGACTACACACTAGCTCTGTGTGTTTGTATGTGTGTCTGGACATCTTCTGAGTCAGGTAAATACTAGTTGCTCTACATTTGCTGTCTTACAATTTAACAGGCATATGAAATAATGGGTACAGCCCCAATAAGAGTATATCATGACCTGGCTTGATTGTGATTAGTAGTAAATTCTCAACAGCAAAAGCAGTGCAATATGATCACACTTTTAATACTGAATCAGCGTTTTGTGATACATTTCAGAGAAACCATGACAGTCTGCTAGCTAAGCTAACAAGTTGCTAACAGGCTGTTTCCTTCAATCCAATTGCACATTGTAAATACCTCCTGGCCAATGGAGGCTATATTTGATTAGATACCTGACAAATCGAACATCTCCTCCTTGGCTACGGAGATTCTGTGGTTTCTACCCATTTGCAAAGAGACATACATCCTTTCATTGGAGAGACCATGTATCTGTTTTTTTTACAGATCTAAGGAAATCGTGCACATACACAGAGGGAAAGAGTCATTACTCCCTCCATTCTGGCACCCAACAACACAAGATGACTACTAAATAATCCTATGTTTAGACATCCTATATTGGAATTCTAATCTATATAACTGTATATGTGCTGTGTCGGAAAAAAGCACACTCGCAGGCCTGAAACAAGATGGCTACATATACGAAAGCTATTTTAGCACTTACTTCATATTCAGACAAGGCAAGCGCCAAAATAACCTTCGTAGATGTAGCCATATTGTTTCCGCCTCCAATTTTGTTTTCCGACTTGGTAACTTGGTGTGACGTCATTTTCAGCTCGGACTTCTGACTTCTGAGGTAACTTGAATGCAGCACTAGTAAAGACAACAGTGTTCCTCCTTTGTTATCGTTCGAATTTGAAGCCAAATTGCTCTTGGTATTTCCGGGATTTTCTCCATCCCAGTCTTACAATAACTACATGTCAACATTACAACCGAGGGGGAGAAAATGTTATATTTTGTGTAATTAATTTTCAAAGTTTGTCTACAGCTCCATTCATTTTGTTTGAGGAGGCAGGTTTTTGACCTATACTGCAGCTTGTCACCCGGGGGTGTTGTTCTTACGGAGGCTTTACCCAGAAAACGTGTATTCTATATACAGTCAAGTACATAACCACCTGATCACTCCACTTAACCTCTTATTTAAGTACTTGCTAGTATCAATAAATCATTTGAATCAAGTACATTTTAACACATAATAAGAGATATTAGGGGATATTTCAGATTTTTATAGCAGCACAGTTATTAAAAATCTACATTTGTATTTTCGACTGATCGGCCTATTGACAGCATTGGTATACGTATTGCATCAAACAAATATTTCAAGTCATTTCCAGTAATATTTAGACTTTTTTTTTCCAACAAATGTACCTCTGTTTTCCATTTTCCTTATCTTCAACTTTTATGAAACAACAAGCACAGCAAGCTATAGCTTTTATCTCAGACACATTTTTGTTTGTTGTGAGAAGATACAGGGCCCAATTACCCAAAGGGAATTGATTCAAGCCTTAACACAGACAGCGTTTTGCTGGAAGCAGCCTCCTCATTACTTTTGTAATATAGCCCAAAAATGCCCATAAGCCACTGTATGTCAGGATACACAACAAACAAAACCTGAAGCGGAGTTTTTATGAGCATCCTTTCTACAAAAGCTGAGTTTGAGGAAATAAAGATGGATTCAGGCAACAAAGCAAGAGGGCATCAGCAGGGCAAACAGGGAAACCGAGGATATAAAGTCATGTAGAAGTTAAAGCTAATAGGATTGAGGGTCATACGGTCATGGGAAGCCAAGGCTCAGTGATGTACGTGAGGATCGAGGGATGCCCCGTGTTGTCTGATTCAACAGATGAGTTATTGTAGCTCAAATTGCTGACCCTTACCCACTGCCAAATGCACCAACAATGGGCTACTGAAGCATCAGAACTGGACCAGAGAGCAATGGAAGAAGGTGGCCAAGTCTAATGAATCATGTTTTCTTTTATATCATGTGCATGGCCAGGTGTGTGTGTTCATTGCTTACCTGGGGAACAAATGACACCAGGATGCACTATGAGAAGAAGGCAAGCCAGCTGAGGCAGTGGGATGCTTTGGGCAATGTTCTGCTGGGAAACCTTGGGTCCTGCTCTCTATGTGGATGTTACTATGACATGGGAATACATTATCTTGCCGAAAGAAGCCACAGTCATCAGGTAATACTGTTTCCATGAATGCATGTACAAGGTCTACAACAATGTTGAGGTAGGTGGTTCGGGGATGGTTTGAGGAGAACTAGAGTGAATTTGAGGTGTTGACTTTGCCTCCAGATTCCCCAGATCTCAATCCAATCAAGCGTCTGTGGGATGCGCAAGTCTGATCCATGGATGCTGCGAACATCTTAGTGCCAGACACCACAGCATACCTTCAGGGGTCTTTAGGGGGCATTTAGGCGCTGCACTCTGACTTGATTTCTAATAAAAAAGTTAAGACAAAGTGTAAGAATGAAATCTGATACTTTGCAAAAAACATTCAATCCTGTTTCCTGAGAATGGTGCAAAGGCAACACATCAAAATCAAAACTGAATATTTGTATTAATTCATAAAAATAACATGCTTATTTTAAATTTAGAGATATCAGTCACCACACCCGGAGTGCAGCCCTTCATGATAGTAAATGGTGAATTAAGCAGTCACATGTATAATGCCAGTAAGCATACATGTTATGCTGCAACTATAACATATAATGTTAGCTGGTTTATACGTAAAAGGCTGGAGGCAGGTACTTAGTCATTCAAGGTTGCTTTTGAGTGAGTGTATCTGCATTATCAGCTTCAACTTGTCCCTGTGCTGGATTACCGTGTTGCTTCATATGCAGATCATTTAGGAAGGCTCTGAAGAGAACACATATTGTGCTTTTTTTCTGCTCATAAACCACACACTGCATCTATCTGGCAAGGTTACGAGCATTTGATTTTTCCATTATGCATTTAAGTAAAACAAATGACTTACCTTCCCTTTTATTTCCACTATCCTGCAGCTCTATAGCTGTAACTTCTAATGGACAGTCTTATTACAGAGTCATGTGTAACTGTCACTTCAGATTTTTGCAAACTCTTGAGCACTCAGTAATTATTCAGTGTGAGAACTGTAATATAGAAATCCACTCAAACTTCATCCTTTACACAGATGTTTGAATTAAAGTGTTACAGTCTGAGATACACTTGGTTTTAACATTGCATGTGCATGATGGATGGATGTGCCTGCTACCCATGCTTCTGTTTGGAGTGACCTGTAGTAAATGTGACCCAGTCTCAAGATTCAACAGTTGGATTAATGTAGAGAAAAAGTTTTAAAACTACTGCAGTTTTAAAAACAAGCTACTAGACTAAATTCATAATGTCCACGTCTGTATTATGATACAGATGGTTCCTTTAGGTACCTTCTGGAGAACTTGTGTTGAAACCTGCTAAAGTCCATAAAAAAAGGCCAGATCAGTTAGGCACATGTATGGAAGTGGGAGAAAACACACCAGGAACAAACTGAGGACAATGCATACAACCTGAACTCTTCAGTGTGCCCTCTGGCAATCTTGTATACTCAAGTGCAATGCCAGGTATGTGAACAATTAAGTTCATGTTTACACTTTGTGTGCAAGGTTAATAAGAGAGGAGAGAACATTTATATTCTAAAGCTGTAAGCACTCATGCACTGAATTCCTGATACTCACAGATTTTCAGTGTAAAGTGCATGGGTGAACAACAACAGCCTCAACTAAGATAACCTGCAGTCGCGTAGTCTACGTGATATGCAGGTATTCACCGCATATCCCCCCAGGAAAGAGCTCTGACTGAAACTTCAAATTTATCTGCTGTTACTTTTTAAATTCTATAAAACCCTCACCACTGAGGAAGTTTTAAAGGACCTGTCATTCTTCAATTTTGGTCAAACAGCACACACATTTGATCCAGTCCCATTCCTGAGATCCTGGATTAAAGCTGGACTAAGTTTCTATGAATATTAGTCAAGCGTCTGTGGTTTAAGTTTAGAGTAAAAACATCTAAATGTATTTTTAAGTGCTGGATGAATCATGGCTCACCCTCTGTCCTCAAGACTGAAATGTGTACCGCAGTTTTTGCCCTGAAGTGTTTTGGTGTGCAGCGAAAGTGTTTTTGTTATTTTGCACCTGACACACTTGCCAGTTTTCAGACTCTGTAAATAGCAAGTAAAGTCGTGCTCACATGAGCCTTAATGGAGGAAGCAGTAAATGCAACAAAAACCCGGTCCAAAGTTTAAGAAGAAGAAGCTTCCCTCTATCTTATTAGTGGGACAGTGAAAAAAGGGCATTAAGAGGTTATAGTGTGCTGTCAGAGACGTGCAGTTCGGTTGAGTGTGTTTTTGCTGATATGGTGAAAGTAAGTCCTTTATTTGGTCAGAGTTCTTGAAGATGCGAGACTTCCTTGTCTCCATACATCACCTACTGCTCAATGCTTTCTCCTCATATCCTCAGACCTGCTTGGTCCCCGAGTTGCAGCCTAAGAGGTTACCAAGCTTTGTGTGCTCTCTCAAATGTGCACATAAACAGAGACACATGTCTAAGGGTATTATAACAGACTTGAAATATAACTGTCAGTGACATTGACCAGGCTGCTCCCAGATACTTACGAATGCCAAACTCTAAGGGTTCATTCAGCACTCAGGCTGTGCACTTATTGAATAGGAAAGCATGGTTGGCCTTGGTAAAGCAGTGCGTAGATGCAGACATTGTACTTGCCCGTTGAGTCTACCTTTTTCTTTCAGTTCTTTTTAATATTTTTTATACAAGTTTGGATGCACAGATATGAGTTTAGAGAAAGAAAAATCTGTGGAAACTCCCAAAGCTGAAGAGTAAGAAAATAATTTTTGATGATAAGAAGAGTCAAGATACACATTAGGATTGGACATCTGAGGTACCATTTAACAATCAGTACATTTCCATGACACTCGAGAAAACCGGATTATTGCCTTACTACGATTAAGACTGGACAACTGAGGTGCATGTAAACACCTTAGTCTGACTATAATCGCAGTTTGAGAACTCTGAATGGAGTTGGAGAGCTCCGATTAAGACACCCAGATGATGCAACTGGAATTTGATTTACTCTACCATGTAACTAGCATAGTCGGAGTATGATAGGACAATGCGTGTGCGCATGCGCCACGCCCCTGTAACCTCGGAACAAAAACACCAGGGAAGAGGAGTAGCGTGCATCTCTTCTGCAAAAAAAGTAGCGCGTACATCATTTACGACAAAAACAATTCTTGCTCAAAAATGCCCAGCAGCAGTTGTAGCCACTTCTGACATCTGGCACAGACCTGCTGTTGTTGTTGTGTCAACCAGAAACAGCACCACTGAAAAGACCCATATGGCCCCCTAGTTTTGGGGAGGAGGACACGTTCACGTCAGTAATTCGATTTCCTCAGCTGCATTTAAACGCAGAGAAGGAGAGAAAAAAAAAAAAAAACAGCTTATGGTTGTTTTTGTCTCGTTCACAGTCTATTTTAGAACTCGATATCCAAGACAGACTACTTCCTAGAGTCCCAGCTCGTGTGAAAGTCTGCTGTGGCTTCTCCTTGTGCCTTGCGATCCATGAATACAGGGAGGACGGACACTGTGATGGTTGTGGTTACTGAGGTGGTGTGAAGAGACACTGAAATGAAACTCGAAGCTTTTTGATGTGTGACAACTGGCCCCAGACACTGTTCAGTGACACGGGAGATGAGCCACCAGTCTGACATGTCACAGCAGGAGGCAGCAGCTGAAAGTTAGGTCCTTTGAAAGAGAAAGTGCTCTGCTCAGTTTAGCTGAAAGGAAGTACAGCGAGAAAAGGAATGACTGAATCCGAGAGGAATCATTTAACAGCGCTGACCTCTCTTAATAGAGGTGGGAAAAACCACGCCGTTTTAATACTTCATGATGGCGCACGGACAAAAGGACAGAAAAGTAATGGATACTAATCTTGAGAAAAGCTTTTGGTTAAAAAACAACAAGGGAGCATTTCAGCTCTGGGTTATTAAGTCATGGTCACGTCCTTTCTACCCGGTCATGACTGTTATCCTCCGCCTCCTCACACCATTAGCCAGCATTTCTTTTCTCTACAGGATCTCTTAACAATCTAAAGTAATGACTTACATCTCTTGGTCAGCAAGGGGAGGATTAACATAAACAGATTACCCCCCTGCCTTTATATTGTCAGTCAAGTCACTGACCTGCCACTGTTCACACCAACAAGCATATCACTCAGAAACACAGCCACCTATTTGCCGATCGGTTGTGAGACAAATCTTTCGCCCACTGCATTTGGAGTGCAGAAGTGTGCTTCACTTTTTAAGGGTGAGGCAGGAGGTAATACATCAAGTGATTTACATATAATTCCCTTCACGAGTCAAAAGTGCCCAGCGTCGCTGATTTCCAACACTGACTGGAAGAATTAGGGTTTTCGACATGTTCAGCGACTACATTGAGAGAAAGGACTCATAAAAGTAGTGAGGGGGAAATAATTTAGTGGGTCAAAGTGTAATAAATAGTGCTCTGCTTTCTCAGGCTGTGACTTTGAGGCTGAAATGGCCTCTTAAACCTATACGGATTAACAAGAATGTCACTTCAAAGCTGCATTAAGCAATTTTCTTTTTTATAAAATAGCACAGAGGTCTTACACTCTTCCTCTCATCTTCAGGGACTACAGGGATTATCTCGACCGCTGAGTTAATGTTTGTTTTCATCCTGTTGTATGCTACTGTATTTATGCTGTACTGTTTATGTAACTCTAAACAGGGATGCTCTCTTTGCTGGTCAGGACAGGCAATTTCAATTGAAATCACAAAAACAATAAAATGTCTTTTGGTCATATTTGAAGCATTGGGACTAAATGAGTCAACACGTCCCTGAGGTTCCAACCGTCATGAGTGTGGAGAATTTGGTGTGGTGTCTCTTAATGGACTCACGAGGGTAGAAAGGTTGACCCTTCATTGGCTACATGTGGGTGTTCGAGTTGTTTTGATAATAATGTGTGTTTAAGATTTTATAAAGCCTTGGTTTGGGGGAAAATCATTTTAGTTTAAAAGGGATATAAATCTTGTTCAAGGAAATCTGAGCACAGCATTAGCAACTTTTGTCATATATAACAGGATTTCTCAACAACAAAATTGTTGCTAAAGAAAATGCTGAGTGGCTCGCAACTTTGGAAACTTAGAATCTTCGTCTTGTGAGTGAATGTGACGTTATGCTTGTGTGCACAAGATATGTACTTTTGCCTGCATAATACCAATTTATGCACACAAGACAATTACTACTCATGTTTATGAGATCAATTTCTGTGTACACGGAATAAATCATGTGACTTCATGGACTCAGTAAATCTGTGAAATCCCAGTTCTGGTCAAAATTACACTGAGGAGTCGATCAATCTGCTAATAAACAGGGAATTCATCATTTTTCCTCAAACTCCTAATCATCTATTTTGTACTATTTGGAATTAAATCTATAATAAGGAGGAAAAAAATCATTTATCAGAGTGAAAGATTACATTAGAAACCTAAATAAATCTACGATGAATTTACTTTCCGAATTTGCACGTAACCTTTAAAAATGAGTTTTCATTTCAGATCAGCTTCCTGAAAACGCCTTTTCAGGCGACAAACAAGACTCACTTACCTCCACCTGTTGTCCCTTTGCCAACTTATTCTGGGTACTTTAGTTAAAAGCTTTCAATTTCCATTTGCTGCTGTGGGACAAAAACTGCTCCCATTGCAAGAAAAAGAAAAACGAGAAAATACACCTAGGTCAACAGTTTCAGTGATGTATCTCAGAAAATGCTGTATGTCTGCCAGCAGTGCCAACACGGCTGCTTTGGGTCACGAATAATTGGTCAATTTGACTCTTTTTCGACAGTTTGCTGTTATGACACCACACCCTCCAAAGTGCTGTCATTGTCTGAAAAATACCTGTGAAATTCTGTATTTTTCTTCAGGCTGGGATTGATGTCCAAACTGTCTCTCCACGATGATTCAAGACCGACTTGTTTGCCTTTATGGACACCAGAAAAGTGTGTGGCACATCCAGCAGAAAATACCCTTTAGTACCTGACAGGGTTTCAATCCAGCTATTTTCAAGGTGCCCTTCAATTTTTTATTCAAAAAAACAACATTTGGGTGGGAAATGCTTAAAATACCATGGTGGAATTTATTTCTGCTGAGGTGAAAAAGACTCTCTAAATAAATCAGTCTGACTCATCGGTGTACCTGCTCTTAGATTAGTGTTAGTTTGATCTGTTTGTGTTGTTGTTTTAAAGTTCATTGATGTACTAATTTATCACAAGTCAGCAAAGACCATAACGTAGATGGCAGGGAAACTGAAGGTGAAATTTGTGGCAAAAATCCTGTTTATAAATGACTTGACAAAAAAACAACATGGCATCATGGGCAGAACCAGGCCTCTATTTATTTGTGCTGTGATAGCATTCTATGACATGGTAGCAAAACTCAACATAACACCTGTTGGCTTTAAGCATGCCGTGCTAGTTAACCAACCGCTTATATTAGATGAGCTAAGCTACATTAAGGTACACATCTATCTACTCCTTCTTAAATCTGATATCTGATTTCTTCAGACAGACTTGAGTCAATCAGCAAACAGTAACATAGTTCATGGAGTTCAATGGAGCTCCAAATAGTGAAGGGGGAATTAGAGTTTTTGAAGTGTGACTCATCGCACTTTCCTCATTGCGCTTTCAGGCAGTCATTTTTTTCTCTGACGAACAACACAATTTCAAACAAAATGAAAAAATGGCACTGCTTTCCAGACCTCTTATCTCCAAAAACACAACTTTTCAGGAAGTTTTAAAACCTAAAGTTTTGCGGATTACTTACCCTTGCCTGGAATTCAGTCGAAAGCTAAAAACAAACATAAAAACAAAAAAACACAGTCCAATGGTAAAGATTTTAGAAATCCCAATCATAGATCTCGAGGATGACTGAAAACATTAACTGGTATCAAAGAATCAAACTGATGAAATAAGAAGCTGATTGATATTCTTTATACTCATGAAAATATTGACTAAAACTAGATGAAAATGAACATTAAACAAAATGAGACTAAAATGAAAAATTCTTCTGATAAAATCTTGATTAAAACACCATCCATTCATCCATCCATCCATCCATCACTTACGTAATGTTGGATCAGGGGGGCAGCAGCCTCCCTCTCCCCAGTTCTTCTCAGGATAGAAAACCTAAAGTGTGACTAAAACCAACAAAGATTTACTGAAAATGACTAACTGGATGAAAATCTATTGACAACACTAAAACTACCACATACTCACAATTCAGAAACACTAGTGACTTCTCTGGGCATATGGTCCTTTGAGATGGACTGAGGCAGAATGGAAATCTTTCCCGTGGTCACTTTGATCACACACTTTTTGGAAACCCTGCTCTAAATAAGCGAGGGATAGACAGGCTTGTCAAGAGTGCACTGATTAAAAGATTTGGGTAATTTACACATCTGGGAAGACATCAATCGTATTGAGCAATTTATACAGGTTTTGGAGCAGCATGTAATTTCCATTTAGACAATCCTTTTTACAGGAAAGACCTTGCATTTTGGAGGAAGCCAATTCCAAACCACATACTGCAAGTATCTCAATAGAAGAGTCCAAGAGGTAAACTGACCTGTCTGCAGCCCTGATTTTGCCCACTTTAACATTTGGCATAAAAGGAAAAGAACAAAGATCAAGATATGTTGTCATTAAAAAGACTTAGTAGACTATCTTGCTGTAAGGGTTGAAATGAGCAGGAACATTAATCTCAGTCGTCTCTGTCTCTCTTTTCCACAATGTTGACTCATGCAGTCAGTGGAGCTGCAAAACATTCTTGTCTGGCCTAAAAACCACTCAACAATCTCCTGTTTTCTACGACAGCTGATCCTTTTTGACCTGGGAATGAAGACTATCAGCGAGTCCAAATTTTTAATATCAGATTAGTGGCTGCTGTCTGCATCAGAAAGAGGCACGCTGAATGGCTCTGCAGGTACGGACCATTTGAAGGACCCTATACTGGGTATGATGAGGATGAGGAAACAGAACAGGAGAGGATCAATCAATAACACCAGACGGGCATGAGAGTGCCTTCACATTTCTTTCATCTCCTCGCAGACTGTGGCAGCAAATGAGACATTATGCAGGCCTAAGTGGGATTGATTCGGAAAGAAAATTATTAGCACATTGCGGCACTTGAGCTTTAGGTATGTTATTTTCTGCTATCACAGCCTATTCAGAAAAGATGACAGACCATTTCACTGATAATTTAGGAGTCTGCCATCAGCATTGTGCTTGGTTCTTTTGAAAAGCAGTTTTTTAGAGCAGAGCACTGCTTCACAATATATTTTAGGAAGGTCACGGATATTTTTCAAAAGTGGGTTTGAAACTAAAATGTCTTGTTGATGTTGCTTATACAGGACAAACTCAAATCTTTGAGACATAAATAAAATGAATTAAAAAAACATACACAAAAAACAGGAAGAATACAGTTTATCAGAGTGCTGCAGGATACCGTGCACACTATACATGATGTGTGATGCTGCCTGTGAGAGCCTCTGAGATTCCTTTTGGCTCTGTGATGGGGGGCGTGATGTGGCACTGCACTATCTCTATTGACAGCACATTTATCACACTTTGTCTCTGATAGCATTCATTTGCATGGGCCCTTATCCAGTCATGTTGCTGGAGGTTGCACTGACAGTATGTTCATTTTTGTCCTTAAGCCACGCAAATATGCAAACATTAGTTCAATGCCAAACAGGGAGGCTGTGTGCTGCTAAACACTGCAGAGAAAGAGGCAGCCTTCCTCTGCTTATTCTCACCATTTATCCTGGGTAAATGTTTACCATGCAAAGTCACATCAGCTTTATGGCCGAGCCGCAGTGAACAGAACAGACCGCTTTGATTCTGCTAATGAAATCATGATTTGTATGAAACAATATTCATTTAATGAAATAATAGATATCGCTCTTACAGGCAGTGACCTAAATGGCTCTCAATCTTTTTTGATAGCCTTCAAAAGCTTTAATTCCTGTGACCTCTGGGTTTGAAGTGAACAATGACGCTCCATCACATCTACAGGAGGAGAAATTATCAGCCGCAGAGCAGTTAATATACAAGGTCAGTTTAGGACAAAGATGGTTGTTTCAAGCACAATCCAATGGGTGGCTGTTTTAATGTGTTTTTGTAGTGAGCTCCATTTGATTAAATCAATCAAAAAACTAGTAAAGCACTCGGAGAGCGCAGACCTCCGCCAAGCAGCTCATGTCCCCCCTCATATTGTGATTCACACCACAACTTTTACTGCTCCGAGTCTTTTATTAACGTTTGTTTGTGTTTAAACTGGTATGTTCACTGTTCATAATGTTCCTAAAACAAGAAATGCCCTGACCGGGATTCAAACCCAGGACCTTCTAACTGTGAGGCGACAGTGCTAATCACTACACCACTGTGCCGCCCATCTACACCACTGTGCCGCCCATTGGTTATCTTTCAGCATTGAAAATTCCAACGACACCCTTATTTTTGTGTGTTCTGGATCACAGTATCCGGAATTTTGTCTGGATCAGGATCAACCTTTGACACCTCATAAAACTCATTGAGATCCTTTTGTGTAATTTTTTACTAAAGACTCTGGCCATTTTTATAGAGTTAAATGCAAAAATTCCAAAATTTGCCCTATCTCACAATGATAAAGAATCCTTCAAAAAATGCCTGGATCCAGAAGGCAATCTGGATCACCACCAAAATGTAATGGGATCCTTCTGGGGCTGAGACGCACCTCTGGTGAAAATTTCAGGTCAATCCGTCAGTAACTTTCTCCGTAAAGTTGCTAACAGACAAACAAACAAACAAACAAACCAACGCTACCGAAAACATAACCTTCTTGGCAGAGGTAATGAAGCATGTTGTTTGAAAACTAGTAGTCACTGTTAAAAGGTCCAACTACAGTATCTTTCTGCCAATTACTAGCACTTCACTAGCAAGAAATGTCAACCTCCAAACCACCAGCAATGGTTTGCTTATTATTGTGCTTATTTGGCTGGAACCCTTGACTTGAACCCAATAGAGGGCCAATAGAGTCCCTCCAGAGTAATGAGTTTTGCGATTTTGTTGGTTATCAATGTTGATTAATCTTGTACCCCTCTGAATCCTGGGTAACCCTTCATGATTAGATTGGGGTGTTTTTGTTACAACTCATTGAGTCAAGGTGAAAGGGAAGCAACACAAGGCACCAAGTTTGTTAAAAGGCCTTGGTTTTCTCCTGTTTTGTAGTTTGTCAGGGAGTTCAGAAATGGATTTTGATTTTGGTGCAGACAGGTAAGGGGTGTTCTTTTGTAGTTAAATTTGGGGTTTCTGTTTTTTACTTTGGCCTTTGAGTTAACACTGAAGTCACTGCTTCCAAAGTTTTTACCAGACGATTCTCTATTAGCCAACTTTGTCCTTTGTTCACAATTTGATTAACTGGTTTAGTTCGGTTATTATCTAGTTTCATCCAAAATAAATTCTCAAATTTCTTGGTGCTCTACTTTTGAGAGTTTTCTTTTTGTTAGCTTTGCTTGTTTAACTCAAAAGCTTATTATGTTACTCCTTTTAATGACCCCTAGATTTTCAGAAGTTCGTAACAAGGCAAGCGAAGAAACAACCGGAACAAACAACAACAAAACTGAGCCGTATGAGAGGCTGCTGGAACAAGGACTCCAAAACGAAAGGATGAGGGCACCAATTCAACAAACACTCAAAACAGAACTCTTACTTATCTAGATAGGGACCCTGTCTTGTCTGGGTACAATAAAATTAAACTAAATCAACATGCCTAAATAAAACAAGCACAAACAAGCACTCAAAACTCTGGATAAAAAAACAAGATCTTTTCATCATTGCACAATTCTTCAAAAATATAGGTTATTAAGCTGGAACAATCTTGTCCTTTTCAAAAACTGCTGTCTTACATATAAAATCCGTCATAGGGTAGCTCCGCCCCCACTCAACCTCATACAGTTTAGATCTCCAGCAACCAGTGGTACTAGAGGGGCGGCCAGAGGAGACTGCGAGATCCCATTTAGAAAATCTGTATTTGGTCAGTCAGTTTTTTTTTGTAGGGCAGGCAATGATTGGAACACAATACCATGAAACATAAGAGAGTCCAATTCATACAGAACATTTAAAGTAAATTTGAAGAGGTGGTTACTTGAAAACCAAATTTGTTCTCATTAGTTGGTTGGCGTGCTTTCGGGTGGGTAATGTTGATGTTTTAAATATTGTGTATTATGTATGTTTTTATGTAGTTGCTGATTTCCCACCTTTTTAGGTAGCCATGTTCCTTCTGGCAGGGGGACTACCAATGGAAACTAGCCTTGTGGCTACAATTGGGTCCATTTACATTTTATCTTTTTAAAATGTTCATTAATGTACACTGTCCCTCTTTAACAAATAAAAAGGAAATAAAAATAAAAAAAATAAGCTGACCTTATCTCTCAAACAAAACACAGATTCAACCCCACCTATGAACTTAGAAAAATGTAAAAAAACAAACAAAAACACAACAAAACTACCTCATTGATACAAAAGAAGTATCAGGAAGTAGAATGACTCAGCTCCCAATGCCTAAAAGAAAACCTCAATAACCCTAATTAGTGTCTCAGACTATAAAGTACCAAGGTAACTGGACCAAATCAACCAATAATGCTACCAGATCTGTGAGACACCAACTTAACTGTATGTACATGTTTTATCCCAAGGCAATATAACCGACTCACTTATCTTGGTTTTTGTGTCATTTTATTCACTCACACTCAGTCTGACTTTTATGGGGGGATTTTCTGGAGACTTGGCTCAGGATGACTAAAAACAGCCATGTGAGTCAGTACAATGCTTGAACATGCAGCTTGCATCATTATTGATGGACCCAGCAGTAGATCCAGCAAAGTCAAAGCGTTGAAGTCAGACTCAGACATAGTATTCAGCCATCTCCAGGAAACATAGCAACCTAACGGTAAGACCTGAAAGTTCCATTTTGCACACTGACAGTCCTCAGCAGGAGATGAACAGATTTCAGCAGGCGCTACTACGTCATCTCTTTATACCCAGGACCAGAAACTATCTCGTATAAAGACCACAGGAGTCGATGACTCATTCCTAGAAAACACAAAACTTTTACACGTCTACACACGCCAAATATAGAGAGGACATTTTTGACACCTTTATTTTATTGGAATGAGAGTCTTGAGGCCAAAGCTATTTTAGATTCAAGATCCAAGGTAAAATAGAAAAATCTGACCACAACAAAATGATGAAGATGTAAGAAGTGTACACATAGCAAAGTCAGTCATGCCATTCAAGTGCAGTTCAATAGTATGACCTGGTAAATAAAAGCCGGTAACTTGCTGTTGAACAAAGTGATATGTGCACAATTCGCCTTAAAAGCATCAATTTATCCATCAACTGCCACTATTGGTTTATTTTTGTGAACAAGCATCTGTTTTCTCTCTGAGGTTAGTTTGTCGGCAGTTCCTCCACGGTTCAAGGCTCTACAGGATTGAAAGTTTTAAGATTTTTCATTTTTGAGTAAAGGATACTGTGCAGTAGGTGGAGGGTTATGCCAGTTAGACTCCTGACAGGTTGTGCAAGCTGTGATTTCCTCCAAATTCAGGAGTTGACAGTTCTTTGAGGATCAAAGTACAAGTCTGTTCTCTGAGAAAAAGAAGTTAACTGAAAAAAGACTCAATAATAATTTAATTCGTTCAGGACTTGGCTATTCAATCATTCAGAGAATCAGAAAGATTTAGTCTGTGAATTTGCTCATAATTCTCAAAATTGACAAAAAAAAAGTTGAAAGGTGGTTCTTTTTCAACTTTAATATTCTTCACATAAATGTTCTCATGCCTGATTAAATCTGTATCCATGTCAAAAACGGATGAGACGTGCAAAATGTGAGCACAAAAAACACAAGTTGTTCGAGTAGAGTTGGAGAAATGCAAGTGTGGGTTCAGGGTATGACCCTGAAGTTTGATGATACACCCAAAAATCCCAAACTGTGGTTATCTAATTTATCGTAGTTGGGACCTATAATAACAATAAACAATTTTGTCTATACGCTGTGATTTAATGTGCTGTTTGCTGCTTTATTTGCATGTCAGTGTAGCACATTGACTTTTAGTTCCTATTGAGCACTCACACCAAGCACTAATAAAATCATCTACTTGCTTGATTCGCGTAAATCTAGACGCATGGATGAATAGTATTTACTCGCTTCATTTGCTCCATTCGCGTGTCAAATCTAAATAACTTCATCATTCCTTGGATACTGGCGCCGAAATTACGAGAAAGCCGAGCATGGTAGAAATGAAACCACGTTGCAAAGATTGTTACTATTTACTAGTTGTGGTGAAGGGAGGAGAGACCCTGACATGAGTAAATTAGATCCAGAGAGGGAAATAGCAGGGGGTAAAGTGCCACTTTAACTGCCCAGGCTGCAGCTTTCCAACTGACCCCGTAACCACAGGCACACATTTGCACTCACAGGATTACCAGGTAATCCGACCTCCTCACTCACTTGCCTCCAAGCGAGCTCCTTTTTATTCCGGTTTCAGTAATTGATAGAATAAGGCATAATTCAGGGCACCCACACACCGACACCATAAGTTTGTCCTTCATTTAAAATACCAGTGAACAACCGTCTGTTTTCATACGTCACCTAGCAACCTTATTGTGACGCGAATATCTGCTCAAGTTGAGACATTTTCAGCTCCTGCCAAACTCACGTCATTCACGCTGCCAGGGTAGTACGAGCATCTAGTCGCGTCTTTGCATTGACTTAACATGTAATTCATTTGCGTGAATGGTTTTTACCTGCGCTTGGTGTGTGACTCCAATCAAAGGTTGTGTTTTGAGTTCATGAAGATTTAAACCACGTTAACTTTTTTAAAATAATATTGACATGTAATGACATTTTTAAGTAACCCATTACTTATTTACAACATGAATTGATGGAATGCTTCACTTTTTGCACAAACAACTTTTGTTTATAAGAAACTTGACTTGCACTTGCCCCCCCAGAGACTTGCGACTTAACCCTGACTTAAGACTTGAGGCTTGACTCGGATTTGCAAAGAATGACTTGTGCTCCCATCTCTTTTGGACATATTCACAATATCACTGCAAGAGTGAAAAATAACATGTCGGGGACAGAAAGAGTGTGATGCAGCTTTATTGTAATGCATACAAAGAAATTCAATCTATTTTTGCTGCAGCTACAGAAAAATAAATGCCTATTCACTTGTTTATGGTGAATAATAACACATTTTCTGCTGCTTCTTCACATTTGCAGTCACTCATGCAACCCACCCCTTCTGCTTTGTTGGGGTTTTCTATATGTTTGTAATATGTTAGTGAGGACCTTCATAGCTTACCTTGATGTCTCCCATGTACCAGTGCTCTGGCAAGAATAGAATAGAATAGAATAGAATATTCCTTTATTGATCCCCCATGGGGGAAATTTTTTTGTCACAGCAGCATCACAGACAAGACAGAAAGTGCAAAATGCAGTTATAACAATAAGGGTCCTAATATTAAGAACTTAATAAATGTAATAATTAAGAAAAAAAAAAAATTGAAAAGAGAAAAGGGAGAAGAAAAAATAAAGCTTTCTGCAATATACACAATTTAAATGCCATAAAAAAAGTGGTGGTGTAAATCCAGTTTTGTTACTGTTCATTGTAAAGTCTTAAAAGTTCTCCCTTATTTTTCATACTGAAAGAGAGAAACATAGTTGAGAGGTGTAAATAAAATCCTTGCACAGTGGGTCAAACAGGCAGTGTGACTGAATAAAAGAATCCTGATAAGTAGGCTCTGAAGTTTTTGCTGCAATCAAGTACCCTTTTATTTGAATAGTCTTTTGATTTTCGCTCTGATCACTGGTATAAGAGTAACAATTGAGTTGCTTGGTAATGGTATAATGATTAAGTACAAAGACAAAATGCCTGAAATAGACAAAAGACCATTGGGGTCTGTAAGACGGACCACTCAGCTAAATCGACAGCCTGATTAAAAAGAGAACTTTATTTTTTTTCTTACTTCTCTTAGTTTGACCTGATATGACCACTATTCATGTTTACACTGTTAGACAAGAATAAAGAAATATCAATGACTATGTCACTGTTGTTATCCAGTGTTTGCTTAGTTATGCTGTGTTCCAGTTGCCTTGGAAGTCAAGTGTCGGAGCTTGGAATGACGTTACACCCGAGTTGACGGTGTTCCAGTTAACAAGTCGGAAAACCAAGATGGACGCCTACAGTTACCCGTTGTTAGCTGTTGCTTACAATTATCGGCTGTTGTTAGACATTGTCAATTGTTGTTAGTGGTTGTTAGTTGTTGTTAGCGATTCCAGTTGTAAACAACGCATAACACAGTATTTAACTCTTACAAATGCCATAGCACAGAGTTCACAGTTAGACGTTGAGCAGTATAACATATACCACTTGTTTAATTTCACAAAAACAAAACAGAAGTGCTAATAAATAATACATTACGAAAACTTTCACTGTTAGTCACTGTTACTATTGATGCACTGCGCTGCCATCTTGGAATATGACGTCGTCGTAAAGTCGGAGTTGATGAGGATTGTCCAACTTTCTGAGTCTGAAATCCGACCTCAGGGGGCGTTCCGGATGACATTCCAACTCAGAGCTCAGAAATTCCGACTTCTGAGTGCAACTGGAATGCAGCCCTACTCTTTCCCATAGTGCACTGTTATGTAGATGTTTGCTTAGTTTACTAGTTGCACTCCTTAAATGCTTCAGAGCTGCTATAGAAGAAGTGGTAAGCCACTTTAGCCTCTACCCTTGTAAGAAGCACACTTATAAGACCCCTAGATAACTTCAGCTCAGTATGTTTGTCATACATCGTGTGGGTCTGATAATTAACGGGAAACTCAGGATATGCACCACATGATACAATCAAAGATCCTTGTAGCTGGTAACCCTGCTACCTTATATGCTAACCTGACATATTCATACTTTTACAGTTTACAATGTTTACTCTCTTGCACGTTGCACCTTTTGCACACAGGTTTTGGGAAGATGACTCGCAGTCGTCATCAGTGGTAGACGTGTCTAAATTGGAGGCTCACACTGTGCGATAATGAATGTATGTTGTTGACAGTCTATAAAATATTTCATACGCTCAGATCAGAAAATGCTGCTTTCTACATAAAGTACTGTCAAAAATTTGTAGGTATATCATATCATGTTGGCAAAATAGATTCACCAGGACAACAGAAGAAGAAAAAAGGAAAGAGCATAACTGATTTAATTTCTTCTCCATATGAACGAGATCTAATCAGGCCAAGTTTTGGGGTTTGAGCAAAGAGAGACACTCTGTTCAAACTGGTCTAAGTGGGTCATAGTGATAACATAACAAATTAAGACAAAGCTTCTCACTATACTGCTCTGGTTTGATAACTGAGGCTTTTTCAGCATGTTCAGATTCAGTAAATTTCTCTTCTGTTCACTCTGTTACTGTTTTTTAATGATAGCAGCTACTGTAGCACAGTTAAACAGCTCTGTGATGTTATTGTTATTGATAGCACTGTGTGTGTGAGTGTGTTCTGTCTTTTCTTTCTTAAGATAATTGCGCTTGACTTCAGTTAAAGATGGGAAAAAAAAGTTGGGGGGAAAGTACAATGGTGAAGGTGAATATAGAGATAGCACCGTATGCCGAAAATGAAAATGTCACCGCTAAGTGAAATACCATTTAAAGTGCTTCAAGGCAGAGAGTAAAAGTGCAAACACTTTCATAATGCACATGTGTGTGATGCAATTTGTATGTCTGCTCGTCTGCAGCATCCTTTGGGAGTCTTTACTCATCTAATCACTTCACTCCCCTGAGCTAGCGTGCTAATTAGGTCTAAAATATACATCATAGTTTCCCCCGTATCTTTAATTAAAAGTTGATGATAGTTACTCAGCTTTTGAGTTAAATGCTTGGAATACTGTCAAAAAAGTGGCTCGAGTGCCACTTTAAGGACACAAAAATACAGTTTCATGTAGAGATTGAATAGCTGTACTCCCCTCTTTGTGTCCCCAGAAATGGCATCATTTCTTTTTCAAGTGAGCATGCGATAGAAAAGGGGAAAAAACTGATGAAACTATTCACATAAGAAAAGGGATCTGGCAGAGGGTAATTATTTAAGGCACTGAGTGGTGGAGAACATTTTAGGCCTTCTGCTTTGCATTCAAATAAGCATTAGCAGGCAGCAGAGGTTTCCCCGGTATGACTCGCACTAAAGCAGGTAATGAGAAGGAAGTGGAGGGGAGCAAAGGAAATGTTTCTGAGCATGCAGCCAGTCATGATGCAGGTGGGCGAACTTCGTTAGTATTCATTAACATCCTCTTGAAGTTTCGATAACTTTTTTTTTATTTTAGCAAGTGGAAAATATTCAGAATTTTACTCCTTAGTTTAATCGCTCAATAAGTTTAAGAACTTTGGAGCATCCTCATGTTGACAAATCTGCCTTCCAATCACAAGAAATGATGGTTTCAAGCTTAACGGATGTGGATCAGAGAAAGCAGCCCAACTGAAACTCCCAATGCTGTTGCATCACACAGGGATCAATGGATGTCAGTGACTAGTCAGAGTTATCTTAGAGTAAATGCACACCATATTGACACTGACTGGCGTTTTGGACATAAATTTGGACACTAATGATCGATACTGTTTTTCAGAAAGGAGGCAGAAAGCTGTCTCCAACATGTAAGTCCTGTTTCATACCACACTGATGCAGAAGAGCAGCATTGATTTGAATGATAAATCTGACGCCAAGACCATCACAAATATGATCAAGTAACTGGTATGACTTTGTGAGGATATGACAGTGGTAGTAACATGGGAAAGGAACCACAGACTGAATGTAAACCAGGGCTAAAGAGTGTCCCAAGAATTACTCTACATTGTTGATATTGACATCATAATTTTGCTTTTAATCCTAATTTAAAAGATATATATGTTTTATTCATCCCAAGAGGTGCCTATTTTGTATCTATAACTGGGAGCTACCAGCTGGGAATATCTCATATTCTACACAGTGTGCTTTAACTACAATAAACAACATTGTGATGGTAATCACATTTGTTGCTTTCCATTTTACAGCTCCAAAAGTAAACCCTAAATGTGTTTGAGTGTGAAATACAAAAGAGAGCTCCATTGAGAGTTACAGTTTGAGAGCCTCCAGTTTAAGGCCATTCATCACAAATGATGTTGGCTGACAGGTAGAATATGAAGGTGCTGAAAGGTTGCTGATCACACCACGGTGGGTCACAGTGAAAACTCAGATTTAAAGAGGGTCATGTTGATGTGACAAACTCAGGTCAAGAAGCAACAACCTCAACATTTGTCTTGGCTGAAATGAACTCAGACCTTCTATTTTTTGGTGGGAAACTCCACTTTTGTGACCTTCCGCTTGCTCCCATATGGTCAGTCCTTCGAAAAAAAGTGGCACCATCACATTTTCATTTTCTGTGTTTTCAGAGACAGAGAGGGGGTGGTGGTGGTGGCGGGGACACCACAAACAAACACAGTTGTTAGCTCAGGCTGTGAGGTCAAATGAAGGCAGCTAGTGGTGCACCTGCAGCGGCACTGACAGTCGCTCACTACATCCAAATTCTTTCTGTGGCTGATATGTATCTCACAGACCCTGAAAACCCAAATTCACATAAGTATTTTACTTCCATATGTGCATTAAATCAATCAATCGAAACAAAAATCCTTCATTTTTATACAGATTTGAGAAAATGATGCTTACATTTCTTCCACTTGGATCATATTGCCAAAAAAACAAAAGGTTAAAAACAAGAGTGCTGTCTTATGCCAAAATAAAGAGACAAAAATATCCAAAGACACAGTGTAAGTATAAACTTGATCTAAAATATTTGTGTTGCATTGATTGGTGTTGTCTCAAAAAGGAAAAAAAAAGTTTATAACTCTGCCATAATCTTTGCTTAACTCGACCTGCTTTTGAGCAACTTTGTGTATCTGGTCTCGATCATACTCTTCATAATATTCACAAGACCCAACATCAAGATAGAATAAGACTGGGTCTCATCAAGGAAGTTCAAACTCATTTTTAAGGTCCTTACACACTGGGAACGACGCAAATATACGACGCGAAATATTCGGAGGCGAATTTTGACATGCCTGACTATACTACATATCAAGTGCGATGTGATTTTGCGACTTTCCGGGGGGAAAAAAGACGCGTCCCGGGTGGAAGCGAGAAGACTGACACAACAGCAGACTGACTGTTTTTCAGTTCTTATTAGACACTAGTGTTGAGATGACTGTCTGTCATGACAGCATGTACTGAGTCGGGGCCAGTACCAGATAAGCACATTAAACTATAATCCATAAACGTAAGGTAACAACCGAGACCTAATGGTGCTGTGACAGCAACGCGATTGAGTTTGAGACAGTGAAAATACATATGGTATGTTGTATCTGAACAGGTTAGCTTACGAGCTAAAGTTACTTAGCACAGATGAAAGTTAAAACAAAGACGTTTAGCAAAATGTTAAAGCACACAAACCATCGTCATATGAGAAATCCGACGCTATGACTCTCCACAAGTTGTCCTTCAGGTCGTTATCTTTGTAATGTTTGTGTTTTTTATCAAAAAGTACTCTGTTCTCCAACATGTAAACAATCAGCCGGTCGGCCATGTTGGATATACCGGTGAATCAGACGTCGCAACAACACGCAATCTGATTGCTCACACTGGACACACGGGATGCAAAACTTTAGAAAAATTGACCGTGATTCGAAAAAATAAATGCCGCAAGATCGCAGGACAGGAAAATGTTGCGATGTGAACGCTTGTATTGACAGGATACGGGTTCGAAAAAAAATATTGATGTCCGAAATAATCGCACAAAAAAAAAAACACTCCCGGTGTAACAGGACCTTTATTCCACCTTAATCCACCTTGAGCTGAAAACTTTACCACATTTGCAAGTCACAGTGGCAAAGAAAAACCTTATTATAACAGGCAGAAACTAATCTGAACTTGACCCATGTATAACAGTCATCTGCCCCTGTGTTGGGATTAGAAAGAGGACAGAGAGAGATGGATAAAGACAAATTACAACTACAGCTTTAGTACATACAGGTGTTTCTTTTTAAAAGCCAAGAATAATGGATTAAGTATAAATATTCACAGGAATAGCAAATTGATGATAACAGATGGGTTCTAGTTAGTACTCAGGTTGCAGCATTTGCAGCTGAAGAGTCTTTGAAGACTTGTTTGGGCAGCCTGATAAAAGCAAATTACAGTAATCCAACCTAGAGGTAAGAAATGCATGGACTGTTTTTTTTTTTCTAATGCACACTAATATTCAATAAGTAAACCTCAAACAAAATATGATCCTACATTTTGAGATGGTTTTAAAGGAAACAAACCTTATCATATATTTGCTTCATTAATGTACTCTGCAAGTCTACTAAGGTCTAAATACTAAGGTGCTCATGAGCCCTGATGACTGACGTCTTTGTGGTTTTGGTTCGAGGCACTCGTGTCTCCATCTGAAGTAACACATAGCTCAGCAACAGTGGAAAAACTGCATTTGACTCTCTTCCTGAACCGACAGCGCTCACTGCTATCTACTATTGATCGACCGTTGTCTTTTACAACCCTGCTCCAAAACAAAATAATAATAAAAAAAAAAAAGGAATTGTTCCTTTAACAGCCCCGGAGACCTTCTGAGGTACACACTCCTCAGCCCTGTACACTTGACCCAGTTATGATTGATGGGACAAAACTGCAGAGGGGAGCCCATCACTTTACACTTCATCAGATAGATACACAGCCATGTGGGATTACAGTAGGACGCCCAACCCTTGCCTACACCCAGGACGGGGATCAATTCATTACCAGCACCATTCATCACAGCCGAGACAGTTCCAATCAACTTTAAATCACTTAGTGGTACTTGAAGCATTTGTCCCACATGAACCTGTGTAGAGCTCCCATGCAGGCAATTTAAAATCTCATTTTCTTCACACTATTAGCCCACAACTTTTTTACCTATTCATCTGCCGCATGTTTCTCTAATCCATCCATAGTTAGTGGAAATGCTGGAAAATGCCGTTACAGCAGTACACATGAACAATGCACAAAATAATCTTGTCCACTGGGCTAACAAATTAAGTGGCACTGATTGCTTGCAAGCAGCCATCATTTTCAGTGATATGCCTCGCAGATATGATTAAAAAGCAGTTCTGGACTGAATGTAATGCTCTGACTTTCGGCAGGCTGTGTGCAGCGTGGGTGGCATCAATAAATCCTTCACGCACGGGCATTGATGATCTCCCAGGGTGATCCCGCAATAAACAAACAATAATTAACTATGTTCCTGAATTATTCTGACATCATAGAGAGAGGAAGTTTGTTGACACTTACGTCCACATGCTGAAAATTAGAGATGAAAAAAAAAAGGGGGGACTGCAGTTTAAACAGTCAGACAACAAAGAAGCTGCTACGCCTTCACTTACACTCTCAAATCTGTGTGCTCAACGGTCCACTCTATTCTGCAAAGACATTGGTCTACTCACCATATTCTTTTTAGAGATTCAGGACTAGTGCTCCAGTTGTACTCGAAAGTCAGAATTTCCAAGCTCTGAGTCGGAATACCCCTCTGAAGTTTGATTTCCGACTTGGAAAGTTGGACAATCCTCACCGACTCCGACTTGATGACAACGTCATTATCCAAGATGGCAGCGCTGTATCATCAACAGTAAAGAGTAACAGTGAAAGCTCTCTTAATGTATTATTTATAAGCACTTCTGTTTTGTTTTTGTGAAGGTAAATAAGTGGTTTATGTTGTACTGCCCAACATCTAACTGGAGATGCAAGACTGGTTTGTGCTCAATTCCTTTTTTCTGTGAAGCTCCGTTTTTAAAAGTTATTAGGGGGTTCATGTTTTCTATGATTGACACCTAATACAGCCTATGGGCGTTCAAGGATTGCGTAGCTCACCCGGGGGATACGCTGTTTGAGCCGAGCATCATCACAGCGAAGAAAAATCCAGGAAATAAATTTGGATACTGACGGGAGGCAGAACCAAGTTGTCCATAGTATAAACAGTCTATGCTAACAACAATTGACAACAGCTAATGATAGCTGACAATTGTAAACAACGGCTAACAGTAGACGTCCATCTTAGTTTTTCAACTTGTTTACTGGAGCGCTGTAAACTAGGGTGTAGCGCCATTCCCAGCTCTGACATCCAACTTCCGAGGTAACTGGAACGCAACATAGGAGGTTCTTTTTTCAGGAATACATATACAATTTTTTAGTCAGTCTTAAAAATAAACAGGGCGATAGATAAATAAATAGATGTTTCACCCTTTCATTGTCTGTAATGTAACTAATAATGTGTAAAACGCCATTCTTTTGAGCAACAACCCAAATACTAGTTCTGCCTCACCCTGTTAGAGGGATAATAATCTGTGAAAATGGTTTAAGGTTTAAAATAACTAAAAACCAAAAATCAGGCACAATCACTTGAGTATGAGTTGGCATTTCCCTGATTTCTCCTCTCAGAGCTATTTCTGTCAGTGTTGTATTTTGTTCAATAGTGCAGAGTTCAGATTGCACATGGACTGAAGAAAGGTTAAGGCTTCACTCAAATGAAGAGTTACAGGAGAAGTTTGATCTGAAATAGATATTTAAAAGCACCCAGTGTGATATCAACCCTTTTTCCACTTTTGATTTTGCATACAAAAGCCAATAAATGAATGCGTAGGACACATTTTACACTACAAAGACCAAAATGTCATTTCGATTTACAATGAAATTAATGTTTTTAGAGCTGGAGTGTGGTCTCAGCTGATTCATGCTGTGTCGGGTATTTCTGTTTAAACCAGACTGAACCATTTTTAAAGTAGTAGTAGACTATTATTTTGTTCCCTGTGCCTCTAAACACTTTCAATATCTATGATTCTGAAATAAATAGTAAATAAAATCACCCTTAACTTACCTCACACCACAGAAAAATCTGGAAAGATGGAACCATCAAAAATTCGGGCTGTTGTCTTAAAGAGGCAACATAAATTTAGATGAAGACTGGAAAGGCATACACTGTAACAACCCCCAGGCTATTCATTAGCCTTTACATGTTTGCTCTGGAGACAGACTGTAATTGGTACTCATTCACTATCATTGTGGCATGTCATCAAGAGGGAAGCCAAACTAAAAAAAATCATTTTGCAAAGTTATATCATGGATGAATTGTTTTAAAGACATCCATTTGTCTCAGGAATCTAAAGGAGACTTAGGGAGGCACTTGAAGATCATTTTTTTGAGGGAAAAGCAGAGGACACACATCTGGAAAAGAACTGTATTATCATCACTTTATGAAAAACTTAATAGTTTTCTGCCTCCAGGCCCCTGATAATTAACAGAATGAAACCATCTATAAAGAGAAAATCCTTCTTTGATTGAACTTCACCATTATGCACGCCTCGATGAGAGACAGCGAGGAAGTATTGCTTCATTTAAAGAGTTCACAAGCCATAAAGTTGAAGAAGCATCGCCTTATGCTACTGCAGTCATCACACAAAGAAACTTGTCATCCGTGGCTAAAGTGCTTGCTTTCAGACTGTTTTTCTCTGATGAGCTTCAATTTTTTTGGACCGTTGTGCTTTTTTAAAGAAAGAAACTGCTAAAAAAAGAAAAGAAAAGCAGAGGAGAGAGGGTGACTAACAGAAGAGGGTTGGAATTGGAGGGTTTAGTCATGGTTCTGTCAATGGAGGTAGGTTGGTGTGCTTTATTGATTTCAGATCGGATAAATGTGATGTTACAGCTGCAGATATAGGCACAAAGAATAAACCCTAAAACTGAAGAAAAGAAACATCAACTGTAATAGCAATAAAAAAAACTGCCTGAATCACAGGTAGCGTACGGTAGTGTGTATGATAATGTAATTGTTTAAATGTCTTGCAGATCAAGTGATATGTAACCACTCCTCTGTTACCAGATGAAGGCCTAAGGATGTGATTTTGAGCCTTGCGGTGATTTCTACTGCTACATATCTGTTTAAAATTGGTGCTGCATTAGTTCAAGTGTCTTCAATTTTTAAGCGTCTCAACACAGAAAGATTTACAAATTATATTCAGGAGAATAGGGGCGAAAAAGAATGTTAATTAACGATCCATGGTTCTGTATTTTAAAATACAATTTTTCTCATGGTTTCCCGGTATGACCCTCAGAGGTTATAATTGTAAATCTACAAGAAAACATTCAAACCCATCCCCAAGGTGAAGAGCAGCTGCAGCTGAGGCAGATTATCTGAAGGTCATTCTTGTGAGAAAGCTTAATGAGAGAATCTGCATCCACTGTGATCACATCCCTCAGGGTCTTCCAGAAAACAGAGATTTGTGTTATCAGTCTTTCCATCATGAAAGGCCTCCTGCTTTGCTGTTTTATTGTTCCTGTTACTGTTTGCTCCACAGAGAGATGATGTCTACATACCATGGCGCGACTGTTTTTTAAACACTTGCACGGGCAAAGATCAGGCTTTTGCAAGAAATGCAGCTGACTTCACATCTATTGAAAATTTCAAACGTAACCAAACTGATCTAGTGGATCCTGTAACAGACCAACCAGTCTCTTAAAAACCCCTAACCCACGTCAAGCCTCCATAGATTTAGCCAACCCTTGAGAAATCAACCACAATGTTGCAATGGGACTTAAAATGATGTGGCACGTGAGCATGAGAGAAGTCCTTGGCTGCCAGTCATTCATTGCTGGCTGATGAGTATGCATGACTGCTTAAAAAGCCAATGAGCCGTGTGGAGCCAATGCACAAATGCATTAGTCTACATCCCTTGTTGGGGTCAACAGTGGGACAGATAACAGGCTGTAGGAAGATGGAATCACAACACTTTAAATAATGTATATACAGGTCCACTTTAATGCTATAGTGTCTTTTTATCTGAAATTGTCTTTATATTTTGATGATTTTTTGTGAACTTGCTCCTGATAAGGTGTCTTTGATCTTATTTTATCTCCAAGTGGTTTATTTTCATATCTATGGCAGACCTGTAAAGATGCCTTTTTGCTTTGTTGTTTAGTCTTATTCCTTTGCAAATTGAGTCTTTCTAAACAAGTGAAATTCAAGTAATGGATATACAACTGAGAGGCCAGATTGAAGCATTTACTTTAGATCTATATCTTGCAAACATGGTTAGCTTTAGCTCCTTATAAGGCAAAGATAATTAGCTCCCTACTAATGCCAGTTATATCAGCAACACGGTCTCGTCGAGGGCTTCATTATCCATGGAGTGAAAAATAAGAGACACATCTTAACAAATAAGAAACAGGCTGTAAACAATGTCTAGAAACATTGTTTTTTGAAATTAAACAATAGTCTGCATAGGATCGAGTTATTAGCTGGGGGAAGCTGTGAGAGTTATGTGTTATTAAACCAAGACCTCAAATGACACTGTTTTTTTCTTTTGCATTAATATATCGCACATTACAAATCATATTTTTATAAGGTATACTCACTGTCTATAACACTTCATAAACATTGTTATAGGTGTCATGAACACTTGTGACTTTTTAGATGCATTTGTTTTCCCGTTATTTTAGACAGGCCTACTCAGACTGACATTTGATGTTCTGCTGCAGAATCCAGACTTCGAACATTTTTATTTAAAACCTTTGTTTTGTTAATGTGTATTTTATTGACTTTACTACTTTACTGCTATGCTATTTAAGTTGTTCTGTAAGATGTCCTTGAGTGCCCTGAAAGTCGCCTATAAATAAAATGTATCAGTCTAATTCATCATTATTTGTAAGGCTTTATAATGTGCTTGTGATACATTATAAGAGGATTTGTACTAATAGTGCAGTTGTTGCAGAAAAAGTAACAGTATTAACATTAGGCCTGAACGATATATCGTTTGACTATCGTCATCGCGATGTACGTGTGTGCGATAGTCACATCGCAGAGCCTGCGATATTGGAGGTGAATGAACTCATTTAATTTCAAGGGTAACCGACTGAGATATACTCCATGTGACTCTGCATGTGCTGTGCAGTGATCCACCAATCGCCTTCGTCCTTAACTCAGTTGCCAATCAGACTCACTTCTCAGTTGCCAATCAGACTACCCTGCCAGCTGTCAATCAAAATCAGGGAGGAGAAAACCCACCCCTGCACATGTTCTGCACATGGAGGGAGACGTGTGTCCGCTGAGAATTACTTTCGGAACTTTACTCATGACTATTAAGCCCAAGAAATAAGAACTGTATGGGTTTTAAATTGTACATTTCTGTGGACCACTCTACTATAAGCAGTGCGCGTTTTGCGAGGTGCATGCAATTCTCGGAGGACATGCGCTAACAACACCGCTAACAACAACAACAACGATCGCAAAATGAACAACGAACAAGCGAAAACCACCGAAAATGAAGATTTGTTGCCAAAAAGAAAAGGAAAGTCAGTTATCTGGAATTATTTCGGTTAAAAGAAGGATGATGTCGACCAAAACATGTCTTCTGTGTTCATCTGTTGCCACAATAACGTCCCAGCACAATAAAAGCTAAAAATATCTCTGAGACAGACAGAAGCCGTTCTACTAACATTCACAAAAAGAGGTAAGATCAGAGCAGATTAACTGTCCTCAAGATTTCAGCAGTGCAGCATAACATTAAGTGCTATTCAGGTCATCTGGTGAAAATACTGTATTTTTAATATCGCAATATATATCGCAGGGTTGAAAAAATCGCAATATTATTTTTTTCCAATATCGTGCAGCCTTAATTAACATTGTGGCCCTCTTCTAACTCAGCCTGGGACAGAGTCGCTGCTTGTATTTTGTGTGACGGATTAGATGTGCAATCAATTTTGTTTTTGGACTCAGAGTTGTTTAAAGTTAAAATAAACATTGATTGTGTTATAAAGCGAGTGGGTTGTTTTAGTTTCTCAGTAGTCCAGAAGTTAATACTTCACTTTGTAGAGAACATATAAAAAGTCACCAATGACACCGATAATGTGTTACACAAGATTAAAGCAGAGCTGTATAGGAATAAAGTAATTAACCTGATGTCACCTCATTGGTCAATTTACTGTAACGCAAAAAAGATTAGCAATAACGGCACAACACAACGAGAGTTAGATCCATTAAAGTGTAAGTAAACTTTGAGTTAATGTGTTCATGCTTTACTACCCTATGAGCATATTTACATTCACATCAACCCTAAGCCTGATGTGATGGCTGGGTAAACAGTGTGACAACAAACAATTACTGTTTATTAACTTGATTGAAGGTGTCCTGGATGACAGTAGAAAAGCAAGTGAGGAGATGGGCAGTGTTTGCAGGCTGCAGTGAAGCACATATATAGAAACTTGACAGGTGAAGGTGTTATTTTCTTACAATTCAAAATTAATGTCTTGGAAAAGCCCGATTTTTGGGCCATATCAAAACCAGCCATTAACGCTTGTCGGAGGTCTGTGTCATGTCTGCAAGTTTTGCACAAAAGTGTGCAGCGAGGAAGAAATAAAATTGCATGTAATTGTAGAGAGGTTCACACAGCTAAACAATGGGTGAAGGGAACAGAGCGCTCTCAAAATGTCAGACCAAACTCATTTCTGGGACATTTATTCAAAAACCAAATCCACTTGCTTTCATGGGATTTCAAAGAATGGCTCGAAGCGCCTCTTGAGAGCTTTTTCATACCTACTTATATTGTATATCACCTTTAACTCAGCCCTGGCGCTTAAATGCTATAGATTTAATAAAACTCACACCTAGACAAGCACTGGGAGAAAAAAACATGAACACAACAGAGGAAAAAAATCTACTTTAGATGAGCTCTTTCATGGCCACTGCTCTTTGTCAGTAGGAGTGTGAAATAATTTTCCACATGCACGGTCAGTCAGCACACATGCACCATTTCAGAGGAGGCAGGGATGATAACAATACACACACATTCCCTGACAGCTGTATCAAATATATCAATTTTCCACTTGGCTTTTTTCCTGGGATAAAATTAATGGCATAACTTCAGGCACTAATACGCTTTCTATACATTTTGCATAGGCCCTGTTAGGTCATAATCTCCATCCTCATTGGCTGTTTGTAGACTCACTGCATATGTCTTGGTGTTCATAATTGAAGGGGTTCATTAACATTTGACGGCGTTGTAGCTGCAGATCAAGCGGATTGCCTTTGATGGATGTCTCCTCTCTTAATTGACGCGCTGGGATTAAGCGCAAGAGGGAATCTGCCCCCCCAGGCACTACAGGTCAAAAATTGAGCTTCATTTTCAGACAGGAAACCTAATAGTGCTCGCAAATGATCTTTGGACTTTTTATACCCCTGAATGTTAATTAAATTGGATGCAGCTTCGAGCATGGTTAACCTGCTTTAAATAACTCTTCAAAGAGTGAATGTAAGCTTTATAAAGGATGATAGCTGCCTAGACACACATTCAGTGTCGCGGTTGGTGAGCAGGAGGTGAAACAGCTAAGAGGAGACTCCAGATCAAAATGAATCAAGTAGATGTTATGCTCTGCGATTGCTTTACCGTTCATTTTACAATGACCTTATATACCAAGAGCATGATTAATATTCTGTCCTTTGTTGTACAGAGTCTGTACATAGGAGACATTCATGTATTTCATAACCATATGCTATTTGACCACAATGCAGAAATATGACCTTCATAAATTTTCATCATTTTCCTGTATAAGTGACAGGCACTCAGAATAATCATTTACAGAGGGCTTTAGAAAAAGTATCACACTATATAACCTTCATATATACCGAGAAACTAATGAAAGATAACCCCAGCCATACAATATTCAAGAATATATCTTAGAAACACTCACTATTGAACAAAAACTGTCACCATGAGCAGCGTCTACTCCCAGCATGGATTTACAATAATTCAAACTACATGTAAAATTAACTTGGTCTAGGCAGTTGACTACGACTACATAGACTAGCAGCATTAGAAAACCTGGTCCTGAAGGGGCCAAAGGTGTAAGTGAATGAGGCAACAGTTTCAGATTTCTCAACAAGACTCTTTCCCCCACCGACAGCTCTGAGGCAATAACTTGCTTGTCAAATCTTTGACTTTTTTTGAGTTCTTCAAAGCGATTTTGTAACTTTCTTGAAGATAAGATTTCAGCTTTTCAACTACTATGAATGAGATGAAGATGATCCAGACACAGGCAGCCCAAAAGCTATATCAACTCAGACGAACACAACATGGGGGCGGCAGTAGCTCAGGAGGTAGAGCGGTCGTCCAATAACTGGAAGGTTGGCAATTCGATTCCCCCCTATCCCAAGTCTGTCTGTTGTGTCTTTGGGCAAGACACTTAATCCACCTTGCTCCCAGTGTGTGTCCTCCACTGGTGTATGATTGTGAGTGTTGTGTGGTGATGGGTCGGAGAGGCCGTAGGGGTAGCTGTGACTACTGAGGTAGTTTACCACCACCGAGGTGTGACTGTGTGAGCGAATGAATGATGTATCCAATGTAAAGCGCTTTGAGGGTCTCCAATAAAGCGCTATATGAGATCTGATGCATTATTATTATTATAACTCATATGGGGAGTAACCAGTGAAATCGTTCCTCGTACAGTTATAAATGTATACTAATGGCTTGACGAAATCTTTCCAGTGAGACTTGTCTTGTCCATGCAGCATCCTCAACACACTCAGAAGTGTACAATTGAATCATTCAACAGGATTGCCCCGCGGACGGTATGGCATAGTCCTTATTTTGTGGATTCCGGCCATTTGGTCCAGTTCTTTGATTGTGTGTGTGACTCAAAATCAGGATCTTGGTCACTGTGAAGTTGTTCTGGGATGCCATAAAGGACCAGGAAATTGTACCATAAGACTTTGGCAACAGTCTTAGCAGTTTTGAGCTAAAGGACGAGTGTTGCTTTTAAATTTAAGTGGTTCAAGCCCACATACTCGGTCTGGCACATGACAAAACATTTAAAAAACCAAAGATTTTGAAAATTGTTTGAAAGTGGTTCCTGGATTTTTCCATTGAAGTAGCAATTCTATTTCAATTTCTTCTCTTGCCATGTTGGAGTGTTTTATTGAACACATTGTATAAACACTTGTGTGGTAGCCATGAATCAACAAGTGGATTCAACATTTCTGACATCAGTTCCAGTTTTATGCATTTATCATTGTTGCCATGGTTGCATTAAACTGGCAGGATTATCTCCAGAGCCACTGGATCATATGGCTTTTGCCGACTTTTGTCAAAAGAGGGGAATTTAGACTACATTTGCAGCCACCCAGGTATATTTGTCAATCATTTCAGTGTTTTTCTTGTTGTAATCCATATAAGAACGTCATTAAAATTGAATAAAAATATTTGTTCTCACTACACCTTTCAAACAATTCCATATAGTGTCTATATTTGATTAAAAATCTTATATATATGTTTATAAATGTGTGTATATGTTGGATTTTTTCCAAAATTAACAGCTTTTTAATGCACTCATGAAAAGGTAGAAAACAAACTACCACAAAATGTCCTCATAAAGCGTTCAATTAAATCACAGCAGTCTATAAAATGAGAATTTATTGTTTTCAGCTCATTATTTCATATCTCTGGATAGGATTTATCTGTACAATTTTTGGTGTTGCTACAGACCTCGACATTTCCTGGCTTGCTTTTGCAAAATAGTCTAATTTCCTTGGCTGTAATATCTCACGGCTGCAGAGTGGCACCAACACAACTCCTCAGTGCAATTAACGGCTGATAACAGATAATTAAAGTCGCTATTGTTTGTGTGAAACAACGCTGCAAATTTGCCTTGGCTGTGAACAAATCCATAACTATATTTATCAGCAACCAACAGTTGATGATTACATTTTTTTTTTTTGTTAGATGCAAAACTAATTCTCATTTGGAGATAAAAAAATGTTTCGCCCATTCTTTTTCCTGGTGCACACTTTACTACACAGACTCTTTCCAGTACTGATGGTATTTTGTTGTTTTCACTTCCAAAGTTTTCATGAGCAACAAATAGATAAGTGATTTTTAATTGAAGATAAGCAGGTTCATGTTCGTGCCAAAGTCTATCAGTAACAGTCTTTTCCTGCAGACAAACAAACAAAAAACAACAGGGGTTTATAACTCACAAGGCTCTTATTGTTAAATTTGGTTCTGAAGGCCTGAAGTGATGCACCATTTGTTTCGCTTTTTGTTCATGTTGAATATTTAATTTGGAAATACTTTGGGGACAGAGGTCGGCTGAACAAGTGTTGCAAAGCTGATATCACAGGTGACAGTATTTTCAGGATGCACGTCGGGCTCCTAATTTACATTCAAATCAACACAGCGAGTCCTGAGAAAAGTGTTTGCTTTGCAGCAGATTCATAATCCTTCTGTGCACTAACAATTCCCTAAATTCCCCGTCAAAGCCAAGAAAGAAGTGGGGAAAAAAAAGCAGAGGCACTTTCTCTCTTTGAAAGCAGAATAAGCACCCTCTGCGTCCCTCATTTGCTTCAGCTAAGCACACATCCCAGCATGCATTAGCTCCCATCTGTTCATTTTATACGCAATAGACATTCTATAAAATTTATACAAGGCTCGTCCCTGTAAACCTTCCTTATACTGGTCCCTTATTAGTTTTCCTTGGAATCTGTAATGAAGCGCCAAAGGTTTTTGTGTTTCAGTTGACAGGCCTGCAGGCAGCCCATCTCGGAGAACTCACCCTCTTTATTGCTCCTACTCTTCACACGTCGTTTTGTCTAACAGTAATGAAAGTATTGACCTGCAACAAATCTGACTAAACTCAAGGTTTACAAGAGAATAGACTGCACTTTAACTTAAGGTGCAGTGACAGTAATTAGTTCCATTTCTATAATATGTATTCTGTAAATACATCCAATTAGCATGAAGGCCTGTGTTGATGAACTTCATGACACAGCCTGCAAGAAAACAGCTCTGGAATGAGTTGAATAACAGCTCTGAATAATGCGTATATTGATTTAAAGAATGGTCTCCAGGTTTTCTTAAAGCGCTTAAGTGTTCAGTGTTGAATAAATAAGAAATCAAGGGAGAAACAAAGATATAGAGTCAGACCTCTTCTTAAGTGTTTTGATTACATATTCAATATGTAAGTTCAAATACAAGTGAGCAGGCAAAGAGAAAGGACCCCTATTCAGCTATCTTTTCTTTAACAGGAGGAAACACTCGCTATAAGATGGTTCTCATAACTTAGTCTGAAAGACATGTCCATGCACATTGTCCTTTTATTAAACCATGTAGTTTTTGGTAATAATTTATCATATTTTTTTTACCGAAGCAACATCTGTAAGAGTCATTTCTAGATTTATACAGAGGAGAAAAGAAAAGGTCTTGATCAGGACATCAGATAAAACAAGTCCTCCGATCCAAAACCTACAGTGCACGGTGCGAATCTACAGTGAAATGGCCAATCAAAACAATAAAAATAGCCAGATATATGAGTCTATATCTGGCTATTTGTTTCAATTACCATTCATTATCTGCGACCTTGACTTTTAGTGAAGATGGTCCAACAAGGTGCCAATTTCAGCGGGAGCGTGTTTTGATTGACCATTTCATTGTAGATTTGCACCCTATTAAATTGTATTCACATTAAATGCGCATGCGTGCAATTTTCGATGGGGTAGCAAAAATTGACAGTACACCTGTCAGGCAGTGTCATGTCGCGTCCAAAACACTGCCGCAATTGGGATTAAATAATGTGTTTTATCGCTAACGTGTGCACGCAGATGTCTTCACAAATAAAGACATAGTGGCGAAGGAATAACACATTGGCTGCTCTCACGTTTGGATCTTTTTATTGTTTCATTTAGCGCGACAGCTAGGTGACACCAGTACCAGGCGGCACAGGCAGATCTAAATTTGTAAATCAGTCCTCTTGAGATGAAGTAACGGCACATTTTAAATTTAAACAACTATGTTCTCATCTAATATGGTGTTAAAACTGAAGTTGGTGATCGGTAAGAGTCATATTTAGCATTTATACTTCCCAATGAGTCATACAAAGCACCCGTATGGTACCTCGGTTGACCTGCGGAGGCACTCGTTAGTAAACACTCCATTGGGTCGTATTTCAGTGCATGAAAAAACAACCCATTAGGTCGTTATGGATTGGAGGACTTGTTGTCAGATAACATTAGGCCAGAATAGAGATATCAAGTCCGTTCAAAGATCTGAATCAGAACCTGAATCAGAAAATTTTACCCTCGCTACCGAACAAGACTTGAAACTCCTCAGATTGAGACAGTAGCTCACACCCTACAAAGAAGCAGCAATCCAATATTTTCCGGAGACAACCATCCAATATCAGTTATCTAGATATCAGCTGGCTGAACATGAAGCTCAGAAGTATTGACTGTCCCCCCAGATGCTAAATTGACTAAAGCTTACAGCTGAAGGGTTCGGCGTTGCAGTTCATGTCCTTGAGTTGTGGAAGTTTGGTCATTTGTTGTTTTTGTTTGACAGAGAGACACAAAAGACTTTTCTGCAAAAGTCCTCCTTAATAGCTGTTTATGTCTGGAGAAAAATATATAGCTTTGAAATTAGCTGAGACACTTGGTAAAACAGCAGCATATTTCTGCCTCACCCTGCTCTGAATGGTAGTTAAAAAGCATAAACAGCACATTTAAAATTCCTGTATCCCTTTAAAAGCATTTGGCAAGGCTTATAATGACACACTTTACTACTTCTAAAGAGAAATGGTGTCTTTCAAATGATATCCTCTCAACACATCAGCAGTCAGAGAGAGGGAGCAGGACTGGGACAAACAGACACAGACATGGAGAGTGCATCTCAGCATTCAGAGCTCGCTGTCGCCACTATTTGTGTGAAACCAAACAAACTTGCCTTCCCTGCAGTGCGGCACTGAAGGGTGCAGTCACCGACATGCTCCTGCAACTTTCTCCCATTCCCCCCCTCTAAAAAGCTCCCACAGGCCGTATCCTAATACTATGTTGTGCTTTTTATCCCTGCACCCCCACCGGCTCTCACCCATCCCTGTTCTGTTGACTGCAACCTCCTCCCCCTTCCGCCTGCTTTTTACTGTGAAATGGAGCCCTTCTCAATCACACGGCGCTGCTGGCCTGCTCTTTATTTCACTCGTCTTTTTTTTGTTCCCTCTCTTCCTCTCTGGCTGGGAGCTTATCTGAGAGGCTCAGCTGCCGGTCCACTGTCCACAGAGAACCTCAGGCCACAACACAGAGAAAAAAATAAAACCCTGGCGAATACAGCTACTCTTTGGCATGCCTTTATTTATGTTGAGTACTGAGACACTTCAACTATTTACCGTAACCTCAACTTGAAATGTGGGGAATGATAAGCTCCCCTCTTCAGCTGGTGTGATACATGAGCAAAATGTCACTGAAACACAGTGGAGAGAGCGAGAGAGATGGCTGTTTTATGAGTGTTCGGCGGTAATGACTTATGGATGACAAACTGGAGCGAAAACCTGGATAAAACAGTGCAGACACATAAATCGCATATGTGCATCACATGGTAACCAAATCAGGTGAACTCCCATCATGCTTGGGTGCAAAATGATGTTCAGGCCTGTTGAGTTTGAAGATATTTGTTGATCTACTTTGTGTAGGATAACAGAGTACAGGTTGTCACTGAAAGACTTGATAAGGATGAAAATGATATAAACCTACCCATTCATATCATAAGTAACCTATTCAGAAAAAATGTATTCCTGCATGATTGAAGTCAGTTATATTATTGTAAAATAAATAGAGCAACTATTATCATATTTAAACTCGATCTTAACGTGATATCAGTATTTAAAACCTGTGATTTAGCGATAATCAAAGGCATGAGTTCTCAAACTTTTAGTGACTCCTCAAATTATGATGGCCCCATAAGGTGGTTTAACTTCGCTCACAGCTGCATGTAGCCAGTAAGTACATTTACATTATTCAAAATAAAAGTTTTCAGAGTTGTACTCACTAGATAATGTGGTTGGGAATTGATTTTCTCTTTTACTTAAACCATTTAAACAGCTTTATCGGACTGTAACTGGTCTAGCTTAACTTAAATGTAACATACTGACAGAGAGCTCAGGTATATTTAATCTTTTATTGTAGAAATACAAAAAAAATAAAGTTTCCTTGAACTTTGGATAAAAACTTTTTTTTTTTTTCAAGCGATGACAACCTATTTTATTTTCTCAGACAAATGGAGACACTGATTGACATCTTTTAACCAGAAATAATAAGAAGAAAGAATATAATGATTTTGTTTTTTCCACGTTGATGCACAAAGATCTGTCCCTCGAACTAGCTTCTATCTCTTTGATGGTCACTTAACAATCTTTTTTCTTTGACCATGGTTACCTTGGTGACCAGCCCTGCACCTTCTTGTCTATTACTGGTTGGCTGGAGCAGAAACACTTACTAAACAGCCACTGATACACTAAATAAACACTTGGAAAGAAAGGTATTTTTGTCTTTCTCTCTCTGTACTCATTCACACTTTATTATATTACACTCTCTTCTTCCTCTCTGGAACAGCTTGACCAAACGCTAAAGAGACTGATATGTAGCATGCAGGCTAACGGTCTTACCTGATGGAAATGACTTTTTAGCTTTAATTCAAATAGGAGAGGGGGTCCAAAATATGGACTACCTTGAGACAGGTAACCAAACCCACCAACTCAAACTCATACGTCCCACAAGAGAAACCATATCATCTCATCATCTCAATGAAACATGGAACCGACAGGGCATGCCTCTTGGTGACTCCCTTATCTCTACATCTGGACTTAGTTATGATCCTGTCTTCAGCTCCTTAATGGCTGCCTGGTCACACAGCTGTGGGGGCAAAGACCAAACCCTCAGTGGCATTGTGTTGCTGTCCTCATTAGGAGTTCCAGTTTTCCTCCTCCACCAGCCATTATGAAGGGCTGGGGTGATCTTTAGCAAAGCTTGCCTTGCTGCTACACTGCCTCTGTGTTGGTTAGATGATTGAAACATCCTATAGAACAGAAGTGACATTTAATCATTCCAGCCTTCCTGATTAAATGGTTGTAAATGATGCAATTCTCAGTCATTTAATTCTGCGTATTTCCTGATCAAAACCATGTGGCGCTGGGCCAACACAAACCCGATGTCATCTTTACAACTATTGATTTAAAATGAGTAAAACCTACTGGATACTAAAAAACTGAATTTACATTTTTAATAACACAGTGTTGCCCAGTAGAGGAAAGAGAAGTCAAATTAAATCTTACTTGATTAAAAACCCAGGACATGGTTAGTGATTATTTTACTTTGATTATTATATTATTTTTTTGTTTTGCTTAGTCAAATCACAACCTAATTTGCAAAATCCTACTTTGAGTGAGGAACTCCTATTATGTCCCCTCTTTGTTATTTCAGCCGATGAAGCAGGTGTAAATTATATACCCTAGACACCTCCCCTAATAGCTTTCACCTCATGACCTCATTCATAGTTAATACACCACCTGAAGCCACAATGAAAACTCCAATTGGTCAATTTACGGATGAAGATCCACAGTGAGAAAAGAGTAGCATCAGCATAACGTCCTTGGATCATTTGACCTTGTAAGTTCTGGCTCCGAGTGTCCTTCCGTGTGAATCAATCACATCGATGGTCGCGACGATGCACACAAAAGGGGTGGGGAGCTGACATCAATACAGCTTCATTCCCAGAATTCAATATAAGAGCTGGACAAATGCTTTCCCACAAGATGATTCAGCGGCTGTGTCTGCCTCTGTTTGGAGACTTGACATTTGGAGGCGTGTTTTACCAGACAGGCTGGTTCCTTTATCATCAGGAATCTTGAGGTAAAGACGAAATCATAGAAAGTTTTTGAAGTCAAACTAACATCCAGGATAAATTTTTTGACTGTTTATGGGATAAAGGAGCAAAAAGCTGAAATCTTACACATGATATGACCATAGTTACCCATACAGGATGACTTTGACTTCTGCCTCCTTGAGTCTGGTCATGGGCATACCAATGATTTTCAGTAACATACTCACACATGCATTTCTAGGTAATCTCTTTGCACCTGCCATCCTTGGAAACTATGCTCTGTGACACCATATTTCTCAGCTGTATGACAGTTGTGAATTTCTCTGATGTTTTGACACCTTAAAATAAAGAGCATCAAAGCTCTATTTCAGCTTTTGGTGAAATTCTCCTACTTTTGAGCTACTCAGCTCACTGTGACTCTCTGTCTTACATCCCAGCCATTGTAGCAATGAGTAGGGGTGTCCCAATCCAATATTGATATGGGTCCAATATTAGCAAAAAAATAAATATCAGAACTTATGGCCTGCATCTATCAGATATCAGCACTCCGATACAAGCAGTCCATTCCAGACTCTGCTCCAGCACCTCTATCTAGCAGCGCCTAGATCCAGCATGCAGAGCCCCCGTTATCACAACAACAGTGTGTACTAAGGTACTAACAAAGTAACAAGGAGTAGGAGTGATGTCGGTCGTGTGGTGGTATTTTTCATTAAAGTCTGAAAAAAGACGTTGCAGCTGAGTGCAAAACTTGTCATGCACAAGTTTGTGCTAACATCGGATCAATATCGTTATTGGCCAATACTGAAGGCTACAATATCGGTATCGAACTAAAATGTTGTATCAGGACACCCCTAGTGGTGAGCAGTGATACAGTTGTCCACAACAAAGTTAAGACACAGCAGAGTGCTCTGTTCCAGTCTCAGATCTGTCCGCTTAATAAATGGGTTTGCAATTACATCCAAGTCCTCTTTTGTTACAGGGCTTGTGACAGTTCCTGAGTTCAGTAAGGTCATTGAGGCTCCATATCAGTCCAGCTTCTTCAGCATAGACAACATTAACACTGGATGAACACTTGAATGTGTAGCAGGAAAATTGAACTGGCAGTCTTCTTTACTGCAGAGACACCCTTGAATTTGTTTTTACTTCATCATTTTCTAATTAATGTCTTGCCTGTTTATTAAGTACAGTCATTTTTCTTTATTACATAATAGTATTAGATCCATTGTTCATTCAGGGATATTGATTAGAGCAGCTTTGCAGGAATAATTCAAGCCACTGCAACCCAACAAAAGTATTCGCAGTGAAAAAAAAAAAAAACTCAATACAATATTTTTAAGGACTGTCATAAAAAAATAACAGTCCTTATAAAGATATTAGATGAAGCAGGTGGATGCTTCAGTAACTTTAGATCTCACAGAATAATAAAATGTACAGACCAAACCACATAAAACATGAGAAATATTATAGTACAAAATTTGTAATTACATTGTACAATGCAAAAATCTTATTTAATATCATCAAAATGTGCCGATGACAGATCACTGCGGCTTCAAAAAGACAAGAATAAGATCAAAATATGCCCGCTTTCTAACTCTAATCTTTTTGGGGGATTTAATGGTTTTAATCAGTTTTCCCATGAGTAAACTGTAAAAAAGGTTTAAAAAATAAAGATAAGTCGACATGAGTCCTTTTACTTACTTCAACATGAAGGGCAACAACCGATTTTCTAACTCAAACCACAATTTAAATGTATTATCTTCAAATTTGTCACAACATAATGTATGAACATGCTAATATGTGCTCCAGTTAGGACTTTTTCAGCTTGTTATGACACTGACTAAAATCAATATGGATGCCTCTTTCTCAACTGCTAAAGCGAACAAGACCATCCGCATAAAGATCAGCCACTTCTATGGCCACTCTCAGCGCCAGAAACTGCTGCTTGGGTGGGTGTCAGACAAAGTGATAAACTGCCTCCCACTAAAGTAGCAGATTTTTGCAGCTCCTGAGGCAAAGATCCTCAACTTGTGATAAATATGACTGTACACGAGGCAACAGACTGAGATATCATCCAATGAAAGGGAAAAAATCGGGGGAATCCAGGCAAATCAAAAGTCCCATACAGGAGCTATAGAACTGAACATTAAGTTGTTGTTATCTAATTTCACTTCTTTTGCAAGGTCAATCAGTGGTGTTTTGTCCAAGAACACTGTCAGGTCTGTGTCTGTTTTGTTTATTGTTACAACACTAATTCCAAAAATGGTTGAGAAACTTTGAAAAACAGTAATAAAACCAAATTTGATAGTTTGAAAATCATGCAAACTCTTAAATTGAAAATAATCCAAACACCACTCTTGTAAAATGAATAAAATATGTGTTCATGAATGAGCAGGTTTTAGAAAAAAGAGTAACTTTAAACAGGGATAACAAACTAAAAAAGTTGAGTAATGTAAAATTAAACTAACTAAATGAACTGAAATTAAACAAAACTAAGAGGAATTGGAGTTTCATGTTTACAAAATATCTGGAGAAACCTTTATGAAGGGGTCCAAAGACCGGTATTGTATGGTCGTGACTTTTAGGCCCTCAGGCATCACTGTATTAGAAACAGGCATGACTCTGTCGTGGAAATCACTGCATGAGCTTCAAATCACTTCCAAAAGCAAATGTCTTTGTCACAGCTCATCACTGCATTCACGCATACAGGCTCTAACCCCACTGGAGTTGGCTGAATTGTTGCAGACATGATCTAGAAACACTGTTGATTTCTCAAGGTCTGAGCCCATTTAAAGGGCTATTCCGGTGTAAAATTAATTCAGGGTCATTCACACAGAGTTAGACACTTCCTCGAGATATGAATGATGGCAACTTGCTTCTCTAGTTATACCAACTTTAGTAGCGACCGCACGACAGCAATACACGGCGGTCTGAGGAGCCACGCACAAACCTCAACCAAAATGCCACTCTATAGCCACAAATAATGCTCAGAACAGCATCTAACTTCATCAACAGTACATATAGGGTCCTAGCCACAGTACTAGCCACCAAACATCTTTTTAACTTTGCATGATTTCTTTGGCAAAGAGACTGAACCTAACTCACCCACTCTCTTCCAGCAGCCGCTTGTTTGTAGCGAGACCTATTACAAACCTATTACAACTGCATGGCTCTTGAGTGGATGGGTCCAGTACATGACTTGGCTTGCCTGTGTTCCCGACTTGGTATCCATCGTGAACATTTGGCACATCATAAGACAACAAAGAAGATCCCAAATGAGACAACATTTCACTTCCAAGACTCCAGAAACTTGCCTTCTCAGCTTCCAAACATTCACAGAGTGTTGTTAACAGAAGATTTGATGAAACCATGTCCCAGCTTCTCTGAAATGTGTTGTTGGCATCCAGTTTAAAACTAGCATGCATATTTTTCGCAAAACAACAACAGCAAAATAGTGTCAGCATTTAATATCTTTACCTTGCACAATTCTCAGTGAAAGTTGGAGAGTAAATGATTCGCAACTATTATATTCTGTTTTTATTAACATCCTCTACAACAGGTTTTCGAATTAGGGAAATTATTGTATCAATTATATTCATGTCTGCTAAAATTATAAAATCAAAATCTATTTTATGGACCGTGTGGGAGGACTTAGCATTTTGTTTTCCAGATGAATATGTGAAGTCAAAACTCAAAACTCCCTCTCTAATGCTCTGCACCACTTTTGTATGCTGTTTGTGAGCATCTGTTACACCATCTTACTCCTTTTTTCACATTCATCGCCATCCCAAGACCTCTGTCTGCAAAACGAGATCAATAAATGTGGCTTGTATAAAATTTTTACATAAAAAGCAATCTGCTTGCTTCAAATGCGAAGTTTTACTCGCTCTCTGGGACAGCATATGACCAGATGAGTCTCAGTGCCTCCAGATGCTGGTAAAACTCTGAGATCTGGCGAGACTGTGGATTGCAGTCGGTTGAAATCATTTAAATGTCACAAGCTATCAGTGGACAGTGACGCTGGTGTTTAGCATTCGACGGTTGTGTCCTTCTGTTTTACTCTGCCGGTCGTTCAGGCTTCATTAGAGCAGCTCAGGGACGGCGGCGGCACTTTGATGTTTTCAACTGCTCCATGTTTGCACAGGCACCAGAATGCAGAATGCTAAAATCTGTCAGACTGCATCATTTTGTGTAAGTGATCACATCACCCCTCATATTTAGCTGCCCCTACCTCTTAGTCTAGAAGCCCAGTGTAAATGAGATAACACAGAGAAGACAAAGTTATGTCATTTTCTTAAAGCAAAACTAGGAGGTGGATCCAGTTAAAGAGCATCAGGTTTAGTAGATTTAGCTCACCTGGATTGAACCGGTTATAAAGCAGTCAAAATAAAATCAGGCAGAGTCTTTGAAATATTAAAAACAAGCACCAGCAGTTTCTCCGACTGTACTGCTTTTCATATGGACAGAAAAATTCCTCAGTGTGACAGTGCTGGTGGTGTAGAGATGACTCTGCCAAGTAAAGAAGCTCCTGTGGAGAGAGTGACTTTCACAATCTCGACATGAAGGCTCCACAGGTATGCATTAAGCTGAGATTTCCTGTGATCACGCTGGCTTTCTACAGTGTCATGCTGGATAATACCTTCAGTTTGGAACAGATGTTGCTACAGGCTTTGGCGCATCACATGAGTAAAAAAACAAGAGATCTGTGAGCAAAACCCGAAAATCAACAGCTGACCTTCCACTGCACACAGCCAAAAACTCTCTGGCTGTGTTTACCATGGAGTTATTGCATTATCCTTTGTGGATAGGACCTCATGAGTGGGCTGATAGCCAATGCTTAATACTATCAGTATGGCTAAACAACCCACTAAAAGCCTTACCCTCTTTATACCGTGGTGTGGTAGTTTATTTCCACTGTGTTATGCACTAGATGGATGCTTTACCCACATGGACTCACAAGACAATACAGACAAAAGAGATCCAAAGAGAGAGAGAGAGAGAGAGAGAGAGAGAGAGAGAGAGAGAGAGAGAGAGAGAGAGAGAGAGAGAGAGAGAGAGAGAGAGAGAGAGAGAGAGAGAGAGAGATCCACCACAAACATTTCCACTCCAGCCTGATCTTAGGTAATGACTGTAACTATATTTTGTGAAACATAAGTGTCCTGTTACACTTCTTGTGTCAACAGATGCTAACGTTTATATTCATCAAACATGGACAAGAATCTAGGGCAATTTTTAATATTATGTGCATAAGCTGATACCCAGAGCCTAAAACTCACAGGATGCACGTGCATGGGATTCTGTCAGCACTGTGCACTTCACCTTAAATATGTTTGGATCAACCAAGACAGGAAGTCAAGCACAGTAATCAGCACAAATCATCTGGAAAATTCCCAAATTAAGCTCCAAATACCGACTCCTGACTGTGTACCAGATCATATTAGTGAGAAATGTTCCTTGATTATCCTCTTTAAAATCGTGTTTAAAAACCTATTTTTATGTGTTCTTACTACACATAAAAATAGACTAGATAAGACTTTTAACTTTTAAATAAATCTTAACTCATTTTATTTTGTTTTAACTTCTTTTATTATGATTATTGTCATGATTGTTTTTAACTTTTTAAAAAAAACAAAATAACTTTTGACACGGTTTTCATCTTTTACTGAATTCTATATTATCCTGTTGACTGACTGTTTTGGAAGTTGTATTAATGTCTGCTGCTGTATGTTCTACCTCTTTTTCTATTGTGTTTTTATGTTGTGAAGCACTTTGTAACACTGTTTTGAAAAGTACTATATCAATAAAGTTATTATAATTTCTATTATTATTGCTTATGGATTTACCTATGACATAGCGCAAACTCATGGCCTATCCCTGATTCATGTCAACCACAACAGAATCTTTAGCTGCTAAACTTCTCTGCAGGTAACAGCACAACAAAATAAAAAAATAAAAAACGTAATATATGTACATAAATGCTAGAGGCACAACAGTTTCATAATAATATCCAAGTTAGCAGGAAATCAACCTGTTGTATGTGGTTTTCTGTATACTCATTCCAGCTGCTCCAGACTGCACTACACTGCTGCTATGCTCTAAACACACAATGGGCGAGGGTACGCACATTCTGACAAAGCCAGAATGTGAAGCACACAAAAAGCACACGCATCCTTTGGGTTTTTGGCATAAGAGGGTGACACAATGGGCAATATAAGACAGAGTGTATTTCACTAATTCACTCTGCGAAAACTCTGCTTCCTCCCCTAAAATTCAGAGTCATCATCAACATGCAGGTACGGAAAGTTTAACGATGCAGCACTTCACATCAGTACTTTTAGTGATGTTAAATCCTGGATCTGAGCTGGACCCTCAGTCTAAAGCGTATAGTTTATTCTTAAATGGTCAAGACTAGTCCCAAAGTTCACTCCACTCCTGTTCTTGCTTTACAGTACAGGGTGCTGCTGTGGATTTATATGTTCTTTGTGGGTTTCAGGGTTAGTGATCCCATAAAGTCTGTCTAGCGTTAGGAACTCACCTGATTAAGGTCATGCAAGGATATTAGTCCAGGCCTTGACCCTTTTCATTAAATAGCTCCAACTTTAATTTGTTGCTTTGCCTTCTTTTGAGAAAGTTCCACTCAGCTAATGAATGAGCCGAATTGACAAAAGTAAATAAAGAAGAGGGCCTTAGCTGGTAGCTTTGTATTTCCCTAAGAGGCCGACCATTAGATGGAAGCAGCGGGTATTGACTGTTGTGCCTGAGGCAGGATACAAAGGGCTTTTTAAAGCTCACAGATTTCATTTGAAGGATCCTAAAAATGCAAAGGCATACTTGTTTGTGTCGTACTTTATTACCCATGCAGCGCCATGAATACAAATAAACCAGCATCCCTGCAGCCATGTATCATTTAATACAGAGGATCACCAGATGAGATATTGGTAAATGAGACTAATTCCAATAAACAGCGGCGAGAAAGAAATGAAAAAAAAAAACAAGTCTAAAAACCAATCTGGAGGAATGCTATAAGCTGATTTTGCAACAAAGTTAGACTAGCATGAAAGTAAACTAAACTGATATGTATAGCAGAAGAGAAACACTCTGGTGGTTATAAATAAGGCCCAGGCAATAAGTATTAAAGAGAAAGACTTAGTGCAGTCATGGGAATCATTTTGTCTTTGTATTTACTTCTATGCCTTCGGATGTGCCTCCTCTAAGCCCCGCTTGCATCCATCTCTTCCAATTAGCCTAAGTCCTGCTGAAATGTGAGTTTCTGCTGCCCTCTCCCAGTTATGATGGTTGATGTTGGGATTTGGTTTAAGCACAAAGATTTTAATGACTCAGTCTGTCATTATGTTAGCAGGCTGAAATGCATTCACCCATGTTATTTGCCGTTCACTACAAGGCTGGGATTCTGTCAGCTAGTGTCCACAGGTCGATAGACAGAGGTTACACAACGACTCAGCAAGTGGATGGTGTATTGGTATACTCTGTCATCATAGACGGTCTTATTGTTGTTGATAGGCTCTTTGTTATCAGCAGCTTTGGTAAGTGTTTTAACAGATATTGACCTTTATGCTGACCTTTGGGTCCTATGAAATAATTAAATGTCAAAACAGATGATGAGGATGATTTTATGCTCTTTGTGATAAAGCCTACTGATGAGATATACAAACAATCAATCCATCACCAGATTCAATTATCTCAGTTTGTGGCCATTTTACAGGCGCAGTGATGTCTTTAGAAAACTGTTTCTTAGAGCCGATCAAAAATAGCAATGCGTTCAACTTTATTGTAGTATGATAAATGCTGCAATTTCCTGGTGCATGGATTATTAATGTCAACAAACACTTTCACATAACAGACAAACAACTCCTGCATCATTTCAAAACTCAACCAGAAAGTCTCCATCTGCCTGTAGAGTGCCATTGAAGAAAACTGCACGTGCTTCCTAGTTATGGGTATTAACCAACAGTGTTGAGATGACTACATTGCTCTTTATGAGTCATTTTAAAGTTGCATATTCCTTTGGCTACTCACTCTTCAACAAAGTCTTGCATTTCCCCTCAAGTTTTGCAGATAAAATTAGCCACAAAAAAGGTTCTTCTTCTTCTGAAACACAACTCAAGTTTTCCATAATCTTCCAACCAGAAGAGATCAGCACAAAAGACCCACTCCTATGAAAATCATGTTTTTCTTGTTGTCTACATGTTCATATGGCATTTTTCTGATACTAGAGGGCATATCATGAGAAAAAGAAGTGCGAAATTGCATTTTTGAGTATTTATGTATTCAAATTGCTGTGCATCTCTGGCAGACCCAAATGGCAGGATCGGATATAGTGAAATTTCCTATGTAACCAATCCAAGCCCTGCCTCCAGAGCCCCGCTATGCAGGCCAGGGTCGGAGAAATAGAGAGAACGATCGCGGAACAAGCGTCTGTATTAGCGGATTGAAATGGTTGTAAGAAAGCTTATTATGATCCTAGCTTTCATCATGTCCATTAAGACATTAGTGTCCGAGAGCTGAATAGCTCCTATGTTACCTGTTTCTTCTACTACACCAGCAATGTGGCTGCAAGCTAACTCGAGGAGAAGTGTGTAGAGCAGCGCTATCTCCGCCCACGACTCAGAGACAAATAGCTAATGAAATACTCAAGCTCTGCACAAGAAAAACTCTTGAAAACGACACAGGCAACGAGATTTTGGCTAAAAACTTCATAATCACAGTTTAAAGACCACTGATAACACTTTAAGTAGTGACAAAAATTTTACTAAAAAGCACACCCCTGAGGTCATCATAGATACGACCAAATGAATATCCTAAATTAATTTGATATGGGAGCTCAGTGTCATTTAATTTAAAGTACAGATTTCTGCTCATTGGCTGAAGGATGACAAGAGAAAAATATCCTTTCCTACCAAAAAAAAATTGCTAAGTGTGTTGACATTGTTTGACAAAAGAGGAAAAAAAAAATCTGTTTTTATATCCGGCTTAGAAACTTTCTTTATTGAACACCATTCTCCTCCTGCCAGGTGTGTGATTCAGTAAGAAAACACTCCAGATTTCTATTTTTTTCATTTTCTGTTCTTCAAAACAGTTAAAATACCCAGAATTCTGGTGATATGATACGTGTAATCATCATAGAATGGCTATCCAAACGTAAACCCGTTCCCTGACGCTGATTTAGTCCCTATAAAACTTTTCTTGTTGTTTTTAAGTTCTTCACTTGGGTTATAAACTTTATAGGTCATATAGATAGATAAGCCTCACTTTATAGAACACTTAACGGTGTGAGCTGCCCATAGAGAAAATTGTGGAGAATATATCAGGCTCTGTATAAATTACCACAGACAGCAGCAGTCTGTCATAAAACAGCAGTCTGTCAGACATTCAGGCAGTGAATGCATCAGGGAGGATGGCTTCTAAAAACAATAAGAAACAGGAACCATGAGTCATCGGTGCTCTGGACCATTGCAAAGGAGATAAGCTACTGTGAAAGAGACGGCAATAACACAGACATTACAGCGCTGTCATGATGAAGAAAAACAGTAAATGATTCACATACTTCAAAGGAGGAGATGCTGCATTTAAGAGCAGTTTTTAACGGTTGTGTGCTGGCTGTGCTGCTGTCTGGAGGTGTTCGGTTAGGTGGGAGTCTTCACCTTTGTCTCAGACAGATGAAAAGACACTAGAGTTTGACCTGCGCTGCTTCACAGCCTGCAGTTGCTAATGAGAAATATATTCTGGTGGTGTGGTTTCAGTGTCAGATTTAGCCTCAATTTAAATGAATCGATAAAAAATATCTCTGACACAATATTTTATCACCTTTTTTTGTGATTACAGATTTTTCCAATAATGAATCTCATCATGTGTTGGAGGCGATAGCAGTGTTTCGGCAGCAGGAGTTTTAACGCCTCGGTCTGGTGTGAATCTGCGGGTTGTTATGTCTCTGCAGGTCAGGAAATGTTATTTTCTCCCAGAATAGGTTTTTGAAGTTTAAGCCTGAGGGCAAGAATTGCCAGAGGTTGATTTTGCTGTACAGATTTATTATTTCACTTCTTTTCAAAGCAGGTGAAATTTGAAAAAAAAAATATATATATATAGAAAGAGAGAGAGAAAACATGGTAACTGTCTCCACACACCAAGCGTGAGTAAAATCATTCGCATGAACGAATTACATGTTAAGTCAATGCAAAGACTTGATTAGCTGCTACTATTACCTAGGCGTCGCTAATGACGTGATTTGGGCGGGAGCTACAAACGTCTCAACTTGAGCGGATATTCACATCGCAATAACTAATCAGCGCAAAGTTTGCCGGGTGAAGTTTGAACACTGGTATCTAAAATGGAGGACAAACTGATCATGTCGGTGTGTGGGTACCCCGAATTATATGATACCTTTTCTTTCAATTACTGAAACCGGAATAAAAAGGAGCTCGTCTGGAGGCAAGTAAGTGAGGAGGTCGGATTACCTGGTAAATTGTAAAAAACCTTTGTCTATCGCTCGATTCCACTGGTTGAATTGGCAGGGATTACCGTCGAAATTACCGTTAATGCGTGAATGAAACGAGCAAATGCTGTTCATTTACGTGTCTAGATTTGCACAAATTAAGTGAGTAGATGATTTTACTCACGCTTGGTGTGAGCGCCCCATTAAGAGTGTAACAACAGTAAGCCTCATTTATTTGTTTAATTGAAGCTTGACTTTATAATGAGGTTAACTAAAATGTCCGCCATAATACCTTCATTTCACTATGTGGCTTCCTCACTTATCAGCTCCGTGTTAAATACTCAACTGCAATTTTGAAAACTTAATAACAACAATTATTAGCTCTAAATGGCAAAGGTAAGGCTACGGGTGAACTGATCACTCACATCAAATCAAGCCATTGAGATGAGTTGTGGCATATCTAATCTACTATTCCTGATTTCACACCTTACTCTCAATTACACTCTTTCTGACAACACAGAAGAAAGTTTCAGCATAACTTTCAGCTTCTTCAAAGAGCACAGTACTGTAGTGCTGGGCGATATGGAAAAAAATGTATATCACGATATGGATCATTTTATATCACGATAACGATATATATCACGATATAGCTATGGTATGCTTTCAGTTCTATGAAAAATTTAAGTGTATACAGCTGCACTAGTACAGTACCAGTACAAGACCAGCACTTAAAACTAGAAAAATGAATAAATAAATACGTGGCTGAAGTGCGTTCATGTCTGTGCTCACCCAAAGTTATGCAACACTCACAGAAAACGCAGATAGTGCGAGCCAAAGCACTCCATAATAATAATAATAATAATAATAATAATAATAATAATAATAAATTTAATTTGTAATGCACTTTACATTTACAAAAAATCTCAAAGTGCTACAGTACACAGTAAAAAAAGGGCAGCAACAATAAAAAAAGCAATAGAATGACAGTCACAGATTGGCATAAAAAAAGAATTAAAAAAAATAAAAAATATAGAGTTGCAATGTAAGAGGCAAGGTAGTAAAAGCATAAAGCATAGAGGAAAACTAACCTAAGGCTTTATTAAAAAGGTAGGTCTTTAGGGCTCTTTTGAAGAGGTTGTTCACACTGCTAGATGTTTCTCCTCCAAAGCTGCTCTCTGCCTCCATCATTGTTTACTTTACTCTTGAAGCACGTAGCAGGACCCGAGCATGACTCCGAGCGCTTTATTCGCCTATCAGGGGCAGACAGGTAAGGTGATTTGATTCGCCACGACTCCAGAAATGATTGAAAAACTACAGAATGTCACAAAATTACGTTTCCTCGCTGCTGGCTTGAAGGGTAGAAATGCGCAGCCGCGCTCCCAGCTGACAGGAAGTCAAACCACTGTTGTAGTTCTTTTGTGTTGCTAGCGCGGTCAAGAGTGTTGGCTGTCACTGAGAGATGACTACAAAAATGGACGCACCTGTTCATCTGGTTGTTTAACACGGCTGAAAATGATCATCTTTTAATGTTGTCCCCGCTCCTGCCCACTCCCGTTGCTTTTTTTCCCGTCCCGTCCTGATCAAAGGATTAATTAAAAAATGACTCCCATCCCGCGGGAATCACGTGACCCACGGGAATTCCCGAAAAATGTCATCCTCTACAGGGAAGGTCCCGGAGCAGATGAAACAGGTGCCGGAGCGGCTGAAATAGGTCCCGGATCGCGCTCCGACTTGCTCCGGCAAAAATTAAGCACTGCTTACAATGATCCCCTCACGTGTGTAACCCAGGTAACCCACAACGGCGGGAGACGTTGGACACGAAGAGGGCACGTAAAGCGGCGTCATGTCGCAAAATCGAAAGAGAAATGCGAGCCTACATGTCAACGCATCCTTTTCTTTTTAAGAAAATATTGTTTTCTTTCCCGTTCGACACCAAATACACTTACTGAATGTGCAATTATTGTTGTTGTTACTATGAATCATCTGATGGCACAAGCCCTATGGATTAAATACAGCCTATCGCCCGAAACGATAAAAATAAAAATGGCACGATAGACATTTTCTATCGTGCCCACGATATTTATCGTCCTATCGCCCAGCACTACAGTACTGTAGATTGGTGGCAGATAAGAAGTCGGGAAACGGCACAAAAATACACAAGAAACAGTGAAAAAAAGACAATATTCTAATTGAAGAAAACACACAAATGAACTACAAACCACAAAACTAATAGCTTGTTCATGTTGCTACAAAACATGAGTTTAATTGTCTGAAACATCATGAAATCAACTTTTTACGGACTTCCTCTTAGTTTATGATACTTAATGTTAAGTATACAGTATGTTCCCCTACAAGTTATAAAACAAACACTGAATTCCCATCAGTAGGCTTACAGCAAATGACATAAAGTCCTCAATAGGAGAAAAATGTCAGTGAAAATAGTTATTCAGTAGTTGCTGTTTTTTCTCTTAACTCTTCTCAGCAGTACTCATCCCCTGAGACCTTCATATCCTGTATTTATGATTATACATATTCATCATAGACTTTTTCCCGGGTGGTTGAGAACCAAGTTCCTGTACTTCCCACTGTTTTTATTTAAATGAATCTCTTTCCTGTTTCTAGTTAGATCTACTGCACTTAATCCTGTCATGGATGGAAAGTATTCCTCCCACTTTTTATGCACTGAGCACATTATTTGCATTTTTAAGTTAGTGCTCTCGCTTAAAAATCATTCGACAGACAAGGCCTTAAAAAAGAGTGTATAACAGGAAAAGTGTTAACATAGCTGTACATGTGTCTAGCTCAAAACATGTTTCAAAAAACAGACAACTTGAAGGGAACAATTGGTAGGAATATCATAAATAATTAATCAGCTGTGTTATACTTTTAATCCTGATACGTCAAATCCTAATAACAACAGTAAGTGATTCTCAAATGCAAGAATGACACCAGGGACAAAAATAATCTCACATTTCACATCAAATCAATCTATAGAAAACCATCTGTTGGCAATGACGTGGAAATTTTGGTTCGAGGCACGCTAAAATTATGAAGGCCCAACCATCGCTAATAGGTGAATGTGGAGCAAGATCATGTCCTGCAATCCAGGCAATGGCAGACGAGTTTGATCGCGGTTCAATCTGGCAAACAAAGAGTTAGTTTTATCTCATCATGAGACCTCTCATGACCTCCTGATCGAAAGTTAAGCGTGTTTGATTTTTCTACCTGGTAAGGTTTGTTCTGTCACAATAGCAGGGTTGACCAATTAGAGCAAGGCCTGGTTGACGATATCCATATTTTGTGTCAACTTACTTATGTCTTCAATTGCTGACCATGTACTTGGTAGGACAGATCCCTACCGCCTGACCAGGACCATAAAGTTAATCAGATTAGTCTCGTCTATACGACCTCCTGTAAAATGTGGAGAAAAAGTTGCACCAATAAATAAGATATCTGATATTTGGGTTTCGCCAAATGGGAGGGTGAATCGCCACTTTGGAAGTCAAGCTCTGCCTACTGTAGCTTTGGTGGTTATGAGGTAGTTGTGTATCCATCGTTCTAGACCAGATTTGTTGGGACTTTCACCAACCTCTCCCATGGGTTAAAGCATCTTGGGGGGGAAAAAAAACTGTTGTGAATTGGGCTACATAAATTCACTAAGTTGCATGTTGCTTCTTCAAGCACCATATTCTATTCTAAAATATACAATACCTCTCTCTCCTAATTATATTCAATGATACTGCTTTAAAGAGTATTAAAAGTACATCTTATAAAATTATGGTTTGTCTGCAGTTTCAGTTTTCTATTGACTCTGAGTGTGATTAACTATTATTTTGAAATTCTTGCAAAGAGGTTTTGTAGTTTTATAGGAACGTGTACTGAACAATCTTGGCCTCATAGGTGCAGAGATGGTAAAAATCATTGAATAGAAATCATGGGTCATTTCTGGAACTAAACCAGCCTGAAGTTCAGGCTCCAGTCCAGCACTGTGAGCATGTGCATTTGTCTCTGGTTTTGTGTTTCAAGAGGTCGACACAATACGTGTAATGAGTGGACATTGTAGCAGAGCCCTGGGCTTCACATCTGTTCATTTGATCTGGCAGGATGTAGATTGTGCCTTGCAGTGGGGCCACCTCCAGCACAAATCACCTTCCCTGGCATTTGAAGACCTCTAATCAGTGAGGGCAGACCGGTGTTACCGTGGAGCACACACAGGAGAGGAGGGTTCAATGGCCATGATTTAGGGAAAAGGAAACATATTTACCGACAAAGGACAAAGATGACTTTTTACACATAATTGCAGCCAGAAGTACAATTATAACCCTTTGTACTGCTCTTGTTGTATAAGTGTGCTCTGCCATTAGAGTATAAAAAGCTACCACTTAGCTCAAATACTAGGCTGCCTTTAAAACCTTATCTGAATTTGATTCATTAAAATAACTGCATTTGTGTACTCTAAATGTCAATTTTGAGAGCGTAAGGTCATATATACAGCAATATTATTACAGAGATCCTTGAACAATAATGCACATTATAACCTCTGTAGATGATCCAGAACGCAGCAGCACATCTGGTCTTCAACCAAGCCAAAAAAGTTTCATTCAAAACCAGATTTTCTGCTTACGTAACAGAAACAAAACCAGGTCCTTTCTACCTGTATGCTGTCATCTAGATCTGCACTCCCTTCTACTCACTATACTCTGCCAATAAAAGGCGCCTCCAGTGACCAGCCAGACTCTTCTCTTCTGTCGTCCCAGTAGTAGAATGAGTTATCAAACTACATTTGATCTGCACAGTCACTTCTCACAGCCGCTAAAATTTTTGATCCTTGTCTTTGTGAATAACTGAATACTACATACAGAATAATACAGCATATATACCGAGTTTTGCATATTGGAATAAGAAATCATCCTGAGGCAAAGACTAGCTTACAGTACCACAATGTACGAGACCTGGGCCAACTAGTAACTTTTCAAACTGTATTTTAGATACCAAGTCAGGATGGCAGAGAACTTTTTTTATAGCTCAATCGGGACAAAACTCAGGTTTGAGTCATTGGTACTGAGCTCAAAGCTCAAACCACTTTCAGCAGGTCAAAAATCTCAGAGATACTTGATTCAAACTTCAGCTTTCAGCCACATATTAAAGAGATTTCTAAAAAAAGGATTTCACCACTTGAAGATGCAAGAGTGCGACAGTTTCTCTCTGAAGCCAATGCAGAGTTGCTAGTTCATGCTTTCATAACCTGTAGAATTGACAATTGTAACGCTCTTCTTTTTGGTTTTCTTAAAATAACTATGACAGCTTCAGCTGCTGCAAAACTCTGCTGCAAGAATGCTGACCAAGACCAGAAAGAGAGCCCATATTACATCCATTTTATAATCTCTGCATTGGCTTTCAGTATCTTTTAGAATTGATTTTAAGGTTCTTTTACTGGTTTTTAAAGCTCTTAAAGGGATATTCCGGCGTAAAATTAAGTTAGGGTCAAACTCACCGTAACACAGAGTTAGACACCCCATTGAGAGATGAATGTTGCTGATCGCTCGCTTCTCTAGTTATACCAACTTTAGTAACGACCGCAGATAGCAACATAGAGAGCCATGCACTCAACCATAAAGCCACTCTATAGCCACACATAATGCTCAGATCAGCACTTAACTTCATCAAGCAAGAAGCAAGTGGTCAGCAACATTCATCTTCGACATGGTGACTAACTCGGTGTTACAGTGTGATTGACCCAAACTTAATTTAACGCCAGAAAATCCCTTTAATGGTTTGGCCTCGGCCTATTTAGCAGACTTGCTTTTACCATATGAGCCTGTGAGAGCCCTCAGGTTAAGGCAGTGGTCTTTTAAGGGTGCCTAAAGTACAAACAAAGACCCACAGTGGGAAAAAAAAGAGATATATTTTTCAATGATATATTTGAAAAAACATAAATTATGCTTCTGTTTACAGTTATTACAACTTTCATTCATGTGCTTCTTCATGTTTATATGAACTATTAATTATTAATTAGTGGCAACTGGGTTAAGAATTTCAGCAGTCAATATTAATTTGCAGCCAAGACCTAGTTGAGATGAGACTGAATACAGACAACACCTTTGACAGCTTGCATTAATGGAAACCAGATTTAAAGAAATCATTATGGGGTTTGCTAATGGTGGCCCATAACAGACCACCTTAAGCTAATTGAGTTGTTCCGGCGTAACTCTTCACTCGCTGTTCACGTTAAGTATTGGTTTAATCTTTAGAGTTATGCAGCTTGGTGACATTGAGCTGCTCTTTTACACAAATCGACATAAAAAGAAACATCTTGTGTTATTGCTAAATTAAATAACTGTATAATATACATGCTGATGCTGACTGTTGTCGAGGTGAAATATTTCTATATTTTTAGCCAAGAATTTTATTTTTTTTTTTACCTCTGTGCTTTGGCCATTACTCTATGTGAGATACAATATCAGGTGAGTCAGAATAAGCTCTTATTAACATTTATAAACCTGTATGCTATCAAATGGACTGCCTGAGCTCATTGTATTTTAATAATGTTTTCTCAGTCATGGTTTTTCTGGGAAATAAAATGACCTTCTGAGAAGTACTTACAAAAAAAAAATATTTTTTTGCAGCTCCACAAAATTTGAAGACATTTGTTGTAAAAAATTAACAACTGGTTCTCAAACTTGAAAAAAATACTGTCCAAGCGTAAGATAAGATAAAATAAGACAAGAAAAAATAGGATCAGATCAGAGAAGAGAGAAGAAGATAAGGTAAGAAGAACTTAATTGATCCCTGAAATGAAATTCATGTCCCACTGTTCACCTTTATTTGGAATTTTTTATCAGATATAAAAGGGCAGAATTTGCAAAGACCCTGACATTTGGTGAGGAAACTGGTTAGAGTATTCATAAGAAAAAATAGTTTGGCAGACAAAAAGTGTCTTCAGCTGCTCTACACTCCAACATCCGGGTACAACTAAAACTGAAAATACCATTCAAAGCCAAGTCTAATAAGGGAAATTCAATGAGTGAAAACTGCTTCAGATGTCAAACAATGTAAACCTTTGTTGTTGTTAACTTGTGGATAGATGTGTTAGCATTGAAGTAAGAGCAAAGCTGTCCAGGATTGCTCGATGCATCCTGCAGTAGTTACACTAAAGTTAACCAGTGATGAGGACAGAACTGAGCCTGATGATCAAACCAGAATTTATGATTTTAATGTGGGGGTGAGGGAAAGCTGTTGGCTTGAATTAAATCCATCAATTTGCTTGTTGACTACAGAGAAAATGAAAAACAGACCATTTAACTACATATTTCATAAATGGATAGGAAATGACTTTGTTTCATCCATTAGTTTTTCTGATAAGCCAGAGAAAAGTAGAATCACAGCATGTTTCAGAAACATATCCAGGGCTGTATTTAGAAAAGGTTTTAAAACCTTGGTCTGGCATCTATCACACATTAGGCTGTGGATGAGCCCAGTGTTTTGCTCAGAAATTCATATCCTGTAAAGTCCACAGATGTATCTGGGGGTAATGCCGTTAACAAAATCCATCAAAACTCTTAAGATTGTCCAGCGTTTGTCGTATAGTTTTAAAGGTGTATCATTTCCAGTGAAAATTGTCTTTTTTTGGCCAACATCCGCTATCACTGAGCAACCAAAACATCTGCAGCAGGATAATTGCGTCATCGAACCTTTGACGTCCTCATTGATATGAGATGTTTGTTGTTACAAAAAGAGACACAAATTGGTCCAACACAGAACAATTTTGACTGTTTGGTGTTTTGTAGCACATAAGACCAACGGGGTTCAGAGAATATAAGAGCAGGACTATGAAAAGGAAAAATAATCTTTTCTCTCGCAAGTCTCAAGGACATGGAGCGTTTGCTCAGGCAGCCACCGTTTCTCTTGTCTAAAACGAAGGCCTTTGGCATTGCTACTCGATAATAATGACATTCACAACAATGTTCTGAACCTTGATCGATCTGCACCTGAAAAGCCCTGCAGTTTCCTCCAATATTATTTTCATAGATTTTTTCTCAACATATTTGGAGATGAAGCACAGGAAGAGCTGGGCACAGTAAAGAATAATTACTCATCTGTCATTTTCAATTTATGAACTTGTCTCAGTCAAAAACAAGCATAAGGCAACTTCTTAAAGGTTGTAATAATAAAGACATGAATCCTCACTATTTTTAAACCAAATCTTTTTTGATCACTTTTTTAATTAAGTTGCATTTTGACATTTTCAAAATTCTTTTATTAGTTTAAAGGATGCCGAGTCTGCGCTGTGGGTGAATTAGATACTTTTAAAACATTCAACTTGTAATTGTACAGATAGGCTCTAACGTTCATGGCTGCCTGCACAACAATAATGTGGGCATCTTATCAGCAAAGTCTCAAAACCAAGGGCTTCAACATCTAACTGATGCTTTCAAATATTTTTGAACAACACTTGCAAGGTTAAAGTTAAGAAAAGTTAAGTTGAGTGTTCCCAGAAGTTTTGTTGATTTTAAGACAGTATTGTACTTCATTGGCTCACTTCCCAGGCATCTGTTTGTTAGGTCGGGCAAGACTCGTTCATGTATTACACACCAAATGAGATTTGCACGCACAACACACACCTAAAGGGGCTCACAATTGTGACACACACCTATTTTGTCCATGAACACACCCAGCAGTATACAAAGTGAGTGAAAGGAGAGGTCGGGGCTTCCTCTGATGAATTTGGTCTAGACTCTGTGTCAACTGTACTGATTTCTGCATCTGTACAACACAGATGCCCAGGCTGCTCTTCAGATCTCATTTTGTCTCCTGTTCATTTATTTCCACAACACCTCCTCAAAAAAGTGAAACAATCACCACAGGCCCCTATGATTGGTCTGCTTGACCGTGGACATTTCCGATGTCATCATTGTCCTACATTTAATTCTTCATTGGGCACAATGTCCATGTCCAGGGGGCCAATTTAGGCGCCTTTGACAATCTAGCAGGCATGTTGCACTCTCAAAGGTCATGTTTACAGGCAGTGAAATGAGTTTTCTATATGACAGAAACTGTAACACCAGCAGGGTTACCAAAGCATCAGTAAGGCATCTGTCTGTTTACGTCATACTTTAAAATAACTATTAAATCAGACATGAAGAAGCGCAGGAATGAGGGAAGTACATTTATTGTGTCCTTGCCATCCTGCGTCTGCAAATGTACACTCAACAGAGCAGAGTATCATTTGACCTTCCGCATGGTTTAATTGGTGCAATTTTGCTTCTTATTTGCAGGAACCTGATCTTTTTGTCTGACATTTCCACTCATCAATTTCTCTTATTATGTAGTGAGGAATATACATCATTGTCAGTGAAGTGGCCTCAGTCTGGTTTCTATATAACATTTTCCTTATCTGCAGCAGGCTGGATGATAACAGCCTATCAGCCTATCATTATGTTGTGGTCCAATTTTTTGTAGCTCATATTGCTCAATCACTGTCTCTGATGATGACCATCATGCAGTCATTCACCATCCACTCCTACAATCCAAGGTGCTTCAGGTGCACAGAAAAACCAGGCTAAAATAACAGGAACTCCACGGTTGTGTTTTTCTACCACTGTCTAATGTCCTGACCTTCTTTAACTACACCAATTACTCAGCCATCAAGCTTTACATCCAGTCCCAGAACAACCACCTCCATCCTTCTTTGTATTTATTACCAAGAAGAAGCTCAACTCTCTCATCTTTTATTCCTCTCTACATAGCCCAGCAAGAACTAATCATGTCTCTACATTGACTTTACATGTAATAATCCCAAATGGTTTTGTGCAATCACAACACAAAGAAAGAAAAGTAAAAAAAACAAAACCATGACAAGTCCCTTTTGACAACTCTGATCTTGAGAAACAACCCAGAATCGACCAGAAAGTATCAATAATCAAACTAAACCTGTGGGACGTCAAAGGCTGGACCAGATGTCCCGTTGTGCTGTAGAAATAGCTGCTGGGTTTTGTTTACTGTCACAAAAACATCAATTAGTAATTTTACTGTCTTTGATAAGATGAAATGAGGAACTTGTGTTGGTGGGTGGGGGGACCATCTCAGGGGTATCTTTGAAGATTTCTGTCTAACATATTTTTGATAGTCCCTGTGTCTGAATTTCCTCAGATCCATCTTGTTCCTTCTTATGAGTCTTTTGTTCTCCAAGTTTATGAATATGTAAATGAGTTCTGCTGGTCAAAGATTCAGCAGCACCATCTTTGTCCTACTTCAGCGCAAGAACATGTCTTTTAAAATAAAATACCACCTGGAGTGACTTTGAAATCAAACACTCCTTTTTTTTTCGATTTAATAGAAGTGTAAAAACAAGTTTGCATATCTTATCTGCTAATATTTGGTCAAAGCTGGAGCTATTACTTCAATTGATTGATGTCATAAACTCACACAGGAGCAATCTATCACCCGCAGAAGCCTTCAAAGTACCAGCAATTACTAATACTAGAGTCTGGAAGCTTATTTTAAGACTTACCTGGATGACAGACTAAAATAAAAAGGAAGGGTTAAGTATAGGGTTGGGTATCGAGAATCGAGAATCGATGGGAATCGAGACTAAAACTTCGATTCTTCTGGTATCGTTCAAATATAAAAATTTCGATTCCAAGTTTCGATGCCGGAGTCCGCCGACCGGAAGAAATAGCCGCCGAAAATCAACGAAGAAGAAGCCGCTTAACACCAACGAGGACGGAGCGTATGAGACGAAGCCACACAGAAAGTGAAGAGAGACAGAGAGAGAAAGTACATTGCAACCCACAGCAATGCAGCCGCTGTGGGTTGCAGTGTAATCTCTCTCTGTCTCTCTCCTCTCTCTGTGTGACTTCGTCTCATACGCTCCGTCCTCGTTGGTGTTCGGCAGCTTCTTCTTCGTTGGTCAAAAGTTTGGCTAACTTTAGCAGGAAGAATGAGCTCTTATCTCAATGCAACATTATTAATACAGTTATATCATGCAAAGTAGGGTAAACGACAAACATGATTAAACACCTCAGGATTCATGGAGGAGAAATACCCGAGTGCTCGTCTTTGACGCGCTTCGCCGGTGTTATGCCATAGAATGCACCCCTGCTGTTGAATGCACCCCTGACGGGAGCGCGGTTGAAAGTACACAACAAGGCGAAACAATCCAAGTTTTCCTTACCGTTGAACGGAATCTAAAGTGTGTGCCTTTAATGATTTCATTCAGGCTATTCAGATATGCCGAAAACAACAGCCCTCTGATTCTGAATATTTACTGTCCGGAAAATATAATGTTCTCTACATTAACAGCTTACTGTACAGTTTATATACCCAAGTACACCTCTATGTGTGCGTTTCTGAGACACAGAAAAACAAAACGAAAGTTTACTGCTCCATTTGACATGTTGTCATGATCTAATACTCGTGTTTTTTTAAATATGAGATCATTGTCTTCCACTTTAAGAAGCTAATCAGTGGAGGGGAGGCATTCTACGGCAGGGGTGCATTCTACAGCACAACACCTGTCTTCCGCTAACCAGTCAGGATCAGATAAGTGAAACAATAAATTACTTCTGTCCTCTGCTAACTTTGAAGCGGTAAACAAATTGCACTGAGTACGGTGGGTCAACTTAAATATCCAACTAACGTTAGCCCTTGTGCTTTTTCATAGACAAACGACCTGACAACAAAAAATGATATTTATATACTGATTGAAAATGTGAGAAATTCATAGTAAAGTTCCTAAAAAGTTAATATGATTTAAAAATTCATGGAGAAGTTCAGAAATTACATCCAAAAAGAAGAGCTCCGGTTAGCGCCCTCATTCAAACCATGCTTTTTTTTTATGATATCCTGCCTTTTAAAAGAATCGAAATAAAGAATCGATAGGAATCGAAATCGAAATGAGGAATCGAAATCGGAATCGGAATCGGAATCGTTCGAAATCAAACGATACCCAACCCTAGTTAAGTATGTGAAAAGTGGAGGAAATATGTGGTCTCAGATTTTCATACCACGGGAAAATGTCCTCACAACCACCCAGCCAGATTTGGATTGTGTACAAGGAAAAGTTTATTTTCTTAAATGTGTATTACCATTTCCTTTTCGTGCACAATCATTTCTTCTCAGGTGTAATTCAATAAATCACAGAAAGACAATCTTACTCGAAAACATCACACACCTTTTTTCCACTAAAGTGGCCTTAAAGTGTTAGTTCTTGGCTGGTTCAGACTCTGGACATCCAATAACCAGTTTGCTTTTCTGTGGGATAAGAGCCATGCCACTATGCCAGTACATATAAGATAAGATAAGATACTCCTTTCATAGTCCCAAGGGGGAAAATCCCAAGATTACAGTAGCATAAATACAGATACAAAAAGGGAAATTAAAGGATAAAGAAACTTGGAGTTAAATAATGTGTAAGTGAATAAGTGGCTCATTCCCATAGACTTGCTGCAGAGTTTACAATACAAATAAACACAAGTAAACAACTTTTTCTTTTCTTGAAACAAATATGAAAAGGTATGACCTCTTGTATTCAATGTCTACAATGAGGACAGGGCAGAGAGGAACCCTAAAACGCCACACATGACATTTAGCCAACTGATTTTCAAATCACTCAAAAGTTGATCAGGATGATATAGATGAATTTATACCCTAGTGAGTTACAGTCGCACAGAGAGGGCTCTCCTCTGCTTGTGTTGGTTTTATAGATGGGACTGCTTCTCACATTGGTGCAACGCTCTACACACATCCTAGCGACATAGAAATTTGTTAGGCTATAGGTGTAAGTGGTAATGGGTAGCTGTAGTTAGATGTAAGCTTTAACTGCCTTTTGAAAGCACAAAAGTGTCTGATAGGAGGATATAAGCACATTCACGGCACATCTGGCACTTTTTATTTTTATTTTGATCACGTCTTCATTCTGCAAAATTACATTCTATAATTACTAAGCAGGCATACCTCCACAATTACAGGTAGAACTCGGATGGACCCTCGATCGCCTCCTGATTATTGAGTAACAAATGGCAGTGTAATAAAATTATAAACTCACTCTCACTCAACAAACACAAAAGCCCGATAAAAAGTTAACATCTAGGTAGTTGTTGAATAAAGCAACCAAGAGCAGAACATTCATGAGCACCTCTTATGACCTTTAAGGAGCCAATTAGATGCAAGCTCGAAGCTGTTTATAGTGAAGGTGTGCCTTGATTTTATGTTGGAAACATTAAAGAGACTTTAATTTAGTGAACTAGGAAAACTCTATTTAAGTTCACTTAAAAATGAGTCGAGTAGCCCTCACAGAGTGAATGTGATTTTTTCCCAAAGAATGACTCTGTAAGGATCCAATTACATTTACAAAAGGCCTAAGGTCCCCTGCAGTATTTCTCTGTGTTTTCTGATGTGGGTAATTAAATCTGTCACACAATCAGCTCTGCACACATTGATCCCTGCATTATTTTAACAAGGCACAGGTTCCCCATGTGGTTGTTTAAAGCACAGACTCATTTGGAAACCTGTTTTTTCTTCCTGGAGTTATTTGTTCCCTGAGACAGGTTAACTGATAAAGAAAAATGCATGAAGTGGCTTGTAAAAGTCAGGTTTATTTCTTTAAAGCTAATCTATAACTAGTCCTGTTTCTAATGCCTTCCAAACATCAGGGAAAAAAAAAAAAAACTTGAAAATAAACATTTGGCAGTCACTGACATTTAGGAGCATATGCCTCAGCATGTCACTGAGGTTTTAGATACACAGGGCTCTATTTTCGTTCGCGCCGGTGAGGCGGCGGAGGGCGGCGAGCCCCGCGCAGTTGTATTTTCGTCTGGCGGAGCCCAGCGTAAGGCGAGTTTGGTATTTTCGTGGACTGAGTCGCACGGAGGCGAGCCGAGATCCGCCAAGCTGGGCGTGGTGGCGTGGCAGGGGGAGGTGTTGACAGAATCAGCTGGCGCAGTGACATTTTCGCGCTCGCCACCGGCGTGTAACGTGCGCTGAAAGCTCGCCGATTCAAACCTGGTCAGCTTTCAGCGCAAGGCGGAACACAGCTGGTCTTGTAGTATTTTGGTAGACCGGCGGCGTATCGACATACGTCACTGATGCCTCACCGGCAGGTTTCCACAGTGTCAGGCACATTTCAGTGCGATAAATAATCATCAACAACTATTAATCTGAGTCAGCACATACATTTAGATCTATATCGATATATTCTGATCTATATCTGATCTGATGAGCGCGTTTGGCATGCGTTTGGCACGCGTTTGGGCACACAACCTGACCGAATCAATACAGCTGAAACTGCATCAAATTAAATTAAATATCTAGTAAATATACACACATGATGAAGTTAACAACATATGTAATGTGTCTCCCTCCTTTTCTTTCTTCCTCTTATTTCTCGCACAGCTCGACCTGGACACGTCTCCGTGTCCTCTGTCCGTCTTGCTGCAGCTGCTGCGGCTGAACAGATGATTTGTTTCAGTGCTCAGATGCGTTATCTACTTTAAGCCGACATACGGATATTATAATATTCAGTTTTGTGGGCCAAATTTATTTTATATGCCAACATCTATGAAAGAAAGAGCCAGGCCACGGAGCGCGATGCGTCATTTACGCACAGATGGTTCCGATTTTAATGCCATTTTTGGAGTTTATGTTGTGATCTGTGCGCTAAACCCACCTTTGTCACGTGAGGTTTGAATATATGCAACTTTATGTGAGTGTCTTTTTTGTGGAAAAGGGTGTTTGTCTTACCAGTGGGTCCAACATTACGCACACCAAATCTATCTGTGCTCAGATGAGAGAGTGTGGAGGACACTTGTTGAGCAGCTGCCCTCTGTCGCCATCGTGTGGCATAGCTGTCTTCAGACATCTCTTGATCTCTTTGACTACTTCATGAAAATAGTAATACGCCTCGCCGGTGGCGGATTTAAAGGCAAGGAGAGGAGCTTATGTGATTGGTGAAAACAGGTCTCGGCTGTGTTAAACCCCTATACGCCCTCTCTCCTCCCCTTCTATGATTTATGCTGCCGGGAGGAGCTGAGTTAGGGAGGGGGGATACTTACGCCGGGCTGCGCGGCTCACCAAAATACCAAAATGTGCTTGGGAACGCCTTGTCAGCGCGGCGGATCTGATTGACTCTGCGCTTGCGGCACGTCTCCGGCGAGGCACCAAAATAGAGCCCCAAGTTTTTGCAAAGATAGGGGATCCTGCTGGGTCACTAACTGCAAAACAACAGCAAGATTCCAGATGGAAATTTACCACATCTTTTAAGAAGAAAAACAATAATATAATAACAATAATATAATATAATTTAATTAATTTTAATATAATATCATTTAATTTATTTTAATTCTTTTAAAGTAATATCACATAACATAAGTATATATTGTTAAGTGGGGGGAAGAAAAAGAAGAGTATGCAGAAATTTCTGCAACCCTGGAATTCTCTGTTAAGTATGCTAATGGGACTTTAAATTAGCATGCAAGTTAACTGCACATTTGTTTGCTATCCTGTCATATTGAATCTGCTTCCTGTTTGGTGCTGACAAAGCACTGATTGATTGTTGACAACATTCAAGTCACTGAGCGATCTGATAGTGTAGACATTTCGTACATAGAACAGGTTCAATTTTATTGTGTGGCTAAGACAAGTAAAAAAAACGTGTCTGTAATAAAATAGTCTTGGTTATGATATGAAATCACTTTACACCGAACTATTTTTCACCCATTATTATCTTTTTAAAGCCCAATGGTGTAAGTCCATGTGTCCCTTTTAAGCATTCTGAGTCAGACAAACTTCAAATGAGAATGAAAATAAGTGGTGTAGTGGGTGATTCATACAAAGATTTATCTTGGACCCCAAGGGTGTAACATGCTCTTGACTCCCCAAGACCCTCTGAAGAGGTTTCTCTGTATCTGCTCTCAAGACTGACTAAGATGCTGGCAGGCTTGTTAACAGGTTCTCTTCTTTCAAGAGGTACATTTTAGGTTTAAAGTCTTAATTCACATTCGAAACCCTTTTTAAATTTGTACAAAATATGAATAAATTCAATTCAGAAAATTATAGCAATCTGTCTGACAATTTAACGAGCAATTTCATCAGGGTTGTAACTCAAGTGTCAAGTCAGGTGGACCAAGATAGAAACACTAAGACAGGTATAAAAAACACTCAAAAGATTATGTATGTCAAAATAGAAATGTTCTTTTCTTTACTCTTGTCACAGTGAATGAAATGATTAAATAAAGCAAACAAACTGCAATAAACAGCAACATAATCACGCTATGCCTTTGCTTCTCCTTTCAGCTAAAATCAAATGAAATTAAATGGCAGGAAAAATCAGAGATCAGGAAGTACACTTGCTCTTTGAGGAGGTCATTCTTTTAATAAGAATAATAGCCTCGTAATTTTCTATCTTTCTTTTTTAACTCCCATTTCCTGGAGGAGGGAAAGAAGTAGCTGAACACCGGTGCGACCCTGCAGACAAACTCTTTCCACACAGTGTTCACAGGGCTCTTTCATGTTTCTGTAACCTTGCCAGACTGTGACTCCTAATGAATACATTTTCAAACCGGTGTCAGAGAAGGACCTTCGCTGCGGCACCTTGAAAACTCAAAGAGATGTAACAACATGATTATCTGGGCTGTGTGTCTGCTCAGTCGCCTTCAGGGCAGTGCGACAATGCAGAGGCTCCTGTAGAATTAATGTTGTGTATTTCTGAGGGAAACTTAAAGTTTGACCAAACACCTTTCTGTGAGTTGGGGTGAGAACACATGGAAAAATAGATACCCTCCCACTAGCACACATCCTTTCTGTGTTACTTTATAGTCTACTTTTTGTTAAACCCTCTGGGTACTGCAAATTTGAACCAGTCACATGTCCTTTTCTCTCAAATGGTGCAGGTTTCAGGAAGAAAAAACACCCCATGAATTTATTTCAATGTGCTTTTTGATTGCAAACCTTTATCATCAGACAACAACATGCTAAAGATGGCCACATTGCTCCAAAACACTAGGCGCAATAAGTCGCCATTACTGTATTTAGTTTGATGTCTATAATTATACCAGTTATTATTGTTAGTTACCTCATTGCTGCCTGGTGCACCCAGTCTTTCTGCATTTCTATTGGACCCTCTCCCTCTCTTTCCCACATAGATGTCTCACTCTCCTATCTTTCAACTAAGCTATTTGAAGCAGATGACAAGTCAAGGGAAACCAGTCTTGTGATGTTTTTCAGGCTGTGGTTATCATTTTGTACAATAACTGAGGTGATTCTTCTGGGCTGTCGCAAACATGCATCTCCGAGACTATCTTTTCTCTCCCTTTTTTTATGAGTAAAACAACACCCCTGTATTTGTTCTGCACCAGGTCTGTGGTAAAAACGCAGTAGCAATGAATTTATTCACTCCTATTACATCTCTGAAGCCAGGGTCAAAGGAAAAGTAAAGCGAATTGACCAGTCCGGTAAGGTGATGTGGTCACGCCATTGTGCTAGAATATAATTATTCAGGACTCTGCCAACAGTTATGTGACCTCACAGGAATCAAATCATAACAATGCAACTGAAACAGAGATAGTACTTTAACCACTGATAACACTAAAGTTTTACAGCAGCAATCCAAAACTAAATCTGGTGGGAGGCTAAATTCTTAAATGTTCATTTTTCAAAAGAAACTGATTCTACTCAGAGAAGCTTGTTTAAATTAGTTTTTATTACATAGAATATCAAAAATTTGTTATTTCTGATGACTTTGAAAGTCTTAAATCAAAGAAGCAGCAACAGGTCCTTGCTCCAGAGGTGCTACGTATTCCACAGTAGCCCAGAATGGACAAACTAGCAGGAACTAAACACGTTTTGTTGATCACTGGGACATGCCGGGAGAGGAAGGAAGAGGACAAAGTGAGATTGTTTTATTTCCGTTTTATTGTTTTCAACATAAAAAAAACTGACAAATTGAGGTTAATGCTTATCATGCATCATTGGAACATGAACCCAAGTGAATCTGAGTTTTCATCCTAAAAAGTAAAAATATGAAGTACAAGAAGAGCATGTTTTAACCGTGGGAACACCATTGTGCAGCCCATGATCCAATCAAACCAACAGAAAGTTTTTACAATAATCTTTCCCACTAAGCATTTTTTTTGGTCTAAAAAAGGTCTAAAAGATGTCTAAATATAGCCTAGACGACTGGTCTAAAATCAGGCTACCACAGATCTAAAAATCTTTTAGTTTTTTAGATGTCTAAATTTAGACCAAGTCTAAATCTGCGCTATATCTATACTACACTGTGTGCTATGATAGCTCAATGGCCATCATAATTATTTTGGTTAAATACATGGAGATCAGTTATGCAACTCACAGTTGCTTTTTGAAATAAATAGTTATAGAATAATGGGTTAAAGTGCAATGTCTAAAATATACAGAATCTAGACAGTTGAAATTGGGTAAAAAAAACGAGACATCTAATAGCCGTCTATTGCTCAGTGGGATATCACCACAGCTGCGCCTTTATTTTGAAATTACCACCACTTTCCTGGTTTACAGTTTCTACCCAGGTGCACCTGGATGTCATCTGACCTTTCAAACAACACCAGGAGCAAGCCGACAAGATATCTGAGGGAGGTTCATCTGGTGTGTAAAGCAGCAGGTGAGGCAGCTCAGCCTGTGTGTTTATGCTCCTGGCTGCTCTGTAACATTTGTCTAACACAGTTTTCAGGCTTTGTAATCAATCCATGATGACAACCATTAGCTCCCGTCTGACATAATAATGATATGAGTATTGAGCTTTGGAGCTGTCCATTATTGTTAGCTTGATGCATGAGACTGAAACATTGACTAATGTTGTTCATTCTGCTCTGACAATTTTGCACACTGCAATTGAAAAAATGATCAAGTTATGTCTACTTCAAATGACGATTTCATGCAGCTGCACATACTGAATGTTTGTTCTTTACTGTGATGTGATACTTAGCAGTGTGGTATTAACAGATAACCTGGAGCTACAGTAAACAGACAGCATTCATATAATACTTTTACTTTTGCAGCTACTTACAGCAACTCTCACTTCATGTCAACTATCACCTGTTCATACACACATTCAAACACATTGAAGGTGCCTGATCAACAGAATATGACAGATTTAAAAGCATTTAAGATGATCCTGAAAAGTAAATTGATTTCTTGACCATGAATACTGAGACATGCGGGCTGCAGGAGTCAAGGACCAAATCGTTGATTAGACAGATGTTTGCAAAAGCTGCTTGTAAATATCAAGAGTAGAAAGTTGAGGGAGTTATGACTCAATCTTCACAAATCCTGCTTATGAATAATAATAAGAAGAAATTTTAATGCATCAGATTTCATATAGTGCTTTATCAGGGACCCTCAAAGCACTTTACATTGGATACATAATTCATTCGCTCACACAGTCACAACTTGGTGGTGGTAAACTACTTTAGTAGTCACAGCTGCCCTGGGGCAGACTGATGGAAATGTGGCTGCCAGTTTGCGCACGGCCTCTCCGACCACCACCACAAAACACTCACATTCATACACCAGTGAAGGACACACACTTGGAGCAAGGTGGGTTAAGTGTCTTGCCTAAGGACACAACAGACTGACTTGGGATAGGGGGGAATCAAACCGCCAACCTTTCGGTTGTTGGACAACCATTCTACCTGCTGAGCTACTGCCGCCCGAAATTCTGCTTGACAGTTTTTGGAAAAAGCACAGATTAAATTGAACTGAATTTGAATTATTGAACAAACAAGATACTGTCAAGACCATGAAAAGCTTTTTTTTTAAATATTGAATGAAATTTTATAATTTAAACCCGATATTTTTCTCTGTGCCATAACAAACAGTTCAGAGTTTTGTCAGGGTTTCCAGTCAAAGTTCTTCTACATTTCCGCTTCTTATTGGACAAAGCATCAGCAGCACAATGAGTTCAGTGCCAAAAGAGAAAGCTGAGAGACAGCTCTTAAAATATTTCTCGTCTTGAGTTATTGGACTGAAGAATGTCATTTTGACCCTGGAGAGTCTATTAGTTGGGAGTTTTATCAGGCTTTTTCACAATGCCAACAGTTGTTTTATAACATGCTCAGTTTTAATTAATTTACTGATTTTTCTCCCTTTTTTAAAAACTGCAAACAGACTTTTCTGCATTGAAGTTATTTAGTATAGCTGACAGACTGCAGAACTTTAAGCTTTGTGATCGCAAACTTTTCTAATCTCACACCATCAATGAAGTCCATGATCAAACGCTCCTCTGTGAAGCTTCTGGACGTGCAGCTATCGCTATACGTTAGCCATTTAATGTCTACAGAAGACAAATAGGGCTCTTTATGTATTTGAATACAAGCGGTTATGGGGGAATCCACTAATAATGGTCACTGTTAAAGCAGGATCTGTTTGGTTGTGTACAGCTGGGCTTTGATCACCTAAAATGGTATTTGTAGCATAACATTAGTTACTCCTGATGTTTCAAATCCCAGTTTTAACTCTATACATATTTGATTATGCTTTCATGCATAATGCACAAAGTTCATGATAATTTTGAATGACAATAAACGGTTGTTGTTGTGCATGATTTTAATGTCATTTTACTGTTTAATATGCCACTTGGAATGAAATGAAATGTTTCATTCTGTTTAGTATTCCCATTGAAGCATATTTTGTTTTTCTTTTTAAAAACTGGCAATATATCAATGACTAAAATTAGTACTCTGATGTCTTCAAAGGGGAGTGTTTTATTTATTCACCTGCAACCCTGCTTTGCTGTTCCACCTTTTGTCTACACTCCTGTCCAGGCAAGCTGAGGTAAAAAATGGGGGCAAGTAAGTGGGGGCAAATAGTAAACAATTCTTAGTGCTATTAGCAACCATAACTCATTCCCAGTGAATCACTCCCACTTGGTGCTGGAAAGAAAGTCTTGTGCTAGACGTCATGAATCATTAACCTGGCTACAAGGGGAAGTCTGTAAAATTGACTGTCGTTGCTGATGACATATATCATCAACAGTCAATAGCAGGGTTCAAGGATTGCTCTCACTGTGAAATATTACCACACGTGCCCTGTTGTTTCACCATCCGTGAAACTTCAGCCTTTGATCTGTCCAAACCCAGTGGAAGGATAAAACTTGTCTCCCCTACAATCTACAAATAACATGTGTGCTTAAAGGTGGGGTAGGCAGGAATCCATTCAAGAAGCATCTTTTTTTGTGGTGTGTATACAAAAAAGCTTTTAATATCAGTCAATAGCTATTAGTTACTGATGAAATTTGGTAATATAACAATATTGCTGTGTTTTGATATGTCTTTGTAGTCAACATTTTACATTTTTGAGCGGCCCGCTCTTTCTGACTGTAAACAAAGCCGTTCTCAACCTCCCCCAACCTGATTGGTTGTGAGGTAGACGCTGCTCCCTCATGTTGTGAGGCATGCTCCATGTCCTCGAATAACATTCATGAGCCCAAACAAAGTTAGCGTGCTACAATATCGGACAGTAGAAACCAACCAGACAGTACTGAAAGTTGTCTGAATCCTCCTTTGGCTATGACTGCTGACACAAGCAAGAAAACAAAGTAAATACCGGAGACTCTGGTGGAATAACGGGCGCTTAAAAAGGAGGTAGACCGGACAAGAGCTAAAAAGCCAATCCTGCCTACCCTACCTTTAATACCAGGAGAAAATGCTCAGTATGAATGTTAGATGTCCAAGAGTTGGACAAGAAACAGTTGTGTTTTTTTTTGCTCTATTTTTCTAAGTATTTGTTGCTCTCTCTGATTGTCTCTCACCTTGGAAACAAACTTATTTCTTTTAATTATAATCCATCTGCTGTGAAGGACACTATTTCGATCATAATATAAAGTTTCAGATACAAATTTATCTTTGTTTCAAATTGTGTGCAAATAAGATAAAACTAATTCATTATGCATAATTTAGTTATAAAAGCAAAACAAAGTTGTTACTACAGGAAACAAAGATATCCAAGACAGCTATGATGCAAAGACATACACTCACGTTATTGTACTGGTCTTTACATCATCGTCAGAAGAGATATATTAAAATTGCTGGTGTACAACAAAATCTCATTATCACATCCAAGCAAGCCCCAAACAAATTAGAATGTGATTCCTTTTCATCTGGATACAGACTCATTTTCGTACGATAAACAAGAGAAATTGCAATCTTGGGGAAATAAATTGACTTTCTACACTCCTATTCAGGCGGGGCAAAGCGTGGGTGATGAGCCACAAAGTGATTCACAGACGAGACAAACCGCTTTTCACAATCAATTACAAAGGGAAGTCAGCTGCTATTGTTGCAAAAAGAAAGAAATGAGATATCCTTTGTGAGCAAGTTCAAACATACCCACACCTCCTTCAGGCGCATGTCTTGGGGAGAAACTGGGGGAAGTATGGGCTCCCCTTGAAATCTGAGGATGCCACCTCAGAGTCCTGAACAGTGATTGACTCTTTGCCTCATCAGAGGTTGGACTGAGACAATCTACAACTCCGGTTTCAGAAGAGTTGGCACATTGTGTCAAAAGAGATGAAAGAGATTTAGAGGTTTAATCAGTACAAATGTGGTTTAAAACTGTTGCATGCAAAGAAGACACCATATCTTAGAAATCATGCACACAACACTCTATGAAGAAGAGAGGGGACTAGTGCTGGACGATAATTCGATAACAATATATATCGATCGATAGACGTGTGGTGCGATAGAAAAAAAACGGGTCGATAAAAAGTTCGATAGAAAAACACAGTTTCCCTTTCTTTTTCATCATAGCCTATCATGTAGCCTTTACTACAGTCATTACTTCCTCCCAACCAATCACAAACGCAGACCCAGGTACGCTACGGCACCAAGCCCAGCCCCTATCAAACCACAACAGACAGCACGTGTATTAGAAAAAATGATACAGCAAGGAGAAGCGGAGGACATTGTCCCGAAAAAAGGTTTCAGTAGTTCACCAGCATGGCAATGTTTTGGTTTTTAGAAGTCTGACAAAAAGCGAACAGCGGTCGTTTGCAAAATTTGCAGAGAATTAGTAAAAACGAAGTCTGGTAACACAACCAACTTGTTTTACCATCTAAACCGATCGCACCCGCAGGAGTACGAGCTGTGTCGGTCGCGCCGCGGCTTCACGTCATCGTCGGAGGAATCCTCTGGAACCGCTGCCAGCACCAGCACAAAGCATGTGAAGCAGACCAAACTGGACTTCGTTTCTTGCCTAAATACGACAAAGCGTCCGAGCGGCATAAGGACATCACCCATGCAGTAACATGCTCTATAGCGAGGGACATACTGCCAATAACTACCGTTGAAAAGCCTGGCTTCGACCAGCTTCTAGCCACTCTCGACCCGCGATATGAAGTGTCCGGCCGCAAGTATTTCTCAAACACAGCGCTTCAGGCATGAAAATGGGTCAGGGGTTGAAAAGGTGAGAAGGGTGCGGAGGAAATACGTTCCGGTGTTGTCCCGTAGAATGCACCCCTGCACCCCGTCCACTCATTAGCTCCTTAAAGTGGAAGAAAATGAGCTCATATTTTACAAAGACGCGAGTATTTGGATCATGGCTACTAACAGGGGGTGCATTCGGCAGGGGTGCATTCTAGGACACAACACCGGCGTGGATAAGTCCTGTTTCTCGTGCTTAGTTTGTGTATTAAGTCAATCACATGATAATTAAAAAAAAAATAAATCTCCCGACCCCGGGAGAAATATTTCAGTGTTCAGACACCAGGCTGTGGGCAGTTTCCCACACAGTTAAAACTGGTAGTATGCTATTCCCACCTAAAGCTATTCTGTTTATTTATATATTTGTTTGTTTTGTTTATTTTAATCAAAAGACTATTTAAATATGTATTTATCAGATTTTCTGGTCACTTTAGTCTTTATGTTTGTCAGTATTTACTGACGTCACTCAGGCCACTTAAGTTGATTTCTTTTTTTTTAGTTCTTTTTTAAAAAACTTTCAGTTGTGGTAAAATAAAAAAGGTGGTTGAATAAAGGTTTGAATTTGAATTCAGTGCTTGTGTGTTCTTTATTAAAAGTAGGTCATTAAGCAATAGCATAAAACATCCAGGGCTGCAATTAAAATATATGTTAAATAATTATAATAATTATATCGATAATTATCGATATCGATCAATATGATTTATTTTTTATCGATATGCTTTTTTTCTATATCGTCCAGGCCTAGAGGGGACTGTCTGGATTGTTCTCCACACATGGTTCAAGAGACTGCTTCCATGATGGTGTTGGGATCTTTGCATGTACATGTAACCGTTCTTTTGTTTTTTGTTTTTCAATCCCAGAAATGGTTGGTCTCTAAAAAATACACTGCACACCTTCTTTATGAGGCCGGTTTGTAGGAAATGGATCAGTCTATCAAAAGCTTCCAGCAAACTTTTGCACACTAACCTGTCCTCTCATTTTTATATGAAAGTACGGGAGAAGTTCCTGCTGCTATTTTTGTCAACCCACCTGTTTTTCTGTACCATTATGCTGATGTTCTGAGTGGTGTTTGGGTAAAAGCAAAACAAAAGCAGGTGAAACACTGCTCTGTGCTTGTGCCTGTGCATGAGCAACTGCACCCTGCAAAGTCCACCTATTCCAAGCATGACAGGGCTGAGGAAGCGTACTGTGCCTCGGTGAGGTACAGGCTACGCTCATCATCAATGTGTCTGATTCCACACAATCTGTCCACCATCCAGCCCCGCAGCGAAATGGCTCCGGGGGCCTGATCAAAAAATGCAAGGCTGGATGCCACAGCACGGCGCATCAATTCAGTGCAGTGCAGCAACAGCAGTAAAGGAAGTTGTATACAGAGTAAAATATCCCGTTAATTTTCAAAATAAAATAAAGTCAATACGTTGAACTGTTCTTAACTTAATAATAGGAGAGGCCAGGGTTGTTGGATGTGGGTGTTTATTTACAGTGTCGTTTATACCGATGTCACCAATCTGCGGATCGCATTCAATGTCTCTAAACACGCAAGATCTTGTGAGATCTCGTTGAGTCTCGCGTGAAATATCCGTAACATTGCGAGCGCCTCTCCTCCGCTGGTGGCGGCGGATCAGTAGCGCTCCGGTGGTTGCTATATGCTTGCGTATTTGATCCGCCCGCCAGTCCAGAACAGAGCCGTTCCGGATCCAGTGGAATCCCTGGGTTACACTAACCAAACAAACTGGAATTTAGAGGTCACTAACGGATTTTTTCCTGGCATATAAAAAGTATTTCGATTCTGATTCTGAAAAGGGTTTATACACAATAAGTGATTCCTCTGTCTGTCCTTGGTGTGTCTAATTCAGCTACCTCAAAGAAGAAAAGAGCACTGATGTCTGCATGTCTGTCCAATAAAAGGAACAAAACAAGGAGTCATTGTTAGTATGACAAGCGCTTTGAATTCCTCGGGCATTGAAAACTACAAACTTCCCATTGTTAAACAGTCAAGGGGAGAATAAAAAACCTGTCTGACAGATTTATTGATGGTAGATCCAATAAAGGCATCAGCCAATCAGTCTGTCATGTAGGTGGATTCACATCAGTAGGATAAACAGTAAGAAATCACTGATCGGTATATTTTTATATATAATGTCTGCAGTTTAGTATTGCTTGCAATGTAAACAATCATGTCCTGATATAACAAATGTATTTGTCTTTTTCTTGAGGTTACTTTTCTCCAGAAACAAAGCCTGGAGGAAAGGGGTCAGGGGAATAAAAAACTAACAAAACGATGCACTTTGCAAAAAAGGTTGAACCAAAATGGGCCCCTTGGGGAATACACCTCCCCACTGACACCCATCAATTCTGTCAAAATGACAGACAAACAAATAGTTGGATACAAAACAACAAAAGGAAGAAGGGAGTCACAGATCAGGGGATGGATAAAATGCCCGGTAAACAACTACTGATAAAAAAAAAAGAAAATCTCTTGCTACTCAAATGAGGATATTTACTCAAAAGACCTCAAAGACAGCCAAATGATGGTGTCGACCCCTGAGGAGCAAAATCCTAACCGAGCAGGGAGAGTTCAGACACCTTTTACAGCCTCCTGGTGTGAGCTGATTACAGCTGAGGGAGATCATCAAGTGCTTCCAGTCGCTTCTGATTAGCAGTCTGTGACGCAGAATTTGGATCTCTATCTATAACATTTTTATTGTATCTTATTCTAGATCTGTCTATGAAAATCAATGAGTGAAAAGGTAATCTTAAACATGCTACTGGCTCAGTCGTAACACCCTATTGTTAAATAATAGCTATACCATTAACACATCAATTAGATGAATGCCTAATCTTTCAACACACCTAGAAACATTCAAGTAAACAGGATTCAGTATTTGTTTTGTCTGATTTCCACAAGCTGCACACGGTTAACATCATTAGCACGTAACCCCTCTGAAATTGTTTCTCCTCCTGACTGAAAATGTTTTTCTTCTTTCTCAGCATGAAGAAAATTACGAATACTGCTGTAATTTTCGATGTCTTAAACAAAGCACAGCTAACTGTTCTGAGAAAACACAAGTCATAATGAGGTTCAGACAATATGTAGATTTAAAGAGAAATAAGGAAGATTTTTTGGATAAGCTTGTTTGAAAAGCAATCAATTTTCAAAGACTGAAATAGCAGATTAAGAGAAGCACAGCTTCCAGATAATGATTTCAAAAATTTTCTTTATCCCTTTGAGGCACAAGCCCTCTTGCTCTTCCTCCTCCTCCTCCTCCTCAGCTCTTTTTATAAATTGATTCCTGTCACATGGTTTGAGTTATCCGGTGATTCGAAGGTCACATAATTTCAGACAGATTCTTGGATGTCTCCCTTCCCACATATATACATTTTTTATCCCTGCTGTGGGTGATATTGATTTGTTCAAAGTCAATTAATCATGACAAGAAAGTTGTGCTTAGAAAACGCCTCTAAATGTGCCCTCACTGACGGAAAGGAAAGAAGAGCTTGCACAAAACATCATACACAGTTCAAAATGTGAACTAAAGAAAGGTTCAAGTGAGAGTCTAGTCTCTGTCTGGTCCACGGCTTTTTAAAAATGAATTGTTTTTCCTGCAACAAGTCAAAGCTCAAATCCTGAAGGAATCAAAACCTTGCAGTGTGCGTATTTAATCAGAAAAGTTTCATGCTCTAATTTACCTGCGAAAAAGTTCTCCGTCTGGCCAAACTTTTGCTCAAATTGAATAAATGTTAGAAAAGAAATAGTTTGGCTTCCTCGGCTACACTCTTTTCTTTGCACAGCGGATTTATGAGCAGTTTCCGATTGGTTCTGATAGTGCTATCAAATATTTGTTCATTTATTCGACAAAAATATGAAAAAACATAATTACATGACAAACGCCCAATTAGATGGATGAGGTGGAAGAGATGTGGTGTGTGCAGTCATCCAGTAGTTATTTCATTTCTCCCTCGACAAATGTCTCAAATACTAATTACACTTTTTCCTTACTTTCTGAGAGTGGGAAAACTCAACAGAGTTCTCTGTAGCAGAATAATACATTTTTGGTTAAATGTTATCAACTCAAAGGCTCTGATTCTGACACATTTCTATATTAATTTCTCTGTTAATCCCCTCATGTTTAACAGCACTTCTTAAATGCTTATTCCACTTTTTACTATTCCTTAAATATATATATTTTAGCTTTGTGAGGTTCAGATGCTTTGTATCCAGATTTTTAAAAAAAGATTTTGCAGGAGGCATAAAAATTTCCAAAACTAATGATCAATCCCCCTGCTCTTATTTCACAAATGCAGACTTAGGTTGGGAGATGGCTGTCTCTTGTTATGAACCTGAAAGAGTAAAAAAAAATTATCTTGATGGCCCCCAAAACCTTGTAGAACATTGATACAGAGAAGTTGCACAGAATTTGAAAAATATTAACTGTTCGGGATTAACATTATTTTGGTTATGCTGATAGTGGTTCTCATTAGGGGTGTCCCGAATATTGATCCAAATTGGCACAAAATTATGTATGACAAGTTTTGCACTCAGCTGCAACATCTTTTTCGGACTCAGACAAAAAATACTGCCACACAGCCGATATCACTCCAACTCATTGCGACTCTTTGCTGCTTTGTTAGTACCGTCTACGCTGTTGTTGTGATTATTCGCGTTCGGCACACTGCTAGATAGAGGTGCCAGAGTTGAGTTTGGAATGGGCTGCTTGTATCGGAGTGCTGATATCGGGGATTTTAGATGAGAGCCATTATCATCCGAAATTCATTTTTTTTTGCTGACATTGGACCGATATCCGTTATCAATATCGTACCAGGACACCCGTAGTTCTAATCCCACCTTAGTTCTGCACGTGTACAGATACAGCTGAAAAATTAGGATGTCCCGAAAATCAAAGTTACTTGAAGTCCAAGGTGAAGTTTCTAAGGGTGCTATTTTCATCTGCTAATGTTGGTCTAATGTTTTTTTTTTTGAAGCTCAGAGTTAGTGCTGGGCAATAAACAGAAAATTTACCGATACTGAAATTTATGACAATAACTGACATAATTTATTCAGTGTCAAAATGTGTGTAGGTAGGCTATGGTCTCATGTCCCTTTAAGAAGCTGTCCTACGTCAGGGTGTGGCTCCACCCCATCTAGTCTGTAACAAAAAGGGAAAGACAGGTGAGGAGATAGAGGACGGTGCAAAAGTTGTAGCAGCTGGAGCAGCGGCTGAAGTAGACAGAGTTAATGTGGGAGGGGGTGAGCAGCTTGTGGAGTAGTTATTGTCAATTTATCGTCATCGAGGTGAACTGCTCAATATATCGTGAAATTGATTTGAGGCCATATCACCCTGCCCTATTCAGAGTCAACATAGTCTAACTTTTTAGAGCACTTCTGAGAAGGTTTTTAGGTATACAGGCCAAAATTACTGATCAATTTAGCGCCCTGTGACAGTACACCTGTGGTTACTCAGTTATTTTTCCTTCATGGGATAATATCTGAAGTGCTGTTTCATGTTCAAACATTCCTGATGACTATGTCTAAGCTTTTTGAATGTGTTTATCCAGTTGAAATTATTCTTGTAAGAAACGTGGGAAGCCTTGAAAAGAAAGACAAAGAAATGTGCTACAGTCGGTGCCAAGTCCTTGATTGGTGTGCAGAATGATTATTTTAACACGGCTGGCAAGTACTGTGCATGCATGAAGGACTGTCTACACACTCAAAACAAAAACAAAACAAGGTGTTTCGGCTCAGTCATTGTGGTGGTTCATCAGAAACCCTGAAGTAGATTATCTCGTGAAGCATATCTTTCCATTAGCTTCACATTCATCCATTTTTTATACAGTGATGCAGATGTTTTGAAGTGTCAATCACTGAATGTTCCAGTAAGCTTTAAGCTGCCATACTAATGAAATCACCCATGTAAGAAATACTTGATCTCTTAGCCAAGCCAGTGTAGCTGCGCTTCAAAGCTGGTAGAAGACACAAGAAGCTAATTGGGAACAGGCACTCTAAAGCCATGCAAAACAACACAGCTACTAATATCAGGGGTTTTCGCTTGTTTTTCCTCACCTTTGGTTAAAAATTGGATGATTAGTGAAGATTCTGAACATAGTTTAAGGGACCTGACATTTCCAGCAATCTGTGGATCTGCATTTACTCATGCAAAGGTTTGCTTTACCCGAGTAAATGCAGAAATAGCTATATTTTCAACCCTAAACAATTGTTTACACTGTACTCGGTGAATGAGGAAAACTTTGTGGTAGACAGACACTTTTTGAAAAGCACTCAAAGGAAGAGGGTAAAGTACATATTGAATTTCAGATGAGTAGAGAGAATTGAATGGAATTGAGTGGCCTCAGTGTGTGGGTGTAAAGTATGAGCTGATGGAACCGCTGCCACGACCGGCAAACAGCAAACTGACTGAAAGCTTTCTGAATTGTTACAATGCCATGGTAAGGACACAGGTTTATCACTAATTTGATCAGCTGCATGTTTGAAACAACTCTGTAAAGCTGTAGATTGCTTCTGACTGGTTGTTCTTGCAGAACAGCTTGTTTCCCTTAATGTTATATTTGCTCTCTTGTGAATTGCAGAGTTCCCATTTTCTAAACGCTAAGCAATTTTTAAGCGACACAGATATTCAAAGTCAGAGTAAAGACATACAGAAAATGAATGCAAATTTGCTCTCATAAAGCTCAAGTTGAAGAGAAATCGCATTTACAATATTTTAGAAACCTCCGAGCTCAACGTTTTGTAAAAGCATTAGAAGATTGACCAGTTTGCGTTAAGACATGGAAAAGGAAGGGGATGCTACAAGTGCATTGCCAAAATGGAATTGCACTGGCTGTGCCCAGGGATATGGGACTGGAATTTGTCAAAAACTGATGGGCTGTATACATAGCAGCCTCTGCCTTCAGTGTTTGATTGTGGTGTGAACGGGTGACTACGACATGTGATGTTTAAAGTGCTTTAAGTGTTTAGAAAACCAATGAAAGTGCTATATAAACAAGGCCTATTGACCATTTATTAACACTACTGTTTTGGAGAATAGCATAGAAGTTTGGAAACACAACAAGAGAAGCATGCAACGTAAGTCAGATGCAATTTGCAAAATGTGCCACGCTGCTCTTACGTACACAGACAGTAGGACAAACGTTCAAGCTCACTTAAGACACCGTGACCATGCAGATTTCTGCCATTGCAACACTCAAGCTCATAAAAGGCCAGTTTGGGAGATCTTATGTTTAATTTTTTGATAAATAAACTCACATCTGATGCCGAATCACATCAAACAAACTGCTCAATGTTTTATCAGATGGAATTTCATTATACTGCATTCTGATTGGGGTGGAAGTTGTGTTGTGTTGTGTTGTATTGCATCAGTTGCTGCAGCATCTGTATCTTCAATTAGTTTGTTAAGAACTTATCAAGATACATAATATATCAGCCTGACACCAAGATGTACTACCCAACTTTGTAACAACAGTTCTGGAGATGGAAAGTAAAAGAAAATTAAACCTTGAAGAAGATTTATGAAAAAGAAAGATACAAACATCTGGTAAGTTGTTCTCCTCACACAAACACAAACAATTGATATATAAATTGCTTGCTTGCTACAACATCTGTTCAGTTGGTTTGTATAGTGTACGGTGGCCCTGAGGTACAAAACACAACAACAAATCAGAAAACACAACATTAACCATTGTATAATAAGAGATTTAAAGGGATATTCCAGCGTAAAATTAATTTAGAGTCAAACACACCATAACACTGAGTTAAACACCCCCTTGAGAGATGAATGTTGCTGACCACTTGCTTCTTTAGTTATACTAACTTTAGTAACGACCACACGATAGCAATACACAGCGGTCTGAGGAGCCATAAACAAACCTCAACCAAAACGCCACTCTATAGCCACAAATAATGCTCAGAACAGCACCTAACTTCATCAACAGTACATGTATGGTCCTAGCCACAGCACTAGCCACCAAACATCTTTTTAACTTTGTCTAATTTCTTTAGCAAAGAGACTAAACACAACTCACCCACTCTCTTCCAGCAGCCGTTTGTTTGTAGCGAGACCTCGGGCCAGTCCATTACGTACAACAGGGTGACGCAGCCTTCATCTCTTGAGGGGGTGTGTAACTCAGTGTTACCTTGGGTTTGACCCTAAATTTATTTTCGCAATATCCCTTTAAGGATGCACATATGCAACCTGTGTTCTCAATTAGTTCAGCTCATGCAAGAAATTTCTATCAAGTTGTGCCACAAAAGCCTGTCAGCACTAAGATCCTTAAAGGTCAGGATGTAGTTCCAGAAACAAACTTTCAAATAAGAGAGCTGAAATATGAAGCTTTTATAATAAGTGTTCTTGTCTGAACTTGTAGGCAGATCTGAAAAAGCAGCCTCATACTCACAAAAAGGGCCTTTGATAGTTCAAGTTTTCAGCATTCTGTTCTTCAAAATGAAACATGATTTTTTTTTCAACATGCAGGATAAGGTAGCAGACGAATTAAGACAGTGAATTACATCTATTTGTATACACACAAATTCTTTTTGAAGAGAGATTTGGCCATGGCAAGCATCAGCTTCAGATGAAAAGAAAGCAGAGTACAAGGAAAGGGTGAACCGCATAAACCCACGCGTCTGTCTGAGGTTGTTGCTCAGTTTTAAAGAACTTCATGAACCAAATTTGACATCTATTTTATCCAAAAGCTTCGCGTGACAGACCGCCATTAAACGCACCATCATCCCCTGACCGGCGCGCGGGTCTCTCTCTCGTGGCCTGAGAGTGTCGGTGCCAGGAGCGCGCGCGGATTGCTCTCGTTCCCAAACTTCGTTAAACTGTTTCTAGACTGTTTCTAAACTGTTTCCCTATTATCTGAACACTTTTCTCCCCGCTGTAGGCGTTCGAGGGCGCACACTCGGCGACAACACGCCAAATACATACACACACACACAAGGACTTACCTGCTGCCATCTTCACAAACCAAACCGGGGCATTTCCTGGTCGCACCGTAAATAGCGCGAGGTGGCGCGTTTTTGGGGAGTCAGGTGACCACAAGTCTTCACCATTTTACTTCATTTGGGTATTAACTCCTGATTTACTGCGTTTTAAGGGGTTAATTTCACAGCTGTATGGAAGGCTTTTTGTGCCTTTTTGTTCATGTTAAAATCTGTGATGGATTGATGAAATTTGCTTTCTATTTTGCTAAATTGTGCCATAAACCCCCATAATTTGATTATGGATTTGCCCAGGGGAGGGTCTAAGGGATATCTTAGAGATTTTCTGCTCACTCTGAAGAGAACTCTTGGCAGACTAGGAGCGAAGTTTTCCTCAGTGCTACAACTCCTGCATGAAATTGGACTATACAACAAGATGGACTATGCAACAACTGGACTATATAACAAGATCGGAGTAAACAAGAGACCAGTGGAGGACAGTAATACCCGCTTCCAGAAATAAAGAAGAGCTCTTGGCCTACTGGCATTGTGGGCCTACTGCCAGCGTAAGTTTTACTGAAATTCTACTGTAAATATTTGCCTAGCTTTTTGTTATCCTGCACTGTTTCGTTTATTTAGATCTCCATTACCATTGGCTAAGGCCCTTACCATTCTTCCTGGAGTCTACATTTCAATTAGCTCTCCATTGCAGTGCACAGTCATAAAAAAATAAATAAAAAAAAAACGCCACAAGCACAAAGACAGCGTTGTCAATATTTTTGCCACTTTTTGCTGCTGTTTTGGGGGAATTGGTGTGAATTAAAAAAAAACACCACACTGGAGTTTCAACTGAGCCATCATTTTTGACTGAAATGAACCCGTAACCCTTAAGCTAGCCTGTTGAACTTCTAAATGCGGCCATGCTAAGATCTGACTATTTTTACCTTTTACTGGTTTGGGGCCACATTTTAATGCCTCAATCAGCCCAAATCAATCCCATGTTTGTCCTGTAACACTCTTTTTCAGTGCTTTTCATCTTAAACTGTAATATGACATCAGACCTCCTCATATGCATACAAGACTGAGCTAGAAACCTCCATGGCAGCAGCTTTTGTGGGGTTTTACTTTTCAGAAGTTGCTTATATCTACCAGAAATATATATATATAATAATATAATAAGGGAAATGGGTTAAGTATTAACACCATGGGCACACAAGGCTAATTGATCAGTGTTCCTATTGAAAGCTGCCCTGTGTGGTCTGAGCACTACTGGAGCTCAAAACTATGGAAAAGTGAATGCTGGCTTTGATTGAACGGAATATAATGTACTATATGGTAAGGCTGCACGATATTGGAAAAAAATAATACTGCGATTTTTTCAACCCTGCGATATATATTGCGATATTAAAAATACAGTATTTTCACCAGATGACCTGAATAGTTATGCTGCACTGCTGAAATCTTGAGGACAGTTAATCTGCTCTGATCTTACCTCTTTTTGTGAATGTTAGTAGAACGGCTTCTGTCTGTCTCAGAGATATTTTTAGCTTTTATTGTGCTGGGACGTTATTGTGGCAACAGGTGAACACAGAAGACGTGTTTTGGTCGACATCATCCTTCTTTTAACCGAAATAATTCCAGATAACCGACTTTCCTTTTCTTTTTGGCAACAAATCTTCATTTTCGGTGGTTTTCGCTTGTTCGTTGTTCATTTTGCGATCGTTGTTGTTGTTGTTAGCGGTGTTGTGCCGAGAAACGCATGTCCTCCGAGAATTGCATGCACCTCGCAAAACGCGCACTGCTTATAGTAGAGTGGTCCACGGAAATGTACAATTTAAAACCCATACAGTTCTTATTTGTTGGGCTAAACAGTCATGAGTAAAGTTCCGAAAGTAATTCTCAGCGGACACACGTCTCCCTCCATGTGCAGAACATGTGCAGGGGTGGGTTTTCTCCGCCCTGATTTTGATTGACAGCTGGCAGGGTAGTCTGATTGGCAACTGAGAAGTGAGTCTGATTGGCAACTGAGTTAAGGAGGAAGGCGATTGGTGGATCGCTGCACAGCACATGCAGAGTCACATGGAGTGTATCTCAGTCGGTTACCCTTGAAATTAAATGAGTTCATTCGCCTCCAATATCGCAGGCTCTGCGATGTGACTATCGCACACACGTACATCGCGATGACGATAGTCAAACGATATATCGTTCAGGCCTACTATATGGTACATTTCCACAAAAGGGTACAGTTTGAATGAGCACAGTTAGACACTTGATTGTGTCACCATGGCAGGCTGCACCCTAACCTTTCAAATCATTAAAACAGCAAGTGTGAGCAGTAGATCTCACCAGATTTTTTTTCCCGCAAGCTGTATGGATCTCAGCAGAAAAACTATAAGGCTGAATTCATTCTGTATTCGCTATGTTCATGTCATAACCCTTAAAAATGTATTGTGATTTCACCTACAGAATGTTGATCTCTCCTTGCTTCATCCCGAAGTTGTGCCTAATATGGTGAATGAGGTAAGTTGTATTGCTATTCCTTTTAAGCCTGCGGTGCACTTACGTCTGGTTCACACTGGAAGCGCCGCGCGCGGAACGGAAGCGCCGCGCGCGCGCGCAGCGCCGGCTCGCGCTTGGCTGTTCACACAGGAAGCGCTTTCTGCTGCGCTCTGACATGCCGGTCAGACATCGACTGAGCCCGGTAGTGCTCGGCCGTTTCCGTCTGCCCTCAGTTTTCCACACTTACGAGCGCTTTAAAAATGGGTAAATCACTATTTATTTACGTTTTTATTTCGTCATACATGAATTAAATATTGACAGCATCTTCAAGTATTGTTTTAAATTATTATATAGGGGTAAACGACGAATAAATTGGGGAGTCTGTTGACTCCGTTGTATGTATAGCCTTGTTAGCTCGAGGCTATTGACTGTATCGTAATAAAGTCCCCCCCCTCTTTGTCTCAATAACATCACTGAATCTCTGCAGCTCTCCCTCCGTGTGTGTGTGTGTGTGTGTGTGTGTGTGTTTGTGTGTGTGTGTTCATCGGTAAAAAAAATAGACCGACAAGCAACACCGTCAATCTTTTTCTAATTTATTGAAATTTACTTTATTTTGAAAATTGACCGGATTCTCTCGCATCTCCTTCCTGACTTCCTGTCTGGTCCGATCTGCTCTGTTGAGCTTTACATCGGCGCGCGCGGCTCGCGCCAAAAATAGAGAGAAGCGGAGCAGCCGCGCTCCAGAGCGCGAGCCGTTCCGCGCGCGGCGCTTCCGCGCGCGTGCTGTGTGAACAGTCTCATAGGTTAACATGGGCGCCGATCTGAAACTCTGTGCGCGGCGCTTCCGTTCCGCGCGCGGCGCTTCCAGTGTGAACCAGACGTTAGGTTGGACAAAAGTTATTTGTCATGTTGGCTACATGTTGGTAAAATCAAGCGATGTTGACTTTAAAATAACATCAGACTACAGGAAATATTTCATCCTTTGCAGACTTCCTCTCCTTCTCATTTTGCATTAATCTCTGTGCCCCCCTCTCTGCTCAGCTGGTGTCTGTTTTTGAATTAAACTCTCAAATATAAACCCCCAACAGCATTGCCTTTGACATAAATGAAGGCATGCATAAAACAGACATTACTTATGAAGGTACAAAAGTTCATGATCGTATAAAATCAGGAAAGGAAAGTTACAATTCAGTGTAACGCCTTCTCAAACATTGCAGGTTGGGATTAGATAGATAAGCCTGGAACCCTGACAGAAGGCTGCCAAATAAAAAAAGGACAGTACAGGTCGGTTATTTGGCAACTTTACCAACTTTTTAAATGAAAATGCAAATATCTGTGTACTGTACTAAACTGTATCAGACTGCTCAGTGGAAATCATGCACCTAGTGACCCCTGCCTACAGTGGGTTCATGGGCATCAGGTCTAAAACTGAACAAACAAGCTAGAAAATAATGATTCCTTTACTTATGTAACCCTGCTGATATCTACGTATGAATGCAATCTAATCTTTTTCACAGTCAGTTATCAGAAATGTGGTGCGTCTCCATTTTCCCTACAGTCAATCATGTTTGAGTATTCACTAGAAATATTGCATAATTACAATTTGAGTTCATTACTCTTGGTAGTCTGAACAATGAATGAGAACAACCTTTTATATGTTCTGTCTGAATATTGAAATTCAACTGTAAAATTGCAGTTGCATAAAAAAGCAGCCTTGGTACAGCCTTCATCATATTTTCTACATGATAATAAAACTGTAAAATTGAATTGCAGATTGTGTTTCAGTCATCAGGGGCTGCTGGAAAAGACGACAGTTATACGATGGCCGTAATAGATGTGAGGGTCAGGGATGAATCTTCTAATAACTACTCAGGCCTGAACACTGAAAGGTCAACCTGATGAATCAGAATATAACTGACAGACATGGAGAGCAAGAGGAAATCCCCTGGGAAGATTGAGTGCTGCGATCACCTTTTCATTTGCCAATTACAAGAAAATAAGCCTCTCTGCAGATCTGTAGGCGCATGCAGGATTATCTTCTATATTATCAAGAGGCTGGGATGGTGTGAGGGACCTTGAGCACCGGCTGTTCTATAAAGGTGAAGAGTAATTTCAGTGTTATCCTGAGCAGGTCAATCCTCCGGTGCTATGATACAGCTTGATTAGTATTCCTTGTCTGAATTTTCTGAAGTGGAAATGGAGAGAGGGAAAGAGAAAGGCTGGAAAAACTAAGACACTGAAACAACAGTCATCACCACAGGTGGACGACCTTCTTTTGTGTTGTGTCTCCTTTTGGATTAATCTCACCTGGGACTGCATGGTTCATAAACAAATACAAAGCAATTTCCTGACTAAATTACCAGCAAGAGACACCAAGGAGATGGAAGAGAGCACAGAGTATCTGAGGGTGCCCTCAATTCATAACTTCACTCTCAGTGTGAAGTTTGAGTTGCTCTCTTCTGATTTCCACGTTGAGTGACACGGTCAATACAAAGTGGCATCTGATCATGATGAATGAGGAGAGTAACCTTGACAACAACAAACAAGATGGGAGGCTGTTATCATCCCCCTTTTTTTTATGCTGTGTTTTTGAAAATCACAGCTGAGGGGACATCCAAACTCCACTCTTGTGAATCATGAAAAAAGGAATTTTATCAAAAGTTATCATGAAACAGGAATAGAGAGTTGTTTTACTCTACATACAAGAGTCAGGTCATATACAGAGCATGAGTGGGGCACAAGTGTGCGAATATTGCCAAAGTGTGGTCATGTTTTTGAGGAAACATTTAGGGTGAAAGTAAGAAGAAGGACAACTATTTTACTAATTTACTAACCTATTTGTTCGCTCACAAAGCTGTCTTGAGGCCTGATGCATGACGACGGCATTACGGCTGTGAAATAGCATAGTTTTCATGATAGTGTGCACAATAACAAATCAGACCATTCATAGCCAAAGCAAAAATTAAGGCTGTATTAGCTATGCGCCGTCATTTATCTGGGTCTGGGTCATTAGGGCAGCAGCTTCAGGAGGGAAGCCCAGACAGCCCTCACCCCAGTTACTTCCACCAGCTCCTCAGGGGGGATTCCCAGGTGCTCCCAGGTCAGGCGAGACATATAATCCCTCCGACTGGTCCTGGGCCAGCCACGAGGTCTCCTCCCGGTGGGACATGTCCGGAACACCTCTAATGGGAGGTGTCCAGAAGGCATCCTAACCAGATGCCTGAGCCACCTCAGCTGACTCTTCTTGACGTGGAGGAGCAGCGGCTCTACTCTGAGGGCCTCCCTAGTGTCCAAGCTCCTTACCCTATCCCTAAGGCTGAGCTTGGCCATCCTGCGAAGGAAACCCATTTCAGCTGCTTGAAATGGGTCATTTTCGGTCATTACCCGAAGTTCATGACCATAGGTGAGGGCCGGCATGTAGATCGACTGGTAAATCGAGAATCTCGCCTTAGGCTTGGCTCTTTCTTCACCACGACAGATCGGTTAAACGTCAGCATTACTGCTGATGCCACTCCGATCTGCCTTGTATTGGCTATGCATCTGGTTCTGGTTCATAAAGCTGGATCTTGGAGGGGGGTTTTGTTGTAGTCCCAAAGATAGTCAAACTTCTAAAAAGACTAACTCCTGCAGATCAGTAAGAAAATGATCATGCTCGCCAGCTGGTACTACTTTCAAAACTACCTTTGGGAACTTGAAAAGGAATAAATTACAGACTTGAACTAGACTGTTATGTATGAAAAACATTTAAGAGTTGTAAAGCTCTAAACAAACAAAAAATTGAGGTAGGAGCTAAACAGAGATAATGAAAGATAAAGACGGAAGGAAAAGTGTTCAGAAAGGAGGGAAAAGGCCAACTCCAAAAACCCACCAATCATGTGTTTCCAGTTTTGCCCCATCTATAGGTGTGCGCCCAAGTCCATGGGGCATGTTTTGAGGGTAGCATAACCTGAGGCAAGTGGACTCAGTACACAGATAACAACATGCTAACAACAAGTTACTTTGCCTTTCTTAGATTGATTTCCTTCTCAGTCAGATATTATTCTGTGACTGTTAAACTTTAACCACTCTTTGCTAGGAGAGGCACTGCAGGCTGGGAGGTCTTAATAGTAAAAAGGTTGATTGATAGGACTTAAATCAGTCTGTGTACTGGGACCAGCTGGTAAACCTCTTCTGTGGGGTGTGAGGTTCACACAGTGTCATCTTCATTACACAAAAACACCTGTTAGACACCTAGAAATACGCAGGAGTCCATGTCAAAAATCTTAGCTTATTGAAAGTATGTGTTGCCATTATTCCAAGATCATGTCCAGTGGTCCCTCATTTGCACTTTCCAAAAGTTCTACTTAGGTTTCTTTCTCCGTTTCAGGTCCTCCATGTATAACACTGTTGTTCCCTGTGACTGTGCGGTAAGACTGGTCACATCATGGCAACCTGAAGTCATCTCCCAGAGCCCATTTAAATAAGCTTATCACCCCGATCTGTTAGATTGAGTGTTACTGATTATTCATGCCCTGTGACTGGTGACAGGTGTCCCCTGTTGAAATCAGCTCCAGCCTGCCACCTTTAACAGGTTAAGTGGCATGCATAATGGATGAATTGCTTTATGAATTATGTCCTTAAGAAGAAATGAATATTGCGAGATATCACTACGGCATTGGAGACTGACTCCATCGACCTGATAGTGACAAATAAATTCAGCTGGTGGTTAGCCTCAGATATTTTCTGTACTTTTTAGTCATTTTGCAATTACAAAGCTGTGTAAAAAGTAACACCCACAAGCTGTGTCTTACTCAATATCACTTGAAAAACAGCCAAAACATAGGTGGAGGTTGGATGGTGCTAAAATTAGGGTTCTTATAGACACTGATATAAGTTTTTAGATTTGCAAATAAGTGCTCTTCTATGTGCCTCATGTTGTAGTAAAAGGGGAAACTGAACAGCTTCTCAGTCTTTGTTACTCTGATACTTTTTGACAATTTTTTTTTGTATTTGTAAATGACTTAGTGTGTACATTACAAGTTTTAGTGTGTGTGTGTGCACAAGTTTTGTACAGCCATTTACACACACTTCCATTTCACTGCTTTTCTCACATTTCATGCCGTAAGTCTTTTATTGCCGCCTAATGCGTTCTGGTATCTGACCTAATTTCCCAACGGGGATCATTTAAGTTTTATATTATCTTTCATCTACGTCTTATCTTAATAGATCTTGGCCTTTTTTTTATTGCTGGTTGCAATTCCACGAAATCCGTTTCCTGTAATATCAGGCTCATGTGTGGGAGCTGAATCAAAGCCTTCAAAGACGAGCAAATCCTACACCAGCCTGCAAAAAGATTTATACACGAAATGCTGATCAAAGGGCATAAATGTCAGGGAAAGTATTGATGAAAATTTAAAGTGATGAGGCATCAAGAACAAAGATATTGGACAATAAAACTATAGCTTCCTGTCAGTTTTGCTTCTAAGCCTTTATATTCACTCTTAGCACATGTTGCAAACACAGTAACCATTTGATGTGGGGGGTTTATCTTATTTCAAATACTACTGACATTTTTTAAAAAGGTATGTGCATCCTACAATATTTGCCAACATAAATGGTTGAGTTAAATTAAAAAGAAAAATGAAGGAGACTCACTGCATGTCCTCTTGTGCTGAAAGTAAAACCGTAAACATTTTAAAAAATTACATGGTGTATAAAGTGTCCCTTTATGTCACCGTCACTCCACAGCATGACATTGCTAATATGAAAGCATGTGTTAAACATATCTAGCAGCCCATTTAGGTAGGGCTGGGCAATATGAGGAAAAGTTTATCACAATATATTTTTTTCATATCAGTCCATATTGATATATATCACAATATAAAAAAAAATTGTGTCTCTTAGACGTTTTGTGAAAATGCGTTGCGCTAGAAAAAGCAAACCGTGGTTGGCTTTCAGTGCTCTTGGCTTCACGTGTTAAAGTGCTATGGTTACGTGTAGCTGCAGCCTGCTACTACACAGTTGTTTGTTACTTGGTTCTAATAAAGCACATGATTGGTTCAGTGCGAAGCGAACCCGGAGCAACTCCCCTTTTCATTGGCTATTTGCATAGTCTACCAAAACATTGCAGAATGCCTGCGATTGAAAAGGATGTTGACCATGTCTTGTATCGAAATTGAAGAAAATTAATTTTTGATATATATTGTTATCGTTTTATCGGCCAGCCCTACATTTAGGGTCGTTATTTCAACAGATAGTTCAGCAATAGGTGATGATTCACAGGTTTAAATAGGTGAAGGAGCAAATGTGCAGAAAACATATGTTTCTTAAACATTGGCAAAGAGCCAGTCTGAGAAGAAAAGGCTGGAAATGATGATGATTATATTCTGATGAAATTGAGAATGCCACAAAGTAGTTTTGATTGGGGTTATAAAAAACTGTTATCAAGTGTCTAAATTCAAAGTCTTCAAGCTAGTGCCACACCCAGCTATGTTAAGTACCTTATCTTGATTAGTCATAACCTCTTGACAATGAGTTTAATGCCAAATAGCCAGGACATAGCCCTGATAACACATAAAATATTAAAGGTGGAGTCTGCAGGACTGATTGACTTTTGTAATGTTGATAAACATTCAAATGTAGCTCCGCCCCATCACTCTGCCTCTGAACACGCCCACCTAGCTTTTTAACCATGTGTGGCATCATATTGCAATGCGGAAGGATTTAAAAGCCTTATACTTGACTTTTTGCTGGAAAACAGTAATGAGGTAAATATTTTAGCAAATCTATTATCTTTTCAAATGACAATGTGCATTTGGTTGATGGCTATGCTAACAGCTGTGTTATTTGCTACAAATAGCCTAAGCGTTTCACCTTCAGCCGCTGGCAGACAGAGTAACAATTATATATCAAGACAACAACACAGCCTAGTTGCACTGCTTTGTTTTCTGTCAAGAAGCCAACAGCAATACAGCTCAGTGTCTTTATTTCGGAGCAGGTAGTCTTGTCTTCTGACATAAACCACTCATGTCTCATGGATGAGCAGAGCACCTGTGTAAAGGCCAAGTGAGGGCACGCTGTGGAGGAAGTGAGGCCCGGTTAAACCCAGGTCAGAACAAAGCAGAGACAGGCACACGCAGGGATCAGTTTGGGTTACCTGGCGTAGTGTTTTTGTTATACATGCATGACTTATTTGTAGAGTGGTTAGGAAATAATAGAAACTTCTGAATATACACAGCAAGAATATTTCCTCAAATATGTGCTTATAACATCTGGCAGATTATTGAAAAGATTGATAGTAAATATCCCCTTGTGGCTATTAGATTATATATCATTTCATAACACAGCCCATTAGTGGCTAAGAGTCCCTTTTTTCTGCTGTGTTATTGAATACAGAGCAGTGAAAGAGAATCAAAATAAGGATGTAAATTTTACAAAGGATCACTACAAAGCTCACAGTGATGGAAGTGAGAGAAGACAGAGCAGGTGATGCTCCATCAGCCACCCAGTACTCTGTGCAGGGCAGGTGATGTGCTGCAGCTACCTGAAGAGGGATGTTTTGTTATGTACCTTGAAAGTTGACCTCAACTTCCAATTGGAAGGCCAGTATTGGACTAAGCCACATATATAAAAAGTATGAAGCAACAAATCCTTATATGTGACCGCCAAATCACATCAGACAAGCATAATTCTGTGTGGAAAAACAGCCTTGATTTCATTTGGACTATATTACATAGTTTGAATTAGGTCCAATCAGATTCTTTAACTCCCAAAGTCACTTGTGCACTGTACATGTTGTCATTGGCTGAGGTAACCAGGCCCACTCCCTCGCCCTGAAACATCCTGAGTCAAGCCAAACATCAAAATACAGGAAGAGGAAAGAGTCTCTGAGCACAGTCACCACCTCTCAGAGGCCCATGGGTGATGACTGAGTAGCATTACAACTGAATAATTGAAAAGAAATTCTTGCAAACTTCACCTTATAATCAATCCACCAAAAGAAGAACAGCAAATTTCTAAAATATTAAGACTGAATTTCTTCCTGTTGACAATCTGGTGAGAACCTTAGTTTTTGATAGAATTAGTGGACGAAGAAATATAGAGGTAATGGCAATAACCTCTTTTTAATCTGTTGTCGATGGGAGATGATTCTTTTTGCTTGTTGCCAGAAAACAGCTTGCATGCTAGCTAGTGAAAGTTGCCCTTTAAGAGATGGGCAGACATTTAAAAGAATTCATGTTCTAAGATTTAGTGGTAACCTGAAAACTTTGTAAGACCTTACGCCTTTTTGAGAGTGCTAATTTAACAAACATTCCTACTCTCTAAGCAACTTTTAAGCCCTGGTTCAGTTCTGTAATACAGGATCTACCAGAAGTAGTGCATACAGGTTACTTCATTTCAAAATGAAAGCATTTTTCTACAGTATGGAAAATAAAACAACCTAACTGCAGGCCAATAAGGCATAATTTTCTTTTCGAAATAAGTGTCTGTCATAGGGGTTGATATAAATTAAGCACAAATAAAAATCATCAGAAATGGATGATGTTATGTGATTAATTTATTGACCCTTTATAGGTTTGTAAATTGACATTTCACAAGATGAACCTGTCCTACCTTGCTGAGACTGATTTTTTCATAGCTATACCCCTTTTTACAGTCATTACTCTTACTCTAAGCTAATTCATATTTAATTAATTAGTTTGGTTATACCATCATTTAAAGAGGAGGTGCCATATCATCACCGACAGCTTTGTGTGTGTGCAGACGGTAAGCAGTGTTGGTGAAAAGGTCGGGTAAATATGGCTGCTGGTGATTTTTTCAGAAGAATTTATTCCACCCAGTGACCAAAGGAAATCTCAGAAGAGGAAAAAATGGTATATTGCCAAAGACGCTTTGCAGACAACAAGCGGAAAATTGATTATAAGTCGGAAAAATAAGCTGGCTCACCTCACAGTCTTTTCCTCCAGACAGACAAACACAAACCAATCAGTAAATGTTACCGTCTTTTGTTACCCAATCAGAGAGGACCTCTGTAATTAATGTCACCTTGACTTTGGGAGGAATCAATCATCCCCCAGTGAATAGGACTAAATTAAGATCCAAAACACTTAGCAAAATGTACCTTCTGTGGAGCTCTACTCAAAACAAACATTTTATAAAGGAAGAAAATACAGTCAATGTTTCCTTTTTTTTAGTTGACACCAAAAAAACATAAATATGAAATAAATGTCACATCATGGAATCAGTGATTACATGAAAAAGGGCATTCATACATACATTTCTTCTTCTCCTGTCCTTGGTAGATTCATATCCCCCAGCAGCAGCGGCTGATTTTTGTGTTAACAAAATGAAATGATCAAGGTAATATAGAGCCTTTCCCTGACAGATGGATGAGCAGCCATGCTTGAACAAACACAACAAGCTTGTAGCTTTTTTATTTGCTCCCCAAGACAAATTGTGAGACATAAAACAGTGCAAGCAAGCATTTGGTAAATCTTACCCTTGAACAAAGTGAACTGCCCACATGTCAGATGTGTAATGAGGCAAACCAAACTGAATCATTGTTTTAGCTGAGTCCTCACTCAGCACAACCAGGGAGAGCAGATGTAGCTCTTCACTTAAATGTAGTTTTTACTGTATGTTCAAAAGGCACTGGAAAACCATTCCTAGACTGTCTGTATATTAATAGAAATAACAAATTAACTGGCCATCAATCAGATTTAGGATAAGATTCGCATAAACCAATTTATGACTTTACAAATTGGATATTTAACAACATTTCACCACAAATGGTGATAAAGTTGAGATTGCAAATCTGTTGTTTATGAACACAACTTTTTTGCGAGGTGGCTTACACTTTATAATTAATTCTGAATGAAATCACAGCAAAAGTCACACTGCAGAATTTGGCTGTAAACACCCTTAGATAATGAGACAGGCCAAGAGTTGACAGATGTGGGCGTTGAGTGTTAGTGTGGTCTGTTGTTTTTTGCTTTAAGCATAAAAAGTGGTCTCTCTGGGAACATTGCATTACATATAAATCTTCAACTAAATGCATAATATTCCATGGTCATCGGAGCCTTTTATAACTCACTGTTCAGAGACCAGCTCAAATAAATATTTTCAGAAGTGAGAGTTTCAGCTCTCGCCCTGATCCTGACCTTGACTTTAAAGTTACACACTGTAACTGTAACACTGCCCTAACAACCCAGCGATCATGGTCCTGTTTAAAACAGGAGTATGAGGTTGTTTGAGCCCAATATCTAACAATGACCCAAAATTCAACAGGGTTCCTACCCAGTTGGAATTTCAATACTTTTCCATACTGTACTTTTAGAATTATTTTTGGAAATACCTACTTTTCTATTTTAGAAAACATTATTTTATAACAGTGGTAATATAGTCTGTTAACATAAATATTTTTTCATACTTTATTTTTCATTTACCATACTTTTTAAAACCTGGAAATTGATCAAATTACCTCCATACTTTCCCATACTTTCCATACTAGCATACGAACTCTGATTTAATAAAAATGGTTGATCATGTAGCAAGAAGCTAAGCCCAAAATGTTATAATTTTTTGTGCAAAATGTAGTAACTTGTTACATTTTGTGTGAGTTATTACATTTCCGGTTTTATTCCTTTTTTTTTTTTTTTTTTTTTTTTAATAAAAAAAAAAGCTATTAGTACTTCATGGCACTGATAAAACCTTTATTTTTTGGCATCGCACCTATTCACTGGTGATATTTTTTTTTAGTTTTTAAAAATTTGCTTGAGTCATTAAACTACAATGCCATGTATTTTATTCATAATTTTGTCTTTTTTTTCTCTTGATAGTATATTTTAGTCATTAAACATTTAAACTCATCCTTTCCATTAGCTAATCGAAATCTGTAAAGCAACACTGCAGCCTGTGAATGTTTGTACTTGTGAAATCTAGTCGGTGCCAGAGGTTTTTGCCCCATATTAATTTGTTGTCAAAGGTGTCAATCCATTATTTCACTGTTTTTATCCTCATGCCTTAGATTTTATTTGGCTATTGTCTCTTCAGGGGTTGGGCTTGAAAACTATCTTATCAATGAAATCAACATTGATCTTCACCTACTCTTTCCTTTTTGAGATCTCAGAACATCTAGGTCCTAGTATTTCCCTCTCAGCTACCTCTCACATATGCACATCACAGCGAGAGATTTTCAGTGCTGGAAGGGCTCATACGACTTCAAATACTCTGATCGATTTTGCAGGAGGAGGAAGAGGAGCAGTCTTCAGTAATGAGCTCTCCTTCTAGGTAAATATCACAAGGATGCTTCACAGCCCAAACACAGCAGTAGGAAGTATATGACAGACAACTGTGCTGAGCAGTATAGAGTATGAAGCAGGGGAACTTCTTTTCAATAAGGATTTGTGGCAAAATTTGGTCTGTTTGCTTGAATAGTCCAGACTTGTACCTTTTGTGATATCAAACTAAACATGTCTTTCAAGTTTTTGTGCAGATTTAAACAAATATCCAGACACATTATCAAAGATTAAGACCTCTTACAGGTAGGAATAACATGTTTAAAAGATCCAAAAAGGGACGGTCTTAATAAAGGGGACAGTCAGCCTGCTTAAAGACCAATTCCAATGAAAATAGTGAATTGCAATGGTCGTAAGAAAGCAAATTATGATATTAACTTTCATCATCCCCCTAAAGACATTAGTGTCCAAGAGCTTAATAGCTCCTATGTTACCTGCTTCTTCTACTAGCGTGATGAGATGTTTGCAGAGCTGCGCTGTCTCTGCCCACGACTCAGAGGTGAACTGCTAATGATCTACAGGAGCTCTGCAGAAGAAAAGCCCTTAAAAATGACACAGGTTACGCAATTTTTGGTAAAAACTTCATAATCACGATTTAAAGACCATTGAGAACACTTTAAGTAGTAAAAGAAAAAAATTATCAGAGAGGGACTTTAAAGTTTTGGTCACCAGATATGGTTGTTTTCAGTCCCACTGGATCCTTCTGGACAATTTGGAGAAATAAGAAGTTCATGTGTGAAAGGGGTTTGAGTCAACCTCAACTTCTAGAGGCTTTACAGACAAATTCAAGTAAGGAAATGTGGCTCTCATGATGACATTTGAAGAAATGACTGAGGTGCCTCTGGGAGATGAGGTCATGGCTGGTGTGAGCAGATAGCTTGGATCTTTCCCTCTCACGTCCTAAGGGGGCTTTGCTCTGCATGATATTCCTGAACCATGTACCTGTGTGTACAGTGGCTAAATCACCATCACTTCAGGGCCAATTTGTCATGACATTTAATAATCCTACAGCTAGCATCCATTGTGTGACTTGGAGAATAGTATTCATATTTCCATGGCTGTACCTTGTAGTCTTTGTGAGGACACTCTGATAAGAGCATCATGTCCAGAGGAAAATCGGTGTGCATCTGCATCCGTCACAAAGTGTCATAATTGCAGCTGTACTCTGCTTGTTGAATTTCCCCGAATGGGATTTGCAAATCTACGGTACGTTAAATTCAAAAGAGGAAAAGATGCAAGAGGAATTTGTGTTTTGAACCATATTTGCAAAATAATTATCCTCAGCCTGTGATGTGGGTAATTATGCAGGTAGGCCGACATTATTCAAATGAAAAGCAGTTTAGCAGAATAGTTTTCTTTATCTTTTTGTGTGTTTGTGTTGTTGTACGCTTCCAACAAGGGAGTTAAACGAACAAAAAAAGAGAAAGGAGAAACAGGCACAGTTATGAGTGAGAGAAGAGCTCTTGAGAATAATGTGCCTAAAATGAGTTTGAGCAAAATTTAATAACAGTGTCCTAGATAATGTGCCTGGGTAAATTTTTAGATAGGAAATTTGGTTTTCTTTGTGAATTGAATGAATTTAATGTGCTGAATGAGAGAAAGAGCTGCTACTGCTAACTTTCAGTTGGATTATATACCTTTCAATCACTACAACCTCTGCTTCTTTGTGCTCCCTCCTGGTTCTTCTGGAGCCTTTAATATTTTTTTTTTGATACGGTGCTTTAGAGCATACTGATTGAGAGACTGGAGAAGTGGCATGGAAGAAGTGTTGTGGCCTTTAACTGGTACAGGTCTTGCCACAGTCCAGATACAGAGAGAAACAAGATATCCACTCAGAAAGATAAATCTTTCAAAATTCACAAACACCAAAATAAAATGTTTAAATCCAGGAAATGAAAAAGTATCAGGTTCATTTTTCAGGTGATCACAAACCACTACATGATAATGCTGCTGTGTGTACACTGGACCTATTGTACGCTGACGTATTCGCTGTAAAACTTAAAGGGATATTCCGGCGTGAAATTAATTTAGGGTCATACACACCATAACTCCGAGTTAGACACCCCGTCAAGAGATGAATGTTGCCGACCGCTTACTTCTCTCACCCACTCTCTTCCAGCAGCCGCTTGTTTGTAGGGAGACCTCAGGCCAGTCCATTATGGACTACAGCGGGGTGACGCAGCTCAAGGAAGAATATTTATGATCACTTGAAGGAAACAAAGCAACCTGCTAGATTTGGCATACCCATAAACCATTGGTACTTACATGTTTTCTCCATGCCTGACTTTTGTGCTTCTGGTGGGCTCCACTTGTGTGGCATAAGGCTCGTCCGTTTCATCGCAGTCACTTGGCACTTTTTGCTTCCTGTAACGCCTCTGTTCCTGCTCAAGATTGCATCTTAGCTTGCACAGTTAAATCCCTAGAAATCCACAATGAGAAACTGGGTCATATTAATGCTCCCGAGGAAGAACTGAGATGTCAGTAGACAAAAGCTTTCAGTTCTCCTCCGAGCATCTGGGTTGCAGTAAACCAGATCGATCCACTTGCAAATGAAACTTAAATGACAACAGATGGTTTTTGCTGTGCAGCATTTGGTGAGTCAGCAAAGTTTTGAACAGAATTAGTTTAAAAAGAAAGAGTGTGGAGTTTTTGTTATTGAAAACAAGTTTAACTTACAAATATCCTCCTGCTCCCCCCTGCTACCTGGACACTCTTAGTGATGGGCAGAGCCAGCTTTTCTGAGCTCAGAGGATAACTGAAAGAAAACAAAAAGCAAAGCAATTTTTTCACATAGTGACGATCCATATATGAATACTTGATCTGCAGTTATTCTGATTGTATAACACCAGACACTTCTGCTGGTTTATTTTTCTTGAACCTGTAAACAGAGAAGCAACTGAATGTTTTCATGCTTTTACTTTTAACCATAAACACAACTGATCATTATATCCAGTGTAATGCTGCGTTCCAATTACCTTGGAAGTCGGAATGTCGTTACACCTGGGTTGACGGCGTTCTGGTTAACAAGTTGAAAACCAAGACAGACGCCTACTGTTAGCCGTTGTTAGCTGTTGTTTAAAATTCTCAGCTGTGGTTAGCCATTGTCAGTCATTTTTAGCGGTTGTCAGCTGTTAGTTGTTGCTAGCTATACCAGTCGTAAACAACGCATAAAGCAGTATTTTACTCTAACAAACACTATAGCTCAGTGTTCACAGTTAGACGTTGAGCAGTACAACATATACCACTTATTCAATTTCACAGAAACAAAACAGAAGTGCTAATAAATAAAACAATTAGAATTTACACAATTCTTGTGTTAATGGTAGATAACTTTTTTGGAGACATATTATGTCAGACAACAATTGAATTTCCCTTCAGGGATTAATAAAGCTATTCTATTCTTATTATTTTTATTCCTAGAGCTTTCACTGTACTGTTAATGTACTGCGCTGCCATCTTGGATTATGATGTCATCGTCAAGTTGGGGTTGGTGAGGATCATCCGTCTTTCTGAATCAGAAATCCAAGTTCAGGGGGACGTTCGAGACTCAGAGCTCAGAAATCCCAACTTCTGAGTACTTGTGGATCGCAGCATGAGTCCTTCTTACACAAGAAATTGACAAGTTCAAAACTGAAGTTATTCAGTTTTACAGCACATTGGCTGTAGCTGTGAATTCATAAGAGCTTAAACTATAATGATTTAATGAAAATAATATGTATTGATAGCTCAGTTAAAGTTATTTACCTTTAAATAACCATAATGGGCTCCTTTAACCTGTAGACCTGTTTCTCTTGCTAAGCAAAGTTCTGACTGTTCTCATTTTTCACAGTAGTCGTTGTTCTGCTGTTTGAGGTCACTTGTAATCATGCGCCCGCTGAGAGAATTTTCTAAAGCCTTATTTTAAGTTTTAGATGGATGTTTTTGTTCCCCTACCCGGATGCTCTTATTGCTGTAAGCAGCTGTTTTCAGTAACAAGCAATTATAGGAAAGAGTAAACACAGGGTTTAAAATTCAGCAGGTGGCGAGATACACCAGTACAATTCGTTAATAGGCAAAACAAATTCATACATGCACAGAGCAGGTCAAAGTGCTTTTAGGTGTTAAATAAAAAATCATTGAAAACAGGTGGTAGAGAATTTGATGGTACAAGTATAGACAGAGTAGAAATCAGAGATTTACATTTATCAGGATCATTGTGCAGACATGCATAGGCTGAATGTTGTTACTTTTGGCGCCAGGAAACCAAGATTTACATGACAGAGATACCAAACTTAAAGTTTGAGGGTGATGTCAATGTGATACTAAGACTTACAGTGTGAAGTCTCAGTTTGCAGGTGTGTTTCAAAATGAGACCAAATCAAAAAAAATATTGAAGATTTTATGTAAAAGATTAAATCTGTCAAACAATACCTCATAAAGTTGAAATCAAATGATTATGAGTTAAGAGGCCCCAAAACAAATCCTTCTGTGCCCCAAAGCCTCACCTGTAGTATAAAGATCCTCTTACTTTTCAAAGATTGAGAGTTAGTCCTCCCAAAGCCTGGAACTTTGCTGCACAGGCAGGTGTTTTAAAGCTCCTAACTCTGACATTGAGTCAACAGGAATGAATGATTTCCCTGCACAGACAGACGGCTCGAACTTCTCCTCTCATGCGAAGGTGAGAGAGCCTGGAGGGAACTGTTATTGATCATGTAAAGATTAGTTAAACTCTAAGGCTAAAGGTTAAGAAGACCTGAGATAAGCACTCACAGAGAGCACCCCAGGAGTGGATTTGTAAACTTTTTACACTGGTGTCAATGTTGTAAGGTTAGACTGTTCAAACAGGCTGAAAGCTGTCTGTTTAATGGAGTCTAACGGTTGGGAATGAAACAGGAAACCATGAGTTTTTAAGTTTGTTAAAGAAAAAACTGGCGATTTTATAAATCAAGTCATGACGTCTTGTTTGAGATCATTTAAAGTCATTCACTGTAGTCTAATGCGTTTACACCAAGCGCAAATAAGATTATCTACTTGCATTTCTGGACGTGGGAATGTTGTGTGTTTATTCGCTTGATTTGTGCGAATGACTTGCCCCATTCATGTATTTATTTTACATCTGCAGAGTGCCGAAACACACATGAGAGGAGGGGCTTCTGCGTGTCAGGTCAGACTGTTTACATCGAACATAGCAGAGGTCGATCACATTGTAAAATATTCAGACCACCTCACTGACTTTCCTCCAGCTGAGCTCTTTTTTACTCCTGACTCCTGACTCCTCCAAATGGATGAATCTCTGCTGGTCTGTTCTTGACTTACATCACCAGGGCATCTCCACGCTGATTGGTTATCAGGGTGCAAACAGTCCCCCGAGTTCAGATTTTTTAACTCTTGTGAATAAGTGTTTGAAGCGAGTAACGTGTCAGATGTGATGCGAATTCGAGTAATTCATGTAAACAGTCCTCTCAATCTGTGCTACTCGCTGCAACTTATTAGCGTCACCCTAGAAGAACTTGCGTCTAATCGCATCTGATTTGCACTGACTTAACATGTCATCGACTTGCATGGATGATTCTATACGTGCTTGGTGTGAACGCACCATAAGAGTTATTTTAATTTTGTGTTTATGTGAAACACAGATGTTAATCCCCACCCCCCACCCCGATCCCTGAAGATTTAAGCGAACGAACTGGAATGAAATGTTTGAAAAGAGAAACCAGAAGTATGATCTAAGCGTACTATTCAAAATTGATTAATGTGTAATCCTGTAATCATGTAATCCTACCTTTAACTTCTCTCCTGTAATTTTCAATTAGGTCTTTGATCTCTTCTCAGAGGCAGCTGAACACATTTCACACTCAGGTTAAGGCAGATTCATTTAGATGAGATTACACCTGTAAGTGTTCCTGAAGCGTCCCTTTAACCTTCTTGATAAAGATAATTTACACAGACAGATGATACTGCTGACATTGAGATCTTATCATATTACGGATAAGGATACAGACTGGCTAGACTGAAGCCTTCTTGGCTGTTCCTTGCTCTGGTTCATGGTGGCTGACCCTTTTATTTTAAGTGATAAGATCCGTACAATGAGAACTGCCAAAACACGTAAAAATGATGATCTAGACACCCTGCCAGCAGCATTTCTGTTGTTCTCTATCTTGTGGTCTTAATGCGCCAAGTGAGGTAGTGTGATGAGTGTGTCTGTCTACATTATGTGGCAGTCAGAGATATGGGTGCATCATTACACCCATATTACCAGGACTCAATGCCAAAACAAAACCAACAGTCATACTTCTTTTAAGAGGTTGATAAGGATTGGTTATTTTGTTTTTTTAAGTACAGGTGCAACTCAAGTAATTGGAATACTATGAAAAAGTAAAAAAATTAAAAACAATTTATCTTTTTCCAGACTTATTAGACATATACAAAAATGTTTTAATGGAATAAAATAAAATAAATTAAATATTGTAATTTTACTTTATTTTATTTATCTCATTTTATTCCACTTAAAACATTTTCAATCAGTATTAAGAAAGTATAAATTTGCTGTCCAAAAGCTGGCTCTTTACAGCGCTGTACCACACCAAATTAATAAAAAACTTTACTAAAAGGGAAAAGAGTGGTAGTATAACTCCCAATTTGCACCGTATCTAGAAAGCCTCCAATCCGAAATGGCAGCGATTTTTGTCGTCCGCCAATTTCTACCGGATCTGTTTGTGTGGCAAATTTCGTGGTGGATTACGGACACCGGGAATCGCGAGAACTCACAAGCAGCCGTGGATTCACTTGCAATTGGGTGATAACAAATTGTCTCTAGCCACAAAGGCTAACCTTTCACTTGCTCATCCCCGCCCGTTTACATATTAATCTGTGCTGAATTTATCTTGCATGCTCCGGCATCCGGAAAAAGTAGAACTCTTGCGATCAGCTGCGGAGTCCGGCGATCCACCGCGGAACGGAAAGAAGGCGGTGGAAATTGACACATTAACTTGAATGGTTACGATCAGCTACAATCGGCGAATATGGCCTTTTCGTAGTCTTTCCGGATGCGGTGGAGATTGGGGGTAAAATGTACAATAAACAAGACAACAGTCCTCTGAAGATTATCAGGTTTCCGATTAAAAACATTTGAGAGCTTCACAAGTAGTGCCATCATGCATAAAAGTTTTCAGGAAAAATGTTCACAACAACCAGAAACCCAGAATCTCAAAATATTTGAGTTGTTATTTCCTAGAATTAATTTAAAAGAATTAAAAGTTAAAAGGTTAAATGTCTATCAAGTATCTTGACTTTAACAGTGGTATCTTGCTCATCATGTGCTTTGCAGCCTCATGTGGTTGCTGATAGAGGCACGTCCTGCAGAGTAGACCTCAGCGCCTCGGTATATTAAGAGTCCAGACAGCAGGAATTAATGGGTCTTTCAGTTTGTTTGAACTACAGTGAACTGCCGCCGTACAAATAACTTGATAGTTGAAGTTTGTGATAGGCAATTTAAAGAACTCATTATTTTGATGTAATCTGTCTGAGAAAGCTCTTGTTCTCCATTTCCGATTTAATGAAGCGAGAGTGCTGGGAGCTGATTGAAATCTCTTCTTACCAGGTGCTTTGAAGATTTTGAGCGAAGTGACCGGAAGAAGTTCAAGAGAATATGCAGAACATGGTATAATTGCCCTTTGAGTTCAGTCAAACATCTACTCTCTGTGTCGTGTAATGGAAATAGATCTAAGACACAGGAAGATATCACAGGGGCACAGCAGGACTGAAAATGTTGACAGAGTCTAAATGCCAAGTTCAGAAAAAGGCTTCCAAGTCCAGAGTGATGTGCGGTGTTTATAAAATTGTACAGCTCCGCTACAGACATGTGAACTATGAAATGTTTCAGGGAGTAAGGTTACTGTATGTCCTCTACTACTTTTACGTGTATTAATATTCAGAGATTCAACCTTACTGTGCATATTCTCTACCTTGATAATATAAAAAGTTCTATGTAGAGGTGACAGCCCGTGTTAATCAAATGGGTTGTGAATGTGTGATTTACATTTTAGCAATCCAGGAGAGTCTTTTTCACATATTTTCTAACTTTTGCTCAAAAAACTAGAACAAAATGTTACAAAGCAAGTCCTAAAATATATGCCCAATATATAACAAGTCTTGATGTTATGTACTGATTCAAGCACTGAGGACTCAGACTTGATCTGCACTATGATACTGTGCAAGTGTATCCTATATTAGGTGCCTGAACATTCATTTGTATTTATATCAGTATAAGAATGTGGGATGTCATCCTTTATGGTAATGTAACAGGTGTTTTTTGCATTCACAGTTCATCCGTAGGCTTTAGAGATGCCCAGTCCTCAATGAGGGACCTGTATAGTAACCACTGTAGAAGGGTGCACGTTGAAAGCATTACAAAGAAATCAAGGATGGACTGAGACGTTTGTTTGTTTTGTCTGTTAAATTTATTCAGTAAGGACTTTTGTAACCGAGACCAATCTGTTTGCCTTTGTCTTGTCAGAGTGCAGATCCTTTATGCTGCACCTCGAGTCTTCATTAAGGGTTGAATAGAACCTATTGCAACACTTGAGCAATTATGATGATCATGAGAGACCTGGGTATGGAAGATGTGGTCTGTTTTATGTTCAACATTGTTCACAGCTCTTTGTAGCTCCATCTGTTTTTGCCATGTGGAGTTTGCAATCCTGTAGGGTATAAGCTCAACCTGCAGTTGCATGGCTACTTTTCAACAGCAGGGACTTTACCCAGGCACTGGGAACCTTATGAGGAACTATGTGGGTTTTCAAAGCATGTACCAGGGTCTAAATTTAATTGATGGGGTAATTGATGTACCCCTTAAAAAAGCCATGGGGTAGTATTTTTCAAAGGTCCAGGAGCTTTAGGGGGTTGGGGCATGAAGATGACGCAATTTGAAAAATCAATCAAACCACCCCCCACCCGAACCTCTATCACCCTCCCCACGACACACCCCCTCTGGCAGAGCAAGAAGCCGGCCGACAGAAAATCCTACGCTAGCTTCAAATAGGATTCACCATATTGGATTGCTAGTGACTAGCAGCAGTAAATGCCAGCTCTGCTAGCGAGTACCGTCTGCAGCTGCCTGGACAGCTACCGTGTTGACAATGCAGAGACTAATAAGAGTTATTTATGTAACGTGCCACAATGAGAGGCAAAAATTAGTTTTATTTTGCGTCCTTCATCGTCACAGCTCATGTAGCTAAGCTGCTATGCTACTTTTAGCTGCTCAGAGCTCTAAGAAGGGCCGGAAGAGTGGGAGGGGACGAGTTGGAACAGCGGGAGTGTGTTGAATGCAGGTGATTGGATGGAGAGGCGGAGTAGGAGATTGACCAATGGGAGTTGTCCGGGACGCATGGCTCCCATTGGTCAATGTTTTTGCAGCCCTGCACTTGCTAGGATGAATGCATTTTTTCTTTTCCGTTCTTTTTTTCTCTTTGCTTTGTGGAGATCGCACTATAGGACCATGATCGCCATATAAACGAGGTTTATAAAAATGACCAATCTCTCCAATCGTCAACCATGCCTTTAATCTACATATAACATTCAAAGTAGTCTGATACTGCTGTGGATTGCAGAGCTATATTCACTTATTCCGACCAGGAACCATCTATGTCTGGTTGGAGCTTGGTTTATTCATGGTAAATGTAACAATGAGCATTGTTAATTGTCATGACATCACCTCACCCCAAGTCACTTGCCTGTTATCTTGGAGCTTTTGCAGATAGAGGCATCCATCCATAGCTTCACTCTGGATAATATCCTGCTCATTACAGTCTAAGTAATTCCTCTTAATGGATAGAAAGCATGGCTGAGGAATGTATTATCTCAATAAATCCAGTGCGTCATTTCCAGCATTCAATCAATGCCTTATTTCCTCGTCTCTGTGCCGAGGCAGGCTCTTTGCCATTAGAGGTCTTTGTCATTAAGAGTCATTCAGGCTGTAATTTAGTGGAATTGTGTCAAAGTGGCTGTGTGAAATTTTGAAGCAGTCTGAACTCTTACAAGGACTCGTGTTGCTACCTGCTGCATAGCTGCCGCCAGGCATTAAGCACTGCTTTTCTTCCTCCTCTTTAAGCAGAGGTGACATAGATTATGCATAAGTATAAGTGCACTGTATAAGTGCAAGAACAAAGCCATCTTCTTTACTGGGGCACTGATGAACACTGCAGGGAAAAGAATAAAGAGACTGCTCTTCTCCCTGATAAGGAGAGCTGAGAGTTAAGACGAATCAAATGAGGATCCTTGTAATCACGTTGTCATATTATATCAACAGTTTCATTTCTCTCAAGTTCTTTATAGTCAAAATGTGTCAAACAAATAAGAATGGTTTAAAATCTTTTAATTCTTTTGCAAATATTGAGACAAACCTTATTGGGTGTGTCACAGAGTTTAATTGAAGCTCTCAGAGATGTTAAATGTTTTTGAGAGTAGAGATGTGACGTTTGTGAACGAGTCAGTCATTTGAACGGCTCTTTTAAGTGAATGATTAGAACTGGTTCACAGTGGCGAGGTGTTTGTTTTCAAAACGTTCTAATATGCAAATTGCCCACGCTACATTTATGTGTCACCTGTGTGCCCCAAATGCCAGGTAGTAGGGTGGTGATCATACATCCTCTTTTACCTGGACATGTCCTCTTTTTTGGGGAGCTGTCCAACTTTGTCCGGCTCTATCCAGGGAAGTTTATAAAATCCTTCAAATGTCTGCGGTTACAGAAGTTTCAAGTTTGTGTCACATGGACTTATTGAGTTAGAAGCGCGTAAAAGACACTTAATCCAACCCAAAAACTCTCAAGATTAATGTTGTGCGACTCCGCCCCTGCGTAGTCATGTCCTCCTTTTTGGGGATTCAGAATATGGTCACCCTACCAAGTAGGGCTATACAATTTTGCATTCACATTTATCATGTCTTAATTTTTTATCTGTTATCTGTAGCTTGCGTAGTTTTTATTGTACCACAAAGTTTTTCGGGTAAGAGAAAACTTCAAAATAGTGATCTCTCTACAATGACAACACAAGCTAAATGAAATCATAATTAATGTTTCTGAATAATTTCCACCAAAAGAATATATATTGGTGGGTTGTTTAAATTAAATGAGCCAGTCTTTCGAACGGCTCCTCAAGATCCAGTTCCCTTCAAAGAGCCATCAATCCCATCTCTAACTGAGAGTATGTAGTGCTTGAAATGAGCTTGGTATGTATGGGAAATTGAATCTCTTGGTGTATCTGCACCTTTTTCTTTAAGCATACCAGGATGTCATATCAGCTGCAAGCAACCTTTTTTGTCCCTGCATGACAGTCTCTCTTAGAGATTCACATTAGCACCTAAGATACACCACCCATGTCACTCTGTGCTTGAATACCTTTGCAGACGCTCCATGACTCTCATTTATTTGATTTCCCATCAAATCGGTGGGACTTGGACTTGTATGAGCATTTCAACATATCTACAAACCGATAAAACAAAGTCAGCAACCAACATTAAACTGTATCTGAAGATAAAGCCTTCAACCTGTAATGGAAAACTCAGCCTTCCCACACCTCTCATGCTTAGAGATCAATAAATGTCAATGTAAATAACAGTAGCAGTGGAGTTCAAACCAAACAACGTTGATAAGCTCAGCATGACATTTATCTGCCTCCTGAGACCTCTGGGAGAGCCACATGAATGTTTGAATGTACATCGATTGTGATCTTGTGTGCTCCTGTAATCATGGGAAGAAAAACAATACGAGAGAGAGAGAGTTAAAGGTCTGTGTAAATCCAGGGGACCTGTATTTGTTCATGCATACAATGTGAGGTCACCAGAGTATAGCATGTATGAGGATAGACCTCAGCGTTGCGCTGCAAAACAAACAATAAAGAACTTCTACCTGCTGTGACTTAAACGTCATCCCTCTGTAAACCTGGGACTCATGTTTGCTGAGGAGTCACATCATTAAATCAGGGATCTCATAGCTCTTATTATGGACTTAGACTCAGTGATGTCACTCATCGGTTTCTACACAGGCACTATGAATTCCAAAGATGGCAGCCATCATGTTGGAAATCTCATAGACTGTATATAGAATGGACAGCGTCTACCTCCTCGCTTGGTGAGACCATCCTGAGAACAGCACACCCTGGTGACGGGTGTGGGAGCGAATCATAGACATGTTTTTGGAGCAAAGCTATCGCAAAACTGCATACAGGATACAGCCAGAGAGAGTCCAGGTGATGGTGAACTTTCAGCTGTCCAGAGGGGAAATTGGGCAGAGCTGGCCAACAAAAAAATGTGTACAGAAGAAATCATGTGGTTGGCTATCAGATACCAACGTGAAGGCCGTTTCCGGGAATAGGACTAATGACGCCATTTGGGAAGTATAAGAAGGAACAGTGGTAGGGATTCGGGGGATTGTTTGGGCTTCCACTGTCCTTCTGATTGTCATGAGTTGTGTTTGATGCTGTAACTAAAATAAAATCCTGCGAGAGGCTGCCAGCTTGATTCTATCTTCGTGTAGTACATTTTTGCACATTTGCATCTTTGAAATCTACTGTACAGGCAGTATGGGTCATAAATCCTGCCTCCTCCAGCAATCCCTATGAAGATGTGGACAAACCTTAGAAATTTATTACGCAGAATATAATTTTTTTCTCCCCCCTGCTTGCGTTGTTGACATAAAGTTATTGTCAGACTGGTTTGTGCTCAAGTCCTCTTTTTTTCTGTACAGCTCCATTTTTAAAAGTTATTAGGGGGCTATGATTGACACTTGATACAGCCTATGGGCGTACGAGGATTGCGTAGCTACTGTGCATTGTTGGTTTCAGGAAGTGGAGAAAATAAACACAGAATTACAGAGAGCTTTTCAGCTTAAAATCCATATACTGGCATTATGAAATTCAAAAGATGACAGCCATCATGTTGGAAATCCTGACCCCATGTAATTTTCATCCAGTCTCGATTTTTACAAAAAGGTGATTTTGAGGTCACTGCTGCCATGCAAACAGCTACAATCTACCCACCTGTAATGTATTTCACATAAAGGAAAGCAGGATGAGGTATTTTAACCAGAGAACATCACGTAGGCCTGTCAGCAAAGAGGTCTGAGGCGCTTCTTTGTTCATCCATGATAAAACTTATTTACTGTAACTTTCAAGTTCTGAAGTGTATTTAAGAGAGGCACATCTGGTGTATTAGTTATTTTGATGAATGATGTACCCTTGAGGATAAAACAAAATTACAGGGATCTCAGGTGTATAAAAAGTTTGTACATTTTTAAAGTTAATTTAGTCAAATTCTCATCATAATATCGTAACAGTCTCTTGAGGGAACGGTATCACATCTGTTACTTTTTCTAATCCTCTTATCTTCGAGGGAGGAAAACACCATCCCTGATAAACAATATTCTGGCTTCATACCTTGATAACCTGTTCTGGTGTGGTGACAAGAGTCTATTTAGTCACCTGGGGTAGGAGGGAAAGAGGAAGAGGAGTGTTCTCCAAATGATTGAGGTTTAACCCTTCCTGTAAATCTTGTCCCATCTAAGTCCTTCCTCTTCTGTTTTATTTGTAGGGTCATGTATTATTTTAAAAATGTCTCCACACGATCGCCCTCCTCTGTCTCAGAGGTTACACTTTCACAGTGTCTCCTCTCCACTCCTTTTCCCAACATGCAATTTGATGCCATGGTGACAATTTGTCAACGATGCACTTAAGCTCTTCCCCGCTCACTATTTCCCCCACCATCCTTCCCTAACAGATCGTACCTTATTACAGATTCATGCACTTCCTTACCGCCTCCCTATCTCTGTTACGCTTTACATTCCCACTCTGCATTGTTAGCAAACTTCAGCAGGCACTAGGCAACAGTGTACCCTAATGAAATATGAAACAAATCATGTCATAGTTAAGCCATGGACATCTCTCAGAGTAGAACCTAAGGCGTGTTGCAAAGTCCAAACAGAGAATAAAAACCTTTCATTCTGATTAAATCATCACTCCCGCCTTTCTCTGTATCTTACATAATAAATGACAGTTCAGTGGGAGCAAGGCTGTGTAGGTTTGCACAGAGATGAAGCTGGATTTCAGCACTCGCAGCAACAGAAAAAAGAGAACCTAAAGGAACAAAAAAAAAAAGGCCATAATGCTTGTGCAGAATAGTGACACAGCATCATTAAACATTGGTATAATGCCTCAGCAAGTAGTCATTTATATGACTTCCAGTGCAAAGTGAAACCACTGTATCTGTATTCTGTTTGGGTCCATTAGATGCCCAATGAAGTTAGCATGTTTCCACACATTCAGGTCATCCTCTTAGTGGGATTTTGCAGCAGGACATCCTCTCTTTATGCACTGAAACATCTGTGTGAAGAGCCCCTTAAAACACAGCAATAACGGTCATTTTGCTGCAAAGGTTTATGTCATACTTAAAAAAAACGAGTGAGGGTTACAACGGCATTACTCTATCATTACAATTATTTGAAGCTCGTTGGGTTGTAAGAGTCATTAAGAGCCAAAAAAAAGATACTCCACTAATGTACTGTTAATGGATCAGCTAAGAGCTGTGTCTCTTGATAATGGGATGGTACTTTATCAACCTGAAGTATTTTACAGCATGACTTTTATTTTAGGTTTTGCTATATTAGCTCTGTGACAACAAAATAGCATTAATCTTAGTTAGACAATTGCTACTCATGTCTGCAGCTTGTGTCTTTTTATTTCCATTCCCCGCCATCCTCTCGCCTTTGAACCAGGAATCAATCTCAGCAGACTGCTTTGAAATATGACTGAACTGCAGCTGAAATACAACAACAGGAGAGAGGACAGGAGAGTTGGACTATAAGCAAGGCCGCACAAGAGTATGTAATGCTCTCTATAATGAACAAAGAAACAGCCTGTATAGACTGCAATAAGTATACGGCTGTTTATCTGTATTTCTGCTGTAAAGTTGTGTATTTATGCATGGGAGGTTGAATAACAGTTTGTTGTTTTTAAGTATCAGACCATCACCATGAATGCTACTGCCTTCATCAGAGAGTCTGGCAGACTAAGGGCCTTGGTCCAGTATAACAGCTGGTTTTGCTTTGGCAGTCTAAAATCTCAATTTCAGAGAGCTTCTCCCAAACACTTCCAGTTGCAAGGTTAAGGATATTTTTTTGCAATAAAACCTCTTCCCTTAGGAGTGACCATTAAGTCTGTGCTAAGTAAGGTACTCTCTGTGCGGTATACTTGCGCTGATAAAATAGCATTTTACAAAGACATAGCATTTGCATTAGCAGCTCTAGACCTACAAAATGTTCTGAAAACTGAAAATATGCCTTTAAAATGAATGGAAACTAAGTGGTCAAAGCCTGAGAATAACAGTAATTCAACACTGTAGATGCAGACAAGCCTAAAAACATCACAGAATAACAAGTGAAATCACAGGATTTCAGAGCCCGGTTTATCCATTAAGCCAAGTCCAGACATGTCAGATGAGAGCAGGTAAGGACCACGTGAGTGGAATATCACTCAGTGGTGATACTGGATACATGACAGAGGTAGAGACTTCATTTGTATTAATACCAGCTTCTCCAGTGAAAGAGTGGCAGTTCTTCTATTATACTAAAAACATTACGTGGCAAAGGTTGAATAGTTGATGATAAGCTCTTTTGTTATCAAGATCTTCCGGTAGCTCCATTTTCTTTCCACAACAGTAAAAATACAGTTCACATTTCCAGAAATTTTTGACCACGATTAACATCCTTAAAGGTACAACTTGAAGCATTTAATAGCATTTATCAGAACAGACTTGGTAGAAATGGAATAAATTATCCATACGCATGTTTTAAATCAGTTAAATCATGTGTTTTCTGTAACTTAGAAGAAGCATTTTAGTAGTGGGTTCTTCCAAAGAGGTTGTCATCTTGCAGTCATAACATGCATGTTTTTTGTATTTAGAGAGTGGTCGTGCAAAACGCACCAGTTGGGTAACAAAGAAGAGGATAGCAGCCAATGTACAAAAGAATCGGTAACACTTTACAATAACCATAACTTATAAATGGTAAATAGACCATTTATAAATATTAAGCAGATAGTTTATTAATGTTTAATCATCATTTATAAATAGCATATAGACCATTAATTAAATTGTAAATTTTGTAGTTTTAAAAACCTAACCCTAACTTTACAATAACCATCTAAGTAATGTTTATAGATGGTTTAAAAAAACAAATATTAACCATTTACAAAGTGCTACTGATACACATTTTAATCTAGATGTTTTACAACCAATATGTAAACCCTATATAAACCTTTAAATAGTCTGTTGATAATTAATGAAAATTATTAATCACAATTTCATTGCTTGTTAATGGTAAAGTAACTATTAACTTACATTAATAAACTATCTATTTGCCATTTATAATTGGTCTATATAATGTTTAGAAGTGTTGATTCAACATTAATAAACTATCTATTTACTATTTATAAATTATGGTTATTGTAAAGTGTTACCAAAGAATCTGATAGACATTTCAAATAGTAAAAACTTGGCAAATGGAGGATCATACTGTATTTTACATTACAGGGAGCTTCTTGTCCTCAGCCACCTCACTGTCACCTCACTGTCAAGTTGGTTGAGCAGGAAAGTGTTTCCATCTAGAATCTCATTGTCAAAGATTCCCATTTCTTCACACTGCACCAGTTGTACTTTGACTTTTACCCAAGTACAACCAATAGAAGAAACTATACTTTTGTAGCTTGAATACAGTAAACATCTGATTTAGATTTCTGCTTATGTTGTATAGATAGCCAACTTTCGGTTCAGTGTGAAATGCACTTTTGCCCAAGTGTGGCTTACAGATATTCATCCACCGCTGTTTTTTCTCTTCAAAACAGGACAGGAGGCTGCAAATCTACATTTATACAAATGAGGTAATCTTAGGATTTGTGTTAACACCAGTCCAGTTTAATTTCTTTGCTCTCACTTTTATCACCTCCTGAGGGGAAACACTACCGGCACTTATGAGAGCTTTCTGTAAAAGAGATGAGATGGTCAGCTCACTTAGAGCGAGACATTTTACATATCCAACTAGATATACTTTTTTTTTTGTAAATTTGCAGTGGGATTAGTTATGCCATCCATTCATTATTCTCCTAAAGAGGCAGGCTGAGGGTGATATCTTGCCTCAGGGCGATCTGCTTCAAGCTTCCTTTAATGTACTATGGTGTTTGGAGCTTTGAATAAGGTTTTTTTTTTTTCTTATGGGAGCCCTGACAGAGACTTGGCTGGCCGTGACTTAGCAGTGGAGACATCACACTTCAGACAGCCAGGCTATTGTAAATATGACACCCTGTCAGAGATACACAGTCTGGTTTTTGTTCGATTAATTGGATTTGCAGTCCAAGTGTGCAGGGACAAGGCGACAGAGGAAAGCTAATACCGGGCAAACATGCTCAGACAAGATACTATATATACTTGGTACTGTCCTGACATCAACACAATTAAATTTTATGTTCATGTCTCCAATATCTTCACAGGAAAGACAGTTTCAAATTAAGCCAGTGGTAAACCAATCCTACATAAAATATCTTTCTTCCCGGTACATAAGTCTTGGTTTTTTCTTGTTTCCTCTGGAGCCACCCAGTGCTGTTGGTTCGCCAGTCAATCAATTTTGCTGCATAGCAAAAAGTATTTACAGTTCATTAATGAGGCAGCTAGGGACGGGAATGCCGGGACAGAGAGCTCCTGGGATGAGGCATGCGTTTGAAGGAGAACAAGCAGAGTGACAGAGTTACAAAATGTACATCTAAGACAAGATGTGTTTAGGAGGAGGATAGGGGTGGTAGAGTGAAAACTGAAAAGCTGAACTGAGGAAGACAGCATACTTAATTCTCTAGGTTACAGAAATGTCTTCATTATGCATGAGTATGGAGGGAGACAGGCTCTGCAGACACGCATTAGTGTGCTGACCCTCAATAATTAGCGGCTTGGGTACAAAGTCTGTCAAGAGTTTCCTTTTGATTTGGAGCCTGTTTGGAGAATCTTCCAGCAGAGAAAAAAGCACATGGCACCTGAATAGAAACAGCATTTCGATGAATCTCAGAGCACCCTTGCAGTCGATAAGGAGTTGTCATCTTGCCCCACCTAACAAAAGCCAAGCCTGTCAGAACCAATATGAGCCCTCATCGATTTAAATATCCCCCTGTTTTCAGTGCAGCCAACAGCAGGGGGGATTAGGAGCATGCTTGCTGCTATCGGAGCGATGGATCTGGACACGCCATCAGTTATTCCAAAGTAATTTAATTTAGCAACTGACAAGCAGGCCGTATCAAGTCTAGGGAGAGGAGGGCCGGTGGGGGCTTGTAGCAGGTGGGGTGGTGGTATGGTAGGGTCGCAACAGATTAATAATCATAATTGACAAGTGGCCAAGTTACTGGCGCAGGGAGCTGGTCTCTGCGTGCTTGATGGAAGTCATTTATCAGCACATTAATGGAGAGGCGCAGGCTGGCTGGAGATTGCCAAGGTTAGGTGAGGCAATTTGGGGACCCTACGTCTCTTTGCTCGAGTCCCCCTGTCAGAGAGCAAGAAGGGGGTCTATCAAAGATGAAACTGCAGCCGTACATCGACATGTATCAGGAGACTCTGCCCGCTGTGCTAGTCACTCACTGAAGGGTCTGTCCATCCATCTCCAAGTGTCCTTAATTCATGTTTTCTTTTCGCTCTCTCTCACACACTTAGTGGTTTGAAACTTGTGGTGGGAGGCAGCAGTAAAGCTCCTGGGAGATCTGTCTGCAATAACACTTTGGTGACCATGGTTACCATCTTATTGTGTTATAACACAGACATGAAGTCGATAAATAATATGATAGAGTTTCAGCTGACAGGTTTGCACTTGCCAATCTCAGGCAGCACATTGGCTGTGTTACTGGATTCGTTGGTCCAACAGATTTGGCAGCAATGCGACTGTTCTGGCTGCCCAATGTTGACCTTTTAAGATGCCATAAATGGTTGTGCATTGCCCCTGAAAAGATCCCGCAGGACAGTGTTTGCTATGTTCAACAAACTGTTACAATCTGCAAATAGGATACAGCTCGCTTGAAGGTTTTTGTGCAAAACCTGAACAGTAATTCTGACCGTAAACCAGCAGAAGCTCAGTTTTTGTTGAAAGAAAGGAAAAAGAAAAAGTTAGACATCATCAGAAAAATAGGCACACACATCTTGGCAGCATTTGATTCAGAAAGATTAGCTGAAACTGAATCAACCATTACAGTGATACCATCAGAATGTCCAGTTAATGTGAAGCCAGCTGACTGATAATGCAATAACCGGAGGTGGGAATATTTCATTTTAAATATAACTATGTTAACTATGAATCCATTAAATTCAATCTGTTTAAAATCGACGCAAGTTAACATTAATGTTGACAGTAAAACCTTGTTTTTGTGGGTGTGTTACGGGTGATCTACTATCTACTACGTCAGGGTTTCATAAATCACATTGTGCACATTTTGCTTGTTATGATAATCTTAATACATTCTACATATTCATAAAGACAAACACGTTAAATGGATTGTGTGTGCTGTTTTGCTAATTTGACAGACACAATCCTCTTTGCGCCCAACCTTTAGTTAATCAGGCCCTAAATGTTTTTGTAGTGTTTGTGGTTTTTAGATGTAGATTCCTTCATTTAGTTTTACAGTCTGTTGATTCTGCCATCCTTCTGTTGCAGAGCTGTGTATGCAAATTTACATGGAGCACATCATCATTGTTTTAGTTGGCCAAGATGTGTTGGAGGACAGCTCTAAAAATAACCTTTAACCAATTAAAAGAAATGGAAGTGATTGACGTCAGGAAGGTGGATTGCATAAGGGGATATGGATTTCTCTCTTGGTCTCTGTACTCCAGCTGTAAAACCAAGTTTAACATGTTATCCTGGAGAGCAAGAACACAATGTTGGGGCACTGCATGACTTCCTAACTGTACCACTATTTCTTAAAATTTCATCACTTCCAATATCAGAATTTTTATAGAAATATTAAACTGTAGCATTCATCATTATTAGCTTAACCCAATCTAAATAATAGCCCAATCTAAATCCTAGCTCTAGCCCCCTTGAGTCATATTTTACCCTTTCTGGCCAACAGAGACATCAGTCCACACACAAATGGAAATAAAATGCATACACACACCAACACAGGCAGCAATAACAAAATGACAGCACAGAGGGAAAAGTGATGAAAACCCTAATACAGGCAGAAGCGGGGAAAATCTTGCTAAGATATGGGTTTGGTCTGGATGAAGACTGTTGGAAATGAGAGCAGACGTTACAGAACCGTGAACAAATGGAGATGAAAATGTATCGATTGTTTTGCCTGTTGACCAGATTAAATCGAGGGATTGTGCAACGAAATTATTAAAAGAGTCTGTACTTGTTTCACATGAGCCCAAAATCAATAACCATTTCAGGCAAGTGCTGTTAACATATCCTTTCTTTTGAAGCCTCAGTTCCCCCGGAGAATCTCTTTAATGCTTCATTGTTGCCTCTTTTAGTTCAAGTGTTTTGCGGGCCTCGGTGCATCAAAATGTACACCCTTTGCCCTGATCATATCAAAGGTGTATTTGTAGTCTTTTTGTCAGTTTATTCATTCAGGCTGGATGCAGTGAAATCATGTATGATGCATAATCCATTTGTGTCGACATTAACATTTAAAAAGAAGGTTAAGATGAAGTAAATCAACTAAACACACAAGTACACAAACTACAAAAACTTGTCGAATGATGCTAGCGTCAGCTCAAAAATACCAATGTTTTAAAATTTTGAAGCAAATATTCAAATTACAATAAGGAGTAATCATAGTTATCTACATCAATGTGTATCAAAGTATTCAACACTCAGAAAATACTGGTTTTGGGCCCATTTAGAAAATATTACAAAATGTGAAAATAATGTGTGGTTAACTGCAAGTTCATTGTGGGCAATTACACGATTACTCACAACAAGATGAATCATTTGACAGCCCTACTTTTAACCTTTTGGTGCGATAGGCTGCAACAGCAGATCAGACTAAAAGGTACCCAATGAAAGGGGTCAGCCATTTGAAGACTTTTGTAAAGGTTCCTCTTGGGTGGACCTGTTAATGGCTCTTCAAGGTCTCCCCACCCATCACCTCTGCTATCCCCAGAGAACAGTTTAGTATTATGCAAATGAGAGGGCCGTCAAGTTGGCAGATATTGAACAACTTTCGGGTGAAGTATGGATCAAGGAAACAACAGATGACAGACTAAAGTTGTTCCCAGAGTGCGCTGAGGAAAGTCCCCTAAACACTCCCCAAGGGAAGGGAGTGTTTCATTGGGTTTTGGCATGTTTATCAGTCCCACCTGAGAAAACATTTAAAAATAAATCACTGCATTTGTTCCCCTGAGGTGGATTTCATTCAGCTGGATTGGCAGAATGAGGGATCTTCTAGTCGTGCAAAGTGAGGTAGATTTCACTGCTTTATTCTTCAAATGATCTTTTATTGTTGTACCTGTGGGATCCCTACAACACAGCTAACTACAGGCACTCACTATACGTGTCACATCCCATGATGCCATCTCTCTCTCCGATGCTTTAATCTGCACATTTAGCTGTAGACATGGTATTCAAAGCCTCTTTAATCACTCATCTCACCTGTTAAAACCTCCAGAGAGTGTTCTCTATTTGCATTCATCGTGCTTTATTTATACGTGACTCACTGTCTGGTGTGTATCTCCCTGGGGTAATGCATATGTTGAGAGCTTAACAAGTGATCCAGAACACAGACCAGACTTCTTCGTCACAAGGCGCCAAACACTGAGTTCTTCTCTCGGAGCTATCTACCTGTACAGACAGAGGGACACATTTACCACTACGGGACGCACTAATGCACAGACGGTCCCAGAGGAGCTTCTATCAGACGGTCTGCCTCCTCAGCACCTGCTGTTGCCTCATCTCATCCCATCACAGCCCCATTTCCCTCTCAGTTAATCCATTCCTCCAAACCTCCTCTAAGTCCTAAGACTCTCAGCAGGGGAAAACAGATGCATATTGGCTAAACATGTCGGCAAAGACTGCAGGGGAAGAGGTAATCATGCAGAACATTAAACAGCACTGCTGAAATATATATTTTTGCTGTTGTGTTGTACCTCAGACAACTGTTCAAACCGAATAATAAATGCCATCTCACAGTGTCAGGCAAATAATGAACATATGAACATTGTTAAGACTTGAGAATATCTATATTTTAGACTAATTATAACAGGTTGTCGGTCCTAAGTTTGAGGATCTTGTTTTCTTTGCATAAGCAGGTGGATTCCAAGGTTGCAGGTCTGGTCTAAGTGTCTTTCAATGGTGTGAACATGAGTTGAATTGTCTGTCCTCAGAGTAGATTCGGTCTTCCAAGTACTTTAGATGTCTCTTTGTTTCTGCAAGAAGGAGGGGAGCTTTGCTAGCTGGGTGTTTGGTATTTTGGCTGCCAGACATTACCTAATTGATCACCATCCTTACTTTGCCAAGTAGGTTATGCCTTTAAGAACTGGAGACTTCCCGGCACAGTACTCAAGTGATTCAAATCAATCAAAACTACTTTGTGTCTTCCTCTAACTTCACATTTGAATGGACACAAATTAAATGTGGAGTTCCCCAAGGCTCTATCCCGGAGCCTTTTCTGTTTGATATCCACATGTTCCCACTGGCCTAAAATAACACAAGTCAGATTACCAACAGATGTACTTAACAATGTAAGCAGGTGATCCATAGCCCTGTTCAAGCCCTGATTAAGTGCCTCGTACAAATCAATGTGTGGATATACCTTAATTTTCTTCAGTTAAACCATAATAAGGAAGAGAACTGAAAAGCAATGAGCAGCTTCCAGGCCAAAATACATCAGTGATTTTCTAAGATTAACAAACTATCCATACAGCTCAGGTGGTCTGGGACAGGTCTGCTTTCTGTACCCAATATCAGAACTAAACACGGAAAAGCAGCATTCAATTTTAAGCTCCAAGTATCTGGAAAATGTCCCTGTTATGATCATGGCAACAGAGCGACAGGACACAAATGCCAAACAACAAGCAGAGGTTGGTACACAGGAATTCAGTCAGAACAGGCAGATGTATTCGAAAAGCGTGAGGCAAAAAAACAGGGACGCTCAAACACGGAAATGTCTATGATTATGACAAACAGTGATGGAACGAGGACAGTGAAATACAATGAACTGGAGAGGAGACAGCGAGAGACATGAGGTTAAATACACGAGGCAATGAGGGTGATGGGAAACAGGTGGGGAGAGACAATCAGGATGCAGGTGTGACATGACAGGGGTGCAAATCTAGAAACAGAGACAGGGTTTAGTGATTTCAAAATAAAACAGGAAAGACATGACATGAAATGACATGAATATGCTAAAAACAAAGGAAACTTCACTGACATAACCAAACATTATATATGGAATACCTGAATCACTTGTTTAAGTTGAAATCAGTGTCAAATGTCTTTAGAAAGAGAGGTGAGGACAGAAATAGACATTATCAGCACCAAACTTGATTATGAAAGGGCTTCACAATATTTCCTTATGAGTGAAAAAGCTGCAGCGCTGAATCGTAGAATACACTTCTGAAGTCAAGAGGAGTGGGAACTAAACTAAACTATCCAAACTACCCCTGCTGAGCAGCTGACTGGAAACTAAACTTTAAGGGAGACCAAGTATAAGCCCCTGAACTAAAACACAAAAAGCCAGGGATGCCTTGGGACAGAGAAACACAAGAAGCTAGAAAAGACTCGCCTGGTACCAGAGAGGTTTTAGTGGTGCCTCTGCCGACACCCCTACGCAACAAGAACAAACACTAAAAAATCCACTTGATACCTCTGATGGTGAGATAATGAGTCAGCATGGAGCACTGGCACCCGAGGGTATGAGCTTCCCACACCTGGTCTTAATAAGGAACAATTAGACACACATAGTTGATCCCATGCTGAAATGATTCCCTCACCATCAGTGAGTGGGAGACAAAGCCCCCCTAAGCGTCAGTTTTGAAACTGTACGGAAAGTTTTTGAAAAGTAGTGGATAAGACTAAATATTTGTCTAAAACTGAATACTCATGTACAGGTAAGTTTAAGTGAGGATTTTTCTTTTTTAAGCCGGCCATGACTCAGACTAAAATCAATACCAGCGTTTTCCCATGATCTCTACAGCAAAGCAGAAAAGCAGCTACAGCAGAAACTATATTTATTTTTGCTGCCTTTTACAGCTACCAGCTACCTCAGGACTAAATGCTCATGTCTGACAGTGATACTATGTTTTTACAGTTGCAATAAAGTGGGAAAGTATTTGCAGGATAAAAGAGGTCAAAAAAGAATAAGACTTTCTGTCTTTTTTCTTCAGGAGTAAATCAAAACCATCATGACTTAACAACTCAACAGTGGCTATCCCCGTTTTAACTGTAAAAGTAAATACTATATTTATCCTATAGCTGGATATAATAGTCATTTGAGTCAGTCTCCAGACATACAACATGCAATTCTATGAATGGTGTGGCAGAAAAGCAGAATAAATGGTTTACAATACACAACTATAGCTCGCAAGTGCTGCTAATTCCTGAAGACAAGTTGCACCATTTTTAGCGGGCTATGAGAGAAGTAAAGGTTCAAACGGTGTCCCCGCCATGACTTCCTTTACATTCTGCAGTGTGCTCTGTCAGCCTGGTCTGCCTTGCACAGCAAAGTGACAGTTTGTTTCACAATGAAATACCCCCTCTGCATTTAGTGGCAGTGTTAAGATGCTGAATATGGAATGTGAACCATTTTTTTTGGGTGACTAAAATGTACCAAAAGTGCTAAAGTTCATTTTTTAAGTGTGAGCTGAGTGCTCACAGTATACTTGGGAAATCAGGACAGAGGACAAACAACTAGGAGCTAAACTGGCACTTTCGGTCTTTGTAGTTAGTTCCTCTTTGAGCTTATCTCTTTCAGTTTTTAGTTTTAAAGGTATGGTATTTTGGTCATTACTTTAATGAGGTGTTAATCTTTCCTGCTTTTGCGTCCCGACCTTAGTCAGAAAGCACACAGGAGTCTTACTGGTCTGCTCCTGTGCTCTAGTTGATACTAACTCTGTGGTTAACTCCCTCTCACTTTACTTGCAGCATATTTTTGAGAAGTTGCACGCTTTATTATCTTTGCACAAACTCGACTGCTCACCTTTTGTCACTTCCTTGCCCTTCCATGCACTCTTACGCACACAACTAATTCCAAACAGAGCTATACTTCTTGTATAATACAGGGTTAAACTAAGCATTCACATCTGCTACATTAAGTATGGGAATATTTCTTACTCCTTGTCAAGAAAGGAAACATTATCTGCTTAAAGGGTTACGGGTGGTTGCTATTTGTTCCCACACAGTACTGTATGTTTCCATGATGCATTCAGATGCTGTCTACCATTTTACACAGATGCAGTTTGGGGGAAAAAATCACAATAGTGAATTTGAGGCTGACTAAAAGTTCTGTCATACCAGAATTTCATCCCATCAGGCAGAAGCAGCATGTCTGTGTGCAATCTACCCCAATGCTCCCCTTTAAACTGCATGGCAAATGACATGCAATGAAGCCTGACCTCGAAATCAGTCATGCAACCCAAAAATTAGGTCAGAAACAGCCTCGACTTGCACAGTCTGTGTGTATTTTAACATACGAGTTTGCTGGATGAGTACCAGTGATAAAAGCAATGCCAGAAATTGAGTTAGTTGTAGTTTTCTTTTTTTTCTTTTTTCAAACTAATTTCTTCTGACGTGTTTTTGTCGAGTTTTCACCTGTTTGTTTTTGACTGCAGTCCCCAAAATGGACGACATGAACACTTGCATTTATTCAGCAAACAACATGGTTACATAGGTATGTGTAATAAAAATGATCAATACTGAAATATTCCTCTTTTAAAACTGTGTTCACAGCAGAGTCTATAAAAAAACAAGTGCAGTTATATAACCTCCTCCTCTTTGTTTTAGGTTTGTTCTATAATGTTTGTGGAGTAAAAATAGGTTTTAAAAAAGACCTGAGACTGTGAAGGGAGGTATGCTGGAAATGTGAATGTATTATACCTCGAGTCTTCCTTTAATATCCTTACATTTCAAAGCAGCTTTAGTCAAATCCAGACTGAATTTACTGCGTACTAAGTCAGTTTTAATGACTTTAATATAGATTCTCTTCCTTATTGATTCTTGCAGTTAATGATTGAGATCCTCATACTGTCATCATTTGATGCCACTCTGGCTCACCTTTGGGTGTCAGTCGATTGACATTGGCACATTTAAAAATTGAACATCAAAGCTGTCCCTACAATGACACCAGAGAGAAATAGAAAGAGACCCATCAGTCTGTACAGTGCTGGAGCTTTTCTGGCTGTCATTGCTTGTACTCCAGCTATAAAAATCACCTCTGCATATGGAAATGTCCCCATGTACCCTCTGGATGCTACTTTAATACATCTAAACAATCAAATTATCTATGCCATTAACACCTTTATATTGTAATGGCACTAATGCTGCAGTGAATTGTAGGGAATAAGCGTGCTCATGGACGCTGTTATGGCAAGAGTTGTGTCTCATCAGACTGTTTGAAGTCGCATTAACCGTTCGCTCTCCTTCTGTTTGCCTGCTGTTTGCATCTAAAGTGACTGCACTGATTTTGTTTCAGCCCATTACCCGCTGTACTTCCCATGCATTGCACTCTTATTGGAACTCATACCTTATCGTTAGTTTGCATACCTCAGTGCTGAATTGCTTGTTTGAAGGCTGCAGCTTTTGCTATTTGTGCTGAACCACCACAAGTCATGGCTCCTGTTAGACATTAAGTGAGTTGTTCATATGAGCTGTGGGGGACATAACCAAATGAAAAGCTGAAATCAGTGTTTTGCCTCAAGTCTTTTGAAGAAGAATGCATAAAATGTTATTCGTAGGTAAGACAGAACAAGTTCAAAGATGAATCACTGTATGTGTACTTTACAAGTACTCAGCTTTGTAAAATACTTTATTGTATATAGTCAAAACCCTGTAACAGTGAAAAGAATCACAACCCTACAGTAAAACAAAAAAAAGGGAAGGACCCAAAATGCAGAATGAAAACAGATTTATTTCAAAGGCACTAAAAACAACAAAAACTTACTTTCCAAATGTCCAACTCAAAAATCCCAAAAAACACAAGAGGCAAAATCCAACTGAACCAAAAATCCAAAATCCACAAAGACACTGGAGACACTTGAGACACTGACTTACAACGCAAACCACACACAACACAAATGAACCAACAGAGAAACAGGGGAAGACAAGGGCTATATATAAACAGGGAAACGAGCAACGAGAGGCAGGTGAGACACTAAGACACAGGTGCAAACAATCACAGAGGAGGGAAAACTGACTAGAAACACAGGGAATAGGCTACTGCAAAATAAAACAGGAAACACTGAACACTTATTTTAGGAATAAAACACTGAGAACATGAGGGAACTGGGGTCTCACACAAACTGAAAACTCACAAGACAGGACTACAGGGGAACAGGAACAATGGGGAACAGAAACACTAGGAAAAATCAAAAAGAAAAAACACTCCAGGGAAACACAAAACCAGGAAAAAAATTAAAAACCAGAACATATCAGGAACACTTTGTAAAATGTTGATTTAAAACAAAGTAAACAACAACAACAACAACAAAACAAAAACAGATCTGCTTGTTTCAAACATGGTCACCTTTTCCATTAAATAGAGCAAGACAAAGTGTCCCTATTTTTCACAGCTGAAGAACACTTGCATGTTGCTTCTGAGAAAAGTGAAACAAAAAACAAATGGGCGATCTGACAGCAAAGTCAAGCACCAACAAATTTACAACTAAAGGCACACTTACAGAAAGAGTAGTGTTTGGGTAGAGTGTCTTATAATTATCTAAATGATGTGGTAGAGCTGACTCCATCTGCAGGGGTTGATTGTATAGCTGCCATCGAAGGTCCAACAGCTGGTTTCTGAACAAAGGAGCTGAGCCAACCAGCATCCTCTGACGGAAATGCACTTACTATTGACAAGTAACCCCACTTAAATTTGTTCAATTAAAAGCCTCTCAAAAGTTAAAGCTCGATTTATAGTTTAGTTTTTAGTTTTTAGTTTAGCTTCAACATTTTTTGTCTTCCCCCAAACATTGAACAATATGTTGAAAAATTCCTAAACATCTTATTTAGCTATTTCCTTTATTAGAGATGGCAGATGTTACAATGCAGATGGAATAATAGACGTTATAGGCTTGTTTACCTTATGCTACATCAGTAGTGATGGAAAAACAGTTCTTTTGACTATTCTGAATCTTTAGCATCCGTTTATTAAAACAATTCATTCAAAAGATTCTTCCCAGAATCAGTCAGTCTTTTGGAACCCTGTCCTGCTGGTGCAGTACACCAGTGAGTGACACAGCCGCGAGTTCATTCATTGAATGAGCCCCTCCCCTCCCCTCCCCTACTGCTGTTTAATAGCATCGTTCACTGGATGACACATGTCGTTTATTCGCCAAGTCCTGAAGGAAGAATCACTCCCCTGTCCTGAAAAACTCACCTCTCTGTGTGTCGCCGTCAGCAGAAACAACACAGCAGCAAGCAGCACACCCGCTAAACGATTGTGTGTCGTCGTTTTTTTATATCGCGGAAAAGTGGAGTAATTAAAAATAAATAAACACTGCAGCTGTAGCGGGGATTCTGCTACTTTTAAAGATATCAAATAGGTTACTGCTTTAAATCGGCTGAAATTAAATCCTTCTTGCAGGAATTTTATACATGTGTATTAATGTAAAGAAACTATAATGCACTGTTTTATCTTAGTCTCAGTGAACAAACCGGTGTTCAGCAGTAAGTGAACAACGCTACACCTGCCTCCTCTGCCTGCCTCAAGTCATTCTGAAGTTGTTCGTTTTGTTCACAGTCTGACTGATACATATCGTTCATTTGCTGTGAGCAAATCGCGAGACTCCGCCACCCACCTGCTGGCTGGCTGGCTGACTGTGTGTCGATCGCCAAAGAGTCAAAGGCGGCAGTTTCACTCCCGACCGGCACACCAGGCTTGCGGCTGAGCTCAACTGAACTGAGAAAGGAAAAATCAGGTCTTGGACTGATTCCAGTCACGTTGTTCACTCAGCAGTTCTGTTCATTTGAACAAAACATTCATGAACGACACAACACTATAAATCATTGGTGTAAGTGTAGAAGCTTGGCCCCCACAGTCAAAAAGGTCTGGACTCGCCCCTGCTTGTTAACATGAAACATGCATAGCAGATGGTTCTGTTGATGGATATGGGGGACCGAAGTGAAAATGGGGACTCAGCTCACAGGTAAACGCTAGATAACTCGTCAAAGATTGATAAGAATGTAAATCCTTGACCCTCCCTGCCCTAAGTATAAACAAGCGAACAAAACGGAGACATAGACATCCACTTTTCTTTTTCTTATTGTGTCTTGTTTTTAATATCTATCATTATTTGTCAAGCCTTCATCATTTGACTTTAATATATCTACTTTACTCAACATAAAAACCTATAAGTAAGCAAGAAATTATCAATAATAGCTTGACTTGTTTTCCATGCTGCTGTTGTGTGGTTCGCTGCCTTTTAGAGAGACGCTTTACTTCCTCTATACAGGGGAAAGAATATCTGATAGGAGTGATTGCTTTATGCAACTACTTTATCACTTCAGTGTAGAGCACAGCTGTTTCTAGTAAGACAAGCTGACACTGTTGAGATTTTTGCCTGTATCTGTTGCTGTTAATCAGGCACCTTAGAGTAAAAGGAGATTAACTGTGGAATTATGCTAAATCCATCCAGAGGACAGTTTTCTTCTTGATTAAGTGTCTTTAGAAATAGAGTGGTCACTTATGTTTGAGAATATTTTTTTTACGCTGCTTTTCATGAGTCCATTTCAAACAATCTGGGGTTGTTTAGTAAAGCATTAGCAAATCAAAGCCCTCATCTAGGACGTCCATGTAGCTTCAACACATGCTTCAGTGCTTTCTGTCATTTGCCATATGAACCCTGATTTTATTTTTTATAAACGCAAATAAAAGTCTTTTTCATCTACATAAGTCATAGTCTGAACCAGGTTTAGGAAGGGCACTGTTCTATTGCTGCAGGGTTTTTTTTTTGTCAATATGTCTAATACCCGAGCGAATCCAAGGAGATGTCCTATCAGCTCCGATCATGTAGTGCATCAATCATCGCAGGGAGAAAATGTGATTTCAAAGGTGGAAGGTGTGAACTGTGAAAAGCACTACACTGGCTTACAGTAGATGTATACAGCTAATCTCTTTGATCCCTGCTGTCCATTAATTGGTGGTGCACTGTGCTGCTGCTGCTGGTGATGGTGATGGTGATCTCTTTTTATTCACAGGTTTTTAAATAGATTCATGGAGTGTCACGCGGCAGTCTCATGTGAGAGAAGCCTTTGAGAGTGTGAAGGAATTCTAATTTTCAGTTTCGTCCTAATTGTCTCGTCACAGAGGTTGGTAAATGCAGAAATTAAAAAGTGAAACATCAGGAAATAGAATTTCTTGTGTAGACTCATAAGAGCTAGAGGTTATCAAATTATGTGGTCGGACCTGGTGTTTGATGCCTATCTAATTTAATATCAGAGAATATCAGAGCGCATTTGATGTAGAATATTTCTTTTATAATTAAAGAGAATATCTGTTTTTTAACCATGGGCTGTTTTTGGAGTATTTTTGGTCTTATTATTACCGTTTAAACATTTTGAACTTATTCCAGTGGCTTGCCTTAGCCAGCAGCAGTAAAACGTGTATAATAAAGTGTAAAGTTAGGTGCAATGTACATCTACTAAAAGTTCTTGTTGTTGAAATGTTTGTTTAAGAATATAAAATTCAAAAAATGCTCAATTTGGAGATGGAAATGTCAAATATATTACAAATAACTAGCAGCACTAGACTGCCAGATTGCCAATAATCCCCCACAATAGATCTGCAATGTAAATGAACTGATTCAATCAGTGAAGTCAGGTGGATTTGAAGTCAATATTGTTAATGCTGTCTCTAGACAATGCATTATTATTTCATAGTGATGTTTTCTGTTATAATAGCAAATACTCAGATTAACCACCCATGTCTGTGTTTGCAAAAAACTGAACTTTAGATGCCCCAGAAAGAAAACTTTCAGTGGGTCTAAAAGGCCATTCATTTTTTGAAACACAATGATTTGCAGAATTTCGTCTTACCAGTATCTTCATTTGGAAATTGAGTGAAAAATATTTCATGATTTTGGATATTAGGTTTGTTATTCAAACAAATGCTGCACCATGTCAGAGGTAGAATGAGAAACCTTTCAAGACCTTAGTATTAAGTCTTAATGTTTTAAAGTGTTATCCTTGAGGAATATTAAGAAACTGAAGTGCATGTACAAAATGTCAAATCAGAGTTTGTTTGGTGTGCACTAATTCTGAGGGTAAAATTTTCCATCAGATGACACTTCCGAGGCATTTAGAGGACACGATAAGCAAGGACAGCTTTTTCTAAAGGGGCACCAAAATTGACACAAACCAAAAGTACCTCACTATAAACAGTTCCAGTTTGAGAATATTCTATTTAATACAGGTCTTATATGTGTGACACGGCCTATTTCGGCATATTACAACATGATGAGTCTCAAAAGTGGTGACTGGCCTGTGGTAAATTGCCACCCTTTCAGCTAGCGCTCATAACGGCCTTGATTTACTTTCATTTACAGGTCTAAAGCAACTCACACACTTCAAAATAGTGCTTTGACTTTAACACCTTTTTGTGATGCAGCTGCCCAGTGACGTAAAACAATAATTTGGTGATTAAAAAGGTATTTTTTTAATCATGTGTAATGTGTTGACACAAAGCTGCAACCTCCACTGTAAAGAAATAAGGCAAACGCCCAAGTGCCAAAAACTGCAGTTCCATAGGTGTCCACTAGAGACTGTCTAAAAAAGCCCCAGACACCAAACAAGCCATTCTACAAAGCCCATATTTCCACCAAAAATACATGTTTCTTATATTATTATTATTATTATTGATTTTATTTTGTTTTATTTATTTATTTATTTTATTATTATTATTATTATTATTTTGGTCTGAACAGTCCAATGATCTTTCTGCACATCCTTTTTTACGATATTACGGTTGCAAGTTTATCATAACTCAGGGCATGCCTGACTTGAATGACAGGTGGGCATACTTCGACTGTTAGTCTCTTGTTGGGTTGACCATAAGTTAAGTAGAGTCAGCATTTCCAGTAAAGCAATTTCCTGGATAGACTCCAGAATTCTGCTTTATAAACCAACTGGTGATATCGCTGACAAAGCTTCTGTGTAAGCCATGGTTGGCACTGACGTTCCTAATTCTCAGCCATTACAGCATGTTTTCCAGCTGTTGGCTGTAAAAGTTTATAACGTTCAGACCCCAAAAATAGGTACAAAAATAAGGCAGATTTGTTAAAATATCACCATTATCCTTCAGATCTATTCAGAAGCCAGTTGACATGAAATATCAACCGTGTTTAGATCAATACGTGGAAAAATCATTCAAGTTCTCATTGGTGTAAATCAAGGGAAAATTATCTTAGAATTTGATCAACCGACCCCTGGCCGTGTCCCAGATCCTTGAAACCTTAGAGCTTAATAGGAGGCAAACCCCCTATAGATTATTTCACAAGAGTAAAATGAAGATATCGTTGCATTAAACCACATATTGATTAACTCTCTTGAACCGTCATGTCATGTTTTTCTGTTGAATATATGTCAAGTTTAGTTTTCTTTTTGGTTTCCTTTAGATTCTAGGCATGGTTGTGTGGCTCTGTGGGAAATGACTCATCTCAGGTTCATCTGGGGATGAGGAGGAGACAGTATCACTGAGAGTGATAAATGTGTGTTGGCTCCATGCGAGGCACTGAATATCAACCGTTTTGATCTGAGGCGTTCTATCACTCCTTGTCATTCAAGGGGCTGCTTGATTTGGATGCCACCTTTGTGACGGAGTGCTATTAGTCACCTCTCTGTCACACCTTATCCATCACCATTCACTGTACAAATTCAGCTTCCTGTGTGGCATTCAGAACAGATAAACTCAAAGGAAGCACTGAAAAATCTTGTGTATTTATTCTGCACTTCAACTCGAGACACGACCTTGTAATATTCCTCTGAAGCTATTTGTTTTTGGAGCAGCTTTTATTCATATATTGCGCTCACTGCTGTCAACAGCCTGAAATATTTATAACTCCTCTTAATATTACCAAGCAAAAACATGTGATGCTTGCAATTGCAGACTGACAGGTTATCCATACACCTCAAGATAAAGTGTGACTTCTCAGTGTAAGTGTATAATTTGCAGACGAAAACATGAACAGTCTACTCAGAAAACTTTTTGATTGGCATTTCTTTTTCCAAAACAAATATTGCTAACTAATCCGGGTAATCCAATGAATTATGAATGTTTTATATAAGAATGGAGGTACAGCTTTGCCACCTACTGGTACTTTAAACAGGAAGTATGTTGGCTGCATAACTTTGCTCTACTTTATTTTACAAACATGTAACATAAATGAATGAATGATATGAAGCCAAACTCTCAACTAAACGTTTTTCTGTCTATTTTGACCAAGATTTATGTGTAACTCAGTTTGTGGAAAAGAAATAGAAAGTTCTCCCATTCCCTAGATTTCCTGCTCATGAGATGCCAGCAGCTTCAGTGATCATGTCTGTTAAAGGGATATTCCGGCGTGAAATTAATTTAGGGTCAAACACACTTAACACCGAGTTAGACACCCCCTCGAGAGATTAATGTTGCCGACCGCTTGCTTCTCTGCTTACCAACTTTAGTAACGACCGCAGGATAGCAATACACAGCGGTCTGAGGAGCCATAAACAAACCTCAACCAAAACGCCACTCTATAGCCACAAATAATGCTCAGAACAGCTTCTAACTTCATCAACAGTACATATAGGGTCCCAGCCACAGCACTAGCCACCAAAGATCTTTTTAACTTTGCCCGATTTCTTTAGCAAAGACAAAGACTAAACACAACTCACCCACTCTCTTCCAGCAGCCGCTTGTTTGTAGCAAGACTTCGGGTGGGTCCATTACGGACTACAGTGGGGTGACACAGCTCAAGGAAGAACATTTATGATCATTTCCTTGAAGTAATAATCATCATCATAATCATTTTGCACTGCAGACGTGGTAGTTCTTCTGCCTTAGCGTCTTGGTCTTATTGCATTTCCATGAAGAAATGATCATAAATGTTCTTCCTTGAGCTGCGTCACCCCGCTGTAGTCCGTAATGGATTTGCCTGAGGGGGTGTCTAACTCTGTGTTATGCTGTGTTTTACCCTAAATTAATTTTACGCTGGAATATCCCTTTAACATACCGAAATGAAAATCACATTGCCTTGTAGCCATCATGCAGCAAACTCACCTCCTACGTGAAGCATGCACAAAGCATCATACTAAACCCTTGGGTCCAGACCAAAGAAAATAAGGCTCGTCATCATGGCATTGTGCACAGATGGACCTTAAATCTTGGACCTGACATTTGCCTACACTGAAGCCTCTTACAATTAGCCAGCTGCTTGCCAGAAGATAGGGTTATTTATCAAGTAAAAATAAAATATGATATCCTCAGACTGCATCATTGGTAGCTTTCCACGTGTCCCTTTCTTGTCATATGTCAAACAATGGAAAAATCATGGCAGTAAAGTTGTCTGCTTTTTAATGAGTGTTTGGGGGCTGCAGGGATCTTGTGCATCTCATCCCACCCACCTGCATGCCTATGTTGAAATATATTGATTGTTCAAACTTTGCAGGGAGGATTCCATCCGCTGCAGCCCAAGCATAGACTGTATATAGAATGAACAACTTGATTCTGCCTTATTAACTACATGTCACATCACAAGCAGGGTGGAGAAAAAGTTTATATTCTGTGTAATAAATTTCTAAAGTTTGTCCACACCTTCATAAGGATGGCTGGCAGAGGCGGGATTTATGACCTATACTGCAGCCTGTCAACAGAGGGTGCTGTTCTGAGTGTGGCTTCACCCAGTGACGTAGCAGACGCTGTCCATTTTATATACAGTCTATGAGCCCAAGATAATTGATGGAGGAAGTTGAAGACAAAATCTAGGGTTTTAGTTTCAAAAATCATCTTTATCAACAAACACAAATTAATCAGTAAAATCAAGCCCCAGGTCATGCCTCGAAATCTGTAAAATTAAGGCGTTTAAAGAACACAGTATTTCCTACCATCCATTTTTTTCTACTGTCAAGCTTTCTATAACAGCCTATACTTTTACACATTAACAATACTTACAGGGATTTAACAACTTAAGTGGTACATATGTGACGTGTTAGGGTTGCACAAAGCATACTCATTTGTAATATGTTGTTTGTGAAAATTAAGTGGCTTGAATCAAAAGCAGCAAAGTAAAGCTGAAGTAGTGCTAAATGGCAATTTACAAGCAGCGGGAGGCAGCAGTGTATATTACTAAAAGGCTTGAAACTATTGAAAACAAGGTTTTTATTTGTCAGCTGCAGTTTAAGAGGCACTACACACTGAGCCATGACAGCGTCTCATAGCCTTTTGTGGATGACTCTGACTATTTGATTGTGTTTTACCTCTGTGAACCCCATTTCCTCGAAAATGTTGTGCATTAGTTTGTTGTTAGGTCTGAAACCCGCCCAGGCTTTTACAGTGTGTCAGGAAATGTAATTCTGTTTAATTAGAGATAAAGAACAAATACTAGGCTGTGTGCCCTCATGCAGAGAGAAGTGATTAACCACTGGCTTTGTTTAAATATAATCCTGTCACTCACTATGTCTTTTGTCTGGGATGCTAATAAGTATTTCATTGTTCAGCAAACACAATTCCCCCCAAAATCAGATGAAGAATTAAAAATAATGAATCGTTTGGCTGCTCATTTGCATCTCATGTTTGATTGGAGAGTGGGATTGATCAGTGCTTCCTTTCTATTAAGATGTCTGGAGAATATCAATGTGGACAGACGGATTCAATGAGAGAGTGAATGATTGGCAAATTTATTGAGATACTTTTATTGTTGCAAATCAAATGCTACGAAAATTACCTGTCCGGTTATGACAAAGTAATATTCTACCCTTCTTTTCTTGTTTATTAACGTCGCTTGGACATTCACAAACACTCTTCTATTTTATGTTTTCCATTTATCTATCTACTTGTTTTTCAGACCTTTATTATGACTCAGCCATGCCAGTCTTCTTTGTGATGTCAACTCTTGTTTGCTTAAAAGCCACAAATATCCCACCGCAGTTGACTCATCCATTCACCAATTCAACCATTCGACTGTGGCATGACGGTAAAGTGGGCTGTCTCAGTTCTTAAGTTAGCATTTTGTCTTCTAGTCTCTGCAGTCTACATTTTTGAGTGTCTTCGAACAAGACAGTTGTCACCAGATTGCAAAAGCATAGATAGACATTTTTATCTGAATAAATGGGACCATAATTAGCGCTGACATTTAAGGTAGTGCCCCCTGCCATCAGTATTTGAATGTGATTGAGAAAAGGTGAATGCAACATGTAATTTATAAGCACTTTGAGACGTCCAAAGACTTGAAAAGGACTAATTGAGCAGTTCATGCACCGTGTTTATCTGCTTCTTCATACCTTTGCTGTACCTTCTATATCCATCACATACAGCTGTTATGACCAAAGATTTCCCCAATAGAGATCAATGAGTTCAGATCATTTCAAGAAAGTCAAATCATAACATTAATGTCACTTTAAAGTGTAGACTCTGTATAGAACATTTCCATAGCTTTACATTATGGTAAAAGAAACATCCATGTACGGATAAGGCGCACACATGTTCTTCTGCCTCCAGCACACTGATCAGCTCATTGGGACTTGACTTGTAGTTCAGTGCATTGGCTGTGAATTTAGATATTTTTGCATCTCATTACCTCCGCCAAGGAGGTTATGTTTTCGGTAGCGTTGGTTTGTTTGTCTGTTAGAAACTTTACGGAGAAAGTAACTGACAGATTGACCTGAATTTTTCACCAGAGGTGCGTCTCAGCCCCAGGAGGATCCCATTACATTTTGGTGATGATCCGGATCACCTTCTGGATCCAGGAATTTTTTGAAGGATTCTTGATCATTGTGAGATAGGGCAAATTTTGGAATTTTTGCATTTAACTCTGTAAAAAATGGCCAGAGTCTTTAGTAAAAAATTACACAAAAGGATCTCAATGAGTTTTATGAGTTGTCAAAGGTTGATCCTGATCCAGACAAAATTCTGGATACTGTGATCCAGAACACACAAAAATAAGGGTGTCGTTGGAATTTTCAATGCTGAAAGATAACCAATGAAGATACAAGGAAGTGTGCGCTTACATAAATGCATGATTTATTATGCAATATTTGTATCTAATATGAGCTTTGTTGTTTTAGGAACATTATGAACAGTGAAAATACCAGTTTAAACACAAATAAAAGTTAATAAAAGACACGTAACTGTAAAAGTTTTGGTGTGAGAAGGGGGGACACGAGCTGCTTGGCGGAGGTCTGCGCTCTCAGAGTTCTTTTCTAGTTGTGACATATTTCTAAGCAACAACCACTGATTATTGTCCAACAGACACAGATATATACACTCACCGGCCACTTTATTAGGTACACCATGCTAGTAACGGGTTGGACCCCCTTTTGCCTTCAGAACTGCCTCAATTCTTCGTGGCATAGATTCAACAAGGTGCTGGAAGCATTCCTCAGAGAGCTTGGTCCATATTGACATGATGGCATCACACAGTTGCCGCAGATTTGTCGGCTGCACATCCATGATGCGAATCTCCCGTTCCACCACATCCCAAAGATGCTCTATTGGATTGAGATCTGGTGACTGTGGAGGCCATTTGAGTACAGTGAACTCATTGTCATGTTCAAGAAACCAGTCTGAGATGATTCCAGCTTTATGACATGGCGCATTATCCTGCTGAAAGTAGCCATCAGAAGTTGGGTACATTGTGGTCATAAAGGGATGGACATGGTCAGCAACAATACTCAGGTAGGCTGTGGCGTTGCAACGATGCTCAATTGGTACCAAGGGGCCCAAAGAGTGCCAAAAAAATATTCCCCACACCATGACACCACCACCACCAGCCTGAACCGTTGATACAAGGCAGGATGGATCCATGCTTTCATGTTGTTGACGCCAAATTCTGACCCTACCATCCGAATGTCGCAGCAGAAATCGAGACTCATCATACCAGGCAACGTTTTTCCAATCTTCTATTGTCCAATTTCGATGAGCTTGTGCAAATTGTAGCCTCAGTTTCCTGTTCTTAGCTGAAAGGAGTGGCACCCGGCGTGGTCTTCTGCTGCTGTAGCCCATCTGCCTCAAAGTTCGACGTACTGTGCGTTCAGAGATGCTCTTCTGCCTACCTTGGTTGTAACGGGTGGTTATTTGAGTCACTGTTGCCTTTCTATCAGCTCGAACCAGTCTGGCCATTCTCCTCTGACCTCTGGCATCAACAAGGCATTTCCGCCCACAGAACTGCCGCTCACTGGATATTTTTTCTTTTTCGGACCATTCTCTGTAAACCCTAGAGATGGTTGTGCGTTAAAATCCCAGTAGATCAGCAGTTTCTGAAATACTCAATCCAGCCCTTTTGGCACCAACAACCATGCCACATTCAAAGTCACTCAAATCACCTTTCTTCCCCATACTGATGCTCGGTTTGAACTGCAGGAGATTGTCTTGACCATGTCTACATGCCTAAATGCACTAAGTTGCCGCCATGTGATTGGCTGATTAGAAATTAAGTGTTAACGAGCAGTTGGACAGGTGTACCTAATAAAGTGGCCGGTGAGTGTATATAGAATTTGTGTTTTCAGCCCAGTTCTAACCCTCGACAGTTAAGGTTGACATTGACAGCGCAACAAAATAAATTATAAAGAGCTGAAAACATACGTTAAAGACAAACATCTATTTAGCTTTCCTGGTGTTGCATCTGTGAATACTGCTAAAACAAATGGTCTCCGGCACCAAATAAGATTGTTTCAAATGTATAAATGTAGTGAACACTTACACAAACATTGGTGTATGGATCAAGTACGAGGTTAAGTTGAGGCTGTAGCAGTTGATAGCCTAGATTCTATGTCAATTCTCCAGCTGATGGCTTAGCAATAGGGCTGAGCTGAACACAAGTCTCCTTTAAGATGATATACTGTTCTCATTTTGGCAAAGGACCGCATACAATTTCAAATAATGATCCATTTGTCCTCCAATCCAAGTACCTCTTAGATACATCCTTCATCCATTTTCAAAGCGTGTTTTATTTCTTCTATCTACATCTATCCCTCCATACATACATAGTCCACCAATTAATTTTACTGTCCACCCAATCCATCTATCCACTCATTTTGTTCTTCAGTACATCTATGTCTCTGTTCATCTCTCTTTGACTGCTTCCATCTGTCAGATTATTTTAAAAGCTCTTCAGTATGCTGTTCAAGTGCTGTTTAAGTTTAGTTGTGGAATTTTTAATTAATCAATTATTCCAGTTTACACCCATTAACCACCCATCTTTTTACCTCCCCTTTACTGTGGGGTTAGAGGATCCACTGCAATTTACTGCAGCAGGCATTTGAGTCACTGCGGTACCCCTAATCAATTAGGCTGCATTAATGGAAGATAATTAAAATTACTCCTTAACATCACATCAGAGCTTTCGATCATCCCGCTGATAAATGTTTACAACAGGCAGTTTGGGTACAAAGAAATTATGTTTGCCTTTGTTTTGTCTTTCAAACTAGTTGGGCTCATCTGAGGCTTTGTGTGGCCCTCTGACTACTCAAGTGCCTTTCCTCATCCAACTCCTTTTATTCATTACTTCACATTTCCATAATCTCCCTCTGCAGAAAGGCAGAATGAAGTTACAACGTGTAATTTTTAAAGGAATTTTTTCTAAGCTTTTGAATCTTTGAAAGAAAAATACATGTGGGGAAAAAAAAACAGGAAACTGTGAGTGAGCAGATAAAAAAGCTGTAATGCTACAAAAGCAAACAAGCTTATTAAAGCATAGTAAATTTATCCAAATACAGAATTTATTGTACGATATATACAGTTGAACTTAAAGTATAAGTTATTAATCCATTTCATAATTCAATAGTGCCTCATGTCTTCGATGACTACCACTCACTCACTCACTCAAAGCCTCTTTCACATCACATTTACACACTGATGGCAGAGGCCGCCGTGTATAAAGCCCATACCATTCACACACTGCTGGGTCCGACCAGTAGGGTCAAATGGGATCAAGTGTCTAGCCCAAGGACACCTGGGCATGTGGACAGTGGAGCTAAGATTGAATCCTGGATCTGCCTGTAGAGAGCCGACTCTACCACGTAACCATGGCCAACATTACTGGAAGCTCTCAGACCATACGCATCCAGAAGAAACTGAGCTGAGTGGTGGAGACAAACAGTATTATAAGAAACAAAATGTAAAATCTCAAACACTCATGTTTCATAGTGTAGGCTACCAAGTTCTGATCACCCATTCTCATTAATTGTTAGGAAATGACATTTTTTGACATGTAATAGAGGTTATCACCAAATATCTCTCTACTGTATATTTCTAAAAAGCTGTTCAATGTAGTTTGACCTGGCCCATAGTCAGCATATTAAAAGAAAACTCAACCCAACTGTTAAAATAGCCAAACCATAAGGAAAAAGCTCATTTGTAAAGCTATGGTAATGAGTGTGCCCCTGAAGAGCTAGTAATATGTTTATTTTCAGGCTTTAAATTGTCACCCTGATACCTCTGTAGTGACTTCACATGGTTTACGGCTTAAAAACTGTTCATTAATCTCGTTCGAGTCCCCATAAACCCTGATTTTGGAAGCTGTCTGAACAGTTTATTTCTGCGATTTGTTCAGTTCTCTCGAGGCGTCCTCAACTCTGCAAAGTCTTTGATGCATTTGCAGGTGTTCCTCTATTTGAGATGACTGTGGACCCCCAGATCTGTAGAAAGAAAGAAAAAAAAAACCATTCCCTGCAACAAAGAAATGAGCAGGTAAATTTTAATACTATTATGGTCTTTTGAAGAGTTTCATTGATCACTCATTTATCACACATTGCAAAGATCTCACAAATTTGAAACTTTGCTTGTGATTAGCATTGGTTTCAAACATTCAAACCCTCATATTTGTTTGATGAAAAAGCCTCATATTGTCGTCCAACATTTGACAGGAGCAATTGGATTAACAACATAAAAGACAGGACTTGAATGTAGAACTAATTAAAGCAAACAGCTGTCTCTGCCTGGCAAAGTAATAGGACATATGTACCAAATTCAATCACTACAAAGTACATACAGAATAATCACTACATTAAAGCTCCTGTGGGGAATCTTTTTGATGCCCATGAAATATTGAAGCCTTAAAGCAAGCAAGACCATCTGCAACATGATTGAGAACTTTTATATTGTAAGTATTCATACCTTTTGTATATGTGTGTTTAGGGCTGGGCGATATGGCCTCAAATCAATATCACGATATATTGAGCAGTTCACCCCAATAACAATAAATGGACGATAACTACTCCACAAGCAGCTCACCCCCTCCAACATCAACTTCGTCTACTTCAGCCGACACTCCAGCCGCTACAACTTTTGAACCGTCCTCTGTCTCCTCACTTGTCAGTGTTGTGTCATTCGCGAACGATTCGTTCAAAAGAACCGACTCTTCACACCTTCGCACATCCAAAACCAACTTTTATTTATTTCTTAATAAATAAATAAAAGGTATTGTCATGGGCAAAATGACGTCGATTATTGTCGTAAATTTCGGTATCTGTAAATTTTCGGTTTATTGTCCAGCCCTATTTGTGTTTCTTTTATTTTTTGGGCTAGGTATCTTCTCAAGTCGAGAATCAGCAAATCAGTTTTAAGAGGCATAAAAAGAAGGTTGTCTCTCAGTTGTACTCTTTGTGAGCAGGCGTAAAGTTTTAACCACTTAAACTATACTTTATCCTCTTATATTCTGTGCTATAATTCTCAAGAAACACATTATCCTGCACTCTTGTGCAGCATTCTTGTTCTTATCCTTCCTATGTACCACAACTGACTTCACATAATGGGTGCTTATTTATGGTAATGTACAAGTAAAGAGTGTTTTTAAAGTGCCCCGCACCATGTTTGAGTGCAGTTTCAAGTAGTGAAAATAATTGCACACTGCTGACGTGTGACCTGACTCCAGCCACACTTTTCATATTTTCAAAGATTATATGTAAACTGTAGAGGGAGCCTGTATTTAAAGTTAATGGAGGGCCACGGTAGTTTAAAAAAGATAGTACAGGGAGGTGACATGTCAGTGCTCAGGAGGCTTTCTTCAATTCCCTGAGTGTTTGTGGAAGACCCTGTTTCATAGAAGAGTCAGTCTGTAATTTGTGCTTGTAATTTCTTTTTCACGACCCTTACAGAGGACAAACCTCGTTTTTCCGACCCCTGTTTTGAACTTTTAAAATGGAACATCTCAGCTTTTAAAAGTGTGGTGGTGTATGTGCTTACCGAGAGCTCTCACCGGCTCTGCCTTGTTTGAACAAAGTTTTGTTGGATTTTCAAAGTCACACAAGGATATAGCACATATAACTCCTCGCGCCACCTTAATTGACATCTTGTTGGCCTTCTGTCAGACCTCAAACATCCACTGGCCTTTAAAAGCACAGCAAAACCAGCAATTTGGATCATAACATCCCTGCTCAGAAATCCCACTCTTAAACAGCTCAAACATTTGATCCTGCTGCAGAGAAGAGCTGCCGTATTCTGGTTAGCCAGAGTCGGAGATAACCTTTCCCAGTTCAAAACACCTTAGCCAGAGCAAATTATCAGTGTTTAGCTTGATCAGTTTTTCCACAGGCTTCTGTGATGCAAAGCTGCAAAGCCACTGTGGTATTTCTCCCTTTTGAGATCTGAGTCTTTGCGCTAATAAGAAATGCTCATAGGAAGCAGCCTTGATCTAAAGATATATGTGCATTACCCGCCTATTCATCCTTCATCGTGATGCCAAAGAAGCCTTATTGGGGCTGACACTCTGTCCGCTTTCAAAGGCAGGTTTTTTTCAAAGCCTGCCTCTATCGCAGCGAAATCCAGGAAATGCTGCACCCGAGGAATTGATGTCTTTGTAGGTGAAATTCATCTATAGTAACAATCTCGGTGAAATGGCAGCAACGCTCCCAAGACCACTGTCTGAGAGATGACATTTTGTTGTGCAGTATTTCATTCCTCATTATCTTCTCATGCTCACTCCATCATCTCCTCTTGTTCTTTCTTTTGGCCTAAAATATCTGCCTTCTTTCACGTAGATCTTTTTTTTTCCAGCCCACGTGATTTCTTCCCACCCTTGCTTCTTTGAAATGTGCCATCTATGCAGAGACATGAAAAGACCTGATTCTGTGACACGTCTAAGCTGCACCACTATGTGTCAATGACTTTCCATAATGAGAGTGTGAATGTCGCAAGCATGATCTGGAGAGTTTAATTCATTACATTTAAAGCTGTAGAAGAAGATTAACAGACCTATAGAGATGGTGCATCTGGTAATATTTAACACACAACTTCTGGGTTGGATTGCATGTTCAGTTACAGTCAAACTGAACGTAGCATTCAAAGGGTGGTGCTATTACATCAGAATTTGTTAATATTTTTTGTAATTTGATCGTAGTGATGGGCACGGCAGTTCTTTTAGATGTACTGAATCACTAGAATCGGTTCACGAAAAAGATTTGTTCAAAAGATTCGTGTATCGAATCACCCAATCATTCAGGGCTTGGCAGGAGGAGCCTGTGACTCCGAGTAAATTGGGCTCAGTGAGTGATTCGTTCACTGAACGTTTAGAAGAATTCACACTGAACATGCACCGTTCCCTCACAAACCGCTGCAATGATAGGATGCTGCGGGTTTTATGCACTACTTGTTAAATGCTGTGTCCTATTGTATGCAAGTTGCTGTGGTGACAATTTAGCTGTAAAAAATTGTAAAAAAGTTAGTTTTGTCCTACAAAAATGATTCCAGAGAGTGTAGTTTAAAGCGTGATTCCTTTACCAAGTGGTTCAGGCGTCAGTGCATGTGATCCCTCGTTCACTGGCTGTTCACCTGGCAATGCTGCTATAGCATCCACCCTGCTGACAGCTCAACTGAAGTGAGAAACGAACAAATCACTTAAGGAAGTGATTCGGTTCAGTACGTTCACTTAAAAGATTCGGTTCTTTTGAACAAATCGTTCGCGAACGACACAACACTATTTGATCGAATGTTGTACTAATTAGGTTGTTTGATTGGCAGCAAACAAATAACATCTAAACTCCTCCTGCCATTTTCTCTCATGTTGACCTGAACCCAGAGCTTGCAGCCCAGTCTTTAAATCACAGTGCACTAGGCCTGAACGATATATCGTTTGACTATCGTCATCGCGATGTACGTGTGTGCGATAGTCACATCGCAGAGCCTGCGATATTGGAGGTGAATGAACTCATTTAATTTCAAGGGTAACCGACTGAGATACACTCCATGTGACTCTGCATGTGCTGTGCAGCAATCCACCAATCGCCTTCGTCCTTAACTCAGTTGCCAATCAGACTCACTTCTCAGTTGCCAATCAGACTACCCTGCCAGCTGTCAATCAAAATCAGGGAGGAGAAAACCCACCCCTGCACATGTTCTGCACATGGAGGGAGACGTGTGTCCGCTGAGAATTACTTTTGGAACTTTACTCATGACTATTAAGCCCAACAAATAAGAACTGTATGGGTTTTAAATTGTACATTTCCGTGGACCACTCTACTATAAGCAGTGCGCGTTTTGCGAGGTGCATGCAATTCTCGGAGGACATGCGTTTCTCGGCACAACACCGCTAACAACAACAACAACGATCGCAAAATGAACAACGAACAAGCGAAAACCACCGAAAATGAAGATTTGTTGCCAAAAAGAAAAGGAAAGTCAGTTATCTGGAATTATTTCGGTTAAAAGAAGGATGATGTCGACCAAAACACGTCTTCTGTGTTCATCTGTTGCCACAATAACGTCCCAGCAAAAGACAGACAGAAGCCGTTCTACTAACATTCACAAAAAGAGGTAAGATCAGAGCAGATTAACTGTCCTCAAGATTTCAGCAGTGCAGCATAACATTAAGGTCATCTGGTGAAATTACTGTATTTTTGATATCGCAATATATATCGCAGGGTTGAAAAAAATCGCAATATTATTTTTTTCCAATATCGTGCAGCCTTACAGTGCACTCTGTCTCTTTGTTGAAATCAGATTAATTTAAATGCTCTACACCACAACAATCCAAAAGACTGCATTTAGAAAACATGAGTTATGGCTTCAGATATTATGCAAATCAAAAAACACACACTAAAATCCAAAACTACACAAGTGTTTAACAAATGAAAAAAACTGCTGCAGAAAGCCAAAAAGCATTCATAAATGTGAACATGAGCAGTGAAAATACTTCAGACATGGCACTCTAAAAACTGCACAAACCCAGGAATCAAACATTACAATGGATTTTCCCCAGGCCTCTAGGGGGAGCACTTGCAGAAGATGATTGATATTCTGGTCTGGAAGAGAGATGGTTTCAGAAGACTTGGCTACATTTTCAAAGTATCTATTGTTTCTTACTTCTTTATTGAAACCACTATCATTTCCATACGGCTGCATTTCAATGGAAACCGCAATCATGCGGGACCCAGGAAATGTGACAGCCAGAGTAGCTTGAAAAATGGAGAACTGTTGCTCTAAATTTGATGAATTTGCTGCTTATCAGGCCTCAAATGAGACAAGAATAAGGTTGGGAAACAAAAGGGTCTGCTAGAGTAGAGTATTTCTGTGACTACAGAGCAAAACCAAACTTTTTTTTAACTTGATTTCTGAGTGACTGAAAGATTTAATATTGGAGAAATAAAACTTCTGCAGAGAACAATACAGCTTCGTAGGGGGAAATACTGTGGGGATGGGCAATGTACCGGAGGAGTTTTGAGAATGAAAACATTGTAAGACTGTACGAAGGTTAGTAAACACTCTGGAGCCAAAGTTTATACCATCATCACACTTCGGTCAATTATTTACCACCTCTTTACTGAGAGACAAAGGCTTCAGTTACTCTGGCTTAGACAGACAGAGTGCACCTCACGAACTACGGAAACAAAACCAAAAAAAAGTTTTTTTCCTCCAAGTCATTTTTATATTCTTTCTTTCTTTCTTTCTTTTTTAAATATATTGATAAATATTGTATGAAGATATTATAATTCCTTTGCCTAACATGTTTACTTTGTGGTGACTAGAATTTTGTCATACTGTATGCTCAAGGGGTTTTAGTCTGCTAAACCAGCATTTTGATAGACTTATTGGGATTGGCCAATCCTGTCACCATGGCCAAGAAAGAGTTTATTAGATGAGGATGTGCATTTAGTTAAAAAAAAAATATATATACTACAGCAACTCAAATAGAAAGCTGCAGAATTTTATGCTGCACAGAAAACAGATATTGTCATAATTAGCTTTCTTAAGAGCATTGCAATCCCCAACTGCGCACACTTGTTCAGTGATCGTCCTCTCTACTTCTCGGGGTCTGGCCTATAGAGTGAGGCATGGGGGCGGAGCGTAGACGTGTGATGTAGAAAATCTTAACATGTCTGAACCTGTTGTTTGGGTCTGTGAGAGGTTCACAGCTTATTTAAAAGCAGAAATACTCAGAAGTGCAATTTTGCACTTAGTTTTCCTATGATATGTCCTCTAGCGTCAGAAAAATACCATATGAACATATTGTTGTAACCATTTCATTTTTAAAAAACACTGTTTATGATTAATGTCCTTTTTGTTTGGTTGGATCTAAGCTGATCTAAGTGGGTCTTTAGGTGGAAGCTGGACGAACAAGAAGTGGACTGCTTGCGAGCTGAGACACAAACACTTTTGCGAACTAGCATTCCAAGATTTATTGTAAAACTTTAAAAACATTAAAGCTGCTAACTCTTTGGGTTACTAATCAATCAAAATCTGTGCTTAAAAGCAAATCACACGAGTTTAGTTATGTGTGACTCAAAAGCTGAGTTTTCTCTGATGCAAAGTTATTTTTTGTCAAACTGCTGTCAGCAAACGTCCTGATGATGACCGGTAAATTTATGAGAAGTTCTATTAAGAATTAGAGATATGACGCCTCTGAAATGCACAACCATCCTGCCAAAAATCTCCGGAGCTTACTGACATCATTCAGCGAACAAAACGTGATTGACAATTTTCCATTTCAATAAAGCGGGTGGATTTGAAAACTAAGCCTTTGATAACACGAAGCCAAGAAAAGAAAGGAAGGGATTTAAACTGTGATAAGCTGCTATGATAAATTCCATTATTCATCAGACCTTTGATTAGTTTATCTGAAAGCATTTTTTGGGTTGTTGGGCAAAGACGGCTCATAAGACTACAACAGATTTGAGATCACTCATTTGGAAGAGGATCAGCAAGAATAGATGGCACCATCAGTGACATAAAATGATCCCACTAATAGAAAGCATTAAAGTGTCATTAGCCTCATCATCCAGCTCTACAGTCTCAAACACACATTATCATCTGTCTACCACTGTGTATCTGAATGTCAAAGCTTTCTAAAGCATTGGGCTAACATGCGACACTGTAGTGTTAACACAGCCGTGATTATTACCACATGCTGTGAGCGATGTGTGAAGTGCAACAATGATATAAAAGCTGTCAATATAGGAACACAACTGGAGAAGTGTAAATGCACATGGTTTGGTCGAAGCTTATTAGCACATCAAAACTACAGAGCAGATAACAAGATTTCAAACTCGTGGAGTGTCTGCAGTGATCCAAGCCGTTCTTTGTATCGTGATGTTGAGGAAATGATTGCTCCTCTGTATTGTTTTCACCTTCTCCCTCTCCTGTGTCTCTGATCTTGCATGTGTCTTTTTTCCCCCTTGTCTTTCAGTCACATCAAAAGCAGCCTTTTCCGCTTAATGGGCCATTAGCTCTGCTCTGAGTCCCTGTCAGAAATCTCCCTGCACTTCTCATCTTGTGGTTTCACTCTCGTGTTTTAGCAGCAGCGAAACAATAGAGGCAGACCCGTGCCTCATGCAGGGGGGAGAAGAGGGAAAACGAGGTGATCGTATTACAGCGGCAGATCATCGAGAGATCTTTCATTTATGACAACATTAACAAGTTAGAAACACAAGCTTTAAAGGCTTGTGGTTGAATGAAAAAGGAGCAAAACAACACTTAAGGTTGGTGTAATAATAAAACCAGAGTGATACAGATCACAGAGGATACTCAGTCCAAATGGAAAATTTACAAGAAGTGTGTGAGATATAGAGACAAAAACTCAGATAAAAGACTGTAGCCTCATAATTAAACTATGAAAACGACTAACATTCTGTTTATACATACCTAGTTATTTTTAAAAATGGAGACAATAACCTTCATTTGCACCATAGACTGTATATAGAATGGACGCCGTCTGTCTCCTCGCTGGGTGAAGCCACTCTGAGAACAGCGCCCTCTGGTGTCGGGCTGCAGTATAGGTCATAAATCCCGCCTCTGCCAGCAAAGCTTATGGGGCTGTGGACAAACTTTAGAAATGTATTACACAGAACATACTTCTCGCTACACTGCCACCTACAGGTTTGGCATGCTCTTGACGGCACAGGGTTAGTGCAAATGAAAACTTTTCTAAAAACGTAGTGGTGTGCATGTTTTTTTTTTTTTTTTGTAAATGGAGAGGTTGAAATGTCAGTTTATGAAAATAGCCGGGCATGTGTAAATATAGTCTAAGATTGTTTAGGAAAGTTCCAATCCAATTTAATGGCAATTTGAGCCAAACAAAAAAGCAGAACAAAAAAACACTCTAGTCACTTTATGTAACTGTTTGTTCTGGATGCAACTTAATAATAATACAAATAATACAGCAATTACAGTGACAACAACCACCCTATGACAGCCTCCATTACTTATCAGGGACACCTGGTTTAAAAAGGCACCAAACACAATCATCCTGTCACATTAGCTTTAGGTTTGCACAATGGTAATAGTAATGCTGTATTCAATATCACCAATGTAGTAAAACATCTAAAAACTCAACATTCATTAAATAACAGAGGAAAGGAAACTTTAGAAGGATTCAGTCATAAAATCTTTATTCATGTATCCCCAATTCACAACAAGAGTGATCTTAAGAGGCTTTACAGGAAGAACAGGTTCAGACCATAACCTTGATTTTAGTATTTAAGAAGACCTAACATCAAAATAGGATAACACTACAGTCCCACCTAGGAAGCCAAGACAAGACCTACTCTCATCCTATCAATGCAATCCATTATGAACGAACAAAGGGTAAATATCCTGGAAAGTGAGAAGTGAAAAAAGTGAAACTATAAAGAGTCCAAAAAGATTACAGAGAAGGTGACTGAATTCATCGCTCTGTCCCCACTGGAGAAAATGCAGGTTTTAGTCATCCTTTGGATCCACAGTATGCCCGACTGTGACAACACACGGATACTTTAAAACAGGACATGACTTATTCTTCGGAGCTCGGACATTTTGTCCCATTTGATTTCTGAGGCTCACTGCACACTCGATTGATTTCTCCATGTTCTGGTTTTAGGTGTTCCAGGTCAGTTGATATCGTGACCCATTTTGTGAAGAAAAAGAAATCAGTTAAAGAGAAAATGGGGGGAAAAAACATAATAATGTAGGGTCAAAGTTCTGGGTTAACTCCCCACTGTGAATCTCACACCATCTTGTGAGGGTTTGTTAATTTGGTGGTGCAAGATGGTGACTCCTCTGTAGACATAGATATAAAAGATTTATAGTCAGTTTATTGTTCGCTCATTTAAGCATCTGTATGTACAGGACATTAAATTTGTATTTTGTAACAAGTCCTTTTCCTTGAATGCAGCTAAATATTACAAATAGTTTTAGCTTTCAAAAGCACAAAACAGATGAGTTTTGACAAGTTTCAGCTTGTTACTGAAGAAAAGAATATCACATTTTAATGACTGAATAATATTTATTCATTTCTATGCACTGAATGTATTTTATTTCTCTAGTTGTTAATTTTGTGTTACATTTGTTCAAAAATAAAACCGCAGAGAATCGAGGTGTTTGCTGTTGTTGACAACAATCGTGTTGAGAAAGATCCCTGAGCAGCTCTTCTCGGCGCTAAATCACCACATCCTGGTGATCTTAAGACCTCTTTTCCTTACATATTATGAGCACAAGCGACTCAGACATCGATCCTGTTCGTGACTACATTATCATGCACAGACACTGCACCCTTGGTCTAGGTACACACTGTCTCTGTCAGGTATAAACCTGTAATGCATGGATGAGTGGGCTATTTCATGCATGGATACACAGCAAGTATTATCATTTCAACCTGATGACTGGTTCAGATGCCCCTTATTTAATGCAGAGTAACACAGATTTCTCTCTCTGATGGGAAGTCACTTGAGTCAAGATGAGGCTTTGGGACAGCTTCACTGGCTGTCAAGGTGCTGTCAAAACAACTGCAATATTTAAAGCAGGCCAAAGCGTTCCCCACCTGAAGGTTGTCCCTGTGTCATTTCATTGCATCCTCCAAGACAATAAGCAGACTGCATGAATAAGAGGGACTTTAACCCCTGCTCAACAGTATATAAAGGTACAGATTTAAAGACCAGGACAAAAGTCTTGGGTCTAAAATTGTACTAGATGTTGAGTTGTGTGATGTTGCTATGCCTGGAATTAGCTGTTCTGCTGGCGTTGGATTGTATGAAGATGTCGAGTAACATTAGCCTTTTTACTTTTTTTTTTATGCTTACGTCCTTATCTGGGAGGTTTGATGAGTCAAGCAGGAGTTGGTTGATTTTTATTCTCACTGCAAACAAAATCACTCCAGGGTTTAAATGAAAATGAGCCAAAACTACCACCTCCCTGCAATCTGGAGTTGTTAGTTTGCATTAAAGTACTATTGCTGTGTCCAAACTTCGCCAAAGCATAAACAGTGTTTTTTTTTTTACAAAAATGAACCCATGGATCTTAGAGTGCCATAGTGGCACATACAGGACAACCATCAGTCTAAATCCCGGAAGGTATTTAACTAAAAGTACAAACTGAACACATTTGCTCACACATTAACTCCTGTGCGTATTCACAAAACTTTTATTTGCTACTTGTGTTGAAAATCTACAAAAATTCTCAGAATCATGACGTTTTCTACTTTAAGTTAGGAGTGGATTCTGGAAAAGATTAAAGTCATGATGCTGGGGTGTGGTCCAGAGGGAAGGCTCAACTGAATATGGCTGCAACATGAAGCCTCTGGTTCCTCTGGTTCCATGCTGCAGAAAGAGGGATGATAACCATGATAATTATCATTATTATTTTTTTTTGTTTTTTTGTGTGTGTGTTGAACCTCAAGATCAGCTTGCCACATTTACATGTTTAGCTTGAATAAAATGGGTTCTTGACATATTGTTTACCTGTCATTTTGTTTGTAAGGACTAACATAACTAACCTTTGCTAAGTTTGCATCTGTGAGCTGTCAGTGCTGTCCATCAGCTTGCTGACGCTGACATCAGATTGATTCCAGGGTGTTGAAGGCAGTCTCAGAAACCTGGGACATTGGTGTGGTGGAAAAAAACACTTAAGTACAGACATATCGTGATTCAGTGTTTTAGTTAACTTTGCTGGCAGTTGTGAGTCATGGCGAAGCACTTTGGGGCATTTGAAGACTCCTGTTTGTTGACTGCAAACTTCTTTCTCACCTTTGACTCTACCACATACAACCTCTTTTAACACTCCTCCCTCGTGCACCCAGTCTAAGCCAACAGGGCACCAATTTGCTGCTGGATATCATGCTATGCCTGCCTCTTGGCTCCAGCTGTAATACTGGGCCCCAATTTTCCTCTCAAAATGCTCTTACGCTCATCCACTAATTGGGCTTAGAGTAAACATCACTTCTCAGTCTGATTTGGTTTCCCAGTTCTTTTTTTTTTCTTGTCTCCTTTGTTCTTTGGTTTGTTATGGATTCAGATAACAACCAACTTTGTTTTTAAAGGCTATGGGTCGGGCAGTAATCACAGAAATTGTATAACCCTAGTCCTTTTCCCTCTAATATCACAGAGATCAGGAACTAAAATTACCAGCAGTGTAATTTAACATGACTGGGGAAATAAAACTATAAGCACATAAAGAGGCTAAAGCTCAAGAGGTCATGTGTCAACAGTATTCTCCCACAGTGCCCACCACTTAATTCAACATCAGAACCAGTATGTTGGACTGTTTCTGCAACAGCGTTTTACACACGAGCTAGTTATTACTGTAACATGTGGATAGCACCATCTTACATCTGCTGAGCCTGAGAGGTGACACATGCTATGCCGGTGTGTTAATTACCACATGCTGGGAGCTCTTTGTGGTGTTATCTTGTAATTTAAATCCTGTCAAAAAATGCAAAGTTACAGTAAAGCTTCAAATCACAAGGTAAACGTTTATTGTCATAATCCTAGAAAATAGATGTAAACTTCTCAGAAAGAAAACATTGCCAGAAAACGCGAGACTCACTAAAATAGAGCGCAGGAACGGCCTGCCTCCAACAGCGTGTGAGGTGACACCCACATAATAGAGGAGGTGGAGCCTACAGTATGTCTTAGGAGAGGTGGCCAATCAGAGGAAAGTAGGCTTGTGGACAGTGGGTCTTAAAGAGACAGCAGCTAAAACAAAGTGTTCTGTACAGTGTCGTCGCAGGTATGCGCACGCAGCCTTGAGGTTGAAAGTGGGACATTTCATATTTGTTTACTGGTGGAGTCAACAAAGAAACAAAATGAGAAGGAGCTGTTGTGCTGCGAACTGCACGAATCAGCAAAACAAACAATCCGCAAACATTACGACCCTGCTCCTGATATTAGAAACATCTAAAACAACGTCACAGCCTGGTAAATTGAGTGACATTCATGGATATTTCAGCAGGTGTTTTTCTGATTTTGATGCAATAAAATACAAAGGGATTTTTCGATGATATGACATTTTATTGCAATTGTGTCAGAGAGAACTTGCAAACAATACAGCGTCTTCATTGATATCAGTTCACTCCGAAGCAGGCTTTTGTCCCATGGTTGCGCGCACACCTAGTATTGTTTGTACACAAGAAACCCGTCTATACATCAGAGTGAGCAACACAGGGCATTTTTTAAAATCTGAAAATCCTGTAAAGCTGATATAGAGTCTGAAAACAAAATGCACAATACCCCTTCTTTAATCAAAACCCTAGCAAATCAGAGGAGCAGGGCAGATATTAAAATGTCTTAGACAAGGGTCACAACGCCAGGGTACGAGTTTACATTTGTTTGGTTGGGTTTCATTGCATGTTTACAAGGAAAACTAGCTTTGCTTTATTATGATAGATGTATCTTTTATGATTTTTTTTTTCCCCTTTGTTACTCTACCAACAATTAAAGAACACCACTTTCAAATTCTGCATTCCCAAGACGATGCTTAGTACACATGCCAAATGTTCTTTGGACTGATTCTGGATTGTCCCATAGACAGGATAACACTTCTGCTGAAGTCAGGATATTTATTGAAAACAGAGAGTAAACTATTTTACAGTAAGTATTGCATTGTGTCTATATTTAAAAAAGTTTAGCAAACATAACAGGACTCAGGATATATAATGATTAAAGATTAAAACTGCACAATTAATTGGGGCTCTGCAAAAAAAAAACAGGTGTCCTTATTAAACCTTAATAGCTATTATCTACAATTCTGCACTGCTGCTCTTGTGGTGTTTCAAATCGGCAGCTAATGAGCAGGACCTCTTCACCTTTTTTGTAACATCAAAGTTGCATACCTTTTAGCATATTTAAAAGCTCATGAAGCTCATATGTTATGCTGGAAAACAAACTTGAACTGTCTAATCTCAGCACTCAACATATAGATATCAGAGAGCCAAATAGCTACGCATGTAGGAAGGATGTTTTGCTTGTTAGCATCCTCTGCAGCCCAGTGAAAAACCCTTTGGGAGGTCTGTCACCCTGACCTGGTTATCTCTGAACACAAACAGCCGTCCTCTGATTAATGATCAGAGTTCACTTCAACAGAAACAGCTAATTATATTAATCATGTTTTGGCTCACTCACAGTTTTTTTATTACTCTTGCCCACCATAATCTTCCATCTTGCCTTAAGCTGTCAGCTTCAACATCTGCTTGCTGACAGGTGCTCTCTGTTTTATTCATAGCCACAGGGAAGATAAAAATGCATGTGTGAAAACTGAACACTGCAGCACGCAGCGTTCCTGGGCAGTAAGAACATGTTGGTACTGTTATTATCATTTTAGCAAGGACACTTGGGTAGAAGTGTCAAATAGGCAGATGCCATAGACTAATGCTGGTAACAGGAAAAGCTCATTAAAGTAGGTTAACCCACGACTAAGGAGCAGCATATACTGAAGGACCTCAAAAAGATATACAAAGGGCAAAAGCTTGAGTTCTCTATGGAATCAAAAATTGACTTTATTCTTTACAGAGCAACATTTTTTCAGTCTCAGCATTTGATATGATTACTATTGACTTTTTTTAAATAATCAGAATTGGATTTAAATAAATTCACAAACCAATAATATCTATTTTTTTACAAAACAGGATTAGGGCCACATGAACAGAAGAAAAAAAAAAGATTACAGGAAGGAGATTAAAGTCGAAATTTTGAGATTTAAAAAATCAAAATTTTGTCAATAAAGTCAAAACTTCGAGATTACGAAATGTTGTGAATAAGAATAAGGTTGAAATTTCAAGATTACAAAATGTCGAAATGTTATAAATAATGTTGAAATTTCGAGTTTAAAAAAATTAAAATTCTGAGATTAAAAGTCGAAATTTCGAGATTAAAGTCGACATGAATTAAGTTGAACTTTCAACATTTTTAAATTCCGACTTTAATCTCGAAATTGAAATTAAAAATTCTTCCTCCTCTAATTATTATTATTTTTTCTCTTCTTGTGGCCCTAATACTTTTCAGTAGTTCTTCCTCACTATTTCACATGTCAGAAAATATTTTTTAATTGGGCTTGTAATCAAGATTAAAAGCTAAGTGGACAGATGGACAGCCGGGTGGATTGATGGAAGGATTTTGGTCAACTTCAAGTGGACACTCACGAAACTGCATTTTTTCACACTTGAGTGTCATGTTTTGCAAGTTTACAGTCAAAAAGTTTACTGAAACTCTGTGAAACTTAAGACCGACTCTTCAAACGTGAAAAAAGTAACATTTCAAAGCCTGTTTTATTTTCAAGACTTGATCGGCAGCAGTATTTTAAATACCAATAGGTTTCCTGCTGCTCCTGAGATTTCTTCTTTTTTTTCACTGCTTTTTATACCTGACTCCAAAACACACAGACTAGACTCTTCAAAGGACTTCAGAAGACTGTAGCAAGAACCCCAACACCAATTACTGAATTCAAAAAATATTCTTTCAACTTTAAAACAACTATTGTCCTTCCGTAACAATACAGATATGTGTTCAAATAACCTGACACCTAATAATACAACAACAAAGTTTTGTTTGGGTTGATGTACCTTGATTTGATGCGTCAAACTGTGTAAAGCATAGACTTACAAGACACCATTATTTCTACAAAGACAAGAGACCAAAGAAGACACCTGAATTACAATATAAACCTTACAGAAATAAATTACCATGATTCTAAAGCTAAAGTAGGTGCAAATTTATGAATACATGAAAAAAACTGCATATATGTATGTTTTGATTGACATCTGACCTTTCCCTTCTTTTATATCCTCCAATTACTGCAGCACAATTCTAAATAGAGGATATGCACTGGTGGCATACCCAAGATCTTTCACATTTGTAGTTTACTGACAACAGATCTCAGTGCTTTTCAGGCGAAATCAGACAACAGTTCAACTCTAGCTCCGTGAGTCATAAATTTATCGAGGACATTTCCAGATTTTCATAATCATTTATCTAAAAGCCTCACAAGAAAATATAGTCTTACTTCTCAGAGTTCCTCTCTTTCTGAAATAAATAATTTGTGTTTGGCTCTGATTTGTGACAGCATCCATCTGTTAAACCAATTTAATAAAAAGTATAAATCATCCTGTGATTCAGCCAGTTGGACCTTACAAGCAAAATTGTCATGAATTTACAACACTTGATAAATTCTAAATCTGTAAAACTATGATATACTTTGACATTAATTGCTGTTTTCTACATAATCCTCAGATTTAAGGCTGCTTTCAGCATATAGCAACCATTTTCTTCTGTATCCTGCGTTATGCTCCAGCTCTGATTTAAGTTTGTTTTCCAGCAGAGAATTAACAGCCTTGTAACCTTGCTCTGCTCCATCATGCAATTACAATTTCCCTTGTTTGTTACTGATTGATGCCTCCACAAAGATGAACCTCAGAAAGCATTTTGATAAGGTAATTGAGTTTAAAGGTGAACACGCTCCCTGAAATGAAAACAAGGAAATCAGATTTACACTAGCCTTGTATCCTTCCAGTGTTCTGCTGATTAATGTTGTACAAAACCGCAGACTGCACACAAATCATCTCACTGCAGCAGAAGGAACATGTCATGAAAATCTGCTTTTTAATTTACTGGAGGCAAATAAACACAAACATCTCCTTCGAGTTTGATATAAAGTTTCTCCATATCTGTTACCAATCGATTCAATGACTCAAAGGTCAATCAAATTAGTCTGTTTGCTGGAAGCTTCTTCATTCCCAAAAGGAATGAAAATGCATAGAAACTACTTAGGTTAGCGAAGTTTCATCGCTGCTTTTTAATTAGGAGAATCGCCCCCTGCAAGCTAACGTCAATATTTGGGGATCTCAATGCAGGGGTCAGTGACACTGAAGAGAATTAGATCTCACCTTGGATGAGATCCTCTAGGCTGTGATGCCTAAAGCTTTTTGACTCTAGCAGAAAGAGCTGTAGGCACTTTGCATCCATTAACACATTTTATTGAAGTGCCATGCATATGTATTTTAAGAGTATGACTGGATTTAAGCCTGGCACCCTCAAATGACTGCCGCACGACTGCTGGCATCGTTTATGTAGCATTGCGCGGACTTATGAATGATTCATGAAAGCTTGATCAAGCCTTTGAAGTTGTAATGTGATTTGTGTATCTCTGAAGGTCACTCTCACTACGACTAAGTCTTTACAGATGCTTTTTTTGTTGGTTTGAGAAGTTCTGAGTGTATTCTTTACTCTTAAAAGGGTTTCTTTCATTTTGCAACAACCAAGAGAATGAGAAGTCTTACACTGCTGGTTGCTGTAGATAAGTTGCTTTGTTTGTGGACATGAAGGTTTTACACATGATAGGAGATTTTCTAGAAGCTCTAGTGAGAAAATCCTCTCAGTTGAAAGCAATAAAATACATAATGTTATACAACAACTAATAAAAGACAAACTAGCATGCTCAAGAGAAACAAGTAGCTCGCTTTTAAAGACACTGCAGGGATCCAAGGCTCTTATATTAAATGTCAGACTGATTTGCAGCCTGGAGACACTTCTCTAAATGGGAGACAGGCTTTGTAGATTCATAAAAAAGGTTTGCCAGAAGTTTTACATCCAAATGAGTTTCAAAATGTGCAAGATTGATCAGTCCTGATTTAGTGAATTCTGTGCCCACCCATCTGCAGAAATGTGCAGTCAGCTCTTACAACTTTGGCAGGTTGAGCTGTTTACAAATCAAATAAACGGACTGTGTGTATGTGTGTGAAATTCCATTTTATAGCCATCAGAGGACTAAGGGAAGTTTTACATCTATCCATCTGTTTCAAACAAAGTTGCTGTTGAGGTACAACTGGGATGTCCTGCGTGAAATAGATTTGTAGGATGCCCCTCGTTGTGTTAAAGGATGTAACTTGTGTGGACAGTACCTGATCCTGGATCAGATCTTACACAGACAGTAACCTATCAGGGCCAATCAGTCAGTGCGTGTACATCGGACTAAGCTCAAAATTTGTTTTTTTTTTTCGCAGAATCGGACTTTCATCCTTGACTGCTGCTGAGAAAATCAAATTATTGACATGAACGTGTCCTCCTCCCCAAAACTAGGGGGCAATATGGGTCTTTTCAGCGGCGTTGTTTTCTGACTTTTTTAAAGATGTCTCTGTTCTTCATTTTGCGACTGTCCATTTTCTTAAAAATGTCCATTTCTGTCAGGACGGAAAGCAAAACGGCACTCTCCTTATTGTTCCAAAAGTCGACATTCTTTCTTGTTTCAGCCATGTTGCAGTTGCTTCTGAGTTGAAAGTTATTTAAATAAAAGTGCCACTTCTTCTCTGGTGTTTTTGCTCCAGGGTTATGGAGGCATGGCGTACGTGCACATGCATTGTCCAATCATACTCCGACTACGCTGGTTACATGGTAGAGAAAATCGAATTCCAATTGCATTATCTGGGTGTCTTAAACGGAGTTCTCAAACCCAATTGCAGATACAGCATCAAAATGCTCAATTCTGCTGATTTAAGTTCCACTCATGGATGGTGTTGTTTGGTTGGCTTGTGGAAAAAAAAAAAAAACATGGATCACGCATGCATAAATGAAAAAACTTTGCAGTACAGATGATATTGGGTTATGCCATTCAGAGATGACTCAACAAAAGCCTTCTACACTTCATGCCATTTGGTATTTTCGAAAAGGCTACAGAGGTGAGCACGACCTGCTACAGCATGCCTCTGTGAGGAGTCACACAAGGAGGTCACACTAGCAAAAAGTGCAAGCTATAAGGGTGTATTTTTTAGTCACAAAAGACTCCTTGAAAACCTGTAAGAAATAACCATGAAAAAGTGAGCGTAGTGAGTCATGCCTTTGGACTTGAAATCCATTTATTTTCTGTTTTGTTATTTCTGTTAAGGCTGTGATTGATCTCAGTATTTATTTGAAGGTTTGTAGAGGAATTCCTAAAGTGAGGTCCGCAGTTGGCCAAGGTTGAGGGTTTTACATTTTGGCTATAAGCATATCTGCAATTATTCTCAGATGGAAATATGTGATATAATTTATCAGCTAACCACATGACTACCAGTAGTTTACATTTGTCCCCTGTGGAGGACATTTGTGAACCCAAATATCTTCCTTTGACCTTTGGTAAAGCCTAAATCAAGCCTACTGTCTAAGAAAGACAAAGGTTTGTCCAGGTGTCAAGGTCACTGGCAATTGCAGAGTTCAACACCAACATAGTGTTTGGTGTGGTGTGGATTTGGTTGACCATATGTTGAGTTTCTACAGGATGGCCTCTCACACTCAGAAATGGACAGTGTGTGCAGTTTTTCCTTTTTTTTATCTGGCAATCACCAACTCATGGCTCATTGAAGGTCCTTGACTTCAAACTGCTCCTTGGTTAAAAGTTGGTTACTCGGGCCAAAACAGGAATTGCAAGTTACAGCAAATATGACTCCACTCCCCAACATCAAAATTGGAAACCTCAGCCAAATGTTGCTCTGAGACACTATGGTGCCATCCATCTTCCAGAGATGTTGGATAAAACACATGCAATTGGTGTTGCAGAGCCGACTGCAAGACCAAAACATGATGCGCAAGTGCAAGGTATTCATTTGTGCTTCCAAGAAGGGTAATTTCTTTTATGAGGACTCATACAAAACAATAAAAAAAGTGATCAACTCACTTACGACTCACTTACCAGAGAGAGGTTAGCTGTATCCCTCCAAGGCTGCATTCACATTTCCAGACTTACTGCATGACTACAGTGTGACAAGGCCCCCGTAAACGCAGCCAACAAATGAGTCCCTCTTTGCTGGGTGCATCCTTCATGGCCCAATCTATTACAAGATTCAAGCACTTAAACTCTCCAGTGGCCAAGAGATATGTTTTGAAAGGAGACATATTGTTAAAAAAAAATAATAATAAAACGCATTTTCAGTGTGTTTGCCCAACACTTGTGTATCAAGAGTATCCATTGACACACAAAAATGTGACATACGCTAACCCTCTGAAATCAGTTCATCATAAACGAGAGTTTAAAAACTGACATATACTTATGATCTGTTTCAAGGCTCCCCTTTTTGCCGTCTTGAGGTCTTCCCTTCTCTGCCACGTCCGAGGAAGAGTGAACAGAGGCTCAACAGAATTTTCTGTTGAAGCAGAGGCACTAAAGTTGGACATATGAGGTAAGAGAACAGATTAAAGGAAAGATCTTTTCATTTCTTACTGCAAATTTGTTATTGTTGGTGAGTTTACCAGGTTTGCAAGGGAACTGACGAGCAGTGTAAAAGAAATGACACTTATACACTCATACAGTGAAAGAGCCACTTGTACACGACAATCCTGAAAGAGTTTTTATTTTTGATTTTATTTCATTTTTTTGTACAGACACCTTGAAAACACGCCGCTGTGTCAGGACCTGAAGGACTTTGAGATTAAGTTAAAAAAAAGTTCAAGATGTGAAAGATGTAGTGCTCCTCAGGTCCGTGGCACTTTTGACTATCTTTGCTCACGTTTGGCCAGATAGTGGTTTTCACCATGACTTTTTAACATCCAGTCATGTGGAGATGATGAGTTAGAACCAAAATTATTCTGACACCATGGAAAAAAGGAGAAAAAGAGCCCACTCAGAACATGAGCAGTGTAGCACAACTATAACTGGTCCTGGTTATGAGCCTTTCTCTTGGTTTACATGCGAACAGAGTAACCTGGTTATTCATGTTCAGACCTGTTCTGGTTTATAATTATTACATCCTTTTAAAGCAGGCGTTGGTGAAATTTTAGTTTTCACTGCAGCAATTTTCAAATATAAGAAAAGTAACACCACTGTGGTAAACTCTGGACTATACCAGCATCGCGTTGCCCCATGTCCAGCAGCAGGTGAGGACAGGGTCAGCAAATGTTTAAAGACCCACTCCGATGAAAATCAATTTTTTCTTGTTCTCTACATGTTCATGTGGCATTTTTCTGATGCTACAGGACATATCATAAGAAAACTAGGTGCAAAATTGCATTTTCTGAGTATTTCTGCATTCAAATTGCTGTGAATTTTTGTCAGACCCAAACGGCAGCTTCAGATACTGTGAGATTTCCTACGTAGCAAACTCAAGCTCCGCCCCCGGAGCCCCACTATGCAGGCCACACCCTGAAAAAACGGAGAGGATAATCGCCGAATAAGCTTCTGCGCTAGCAGTTTGCAATGCTCATAAGAAAGCTAATTATATTAACTTTCATCATGCCTCAAAGATATTAGTGTCCAAGAGCTGAATAGCTCCTATTCTACCTGCCACTTCTACTACATCGGCAATGTTAGGCTGCAAGCTAACGTGAAGGGCTGTCTCCGCCCACGACTCAGAGGTGAATTGCTAATGAGCTACAGCAGCTCTGCAGAGGAAAAGACCTTGAAAATGACACGGGTAACGTGATTTTTAGTAAAAACTTCATGATCACAATTTATAGACCACTTAGAACACTTCAAGGAGTAAAAATGAAAAAGAAAACCATCGGAACGGGATCAAACTCAATCTGGTGTCAGCCTGTATGTGCCACCACGTCAGTTGAAGATACACAGTTGCGACTGGTGGGATGCTCTTGTTGAGGCCACCGTGTTTGTTTTACTGAGGAGGTGAGGGCTTATTCCAGTTTCTGCAATCAGGATATTATCAAAAAATAAACAAAAGATGCAAAAGTAGCATAATTGAGTCCAAGTAAACTCACTCACTTGCTGTTCTGGAACTATGGCCTCCTGTTGGAAAGGCCTGATGTTCATTTTCCAAACTAACCATCAATTTTGTCCATTATTGTGACAGCATGATGGACAAACTGAATGTTAAATGGATAGAATAGTGGTGATCTTGTGCAAAGCCGTAATTTTTAAAGACCCCCTGTGAGTTCCTGTATTAAAGGTCTCAAAATTGCCTCCTTTGTTAAACGATTTCTCAAACAGGCTTTCTGTCTCAGTAAATAGTTTATAAGCAAATGCTCATTTTTCAAAGAATTCAAGATTTCCTAACAAGACTAGCAGCAAAAATAAGTTTCAGAAAACTTGAACTGAAAATATCATCTTTAGTGATACTTAAACTCGGACAATGCACACATCATACAACATTTTGTGGTTAATCTTCCCCTGAAGCATCCAGCTATAGTTTTACAGTCTTTTGTCTCTGTGACACAGCATGGCAAGTCATCAGTGCGGGGCCGAGGACACATTTGAAATTTCTCACTTGTTATGGATGGTCGAGATCAAAGAAAACAAACGACAAAGCTGTTTGTTTGTGGAGCACTGCTTTGCTGCAGAGACAATTTAAGTGACAGAAGAGATATGAGGACGCTTCACACCATGTCAGCTGGACTTAGCTTTGACTGCAGATTTGAGGAAGACAGCAGCTGCACAGTGAAAACCTCATGTAGAACATGAGAAAGAGGGCCTACACATTTTCATGAACTTTCTCTGAACCGAGGAATTGAATATGCCGTCTCGGGCTGAGATATCTGTCTTTCTTCTGCGATGACAAACTCCCCAGTGAAGTTTCAATCACAGGTCTGTGTCTCATCTTGACCTGCTAGCTCTCACTTTTTCACCTCACACCTTTCCTTTATACTGCGAGTTCATTAACTTGAACTCCAGCTCAGAGGGTGTTTTGTCTTTTGCAGCTGGACGGATGAAAAATGCCTTGATCTGAATCACAGGGAACATTTGTTCCCACAAGTGAGTACTGCCAAGTGGTCTCAGTGGATGGGAGGAGCTGTGGTATAATGCAGGAGATGAAAGGAGAAAGTCATTCAGCTGTTTCCATCAGGCCTCTGATTGGTGTCGTACATTTTCTGCAAATCCTCATCCAAGAGATTAGAAGTGGTGATTACATATGCACTCACATTTTGGGATTCACAAACACAACAAAAGCATCATATTTCAGGGTCAGTGGCAGCTATGAGCAAGAGTGGTCACCCTAACGTGAGTTCTGCCCACCCAATCAATATTTTACATCTCATGATTGGTTCAGCAACCCACAGCCTGCGCTTAAATTTACAGAGCCCACATCATATAGATGATAAATGCACAAGTCCAGCACTCTGATGTTAACATGCAAGCTACAAAATAAACAACTCTGCTAAGCAAGTCATCATCTGCTTTAGTAAGCTGCCTATACTGAGTAAAAACTGGTGACATGAACTGTCGCCTGTTTTTTTTTTTGTTTTTTTTTGTTTTTTCAGAATATGTGTTTAACGGAGTCAGAAGTGCGTAAAAAATCAACCCGACCTTAAAAACCCACAAAATTTTGCTTGGCGAACAACTCCACACTGCGGAGTTGTGTCCTCTTTTTGGGGATTCAGAATATGGTCATCCTAATTTATCTCGTTTGTTCTGAGTCCTGGTTATTCAATGATTTATTCACTCTTTTCAGGCAGAGAAGATCACCTGTTTTAAAATTGTCAGCATTTATAAAATATCCACTGGACTGAGTTTCATTTTATCTGACAACTCAATGAATGAAAATCATAGACTGTATAAAAAATGGACAGCGTCTGCCTCCTCGCTGGGTGAAGCCATCCAGAGAACAGCACCCTCTGGTGACAGGCTGCAGTATAGGTCATAAATCCCGCCTCCACCAGCCATCCTTATGAGGGTGTGGACAAAATTTAGAAATTTATTACACAGAATATATATATTTTTTCCCCTGCTTGCGATGTTGACATGTGGTTACTGTAAGACTGGTTTGTGCTCAAGTCCTTTTTTTTCTGTACAGCTCAGATTTTAAAAGTTCAAGGTTCATGTTTTCTATGATTGACACTTGAAACAGACTATGGGCAGAGATTGCGTTGCTCACCCAGGGCATATGCTATTTGAGCTGAGCGTCATCACAGCAACTCTCCCGCCAAATGCATACAGTGCTACTGCGCCGTGTAGTATACAGTCTATGATGAAGATGTGTGGTTCACGTTGCTAAACCCTGCTTTGCTGTGTGCTATCATTTTGAGGTAAATCGGCTCATCTTAGAAATTGCGTCTTCACTACTCCCAAATGAACCTGCTCCAAAATGTTCTTTATAAATTGGAAAAGAATGAATTGGTCCTAAAACACTCTAATAAACCCGAAATAGAGCTTATGACCCTTAAGATTTCCCAAGTTGATTTACCCTCAAATCCTACTTTTGGCAGCACCCTTCTCCCCCTGACCGGGAATACGCCAACATTACAGGGTAGAGCTGGCCCTCTCATCCATACTGTCTGCTGCATCTGTGTAGTCGTGAGCAGCACACTGGGTACCATAAAAGCCCATCGAATATGCATAGCCTGTTATGACTGATGGCTGTAAAACGTCACACACTTAAACTTTAGGGCCTAATGGCAAACGGGAGTCACCAGCTTTAAACACTCACTGTCCCTCCTCTTTGATTAGTCTGACTTCAGCAGAGATTTTCTGCATTTTATTCATTCTGGAGGAGAGCTCAGAGAAACAGCTTGAACAGATATTGTGTCAAGAAAATAAAATTTCACAGCAGGCGAGATTCAGCCCACAAGCCTGGAGATTGGCAAGTGATACACAAGTTTAGTTTGTGGAGTGGGTTCCAAGTTGGAAAATGAACTGCTGATGTATTTTTTTTATCAAGATTGTTTTCCTGACCGAACAGCAGAAAAATTGTGGGGTTTTATGATTTTTGAGGATGTAACTCAAAATGACACGTTGCTGTCCAGGCAGTGTGCCAAGCTTAGGTAACTGTACTGAGATCAGAAGTGTGGAAAAACACAATAAACAGCAGCACATAAGAGCTCCCGGAATACTTCATATGGAGTGTTTGGTCTGTGCGCTCATGATTTGACGTCAGATACTTTGTGCTCGAGTTTGAGAGGCTGCGAAGGCTTAAAATGGAATTAATGACAGCGGGACAAGACATGTGAAACACCAACCTTTGTAACAAACCACATGTTCAGAACAGCGGTGGGTTTACTCTTGTGTTTTCTCATGAGTCAAGTGACTTATCGGATCAAATCATTGAAACTTCTCCCTGCTTCTTCCTGCCAAAGTTTTCATGAAGTAATAATGAAATTCAGTCGCTTTATTTCTTGATAAAACAGCATCATTGAACACAATTTGTCAGAAAATTGATGTTTAATGAAGTAAATGGATAATAAAATTACTTTGATTTAATGTGTTTCTTCTGCTCAATAACACATCCAAATAAATTCAGTCGCTCCTTTTTAGATTTGATCCTAATCTGCGAGCCTGAACCCTCATTTGCCCTTATATCTATGTTTTTTTAATATCTCCTCTAGTCTTGAATGCAAATACATGTGTATAAATGTATAAAATCAAATCACCAACCTTAGGATAAAAATTTGTGATGGTGTGCCACTTTTTAAGACATCAATTTCAACCCTGTCTCAACATTGTGACATTAATGAGTTTGATGTGATTAACTGTGACAAATCCCCACTGGCGGAGAGTGCTGAAATACGATCTCATGAAAAAGTGCATTAAACTCTCAAAAAGAAAGTCAGAGCACCCTCCTAAACTTTGAAAATAAAGCCCCACAGGCAGATAGTTAGAAAACACTTCAAACGTCCTAATGAACCAAATACGTGTTAAAATGCTTCGTACCAAAATAATGCTTTTCAGATAAGATCATTTCTGGCCATACACTTTTTAAAGAGACAACAAACAGTCATGAGGTAAAAATAATGGTGTTATAAAGTATTCCCTTGAAAACAAAAAAGTTGATGTCCTCATTATCATGAACTCCAATGAAATATTTTTACTAGAGTGTTTCCAACAGGCCATAAAGATTTACAAGCCAGTTACCAAGCCAAGCCAAGTCTGTCACTGTGTTAATGTTTGACCTCAGATTCAGCGCCCAGTCGATGACAATGAACACCAAATATCCACTTGAGGTCAGTCTCTGGTTCTCACCCTCCTTTTTTTTGTTTTGAGATTGAGCAGAAGTGTAACGAATAAAAAGGCGTTAGTTTAGCTCAGTTCGCAGAGCAGTTGTCTTAAATATGAAGGATAGGGTTGTCAACACATTGGTCCGAATAGCGATCCCTGTCTCGTCTGGACTTGAACGTGTGCATTTGTGCTTGTCGTCCCCTATTCTCCCTACATTTCTTGACTCTCCCGGGTCATCCTTTTAAATAGAGGCAAATATTATCTAAATTGTAATAAATGTGAGTGCAGATGTTGAATTTCGTAAATGAAGGTTCACAAAATGTTACCGTCATACTCACGATATCTGGTGAAATGTCCTAATCTGAATCGAAGACCATCCAACGGATCTCCATTGACTAGGGCGACCATATTCTGAATACCAAAAAAGAGGACACGATTACACGCAAGTGGAGTCACAGAGTCGCGCATGGTAAATTTGGAGAGTTTTTCGGGTCGAGTGTTTTTTTTACACGCTTCTAACTCAGTAAGTCCACGCATCACAAACTCAAATCTTCCATACAAAACCTCGGACATTTGAAGGATTTTATAAACTCCCTCAGACAAGGCCGGACAACCTCCAAAAAAAGAGGACATGTCCGGGTCAAAGAGGACAAATGGTCACCCTACCATTGACACAGCCTCTGACGATCGTACCTTTAGATGGGTTTGACCCCTCTTACTTCTCTGGAGGACAGAAAGTTTCTCAAGATCTTTTGTACCCACAGCCATCAGACTGTTTAATTCTTCTATAAGTAGTCGATGACTCAATACACAAGACTCCAGTCCAGACAAATGAATTTCCCTTTTGGGATCATTGAAGTTCTTGTATTGTATTGTAAAATCTCCAATGGCCATTCTAAAACATGGATGATAGACAAGAAGTGGACCATTGCTCATTCCGGTTAGTAGGCATTGGAACGCCTTGAACCTATGGTGTACGAGTTCGAGTTTCAGCCTCATGAGAGCACTCGTCAATACAATAAACCAGCTCCAAAAGCTCTGCAGGAACATTAAGTAACCATCTTAGGGAAAGTTATTAGTAAATGCAGCCCTACGACTCTTCAGTAACCTTTTATTTATTACTCGGAATGTGTGCATCATGTTTTTGTGGGACTGTTCTTAGAAATTTTTGGAATAAAAAGAAAGCTGCTCTAGAGAACAACAACCAATCTCTACTGAAAGACAATGTTGTAGTCTGGGCACACACAGCAGTAATTACAGAGGAGGGGAACTCTGTGAGAGGCCCTTTAGTTTTTAATTGCTGTGCATGTTCCCTTTTTTTTACAACTGTCCCTGTGTGACATTGTGGCAGAAAGGAACGGATGAAGGCGAGCGCGCTCAGGGTCACTGAGATTACAACACAAGCCGGAGACAAATATCTCTCTTTGAAAGGCCACTTCAAAGCTGTGCTGGGACCATGCTATTGATATTCATGAATTCAATTTCTGATAGCAGTCGGTTCACTTTGTATTTTCTCTGACCCCTCCTTTTCTTGTTCCATAAGCCAACTGAATATCACTGTGAAGAATGTTTTATATCATGCCTAAGGGGTGTAAACTAAGTCGACACATTTGAATGATTGATACAACTTCATCATGAGCATCTCAGATTGAAAAATAAATGAGCAAAAAGGAGTTGGAGTGGGTAATAAATTAATTTTGCCCAAGGTGTTGTTTACAACTCATCTCCAGGTGTCCGCAGAAATAAAACATTTTAACAAAGTGAATTATTCAAATGACTATTTAACAAGAAAATGCAGCGTGATACTTTCAACATGCAAATAAAACAGTTACTAAAGGCACATGAAGACATGACAAATGGCCTCATTTAGGCATTTATTAGCCGTATCATCAGGGTTTGTTTGGCCTCCCACAGAGTCAAGTAACTCAGACACTTACTGGTTTCTCAATTTAGAAATGTGCGACTACTCCATCTGACAACACCACTGTGCTTAACCATCTCACACATAGTGACTAATGAAGGCACAATTTCACCTAATTTTCCCACTGTGGACAAGAGGCATAAAAATTACAACTGCTTCTGGCTGAAAATGACACTGACACTTAAGGGGCGACTTGGCTCCATGTTTGGGGGGGCAGGTCCTTGGCTCCACATGCAGAAGTGTCCTTGGGTAGGACACTTGACCCCACCTGCCACACTGGCTGTGCCCAGTGGTGTGTGAATGGGATTAGTCAGAGACTGATGAGCTCTATTGACAGAAGCCTCGACCATCAGTGTGTAGATGTGGTGTAAATGGATGAATTTGGCAATATAATGTAGAGCTCTTTGAGTGGTCAGAAGGCAAGACAAGGAGTGATAAAAACACAGTCCTTTTTACCATCTACTTGTACTGCATGCAAGAAAGTTTATATTCAGGTTCTGGAAATTTAAGGTACTATCTTTTTAGGCTCCAATCTCTAAAAAACAGCTTTCATCTCATTGGTTGTCCCTCTGAAACCATGAAAAAGTGGGTGGGTCCTTTTTGTGTCTGAGACACATTTTTTTTTTTTTTAGAATGGTAAGGGAAGGTCCCGCCTTCTTCGCCTCTGATTGGCTAGAAGTGCTGGGCTCCGATTGGTTATTCTTTATGGCTGTGAAACGTCATTGTCTGTCGGGTTAGGGTAAGGAGATTCAGAATTGCGATAATGTGTCATTCTGTTCGCTGTACAGAACCAACAACCCGCATTCGGCTTGAGCGTGCGATGACGTTTCACAGCCATAAGGAATAACCAATTGGAGCCCAGCTTTTCTAGCCAATCAGAGGCGAAGGAGGCAGGACCTTACCCGACCATCCTACGAAAAAAATATCATGTCTGGGGCACATGAACATTTTGATAATCTCAAAGATAAATAAAAAACATGTGATACCTGGAGTTCAGGGCAGCCTGCAGATTTCACTCTGAGGACAAAATATGCGTCTATTACGTTGAAACTTTACCAGTATTCAGTGTCAACACTTTTACTAGATGTAAATGTGTCAAAATATAGAACAGAGAATAAGAAAAACCCTCCACGGTTTGATGCTTTGGTTCAGTCTTTGCCTAAGTCCTCTTGTCTTTGTTTTTGTGATTTTGTTGATAGGGCAGAAGTGTAATGTGTGTAGATCTGATCAGGGACACGACTCACACTGATCTCCCATAGAGTGCAAATAAAAATAATGACGTTCGGGTGTCAATCTGAATTTTGTTACTGTTAATGAAGCCTAGTTGTTTGCCTTGAGCTCTTGAACATGTTCTACCGCTGTCCAGTGACAGTGGGTGTCGAGGACCTGCCTTTTGATCACCCTTTACATCAACTTTCAGACTGGTCAACATGGGGTTAAACTGACTGGTGTGTAGCATAAATCTTCATATATTCCCTGTTAGCTTCTGCCAACATAAAATCTAGCAGTCATGTCATATTCCAAGTTAAAAATGATCATTTCTTCTCAGAGAGGCTATTCAGATCAATACTCCCTTGACTTAAATCCATCTGAATGCATATGTGGCAATGAAAAGTCCCTTCTCGTAGTGGCCTGGGTGTACAGAAGCTTTAACCAAACATAAATCCCCATTGCAAAAGCATCACTGTGTAGCAGAGTTCAGACTGAATTCACTCAGGTTGTAACTGAACAGATTGAATTCTCAGGATCATCAGCACGCTGCTGTCCTTGGTTTCTTAGATTCACTGGCAAACTCGAAATGACCCTACGCTCCATATAACTTCGCACCTTTAAAATGAATCTACTGATCCTCTGCAACTTTGGACTTATACCTCATATTCCAGTGAAAGACAGCAGTAAGCCATGGATAATCTTGAGCTAAGACATCTTGCTCATGCGGCGCATTGTTCATAGCTTGACAGTTTTATCCAGATAAAAACCGAAGCCAAATTTGTTCTTCTTGATTTGCAAAATAAATCTAGAGGAACACATTTGAGCTTGATAGTTCCACTCTGGCTTACTGGAGGGCTATTGAAGTGAGGAAGAAAGAGATTTTCTCATGATTTATAACCAAATTAATAGGTTTTAATTTAGCATAAATCCAATTAAACAGAAAATAAGGGGAAAAAAGAGCTTTTCAGGTCAGGCCCTCATATGGAGAGCAAACCTACCTGGTTGTTGAGAGGAGATTAGACTGATCAATTCTGATGAACCCCCTGAAATTAAAAAACTTTAACACTGATCTACAACATGCAAATAAACAGACATGATTTTCAGACTGTTAGCTGCCGTTGCATGCAATTTTACAGTATGTATTTACAGAGAAACACGTTGTTGTCAGACTTTTTATGGAAGGTAAAAGCAGGACACCTCCAAAAGGACTTTTTTCATGCAAACACACACACACAACTAAGCAGGAGTCTGTTTCCTGCTGATGCTTAAATGGTAAATATCACCTGAGCTGCAAACAATAATACAAAACAGGGACACTTGCTATTCTTAAATCCAGGCCCTTTTTAGACAGAATCTGTTGAAAAAACAAAGAGACTACATTTAAGGCAGCACAACAACACCCCTCCAAGCTGTTGCAAGACATATAACAAATAGGTACAAATCTGCAGAAGAAGGCCCTATGAAATCGGTTTCCTGATTTTGTTTTTACTTTGATTTTACTGAACTCTATGTCTGACTTAACAGTGTAACCAAGTTTTGTCACCTGAAGGGTGTCTTATCATCTAGTGGATGAGTAAAACCTCAACATCAGGAAAATATCTTAAATGTACAGAATGTGGAGGACTTCCTTATTTATTTCACATTATGTCAAATTGACAAAGTTACCATGGTAAATATTACAATAAGTGAGCTAAAACTTAACACAACATGGTAGCAACATGTAGCAACAGCGCTTTAAGTCACAGTCAATAGCCAAAATAGTTTATAGTAACATGCTCCATCTACCGTAAGGAAAATCATAGTTTAGGATTTGAGGTGCATAATCAAGTTTGAAGTTTTAGGGGTGAGGCACCTCTGGGGCTGGGGCACCCCAGATAAACCTTGGATCTGCCCCTGATACTGTTGACTCATTAGCCACGTTTACATGCAGACTTTTTTCTCATTCGGATTATAATCATTCCGATTGAAGCTCCCAGGCGAACTGTTTACATGGAAGCGATCTATTCTGATCTGGTGTTTACATGTGCCACGGCATTCAATCGGAACAGCTATTTACAGACACGTGATACCTTCAAACATCACGTGATTGATTGATCACGTGATCTCCGACACAGACCAGTGCATCGTGCTCTGCTTGGAAGCCGCCATCATGTTTCCATGTGAGTCATACGTCACTGCTTGTTTACATCAGGACAGAGCATGCGCAGACAGAACCCAGCCTGACAACTTTCCGATTCACCGTTTACATGACAGGATTTTGCTTTTAATCGGAATGGGAAAAGGAAAATTCTACCCCTGTGAATCGGAATGAAATTCCATTCGGAATGGGCCTGTTTATTCCGAATGAGGTGTTTATATGGAGCATTTTCATTCTGATTGGGCTTCTAATCCGATTATATTCGGAATATTTGGCTCCATGTAAACGAAGCTAGTGATTGTTCATAGTGGCCTCATACAGACGAAAAATGACTAAAATTGTCGTAGCTATGCTTAGGTGAGCTTTCTGGTCATGGTCTGTGTGTAAGACTCCTTTTTATATTTCTGTCCACTATTGAGAAAAAAATATTTTTAAGAATAAGATTGTTTACGAGTCCTAAAACTTGAGTCCGAGTCAGCCTGAACCCTGAAGTCTCTGAAGGTCGACTACAAGTCAAGTCTAAAGTGACAGTGTAGTTGGGTCTGATGGCTACTCTCATGCTCTGTCAATACTCCCTTTTTACTTCACACCACAACTCACACAGAGCGTTTTCATTTATACAGATAAAATCTACAGTTTTTCTTTGTCAGATTCTGCCTTTACATCTGTGTTTTGCCAGGCACAGGAAACATTACGGATTTTAAAACGATAAAAAGTCAAACCAATAAACTCCAAAAGTACCGATCACTGAGGCAGCGAGAGAGATAGAGGCAGAGAAATAAGTAGGAGTTTATACACAAGGGTGTGCATTTAATGTAATCATGAAAAAACTGACATTTTAAAAAGTGTTTTGGGAACTTGGAGTGGGAGGAAAAATAGCCTCTCAAGTGGATCAACTCAAAATGGAAAAAATTGGTTAGGTACCTTTTAGCAAACAGAAATCCATAAAGCGAAACCCCCCGGAGAGTCAAAATCTATGAAAAGAAAAGTTTTCAGGCAATTTTGGCAGATTTTTGGCATTATACTTCCACCACAGGTTGAAAATATTCTTTTCATTCAGACCACAAGCAGAGATGAAATAATAGTCACACAACTGTATTAATTAGTCGCTCATTCATAATGCCGAACACAAAAAGGGAAAATAAATTGCTCGGGGAGTAAACATTTAAGACAATTAGGATCAGTTGAAGTCTAACTGTGAAGTGGCCTCATTCAGGAAGTCCAGTCATCTAATTTAACATTTTAACTGATTGTATTTTTTCCCCCCTCTCTCTCTCTTCGTGAGGAAAACCCTTCTTGCACGAATTCGTGAATAAACTGCTTACAAATGCACCACTATGCTCTTTTTGCTCAACCTTTTATTGAGAAGGCTTTAAAACGTAGAGTCTGTGTCCCAGGAACAGCACCTCATGCAGGATTTGTCACTTTTTTTTTGTGCATTGTTTAGAAAGCGGCGGTTATACGTAAACGCCCTGGCCTTGGTGGTAATGAGTATCTAACTGTAAAATAATTTCTCTCTCAGACGCAGAGCTACTGAACATTTATCACCCAAAGTGCTTCTCATATTCAGTCTCTAATTAGTCTGATATGTCAGAGTCATGAAAGTCCAAACAAACTGGGGAACAGGCTGCTTATTTTTCAGTTAAAAACTAACAGAGTGTGCTTTAGATCTAAATATCTTGTAATTTGTCTTTTTTGTTTGGTGCACAGATTGCATCATTTGCATATTTCATCACACATATTTTCTTTCTTTGTTGTTGGTCTTTCGCTGCTCTGTTCTCCTGCTGTTACTTGCTTTGTTTTATAATCCTGTGGCTCAAATCTTCATACATTTTAAATTCATGAGTATCCATTGGATATTTTCTGTTGATTTATTGCCGATAGTAATGCTTACCCATACAAAGAGACTCAGAGAGTACATGCTTTTTACTTATCATTGTATACATTGCAGTGAAAGGATATCACCTATAACAACAGTATCACATTTATGCATTAAAGTAAAGTTACATTGTTAAGCTGGACACACAAACTATTCTCACAGAAATTGTTTTTTTTTTCTACTTTTTAATGTGTCACAGGGTCTTGTTTTTAGCTGTTTAATCTAGGTCAGGGGTGTCAAAGTCAAATGGACGGAGGGCCAAATAAAAAATTTAGCTACAAGCCGAGGGCCGGACTGATCGAATGTTCATTGAAAATTTTTTAAATGACGCATATAGTCTAGTGAACCTAATTGAACCTACTGAAAACCTAACAAATATATTCCAATATGATCAGATAAATAAAGCAATATTTTCTTATGGCTCTGTCAGTAATCTTTAATTTTCAACAGACACAAAAGACAAATTTCCTTTATATAAAAATCCCCATAACATGAACATTAAATGAAAGAAACCGGTATTATTCAAGGCACCATCAGTAGCCTATATTTTCTATTTTAGCAAAAGTGGGCTAAATTTACTTCAAAGAAAAAAATAATAATAGCAATTTTCTATCATCCACTCAACTGAAATATTTTTAAAATATAATTGGATTGAAATACAATAAAATAAAGTACAAAAATCCGCGTGTTTCGTTTCATAATGTCGTCTCAGATTATACTCTTGCAGTACCGCCACACTTTCTCCACACAGAAGACACACAGGTTTTCCAGCTACCTCCGTGAATATATACTCCGACTCCCACCTTGTTTGAAACCCCCGGTTCTCAGTGTCCACCTTCCGTTTTGCCATTTTTGATGGGTATCTGAAAGTTAATTTTACTGTTATGCTGACGACTGCTGTGCTAATAAATATTGAAATGAAGCAGCCTACTGCTCGGTGCGTCACCGTTGCATTGTGGGAAATGTAGTATTGGTGCGTGTAAAAGATCTGCGGGCTGCCGGCTTGCTGCGGTCTGCGGGCCGGTTCTAATAATAAATCAAGATCATCCCAGGGGCCGTAAAAAACCTTCTCGCGGGCCGGATGTGGCCCGCGGGCCTTGACTCTGACATATGTGATCTAGGTGAAATACACCGGTGAATAATCAACCAGATGCCATCAAAGACTTCCCGGTTGGCAACACTGGTGAAGTCTGAAGAAAGATCTCGTTAAGATCAACCAAATCCAATCTGGTATTATACCTATGAGACATAAATCAATACAGTCACTGCTCTTCCTGAGCTTACCATGATTTCATGACAGAGAGAGCAGCTGCTGAGAGACAAAGAGGAATTTGTCAGAAGAAAGAAATGTAATCGATACATAATAATATCTGCTCATCATCGGAGGAAAGCAGCACACGTCTCTCGAACTGGACACAGACATGGTGTAAAATGTCAAGAAATATTGGCCATGTTACTGAACCTTCGAAATACTGTTTACACTAGAAATAACCTTTTTGCTTCTCCTGGGTCCTTACTAATTTCAGAGAGAGCTGGATTGATCCTGTATGGTGCTAAAAAAAAGATTTGACCGTTAAATAGAAGATCACTTAATGCTGAAACAAGAGCAGAGTTTGACAAAGTAACCAACAATTGAGGTAAAGTTCTGGGGCCTCATTTATCAACTGTGCGTAGAAAAGGTTCTAAATTCTGGCGTTGGGATGAAATTTAGAATGTGTGTAGGAACAAAAAAAATCTGTATTTATCAAACATGCGGACATGGGTCATACGCACACTCGTAAGTAATCGGTGATGATAAATCCCACCTGGTCTTTACCACCATGCTCGTGCATGGTTAGGGTCATGTGCATTCATAAACCCCTCCAACTGACCATTTATGGTATCAACAATCCCTTTAAAAATGCGTGAATTGATTTTTTACCCCTCGCCAAAATCATGGAGGTGCACACTCACAGAGCTCTTCTACAGAATGAATGAGTCATGCGTTCCTTCAGGCCACCAGGCAACAGCGTTTAACACATACATATGTGCATCGCAGATTATTTGTGCATCGATTGAATGAAATCCTCTCCTGTTGACAAAACTGCATTTATTGTGTGAAGGTGCTGTTATCATGATGTGGGTGGATTCCCAATTATGTTTGGGAACCCGGCGATGGCGTGAAATTCTCGTTTTATTTCGGCTTGTTGGTGATGTGTGTTTGGGAACTGGATGTAAATTGAGGCCAGAGAAATCATTGCATCCATCTCTGCCGGCATGATTCTGCTTAGCGTTGGCTGCGAGATGCAGTATGTTTCTAATCTCACGCCGAAATGTTCCGGTTAGGGTGGACAGGAGCTGGATCTGCACTGGGACGGCTTTGGTGCGTTTTTGTCTCTCACTCCAACACAGGTTGTTAATCACGGCATAAATCCATTCAAATATTTTTGGGGAAGCGGTACCTGCTGAGACGCCACTCTGTGTTCTCACTGAACAGATCAGCACGCTCTTTGAAAACGCGCTCCCTGCAGAGCATACGGTTCTCTGAGTCCTCTAATAGCACAAAATAAGCCGTGATACTTGTATTTGTACTTGTAAAACTTCTTTTGAGGTTGTCCTGTCACAGCTGATTTTATAGCGTGTTACACCAATCATTCAAAATGTCTGCTAAATAACTAATTGACAAATTTTGTATAGAGGCAATGGAGAACATGTGAAGTTTGAGATTGCTGAATGCTGTGACTCCTTTAATGGGTTCTGATTGTAGTTTCACTGCTCTACCACTAGGTTTTGTGTGTAAGCATGCTCAGAGTTGTGCTTAAATTTACACACATTGCTGAGAACAAGTACAGGTTGATAAATTCCAGACTTTGCGTGGGAATGTTAACCTTAACTTTTGACCCTCATCACACACACATTTGTGCATACACATGGTTGATAAATAAGGCCCAAGGTCTGGTGTTTTCAAAGGATTATGAAACAGTCTCCTTGGTGGCTCTCTATGACTTACCAATTCAAATAAAGGTTATCTATTACACAGAGCTGGACAGATTTTTATGATGAGTATATGTGCTTGTGTTTGGGTCTCAGCTGGTAAAGTTTGGCAGTGAAAAGAAGTCAGTGAATGAGAAAGGTTCTTGTATTTTTAAAAAGACAGTTGTGTGTTAATGCTCACGGCTGATGCTGGATTATTGCATTTTGTGTTGAAGTGTTGTTTTTAATGGAAAAACTCTACATCTGGGGTTTTGCTAGGTAAATATGAAAAAAAGCTATAGACAGAATTTAAAGTTTAATGCTTCACAGCTCTTTGAAAGCTTCTGATTTTAATCGTGTGCATATTTACATCATCAAGACAAGGTATGAACATTCAAAGTGATCAATGTTTGGAGATATGATCAATGATTTATGATCATACTTCCAAACAACAACTACTGTTTGTAAAAATAAAAAAACCTAGACTTATCGTATGACAAAAACAAAACAAATTAGTTTTTTCCTACATCATTTATTTTCTACTGCAACATAACTCACTGGGTTGTTTAACATGCTGAATATTAACGTGATGATGATAAATATAATCTCCACGGACATGATAATCATGTCTGGCAGTGGTTCCCAAACTGTTTCTCCCATTTGGATAAAGACAAATGTTCATAGTAATTAGTAAAAGGACCATGTTCGACCTTCTGATATACCAACAAGGTCATGAGCATTTATTTACCCTCCCTTTCGGTCAGTTAAATCACGCTAATAAAAACATCACCCCTATCAAACCAATCTGTTCTGTTATTTACTGCACTGTGTATAACATGGTGTTCTACAAAACAGTAAAACTTTAAAAAATTGCATCACTTTGTGACATTTGTCTCTAGATTGCTTCATTGCACTCTATATTTTCAAAGTAGCATTAAACTTAAAAAGACGCGATCACTTTTCTGCAAAAGAAATTCACCAATTTTAAATTGAACAAAAACCTTTTTGTGACATTTTCTAATTTGTTTTCAAAACAGAGGATCCGCACTGCAATGCCCAATTTTCTGCGTTTTTGTTCTTATTCTGGTTCACTTTGAAACATGCTTTAATCACATTTGCTAGAGATGCAAATCAAAACATGAGTAAAATATTTATGTGATTATAATTATTAGAGGCAATTTGTTGTATCAAGTTGGGATTTATACAAAGCATGGTGTCCTTTTTTTAGGAAAGCTATTCATTTTATAAACTGCAGTAGTCATGGCGCTCCTGTAACAGTCTTACACTTTTTGGATAAGGTTAATATTGTGTTAAAGTTGCTGAGGTGCTGATTGCACAAGCACGAGTAGGCTTTGTAATCCCACAGGCAGCTTGTCCTCCTACAAGATGGTTTGCAGCCGGAGAGGTCTACTGCTCGGCTCTGTGCTTCAGCTAAGGGAATAAAACTTCAGATTTTGAATTTTAAGTTTATCTGTAGTGCAGAAGTGCACACAGAAGAAGCTCTTCAGCAGTGTGGCTCGTGGTTGTTTACCACCAGGGTGAAATTTGCTGGGCGCCCCCCTTGATGCAAACCATACAGATCTAAAGGGTTGAAGAAAAATCCGGTCAGGTGGAGGAAAATATCAGTGTAGAGTTTCAAAAAATTAGACTGCACTATTTGTTGATCTGTGAATTTAAAAACAAACCATGCCCTGAACCTTAACCTTTGACCCTCACCTTTGACTCTAATCCACTACAAAACGCTAAAAAAAAAAGTCAAATATTCCGACATAACTTTCAGTCAACTTGAAACCAGATTCTGTTGTAGGCTTTGGATAATCAATGGTCAACTGTTTGGTATGGAAATAGAGGAACCAACAGAGCGGCTGCACAGTGGGAGCTCAGTTCTGTGTGCCGCCGTTATGCCTGACCCCAGACCAGCTTTCACAGGCAGTTCTCGTCAGGACCGAGCTGTGCACTGTTAGTATGATCCTCCAGCCCTTTGTAAAAGCCAAACTCCAACAAAAGGAAAAACACACACAAACAGTGGTGCTCTTCTGAATCTACAGCTGCGGCTTAATCTATTATTCTCGAGTAAACACAGATCTGCCAGTGAGCCAGACCAAGGATAAGAAGACAGCAAGCAAATTCAAGTAGAAATGATGTGCGTCAAAATAAGCATGAGTAATACAAACTAAAATTCCCAAAGCTTGGACACAGATAAAAGCAGCTGTGTATTTAAAAAGTGAAAAGACATATGAAATGTTGAAAGAGTGAAATTTGATAGTTTAGTGAAAAACATGTTTGTACTAAATTTGATGTCAGCAGCATGATTCAACAACAAGAAAAGTTGCGTAATGCTGAATAAAACACCTCCCAGTCTAATGAGGTTAATTTGCAACAGGTTAGTAACTTAATGGGGTTTACAAAGGCTTTCCTGAGAGGCTCAATCTCTCACAAATAAAGATGGAAAGAGGTTTACCTCGCTTTGAGAGACTGTGAGAACAAACAGTGTAACTATTTCAGAATTATGTCTCTGGGTGTAATCTGTACAGGATATAGGGATTTCATCGTCACAGTAGATTATATTTTCTTTTTTTGTTTGTTTGTTTTTTTTATTAAGTAATTCAAGACTGATCAAGACAAGTGGCTGACAACATATATGCAGAACAAACAGACAGTACATTATATTTTCAAAACATTCAGAGACTCTGGAGAAGTCTTAGTAGAACAGGACCAAGACCAAATAATGCACGGCCTTGACCTTTCAGCCCACAGGGATGGCTCTGAAGTGGAAATCACTGTGGGGAAGTGAAAAACTGTCCTGTGGTCTGAAAAATCAAAGTCTGACTATTTCTTTTGGAAATCATGAACCCTACGCCCTCCACTCTAAAAAAGAGGAGACCGTCTGTGTTTTTAACAGCGCAAAGTTCAAAAGTCAGCATCTGGGATGAAAAAAGTGCCATTTATACAGAAGTACCCATGGCATTGGTAGCTTACTCATCTGGGAAAGCACCATTATTGCTGAATGATATATAGACAGGTCAGCACATCAATCAACATGTGCTTTAACCAGCAATTTACACAGCATTTGGAACAGCTACAAAAAGGCTGTATCCGCTGATCGTAGCTGATTAAAACCATTTAAGTTAATGTGTCAATTTCCACCGGCTTCCGTTCTGCTGTGGATCGACAGACTCCACAGCTGATCGCAAGAGTTCTATTTTTTCTGGACGCTGGAGCATGCCGGATAAATTCAGCACAGATTAACCCGTGCTGGAAAGGAAGTCGGGCACAGACACAAAATAAATCATCCAGCGTCTTTTCAAAATAAAACACTCCGTGTTTCAGGCAGATTGTATTTCACACCATGCAAACGGGCGGAGACGAACAAGTGAAAGGTTTCTAGACAGTATTTCATCCGGATGACACCGTGGATGAGAGGATGCTGATTTTATAAGTCTAGAAGTAGATTTCCTCTTCTAGACGGACACGATCTACTGCTTGAATGGTTAGCCTATGTGGCTAAAGACAGGTTGTTATCGCGCGATTGCATGTGAATACGCGAGTTCTTGTGATTCCCGCTGTCCGTCGTCCACCATGAAATGCGTCTCACAAACGGATCTGATAGGAATTGGCAGAAAATCGCTCCACTCCAGAGTTGTTCCAGATGCAATGGAAATCCTGGGTAAGGGAGACCTTAGATATCTCACCAAACCAAATTCAGCTTGAATTACTACAGCATGACTCTGGAGTAGAAAAGTTGGTGCTAAACTGGCCTCCCTGAAAACATTTGGTGGATCATTTTTCAGTTTTTCTATTCTTATTTTTTTGACCTCATTTAACGAAGTAAAGATAGTGGACAGGGCAGGAAACAGGGATAGAGAGCAGGGAGTCACTTATAAAAAAAGGAGCTACAGGCTGAAATCAAACCCAGGCTGCTGGCTTGAGGCGAAACCTCGGATAATAGGTCAGCTGTGACCTAACACCATCCCATCGATTGTGGAACTGGAGTTCTAGTTATTCTCCAAAATGAACTAAGTATGCAACATTTAGACATTTGTGACCTGTGACTCCCCACATCTGGTCAGGGATATGAAAAAAAAAGAGATTTCTTTAGAATAAGAAAGAGATTAATTTTTCCTCCATCACTTTAGTTTGAGTTTTCCCTTCCTGCTCTTCAGTCTCGGCTGTGAGATCATATTTTACAAAAAAAAACCATCCGTCATTTTTCTTCACTTAAAATGCTTTTTTAAAGAATAGTGCATGAGTGAGGACAAAAGCTAAGAGAGCTCCCCCAGAACCAATAAAAACATCCTCTTCCGGTATGGCTTGTGACTGAATTACCACCCATCTCCCTGAAGCTAGCACCCTCTGCCCTAGCATCTGAACAGCTAATGCATTTACCAACAGAGACGAGAAGACGGCATGCTGACAGCAGAGAATCAGCTCTCTCAAAGATGGTAATGGGGGGAAAAGGAGCCTCCAGCCCGCTTCCAAATCCTAATGTGGAGGGCAGGGCTGCCAGAGAGTAGGCAGTCATGGTGAGAGGCTGTGGGATTGGTGGGATTATAATGGCTTTTGGAGAGGATGAGAGGTACAGATGGGCTGTGAGAGGGAAATGGGTCCAAACCCAGCACTGACGTAGACGTCAGCCGCGGAGATGGCGCCGTTTCGCTCAGCGGTGCATCATAAATCCAATTAAGCACTCAAATCCAAATGAACACATGCACAAACATGCACAGAAGCACATGCAGACAGCAGGACCATACTGCAAGTACAAAATATTTGCTCAGAGATGCAAATAAACTCACCATCCAAGCTGGCATCAGTACCTCTCAAGTATAAGAAATCCAACAAGTGCTTTCCACTGTCTTCTTGGCCTTCTGACAAGATGGACCGAGTTTTTGCTCTTCATAACGTCAAAACAAACTCAACAAGTCCTTAGACAGACTCTCATGAATGCGTCCTCCTGCACAAAGCCTTAACAGTCGAACCTCAGAAGTGTTATATCATCTGAGCACATAAACTCCACAAATCGATGCTTGACTTTATTCCATCGCCTACCCGACTGCTGCCAGGAAATCATCCCCGGTGAAACTCAGAGGAGTCTGTGATGAGTTACAAGTGAAAGTGTTGTTTCTCCTGCTGTGGATGTAAACAATGTTGGAGCACAGCTGTCTAGGCAGTCTCGGAGATCTATGTTTGTGTAACCTTATGTTCTCCCAACAGAATATTTATTTTTAATAAAACAAGTCCTGGGCATCAACCTGAGTGACCACAACAATGTTTTATTTCAGTTTTTTTGAAAAGACAAAAACATCCGTGAGCATCTTTTGGATGGTGGGCGATCTCAGTACTTGAACAACATTCCTGGCCAGCACAGGATCTGAATCCAGATGAGAAACAGTGAAAAATACTTTTAGCTGGAGCAGTAGTTCAGTAGCTTAGGTGTCAGTTAGGTAAAGATGGGTAATCTATATCTTGAATACAGTTTATGTTTCCCACACGCCGTAACACAGAGTTAGACATCTCCTTGAGAAGTGAATGTTGCTGACCGCTTGCTTCTTTAGTTGTACAAACTTTAGTAACGACCGCACGATAGCAATATACAGCGGTCTACGTCTCCATGCGCACTCCTCAACCAAAACGCCACTCTATAGCCACAAATAATGCTCAGAACAGCACCTAACTTCATCAACAGTACATTTAGTGTCCTAGCCACAGTACTAGCCATCAAATATCTTTTTAGCTTTGCCTAGATTCTCTAGCAAAGAGACTTATCACAACTCACCCGCTCTCCTCCAGCAGCCGTTTGTTTGTAGGGAGAGCTGTGACGAGTTAATCACCAAGTGCATTTGGTGAATTTATGAATATTACTTCATGGAAATGCAATCAGGCCGAGACGCTCAGGCAGAAAGATACTGCGTCTGCAGTGCAAATACAAGATACACAAGAACTCTGATTGCATTTCTATGAAGTAATATTCATAAATGTTCTTCCTTGAGCTGCGAAACTCCGCTGCACTCAGTGATCGACTTGTCAGAGCTCCTCCACAAACAAGCGGCTGCTGGAGGAGTGTGGGTGAGGAATTCTGAAGGATGTTATCTACCACCATTGAAAATACATGCATCATTCGCCACAACCTTTTTACTACAGAGAGCCACATGTGAGATTTGAATTTGAGGTTTTGAATTTGAAACAAAGCTATCTGAGCAGATGCAACCTTAAAAGAAGTGCTATATAAACTCCATCCTGCATTTGTCTGTGTCTGATCTTACACAGCTAATTCAACCCAAACACCCTTTCAAACAGGATCCTGTATATGTTGAATAGTATCACTGTTTACACCTGCAGTTATGAAATCTGCAGATGAATAGAAGTGAAAATGTGATTCAAGTGTAAAACACACAAAATCAAGTAAAACACAAACTGAAACATATCTCATCATTTTATACACTTCCCCTGTCTTGTACCGCTCTCCCCTATACTGATGTTTCTGTAATTGGTTTGATAAGTGATGACAAATGGTGTCGCATTCGCTGAGAACAATGGAACATCCTGCTAATCGCAGGAGAGGAAAGCGGCTTAGATCTTTACAGCCAGCTGCCAGTTATTCTCCCATCTCTCACGTCTGTCATATTCACTGTACGAGACGCTGCCAGGAAAAAAAAAAAAAAAAACACTCGGCTTTAGTGCTTTTCCAACATCACTTTAATGTCTCAGAGAAAACCAGCAGGCATAGTCTGAAACATCACCTCAATGCAAAATGTAAAGCACATTCATGTTTAATCCTTCTGCCTGCTCTCGGCTGTTTTAAAACACGCAGTCCTTCAGGTTCAAAAGGTGTTTTCACCGTACTGCAGAGTTGAGTAGATTGATCATACATACAGGGATAATGCTTTGTTAGGTAAACAACCACTCTATCTGATCCTACGCTTACACTGCAATTTAATCACACCAAGAGTAAATATATGTATTCCTCCTCCTGAACACTCATTAAGGATGCTCACCATACGGCTCCTTCCTGGAATGAGGCATTTGCAGCTTCGCTAGTGAGAGTAATGACCATCATTCATACTGCCAGCTCTCATTGCCTGGTGGCGTGTTTAGCCACACATACTTGAGAGTTGGAGGAAGCAGAGGCGTTTGTATTTAATCATCCCCAGGGAGAGTTTTGCCTTGAAAATCATGTTTATGTGATCAATGACTCATGCAGACAAGCGAAAATGCTTCATTGAGGCGTTGCTCACCTTGCATCTCTGTCTAGCTCTTTTGACGTCTTCTTTCATTTGGATTTTTGCAGGCCGAGACTTTGCAGCAAAAACTTCTTTAAAATACGAGCAAACCTTCGTGTGAGGTACTTAGCTCTTACAGTGTGAAATATCATTAAAAATGGCAATAGATAAGACTTACACTCACTCATTATGATAGCCAATCATCATAATATATCTGCAGCTACAATGACTCAGCAATTAATGTCCATAATAGCAGACTTCACCCCCCCTCTTCTCATTTTGAAGTATGATGAACGGCCTCTTGAGTAGAGGTGACTCGTTCAATTCTTCCTTCCAGTGACAGAGCTTTAATGAGTGTCTGACGTCAAGTAGCTCGCTCTGAATCATCACAGTCACGCTGGTTCAAACTCGGAGACAGAAAGTGTGTTTTTTCCGACAAATAAACAAACAAGATTCAATCAGAGCCCATACATATGGCATTCACGAATTAACCTCTTTGACCCAAGGCTGTAAGTCACTTTCATGACTCAGATCTGTCCCAAGGATGGAAGTTGAGACTCAGTCTGTGCAGTTTTCTTTTGCAAATTTCGTAGCCTTGCAGCTGGCACCAGATAGGTTCACCTTGGTGAATCGTCTGGGTCCATTCAGTACATTTCTTTATGTTTTTTTTCCAGGGGGTATGAGCAATGGCTGCATGTGAAAATGCCCCTGGAAGCTATTGAACAGACCTACAATGAACAGAACATGTCTGCAGGAAAGCAAACACATCTGTCTTACCAATGAACACTGCGAGTGCAGGTTTTTTTTTTTTCTTCGGTTGATTAATATACTACATCATCCAGTTTGTTTAACATGGCAGCAACAACAGATTCAATGGAGCTCCCCGTGGCAGAAGCTGCTGTCTTGGTTGTTTGTGAAAAGCCCATCCCATCCCTGAATAAAGGACTGTGGTTTAGTTTGGTCCAGTATATCTGAAACCAGCAGGAAAAACTGGTTAGAATTACAGTCATTTCACACACCAACGATATGTATGAGCTGGCCGAGATTCTGCAGATTTTTTTCCCCCATTGCATTGTGAAGTACAGGTGCATTTTAATAAATCAGAATATTGTGAAAAAAGTTCAATATTTTGAGCCATAAATTTTAAAAGCCAAAAATTCTATATGGTTCTCCAGGAGAAAATCTTCTTCTTCTTCTTCTTCGAATTCTTTAAATTCTTCTTCGAATTCTTTGAATTCTTCTTCTTCTTCTCGAATTCGAATTCTTCTAATTCGAATTCTTTGAATTCTTCATTGAATTCTTTGAATTCTTCTTTGAATTCTTCATTGAATTCTTTGAATTCTTCTTTGAATTCTTCGAATTTCTCTTTGAATTCTTCGAATTCTTTGAATTCTTCTTTGAACTCTTTGAATCCTTCTTTGAATTCTTCTTCAAATTCTTCTAATTCGAATTCTTTGGATGTTTCTTCTTCTAATTCGAATTCTTCAAATTCTTCTTCTAATTCGAATTCTTCTTCTAATTCGAAGTCTTCGAATTCTTCTTCTAATTCGAATTCTTCGAATTCTTCTTTGAATTCTTCGAATTCTTCTTCGAATTTTTCTTCGAATTCTTTGAATTCTTTGAATCCTTCTTTGAATTCTTCTTCTAATTCAAATTCTTCTTTGAATTTTTTGAATTCTTCTATGAATTCTTTGAATTCTTCTTTAAATTCTTTGAATTCTTTGTCGAATTCTTCAAATTCTTTGTCGAATTCTTTGAATGTTTCTTCTTCTAATTCGAATTCTTCAAATTCTTCTAATTCGAATTCTTCTAATTCGAAGTCTTCGAATTCTTCTTCTAATTCGAATTCTGCAAATTGTTCTTCAAATTCTTCTTTGAATTCTTCTAATTAGAATTCTACGAATTCTTCTTTGAATTCTTCGAATTCTTCTTTGAATTTTTCGAATTCTTCTTCGAATTCTTCTTTGAATTCTTTGAATCCTTCTTTGAATTCTTCTAATTCAAATTCTTCTTTGAATTTTTTTAATTCTTCTATGAATTCTTTGAATTCTTTGTCGAATTCTTCAAATTCTTTGTCGAATTCTTTGAATCCTTCTTTGAATTCTTCTTTGAATTCTTCTTCGAATTCAAATTCTTCGAATTCTTCTAATTCGAATTCTTCTTTGAATTTTTTGAATTCTTCTTTGAATTCTTCTTTGAATTCTTCGAATTCTTCTTCGAATTCTTCGAATTCTTCGAATTCTTCTTCAAATTCTTCTTTGAATTATTCTAATTCTAATTCTTCGAATTCTTCTTTGAATTCTTTGAATTCTTCGAATTCTTCTTTGAATTCTTCTTTGAATTCTTTGAATCCTTCTTTGAATTCTTCTTCTAATTCAAATTCTTCTTTGAATTTTTTGAATTCTTCTATGAATTCTTTGAATTCTTCTTTGAATTCTTTGTCGAATTCTTCAAATTCTTTGTCGAATTCTTTGAATGTTTCATCTAATTCGAATTCTTCAAATTCTTCTAATTCGAATTCTTCTAATACGAAGTCTTCGAATTCTTCTTCTAATTCGAATTCTGCAAATTCTTCTTCAAATTCTTTTTTGAATTCTTCTAATTCGAATTCTTTGAATTCTTCGAATTCTTCTTCGAATTCTTCTTTGAATTCTTTGAATCCTTCTTTGAATTCTTCTAATTCAAATTCTTCTTTGAATTTTTTAAATTCTTCTATGAATTCTTTAAATTCTTCTTTGAATTCTTTGTCGAATTCTTCAAATTCTTTGTCGAATTCTTTGAATCCTTCTTTGAATTCTTCTTTGAATTCTTCTTCGAATTCAAATTCTTCGAATTCTTCGAATTCAAATTCTTCTTTGAATTTTTTGAATTCTTCTTTGAATTCTTCTTTGAATTCTTTGAATTCTTCTTTGAATTCTTCTAATTCGAATTCTTCAAATTCTTCTTTGAATTCTTCGAATTCTTCTTCGAATTCTTCTTTGAATTCTTTTAATCCTTCTTTGAATTCTTCTAATTCAAATTCTTCTTTGAATTTTTTGAATTCTTCTATGAATTCTTTGAATTCTTCTTTGAATTCTTCTTTGAATTCTTCGAATTCTTCTTTGAATTCTTCTAATTCGAATTCTTCGAATTCTTCTTTGAATTCTTCTTCTAATTCAAATTCTTCTTTGAATTTTTCAAATTCTATGAATTTTTTGAATTCTTCTTTGAATTCTTTGAATTCTTTTTCTAATTCTTCAAATTCTTTGTCGAATTCTTTGAATCCTTTGAATTCTTCTTTGAATTTTTCTTCGAATTCAAATTCTTCGAATTCTTCTAATTCGAATTCTTCTTTGAATTTTTTGAATTCTTCTTTGAATTCTTTGAATTCTTTGTCGAATTCTTCAAATTCTTTGTCGAATTCTTTGAATGTTTCTTCTTCTAATTCGAATTCTTCAAATTCTTCTAATTCGAATTCTTCTAATTCGAAGTCTTCGAATTCTTCTTCTAATTTGAATTCTGCAAATTGTTCTTCAAATTCTTCTTTGAATTCTTCTAATTCGAATTCTTCGAATTCTTCTTTGAATTCTTCGAATTCTTCTTTGAATTCTTCGAATTCTTCTTCGAATTCTTCTTTTAATTCTTTGAATCCTTCTTTGAATTCTTCTTCTAATTCAAATTCTTCTTTGAATTTTTTTTATTCTTCTATGAATTCTTTGAATTCTTCTTTGAATTCTTTGAATTCTTTGTCGAATTCTTCAAATTCTTTGTCGAATTCTTTGAATCCTTCTTTGAATTCTTCTTTGAATTCTTCTTCGAATTCAAATTCTTCGAATTCTTCTAATTTTAATTCTTCTTTGAATTTTTTGAATTCTTCTTTGAATTCTTCTTTGAATTCTTCTTTGAGTTCTTCGAATTCTTCTTCAAATTCTTCTTTGAATTCTTCTAATTCGAATTCTTTGAATTCTTTGAATTCTTCTTTGAATTCTTCTTTGAATTCTTTGAATCCTTCTTTGAATTCTTCTTCTAATTCAAATTCTTCTTTGAATTTTTTGAATTCTTCTATGAATTCTTTGAATTCTTCTTTGAATTCTTTGAATTCTTTGTCGAATTCTTCAAATTCTTTGTCGAATTCTTTGAATGTTTCTTCTTTTAATTCGAATTCTTCAAATTCTTCTAATTCGAAGTCTTCGAATTCTTCTTCTAATTCGAATTCTGCAAATTCTTCTTCAAATTCTTCTTTGAACTCTTCTAATTTGAATTCTTCGAATTCTTCTTTGAATTCTTCGAATTCTTTGAATTCTTCGAATTCTTCTTTGAATTCTTCGAATTCTTTGAATCCTTCTTTGAATTCTTCTTCTAATTCAAATTCTTCTTTGAATTTTGAATTCTTCTATGAATTCTTTGAATTCTTCTTTGAATTCTTTGTCGAATTCTTCAAATTCTTTGTCGAATTCTTTGAATCCTTCTTTGAATTCTTCTTCGAATTCTTCGAATTCAAATTCTTCGAATTCAAATTCTTCTTTGAATTTTTTGAATTCTTCTTTGAATTCTTCTTTGAATTCTTTGAATTCTTCTTTGAATTCTTCTTATTCGAATTCTTTAAATTCTTCTTTGAATTCTTCGAATTCTTCGAATTCTTCTTCGAATTATTCTTTGAATTCTTTGAATCCTTCTTTGAATTCTTCTTCTAATTCAAATTCTTCTTTGAATTTTTTGAATTCTTCTATGAATTCTTTGAATTCTTCTTTGAATTCTTTGTCGAATTCTTTGAATCCTTCTTTGAATTCTTCTTTGAATTCAAATTCTTCGAATTCTTCTAATTCGAATTCTTCCTTGAATTTTTTGAATTCTTCTTTGAATTCTTCTTTGAATTCTTCGAATTCTTCTTTGAATTCTTCGAATTCTTCTTTGAATTCTTCTAATTCGAATTCTTCAAATTCTTCTTTGAATTCTTCTTATTCTTTGAATTCTGCTTTGAATTCTTTGAATTCTTCTTCTAATTCAAATTCTTCTTTGAATTTTTCGAATTCTATGAATTCTTTGAATTCTTCTTTGAATTCTTTGAATTCTTTTTCTAATTCTTCAAATTCTTTGTCGAATTCTTTGAATCCTTCTTTGAATTCTTCTTTGAATTTTTCTTCGAATTCAAATTCTTCGAATTCTTCTAATTCGAATTCTTCTTTGAATTTTTTGAATTCTTCTTCGAATTCTTCGAATTCTTTGAATTCTTTGAATTCTTCGAATTCTTCTTCAAATTCTTCTTTGAATTCTTCGAATTCTTTGAATCCTTCTTTGAATTCTTCTTCTAATTCAAATTCTTTGTCGAATTCTTTGAATGTTTCATCTAATTCGAATTCTTCAAATTCTTCTTATTCGAATTCTTCTAATACGAAGTCTTCGAATTCTTCTTCTAATTCGAATTCTGCAAATTCTTCTTCAAATTCTTTTTTGAATTCTTCTAATTCGAATTCTTCGAATTCTTCTTTGAATTCTTTGAATTCTTCGAATTCTTCTTCGAATTCTTCTTTGAATTCTTTGAATCCTTCTTTGAATTCTTCTTATTCAAATTCTTCTTTGAATTTTTTAAATTCTTCTATGAATTCTTTAAATTCTTCTTTGAATTCTTTGTCGAATTCTTCAAATTCTTTGTCGAATTCTTTGAATCCTTCTTTGAATTCTTCTTTGAATTCTTCGAATTCAAATTCTTCGAATTCTTCGAATTCAAATTCTTCTTTGAATTTTTTGAATTCTTCTTTGAATTCTTCTTTGAATTCTTTGAATTCTTCTTTGAATTCTTCTAATTCGAATTCTTCAAATTCTTCTTTGAATTCTTCGAATTCTTCGAATTCTTCTTCGAATTCTTCTTTGAATTCTTTGAATCCTTCTTTGAATTCTTCTAATTCAAATTCTTCTTTGAATTTTTTGAATTCTTCTTTGAATTCCTCGAATTCTTTGTCGAATTCTTCAAATTCTTTGTCGAATTCTTTGAATGTTTCTTCTTCTAATTCGAATTCTTCAAATTCTTCTAATTCGAATTCTTCTAATTCGAAGTCTTCGAATTCTTCTTCTAATTTGAATTCTGCAAATTGTTCTTCAAATTCTTCTTTGAATTCTTCTAATTCGAATTCTTCGAATTCTTCGAATTCTTCTTTGAATTCTTCGAATTCTTCTTCGAATTCTTCTTTGAATTCTTTGAATCCTTCTTTGAATTCTTCTTCTAATTCAAATTCTTCTTTGAATTTTTTTTATTCTTCTATGAATTCTTTGAATTCTTCTTTGAATTCTTTGAATTCTTTGTCGAATTCTTCAAATTCTTTGTCGAATTCTTTGAATCCTTCTTTGAATTCTTCTTTGAATTCTTCTTCGAATTCAAATTCTTCGAATTCTTCTAATTCAAATTCTTCTTTGAATTTTTTGAATTCTTCTTTGAATTCTTCTTTGAATTCTTCTTTGAGTTCTTCGAATTCTTCTTCAAATTCTTCTTTGAATTCTTCTAATTCGAATTCTTCGAATTCTTCGAATTTTTCTTCAAATTCTTTGAATTCTTTGAATCCTTCTTTGAATTCTTCTTCTAATTCAAATTCTTCTTTGAATTTTTTGAATTCTTCTATGAATTCTTTGAATTCTTCTTTGAATTCTTTGAATTCTTTGTCGAATTCTTCAAATTCTTTGTCGAATTCTTTGAATGTTTCTTCTTTTAATTCGAATTCTTCAAATTCTTCTAATTCGAAGTCTTCGAATTCTTCTTCTAATTCGAATTCTGCAAATTCTTCTTTGAACTCTTCTAATTTGAATTCTTCGAATTCTTCTTTGAATTCTTCGAATTCTTCTTTGAATTCTTCGAATTCTTTGAATCCTTCTTTGAATTCTTCTTCTAATTCAAATTCTTCTTTGAATTTTAAATTCTTCTATGAATTCTTTGAATTCTTCTTTGAATTCTTTGTCGAATTCTTCAAATTCTTTGTCGAATTCTTTGAATCCTTCTTTGAATTCTTCTTTGAATTCTTCGAATTCAAATTCTTCGAATTTTTCGAATTCAAATTCTTCGAATTCAAATTCTTCTTTGAATTTTTTGAATTCTTCTTTGAATTCTTCTTTGAATTCTTTGAATTCTTCTTTGAATTCTTCTTATTCGAATTCTTTAAATTCTTCTTTGAATTCTTCGAATCTTCGAATTCTTCTTCGAATTCTTCTTCGAATTCTTCTTTGAATTCTTTGAATCCTTCTTTGAATTCTTCTTCTAATTCAAATTCTTCTTTGAATTTTTTGAATTCTTCTATGAATTCTTTGAATTCTTCTTTGAATTCTTTGTCGAATTCTTTGAATCCTTCTTTGAATTCTTCTTTGAATTCAAATTCTTCTAATTCGAATTCTTCCTTGAATTTTTTGAATTCTTCTTTGAATTCTTCTTTGAATTCTTTGAATTCTTCTTTGAATTCTTCGAATTCTTCTTTGAATTCTTCTAATTCGAATTCTTCAAATTCTTCTTTGAATTCTTCTAATTCTTTGAATTCTTCTTTGAATTCTTTGAATTCTTCTAATTCAAATTCTTCTTTGAATTTTTCGAATTCTATGAATTCTTTGAATTCTTCTTTGAATTCTTTGAATTCTTTTTCTAATTCTTCAAATTCTTTGTCGAATTCTTTGAATCCTTCTTTGAATTCTTCTTTGAATTTTTCTTCGTATTCAAATTCTTCGAATTTTTCTAATTCGAATTCTTCTTTGAATTTTTTGAATTCTTCTTTGAATTCTTCGAATTCTTCGAATTCTTTGAATTCTTCGAATTCTTCTTCAAATTCTTCTTTGAATTCTTCGAATTCTTTGAATCCTTCTTTGAATTCTTCTTCTAATTCAAATTCTTTGTCGAATTCTTTGAATTCTTTGTCGAATTCTTCAAATTCTTTGTCGAATTCTTTGAATTCGAAGAATTCTTCTTTGAATCCTCCGAATTCTTCTTTGAATCCTTCGAATTCTTCTTTGAATTCTTTGAATTCTTCTTTGAATTCTTTGAATTTTTCTTTGAATTTTTTTAATTCTTCTAATTCAAATTCTTCAAATTCGAAGTCTTCAAATTCTTCTGATTCGAATTCTTCTAATTCGAAGTCTTCGAATTCTTCTTCTAATTCGAATTCTGCAAATTCTTCTTCAAATTCTTCTTTGAATTCTTCTAATTCGAATTCTTCGAATTCTTCTTTGAATTCTTCGAATTCTTCTTTGAATTCTTCGAATTCTTCTTCGAATTCTTCTTTGAATTCTTTGAATCCTTATTTGAATTCTTCTAATTCAAATTCTTCTTTGAATTTTTTTAATTCTTCTATGAATTCTTTGAATTCTTCTTTGAATTCTTTGAATTCTTTGTCGAATTCTTCAAATTCTTTGTCGAATTCTTTGAATCCTTTGAATTCTTCTTTGAATTCTTCTTCGAATTCAAATTCTTCGAATTCTTCTAATTCGAATTCTTCTTTGAATTTTTTGAATTCTTCTTTGAATTCTTCTTTGAATTCTTCGAATTCTTCTTCACATTCTTCTTTGAATTCTTCTAATTCGAATTCTTCTTTGAATTCTTTGAATTCTTCGAATTCTTCTTTGAATTCTTCTTTGAATTCCTTGAATTATCTTTGAATTCTTTGAATCCTTCTTTGAATTCTTCTAATTCAAATTCTTATTTGAATTTTTTGAATTCTTTTATGAATTCTTTGAATTCTTTGTCGAATTCTTCAAATTCTTTGTCAAATTCTTTGAATGTTTCTTCTTCTAATTCGAATTCTTCAAATTCTTCTAATTCGAATTCTTCTAATTCGAAGTCTTCGAATTCTTCTAATTCGAATTCTGCAAATTCTTCTTTGAATTCTTCGAATTCTTCTTCGAATTCTTCTTTGAATTCTTTGAATCCTTTGAATTCTTCTTCTAATTCAAATTCTTTGAATTTTTTGAATTCTTCTATGAATTCTTTGAATTCTTTGTCGAATTCTTTATCGAATTCTTCAAATTCTTTGTCGAATTCTTTGAATCCTTCTTTGAATTCTTCTTTGAATTCTTCTTCGAATTCAAATTCTTCGAATTCTTCTAATTCGAATTCTTTGAATTTTTTGAATTCTTCTTTGAATTCTTCGAATTCTTCTTTGAATTCTTCTAATTCGAATTCTTCAAATTCTTCTTTGAATTCTTCGAATTCTTCGAATTCTTCTTCGAATTCTTCTTCGAATTCTTCCTTGAATTCTTTGAATCCTTCTTTGAATTCTTCTTCTAATTCAAATTCTTCTTTGAATTTTTTGAATTCTTCTATGAATTCTTTGAATTCTTCTTTGAATTCTTTGAATTCTTTGTCGAATTCTTCGAATTCTTTGTCGAATTCTTTTAATCCTTCTTTGAATTCTTCTTTGAATTTTTCTTCGAATTCAAATTCTTCGAATTCTTCTAATTCGAATTCTTCTTTGAATTTTTTGAATTCTTCTTTGAATTCTTTGAATTCTTCTTCGAATTCTTCGAATTCTTTGAATTCTTCGAATTCTTCAAATTCTTCTTTGAATTCTTCGAATTCTTTGAATCCTTCTTTGAATTCTTCTTCTAATTCAAATTCTTCTTTGAATTTTTTGAATTCTTCTATGAATTCTTTGAATTCTTCTTTGAATTCTTTGAATTCTTTGTCAAATTCTTCAAATTCTTTGTCGAATTATTTGAATTCGAAGAATTCTTCTTTGGATTCTTCAAATTCTTCTTTGAATTCTTTTTTTAATTCTTCAAATTCTTTGTCGAATTCTTTGAATTTTTCTTTGAATTCTTTGAATTCTTCGAATTTTTCTTTGAATCCTTTTAATTCTTCTTCTAATTCAAATTCTTCAAATTCGAAGTCTTCGAATTCTTCTTCTAATTTGAATTCTTCAAATTCTTCTTCTTCTAATTCGAAGTCTTTAAATTTTTCTTCTTCTAATTCGAATTCTTCAAATTCTTCTAATTCGAATTCTTTTAATTCTTCTTCGAATTCTTCTTTGAATTCTTTGAATCCTTATTTGAATTCTTCTAATTCAAATTCTTCTTTGAATTTTTTTAATTCTTCTATGAATTCTTTGAATTCTTCTTTGAATTCTTCTTTGAATTCTTCTTCGAATTCAAATTCTTCGAATTCTTCTAATTCTAATTCTTCCTTGAATTTTTTGAATTCTTCTTTGAATTCTTCTTTGAATTCTTCTTTGAATTCTTCGAATTATTCTTTGAATTCTTCTAATTCGAATTCTTCAAATTCTTCTTTGAATTCTTCGAATTCTTTGAATTCTTCGAATTCTTCTTTGAATTCTTCTTCTAATTCAAATTCTTCTTTGAATTTTTCGAATTCTATGAATTCTTTGAATTCTTCTTTGAATTCTTTGAATTCTTTTTCTAATTCTTCAAATTCTTTGTCGAATTCTTTGAATCCTTCTTTGAATTCTTCTTTGAATTTTTCTTCGAATTCAAATTCTTCAAATTAGAAGTCTTCGAATTCTTCTTCTAATTTGAATTCTTCAAATTCTTCTTCTTCTAATTCGAAGTCTTTAAATTTTTCTTTTTCTAATTCGAATTCTTCGAATTCTTCTAATTCGAATTCTTTTAACTCTTCGAATTCTTTGAAATTTTTGAATTCTTCTCTGAATTCTTCTTTGAATTCTTCTTTGAATTCTTCAAATTCGAAATACTGAGTTAACATTGGGTCACTAAAAACAAAAACAATTTTGCTAAAAAAAAACCAAAATACACAATTGGATTTATAAAGGCTGTACAAAATTATTGCAAATTAGTTAGGCATTAAAATCTTGTATTCAATTATTTCTGGGAAGAAGTAAGCTTTAAAAAAAATAGTGTCCAGGTAAATAGCAGGTCATGCAAACAAGCAAAACATTACATACTTGCACCATGACCCCTGCTGTCATAGGCGCTTGCTCTACGAGAAAACTATGCAGTATTTCTTCAAATAACAGACACACACTCTCACACACACTGACAGAGCACTGAAACAACCAGTATTGAGAGGCAAATGAATAAAAAGGTTACATAGACCTTTGAACCCCTAAACATGTGCACACCAGACAAGCAAAGGTTCAACACCTAAATGGGGGGGGGGGGGGGGGGGTGAATGCTAATTTAACTGCTTCGCCAACGACATTGGGTTTTGTATTTTTTGCATCAGCGTTTCTCTAGATATTTGGCACAAATGTTGCTCTTTTTTTGCAAGTAACAATAATACCCAAAGAAGTCAAATCAGTACACAGTTAGAGTAAAAATACTTGGGTCTCCAGAGATAAGTTACCTGCATCACTTCATTCCCACATATAAGTGTCACACTTATATGAGTTATTGTCATGATCAGCTGAAATAATGGTTCATTAACTGATGCTGTTCACTTTATTTGGACATTTTTCTTACAATCAGGGGTTTAATGAACCTGTGGGGGTCAATCGAGCATAGATTTTGGCTCACTTTTTCTTGATGTGTGGAGACAGATGAAGCAGTTTCAAGGACAGACAATTGTACAGTTCCCAGATGTTAAATCCCAATGACTGTCTGTATACATTTAGCACATTTAGTACCTCAACAAAGCTCTAAATCTACTCTCCTGGGCTCCTCATTAGTTGAAAGTGTATGAAAAACCTCCTGAGGCTGAGCCCATGCAGCCACCCTCCAGAGGGAACTCATTTCAGTCACCTGTATCTGATCTCTTCTGACGGTGACTACCCAGAGTTCATGACCATAGGTGAGGGTTAAAACATTGATTGACTGGTAAATCAAAAGCTGTGCCTTCAAGCTCAACTCCCCCTTCATCATGATGGCCTGGTACAGTCTCGCCCGCATTACTGTCAGCTCACCTGTCAATCTTGCATTTAGCATTTTGCTCTCACATTTGAACACTGCACTCCAGATACTTAAATCCCTGATATTGGAGCGAGTAATCTTTGATTTTAATTGGCTGAAAACATAACTAATTCTTAGATTTATTTATTTATAATTATGAGTAGACAAAATTGTGAATGGCTTAAAATGGAGGATTACTGTTGTGACAACTTTCAAGAGATTGAGTATGTTAAAACGTATCTAGGGTATGACCTAGGAGATAGACATGAATGCTACACATTGTTTTTAAAGGGTCCCAAGTGATTTGTTTTTTTTTTTGTTGTTCGTTTGTTTTTTGTTTTTTATGTGTTAACTGTCCTAGTAGTCTCTAAAAAAAAAAAAAAAATCATGAAGTTAGGTGCTGTTCTGAGCATTATTTGTGGCTATAGAGTGACGTTTTGGTTGAGGTTTGTGCGTGGCTCCTGAGACCACTGTGTATTGCTATCGTGCGGTTGTTACTAAAGTTGGTATAACTAGAGAAGCAAGCAATCAGCAACTGTCAAGATCGCAGAGAAGGCAACTGTCTTATCGGTAGAATTTTATATTTGGACCACAGTACTATACATAGGATTAGCCCCACTCTCTAAATACATTGTCTATTGTCCTAAACACAAATACATTGTCCTCTTGTCATTGTTCTCATGTTAGCTCACTGAAATCTTGATCCAAACACTGCAAGTGCTGCTTTCCACTGAGGTTGGAGAAAATGTGTTGACAGACACTGAGATGACAGTAAAAAGACTGAAATAGTTTCAATGAGAAGTCAACAAATGTTTGAATCATCTATATTTCATTATGTTGTGTTCTGGTTGTTCTCACCTGTGTCTGAACTTTAGTCAGAGGCCCTGATGTTTTGTGAAAAGAGAAAGTGGAAAGGAAGAGAAGGGAGGAGGGAGAGGGAAGGTTTTTATGGAAAGCTGATTTAACGATAACAAAACAGAAGCAGCTGTGACAATTGATTTAATGTGCTTCTGCTGTCTGAAAACCAGTTCCAGTCGGTCTGTGTGCTGTGGCCTTGCTGCGGGTTTGGTGTATTTAAAGGTAACTGAGATGATGTTGAATTGTTTTTATGAAGCTGCTGTGAATAACAACAACATATTGTTTATGTCTATTACAGCTGTGCTTGAACTTGTGCAGAGATGGAGCTGTCAACGGAATTTTATAAAACATGGCAGAGGTCATTTTGGAAAAAAGGAAACAGCCAACCTGGCTGTTCTTTTTTGTATTCATGTTTGTCATTGCACAAAGTGATTGGTGTCTTTATAGCCAAAAGTTTATGGTGCATAGCCTATCACATAAAAGCAATAGCCCTGGTATGATCCAGCTGGAGATTTCTTCTGCATATAAACCCTCTCTCTCTCCCTATCCAAACATTTGTTTTACTTTTACACACTCTGCTTCAAAACAGGGCGAAAATTACAACAAATAAAAAATACCGTACACAGCACACAAAGAGGAGCTTTTTTTTAAACACTATTAACCACTGAATTAAACCACAATCAATCCCACATTTAATCTCATGTTAAAAATCAATTTTTAATATTTCAAAACAGCTTTTAAAGTCAATATTGATCATGTAAAGTCAGGCTGTTCAATTGTCAGCCCCAACTCTGCCGGCCTGCATGAATCCAGTATATGCTAAAGCGATTGAATGGCACATCGATACAGAAAGTAGCTTCTGATGGCTAAAACCCACAGGATCAGGAACGGCTCTGCTCCACTCCGGCACGGCAGGCAGATCAAGTACACAAGCATTATAATCAATGTATTTGAATCCACACAGACTGTCTGCCGCCCGGCTCTGCTGCGGATCGGCTCCAGAAGCCGGATCGGATACGTAAGGCTTCTATTTTTGCCGGATGCCGCAGCACGGTGCATCAATTCAGTGCAGCACAACACGAGCAGCAGCGGAAGTTGTATGTTGCTACCTAGTAAAATATCCGGTTAATTTTCAAAATAAAAGTCAATACGTTGAACTGTTCTTTACTTGATCATAGGAGAGGCCAGGGTTGTGGGATGTGGGTGTTTATGTACACGGTGGTTATAAAAACTGATCTCGTGAGATCTTCACTAAAAATATCGGTCATCTCGCAAGAGCTTCTCCTCCGATGCCGGGAGCAGATCAGACCCGGTGGGCACTGTATGCTTGCGTATTTGATCCGCCTGCCGGTCCGGAGCGGAGCGAAGCCATTCTAGATCCAGTGGATCCCCGGATCAGAGTCATCTGTCTTTATTCCAGTCATTGTCAAGTGTTGCATTTTTATCCTTTTGTCTGCTTAATTGTCCTGGTCCTTAAATCTGGTCGTTAACCTCTTTTACCATCGTCTTGATTGGGAAATCAAATAAATGCAGGGGTAGCTGCATCAGCTCTTGGCTTTTAGGATCTAATAGGATATGACATGATATAGTATGGGACGATACTGTCAGTACAGATGACACAGAGTCCAGATTAAAACCACCAGTAGAAACTGCAAATGCTCCTCTGCCTCACTTCTATGCTGCCGAGTGTGCATCCAAACATAATAAATGTGTCTTAACACGCCGTGGATGCGGGGATGCAGTGCAAGTCATTTCTTGCCCGGGAGGTTGTCCAAGGACATGTCTCATTGTTCTGAAATTCAACAGAACATTAGTATTGCTAGAAACCCAACTTCACTTCCCTGGCAGTCATTAAGACCAACTTGACTTTTTGGTGAACTGAGCTAAGTTCAAGCTCTTGCAAAACAGCTTCATTCAAGCTCAAAGATTGGTGGATGATAAGGTGTGCATGATTAATGTGATAGTTTCACAGAAATGAAAATGAAGTAAACCATTTCTAAATATAAATTTGTTATGAGTTTTCTGGGTTTACACATTGTCACGGCCAGGGTTAGAAGACTGAACCTGGAGGAGTTGAGGCAACTTCTTACATATGGATGCACAGGCTGGCTAGAACAGCTACTGCAGACAGCCCTGACCCTGGAGAATAGGAGTAGTCCTGGTTTGCCACATTCAGGCAGTTTGTGAGCTGAAAGAAAAGAAGGGAGAGTGTGGTAGGCAGATATTAGTCGGTCCAAAATATCTGTTCTACTTATTTACGATCAATGACTGATGAAAACATACTCACAGGAGCCATCAGTCTTCCTCTTGGTCGGTCTATGACTATGGTGGTTGTAGTCCAGGGCTGCCAATAGCGTGGATACTTCATATACTGGGGAATGAAGCTGAATCGCTTGCTACTTTCTGTCCTTCTGCCACATTTTTAAAATATATTTCTACTTTCCACACTGTGACCCTCCAGTCTACTGATTTAATGTGAATACTGCAGATCCAGAAGAGCAGACGTCCTCCCATATCGTAAAATTTGGGACAATGACCTTTAGTTAATGCGATCTGGCACCTTATTTACATTCAAAATAAACATCATGTTCATGCCTACTTCACATTTGCATCTACCATTAAACGAACAATGAATTATTAAAGATAAGACTATATTCAATGCATTTCATCTATATTATTAAGGGATTTACTTCTATCACGTATTTTCAGATAGGGTTAAGACAGTGTAGTAGCTGCTCTGTTTACCCCTCAGCATCTGCTCATCTCAATCTCTCTCACTCCCTGTTTTTCACCAGCTGTCAATCTGTTTGAATCTCCTATAGATTCTGCTGTATGGTTACACAAGAAAGTGCTAATGAAGCACCAAAACCACAGTGGCGATGAGAAACGTACAGCATCTACAACTTACTGCTGTTTTGTAACGATCAGAAAAGAGTTGTTTACTCTTTTCATAACTGCGTTGACATTGTGACACTCTTATCTGCTGTAACTTATGTCGGTGGCACGCTGTCAGTGAGTGGTGAAGTGGGTGAAAGAGAGAGGTAAAGTGACACTGACTGAAGAGAAGCACAGGGAGAGGAGATTTTCAGGTTTCAATATTGACGTACAGCAATCCTCAGTATTTACCTGTTAGTTTCCATCAATTTAAAGCCACATATTCGGTCACAAATTATCAAAGTAAACAAAATTTCACCGGTTCATGAAGTAACGAAGATTCTTAGTAATCCAATGTAAGAGTACACATTTAGTAGTTAAGTAGAAATGATCAGAAATATAAATACCCAAGTAAAGTTCAGATACTACATTAACGAAGTACAATTACTTTACACAGGGTCTCTGCAGTTTTGAACAAGTAAAATTTGAGACATTATAAGACTTTTAAAGATCATAATAATTAGAATTTAAGACCCATTTTACATCCATACTGGCAAAACAATACAAAAGTCATTAAGAAAAATTGGAATTTGATACTGAAATATATGCATCTGTTTTTAATTAAAAACCAATTAATACATTTTTAAGACCTTTTAAAATTAAATTTAAGATATTTTATGAGCTTTTAAGAGAAATTTAAGACTGTTTAAGACCCTGCAGATACCCTGTACACAACTGCTTCCACAGTGTTAAGTGCCTGGAGTCAGTTTCCACCCATGTAGTAGGCACAATGACTAATTTCTTTGATTTAATTCATCCACAGATGATTCCTGCACTCCAAATTAGTGATCTACTGGTTTTTGTGATGTTGCCCACTGATATTGGTCTGACTAGGTGCAGCTGAATACATAGCCCATAGCTGGTAACTCAAAGGATATTGGTTGCATATTAATCATTTTTAGGAGAAGTGCAAATTATTTTTAGACTTGTCAACTGAGCTTTCAAACTTTTTCTTTGTTTTTCAAGTTAAATGTGTTTAAAAAAGTTATATGTTGTCTTTATTTTCCATCCATGCAATAAGAGGAAGAGATGTCAGGAACTTCACCATGTGGTTGTGTCACAAAAAAAAAGAAAGAAAAGAAAAAAGCACATTAATTTGTAACCTTCACTGCATTGTTCTGAATATGATAATGCTGAGGAACTTTTAATGTTTGCACTTTTTACAGGATGACTTTTAGGAAATGCAGCCCTACTCTAGTCTTTAGACACAAGGCTAATCTTAAACTAAGTAAACATACATTTTTGCACTTTACCTCTTAAAGAAGGAGAGCGATGTACTGATGCCCGTGGAAAATTGCTTTACATCTGAATCACACTGCACAGATTTCGAAAAGAGAGGAGAAATAAACAAGACACTCTCCTGGACAGAAATAAAATGCACCTCTCAGGTGGATGATTCCTGGGAAAATGCTAAAAGCAAGAACAATTCATACTTTGAACAAGATGAGTAACAGCTCTCAGGTTGCGGCACAAATGACTTTTCTCAGCACACACTTATACCTGAAGTACAGAGCAAACACCTGAGTGGAGAACATTTGAACCCTTGTGTGACAAACACAAAACATAGCCAAACGCTGACAAACTATAGTTTCTATCACACAGAAAGTAAACGGATAGGCCGCCTAAGGATATTTACAACTTCTTAATGTTTTATTACCTAACAATATTTTATGTACTTGTCAATTTTAAGGGATATTACGGGGTAAAATTAATTTAGGGTCAAACGCACCCCCTTGAGAGATGAATGTTGCTGACCGCTTGCTTCTCTAGTTTTACAAACTTTAGTGCCGACCACACGATAGCAATACACAGTGGTCTCAGGAGCCACACACAAACCTCAACCAAAGCGCTACTCTATAGCCACAAATAATGCTCAGAACAGCACCTAACTTCATCAACAGTACATATAGGGTCCTAGCCACAGCACTAGCCACCAAACATCTTTTTAACTTTGCCTAATTTCTTTAGCAAAGAGACTAAATACAACTCACCTACTCTCTTCCATCAGCCGTTTGTTTGTACGGAGACCTCTGACCAGCCCATCATTGACTGCAGCGGGGTGACACAGCTCAAGGAAGAACATTTATGATCATTTCTTCATGGAAATGCAATCAGACTGAGACACTAAGGCAGAAGAACTACCGCGTCTGCAGTGCAAAATGATTAATATGGTGATTATTACTTCAAGGAAATGATTTAGTAATTATTATGATAGTAATTATTATTTGTGGCTCCTGAGACCGCTGTGTATTGCTATCGTGCGGTCGGCAACATTCATCTCTCAAGGGAGTGTCTAACTCGGTATTATGGTGTGTTTGACCCTAACTTAATTTTATGCAGGAATATCCCTTTAACCCCTTAATGCCTGAAACCACAAAATATGGCCAGAAAATTCAAATTAATGGGGGGCTGAAATGTTTATTTCACTTCCTACTGAAAACCCCCAACATCAAAATGTCCTTAAAATTTAACAAATACATATTTATTTATCTTTTTTGATACATTAGATGTTTTTAGACACTGATAAACCACAAGAGGACATTTTATTATTTATTGGACTGTGTTCAGGAGTTTTTTCTAGAAATTTGTTGATCATATTGATTTGATAGAAGTATCATAATCAAACATGATACAAAAGGCAATAAAGGGTTACTATGTCAGAATGTAAATGATCGCTAGCTTCAATCTTTAAAAGATTAATAAAGGAATCCAGTGAACTGTTTCATGCTTCAGATAAATTCAGTGTATTTTGGTTCTGTTTACACATGAACTTTCGAATGTGATGTTGACAGGTATTCTGCACTCTCTTTGCTTGTTTCCTTTGTTCTGAGCTCGACCTAAACAGTCCTCCTTTTTTATCAGGGCTACAGTATGAGGAAGACTTACACACACCAACTAAGAAGTAAACCCGGCAACCTTTCTGAACACAGTGTAGGGCTGCGCCCGGTCAAACAGCGCCTGAGGGCTGTTTTCATCTTGCCACCTAGTCCCTCCTCACTTCATAGGTTGTTTATCTCTCTGCAAATCTCAGTTATTTTATGTATCTCCTCTTGTGTGAAACCACACAGGCGGATTGTTTGAGCCCTGCTGTGAGTTGTTGAAACCTGCCTCTCTCACTCTCTCTTTAGACTCTGTCAGTGTGGTCTCGAAATATTGAGTCTAAATTTGTCCTCTCAGATTCTCAAGCCTGAGGTTTTCCATTACTAGTAACAACCTCCCCTTCATATTCGCTGCGCTTGTTCTCGCAAGCTGTTTAATTGTGTCTGATTGATCTACTGAAGGGCGACACTCTTCATTTCTTTGTGTTTACTACCTCTGATGGCAGAAATGCTGCAGGAGCACCCTTCATATCCTTGTCTATATAGATGCATTCTCACAAAGATCCCGCAGCATCAACAATCCACTGGCAGACGATCAAAATGCCACCCCCGATGCCTCCCCCCTAGCGAGCTGTCGTCAGAGAAAGTGAGTGTTTGTGAATGAAACAAATGCGTCTCACAAAGCTACCTGAAAGCTCCAGGCATGGCTCTTTAAAGTCGTCTCTGCAGCTCCTTCAAACTTCTCTTTGTTGAAGGGTTATGTCTTTTTTTTCTCACACCAGAAAGAGAGAGGATAGGGCAGTGTAGGGCCACCCACGCTCTGCATTGGTACAGTCCATCTCCACGAGGTCAGGGAGGGTTAAGATCACCAATCAGAGGATGGTGATTGAGCACTCGGGATGAGAAACAACGAGAGCCCCCGGAGATCCAATCAAGAGTCTGCAGGCTGGATACAAAGTCTGGGCTTCTGCTAACTCTATCACATTGGGATTCAATCAGGTGCTGTGTGGAGAGATGGGAGGTCCTGTAATGTCAAGGGTAGAGAGAGACAGTGAAAGAGAGAGATGGATGCATTAGAGGAGCTCTTTAAAGGTGTTAGCACCAGAGAAACAAGGAGCAGCGGTATCTTGCTTTTAAGCGGCATCCAAATTGGTCGTCAGGTTATTCCAGAGAAAAGTCGCATCAAAGTTTGTCCCTGGGCTGATTGACTGAAGAGCTGCATTTAAAAATTGCCAACGTGTCACTTTTCTCTCTTTCAGGCACTTTACTAAGCCGCACAGATTGGCGCGCCCTTAATTCCCATTATTCTATGCATTTTCAAACAGCCGCGTTGGATACTGCAGGGGAATTTCAACCACAGCCACCAAAGGAGCACAGCCATGCTGGCCTTTTTTTGCTGCTTGTATTGATTTTCAACTTCTTATGCTTTGTTTTGTGCTGCCGAGGCAAGGAGCATCAAGGGCAACCGAAAACATGCTAAGCGTTTCCATGACAACAAGTATTAGACTGGTTATTTTCTGTGGTAGCTTCATGTGGGAAAGGACAGGTTGTCACAGATAAGGTAAAATCCTCCTGCTGTCCGGATGACTGTCTCTTATACTTATCTTTATTATCTTAAATTATCCAGCTCACACACACAGCACAGCAGCATGTCTATATAACCTTATATGAAATACATCCCTGAAAAACATATAGTCGCAGTTGTACTTTGAACGAATCTCTGCTGAATAATATATGTTTAAAATTGAATACAGATACCTCCAATTCTTCATTGTCTCTTGCACACGTTGCATCTGAATGACAAAAGCTCAAAGTGTACCCCAGAAATTGGAAAGTCAGATAATGAAATAGGGGGGCTGCTAAAGTCTCCTTGGGTGCATCTGTGGTTCAGGTATCTTATGACATAAAAAGGAAAGGTTAGACCAAGACTGTCATTGTTAAAAAAAAAAAAAACTATCCAGGATGTCAAAAATTAGCAGGATATTACAGAGGACGAGAACGGCCGTAGATTTTTCTTTTTTTATGCATTGTTATCTCATGATAACGTTTTTTCATTATCTTGACATAACAAAGATCGTTGGTAACACTTTATGATAAAGCATAACTCATAAATGTTAAATAGACCATTTATAAATGGCAAGCACATAGTTTATTAATGTTTAATCATCATTTATAAATAGCATATAGAGCATTAATAAATTGTAAATTTTACAATTTCAAGAACCTAACCCTAACTTTACAATAACCATCTAAGTAAAGTTTATAGATGGTTTATAAACCACTTATTAATCATTTACAAAGTATTACAAACATCAGTTGCAATTTTACAATAACCATCTAAGTAATGTTTATAGATGGTTTTAAATCAAATATTAACCATTTACAAAGTGCTACTGACACACATTTTAATCTAGATGTTTAACAACCAATATCTAAACCCTATATAAACCTTTAATAACCAGTCCATTAATAATTAATGAAAATTAAAAATCATAATTTCATTGCTTGTTAATGGTGAAGTAACTATTAAGTTCCATTAATAAACTATCTATTTGCCATTTATAATTGGTCAATATGCTATTTTTAAATGATGATTAAACATTAATAAGCTATTTATTTACCATTTATAGATTATGGTTATTGTAAAGTGTTACCAAATCGTTTCTCATGATAAGAATTAACAATAACAATTTAGTGGACCTAAAACATTAACTTTTAAAAATGCCCCTGGAATTGGGGTATTTTTCTTTTTTTGCAACGTCGCAGCCACCGTTGTCAACAGCAAGCTGGGGTTTTCAATGAAAACGCAGCTGTCACGCTTTACGCATGTGCGCTACACTTTCAACGTGGCGGCATTTAACCACCATGCCCAAATCAGACAACAGCATAAACATTGGCGGACACATTATTAATTGATTCGTTATCACTCAAAAATGATCTTTGTCACAGCAAGATAACGAGATAAGATATTGCTTTAAAGAAGTGTCAAATTATTTTAACTGTCTCTCTGCTTTTGCTACTGCCATGTTAGAAAATAGCACCACCAGTGTGCTTCTAAATGATACATTTCATTTTCAAGGGTAGAGGGACCAGCTCGCTTCATATCAGCGCACAGCTCAAAACCAGCATTCCTGATAGAATGGGGATGCATGAGTGCCAGTGGGTTGTTGACACATCTGGTAAGGCACCACTGATGCTGTATAATATATGCACGTTGTGCTGCCATCCAGACAGTGTCATTTTCAGGAACAGCCTGTCATGTTTTAGCAAGATAATATCAAACCACACTGTATGTGTTTCAACAACATGCCTCTGTCTTGCTTTACCTTATGTTTTCATAAAATGTTTCCATTTTCAGGGGCGAGGGATGCAAGGCTGGGCCCAGGTGCAGCTCATCACCCACTGATGACCCCACCTGAACCTGGAGCTGGACCTGCAACAGAAAGAACCAGTAAAGTGGAACTCCAAGTGGTGTGGGGGTTATCCCACTGGTGAAAGGCCAGACATCAGTCCATTAACTTTGAGACCAGCAGCTGAAGAAAAAACTCCTCTCAGCTGGAGCAGACGCTGCAGTCACACGGACAGAAAGCCAGCATCAGTTTGGAAGGTGCTGTCTCTCATGCTCACCCACAGGGGTGGATCTTTGTTATAAGGGGTGCAGGTTTTCATTCATTGGCCTCACTTCCTTAGTTGTTTCTTTCCTCGTAATAAGCTTTAGTTAGATCCTGTCCAACAATATTGGGAAAAAAAGGGAAATTGATGAAATTCTGACTGATTCAACCTTTTAGTATGAGCATTAAAAAATGGTATTAGGTGGATCACTTAAAAAAAATTCCTTAGTTGTGTGATGCAACGTATCATTCCTAACCAGTCTTGTAAACTGATTGAAGGGTCAAAACTGATATTGCTCTACTTCTACATGTGAATTTACTGCTATCTGTTTTGAGAATTAATCATTCAGTCAAATATTTCTCAGATCAGACATTTCTTCTCATCCTTGGCTTACATTCACAGCTTCTCCCTCCAAAATACTGATTGATGCAAACCACAACCTGGCTGCATGGCAAAGGCAAATCCTTTCAAATCCTTTTTTTTTTTTTTTTTTTGTCACTGCGCTCATATTAATGAGAGCAGTCTCTTTTTTTTTTTACCTCCTCCTCTCCCTCCCACTTGTGTGTACTTTCCCCACCTGTAAATGCAATTTCGTTGTGCACAGTCGCAATGACAATAAATACCATACCATACCATACCAAATGTAGCAAAAGATTTCATCTCATAACAAAAAGAACTGGTTTTATTTGTATGTCAAGATCCTGCAGTCCCACTAAAAGCAAGTGCTTGGTCCCACTGAGCATCTTTTGGTCTAAAAGAGGTCTAATAGACGTCTAAATGTAGCCTAGACGTCTGGTCTAAAATCAGGCCACCACAGGTCTAAAGGTGATACTTTTTTAGACGTTTATATTTAGACCAAGTTTAGACTAAATCTAAATCTGTGCTATATCTATACTACACTGTATATTGCTCAACAGCTATCATAATAATTTTGGTTAAGTACTTGGAGATCAGTTATGCAACTCACAGTTGCTCTTTGAAATAAATAGTTATCGAATAATGGGTTAAAGTGCAACGTCTAAAAATATACAGAATCTAGACATTTGGAATTATGTCTAAAAAAAAATAGATGTCTATTAGCCGTCTGTTGCTCAGTGGGGTGAGAGCAGGGCTTAAGTCGGGCGTCCATCTGTCTTTGTTTTATCATGAAAGTGTTGGTTTTTGCATTTTTATGCAAAAAGTTAAAATTGTACTGTAATCTTCTTTGATCTTCTTTCTACATTTTACAAAGTAGACTTTGCCAATTGGGTCAAGTGATTTTTATTTGCCCGCACTCAATAGTTATTTTTCTGCCTGTGATAATGACCCCTCACAGTAAGACAGTTGGCCTCTGGGGTGTGAGACAATCACTCCAGAAAGTTTGTATTTCAGTCTTGTCTCATTAGTTGGAAAAGGACATGGCAACAACTTTTTTTTTTTTTTTTATTACAGAAAGAAGCTGAAGGACTGAAAGGAAGAGAAAGGACATTTTTCACCTCTAGGTAATCTTTCCTGCACACTGCAACAATTATTCAGCCTGATGAGGTTATGAACAAAGTAGAGGACACGCAGAAAGTCTGCCTTCAGCATTTTAGAGCTTTGGAGGAAGAGGCTTTCCTGCACCGTGTGGCCTCACTGAGCTTTTTCTTGTTTGTTGTGTCTCAAGCTCCTGAACTCTCTGTTAACACCTCTGAGAAAAACATCATTAATATTTGCTCGTATTGACTGAAAAGAGATTTGAGATGAAAAGGGTTTTTGCCATCCAGCCTAACCGCACACCTGAGCATGAGGGGGATAAATGTGATGATAGGGTTTCTCGAAATACGGGTAGTTTATTTAACTAGTGAATTAGCAAAAAAAAATACAACAAAATGCAGTAAAAGCAGCGCTATTCTCATGGGATTAGCACAGACGCTTTTTGGGTTTATGTCACAATGTATTAGCTGGAGGCACAACAGACAAACTGGAGGGAATCACAAACCTCCACAACAGGGTAGTAAGTGACGTGCAGTCCTGTTGTGTTGTTTGGTGCCAGAATCGAAGGAGTAATATTCTCATTTGAAAACTATCCTTCCATGTACCAGCCACCACCACAACAACAAACGCAGCTTTGATTAACACGAGGAGGGGGCTTAAGAGGAATAATTGAAATTCACCATGAGGAGCTGAAATTTTGATTGGGGACACAGTAATAATTGCCAATTTGGGCGCCCCCTGTGGACAAAGCAGTGTTTGGTAATCTTGTTCTTTACTTGCATGGGTTGTGGTCCCCAACTAAACTGAATAAAATAAAATAAAAACAAAATGAAATATGAATGAATACAAAACCTTAATCCATGAGACACAAGCTTTTCAGAACATTGTGATGTTTAAAGGTAAAGTGCTGAAAATGTATTTAATATATCAGACTCTTACTGTCTCCACTCAAGTCAATGCAAAGACGTGACTAGACACTCCTACTACTCTGGCGGTGCGAATGATGCGACTTGGGTGTAAGCTGAAATTGTCTCAACTTGAGCGGATAGTTGCATCGCCATAACTAATCAACATGAAGTCTGCCAGGTGAGGTATGAAAACGGACGGTTGTTCACAGGTATCTAACATGGAGGACAAACTGATCGAGTCGGTGTGTGGATGCCCTGAATGATATGATACCTTTTCTTTCAATTATCGAAACCGGAATAAAAATGAGCTCGCCTGGAGGCAAGTGAGTGAGGAGGTCGGATTACCTGGTAAATTATAAAAAACCTTTGTCTATTACTTGATCCCACTGGTTGAATTGGCAGGGATTACCATTAAAATTGCCATTGACATGCAAACGTAGCAAGTAAATACTATTCATTCATGTGTCTAGATTTGCGCGAATTAAGCGAGTAGATGATTTTACTCGCGCTTGGTGTGAGTGCCCCATTAATCGGGATTTCCATCGCATCCAGAACGGCGCAGATTTTCGCTATCCGCCAATTCCTACTGGATCTGTATGGCTAACCATACAAGCAGTACATTGTGTCCTTCCAGAGATGGAAATCTACTTCTAGACTTTTAAAATCAGCATCTCCTCCTCCATGGTGTCATCGGGATGAAATGCTCTCTGTAAACCTTTCACTTGTTCATCCCCGCCTGTTTGCATGGAGTGCACTTTCACTTTCACTTTCACTTTAAAGAAAGTGAAAGTGAATACGAAGTGAAATGTGGAATGTTTTATTTTGAAAAGAAGTCGGGTGATTTATTTTGTGTCTGTGCCGGACTTCCTTTCCAGCACAGGTTACTCTGTGCTGAATTTATCCGGCATGCTCCCGGGTCTGGAAAAATTAGAAGTCTTGTGATCAGCTGCCAAGTCCGGCGATCTGCAGTGGAACGGAAAGAAGCCGGTAGAAATTGACACATTAACTTGAATGGATACGATCAGCTGCGAGCGGTGGATACGGCCTTTTCGTAGCCGTTCCAAAAGCGGTGTAAACTAGTGGTTAGAGTTGGCAGTTTTAAAATTATGTGGTTAGGGTCTATTAAAAAGGAAGTAAAAGGAACTATCCGTTTAAAGCTGAGAAAGCCTGTGTGGACAGCACAGCTTCATGTCCAGAGATGTCGAACTTTCTTGTCTCTTAAATGTGGGTACAGCCCCAGTGGAAAGTGCATATGATCTGTGACCCCCTGCTGAGAATTAAGTGTACAGGGATTATTTAGTAGCTGTGAGGAAAAGCAGGCAGAGGTGGAACTTAAGCCCCCGTGATTACCACCACTCCCTTTGAAATGAAACAGATCAAAGTCGATGCTGCACTTTTCTCAGCTTTCCATCATCACTAAGCACCAAAATGTTTTCTGTTTCACCTCCACAGAAAATCCACACTGTTAGTTAAAGTGATGTCAGGACCGAGTGGCACAACTGAGAGCTGTACTGCAGCAAAGGTAACATATTATCATTTTGTCAGCGTATGAGCACTCAAGGAACTCGTTTGTCTCCGGGCCGGCAGCCGTCATCTTAGCACAGACAAGTGGTGTAAATCTGATGCTAACTCGAGTGATAGTCTCCTACAAGCTCTGACAAGTTCATTTGGGTATAATTACTTGCCCTGCTCAGGTATTCTGTCGACATTTGTCACCGAGACACTTGCATTACCCGATGAGATTAATTTGTCATATTTCTTGTGTTGAATATTTTACCTTCCTGTAACTGATCTAATCCTCTTGGCTCAGCGGTGTGCAGCATAACAGCACAGAGACGTCTTTTTTTTCCCCGCTGAGAGGGAGTGCTTTTTGCAGAGTGGACCACCTCCAGGCTTATTTATGTGAGTGCTCCCTGCACCTGTAGATAATATTATTGAAAAGGACCCCAGAGAGTGGCCCCTCGGCTCCCGTTCAGGCGTGACACCTCACAGAGGGATTCAGCTCCACAGCCCTGACTCTGCACCACTTAAACTGGTCTCCATTAAGAGAAATGTTTCCTAATGAACCCTCTTCCTTGGGAGGAAGTGATTAATAGGAGTGGCAGTCCAGGATTGCATTACCCTGCAACAGTCCTCTCTGCAGAATCAGGCACACACAGGAATACAAAGAGAAGAGAGTGTTACTCTGACATGTTAAATGATAATACTCTTAAAGCCTGATACGAGTTACTAAGTGTTAAATTCATGGTCTGTTATGTTAAATAATGTGATAAGGTGAAAAAGATCAGTCATAAGGACTACAGGAATAGGAAGCAAATGCAGACCAGCGGCTCTGCTAATCCTGTAGGGATTTGAAAGTCAGGGCAGTTTTGTCCAAAAAAGTCTTGCTGCAGACCTCCGCTGAGAGGACTCGCTCTATTGAGAGGACCCAAGGTGACGTTTTTTTCTCACGCGCTCCAGTTTGTTTGAAGTGGTCATCCCGTTTTGTATTTTGTCCTTGTTGAATATGTGAATACCAAATAAATCATCTTGACATAATATAATCGCTGTAATCGCTCCCGGTAGATTTGCTTTTATTTTGAAAGGCTCCAAACAACGTCTGGTCCACTAAGTGGAGGTCTACAGCCAGGCCCCTCTTGTTTTGTCTGGGAAGTTATTACATTTATAAGAGGGTGATGGACCGTTGTTTCAATACCATCATTTTGCCATAGCATACGTTTTGCTATGCTACAATGAAAAGTTTAAAAACATGTTTAGTTTTTGTACACACCAGTTTTGGTTGTGCGCTTAGTAGATGTGATAACATGGTTATTATCAGTCTATTCTTTTCTTTTCTTTTTTTTTCTATTCTATTCTTCATACACTTCAGAGAAGGTCTGTCACAAAATCAGATCTTCAATTCACTATTAGCGTGGCCATGAAATTTCCTGATACTGATATTATTCTGATATTTATTTTAAAAACTTAAGCAACATATTACTTCACAGACTTTACCAATAAATGCATTTATCACCCTACATTTCATCATTCATCTCTTAAAATATGTATATGTATGATTTATCCACAAAACCAGCCCTGTGACAAAACTTCTTTGTAGAGGACATTGCAAAACAACTGTCAAGCGTTTATTTTGTAAACGTATGTTTCATGTCTTAGCCTCTTTTTCCCACATGGTCAAACCATGCTTTTATTACGTTGAAGAGACGTGCAGATCAACTCAGTATTGGGTCGGTCCGTCAAAGACTACATCTAGACGTCAGTGCGACGTGCAAATTAGGTTAGAAATTTTGACGTCCAAACTGGACCCTTTTTAGATGTCGCTCTGACGTTTAGAATTTGGACGTCATCTGCAAGCCAAATCTAGACGTTGGCACGACGTACAAAATGGATCCAAGATTTAGACGTCATTATTGGACCTCTTTTAGATGTTGAAATGACGTCCACATTTGTACCTCATTGTCAGAAAAATACATTAATTAGATGTCATTTCGACATCGCATTGCGCAGATGGTGGTACTTCTGGTAGATCATATGTTGCAGATCTGAAAGGAAACATTTTAAAGAAGATACCAGCTATAGCGTCGTTTTTGGATTCATAATAAATCTGGAATTGTCAGTTTTTTTGTTTAATGATCTCTCAAAAAGGCTGAGACCACTGACGGCTACTTCTACTTCTACTGGCATGTAGAGAACTGGGTAAGCAAAAACTAGTTTTGCTGCAAGGGGAGCCAATTTGAAACCCAGTGAAAGTTCCACACAGGAGTTTTAAACAAGACTAAAATTAAAACCGAGTTTAACTGACTTTTACTAAAACACCAAAAACAAAGACTTAATATGACTAAAAGCTACTACAACTTATGGAAAAACTTTGACTTAAAGGTCATAATTCTTCAGTTTATTTCAGGACAGCTCTATAGAAATAACTTTCTTTAGTGTTTTCCCTGCACATTTGTCGTTAAATAAACATATACATTACTTCTTTTTTCAAATTTGGCTGCAGCCGTTCCTGAGGAAACATCTTATTTTATCTCCAGTGATTTATTGTCCCTATTTTCCCAGAGATAGAGCTAGCTTGTTAACAAATTTGCCAGTTTTGTAAGGAAAGCAGAGGCGGTTTCAGCTTCTGTTCGCTTGATCACAGCTTTAGATGTCCCATTTCTGCATACCACAAAACTGCAAAGCTATCCGGTTGAAGTTATATACTAATCCTTTGATTTACGATGTCTGTTTGAAGCCTACAACCACACACATCTCAATAGTGATCACATGAGACTTTTTCTACGCACTGTGGAGATAAAAGGATTCGTTGAAGAGGATCATTAGTTCTTTTTAATCACTTTTTTTTTCTTTCTAAGAAGCTACTGGGCCTTATATCCTGCATCTTTTTAAGCACAACGTTGCGCCGTGACTTTTGATAACAATGGATGAAGCTACAGGAGCCATATGTTGATGACAACAGGATGTCATCTCCGCTGCCTCCCCTTCCCCTGGGGCTCGAATCATGCCAAACTCAGCAGAGTGTCGCCTCCATTTTGTTTTAACACATGGCCAAGAAACGGCTGGAGAACATCATGTGTTGCACAGGGGAGAGTTTTGACAGTCGCACAGCTCCATTGGCTCTGAGGGGGCTTCATTTGCTGGCAGTGATACAGACAGGGATCAGGCAATGTCTCCCTGGGGATCAGCTCCATACTGTGGAGGAAAGCTGTTTTCGTCTGTATTAATCTGCTGATCTATGACTTGAACACAAGCCCCATAAACTCCATAAGGCAAAGAGGCTGCTGGATAATACCGGTCATTTAAAGGAGGGGGTCTCTTCGTTATTTCTGCACAGTGATTCTGCGGTAAATTCTGGTGATCCAGGGCACCGTGACCCTTCAGAGACATGCAGGAAATGAGCAAAAACCTTTGACCTGCAGAAGCGTGCGTGATCTTTCAGCCGAACACCTTCACGGGCAGTTTCACCAAAAAAAAAATGAAGAGGTTATCGAGACAGCCCGCACCCCTTGACACCTTTGATGAGGTGATGGAAAAAGCAGGGAAGAGTACTCAAAATGTGAAGAGGACAGCTGAGACTGATTACGAGCTCATCTGAGATAGCTGACACTTGTCACACACACACCCTGACCTCCTGCACCGTGAGCAGCAACAAGCAAAACACCTACAGACACAATAATCCAACAATGACCGACAGCCGGCCGCCACAGACACAGATACATATTGAAGAGGCAGATTTTATTTTTTTAACAACACAACCTGGTGTAAGCAAAAGTGCTCCAGAGGGACGTTTATTTGTACTGATTGTACAATTTCAATTCTATAAAACTGCTTTACTAGAATTAAATGGTTTAAAAATAAATATTTCAAATGTAATTTTAAACAGTGTATGAAAGTTTGATTTGAGGGATATGATTTTTGTGACATGCTTTTATTCCAACGGAGTGATGCTCAATGAATCTGGTTAGTAAATGTGATAGACTACACTGATGTGGAGACAAGGTGTTGGATTTTTGCTTGACTGTTTGATACAGTACACACAGACACCCAACCCTTCTCAAATATATGTTATATACGCCGAAATTTAAGGGAGTTCAACCAAAGGAAAGGAACCAGTCCACTGAGTATTTTTGCCAAAGCAACATAACAGGTACGGATGGAACTTGCGAAGTATTCTTGGTGTGTTCGAGTTAATTGCACAAAATAAGACTAAGTTGATCATTAAAACATATTAAATCTACTTTCTTTTTTTAAAATGTTGATGCAACAGGCAGCCATGATGGATTCTGAGTTTGGGGTTCCCTCCAAGTTTACGAGTTGGAACTCTAAATCTTGAAGGTTGTTGATTCTGATTCAAAGAAATGGACCTTTAGCACACTGAGGAAGTTGGAGGCTATTCGCAATGTCTCCACACAACAAGTGCGAGTAAAACAATTTGCGCAAATTAATTACATGTTACGTCAATGCAAAGACGCAATTAGAGGCTCGTACTACTTTGGCTACGCAAATGACACGAATTGGACAGGAGCTGTAAATGTCTCCACTTGAGCAAATATTCGCGTTGCGATAACTAATCAGCATGAAGGTTGCCGGGTGACGTATGAAAACGGACAGTTGGTCACTGGTATTTAAAATGGAGGACAAGCTAGGATTGGTAATGCTAATTTATGCGTCGAGATTCGTGCAAATTAAGTAGAGGATTTTTTTAGATTCACGCGAGTTAAGTAAGTGAATGATTTTACTCGTGCTTGGTGTGAGCACCCCATAAGAAACAAAGATCATCCTCATCATGGCACCGTGATGGACCAATGGGCCAATGATGGTGGACGGCTTCTCCCACTTGGATGTAGGACTGAAAGTTCTTCTTATCTTGTTTTTAGCTGGTTTTTACCAAAAGTAAAAGATGTAACAGGATAAAAACATTAACAAAATAATATTAAGATGAAAGAGGTGAAAAGGAAAAACATTGCTGCAGAGTGACAAAATGTCAAGTACCAACAGGAGAAATGTTAATTAGACATGGATGAAAATGTCTCACTTTGAGAGCAAAAGGCATCACCCATTTAACCGATTCGCACATATTATTGGTTTCTCAAGTAAAAGGTGAGGTTCAGTTTTGGCAGAAATGTCCTTCAGAAGTACTTATTTTTTTCTTACTTCCTTACACTTCTTGCTTTCAAAAAACTAGTTGAATCTAGGCTTCACCTTTAACCCCTTCTTTCTAAAGTGTCTGTCCCTAGATTTGTGAAAGAAACATGTACTTTTCCATCTCAGGAGCCTGTGCCTGTGATTGCAGTGACACACCGCCCTGCTTGTGGGCTTCCTGAGTGAGTCATGAAGGTCACACCAGCTAAGGAGACACCCTACAGAGGACTGATGTTCATTGTTCGTATTTCATTTCTTGGTCAGTTGGCATTTGCTCTCTGATTAGCCCATTATGGCCTCTGACAAGCGGCAGGCAGCAGACGTGATGGAGCGCACCGGGCCACGACAAATAGCTGCTATCACAGATGTATGTCACAGGCTATCTGAGGCATTAGCACCCTGTTAATGAAGTACAAATGATGATGCTGATGAGTGTTATTAGAGTCATTTCATACGTACATGTTTGCCTGTGGAGAGGAGCGAGCAAATGATCTGTGGAGTCCTGCAGAAAATGGTTTCCTGACAGGGGGAGTGACTATCTGTAAAGAGGCTTTACAGGGTTTGTGTCACAGCTGTTACTGTATTAATACCATCTCCCTCTTCAACAACGGAGGTCCTCATTAGCTTAAAAAAGCATAAATGGAAAGCTGACACACCATGAGTCTGTCTGTTTGTGAAGTCATCTGTTCCTCTCAAAGGGAACATTAAATAAGCGTCGATTGAAAATGAGACCCATAGTGCTCTGCAGTCTTAACAACATCATTTTCCGCTTTTCAATTTGGAAGAGGCGCTTTATGACCACGGAAAACTGTCAACGAAAGATATAGATGATGCTTCGGTTTGTCGCTGCATCTTATATTCATGTTGAAACCCAAAAGATGAGCTCAAATGAGGGCAAAAAATGTCAATTAATTTGGGGTGTCAATCAAACGCATACAATCCATACATGATCGATTGTTTGTGAGCTGCTGGATGAAAGCTGCAGGGAGAGACCAGACGAGTCAAAACAGCAGCAGATCTGTCCTTGGGCGTGATGTGTGCTGAATGACTGATTTCTGTGTGACCTCCAAAGTTCTTGACAGAGGGAAGCTCTGCCGCTGTAGCACAAAGTCATCCAAGAAGAAGGAATACTCTCCCTTTGACACTTCACCGAGAGCTTAGCAGAGGAAATATAGATATCCCTCTGCAAATCCTTAAATGACGCTTCCTCCTCCTCTCCAAAGTGAAGTTAATCCGCTCCTCTCGGCCCACTGGTCGCTGTCTGCTTCATATTAGCACAGCCTGATCACCGGCACAGGTGGCTGCTTCCACTGCTGCTGCTGCTGCTGCTGTTGCTGCTTCAAGATGTGAATAAAAAAATCTGCTTTTATTCATAAAGTAGGTTACATAAACTAAGAAGCTGCTCTTCAAAGACAGAATTGGTTTTTGAATGTTTTCAGGTCTCTGTTGATAATACGTGGAAAAACAAGTTGTGTTCAGGGGAAAACATAAAAGCCCACTGGAAAGAGCTGGCAGACTGAAATAAAAAAATAAATGAAATAAAATTGGCAGATATCGAACTTCAAAGAAAAAATGTGAAAGCTGATGAGAAACAAGTTTGCAAATAAATGACGGGTAAAAGCGTAGAGCTTGTTTTAATGATTTGAGTGAATCATTGATGATCCTTTTTGATATGATGTAGATTTTTATACACATTTATTTAAAAAAAAGAAAACGTAGTCTCTGAAACTCACAAACATTTGGTCATAACTCAAGCTGTCAGGAGTGTAACAATGGCGGATTAGGGCCACATTTTCTTTTAAACTTTTATTTATTTTTTTAAAGTATTTTTTGCCTTTTATTGATATAACAGGGTGAAATGTGGGGAAATAGTGAGAGAGGGGGGCGGACATGCAGCACATGGTCAGGGCCAGACTAGAACCCATGACTACTGCAGGGACCGTGGTCCCCAAACATGGGGCGCACCAACCTGCTCAGCCATCTGCGAGCCCCTAAAGTAAGTTTTCGTTTGTAAGATTCCAGGGGGAAGGTTATGATACGCGAATAAAGATGTAAGTAAATTAAGGTGTTATATCAAATAATAAAGTCATATTGTTATGACTTAATTATTATCACAACTTTATTCTCATAATATATGTAACTAATAGGACTTTAGTCTGGCTGTGCGAATGATGCGAATTGGACGGGAGCTGAAAATGTCTCAACTTGAGCGAATATTCGCGTTGCAATAACTAATCAGCATGAAGGTTGCCGGGTGACGTATGAAAACGGACAGTTGGTCACTGGTATTTATAAGGGAGGACAAACTAGTATTATCATCAACTAGGATTATCATTGAAAATGACTGTTGATGCATGAATGAAGCGAGTAAATACTTTTCAGATTCGCGCGAATCAAGTCGATGATTTTTTTAGATTCACGCAAGTTAAGCAAGTGGATGACTTTACTTGTGCTTGTTGTGAGCGCCCCATAAGAAACAAAGATCATCCTCTTCATAGCACCGTGACAGACCAATGGGCCAATGATGGTGGACGGCTTCTCCCACTTGGATGTAGGACTGAAAGTTCTTCTTATCTTGTCTTCAGCTGTTTTTTTACCAAAAGTAAAAGATGTAACAGGAAAAAAACATTAACAAAATAATATTAAGATGAAAGAGGTGAAAAGGAAAAACATTGCTGCAGAGTGACAAAATGTCAAGTACCAACAGGAGAAATGTTAATTAGACATGGATGAAAATGTCTCACTTTGAGAGCAAAAGGCATCACCCATTTAACCGATTCGCACATATTATTGGTTTCTCAAGTAAAAGGTGAGGTTCAGTTTTGGCAGAAATGTCCTTCAGAAGTACTTATTTTTTTCTTACTTCCTTACACTTTTTGCTTTTGAAAGCTAGTTGAATCTAAGCTTCAACTTTAACCCCTTCTTTCTAAAGTGTCTGTCCCTAGATTTGTGAAAGAAACATGTACTTTTCCATCTCAGGAGCCTGTGCCTGTGATTGCAGTGACACACCGCCCTGCTTGTGGGCTTCCTGAACGAGTCATGAAGGTCACACCAGCTAAGGAGACACCCTACAGAGGACTGATGTTCATGTTGTGAGAATAAAGTCTATAAGGAAGTCAATGATAAGCCACGTAATGTTATTTTGAGGGGGAACACCATGGGTTTCTGCTTTTCCCAAAATCTGTATAGAGTCCTGCTACTTAAATCAATGTGGTGCTTGGGTGCCAAAACAACAAGTATTTGGTTTTTTGTAAAACTTTTATGAAAATACAATTCCCTATGATGCCTCTGATGTCTCTAATTTTATAAGATTACTGATATGTTAACACCCAGTTATAGTTCACATCAATTTACTGCAACCGCACCATTTATGACCAATTAGAAGGATTGATGAGGGTGATGGAAGCAGAGTCTGGAGAGACTTAGCATGGAAACCAGGGGGTCATCGGTCCAAGTCCCAGAATGGACCAAAGAAGGAGATTCTTTGAGTGGTTGTTGAAGAGTTGTTGGTCTCCTTCTGGCACTAGTGTGGTAGTCTTCAGCAAGGCACCAAAGCCCAAACTGATCGGGTCGCTCAATTATGTGCAGCTCTTTCAGTCTGATGGTGCATGTTCTTGAATTCTCTTTGTATATGTATGTAGCAATAACTTAAGGGTTCAAGGGAAATTCTTCATTATTGCTACGCTGTTGTATTTAAATGTGTAACCTTTGTGTGAAAAGTAAAAGCAGGTCCCTTTGTGAGATATTTCTGCTCAAATCCAATCCAAGACACTTCTTCTGTTGGTCTGGGGTCAGCCTGAAGAAGGCAAAAGGAAAGTCATCAGAGAGGCAGGAAAAGGGAAATTTATACCACACATGCTTCACAGAAAATAAGAACATCAAATTTTAGATAAAATGGGCTTTTACCTTGACCTAAACTTCTCAAATACTCAAGAGAAATCCTTTTGTCCTCGCGCCAAACCAGAAATGTCCCCAAGGAACTTTGAAGCCTTGACCTTATAATTTTCTTTATTTGCTCTCTTTTTCTCTCTCTCTCGCTCTGTCATCTGCAAAGAAAAAAACAACCCTAACCCACCCAAGAAAACAGACACACACAAGGTGCTACAAGACAAATAGACCAAAATATTCCTTTGAAATAATCTCTTTTACTATTCACAGTTTTAAACTCCTGTTGCTTTCTGTGTTTTTAAGGTTAAGCTCCACATTGGTAACCACTGTCGCACTGCCAACATAAAACCATCACTGTGGGAACGTTCAACCTGTCAAATAGTTCATTTTCTACAACAGAAGCTTTAATTTGGAGAAAACTAATAATCTCATCAAAAATAAACGCTGTCTATGAATGTTTTAAGATATGAAATATGTCTTTTTTTGTCATGTAATATTAACATAATAATCGCTCACTCTGGTTTGCATTAGTAGACATTAATTATTCTTGTAACTGAACCTTCAGTTAATGAACACAGTAAATATGAGGACTGCTCTCTCTGCAAACCACATGAACTGTGCTTCTTCTCTGTTCTAATATATACATTAAAAAATGCTGCTGTCTGAATAATTACGGTTTGTCAGAGTAAAATGTGAACTATGATTTTGGAAAACCATAGCTCTTCCGCTTCTTTGACATGTCTGATCATTTAAAACTGAAAAAAGGAGGCATGAATCTCATGATTATTGATGTTTCTTCTTTTGTCCTGCATTGTGACAGCAAAGTATCTATTTTATGATCTGACAAAAGAAATCTCTTCAATTTTAATTTGTCTCACCCACAGTTGTTCTCGTGTATCACACATTATTGATTGTATCTTCTCTGTGTGAAAGTAATGATAACTTTAATACAATTGTCTTAATGAAGCAGAAAAAGATATTTGTTCAGACTCCTGGTGTATTTTACACTCCACAGCTTCAGACTGTAAGTCATAATTCAGAACGTGCAACAAATATAATGCACTAAATTGCTGGTTCCTTCCTTTCCCCTTTCAGTAAGACAAATTGCAGTGTTTTCAGTCCTAACACCACAATCAGCAGGACAACATGGGAAACTTTCTGTCATGGCAACGGCAATCATGCGTTTAAGATTACGGCTCTGTATGGCCCGAAGAAACACTTTCTGTTTCTTGACTTATGTTGGTTCTGGAAAAGCACAGCAACGTGGACCAAACTTTTAGAGACAGGAGCAGTTGGTAGCACAGTTAAAGGTACAATCAAAAGTACTAAGAAGTACTCCCTAAAGTACTCGTTTCGGTCAGAAATATAGAGAGTACTTTAAACATGGATGGCAGTTCATCATTTCCTCCAGCCTCTGCTACATCTGATATGTCTATGTTTTCAGTGAAATCTCCTTTGCAACCCTGCTGCACTTCTTAATTCACCCACCTGCCTTTCAAGTTGCTCACTGACTTGTTGTGAACATGTGACAGATAACCCCCTTTTGAAGAAAGCTCAGTTGATCGCCAAGCTGCCATTGTTATCCGAGACAAATGAAAAAGGTGCGTGTATGCAGCTGATTTCTTAAAAAAAACCCACATTGGTTCTTGGAAAAATGTCAATTTGGTTTCCACTTCCAAAACAGCACTGAAACTGCTCTGGTCAAGGTCATTAACAATTTACTGCTTGCCGCCAGTTTTGGCAGGTACTCTAAGCTTATTCTCCTCTACCTTTGCTCAGCCTTCACATTGATCACAATGTTTCAACAGCTATCTGAAACACTGTGCTGGAATCTGTGGTATGATGCTGGACTTGTTCATTTTCTATCTGCCAAACAAGTACCTCTTCTTCCGGTGCTCTTGTCTCATTTGGGGTTCCCCAAGGGTCTATTTTAGGTCCCCGCATATTTTTTGTGTACATGCTTCCCCTGGGGTAAATTCTGCACAGATACGGTACTTTACTTGTTACACAGACGACACACTGTTTTATTTTATGTTGAAGCTCAGTACCTGTCTAAAAGATTTTCTACTGCTTAATGATTGCTATGCTATTCGTGGGCATGTTGTGCATGCTCTCTTTAAACAAGAATTTTGCGTGCGATATCGGCCGTCACTGTGGAGAGTTTGTGAGAGCAGAGTTATCGTTGATGAAAAATGAAGTTTGAAGCTGTGGAGTTGCACCTTTCAATTTGGGGAAGCCAGCAACTGCATAAAAGGCAAGGGAGGTTTATTTGTATGGCATCATTTATAAACAAGGCCATTCAAAGTGCTTTACAGATGCAAAAAATATATTTGAAATGAAAAAAAAGAGATTTAAGCAGTTTAAAATCAATAAAACAAACAGATAGTTTTTTCCGTGGGTTCTGTGTTTAACCTAATTATTTACGAAAATCGTCATTTACCAGAAAAACGTAATAAATCACAAGCTTTTGGACGTGGATCATTGGCGTCTATCATTGCACTTATGCAGCTTCCTCTCCACAATGACTGTGCGTAACGCTGTGCCAGTTTGCACGTGCCTTTCAAACGTGCTAAATATAGACGCAAAACAGCGACCGCAATCGGTTTCCGAGTTCGATAAATTACATAGCGGGTGCTAAATGATTGTTTTTGCATCTGCTCCTCCCAGAATTTTGCGTGTTCTAATGATCTACATACAATCTGCATATTCAAACACGCGCTGTTTTGCTCACTTGACAGACGCAATCCTCGGTGCACCCGGTTAGTAGATCATTTTTGCGCGCTATCAAGTTTGCACGCGTTTTTGCACATGCAAACCTTAAGTAGATCAGGCCCTAAATGTATTATTATCATACTCATCAATAATCCTGCCTCTACCTCCAACTCTAGCTACAGGGTGCCTTACCTCATATTGCTCACAAACACTCCCTCGTCCTCCGAATCATCTTTCACTTTGACCTTTCCTTTAATTAAGTGACCGGAGTTATGCAGTCAGCCAAAACAGTTAACTAAAATCCGGTCTTTTAACTCTCACACACAGCGAGAGCCTCGTCACAGCTTCGTCACTGTTTTGGTTACTCATTTGGTGAAGTATAGTGGTATCATAGACCGCGACTGACTGTGCCATTACATTTTCGTCGTTCTTACATGTGGATTGCTCATTCATGACCTCAAAACGTAGCAACATATTGCTAAAGTGGTTTCCACAACACACTTGGTATTCTACACATAGATCCTGTGGAGGCTTACATGGAACTCAACCTTGTACCTACAATCTGTATGCTGCGTGGCTGTCTGTCTGAAATACTAGCAGGGAAAGAGGTGAAAAGTACAGGAGGATGAATCCTACATTTATCTGTGCACAGAGTGCAGTGTAGTACATTCATCTCTGTGCAGTGAAAGCCCCCAGCTCAGTGACCCCTCTCCCCCCACTCTACTCTTAGACAGTAAATTATTACTGCCCGTTGCATAATTACGAGGCTAAGTGCGAGTTATTCTAGCCTGTATGCACTTATCCTGCAGACAGCTCTGTCAAAGTCGGGTTATGCAGAGTGTGCGTGGTCTTATTTCTGGGGCGAGGAGATGTGTGCTTAAGAGTAGCATTGTGTAGGTTGGTGGGATCAGATTTTCTCATCAGGCAGCAGAGAAAGAGCACGGCGTGATGAAAAAAAGAGAATAAAGGACACCAAGAATGGGAGGATTAAAAGAATAAGCTGAAATGTGATCAAATATAAGAAGAGAGATGAGATGGAATGGGAGCACAGAGACGAGGAGCGTGTATTTGTGAGGAATCTCTGACAGCAGCTTGTACAGCTCTTATAGGATGGGGTAATAAATCAGAAGTCACCCTGCAAGTCCCCCTCTATCAGTAGACTTTTCTACATGGGCAACTTTGCATTGGTGGGGGAGCCAAGCATGGAGCCGAGCTGAGAGTGTCATGATGGGATGGCAGGGGCTGAGGTGGCAAGATGACTGATAGGATGAGCTCCCTGAAGCTCTCATGTTACACCTCAGTGGGTGGTGTTGACTAGCTGGCGGAGGCAGCGCTCCACTGCTGTACAGCACAGTGCAGAGGTATACTCACAAACAACCAAAATAGAAGCACGGCTCAGCACATATACTGCTTTTGTTGTGGTGTTGTAACTTTCTTTTATTTACACCTCACACCAGAAAGAGGGCACAAAGATTAAAGTGATAAGCATTGGGAAGCAAGGGTGACAAAAAAGTCAGAGAGCATCAAAAAAAGAAAGAAGCAGCAGCTGTACTAAAAGACAAAGGCACAGAGACAGCCGAGGGACTGTGAGGGTTCAGATGGCGTTTGATCGGTCACAAAAGTTGCAGGGATCCTCTAACAAGCTCAGCAAGCCCAGCCAGTGGATGATTCATTCTGAGCAAGCTGTTTGCTGGATGTTGAAACAAAAGGAGAACTGGGAAAAGAAAGGCTTTGCTACAAGCTCACACAGTTTATCTGATGGTTTTCACCAGTTGCAGACGGTTCCCAGTGGATACTGGTGTGAAGGGAATTAGGGTTTTCAGTCAGCGTGGCCAAGAACAAAGCGAACATGACCTTATTTTTAACAAGACCTCCTACCAACACAACCCCATCAATCATGTGTTCCTACCCTCTAACGCCACTCAAAGGTTTGTGTCCTAAACTGCCAAAGACATCCTCATACCTTTACTTATGCACAAGACAAACTCAATTATTCGCTGAAATGACTGCAGGTTGGATGAGGTTTTATTGCCAAAACTGAGAGGAAATAATTGGGGTCTGGTTTACAGAAAATGGATTAAATGAGTGTGGATAAATGTGTGTTTGCATGCTAGTTTATTATTAACTAAATATAGGATAAGAAAAAATCTTATGTGTATTATGTAACATGCATGAACATCAGAGTTATGTAATCTCCTAGCTGTCTTGTGTCACTGACGTAGGCTTAGGTCAAAGCCATGTTTGCAGAAGATCTAGAGCACCAGATCGCCAAGAAACGCAATTTTTTAGTTTGACCCTAACCTCAACCTTAGCTATCAAAACAAAAACTTACCCGGGAATCCCACTGGATTCCGAACGGCTCCGCTCCAGACCAGCAGGTGGATCAGATACGCAAGCATACAGCGCCCAGCAGATCGAGATTAGCGATATTTCTCATGAGACTGGATCTCGTGTGTTTCCCCAGAAGTCATAGAATGAGATCCGTCGATCTGTGTATATAAACGGCAGTGTATATAAACACCCACAACCCTGGCCTCTCGTATCATCAAGTTAAGAACAGTTCAACGTACTGACGTACTTTATTTTATTTAGAAAATTTACTGGATATTTTACTCTGTAATTGCAAACAACTTCTGCTGCTGCTTGTGCTGCGCTGCACTGAATTGATGTGCCATGCTCCAGAGTCCGGCAAAAATAGAAGCCTTGCGTATCTGATCTGGCCGCTTGAACAGATCCGCAGCATAGCCGGACAGCGGGTGGATTCTGTGGAATCACTCACTTTGATTATAATGCTTGCGTATTTTATCCGCCTGCAGTGCCGGAGCAGAGCTGTTCTGGATCCTGTGGGTTTTGCCTGTTAGATTCCATGTTTCTTTGGCTTTGGTAGACAAAAGGGCTTGGCTTTAGCTGAATAGTAAAAGGTAAATGAACTATGTTAATATAACACTACTCACTACTACTGGTGTTAGAGGCTGCAATGTAAAGGACCTCAATTTTAACAAATCCCATTCACACACTGTGGGTTGAAGCCAGCAGGTGCAGGTTTGGCTCAAGTGTCTTGACCAAGGACACTGAAATTGCACCCTGACCTTCCAGTGAGTTAAAGCCATCCCACTAGAGGCTGTAATTTCCTATGTCCTTAACCTTTGCAAAATGTGCCTTATTAGAAGCACATTGACTGTATAAAACAAGTAGACATAGTCAGTGTTTTAATGCAGAAATGTCCTAAATATGCAGTACTTTTCATGACCACCAGAGGGCAGGTCAACTGTGCTGTAACGTCAAATCGAAAGAAACCAAATACACGATTTATAACTAATAAATAGGCGGCTGTAGACGGATATCATCATGATTTCTAGTCATACTATGTAAGATCCTATTTAAATTCAAAACAGGGTGTACTCTACAAAAATGTAGCTAGCTGTAGAAGAGGTTTAACAGGACATGCAGTAAGGCTCAGTAAAATGTGCACTATTGCACCTGGAGCAAAGCATGGGAAGTTTTGTAAAAGCAATGACATGTAAATGTAAAGCTAATGATAAATCTACACTAACTGTTATAAGATAAAAAAAATGTGATGAGTCATGCCTCACCTTTAGCTCGACCTCCACCGACAATGGGCCTCCCAGACTTTAAAAAGTTAGGAGTCACATAACACAGTGTTACTTTTAATTGCTTGCTTTGTAAAGGTGGCTTGTGACACTCTAAAGCAGCACTTCAGTAATTTTTGTGAGCAATCCTCAAAGTAATTCCAAAGACGCCTAAATTTGAAGAATGTGCTTCACTATTTATTTAATTTTTTCAATGTCTAAGGACCGGAGAAAGGTGAGAGCAAAATTCTGAGCTCTAAAGTTTCAAGAGTTTGCAGAAACAAATGTTTGACATCACAGTAGCTGCACCGACATCTTGTATGCAAAAGCCCTCTTGCTTCTACTCTTGATTCATCAGTCTTATTTAAATGAGATGTCAAAAAAAGTGACAAATGCTCAGCTCAGCCTACAGTGATGCTTGTTTTCTCAGCATTTTGAAAACTTGCTGTCCTTTTATACAGTGAACATGAAAGCCCATTTGAAACACAGCTCCCATGGTGCTTTGCAATGCATGATTTAATCACCAAATCAGTGGTTCTTTCAGTCCCTGAGAGGTCTCTAGTGGGACCCCCAGCTCAATGACTCATCTTGTGAGTATAATTTAATTCATGAGAAATGATCCCAAGTCTGGAAATCATCTAGAGCATCCTTAATCATAGTTATAACACTCGTCACCATCATCTCCCTGCAGTTTTACAATCCTTTAAAGGGCTAAATAAATCAATCACACATAAAAATCTTCTTATATGGATGTCTGGGACTGAAATTAAAGTGGTGTCTGTCATGCAGTGGTAATGACAGTAATGACTCCATGTGTCTAACATGGAAACAAGTGAGTACATGCAGCACACTGACTAATCTGTGTTTGATATTAATGCATTGTGATTGACTCGTGGGATCTAATCTTACCTTCTGATGAGAAACGCTCTGACTCTGCTGAGGTTGGACTCTATTGAAGATTGATAGCAGGGCTCAGCTGTGGATCTATGTCTAACTACTGCCCCCTGCAGCATGCTAAAGGAACATCTTACTATGTGAATTCATATTTCTTTGCATGCTTTGTCATTTGTTTGACATTAACAAATGATATGAATAAGTGGGGGAGCTGCAGAAAATGAAGTCTCACCGGATTGCGTAGAATAGCGACTTTTTTTTCCTTGTAAATAAATGTCCTTGGTGTGTTTTTGACAAATAATAGAATCATTTTATCAACTTTATGTGCTAAATTGTGAAATATCCAGCTCAGCCCACAGCGATTCTTGTTCTGCCCCCAAACCTCAGCAGTAATGTATTTATTTGACCTTAATGGGATAGTAATGTGTGTAAACTGTAGCACATCCTCACAATTAATAGGAATACATTTTATAGTTAGAAATGAGTCTGTGCAATTTACTCCTGACCCTCTACATTGTGTAGGAGTTGAGGAAGTTCACAGCAGTAGTCATACGTGTTATAATGAGCCCCTCTGGGACTGTTTATCCTCTTTTTCAGTCATTTAAAGTCAGATTAGATAACATGACATAGGACTTGAAGTTATTCAAATACAGAAATGATCTGCAGGAGAGAAAGGAAAGTGCTCAGGTTGTGATTAACGGACCCCAGTATGAAAAAAAAAGCCCCTCCTTTTTAAATGAAGACTAATGTGTCTCATTTTTTTTTCTTTCTGCAGCACTCCCTGCTAAGTTTGTATCTCACTCTGCCTTTTCCCAGATCCTATAGCTGTTCTGTGTCTTTTGAAAAAACCCTTCATGGTGGATGTTTTTGATAACTCCGCTTTGTCATTCTTGTTGCCTATAGACGGCAAGTTCTAAAGAAACACTGAGATACTCAGTGCTCTGCTTTAAACTGGCTTATATATTTGATTTTTTTTTTCTTTTGTTTTTGAATGTTGTCACATTTGTGCACCACTTCATAGAGTGATTGACTCATTTAAAGGATATTCTGGCGTAAAATTAAGTTAGGGTCAAACACACCATAACACAGAGTTAGACACCCCCTCATGAGATGAATGTTGTCGACTGCTTGCTCCTCTAGTTATACCAACTTTAGTAACGACCGCACGATAGCAATACACAGCGGTCTATGGATCCACGCGCACACCTTAACCAAAAAAACACTCTATAGCCACAAATAATGCTCAGAACAGCACCTAACTTCATCATCAGTACAAATAGGGTCCCAGCCATAGAACTATCCAAAAACATCTTTTTAACTTTGCCTAATTTCTTTAGCAAAGAGACTAAACACAACTCACCATCTCTCCTCCAGCAGCCACTTGTTTGTATCGACTGCAGCGGAGTTTCGCAGCTTAAGGAAGAACATTTATGATCATTTCTTCATGGAAATGCAATCAGATCGAGACACTAAGGCAGAAGAACTACCTCATCTGCAGTGCAAAATGATTAATATGGTGATTATTACTTCAAGGAAATGATAAAGTAATGATTTTTGGTTTAGGTGTGCGCGTGGATCCATGGACCGCTGTGTATTGCTGTCGTGCGGTCGTTACTGAAGTTGGTATAACTAGAGAAGCAAGCGGTCGGCAACATTCATCTCTCAACGTGGTGTCTAACTCTGTGTTTTGGTGTGTTTGACCCTAAATTAATTTTACGCCAAATATCCCTTTAAGTTCATTTATTCATATATTGCACTTGCTGGCTGGTGACCAATTGATATCTGCTAGATACGGTTTAGTAAAATTTCATTTTTACAAGGAAATCGCTGTAATTCATCATAACACCATGGTACAGAGTAGAATAAATATATCATGATCTCACACTGATTTCAATTATAACTTAATAAGACACTCAGTAAAGAAGTGAAAAGTGTTCCTCTATGCTATTATGACATGATAGAGTGATCACCATCACCACCTACTGGTCTGCCATGCTTATTTGAGCATTTTTGACCACATTATATCATAACACTTGTTTCCAACTTCATGATTGGTTGGTTATTGTCAAACTTATTGCCTTATGACTCCTTAATGCCAGCCAATGTCTTTGATAAGAGATCAGACAGTTATACTAAGAAGATACCAGTTGAGATATCAGTTTTTGGTGAAAAATTAGAAAAGCTAAGCAAGGTTTAATATTTTCTTTATTGAGTATTTTGAATATCCACTCTCGAACCCAGATCAATAAGAACGTAAAATTTGTTTTTTCCAGGTTTCAATCTTTTATGGATCATCTGTTGTTTCATCTTAGGTTTGTCTAATTATTTATTCATGGTAATTTATTACAAAGTGACTCTCTCTTTGTCAAAAATGACTTATTAACCTTGAATGAAGCAAATGGATGCATTGTAACTTCCCCAGTGTCCTGTGTAACCTCATCCCTCAGATAACACTGCACCTGACCGTGAGCTTGTGTGGGAAGCGAGCTGATCATTATCAGAGGAGTGTGTTCAGGTTTCGGTTGGTTAAAACTTTGTTTACATTGCCAAAGTTTGTGGATTGCATCCAACAGTGTGGGCGAGGGAGGAGTGGGCAGAGGTGAAAAGTTGTTCACAGCGTTCAATCTCTCCACCAATCAACCTTTTTCTTTTTTCACACAGTTCATGCATTTATGGCTTTTATCTGTGGTACATGAGAATTTATTGTTTTACAATGTTAAGGTCTGCTTTTTGTTTGATAAAAGGTGCAAGGTAAAATATTAAGAAAATTCATCAGCCCACTCCTATTATCATAAACTTCGCTGAGAGCAAAGTCACAGAATAATCAGAATTGTCTACAGAACACCAAAAAGGCAGAAAAAGCAGCAGGTCCCAGTCTCACCTCAGATTTTTTTTAAAATGATCCAAATGTGGTCGATACAATCCCATACATGGGTTTAAATTTGACAGCATTGACTTCTAAATCGATGACATTCAATTGGAAAGAATATTAAAATTCACCGTCAAAAAGCAACATAAAAGCTTACATTTCGTCAGTCAGGATGACGTGGTAGTGGTGGGTGGTTTTCCGTTTGAAAGCCCTCTTTGTTCACCATGGAGACGTGTCCTTTTACGCTGTTTTTTGTCCTAGCTGCGCTCAAGACCTCAATTCAAGGGTCCGTTCAAACGCTCTGTATGCTTCATATGAACTTTTATTCCATGCCATTTTACAAAGAATACGCTTATGTTCTATTTTTAACAGAGAGGCTGGCCACATAAAGTGAATGAATATTAAGATTGGTGGTGGAAGTGAGTCATATATGTGGGGAACTAGCTCAAATCTCTCCTAGGGCACCGAATCGGTTGCGTTCTACCATAATGTCTCTGTACCAAAAACCTCTTCCTTGTTTAAATTTGAAATCTAATACATCTGATAAGATATTCACACCCTGATCATTTAGTCCGGTGTTGACTGTTTTCAATTTGCTTCCTGCATCAAGGGCCTCTTGATATAGATCTCTCTGCAGCTCCTCAGACGTCTCGCACCTTATCGCACTTAGTTCAGCAGATAACTTCCGCTCAAAATGGCAGCCCATCCACAGCCTGACGGTGAGATTATCACCTCAGCTGATGCACTCCACAATAGCCAAATGAAATGCACCTGCTAAGGGCTGAAAATCTCCCTGTGTGCAGGTTATACTGTAAGATAGAATTCCTGAGGGGACACTTTAAATTTTAATCATAAACTATTGAATTGGGAATATTTTCCAGGTACAGTATGCTAAATATATTCCAACCATGAAATGCTTTCCCCTGGGCTGTTTCTCCGTCTGAGATGGCAGAAAAAAAGTTGGCATAGCAAGGACAACTTTTAGGAAAGAATGTGCAATAGCTGGTGCATTTCAATCCAATCAAAATGCTGCATCTTCACTCCAACAAGAGGCAGGTTTGGGAGTGTGCTGGCACCGAGAGGAGAATCAAACGAAAAGGGAGGTTTGAACTGCATCGCTGATTCGGTCTTGATTTGCTATCAGCCGCCCTAGTCAGCGATTGTCACAGAGCATTTCGTTACGGACTCAAGTTGAATTTATCTTGCCAGTAATCTAATTCAAATGCCGTAGGAGGAGACACTAGGCCCTGTGGCGCGTATTCTGATGGCCTGAGTGCCAAAAAGTTGATATTCAGACCAAGCTGAAGGGACAAAGATAGAACAGCAGCATTAATATTTCATGAAAGAATGCCATCCTCTTTTGCACTTATTTTGCAAAGGCTTTTGATGAAGCATTATCTGAACTATAGAGCTATGCAAAAATGATAGTTCTGGTGTGCATACATTATACAGTTGCTGTTAGAAAAATTCAGGACATATCGTGATCTTCTCTCTGTCTTTGAACGGTCAAAGGCTGTGCTACTCTAGAAAAAAAGATGTAATAATCTTATATTTTTTATTCATTCACATGATATATATTCTTTTTGTTCATCTATGAAATAGGTCAGTTTTGACTATGAATCACATCAAAACTGCCCTAAAAAGACGATTGATTGTAAATACCCAAAAGGCTGCAAAAGCATAAAAGAAAATATCGCTTATAGGAGGGGTAGGCAGGGTCTGAGAAAGTGCCCGTTTTTGGGAGAATCTTAAATGTAAACACTATCCCAACCAGTTTTCCCCTCAGCTCCTCCTCTTCCCTCCCTCTCTGCTCCAGTAAGCCCCGCCCACAAACAGATGTATCGTTCCAATTAAATTCAGATATAATGCAGATAAATACTTCAGATAATTACAAATGGGGCCCAGTCAACGTGAAAGTAAAAAGCATTGGTGCTACTGAAGATGCCAACAGACGACCAGTAAACACAATGTTTGCAGGGCTTCTACAACTAGGATAAAGTAACATACTCCAGGACCTGAGGTCAACAGTTTAGCGGCGCTACGACACACAGCAGGTCCCATTTGAAAAAAAAAACACTTCTGTTACACTTAGCTTACTTTGTTAAAGTGGTTTACCTGTCCAGCAGAAAGGTTACAGGGTCCGTAAGATCCCGAAGCGTTCCCCATCGTTTATGCTGATGTTGACCCGACTTTTTAGCTCTTGTCCGGTCTACCTCCTTTTTAAGCGCCCGTTATTCCGCCAGAGTCTCCGGTATTTACTTTGTTTTCTTGCTTGTGTTGGCAGTCGTGGCCAAAGGAGGATTCATACATTTTTCCATACTTTCTGGTTGGTTTCTACTGTCCAATATTGTAGCACGCTAACTTTGTTTTGGCTCGTGAATGACTCGAGGATGCAGTGTTTGCCTCACAACCAATCGGGTTGATGACAGATGAAAAATGTCTGCCAGTGCTGCTGCATATACTGGATCAGAACCACTGCACTCCAAAAAACATAAGCATTACCCTTAATACTTTTCTTCTTAAAGATACAGAGTGTTGAAATGGTCATATATACAGTATCTCACCTTCAGTTTCTAGATTAAATGTTTCCCTGGTAACCACTCCCACTGACCAAAAGAGGGTTGACTAAGGACAAATATGTCTTTGCTTCAAAAATGTCTACCAGTCAACAAATTATTTTGTGTAGAACAGCAGCAGCCACTCTCTTCTTTGTTCTCTTGCCTTGTTGCAGCCACTGTAACTGATATCAGCCTAGAACAGAGACGAATAAAACAGCTGAGCTTTGTGTTTGTTGTACATATAGGCTGTAAAATAAAGTGTGCCTACTCACTGCTTTAAATTGGTTTTTCATTTTCATTTCCATTATCTCCATACCGCTCTATTCAATTATGTTGGGACTGCAGCTAAAATATGTCCATCATTCACACCACGAGAGTACATCTATGCAGTGAATTACTTTAAGGGAATAAACGAGAGAGATTATACTGGGATCTATTGTGCAGTCATGACAGACAGAGGCATTATATGTTTTGCCATGCTAACTCTCCACATTCATGCTAACATGCTGAAACAAACCTCGGTAGATTTAAGCATCTACTAACCACCTGCACTGTTTTTGCCACTGTGTCTGATAGTCAAATCTTCCCTGCATTCTTTGTATAGAAACCATGGCAACTATTAAGCTGACCCAGAGGTGTAAAGTGAAACTGCTCCTTCCAACTCTGCTCAGCTTTGCAGGCATAAATATATATATTGTGTTTTTCTGTAAAATGCTGTCCTCTCCTGACACTCTGCGATTGCTTGCTCCTCTATTTCCCCCCTCCCACTTGCACAGGGTGCAGCTTCGCACTCACACTTAGAGTCACGTTTTTGGCTTTGTCAGGTCACAGGAAGAGCACGTTTTATATATAGTTCTGGTGTGTGAATGTCTATCAAGTTTGGTGTCGTCAGAAAAAAAATATGAATACATGTATATGAACTTCTGGCTGTTTTTTAGGATACATTACAAACAGGAGAGGGACTGGAGATGTCCTTGGCAAGCAGGAGAAAACTGGGAGTTTAGTAAACATTGAATTAGAGAGTCTACATGTTTTCATGTCATCCAATTGTACATGTGTGACGGTACGGAGTTAAACAAAAAGGGAAGGACCCAAAATGCAGAACAAAAATTTATTTTAAAAGGAACCAAAAGAAAAGTAACAACAATTTACTTTAAATGTTCAACTTAAAAATCCCAAGAAACACAAATGGCAAAATCCAAAGAACTGAAAAACCACAGGGAGACACTGGAGACAACAAACATATGTACACATTCACAATGAACCAACAAAGAAACAGCAGAAGACAAGGACTATATATACACAGAGATACGAGCAACGAGAGGCAGGTGAGACACTGAGACACAGGTGCAGACAATCACAGAGGGGGGAAAACTGAGGAAGTAAACCAAGACTAGAAACACAGGGAATGAGCTACTACAAAATAAAACAGGAAACACTAATATAAGGAATAAAACACTGAGAACATGAGGGAACCAGGGTCAGACACAAACTGAAAACTCACAAGACAAGAATACAGGAGAACAAGAACAACGGGCAGTGTTGTGCCCAAATGCGTTCAATGACCGATCGCTCATGAACTTGTTCATATTTCGGGTGAACATGAACGCGTTGGTGTTGAACACGCCCAATCTGGCAACCGCAAGCAGCCTGTCTGTCGCTCCAATAAATTTGTCAGTCGTCACCACTTTAGTATACGTGATGGACGAGGGAGGTAGCACTAACTGCCCAGAGCACACAGACTCGTATGATTATTCAGAAGAGTTTTATGTAAAAGTCAGCGACAACACAGATGGTAAAAATCTGACCTTTTTGTGTAAACTTTGTCCACCTGGTTTGAGGAAGCAAGTCTGAATATCGACGACATCTTTAGCAAACCTTAAATGGATATGATATCATATCATATCACAAAATCATATCATTATTGTAAATTGTTATTATTTCCAGTATTTGTTCTGATTCCTTTTTCGAATTACTGAAATGGAACTTAATGTGAATTGTTTCCAGGTAGGTTTGGAAAAGAAATGAAAACTTAAGGACTACAGTCCTGTTGTAATCATAATAAGGAGTCCAAAAAACATTCAAGCAGCAGGTTTTCCTCATGTTTATGAAAATATACTCTAGAGATGAACTACCTACTACCTCACTACTAGTGAGGACTAACCAAAACATAAGGGAAACGCCAGTATTCTGAGGGCTGTCCTCAATGCTATTGTAAACCTGGTTGGATTAGAATTCAAAAATGGATATTAAGACTAATCTGACATAGTTTCAGGGCTAAAATGGCTAAAATATTTGCTGTCTGTGGTTCTATATGGGCTCCGTAAAAAATCTTGACAAAAAATAGATTCCAGCAAAGTATTAGAGAAAAAAAAGAACTAAATCAGTTCATTTTTGGGAACCATGAGCTTAAGTTCAAAATGTGGAATTATGAACGATGAACTGAACTAGTTAATTTTAAAATGTGTGAACTGAACTTTGAACTAGTTCGGGTAGAAAGTGAACTTTGCCAACACTGACAATGGGGAACAGAAACACTAGGAAGCACACAGAAAATAAACTCAAATAACCAAAACCAGGGGAAACTAAATACCCAAACACATCATCACAACATATTTATAATTTATCCAGACAGATATTGTGATTTCATTTTGTTTTCTTTCCATCTCGTACCCTCAAGTTGCTCAGTTGTAATATTGATTTTTATAGATTTAAAATAGAATTAATTAATATCAGAAAATGCTGTCTGGTGTTTTTGAAGCTCAGAAAAATGTATTAATAGTTTTCTTGTACAGAGTTGAACTGTATGAGAACAATGTCAGAGAAACAGTTAAACTGCCTGATTACTTCTTTTTGTTGTTTACAGCCTCTGCGTCTGTTGAAAACTTGACTCCGGCAGTTGATTGATGGCATCTTTGTCATACGAAGTGTTGCGTGGGTGTGTGACTGTTGTGTATATTGCTTCTAGGTGCCGAGAAATGAGGGGGGGTCATGTAGTTTATTGGCCCATCACTGGCACTGAAACAGAATTACATTCCATTTGCATTCTGATTTTGTACAAATCCTCTGCTTGTTCAATGGGCCTTAGTGAGATGGATGCACAGGTGTATAATAAACAGAGGACATCATTATGCAAATGAAGGAAATATTACACCCAGGAGTCATAAAAATGTCTGCTGTGTGTGCGATGGGTGGGGGGATCTTGAAAAAGCGTGGCGCAGCACTAGTTACTGCCTCCCACAAATGTCATTAGAGTCAGATTAGAGAGTGGGGGTCTCTGAGGGGAGTGAAGTAGTCACTGGCTTTGACTGCAGAATGATGGGCTTAGTATGGGAGTCTATGGGTTGTACAATGTCATGCACCGATTTTACAGAAAATGTACATGGCTTTTAATAATCAGATTTTCCGAGCACAAAGCAGCTCTAATTGGGTTTAAATTTAAGCTAATTGGCAGTTATGGAGAGCTGCTCGGCGGGAAAGAGGGATGGCGAGGAGAGGCGGAGTTGTGAATGATTAGCCTCAGCGGAGCAGCTACACTTGTAGGGGCTGTCTGTCTGCTCTGTGACTCACTTATAAACTCCTCTGTGGTTAAATAAATAAAAAAAAGACTAGCCAAACACTCTGTAGAAGACACAGCAGTACTTAGTAAAGAGCCCCCAGTTAACATTCAAACAAAAAAGTGTCCATTAAGGTTAATTTTCAGTCTCTCCCAGGAGCTAGCTTAATGGAAAGGAGCACTAGCAGCTACTGGCTCAGCGCCCCAAACTGTGCTGAGCTCTGACACAAACACACACAGCTGTTTGAGGAACCTAATCTGCATCAAACTGTGTGCATTTAGCGGCATGAAGGAGCCCCCTCAGACTTTACACCCCTCGGGCAGCCACAGCGCCGCTTTGAGTGGCTGTACCAAATCTCATACTGTGGCTACAGCTCGTGAAAATACACGCGCTAAGCTTAACTCAACACTGATTGGTTCTTCGCTGTTTGTGTTAAAACGATCACTCACGATGTCACCGGTTTCTTTTCACACATTCGTCTTAGTGGTCACAGTTGAACCACACTGTATTAGTATTTCTTTTAGCCGACTGTGTTCACGTTGGAAGCATTCATACATCTCTTTATAAGCAGTGTGCTAGGGACCCGGGGCCTGTGTGTTTCATGGCGTTGGATGTGATGAATGGCTGCCAAAGACTGGCACTGCCTGCTGATGGATGGGGTAGGAGGGATGCTAATGTTCTATTGTTTTAAGCCTCTCACCCGTTGTAACTTATAGCATTGTGAAAGCCTTTTGCCGCAACCCCATCAATTTGTCACAACCCAAAAGTCTGGAGTCAGAAATAAAAAAGGTGCACGGAGGAAAGCACCTGTGTGATTTAAGGTTAAGCATGCAGCAAGAGGGCCCGCAGAGTGACGCAGGAGGTGCCTGGATGCTGATGCGCCATATGTTTCTTGGCACGTTTCGGCGTGACATACAGCCTCCACTTGTAAAGTGGTTATTTTGTTTGTAGTGTGCAGTGCACCTAGCTGGGAAAACATCTGTGCTGATGCCTCTAGGCGGTGATGTGGTGGATATTTCATTAGTAAGAAATTAACAGGAGCAGCTTATGTTCACTCTGGGGTACTTGGTGAAAGTTTTTCTATACTATATGTCAAACAGGAGGGGAAGTCGCAGCCAGCGTGTCAGCCTAGGTGAGAAAGACTGTGCAAGATTTAAACCTTTCGAAATGTTACCGCTTTAGTTTCATTGTCAATGTTTTACTTGCAGGGAAGTCGGAGCAATCCCATGGGATAGCCTTTCAGTCTGTGGCAGACTTTTTTGAGTATCAGCGTATCATGTCTTACCTGCTCTGCACCTCTTCTTATTACAGAAATTTGGCAGCTGTGGAGATGTTTGAAACGCAGATTTACTGAAAATGCGCAATTCAGACTGAAACAAAAAGGGAGCAGAACTGTAATGGTAATAGAACTCACAAGAGGATTGTGCTGCAGCTTGATTGGCTGACAGGCAGAGAGGCCTATCAATTGATCAAGCATGTCTGCATTAACCTGATATCACTGAAATACTTATTTTTGGTTCAATATGAATGATATTGATGTTAATTACCACATGAAACACTCTCTGTATCAATTTGCGTCCATCCTAAATAACAGATTTGTCTTTTACTTGTCATAAGCGTTAGATTAATTGAGCATTGTGTTAGTTCAGGCAGGCCACAGAACATTAAAGGGATATTCAGGCGATATTCAAAATTAAATTAGGGTCAAACACACCTTGATACTGAGTTAGACACCCCCTCAATAGATGAATGTTGCCGACTGCTTGCTTCTCTAGTTATACCAACTTTAGTAACGACCGCATGATAGCAACACAGAGAGCCACACACTCAAAAATGTCACCTAAAATACTAGCCACCAAATATCTTTGCCTGATTTCTTTGGCAAAGAGACCAAACACAACTCACCCACTCTTTTCCAGCAGCCGCTTGTTTGTATCTAGACCTCAGGCGAGTCCATTACAGCAGTGGGGTGACACAGCTCAAGGAAGAACATTTATGATCATTACTTTATCATTTCCTTGAAGTAATAATTTCATATTTATCATTTTGCACTGCAGACGCGGTAGTTCTTCTGCCTTAGCGTCTCGGTCTGATTGCACTTCCATGTAGAAACAATCATAAATGTTCTTCCTAGAGCTGCATCACCAGGGTTCAGTAATGGACTCACCTGTGATCACCATACAAACAAGCAGCTGCTGGAAGAGAGACAGTGAGTTGTGTTTGGTCTCTGTGCTAAAGAAATCAGGCAAAGCTAAAAAGATGTTTGGTGGCTAGTGCTATAGCTGGGACCCCATATGTACTGTTGATGAAGTTAGGTGCTGTTCTAAGCATTATTTGTGGCTATAGAGTGGCGTTTTGGTTGAGGTTTGCACGTGGCCCCTGGGACCACCGTGTATTGCTATTGTGTGGTCATTACTAAAGTTGGTATAACTAGAGAAGCAAGCTGTCAGCAACATTAATCTCTCGACGTGGTGTCGAACTCAGTGTTACGGTGTGTTTGACCCTAACTTAATTTTATGCAGGGATATCCCTTCTACCAATCTTAATGCCAGCCCATATCCTGCTTTGCATCAGCCTCCCCCCCCCCCCAGCTCTTTTTTCTTACAATGCATGTACTTGTGTTGTACTCACCCTCTGATGTATGTTGTACTGGAGTGCCTGATTTTTCCATTGTAGTGTTTCATCACCGAGCTAAACACTTGTACGTTAATCGTTAACAATCAGTGCCACTTTTTTAATTAACTTTTACATGGTGTTGATTTTGAAATCAATTGTCTGACCTTTAACTGGCATCAAATTGTCATTTTTGCATATTTGCAGAATTACATCATTATTGCAGCAGACGCTAACGCTGAGCCGGGGAGCCTAATGATGCGTGACTCATGCCTGACTCCGCTCTGTAAGCCGACTGTTGTATGTGATGTGACTGATTTGAAGAGCCATCTGGGAACCAAAAAAAGCTGGTTCTTGATCAGCAAAATGATCTGGGTAAGAGAGCCTGAATTACCATCATTGGGATCCATGCTAGGGTTGATTACCCAGGACAAAAGAAGGATCCATCGGCATTAGACTTTTACAGGTTAACATTAACAGCAGAATTACCTGCCTTTGATTCTGTGTGTGAGTGTGCGCAATGGGCGTTTGCTCCCAATACCTAGTTCACCGAGTTAAGTGACACAGGTTAGACAGTAAATAGAGGTTTCTTTGTAACATAGTGGTGGCAAATTACTGACAACAGCCGGAAGAGACACAGTCATAGACGATTGGTAGAGGTACTTTTTGACATAAAGTATATCCTTATGAAAATATCCTTTTGTTATGCTGTAATATTGGCTTCCTTTCTTCTAATCACAGGTGCACTGAGAGGTTTTGTAATGCATTTCTCTATTTTACCCCTAAGAAATTAACATTGCTGTCACATTGCTGTGCTACGCATACTAGATATATGATTAGCGTAGCACAGCCCAGTCTGGAGCAGCTGGACTCAGTACAGAAAACAACATACAGCAGGTTGTGTTGCCTTTCAGTGGTTGATTTGGATATTATTCTGTGACTGTTGTGCTTCTACTACTGGTGTACAGGGAATTCGATTATTAAGTTTTGAATTTTGCAGGTTTACAGGTATTTAGTACAGTAACTTATGTTCCACTTTGCTGTGCTGTAACCTACAGACAAAATTAGCAGCTAAAAGTCTGATGGGCCATGAGTAACTTCTCCCTCAGTGGTTGGAAAACTGATTTGTTTTGATGACCGGCTGATCAGGTCCAAGTTCTTTCATTCTTAACTCCTCAAATGACAATATCTTCGACATAACTGAGTTTTTTTCTCTCCATTTTGTTAAAATATCTCTCTACGCAAATTCAACCTCATTGATTCGAACGAAATGGACGAGGGTTTACCGTGACCTAGCCAGCCTTCCTCTTCATATCTGTTTTCAGGGATGTAGCTCTTCTGCTGCCATCTGCTGGCTGACTGTTTGTGATATGTTATAGGCAAAATTAATCGCACCTAGGCAAACCCCTTGAATAAAGAGGAGCAAAAGTGCATGTACAACTTTAAATGAGAGTCAACAGAGCTTTGAGTGCACCCTGACCCAAACTTCAGCCCAGGTTGGTTGCCAGTAGGGTGAATACAAAAACATGGGTATTGAGATCAGGTAGTTACCAATGTTAAGAGCCAGGATGGATTGTTTGGTTCCTGTCAGACAACCTCAATACCATCCATAACTTTTTAAGAGCTAATGCCAATTTTTAAACCTTCAAAGACATGATAAAAGCTTTCCAGAGGTTTTTAAGTAGTCACTCAGTCCTTCAGATGAAAAGATGTCTGTGAGGAGTTTGGAGACTTCTAATTTTTTGCTCTCGGAAACTGTAAATAGCTTCTGTCTGAGTTGTTATACAAGGCACAGCATGTGCAGGGCTGTTTAGGTGATCTTGAAGTACTTGCTGATCAGAAACATCTTGACGTCATTCTGAAGTTTTAACACCTAATTCAAGAAGTAAAATGGATTTATATTAAAGATGTCATCTGCTGCCACTCTGTCTGTCTGTGTGGAGCTTTAGTGTACGTCGTATCCGTGCTAACAGGGACCAAATCCAGGACAAGTGGAAATCATTTCAGTGGTAAATTCTGGACCATTTCACAGCTTTCAGTTTTACAGGAGAGAATACGCTGCCTTATTTCTCCCGCATTAAGCCCCTCCTAAATCTCGCACTTTCACACCTCCCTCCCTTTTTACATATTCATTTTCTCCTTAATCCTCTTTTATGTATTCACTGCAGACACCCAGATCCCTGCAGATAAATACTCCTTGTTGTGTTTCTAACAGGGAATAATTTGCATAACAAGAACATGATATGTGACATCAAAGACATAAATTGATTGCAGCTCTTCGGATGAAAAACACGTCCTCCCTCTCTCCTAGCACTGACTGTGTGTCTGTTATGGGATTTAAAACCTTGAAACTCGACAAGAATGAGTGTAAACACAGATAATAACCCGAAAAATCCATTCCAATAACTAGCTATGACCCTTGGTTTTCCCTTGGACTCTGTAATAATCTCTCCCTGGAGGACAGAGCTGACAAAATATGGTGTGTAAACCCCCTATGAGTCGAATTTATTCATAATAACTGGTGATGTAATTTTTAATGTAGGCATGAGTCCATATAACACTCTATCTGATAGCTTGACCAATCAGTATTTTTACCTTCCATTGGACACATAACCTTGAATACGCAGAATATATAATCTCAGAGGACATGTGGGAATCATTTGGAAGACCTTGGGGTCATTGGATTTGTCGATCATAAACATATACTTATGTAAGATGTCTCAGCCTTAATCAGATTGCCAGATTTTGAACAAATTACACAGCAAACTCAGCTGGTGTTTGCTTGATTCTGCCCAACCTAAAATCCAGAAGAGAAATATGGCAAAACAAAGGTAAACATTCACGAAGCATGAAAGAAATGAAGGGAAGTTAGCATGCAAACAGGTTTTTGAGAACAATACAGAGCCAAAAGCCTATCTAAGCTCTGGTGTTGTGCAAGGGATGCAATTGTATATATATTTTTTAATTCAATGACGTTTAACCCCCAGTTTAAGTTCATGTGAAATGGTCTCTTCCTCAAACATTTTTAAATGCTTGTTTAAATGCAAAGTCCGCAACATTATAATAAAAAAAACTACCTCTACTATAGCCAGTGAGAACTTTGGAAGCAAACTTTGGCGCTCACACCAAGCGCAAGTAAAATCATCTACTCGCTAAATTTGCGCAAATCTAGACACGTGAATGACTGGTATTTACTCGCTTCATTTGCACGTCAATGGTAATTTCAACGGTAATCCCTGCCACTTCAACAGGTGGGATCAAGTGATAGACAAAGGTTTTTTACAATTTTTGAGGTAATCTGACCTCCTCACTCACCTGCCTCCTGGCGAGCTCCTTTTTATTCTGGTTTCAGTAATTGAAAGAAAAGGTATAATTTAATTCAGGGCAGCCACACACCGACACGATCAGTTTTCATACTTCACCTGGCAACCTTCGTGCTCATTAGTTATTGCGACGGGAATATCTGCTCAAGTTGAGACATTTTCAGCTCCCGCCCAATTTGCATCACTTGTGCCGCCAGAGTAGTAGGAGCGTCTAATCACGTCTCATCGCATCCAATCGCATCTAATTGTGTCTTTACATTGACTTAACATGTAATTCATTCGTGCAAATGATTTTACTCACGCTTGGTGTGTGGAGACAGTTAGTCTTTGGACATACATTATTAGTAGTTTCAGTCAAATTTTTGTCATTTTTGCTCTAAATAGTTTTAGTCCACAAAAAAATCTAAACATTTTAGTAACTGATTAATCATAATAATTTCATAATAATTTTATAATTTTTTTAGAGACATCAAAATTGTCAACTGGATTCACATGGAAAAACAAACTCAGTCTCCTAGAGAAAAGTACAAAATGAAGCATATAGAAATGTTGCTGCTGTGTGTTCATCATACTTTTACTGTGTGGGTGATTTGCTGTGTGAAGTTTTAGGTATTAATATTACCAAAAGCAAACAAGAGGAAGAACAATGGTGGTGGGCAGATGTTTGTATCACTTACTGAATACTTATAGAGTTCAGGGGTGGATATAATGAAATGTTCGCTGGCATTAATAAATACAGTAACTGTTAACAATTTTAAAAAAGACTCTCCATTTAACTCTGAATGTGTATCTCCACCATTTGGAAAAGAATGGATAAAAAATAGTGCTTGAAATAAACTGACACTGTCAACATAACCTGATCCCGGTCAGATTATGTTTGCAGAGTCAGTTACCATGGAGATCCAGATGGGTTAAAAGAGAGCCGGCATCATGACACTGAACACTCTGGCTTTATGCTCACCATACCTGGTTTATCCATTAACCTCGCTTCTTAGTTGAGTCCCCTGGAGGACCGCGATACAGCATTCTTGATAAACAACATTTTACACTTTCACCCTGAGCATAGCATCAGAGAAAAATAGCCACTGTGCAAACATAGTGAAAAGAAAAACAGGTAAGCTTTCGATTGATCAAGACGTATGCAGGTGTAGATAAGGTATACAGTGTGTTTGAGTACACACTGGCTATGAGGATATGTAGCGAGGGTGGGACGCATTGTTGCAAAGCAGGTGATGAATGTATGAATCACATTTGTGGGACAAAATACAAACATTTAAATAAATGTAGATGTAGCTGAGTCACACTGAGCCACTATCCTGCTGCTCCGCTCACTTAAAGACTGAAACTGTTGACTTAAAACTTAAAAATATGAAGTGCAAGTCACACACCATCTGGAACACCTCAACCTAAATTAAACTGAATTTACTGGTTCACATGAACAGTGTCAACAAAGTAGAGTGAGAGGGAATCTCGCTGCTGGATGGTAGTTGAAATTACATTTACTGTTCATATTTTTTCTGATAAATCTTTATCTGAAACTTGCAGATGTTGCCTCAGTGTGTTTGGGTACACAAATATTCACCGGAGCAAACCGTGCTCGATGTAATTAGGCATTCTTCCAGTTTAATCAAGTAATCCCGACACCAGACACACGCATATACTCACTTCCTCGACGTTTAAAAGCAACTCAATTTTCAGGGAGTAACATCAAGCGACCCATGAGGCTCCTCTTCCCATTCACATTTCTGTTTATCTGCTCTCCATTTCAAACTCTCTATCACCGTAGCTCAGAGTTGCTGCAACTCGACTCTACTTCTTCCTCCACCTCTTAGAAAAGCAACCGCACAGGATTTAGTTGACTTCTCCACAGTGGCTTTGCATAAATAAACTCTGGAAGTGATCCCCGGAGGTTCATCACAGAGGGCTAAAGCGAGATAAAACCCAACAATCACTTATTATTTTTTCACAACAGTGGGAGCAAATTGCAGTAAAAGCTCACCGTGGCCAACAGTGGGAGAGATTTGAGCTGCTTAACCGTGGGTCATCTTCTATAAGCACTGAGGCATTTGGATTAGCTACTCCTACACTGCTGTACTGTAGGGCTGCTACATGTGAAAGTCTGTGTGGATGGTGATGGTGCAGAAACACACACACACACACACATACACACACACACACACACACACACACACACACACACACACACACACACACACACACACACACACACACGAGGATACACAGTGCAGCTGATCAATATGTGTGATACAGATTCAGGTGCAGAGATACTTGGCTTTCTGACACCTACACAGAAAACAACAATGCTCACGCAGACAATGAAACATCCTCCTCCACTTGACTTCACTTATTTAACATTTATATCAACACTTTACCCAACAGCTCTAGTGGGTGAACACCACAGATGACACAAGAGGCTTTTCATGATAATCACGCAGTTATTGTTTTTATCATGATTTTTTTGTGGGGATTGTAGTTCATGTTTGGGACTCTTTAAACACAGTGAAAGATAACAGTCTTAATGCTTTTTACTACTAGTGTTCTCAGAGGTCTTTAAATCATGATTATAAGGTTTTTAGCCCAAACCACATTACCTGTGTCATTTTAAGGGGCTTTTCTTATACAGAACTCCAGTAACTTATTGGTAATTCGTGTCATGAGCGGAGACAGCGCTGCTCTGCACACTCCTCTTCACGCTAGCTTGCAGCCTAACATTGCAGCGGACGTGGCAGGTAATATAGGAGCTATTCAGCTCTTGAAAACTAATATCTTCGAGGTCAAGATAAAAGCTAGTCTCATTATAAGCTTTCTAATTAGCATTGCAATCCGCTACCGCACACACTTGTTCCGCCATCGTCCTCTCTACTTCTCGGGGTCTGGCCTGAAGAGCGTAGCGCTAGGGGCGGAGCTTGGATTTGTGGTATGCCGTATTTTCTCAAAAATTGACAGTGTGCCTTATAATCCGGCATACCTTATGTATGATTACTTGTTGTGCTTCTGGCTGATTTTGTGTGGCACAAAGCACTCAAAATTCTGTCAAAATGTATAAGTACGACTTTGGTAAGCAACGAAACCGTGTGTCACTACCTGATCGGCCCCGTAACAGGACCCCTGAGCAGTCTACAAGACTGCCATGTCTAAACTAGAAGTGCATTCATGTAAGGCAGCCTGGGCCCAGATACGCGCTAACAATGAACCAATCAGTGCTTGATGCACCTTACAATCTGGTGCGCCTTATTTGTGAACAAAGACACGTTAATTCACAATGCGCCGTATAGTCCAGTGCGCCTTATCGCCTGAAAAATACGGTAAATACAGTACAGGCCAAAAGTTTGGACACACCTTCTCAATCAATGCATTTTCTTTATTCTCATTACTATTTAAATGTAGATTCTCACTGAGGGCATCAAACTATGAATGAACACATGTGGAATCATGTGCTTAAGAAAAAAGTGTGAAATAACTGAAAACATGTTTTATATTTTAGATTCCTCAAAGTAGCCACCCTTTGCTTTTTGCTGTTCTCTCAATGAGCTTCATGAGGTAGTCACCTGAAATGGTTTTTACTTCACAGGTGTGCCTTGTCAGGGTTACTTCATGACTGACAGAGTCAGTCACTAAGTACTTCTGTCATCAAGAGCAAAGGGTGGCCACTTTAAAGAAACTAGAAGATAAAACATGTTTTCAGTTATTTCACACTTTTTTATAAGTACAAAATTCCACGTGTTCATTCATAGTTTTGATGCCTTCAGTGATAATCTACAATGTAAATAGTCATATAAAAAAATAAAGAAAAGACATTGAATGAGAAGGTGTGTCCAAACTTTTGGCCTGTACTGTATATATGTGTAGGAAAGTTTTAGCTTTTGTTGTATATAGAGGCCTAAAATATCCAAACATATGGTAAAAATCCCCACCCCTATTAGCTAAAGATGTTGAGGTTTCAACAGCTGTTTGTAAATGCCTGCTCCATAGCTGATAGGGGTGAGGCTTGAGGCAACTTGTTTGAGAGTGTGAGCCCACAGAGAGCAGAACAGCAGCCCTTTGTGGTTTATCCCTCATTTACCCATCAGGAGCAGTTTACATTACCAAAAGAATTTCATTAGCAGGCTGTCAGTGGAGCTTTCACTCTGCGGTTTAAAGGCCTCTCAGCCCTGACAAGAAGGACACTTAGGGGAAACTCTGACTCCTGAAAACTTTTGACGTGAAAAAAGTCAGACTGTCAACGATTCAGCATAAGCTGAATTGCTCTGTTTTTCAACTTACACGTTTTGTGTATCTCTCTCTTTTCTTATTTTTACTGTATCCATACAACATCAGTGTTAGAAAAATCCTCATTATCATACCGACTCCTACTTTGTGCCGAGAAACAAGGACTGACTCATTTGAATGAAACAAACAGTAACTAAAATATGAATACATTTGTGTAGGACTCATTCCCACATCACTCAGCTTGTTTTGCAGATACACTAAGCACAGATGCTTCAACATGTGCCTTTTAATTACAAAGAGAAATTAAAGTATGGTTTAAAATCTCTGCTGGTAATTCAGATGTAGAGAGAGAGAGACAGAAAGAGAGACATTATGAGGCCCAGAGACACAAAGACAGGGGTCCCCACCTTGGACATGGTCACTTTAGCAAACTTTCAGCTTGTCCATAAACCTGCAAATAGGTGCACTAAGGTTTGTAGGTGTCACACCTGTCAGTCAAATTAACCATGTTTTAATACATCTTAACTCTAAGCCACAAGAAATCAAAATGGATGAGTTACAAATCGAGGCCCAAACTGCCCCTGTTGCCACGTTTGTTCAGCCATGTATATGAGCTGAATGGATAAAATCTAGATTGAAACCTAAAAGGTAAAACTAATCTCATTCTAAGTGAGTTTTATACCCTAATTTAAGACACATCTGATACAGAACTCCTGCAGCAGGCCACAGGGCTTGAAATTAATTTGTACTTGGTCGCACATAAGCTCTAAACTTCAACCTTAAAAAGTTAGGAGCACCAGCAAAAAATTAAAATTAAGGTGCATCCTTTGAAAATTGAGGGGCACCACAACTACAACATACTGCAAACACACGAAAACCCAATCTCACAGGCGCGCTCTCTCTCTCTCTCTCTCTCTCTCTCTCTCTCTGTATTCCTCCCCAATCCAGCAGCGGCATGGTCGCTGTCTGGCATGAGTCGGGTCCTGCTCAAGGTTTCTGCCTGTTAAAAGGAAGTTTTTGTTTGCCACTGTTACTCATGTTACATAAGATGGGCCAAAACCCATCTTAGGTTGGTTCTTGATAATTAAGCATGGTCTAGGCCTGCTCTTGTTCTTGGGATGACGACTGTTGTGAATTAGCGCTATATAAATAAGATTTGATTTGATTTGCTGCTGTTGCGTCCTCATTCAATACATCACCATCACCAACTTCATTGGTTACATTTTCTTCAATGTTTGGTGGCCTCCTCAATCAGTCTCTTCATCGTCTCATTTTTCCACAATGAAGAGCAGTGAAAGGGACAAATTTAGGCAAATACCTTCTACTCTAAAATGAGCATAGAAAGTTAAGAATGTCAAGCTGATTTTAGTATCTTTTACTGTTGTTTTTACCACAGGGATGACTTTGAATGTAAAAAGACAACAGGCTAAGACTGTTTTTAGACTTTAACTTAAACCTCCAGTTTTTCCCTTATCTTAAGTTTTAAAATGACGTTTCCTCGGTGCGCACATTCCTGTTTCCACGAAATCAAGCCCTTTTTAAGTTTATGTGTTTTAATGCTGTTTCTGTTGCATTTAGATGGTGGGGTGGGAATGTTCTTATTTTTGTATCTTTTACTATTTCTTTTATTCCTTTTTCTGTGTAAAGCACTTTGTGCTACATCGTTGTGTATGAAAAGTGCTATACAAAAAAAGACTGATTGATTGATTGGTTGGTTGATTGATTGATTGATTGAAATAACACAACTTTCACTTCCACTTTCAGACTCGGCAACTTTAAACACTGTTGGTCTTTGTTTACCAGGGGCGCCAAAATCAGCACAGAAAGTTCCTTACTATAGCTTTAATTACAGACTGACATTGATACATTTTTTCTTGTTGTTTCTGTTTCAGAGGGGGGAAAGTAAGATGTGCAACTTGTAGGAAAGAACAATTAACTTAAAGATGTAAACAGATCAAATAAGCAGTAAATTATGGCAGGTTCATGCAGCCTGAGCAAAAACAGGAAAAAATACAATCGGATCGAGGAGTATAGGGAAATAGAAGTTATCAGAAGGGTTCTTTTTTTTCTCAGGTCAAGTCTTTGCTGATATCCTGAGCATCCAAACAACCCCTCTTTCTTATCAGTACGCATGTTCATCCACCTGCTACTTTCACTATTAACATCACCTCTTCGCTACATTAAAAACGCAGTCAGCTCTGTAATAGTATTTTCAGCTTCCTCGATTATCGTTCCCCCTCCTGCTCTTCCTCCTCCTGTCTTTATCTCACTCTTCCTCATCTCTGCTGATGTGTGTTTCTCAGCGCTAATGTGCCTCCTCTGACCCGCCTGCCTTATCCCTCTCTGCCTCCTCCTATCTGCACACCGTCTCCCCTTCCCTGTAGTCCCAGCCTCAGCCCGGTCCCATTTGTTGTTTCCCCACAGACATTTTCATTAAGATGATGTCAGGATAGACTCAACTCATTCTGCATTATGTTTACTCAAAGAGATACAGACCACATCTCTTTGCTTTGTTGTGCTTTTACCAGGCTGAACATGTCTCTCTTTAAATAAATAGAAACCATTTTTTAACATTTGTATGGAGGTTGATGCGATGCTCACGTTTCAAAGAAATGATAAATAACCTTATGCATTAAGTCACAGATTGAAAAAGATATATTGTTGGAGGACTAACAGCTTTATTGCAGAGGTTCCTAACATTTGGTTAAAGGCACTCACCCTGTTCTTGAGATAAATCTTACACCAAATTGCAGTTTTCTTTTTATTTACCATGGTATACACAAATGAAATGTTTTTATTATGTATTTCAATATACTCTTTATGCTTCATATCATTAGTATAACACTGTGATATCATTCATAAATGCGTTGCCTTTAGGTGCTAACAGTATACCATCCACCCACAAACGTGCTAAGTATAACTTTGTCTCTCATAAAGACAACAACAGAATAAAGATAAGTGGATGAAACATAACCATACTGTGGTATCTGCAATAATAAAAGTGAAATGAAAAAGTTTTTAAAATTTTTAAATACATTTCATTGTTTTATTTGTATCTGTTTTAAAAGGCCCTTATTCCTCTGTCAAAAATGCATACAATAAATTACATCCCAGCACTCCTGTACTTAAGAGACATCGAAAAATCCACTCACTATTGTTGAAGGGGAGGATCGCACCCAAAATTCAATCACTTATTTTGTCATATGTCGTCCACTCAGCTGCGGACACTCTACTTTATTACATAGTGTTAAACTTTGAGCAGGTAAATGGATAATATCCATGTTTTATTCATTTACTTCAATTCATGTCTTTTTCTGAAGGTCCTAACATGATTTTTGTGACCCCTGAGGACAAAGCAGTCTTTCTTATGTCTGCTGACTTCGTCATGTACTAACATGAACCTTGTCCTGCTTTACTTTTTTATGTAATGCAACTCACCGTGAATATATGCTGTGAAAATAACAGACAGAGGTTGTTTTGTAATTACGGTCTGACACCTTCCCAGCTGTTGCATCAACTTGCATTATATGACACTGAACAAAAATAGAGTCCAAGCTGATAGACTTGTTTTCTTCTGTTTATCCTGAAGAAGTACCTCTTTGTTTTCTCCTTGGTCTGTTTGATCACCAGGTAAAAACTCCTGGTAACACTTTACAATAACCATAACTTATAAATCGTTAATAGCGCATTTACTGGCCCCGACTCAGTTTATTAATGTTTAATCATCATTTATAAATAGCATATAGACCATTAATAAATTGTAAATTTTACAATTTTAAAAACCTAACCCTAAAGATCCTTACATACCGGGACCATTTTTTTTTTTTGTGCGATTATTTTGGACGTCAATTTTTTATTTTTCGAACCTGTATCCTGTCAATACAAGCGTTCACATCAGCATCGTTTTCCCATCCTGCGATATTGGGGTATTTATTTTTTCTAAAGTTTCTCATACTGTGTGTCCACTTCTGTCCACTTCATACTGTGTGTCCACTTCTGACAGATTGCGTGTTGTTGCGATGTCAAATTCACCGGTATATCTAACATGGCCGACCGGCTAGTTGTTTACATCTCGGAGAACAGAGTACTTTTTGATAAAAGACACAAATATTACAAAGATAACGACCTGAAGAACAACTTGTGGAGAGTCATAGAACACACCATATGTATTTTCACTGTCTCTAACTCAATCATGTTGCTGTCACAGCACCATTAGGTCTCGGTTGTTACCTTATGTTTATGGATTATAGTTTAATGTGTTCATCTGGTACTGGCCCCGACTCAGTACATGCTATCATGACAGACAGACATCTCAACACTAGTGTCTAATCAGAACTGAAAAACACTCAGTCTGCTGTTGTGTCAGTCTTCTCGCTTCCACCCGGGACGCGTCTTTTTTCCCCCCTGGAAAGTCGCAAAATTGCATCGCACTTGATGTGTACAGTCAGGCGTGTCAGAATTCACCTCCGAATATTTCATAATTTTGAGTCGTATATTTGCATTGTTCCCGGTGTGTAAGGACCTTAACCCTGACCCTAACTTTACATTAACTATCTAAGTAATGTTTATAAGTGGTCTATAAACCACTTATTAATAATTTACAAAGTATGACAAATATCAGTTGCAACTTTACAATAACCATCTAAGTAATGTTTATAGATGGTTTAAAACTATTAACTTATCTATCTAACTAACTATCTATCTACTAACTACATATTTGCCATTTATAATTGGTCTATATGCTGTTTTAAATGATGATTAAACATTAATAAACCATCCTTTTACCATTTATAAATGATGGTTATTGTAAAGTGTTACCAAACTCCTCACAGGATCTCAGAAAAACATTTAAAAAGGTCTTTGCAGTAACTTAAGCTGTATATCCCCGTTTAACATCATGTAATAATCACGCCAACCATCGAAGCTAAGAAGTACCCAATGTTTTACACCAACATTTCAACTCTCAGTGCATTTTCCAACTTTCATTGTAGATCCATCCAAAATAGAGAACAGAAAAAAAATAACAAGAGAGCACCTGCTGTTCGAACAACACTTTGGGTGTGCTAATTGATGAAAACTTCCATGGAAGTTTATTTAAAAGCTCCACTAGACCCACAGGTACATTATCACAGAATGAGCTCACTATTAAGAAGACCTTAAAGTGAAAATAATTGGGTGTATCACGAACAAAAAAACAAAAGAATTGTGCGCAGCAAAAAGTGAGATAAATGAAGGCCTCCTCCAGAGTAAATTGCTCCGTTGAGGCAATTAATGCATGTGATTACTCTGCAGCCTGTGCACCAGTAAGCAGTAAGTCATAATAGTTGCCCAGCCTATACTGTCAACACTGCATTCAGCTCAGTAAATCATTCAAAGTGCCGGCCTGCAGAGTCCCAATTAAAACCAGTTTAACATCAAACTTTGTGGAGTTAACAAAGAGCGTGTTTAACACTGAGAACAGTTCTCTCCTGCTGTGTGTATCAGTAATTATCAGCGCTCTTGTGCACATAGAGCATTATTGAGCCGTCATGTAGAAGAGTGTCGAGCTCCACCCCTGTCCGTGGGAAAGGAGCCAGATCACAGAGGGTTATTACAGGTCATTTGTAAACTGGGCTGTATTAATCATGTTTAAACCCCACAGTTGGAGACAGTAATGGTGCATTTCACTTTTATCCCACACATTCCTTTTTTCTTTAACAGTGTCAAGCCTCAATAGATTTTACCTAATTACTCTTCTGTGCAAGAAAAGTACAGCAAATCAGGCATGAAAAATGAGTTCTCTGACAAGGACTTTAACAGCCCAGATATTATTTTTGCCACTTCTTTTCATGTTGCAATTTTCAGACAACCGCCAGGCTTTACTCTGACATCCTGATTGCTGCCTGCATTACACACAGCATGTGTTCAGCCAGGTACTTTTCTGTGCAGAGCCAAGTGTGAGGCTCTTATATAGGGCTTATAAGGTTTGACAGGAATTCTGCAGGATTTAAACGGTATCTTACTGTTAATATGAAAGCTAGAGCGACAGCAGCTCCCGACTGGGACTTCTGGGGGTTTCTGAGGCTGTGTAGAATATAGTGAGGAATATTTCATTTCTAGTTCCCAATCTTTTGCATTCATCTACCTGGATAAAAAATGAAGCCAAAGGAGCAGCACCATTAAGTGCAGTACCTGAGTGGCCACTTGAGGCTGGCTCTGAAAATATCTGTTTTTAAAATGCCTGAAAGATACTGATTTTCATAACCACAATTTTTAAATTGGTGCTACTGTAGATGCCAACAGACTACCAGCAAACACAATGTTTGCAGGACTTCTACAACTAGGATAAAGTGACATAGTCCAGGACCCGAGGTCAACAGTTTAGAGGCGCTAGAACACGCAGCAGGTCCCGTTTGACAAGAAACACTTCTGTTACAGACACTTGACACTTTGTTAAAGCGGTTTACCTGTCCAGCAGAAAGGTTACAGGGTTCGTAAGATTCCGAAGCATTCCCCAACAACCTAAATTTTTAGCTCTTGTCCGGTCTACCTCTATTTTAAGCACCCGTTATTCCACCAGAGTCTCCGGTATTTAGTTTGTTTTCTTGCTTGAGTTGGCAACCATTACCAAAGGAGGATTCAGACAATTTTCTGTACTTTCTGGTTGGTTTCTACTGTCTGATATTGTAGCACGCTAACTTTGTTTGGGCCTCGTAAACGTTATTTGAGTACGTGGAGCTTGCCTCATAAAACCAATCAGCACTAAGGAGCAGCGTCCACCTCACAACCAATCACGTTGGGAGAGGTGGAGGCTTTGTTTACAGTCAGAAAGAGCGGGCCGCTCAAAAAATTTAAAATGTTGACTACACAAACATAACAAAACACAGCAATATTGTTATACTACCAAATGTCATCAATAACTAATAGCTATTGACTGATATTAAAAACTTTGTTGTACATACACCACAAAAAAAGATGCTTTTTTAACGGAATCCTGCCTACTCCACCTTTAATTGAAATTGGGGTTGTATTTTAGGATTGTTATGTGCATCAATATAAACACATAGAAATACAGACGCTTTGATAGTGTGAGGCAGTTATCTAATGCTCCATTCTCTCATGTCATTATGGTCAGTCTGGACACCTCTTAGTATCTACTGGACTGATTTTAATGCAATTATTTACAAACAACAACTGTAACTCTCAACTCTTATGAGACCCGCCCTGAAAGATACTGCTGATGCTGCTTCATGTAGAGTACAAAGTCAGGAGAAATAAGTCAGAGCTGCTAAACTGCAAAGAGATTTGTCAAAGTCAGGTCGCCTTAGTGTCCCTTAAGTTTTTTTTCTACCAGCATGACCAGGTCAACATCTTCATGTTTCCAATTCTTTGGTCGAGGACTGAATACAAGCAAAACTAATTACCTTAGCACACTCTTCAGCCAGGGTGCTAATTAGTCTAATAAAGCATGCTAACATAATTAATTAAGCTGTGTTTGTATATAGCGTACTGTACCACTTAACCTCAGTGTAGTCTAAATGAGACAAGCAAAACTGATTCTAAGTGTAGATCAAAAAAACTGAACACAGTAAAAAAGCAGGCTTAAACTTCTCCAGGGGGATTCATTCACAACTTTGGCAACACCCATCCATTCATCTATCATTGTAGATACTGCTTTTCTTAATTAGGGTCATGGGGGACTGGGGCTGATCTCAGCTGAGTACATCCTGGACAGGTCGCCAGTGTTTCCTAGAGCTGACATGAGAGACAAGCAACCATGCACACACATAACCCAAGGAGCATGTTTTTAGACTCTAGAGTACCTGAAAGGAATCCACACATGGCCAATGTGCCAGGACCCTTCTTGCCATGAGGTGACAGTGCTTGCCATTGCACCACACTGTCCACTTTGGAAATAGTATTGCCAAAAAACAGCAAGTCCAAAAAAGAAAAGGATAAAATATATATACTACCAATAATCTTACTCTCTATTTGTCAAAGGTTTCAACCGTATCTCGATGACCTTTTCAGAAGATACATATTCCATCATGTGAACTTGATAATGTAAGACTAACAGCTAAACCAAATACAGAGCTATCAGTGTGGGATTGCTGCTGACCACAATCAATCAAAATATACAGATATATATATTTTTTGGCAGTTATAAGAAATTGGAAAACGCAAGAACAGGGACAGTAAGTAGAATTTGTTATTTATTAATAATATCTCCCCCTTCTTTGAGCAACATCGACAGGAGCTAAAGAGATGCTTGCATGTTTGCATACCTATTATAACAAACCAATGTTATCAAGTAAAGACTGATAACAGTTTAGTGCAGTTATGAAAGATGTTCTTCCACAGTCTGTACAAAGAGTCTGTTGGCAAAAAGAAAGAAAAAAAAAACACAGATTTCATTTAAGATTTACAGATGGTACTCATTTTAACAGATAAGATGGATACTTGCAGAAGAGACAGGGGAAATAAAGACCAATACTGCCCTCTGGTGTTGTTCTAAATGGATAATTACAGAGACCAAGTTTCAATTTTGTTCAGATCTCCCTTACAGACATAATGAAAGGTGAAAATGAGTATAATAGGTCCCCTTTTCAACATTAAATCAGGTAAAAAATTACTGATTTGCTTTAATGGACTGAGTAATAAGTGGTTCAACTTGTGGGAACTTTTAAAAGTGAAAAGTGTAATTTTGCTGATAACTTAAATTTGGTATGATCATGTTGTCCTCTTACATGTAAAGAAGTACTGACATTGGCCATTATGAGGCATTTTAAAATTGAGATTACTGGAGTTACATGAAGAAAATGGTGGGAAAAGACATAAATAACTGACTAAGAAGAGATTAAACACAGTAACTAAGAACACAAAAGATTGGGAAAACACTGATGCACTTGCACATGGCAGTCATCATCAAACTCAGGTGAGATAACGAGACACAGGTGGTGCCAATAAAAGGCAATTAGACCTGAGGAAAGAAGCAGGTGGCAGGAAGTAGCGCACAAGAAATAAGGGAGTGTTGATAAACTCCAGACGGTAAACATACAGACACAAAGGTTTTGAAAAACAAAGGTGCAATACAGAGAAATGGTAACTAAAACACTGAGCGAGGAAAATATAAAACCAAACAGGAAATAGACAGTGTTTGAGAGTAGCTCAGTATTTAGAAGTATAGTTCTAATAAAAATTGAGAAAAAAAAAGGCTATTTATTTTTGGACAATATTGCATGATGAAAATATTATAAATATTAGTATTATTATGTTAATATTATTAGTCCAGCCAAAAAGATATTCTCTATCTCTGTATAAGCATCACATGATTTAGAGGCTCCATAATCTAGGTTAGAGAATTACTTGGTTTGACTGATTTGTATCAGAAGCCTCAGACAACAGGTGAAGACACTTTCACCATGTCAGACACACTGAAACACTCTCAGTACTTTTCATTTTGAAGTTTGTTGGTGTTGCAATCAAAGCTTTTATCTACGTGTACTTGGATGTACACTTTGACTTTCAGGAGTATTTTTTTCCAATGATCATAATCCATCTGTTATAATAGATCCTTAGTGCTTTATTTAATCAAATAGATGACAGCTTATTTGAGCCTGAAACAGCCACATTAAAACCCGTTATAACTTTGATTTATGATAGTGTGACCCTTGCAGCATAGAAATGTGTTCAGCAGATGGCACTGTTTACTTGTTTTAGTCCCTCCAGGAAGAGGCAGAAAGTTCATCTTAAGACTGAAGGGGCTGGTTTCTCTTCAGTGAGACATTTTGGGAGTTAAACAGAGCAACTCAGTGTAGTTTTCTACAACGATTACTTTTTTTAAGACTTTGTGTTAATGTTGCAGTTGTCACAGAGTCAGGGTTAGCAGATAATCACAGATTTTTTGAACATGACATGAACGTGTTTGATCAGATGCAATTACATGCTACTTTCCAGTGATATTTATGGTTAAATAAAATATGGCAGAAGTAAAAGTGAAGGGTGCAGAAGTTCAAATTTGTTTGAAAGAGTGTTGAAATTGATCCAGAAAGAGAAAGCTGGTGTTTCGTATTAATATACAAGTATTTTAACATGAATGAAACAAAGTAAATTTAAAAATGGGTTTTTAAAAAACATCTGTCAGTCTCAAAATGTGTGTTAGTCACATTTGACTGGATTCAGGTTTTACAAAAACCCCATGACCTCAACTACATCACCAGCAGAGGGCGACAAAGACTACAGTTTTCATTCTGGTACACTGACTACATTTGTGAGCATGTGCATAGCGTGTTAACAGACACTGATGTTCTCCTTTGAACATTTAAAGTCAAGATTTCTAGAAGAGCGCTTCATTACCAGGAGTTGTTTGTGATCTTGTATCATAGGCTGCTGTTCTTAACTTCACAGACTAAAAATATGATACCCTAATCCTAATCCTCCAGTAGGGAGCAACATACATCTAAGACATCTTACATATCAGTTTTGGCAATCAAGTTTTAGGACTATGCCACTTAAAAAACATTTGTTTGTGACTGTAAAAGAAGTGCAAGTTGCCTGATGCTTTTAAGATGTGAGGCCTGTTTTATAAGTGTGTAGCTGAAGCCAAATAAACAAGCCTCAACACCTCCAGTTCACTATCAAGAACCAGAATTCAAAATTCTGCTCAAAACACTGAAATTTATTGCGGCTCAAACTTACAAAATAAACTGTACCAACAAAAGGGGGCAGAGAGTTTAAAATAGCAAGCAGAAATGTGTTTGTATGATTTTTTTTATTTGTTTTAGTACAACAGTTCAAGTCAACTAGCCACTGTATCTATTGAGATGCCAAAGTGTATTGCTCTTTTGCATTCCATGTGTAGACCCCTGTTTTCTGATGTCCAAGATGGCAACCGTTTACATGTTCCAACATGTTTTAACTCACAGCTAAACAGCAAGAAGTCATGTGCTTCCAGGATAACTCTATATTTTTACAAAAGCGAAGAATCAGCAGCGGCACGAAACATGTGCAGGAGCAAAAAATCTAGCAGAATCTGAGTAGCAAAGCCGCACTAAACACCTTGCATGGATAACAGCCAACGCCTTGTTTGAATTTTGTGCTACGTCTTTTCATTTTTTTTTTTTTTTTTAAATATACAGTAGGTGCCGAGAACAGGTGTGGTTCACAGGAACAAGTTTCAAAACGCACTATGAAATAGGCAGGGATAAAAGACCTATGCATAGAAACATGCTTCCTCAAAAAGGATAAGTACACACTGCTAATTTCAAAAAGGGCAGAAGCTGCACTGACAAGCTACATATCAAATGGATTAGACTGAACAGGTGGGGGGGAAATGATCCACATGTAAAACCAGCGCAAGTACACTTATAGCAGGAGAATTGAAAAATTCACAAAGTGGAACTTGTATTTATTTCAAAAAGGTGGGTAGTGAACACAACAAAAATACTGGCCAAACAAAAAATAAATCAATCTTTGGATACGTAAAAAACCCTGTACAATCCCCCGTTGGTAACTTTCAGTCTTCCGAAGTGCCCTCTTTGGTTTCCTTGTTCTTTCGTACCTCTTCCAACTTCTTGTCCTGTTACAAAAATGAAGACAAAGTTAGTTTTGTGGTTGTTGACACCAAAAAAAAAACCCAAATTTAGAGGTTCAAAAATCAACCGACCTTCTCCTTGAACTTCTCGTTCATGGCTGCCATTAGTGCCGTGCGGTTTTCTTTGTTGGCTTCCATCTTCTGATTGAGTTTCTCCTCTGCCATCTTGCTGAAGTTGTTGTTCTCCTCCATGGCTTTCTGTAGCACTTCCTTTTCATGCTCTCGCTTCTCAGCTAAGTGCTTCAGAACCTCGGCTTCATGGTTCTGAAAAGACAGTTAGCAACGAGATGTCACATTTTACATTTACAAGCAGTAAAGTTAGGGAAAAAATAATCATTTTCTACCTTGCGTCTCTCCTCTGCAGCATCCAGTTTCCTCTGAATTTCCTCCAGAGACACATCCTTAGCCTTAGGCGGAGACAGAGGGAAGTTGGCATCTGGAGCAGGAGAGGCAAGGATGACCTCGAAGGCTTGGCCTGAGGCCCTCTTGTCGAGCTCCTTAACCTTGATATCTGAAGACACAACCAATAGGAGGACTCATTAAGACACAATGAAGCTTTGTCATGCAGTACATTAGATTTGAATTATTTCGAAAGATGTAACCAACCTTCTGAGGCTGCCATTTTAAGACTGCGCTGCAGGTTAATGTACCTAAAAGAAAAGAGAAAAAGGTCAGCTTTTTTCAATTCAACCAAAATAAGAGACCTCTAGCGGGTGTTGTAGCCCTGCTCTGCTAAAAACAAGAAGCACTGCTAACACCTTGTGGCCGTTTTCAGTACTGCAACCAACCACCGCCCATCAATCCAAACAAAACGGCTCTGGCATCAGTGACACACCATTGTTTGTCTGCTAACTTGTCCATGTAATGACATTCACATCAAATCAGAGCACCTGAAACAGCCCCATCACATGAAAAGAGAGAAAGAGGAGGGCATTACAAAAAAGGCCGTAATCCGCCCTGATAATTGGTCATCAACGACGAGACACATTTGGTGGAGACAAAAGGCTGGGGGTCTGGGTGGGTACGGCTGGTACTGCCAGGTGCAGGGGACCAGTCTGCAAAAGGGACCAGTTAAATACTAACCAAAATGCATCGTTTTAGATCAGATTAGTCAGATATAAAGCATATCCGGAGGGAAATGATCATCGGGGAGCACCTGTTTCTTGCAGCATGTGTTTGAGCTGCAGGAGGGAGACGAAAGGGGGGGGGGGGGGGGACAAGTGTAGGACAACAGCCGACTTAACACGCAAGGCAAGCCTAATTTTAACACAATTTATATCATCTTAAATGCATCTTAAGATATGATGGAGCAACCACATCAGCTGTCATGTCATCTGGTTAGGATGTTAAGAATGTGAGTCACCAAAATCAGATGGTTGGTGGGAGAAAGACCCCTCCCAAATTATATTACAAAGGCAACAACTTATTAAATATTCTCTCTTTTTTTGTTTCATTTCTTTTGACATGCTGCCTAAAATACTTGATTAAAAAATAAAAAAGAAAGATAAAGGGAAAAAAAGGTTTGGTGTATGTATGCCCACACCTTTCCTTTCCTTTCCATTTTTACACCCACGATTGGCATTTCCAAACAACCGACTTCGCCTTGACAATGGCAACCTGTCTCCTTCATTAAAATTCAGTTTTCTCTCAGCTTTTTTTTTGCGCCGTTTCTCCCAAAACAGCATCAAACAAAGGCGCTTTTCAAAGCAACGTGTCGAGCAGCTGCAGACAAAGACGAGCTTATGGAAACGTTACCACAGAAAATGTTGAATAATAAGCTCTCTCACTCTTTTTTTCTCTCTCTCTGTGGTGTCTCTCTCTTCTTAGGGTCGCCACAAAATGTACCCGCCACCCCTGAAAATTTACAGACGTGAAAAAGAGACCCCCTCGTCTGTCTCCCCCGTCGGTGCCAACTGTGCCAGTGTCTCCCACTATACAATAGGCTAACCACCCACCAACAAAAGAGCGTGAACAACCGTGGTCAAACCCCGTCTAGCCGTTAAAACGAGCACAAGATGTCTCGTGAGCACAAATATACCTAACGGTCAGCTCACGTGCCACACAAACAGAACCCCTACAAACGTTTCTCAGTACACATTTTGCACAAATTACTGACAAAATATCGATAAGATACAATTTATTGCTCTACCGGTATCACTTACGACCTGCTTAATTTAGTAATTTTCGTACTTTCGCGCTCAAATAAGCAATTTTTCGCCTAACAAGAAATGTTTGTCACACCCACCTTCACGAGCTGTGGATGCTGTGCTCCGCTCTCACACAATCTGCCGCGAGCCCTCTGTGCGCGAGCGTACCAAGCACACACATAAATGGACCAAAGAAAGTGTCGTCATCCAAATTCTGGCTTTTCATTGGTCAATCGTTCATTCCCAGCTGCACATGGGAGCTGTAGTTTTTATTTTCCCCCTTTTTTCGGGAAAACAGCGATTCAATAATGAGGTCAACTGTATTAAGTGTTAAAAAATGTTAAATTGTGTTTATTATTCACATAGAAATCTAGATAGGTGAGCCCAGAGTATAAGTAACAATAACTAATTCAGAAAAATATGTGAAATAAAAAAATAATAAAATCTCATAACCCATCCAGGAAACTTTTGAATGTTTCTTATATAATGAATGTCTCAGATTGTTGGTCGTGTCACATATAGGCTTGATTCATTTAACCCTCCTCCTATGTTAGGGTCATAGACTGTATGGTTAGGGTCTGCAGTGACCCGTTTTTGTTTTTAAATGCTTAAAAAACCCATTTAAATTAGCTTTTGTGCATCAAGACTTTTTGACTCTGTCAGGGACCTCTATTTCAACAAAATAAAAAAATTTAATTGACTTAATTATAAAATGCTCTTATTAGAATTATGGCACTTGTTAGATCAATATCTAATAATTAGAGCAAAAACTGAAATCACAAGTACACTGTCAGGCACCACACTGACAGTCAGATCCTCTTCCAATCATGTGAGATTTAGAAAATTCTCATTTTGCCATGTTTTTCCCTCCCCAAAAAACACCAAAAAATAATACAAGCAATGTTTTTATGGATAATGAAGCCTAGCAAGGTGACCTAGAGATGAGAACCAAACTGGATGACAGAGCTGATATAAGACACGGGTCAAAACGACCCTTAACATGGTGGGTGCGTAGTAAAAGCTAACACAGGAGGAAGGTTATGTAGCCTAAAACTGGATTGTACTGTGCAATTCAAAATACTGGAAAAAAACAACATAGTTTGTTTTATTATAAATAGCCTTGGCCAACAAGCCTTCATACAGTAATATGTTGTAGATTCAGTTTTAGGCCAACAACTAAGATTTTGGGCTCCTGAATAAATATGTGAAATTCTGTTCCCATCTAGATAGTTTGATATAAATAAAAAAGCAAAATTAATCTTTTCCTTTCTTAATCCACTCATACCCTAACAATGAAACTACTCTTCAAATAATTTGAGATCATTTTCATTTTTAGTGAAACTAGAGTAATAGTCAAGCCCAAAAGTTTGCATAAAAACATGCAATACTTTTATGTCCCAGCAGGAAAAAATGGGATTTAGGAGCCTGGGTACTCATTGTCCAGAGTTAAAATACCATTAAAGGGCGAATGACAAATTTTGTGTCGTGTGGTTTCAATGAAATAACCGACCAAAGACAAATGCAGCAAAGATTTTACATTTAACTGAAAATGAAATACAGCAAAGATGTTGGAGCAGGCAAAATAGACAGCAACAATAACATAAAGCTGCACTTGAAGGAGACCATGCAGGTTCATGCCCCCATGTCAACATACCATGACCTTTGACCCCTCTTACAGTAGAGGCATTAGGACTACATTGAAACATAGATATCCATGCATTCAACTTGAAACTAAAACAAAAGTGAATATGCTGCTTTTGGCTCTTTGTTTCAGTCTCCACTCCTGACTCAGTGTTTGACTGAAACATGGAAATAGCAGAAGGCCCGAGAGCCAACAGTCTGGCAAAAATCAATATTGAGCAGTCTGCTGCAGCCTGTAGTTGACTTTCTGCTAAAACGTGTTTGTAAAATCAGCACATACAGCCTTTAATGTTTGACTTGACAAAGCTGAATTTGCAGAAACTAATGGTGCAAGATTTAGGGACTGCACTGCTGCATTTAGAGAAAATAATGCACCGAAGCACATTACAACCAAGTTACAAGTGGAGAAGTCATGCAGTGCAGTCTTCCATGGGCAATTCATCTTGACTGCCTAATAGTGAGGATATAAATCAAATATCAAGGGCCTGAAGACCAAATGACTGTCATACATGAGCAGCAAATAGAGAGACTCCTCAATCATCAGGGTATCTCACGCATTGCATAAGGCCTTTACATATTAGAAAGCAGATAGTCAGATGTTTAACAGGTTTTGTGTTAACCTTAGTTAGTATTGAAGAAAACCTACAGATCAACTTCTATCAACAGCTCAATTCTTCACAGTTTAATTTTCGATCAACTGTTCCTACTTCTGTCTCCATACATCGACTGCTCATTTCATCTCCTCCCACGTCTTTGTTCTTTTCTTCTTGTGTGGTCAACTGCTGCTCAAAATTCATTGGCTTCAGCTTCAACATAATATCCTCAGATTCAGTTTCCATCATTTTCTGTGCACAAACTAACAAGCAGAGAACATAACAGAGCAATGTGGACACTCTGGTGTGCTAGTATATAGTAGACATGATAGCGCAAACCACTGTGAAGTAGCTACACCAACACCTGATGTGTCAACCTACCTTTATTGTCTGCAGTTTGCAGAAACTGTAAGTGCAAAATTTAGAGGAAAGTAATATCATTTTCTAATTTATTGTGTTTAATTACAACATCTAAAGAGAGGCTACAAGAAAGTGGGCTTAAAGTTACTGAGAACACTGAGTCTAAAGCAAATAAAATGCATCCTGTGAAACTCTATTCTTGTTATCTGCAACTTATTAAACATGTAAGAAGCACAAGTGACTATTTCCTCAACAGGAATGAGCAAACACATCTTATATTGCACTTTTTTCACTCAGAGTCTAAATGCCTCCAAAATGCAAGATGACAGCTCGCAAAAACAGCTGAAAACTCAAGTCCTTAAAATGAATAATGCTTTGGTTATCTCTTGTTTTTCTTGCTAACATCTGCTTTGTGCTTTCCCCTGTTTTCTATTAAGTGAGATATAATGAGTCATGAGATGAATGAAATACAACTAAATAAAAATTCTTTTAATTTTATTTTCTAGCAAAGACAGTCTTCCTTCATGTTCTTCCTTAGATCCAATACCTCGTGAGCTCCAGCTTCTTCCTAATTTATTTATGTGAAGATCCAATTTAGCGTCAAAACTGCAGATTTTTTAAGAGATATCTTCTGCTCTGCAAATTCATGCAGCTTGCCACTAAAACTGCCAGGCGTTATGTAAAACGCCAATGCTTGGAATGACTTCAGCTTCAATCGACCTAACTTAGACGATTTGATACCAGACTATTTTTAGCCTAACATCGTTCTGACGGCAGGCGGAGCAGATCAGAGTTTGTTCCCTCACAGTGAGGCTGTACTGAAGATATTTGTGACCACAGGGCCTACAGTTAGATCTATTTTTGTTGTTGTCGTGAGGATGTCATTTCATCTTGTGATAAAGGCAATTGTTTTGTATTTTTGTAAAAGGGACTTTCAGCGGGATGTTGAAGCGCAAAGAGAGCTCTGGAGCCACGGTAACATCTTCTCCTCGGTCAGGTCAGTGAGTGTAGCTCTGGCTCAACTGATCCGATAGTTACAGACACCCTCACACTTCTCAGTAGCAGAGGAGATAACAAGGCCATGCATGGTCTCACAATCTGAGAGGAAACATAATTACTCACCCTCAGAGGTGATTCTTCACCCTCCCAAAGGTCACTGGTGTAAATCTCCAGGGTCAGAGTTGGAAAATGGAAAGAAAATAATGTTTTCACAGATAAGATGCAAGGTGCCTTTGACCACGGAGGAAACTGTTGTTGGGGTCGGCGCGCAGGAGCTGTGCAGTGGTCAATAAGGTGAGAGTGCACTTCAACACAGATGGTTGTGTGTTAACTTTGCATGTGGCTCATGTCGCTCAAAGAAAAGCTTAAAGGGATATACCAGCGTAAAATTAAGTTAGGGTCAAACACACAGTAACACTGAGTTAGACACCCAGTCGAGAGATGACTTGTTGACCACTTGCTTCTCTGGTTATACCAACTTTAGTAACGACCGCAGATAGCAATACAGAGAGCCATGCGCTCAACCAAAACGCCACTCTATAGCCACAAATAAAGCCCAGAACAGCACCTAACTTCATCAACAGTACATATAGGGTCCCAGCCATAGGACTAGCCACCAAACATCTTTTTAACTTTGCCTGATTTTTTTAGTAAAGAGACTAAACACAACTCACCCACTCTCTTCCAGCAGCCACTTGTTTGTAGCGATCTGGGTGAGTCCATCGAGTGCAGCGGGGTGACACAGCTCAAGGAAGAACATTTATGATCATTACATTATCATTTCCTTGAAGTAATAATCACCATATTAATCATTTTGCACTGGAGACGCGGTAGTTCTTCTGCCTTAGCGTCTTGGTTTGATTGCATTTCCATGAAGTAATGATCATAAATGTTCTTCCTTGAGCTGCGAAACTCCGCTGCAGTTGATACAAACAAGCGGCTGCTGGAGGAGAGAGGGTGAGTTGTGTTTAGTCTCTTTGCTCAATAAATCAGGCAAAGCTAAAAAGATGTTTGATGGCTAGTGCTAGGACTGGGACCCATGTGCTCTTCTGAGCATTATTTGTGTATAGAGTGACTTTTTGGTTGAGTGTGTTGCTCTCTGTATTACTATCTGCGGTTGTTACTAAAGTTGGAATAACTAGAGAAGCAAGCGGTCGGCAACATTAATCTATCAACGGGGTGTCTAACTCAGTGTTATGGTGTGTTTGACTTCAACTTAATTTTACACCAGAATATCCCTTTAAGAAACACCTGACAGACCATGCAAACTACAGGGATGCAAAGAACTTAAAGGATAGAGGAGGAATTTAAAGAGAAAACATAAAAACCATGAGTCAAATAACTTTCTGTTTGAGTCTCTACTGTGGACAACCCTCACTTGAATGATCTTTGATATTTTATTGGTAGGTTTTGTCCAGCTGAAGAGCAACAAGAACAGTCCTGTGATCTCACCATCCAGTCTTTGGCTCAAACAGCCTAATGAAACTGTTGTGTTGCTCGTCTGAAAGGTCCAGAGCTGTGTTGTTGTTGTTGCTGGTGTTCTAATCATCTAAATTAACAAACCTGTTAGCCTCTTTCTTGTTTATGTATTTGTCACTCCTTCTGGTGGAAGGTGTCATCCATCAACCAAGAAACATCCCATTAATAACCAGCTAAGAGAGTATCACGCCTACCGTAGCGAGGGTGGACATTCTGTTACTATGAAAGGGTTGACACCTGGTGCTTGTAGACAAGGACAAACATCAGTCCAGCCACACACAGACTGGATAATAATGGGCGTGGCATTGATGACATCACCCATTTGTTTCTGGGCAGAGTTTTGAAGCCTATTGGTGGTCACCGTATTGGTAATGCTGACTCAACCAAGCTTTTGATTAACCTTCTAAAGGCGGCGCCATTGGGGATATGTGTAATTAGTGGCCTAGAGTCAGTTTTGCACTTGTCTGCTATTATTAACCTGATAGATCGAATCCCTTTTCCGTTCTGCATTTTCATTTTGCACAAGTATTACTCTTCGCTTAGCGTGTAGTCAACATACAAAAAGGTATTTTCATCTCTCACTAGGGGTTTTCCGTGTGCTGTTTGTTCAGTCCCTGTTGGACGAGCGAGGCTGAGCTGCTCTGTCTTAGTTAAGAGGAGCAGATGGTGTTCTCAGCCTGCCAGCATCAGTCTCCCTTCCTCTCTGGATCTGTGGGGCTACGCGGGACAAAGACGGGGCGGACGAGAAGGAGATGCACATAGATAGGGAGGGCAGAAGGAGGGGGAAGTAAAGTTGGGCTGTTTGTCGAGCAACAAGACCAGCCAAAATCTGCAGATGTGTGTGTGGGCGAGGAGAGGGATTAGGATCTTGGGAGAGTATCATCTGTGTCTGGGGAATCGAGGTTTTTGGATTTTGTTTGTGTCTGGTGTTTTTGTGATGCAGATTATCTGATCATACATTCAGCCTTGTGGCCAACTTTAAAAGAAAGTTTTTTATAGGTCAGGGCTTGATGGAGGAAATTTGTGAAGTCATTTGCATTTTTCAATGAGTTTTCAACAAAATAAAGTCAAACACCTCAAGAAATCAGCAGAGCAGAAATGATTCACGGTCTAATTTGACCATCTGGTGGAAGAATCTGCTTACTGATTGATTTTTACAAACATAAATCGCAGTTTACGTTGTCTTACAAACTGTGCATGGGGTTAACTGCATGCAGGATCCGAAGCTTTGTGATAAAAGAAGGGACAAGTGGTTGCATGATGGGAAACACACAGGGGTTATTATTAATCTCTGCACCTCCAACAGGGCTGCCACTGTGCCGCACACACATCAGCAGCTGATCCTCATGAAGCATTCCTCCTTACACAGCAGAGGAGCGGGTCCCTCCTTTTTTTCAGAGGCACTCAGCCATGCTGCTGTGTGCTGTGGCTGGAGCTGACCCATTTTCAGTCCACACAAACACGGTACACGGGCCACCTCCCCACTCTCTCCTCACCACAAACACAGAAGCGATGAGACCTAAAAGTGAGCTGATCAGGCATCGGGACAGGACGGTATCCTTGATAGTTTGTTGTTTTTTGCTGCTGATGCCCAGATATGAAGTCTGGTGAGCGTTTTTGGTCTCTGGGACATTTAGGGAAGAGGATGGTAGATGTGCAGGTAGGCAGAGCACAGTAATTCATCAGATCTCATTAAGGTATCGGAGGCTTTGAGTAAGAAAATCGTTGGCATCTGCTGCTGTTAATGGATACTGATTGGCCTCTCAGTAATTAAACACACAAAAGATTTTTGCACCCGAGTCGACGCAGTCTGTCCTCAGTTAGCATGATGCTAAATCCATAGGGCAGTCACGTTCAAGTGTAGCGATAAGTTTTATGTAACTGCACGTTACATAATCTCTAACTCAGCTGCTCAGCTCTCCGGGAGGCTGCGAGCTGTCTAGAAGTGGCTTCAGCATCCCTGCCCCCACCCCACATTTGTTCTGCATGTGTGTGTGCCTAAATGAGTGTGCCTGTGTGACGCATCCTCATGTGCAAAATGTACTGGAGAGATTCACGTGCTGTCAAAACAAGGGGGAAAAAAAAGTGATAGGAGGACACCAAGTATCATCTAAAAATCTAATATTGGGATTGTTTGGCAGTGCTGACCTTTTGATAATACGTTTACCATCAGATGATTGTAATAAAATAAATTATTAAACCAGTCATGAGGCTTCATGTTGGATTGTTTTCATGCCTCATATCAAGCATTAGCTGTAGTTTTTTTTTTTTTTTAAGATAGTCAATCTGTCTTTGCGATTTGATTTGGGGGTGAGTGTTGGAGGCACATGTCAACAGCAATTTGGCTCCCTGGAAAGCTGATACGTATCAACTTTAAACCTGCAGACGGGGTAGACTCCACCACTGAGTTAGTTAGTTATATCTGATTTGAAGCCAATTGGACTTTAACAATAATGTTGGTACAAATGAACGTTATATTAAATAATTTTTCACTGCTTTACTTTGCCATCAGATACCCCATTTATTTTGGCACTGATCTTGGACATGACATATTATTGTACTTCTACCTGCAGAGTACTGATGAAAAGAAAAAATTACAACCAAACTAAATAATGTACACTCATTATTCACACAACTTTATTTAAATCATAAATGCTATCAAAAATTCCACCAATAAGTATAAACTTGGTGTCAGTAGATTGGTCTGAAGTTTACGAAGCAGATGAAACCCAAATCTGTGTGGTTTTGTTATGTTATCATGCTTTTATACAGTCAAACCCGTATGGGTCATATTTGACCCGCGAAGGTCAGTCATGGCAGTATTTTGTAATTTTTGTCTGCAATTCAAAACATTGAAATGGAATTGAAAAAAACAGTACATGGAGCTTTGACATATTCCAGTCTTCCATAATCCATCGTATAATTAAAAAAAAAAGTTTAAACTGTATTTGACATAATCTTTGATTTCTGTTTTTATTAAATCATAAATGAGGTCATATTTCATATTATAATAATAAATGCTACAAAAAATTCCACCAGTAAGTATAAACTTGGTTTCAATAGATTGGTCTGAAGTTGGCAAAGCAGATGAAACCTAAACCTGTGTGATTTTGTTATCATGCTTTTATACAGTCAAACCTTTATGGGTCAAATTTGACCCACTAGGATCTGATTGAGTGTAGAGAAATGAAGGATCTCTGAGGGTAGAGGAAAAATATGTTTATATTTTTTAAAATGGAAAATTTACCCCCTCACCCTTATGCACACAAAACCCAGAAAAATATATACGAAGCACTTTTTTCAAACTCCGCCCCCTAACCTGAACATATGCAAAGCAATCCTACCAATTACCAGCTGCACTGTAACTGAAGCAGGTTTGACCTACATGAAAGTGGTGCATGTTCCCCACATTAAAACCAAACAGCATGTAAAATAACATACAAATTACAGTTTTAGGGCTGTCACTTATTCCTGCATGCTGTGTCCCTGCACCTGACTCACTCCATCTGTCTGAGTCAACATCTTAACCTGAGTTCCCCTCTGTGGGGAGCTCATATCTGGAAACATCACTGTTTGTTAAACCTCCCATTTTTCTCTGTGCCACCTGCCTCTGTGCCTCATCAAGTCAACTATCTGGCTCATTTGCTGCTAAATGCTCCACTTTGGTTTGTCTGTCTTTTGATGCTATTCCAACTGGAAACTATATGGCTTTCTCAGAGATTTGTAATTTTGTTTACTTCTATCTGCAGCTGAAAGCTTTTTAAAGACCATGTAGTTTGTGGGCAGGACATAACAATGAGCTCAAAGGAGATAAAATGCTTCACCAATCAGATTGGAGAAGAGGGATAGAGGGACGATTCTCTGTGTCTTTGCGAGGTTTGGGTTTATAACACAAGTTAATTTGGACACTGATGTGTGTAGAATACTGATATGTCTCAGAATAGAGACATATTCACTTGGTAAGATTTGGCTGTATTTCAGTGTAGATATCATCTGATCAGTAGGCTGTGAAGCAATTAACGAACAGCTTGTATGATTTTCAGAGACTGGATTTTTTCTCTCAACACCAATTCCAACAGAAAGTACACCAAAAAGCTGCTTAATTATGGTATCATGAGTACATTGAGTTAGTTACTTTCCATTTTTATAGGTGTCGATATTGTCTGCCATAATGAATTGGGGAATGCCGGCATTTTGGGATATTTGTGATGGTGTGCATCCTTTGAAAGAAGATTTATTTTTTGGGTTGATACTTCCAAAGAAACAGAGAGTAGAACTTTGTTAACATTGATGAATGGGTGCTTCTTCTGCGGGATAAGATAAACCAAGAAATGACAGCCTTTATATATCAGACTCCGAGCTCCGAGTCAGAAATTCATCTGGAACGCACCCCTGAAGTCGACTTTCCATCTCAGAAAGTCAGACGATCCTCACCAACCCCGACTTGACAACAACGTCATAATCCAAGATGGCAGCACAGTGTGTCAACAGTAAAGAGTATTAGTGAACGCTCTCGTAGTGTTTTATTTCTTGGCCCTTCCGTTTTGTTTTTGTGAAATAACATAAGTAATATATGTTTTACAGCCCAAAAAGTCTAACTGTGAACATGGTGCTATGGTGGTTGTAAAAGTAAAATACTGCGTTATGCATTGTTTACAACTGGTATAGCTAACAACAACTGACAACGGCTAACGACAGCTGACAATTGTAAACAACAGCTAACTATAGGTGTCCATCTTGGTTTTCCGACTTGTTAACTGGAACGCCATCAACTCGGGTGAAATGTCATCACCAGCTCCGACTTCCGAGGTAACTGGAACGCAACAATAAACACAGTGTGGAAAAAAGTTTGAACTAGAAGTCATTTTTGACGTATATCACCTTTCCTCACCAGACGATGATAGAGGATGGTTGACTGTGTTTCTGAGCACGCTGAGGGAATTACATCGCAGCCATCACTGACCTTTCGACAACCCCAACACTGAAGCACTCTACAGGAGCAGCTCTTAAAACTCTTGAGCTTTTGTTCATGTAGACCCCTGATTAGTTAAATTTAGAGCAAACACAAATTTAGATTGCGAGAAATCCCCCTTATTACAAGATGACCTTTTAACAAACAACAATATTCAAGACATTTTCAGGGGCTTTGACCCTCAGATGACCCCCATAGTATGAGAACTTATGTCAAAAATCCAACACTGTTTCTTTACTCAGTCTCAGAGTCTCTTGTTACTTTTTTCTTGTCACCCTTCCAGCCCCACCCACCCTTCTACCTTGCCTGATTCCTCCCACTCCTCTGTCAGCTCAGCCGGCACACAACGGTCCAGGGTGGCGGTTTCTTCCTAATAAGAACTGACAGACAGGAGTCTCGCCTGCTGTAACTGCAGACAGGGACAGAGCAGGGGGGTGAAAAACCTTTAGATGCACAGTCCCACAGAGAACAACAGTTCATGTCCCTGTACGGTGTTTTGTAGACAACAGGGAAAAAACATCAACCGGGGGACAAAGAAACCAGCAGTGGGTGATAGGAGCTTTAAACGAGTGGATAAATAATGCATGGCAGCAGTTTGAGGGATAATGGCTTTTGTTGGCCTTGCTTTATCAGCAGTTTCTGAAAGTAGCTGTTCAAGACTCTGAATAAAAACTCAACTATTGATTGTTTACTGTACAGTCTACTTAAAATGTTGATTAAACACTTTGGTTCTTTACTCAGCAGGGTGACCACGAGTGGCATAGGACCCCTAAATGATCCTGAACTCCAATACTCCAATATGCTGCAAGTTTCTTCATTTTCCTCTCTATTTCTCCTAGCCTGGCCTGTATAGCGGGGCGCAAAATTTTTTTTGTTGGACGGTAGGGGAAAGTCCCGCCTTCTTCGCCTCTGATTGGCTAGAAAAGCTGGAAACCTCATCACACGCTCAGGCCAAACATGGGCTGTCGGCTCTGTACATCAAACAGAACATTACAGAACATTATCACACTTCTGAATCTCCTAACCCTAACCCTCATCCTAATCCTAACCCTCATCCTAACCCTGACCCTTACCCTAACCCTAACTCGACAGACGATGACATTTCACAGCCATTAGGAATAACCAATCGGAGCCCAGCACTTCTAGCCAATCAGAGGCGAAGGAGGGCGGGACATTCCCCTACCATCCAACAAAAAAAAAAAAAAAATTGCTTGCAGGGCTCTAGGGCGGAGCTTAGATTGGTTACATAGGAAATCTCACTGTATCTGATCCTGCCGTTTGGGCCTGCCAGAGATTCACAGTGATTTGAATGCAGAAATACCCAGAAATGCAATTTTGCACGTCTTTTTCTCATGATATGTCCTCCAGTATCAAAAAAAGAAAAACATATGAACATATAGACAACAAGGAAAACAGGATTTTCATCAGTGACCTATTTTGCTCCATTGTTGAATGTTTGCACCCCACAGAAAATGCAAATTTCAGAGGCCATGAGCACATGCATATTAGTGATGAATTTTTAATGATTATAATATTCCTAAAGAGTTTCAGTATTCATACTAGAGGAGGAGGCAGCCCTTTGTTCCAGTGAGCAGCATCCACTCTTATTGTGGTGCTTTTTTAAACATTTAAGTGAAACTCCCAGTTTTACCTTTCACTTGACATCGCTTTGCTGCAAATGCAACATGAGTGCTTGAATGTGGCAAAAGTGGAGACTGAAAGTGAGGTGAAACGTAGACAGTAATTCTTTGATGTCCTCTTCTATATTTATGCTTTTGATTAATATTTAATTTTGGTGTTGCCCTGATGTTTCCCAGTAGTGTACTGTACCCATCCCAGGCACAGCCCATGGTGAAAAAAAAAGATGTCTGTCCTTTGGGAGAGCTTGTTTTCAGCAAAGTGAAAGAAGTCTGAGTCTGCCCCAGGCCAGAAGGCCGGGTTAAACCGAGAGTGGGCTGGCTCACTAAAGTGAGGAGGACTAGACAGAGGATATAAAGAAAAGGAACAGCATGATGCAGTGTAGACAGGGTGTGACTGCTGACTGAAGAGCGATGCAGGGTGGGGGCTTGGATGGGGCTCGATGCTGAATCAGGCTTGTTACTATCATGGGGCTCCTCTGGGACTGTGATGTCAGCCCCAGGAAAGAAAGAGGAGGGAGGGAAACAAAGGGATGAGAGGGAGGAGGAGCAAAGAGGAGGAAAACACAGGGGAAGTGACAAAGAAGATCTGTAGAGATGATCCACAGATGTCTGCTCAGAGCTGCAGACTGGGTATTAAGGGACCACTGTAAACCACATTTTTGTCCCAATTGATGAAATTACTTTATACAAAATTGTCAGTAGCAGAAAATTACTCTCTAAAGTGTTATTTATTTCCGTCTCTGACTTCCCCAAACTTGGAGCATGTTATTGCCAAAAAACAGACATGATGAAATTGACATGAGCTCTGTTTCTGCTCGAGCTGGATATAATAATAATAATCCTAATACGGGCGATTAGTGTTATCCCAATATTATCATACCAACATCCACCCGTATAAAGCCAGATGTCTGCATGTTAGGCTCAGCTCAGTTCATGTATTGTCTCAGACTCGCTGAATGTTGTAGTTGCTTTAAGCTCTCAGTTCTTACACACACTGCGCTCTTATAATATTAAACTAATAGAGTGACCAACAGGAAGACAGGTCTGTAAGAAGGAAGCATTCAAGGATTCGTGCAAAAAAACACACCCTATTTCCTAACAAAAGCTCTTACTTTCACTTCTCTGTTGCCTCTTTTCCTCTCTCAACCAGTGCTTTAACACTGCTAAGTCTCATACTGTTGCAGTTTATGGCTGCTTAGTGTCTGTTTCTTTCTACATGCTCTTTGTACAGTCCATTTTATTTATTTTTATATATTTTTCTTTCTTTTCTTTTTTTTTTTTTAGAGGTGACCGGTCAGTTGTTGACCAAAAAACCCTGAAGTTTTGTGTTTTTCAAACTTTTAGAAAATAAACGACAGTCACCATAGCAAAAGATGCGACAGAGCGGTTCAAGCGCCAAAATCTTACGTCGTAACAGAGCTCTGATTGTAATTTTTTCTACAGTCATATCTTCCTCCATCAGCGTGACCCTCCTGGCGGCTTTGAATAATTCGAAGGATGCGTCCATCTCCATGACAGCAGGTTAGCCTTTCTTTACCGCTCTGGCCTGGAGTTTTTGGTCCACGTCGTTGGCTACTTTGTCGCACAATGCGCTTGTGCGAACAGTAGAAAGGCACCGTGGGAAATGGGGACATCGATAACCCGAAAACAAAAAGTAGATTTATTACTTTGTTTTTGGTTACATTTCTATTGTATTTTCTGTTTTGAACTAAAAAATACAAAAACAAACATGAATCTTTTATTTTTTGGTTATATAGAAAAACAAATAAACAAAGTATTGACTTGTTTTTTCGTTTTTCGTTTACTAGATTGAATGGGTGGATAATACACAGACCCTATTCATACTTAACAACCACTCTTGCATGGTTTGGACCAATTAGAATAAAGTATTAAACACAGCTGGGTAATTAGTATGAGAGTTGGGCAGTAATCCAAGAAAAGAGCTGGAAATTAGTCGTCTTACCATGTTAGGAGTGTTCAAATAAAATCTGTGGATACATGTTTCTTCTGTGCTGCTCACTGAAAGTTTAGAGAACAGTCTGCAACAGTCTGTGAACTCGCTGACTTTCGAGTGTGTAAAGAGAATATTGATGAGATGAAGCACGGATGGAGGAGGTCCTCCCTCAGATGCTGCCTTTAGAGATAGCCAATTAGAATCAGACTGCCACAGAAGACAGAGGAGAGGTCAGGATTTGTGGGTGGGTAGCGTCTATCCTTCCCGTCTCATTTTATTTTTAACCTGACTATTCTTGAGGAAAGGAATATGGTGGACTTAAGAAAAGGCCAGACACGCTAGACCGCACAGAAAGCCCCACGCCACACTGTTTGTGCGAAGTGACTTGGTCTCTGTGAGAACGAGGTCAAGCTCATGCTCCTCTCATCGTGTCGAGGGAGAGTGATGCCAGCCTGAGCCGTCTGACAGAGAGCTTATGGAGGGAGAGTGTGAGCTACCCCGCTGTGTTTGTGTGTGTGATGCCAGGCTTACGCTGCCAGTCTCCGCCCCGTCACTGATAGATGATGTCATATGTCTGTGTTAGTGAGTGTGTGGTTGTGTTTGTGTGTGTGTGTGTGTGTGTGCAAATGTGTGTTAACAGCCTAGTGAGCCATCGCTGGACAAAGACTGAAGATACAGCCAAGCTTTTGATGAAGGGAGGAAGAGAAGAAGGAAAAATCTGATGGAGAAATTATGAAACTGACCTAATTTTTCCCCCATTAGGTTAGCTGAATATACACCCCCTATTTCTTCACACATATTGGTACGTTCCATAAATTGAGGACAGATTAGTGTGATGTTTTGGTTTCGCTTACTTAACACAGTTGGTGTTTGGCTCCTGCTCAGCAGCCTGTTCATAGATAACACAACAAGAGAGGAGAAAAGCCAACTCTCTGTTACTCTGCAGAAACACTTTTCCAAACTACACTTCATTTCCATCTACAAATAAGTCTTAACTTATTTCTCATTTGTTTTATAGTCAAAAAAATCATTTCAAAGACTGTGCCAGTCAATCCCTGATGTTGTTACCCTGCATGTAGGCCTACTCCAATGTTCATATGAGGACATCAATCTTCAAATGCTGTCTCCAAAATGTAGTTTCTTGAGGAAATGCATTTGTATATTTTGTGTTTTCATGTGTTTAGAAAGAAATGAATGGTTGCTTTCTTAAAATATTAATTAAATTATCTCATCATAAGCAGATAAAAAGAATCAGTTTAGGGCTTTTGTTGTAAAAAGTCTTGGATTTGTTTTTTTTTAAGACTGCAGTCAAACGGGTCGACCTAGCGCGTATTCCAGGGACTATTTCCTGCTGTGGATCAATACACGCTTTGTGCTTTGGCGAGTATTTAGGGCAGTGGACTGATGTATAGGGGATTAAGTCAAAAAAGAGTACAGTTTGTTTTTGTTGTTGAAATGAAGGGACGTTTCAGTGCAGAATCAGCTCATTGGCAGGGTTGCGGACACAGTGAACTCCAACAGAGGTAAAGAAGTAATGGATATCTTAAATTCACAAGGACGACAAGACAAGGGGGAAACCTATAAGAGCACTGACTCTTTTTTGATTTCAATCTGTGGATGAAAACTATGGGACAGAGACAGTGCTCATGTTTATTTTTATAATTTATCAAGATTGATCTAAAGTCCTGTCCTTTCCAACAATAACAATAGCTACAGTGGAGGAGAAAGTATTCAGCATTCATCTGTGCTCACATTCATTTCTTCAGTTTGAGTGAATAGACTCAGAACCTGCAGCTAGTCTGCAAAAGCAGCTAGCCATGAGGGAAACCCTCAGTACAGATACAGGAAATTACTTTCAGTCTCCTCTCCCTACTGTCTCATATTTAAGGATGAGACACCCTGGAGGCTGTATTATCTCGCAGGTAGTACTCCCTGTGACTCAAACAGAGGCAGACATTCACCCTTGCCAGTGAATTATACAGTTTTTATTCACAGGAAGCAGTCCGTCTTATATAACTCAATATATTTCTCTGCTTTTCTTCTCCTGCATATTGAGACTCAAGCTGAGACCGCTTGCTGGGTCATCGTAAAGATCTAGAAAACCCCTTAACATGTACATTTACCACAATTTAAAGGGGAATTTGTCGATAAATCTTAGACAGTGATGAGCTGCGTCAGAGGAGATATCAGGGTTTGAGCTTGTCTCTCTAGGATTAAAACTTTTCATTTCATGTCAACAACTTAGTTTGAGGAGTTACTATCTAGAACAGTGGTCCAGTCCTCGAGCACCTGATTCAAATGATCAGCTCGTTATCAAGCCATTCAGAGCTTAATAACGAGCTGATCATTTGAATCAGGTGTGTTGGAGCAGGGAAACATCCAAAACATGCAGGACAGTGAGGGGCTCGAGGACTGGACTTGAGAACCACTGCTCTATAAAGTGCTGTGTGTCATGATATGTTCTTGTTTTTTAGTTTTTCCCTGGTTTTGTATTTCCCTTGAGTGTATTTTCCCTAGTGTTTCTGTTCCCTATTGTTCCTGTTCACCTGTAGTCTTGTGTTGTGAGTTTTCAGTTTGTGTCTGACCCTGTTTCCCTCATGTTCTTAGTGTTTTATTCCTTATATCAGTGTTTCCTGTTTTATTTTAAAGTAGTTCATTCCCTGTGTTTCTAGTCTTGTTTTACTTCCTCGGTTTTTCCTCCTCTGTGATTGTCTGCACCTGTGTCTTAGTGTCTCACCTGCCTCTCGTTGCTCGTTTCCCTGTGTATATATAGTCCTTGTCTCCCCCTGTTTCTTTGTTGGTTCATTGTATGTTGATGTCTCTGTGTGACTTCAGTGTCTCCTCATGGTTTTTCCCCCTTTTGATTTTTTTGTTCCTTGGGTTTGGCTCCTTGTGGTTTTGGCTTTGGGATTTCTTTTGGTTGGACTATTTTGATAATAGGTTTTTGTAGCTTCTTCTTTTAGTTCCTTTTAAATAAATCCTTTTTTATCTGCATTTTTGGTCTTTTCCCTTTTTGTTTTATCCAGATCCATGACAGAGTGTTTTCTTTAACACACGCACAAGGCTGGAGTGTTCAAATAATTGCAAATACTCAAGAAAACTCAGGAGATTTGGCTGAGATACCTCAGGAAGTGCAGGAATAATCTGGCACTGGAGAAGCATCACAGCAGGGCTTAAGTGGTGATTGTAGTAATTCAGTGCAGGTGTGAAGGTGCAGGTGGAGACAGTGCAGGAGGGAGCCACCCCAATCTCTGTGAAGGAGGAACACACACACACACACACACACACACACACACACACACACACACACACGCGCACACACACACACACATTCATTCTCGTTTACCTGACCATCAGGGGACTATGAGCCCACACTAACCAAGAGTGGACTCCTGTTTCTGGTCATTTTAATAAAACAAAAATATAATAGAACATTTTCTTTCAAGGTCTTTAACCAAAATGTTACTTGAAATGTGACTTTTAATTTTTAATTTTATTTATTTTCTTTAAATTGCCAAGAGGGGACCTGGATCCCTGAGTGAGATCTACCTACAGGGGACCTCTATATAAGGCAGTAGAGCTGTCGGAACCCATTCACACTGCTGATGAGAGCTTGTTTTCCATAACGAATTTCTTTGTTCCTTTCAAGAATGGCTGATTTTCCCTATATATGATAATTATTTCAACATTTCCCTCTGAGAAAAATATTTAGAAAATATTTGGGCCCCATTCATTCTTTGGAATATATTTTCTTTTATAGCTGCTCTAATAATTATTATTTGGTGTCAGGAGAAAAACATTTGCCAGTCTTATATATATGTATATATTTGCATCGTTAACCTCTGTTTTGGCCTTTTTGTGTCTGCAGTTTTTTTTGTTTTTTGCATCTGGAGATTCCATTGTGGCTTCTTTTTTTTTTTATTTTTTTGCATTCTTTTTTATTTGCAGCTGTGGCGGTTCTCGGCCACCATATTTTCCTCTTCACATGCTTTATCTTGGTTCTAGACATTCAACTCATGGGATTAAGGATGAGCTCTGCAGGCTGGATACGTCGATCAAAAAGTGTCTCATGATGGACTGTGAATTTGATATTTTATGGGATTTGATGGCTGGAGAAATAAAGAATAGTTCCAGCGTGTTCCTTCAAATGCTCTGGTGAGGGTGTCTTTGTGGGAAATGATAAAATCAGACCAGGAGGCTCCAGAGTTTGAGGAGTAGCTGTTCCTTCACCTCCAGTGTCTTTTCTTCCCTCTGTCACTTGCTCTTTCCTCTCTTCCCTCACATTTCCTCTTCCTCTTTCCTCTTTCCTCCTGAGGCTCCTGTGTGTCGGAAGTGGCACGTTGACTTCCACGTGAAGGCTTTTCTATTCACTGCGCTGCCTGCATGCCTGGCATCATCTCTGTGACCCACGTCTGTACAGCCTCAGCAGTGGTCTTATGTTTCTACCCCCTCTTTTCATGTCTATTTCTCTCTACATCTACATCTAGTAACACCCACTGTCTGCCTCTACAGCAGCTGGATATCTCACTCACTGGTCCGATCGTGGTGGGTGAGAGGAGAGAGACTGAAAAGGGAAGAGTAGAGGGATGCCTAAATGCCTCTGATGCTTTTCATTCACTTAGCTTCGATTGATAACAGAATATTTGACTCTAACCTGTCTGTAAGAGGAGCCACGGTGCATTTCTATGAGGCAATTACACGACAATTTCCTTTAAGGAAGCCATATACTCAACCACATGTATACCATACTATTTAATTATGCAAGAAGACTGAGAGCTTTCCTCCTCGCCACCTCTCGGTTCAGTGAATTCAGATATACTTGGTCTTGTTACTTGAGATTTGTTAAAGTGCAAAGCGGCAGATTCTGAGTGTAAAAGATCAGCATTAAGGACTGGATTTTTTTAACATAGTTATGTACACCCATGCAGTTGACATGCATTCCTACCATATATACTAGGCTATTCTGGTCTGACCATGACATACCACACATACACTCAATCATAGGCTGTATTCAACATTACAGTACAGGCTCTGGTGGCATGATAACAGCTGGAAACTGCACGTTGCTGAATGGAATGAAAGTCTTAGTCAACAGTTTGTTCCTCTTGGAGCATCCTATGCAGCCAACAGCTTCATATACACAGGTTCAACTTATAATTCAGAATTTACTTTAACTTAAATATGTAACTGCATAGGGCTGCCTTGGAAAAATGATTTTGTTTTCTCTTATATTTTATAAGTAATTAGTCTGTAAGCATTTTTACTCCATTGGTAACTGTTGCATAGACTGTAACGTCTTTTTATTTCACCTACATTTCTTACTTTTATTATTTCTATATCCATAGTCCTCTTCTCTGCCACCGTCACCAGAAAGTCTAGCTTAATGCAAAAATTTTTTACATCCATCCATTTTCTACTGGAGCCTATCCCAGCATCTTCGGGTGAAAGCAGGGGACACCTTGGACAAGTCGCCATTTCATCGCAGGGCTGAAATATAGAGACGAACAACCATCCACGCTCACATTCACACCTACGGGCAATCTGAAAGTGGCCAATTAACCTAACCCCACTTAGGCATGTTTTGGGGATGTGGGAGGAAACTGGAGTACCCGGAGAAAACCCACACAGACACAGGGAGAACATGCAAACTCCACACAGAAACGCTCTGACCCGGATTTGAACCCAGGACCTTTTTGCCGTGAGGCGACAGTGCTAACCACTACACCACCTGCAAAATTTAACACTGTTAATATAAACCTAAAAACTTTTATTAAACTTTAAAAGAAAAAAAAAAACTACAAACAAACACACCAAGAATGCCTACATTAAAACCATGGCTTTGAAAATAATTTAAAATAATATTAATGAAAAACAAACAAAAAAATCAAGGAATAGGCCAGCAAAATGTGACTGAAAAAACAAACAAAAGAAAAAACAAACAAAAAACTGTTATTTAAATAAAATTACATTTTTGATTTAACACCGTAATTTTTTTACAGTCCTAATTAAATATTTTGTTTGTTTTATTTGAAACTATAAAAGGCAATAATCAGGAGTACACTTCATTTTATTTAGGCTACAGACTGCATTAATCATCAAATCCTGACCCTGATTGGGCTTTGAAATCAATAAATATTGACAAAAAATGCAGACAAAAGAAATCAGTAAATAAAATCTAAATAACTGACCAATAAAGGATATGAAAATCACAAGATAAGTACTGTTAAACAGCAAGTGTAAAATCACATTCTACAATAAAAGCCCTATTTCAAAGACAAAGGAAGCACAGAGTGGAGTATTATAAAGCCTGATTCACCTGCCGTGCCAACTTAGAGTTGCTAATGTTTTCATTTAACAATCTCTGCAGGTGTTGGTGGGAGGGATGTAAATATAAACTGCATCTTAGATACACACTCGCTCGCTCGAGGATGACGTGGCAGCACACCTTTCTGTACTCAGTTGACATCATGCACATGCCTCCTATCCTGATTGCAGCCCAGACCTCCACATCAACTCTTCACCTTCCGTCATGCTCTTAAAAAAAACCTGACTGAACACGGTTCAACCAGGCCCAAGCTTCTCTCAAGGCTAGGTTACCCTGGCAACAAGCTACGTCGAATCAGTCTGAGGAGAAGAGGAGCCTGAGACTGGAGGAGGAGACTAACAGGGATATTTTAGCAAAAACAATATGTCTCCAATGGATTACACATGTCTGTTTTTCTCCAACAAATGCTCAACATTCACTTATAAATTCTGCACATAAAGCCGAGGCACTGCTATGTATTTAATAAATGATGTTTCTGTTACATAACCCAAGGAGATCAGCTAACAAACATAAGGCCTCACATGCAACTGCTTTACTGTGTTTGTGTCCGCCGAGGGGACAAAAGAGCCCTTGGGTGAATGGATGGTCTCATCTCCTGTCAGCAGGGATTCTGGGATGCAGCCAGTAAACCAGTCTGCAGGATCACAAAGGTTCACACTGTACACACACCTCCTCCATTTTTAACCTCCAACTCTACAGGTTACAGGATCAGTGGACTGTTAGATGGAATTGAACCATGACTTATTTAGTTTTCATCAAATAACCCTCCCTCAGCAGTTGGAACATCGAGACAACACTGGGTGTGTCCAAGTCGAATCCCTAATGGGGCTGAAATCTCAAAGATCTGTACACGAGTAAGACGCTAGAACCCCCTATTTACGATTTTAGTCGCCAAATACATGTAATTCATCTTATTCATTTAAATATGTATAGATTTAATCTGTTTTCTCTGTACCAGACATAACAAAGAAATTCCCTTGTTGGTGTAAAAGCGCGATGGGGGTGAATGATAATTTAGTAAATGACGCCATCTGCTGCATGATAAAAGAAACTGCTGTGTTATGTAACAGGAGTATAATAACACTCTCCTCCAGACAGGGGTAGACAGAGTGTGTATCTTGACTTGTGTTACCCCTAAGCGTTCACTATGCTCTCGAAGACAAAGACCAAAAAAGTACAAAGACTTAAAGGAAAATATCACAGATACTTTAATCACACATGGTGGTTGTAATCAAGTAGAAGAGGGTGTGTTGTATCATGCAACTTGTTTGTTTTCTTCAGGTTGACATCTCCCACCGCTGAGTCGCCTCCTGCTTTGTTTCAGCTGACGTCTAAAATTAGATTGTTACAACATGTTATGAATCATTAATAAGCTGTCATAACACATTACATAAAAAAAAGAGTTTGTGAAACACAGAGCTCATTTGCATGTGTACCCATTAGCCTCAAATATCATTCATTACCTCAATTACTTTGTCCTTCACATCAATCTGGCATTTACTCTTTCTTCAGACATCTAATAAAGCTCAGATTGGCAGTTTTGGAGAAACAGCTGGGAAAAGGTGACTTACAGCATCACGTCAAATGAGTGTGCAAGGAAGTGTTTGAAAGCCGAAGACAGCGGGTTGTCATAATATCATTTTTGTGCCAAAATGTCTCTGCCATTCTCGTCTGAGCAGCTCAGAAGCCTATGAAGCGAGGTAGATAAGAGACAGATATGTATAAAGGACTATCCACTTGTCAAATGTTATTTTGCCATTTTGAATTACACTTGTAATATGTCAAAATAGTCGAGAAGGTATGTCAAATTTTATTCATAGTTTTCATTACAGCAGACAGCTTCTCAAAGGCCAAAATTGTTTTAATTTTGTATTAAAAGACAGTTCTGACTGATAAGAAATCCAGGTTTAAATAAGAAATCACTCACCCGTCTGCAACTAGTTCAGAACGCAGCAACTTGGCTTTTAACTGGTTTTAGTAGACGCCATCACATCACTCCAATTTTGGCCTCCCTTCACTGGCTTCCTGTCAGTTTTAGAATTGATTTTAAGATTTTATTGATTTTACTTTTAAAGCACTTAAAGGACTTGTTTCAAGCTACATTTCAGAGCTTTTAATACCTTATGAGCCAGCTCGCAGCCTCAGATCCTCTGGCGAAGGCCTCCTGGTCGTTCCAAAGTCAAGGCTCAAAACTAAAGGTGATAGAGCTTTCTCCATCAGAGCCCCTCGACTTTGGAACGACCTGCCAGAGGAGATAAGACGTGCAGAGACAGTCGCTTCTTTTAAGTTATTTCGACTTACTGTCCTTCTCGTCTTTGTTTTATTTATAATCTTTTCTTATTTTACCTTTAAGGCCTTTTATTGTTTTTTCCTGCTCATTTTTGTTATTCCATGTTATCATTAATATTGCCATCATTATTATTTTGTCATGATTTTATTATCATTATTAATATTCTCGTTTTATATTTACTATCCTGTTTCCTGCTTTCTACCCCCCTTTTAATTGCATTTTCCTTTTTTCTTACCTGTTTCATTTTTTTATTTTGGTCTTCATGGTCTCATTTTATGTTGTAGGGTTCTTGTATTGTCTGGGCTCCTTATGAAAAATGAAATTAGCCTTCAATTCTGAGGACTTGTTTTAACTGAGCTTTTCTTTCTTATTTGTTTTTATTTCCATGTGCTGATGTTCTGTGCTTTGCAACTGTTTGTCAAAGCACTTTGTAAATGTCTGTTTTTAAAAGTGCTGTAAAAATAAAGTTATTATTATTATTATTATTATTTATTTTTTATTTTTTTTTGTGCTTTGAGCTGTGATTTCTTATTGCATAATAAGTGCAACTCTTGTCTCTGGCTTTTAGTTGAATTTTATTTCAATCTTTTAATCTGCATTATGTGATTTTACGCTATTTTAGTCCCAGAGTAATTATTTTGTGTTTTATTACCTCTTTTTTAAAATTTACTTTCTAATTCTAAGACTTTTATTTAATTAACGTTTAAAGTTTTATCACCTTTATTATATTTTATCATGGTTTTAACATTTTAGTCCGAGATCCAGTGTTTCCTCATCTTTTTTAAACTCAAGATAGTGTTTCCTCGGTCATCTGTGGAAACGCTTTGTGCTAGATTCCGTGTATGAAAAGTGCTTTAAAAACAAAGTTTGATCGATTGATTGATTGATTGAATATTTGCCTTTAAAATTTTAAGTGTACAACCAGTTTTACCTCTTAGATAACAATGAAAAAAAAATAACACCTAAAACATAAAATTAGCATGTCTGTATCCATCATTTGTAAAGCTCAAGTCTAAAATTTGTCCCATAAATTGTCTGTCCTGGCAGTATTCAGGCAAAAAAATGTTGAGGCAGTTTGATCTTGGAATAATATTAATTATCATTTAATCTGCTGTAAATTTAAGCATTACGTTCCGTCCACTCTGGTGAAAAATAACATTTTTAATGCATTGCTCTGCCTTCTGTTGTTCATGCATGAAAAGGTTAACAACGTTATGATAGCAGGTTAAAAGCTTTTAAACCTGCTATGATTTCCATGGGCAGCTGAGTTAAGAATATTGGCATTATTATTCTTGCTTATCAGTACCAAGAGTATATAATAGCACCAGTTGATGGCCAATTAAATTACTACTGCATATCTTTGTTAAGAGATTTGAGTATTAGATGATCTCAGAGGTGATTTCAGTGGAGTTCATCCGTCAGGGAACACTGGTTTCCGATTTCAATTCAATCCATTACTTTGTTAGCGAGCTGCTTCGTTTTACTCCAGAGTCTGCTGCTTATGTCGCTTCTCATCAGAGCTGGAATCACTATGAATAATAAAGACTAACATTTTAACATTAATCTCTGACATTCAGATCTCAGAAGATACACAATTCAAGACACTGGTGTTTCTGTAAATCTTGTGGATTTAATATGGCAATTTTCACCACCAGATAGAATCAACACGTGGGATTCAATCCAGCTACATAAAATATACGCACCACTAAGAGATCAGGACACTACAAAATACATCAGTGATCCATCAGCCCCCATAAAGGTGTTGCTCATCCAGCCTCTGATTAACAGTGAATGCTTCCTTTGTCATATTTAGGAGTACAGCATCAGAAACAGATCCTGGGCAGCAGTACATCTGGCTCTCCTTGTTGCATCTGTTAACACATCCACATATAGACACAGCTACCGGCAACACATCTTCAAATAGAGACATTTACAGAACATTGTTTCTTTGCAGGTACAGTATGTGATTAAATCTGGTAAAGGCAGCATGTATGACGCACACAGGTTTTTACTACAATATAGTCTATTTACAGTGGAGGGATAGCTGACAAGTGTGGACTCTCCATGTGTTTCTCGCTCCCCGTCTTGCATCCTATTCACGGCTCTGCGTACGTGTTGATGAGTGCGAACAGGCTTTTCCTTCGTGCGGAGAGTGTGTGTCATTTTTTTGTCACTGGAAACACATTGTGTGTTGCGGTGGCGGCACTGCTTGATGGTTTTCTCCCATGCCCCAGTCAGCAGGCATATGCTGCAGTTGCTATAAGAAGCATGAAGCGAAAAAATCGAATGCTTTTCCTGAAAGAGAGTAGGATCTGCAGCTTGGGGTCTGCAGGATGTTACAAAAGTGTTTTGTTTTGTTTGTTTTTTTTTCCCCTTTACATTTTAGGCTGACAAGAGGTGTTGTGATACCTCCTTTGAAAAACAGGAAATATCAGCAGCCCGAAATCATTAATAACAGTACATCACAAAGAACACAACACACATTTTTTCAGTTGTGAACTGCCATGAGGCACATTTTGTAAAAGGTTTGGAAATTAAAATACTTTTCAAAGCAGCTTTAAGCTGAAAAAAAGCATGTCTCTTACATGTCTTAAATTATAATGAAGCAGTGCGAACTGCTGGCAGTGGGTCACTTTTCTCTCAAGGAATGTCACAAAATCCAGAGAGCTCGTCAATGTCGATATGGACACCTCGAAAAGTTGAAAAAATCCCTGGAAATAGTTGCTAAGATCAAACAGTCTGATGATAAGGGATAAAAACTGTACATTTACGATGTAGATTACCTGTACAAACATCCCAAGATCTGAAAACATGAGCAGAACATACATGTTAGTGTTCAACCCCAATTCCCCAAAAATTGAGAATCTGTGTAAAATGTTGGTAAAACAGATTCTGATGGTTTGCATATCATTTAAACATAATGTTTGTTTAGAAATGGTGCTCAGAAAACAAACAAAATGTTAAAACTGAGAAATTTCACTTCATTTTTTAAAACAGATGCCTATTTTTAAATTTGATGCCACCACCATGTTTCAGAAAAGTTGGGATAGGAACAACAAAACTCTAAAAAACTTGTTTACCGTACTGTGAAGTATCCTGTGAGAGACTGCATGAGCAAATAGTTCAAGAAATAGTTCCAGAATAATGTTCCTGAGCATAAATTACAAAGTATTCTGGGATTTCATCACTGATAATACATAATGTGACTGAAACTTTGGAGAATCTGGAGAAATGTCTGAAGAAAGGAGGCAAGACTGAAAACAGATATTGGATGGATATGATCCTGGATATGTAGGTGGCACTACATTGAAAACAGACATTACTCTGTACTGAAAATCACAGCATGGGCTTCCACCACTGTCTGGAATTAAAAAGGCTTTCCAATGAAATCTGTATGTTAGCATAATCCAGAAACACCAGCAGCTTCTTCGCCCATTTAGACTAAGAAGTGGAAAACTTTCCTACGGTCCGACGAATCGAAATTTGACATTCTTTTTGGAAATCACAAACCTAAAACTAAACTATCCAGCTTGATATCAGCGTACAGCTCAAAAGCCAGCATCCGTAATGGTATGGGTAGCTTACTCATCTGGGAAGGCACCATTAATGCTGAACAATATACGTGTTTTAAAGCAACATATGCTGCCATCCAGATAATGCCTCTTTCAGGGAAGACCTTGCATATTTCAGAAAAACAATGCCGAACCAGATACTGCACACATTACAACAGCATGGCTCTGTAATGGAAGGGACTGACCTGCCTGCAGTACGGACTTATTATAACCTAGTGAAACCATCTGGTGCATCATTACTCAAACAAAAACAACAACAAAAAAACAGACCCACAACTGCTGAGAGACTGAAATCCTGTTTCAGACAAAAATGAGACAACAATACTCTTTCAAAAGACTAGACACTGGTCTCCTTGGTTCCCAAATGTTTACACAGAGTATCTAAAAGAAGAGGTGGGTAAACACGCCTCTCTATCGACTGTTTTGGAACATGTTGCTAGTATCAGATTTAAAAGGAGCATATGTTTCTCATAAAAAAATGACAATTTTATAGCTTCAATATTTGATATATTGTCTTTGCATCGTTTCAATCAAATCAAATTAAAGGGTTTCATGTTTTGCAAACCATTAAATCTATTCTTACCCTCAAATTTACACAGTATCCAACTTTTTGGTGATTGGATTGTCAAAGATTAAGTGTTTTCTTATGTCACAACCTAATTTGAATCCACCTTAATGAAAAAGCTTCAAACCGCTACAGGCTGCTATCAGACTCCCTTAAACAAAAGTCAGCAGGAAATGTCAAGAAGTTGTACAGTTTGATTTCCCAGTCCACGTTGTCCTTTAATTTTAAATCATACAAAAATAGCAGTGTACAATCTGTCATTGTCCTTTTGATTCTCAGTGCAGTGTCCATGGTGAGTGTATTGCTCACCTATTCACACACACAATCACTGGTTCATAACTAATATGACGTCTGACTCCTTCCAGATATCGCTGAGTGCCAAATAGTCCTGAGCTCCTGGCTCCAGTCCTCTGGGGGAGTCGGTCCGCCACCCTCCCTTCCTCCCTCCCTCCGTGGTTCAGCTGCTTCACAAACAGACTGACTCTCCACAGATAATCACTCTCTCTCCCACAGGGTGCCCTATCTCTCTCGTCCCTCAAACCGTCTCTCGGGTTATCTTTGCAGGTCTCCGGGGGAGGAAAATAAATGAGTCCCTAAGATCCCTCACTCCCTTCTGTACTCTCCGGCGGCGCTGGAGGCCCCTCAGATGAGGGCGACTGGGCCCCTCCTGGACCATCTGGACACAAGCACAGAAAAAACATGACATACAGGAAGCAATAAATGTTATTAGCTGTGCATTATGTTAGTAGTGCACACTGTTTGGATTCTCTAAACCACTGAATTGACTCTTTAAATGAAGGTATGCATGTCGGGATATGTTGTAGAGTGTTGTGTGTAGTTTTTAGCCCCACACCACTAGAGGGCAGTGTTGTAATCCATCTTCTGCTACACACCTAGCCTTTCATTAACACAAATTGAGACAGACATACAGCCAAAAAACACAAGCTAATGGGAAAACCTACTTGTAAAAAGGAGAATTTATTACTTCTAGTCCTTGTGAGTGAACATTAAACATTTCCAACTTTCTGCCAAAATACTGCAGAAAAACTGTTTTTCCCTGAATATAAGGCCACCGTGGTCAAAGGACAAGCCCCTTTTCAAGATAATTTTTGCAAGACTTTAAAAATATATATTTTTTTATGATGAAAACAAAACATTTTAATAAAAAATAATTTAAAAAAAAACTCTCAAAATATTATGAGGTAGGTGGTTGTTTTTAACACCTTCAAAATAATGTTCCTAATCCCTTTTGTGTAGGTTACAGATCTGTTCATGGGTGTTATGCCATTCTAGTTCTTCAGAACATGACCAGACTTGCATTTTGAGACAATCTTTTGGGGTTCATCATACATTACACTTTGTGACACCATCATTTTTTCCCTGCTTAAGAGTTTTTAAAAACGTTTTTCTCCATTTAAAGCCCTTATCTTACTGTAAAATCTGCATCATCGCCTTGTCTAAGTTTGCAGTGTTAACCGTTGTGAGCAAATATTGTCTTTTAAAAGGGATATTCCGGCCTAAAATTAAGTAAGGGTCCTTAAAATAGAGTTACGAGACCTCCCGGCAAGTCCATCATTGACTGCAGTGGGGTGACACAGCTCAAGGGAGAACATTTATGATCATTTGTTTAATCATTGACTTGAAGTAATAATCACCATATTAATCATTTTGCACTGCAGACGTGGTAGTTCTTCTGCCCAAACATCTTGGTCTGACTGCATTACCATGAAGTAATGATCATAAATGTTCTTCCTTGAGCTGCGTCCCCCCGCTGCAGTTGATGGACTCGCCCGGAGGTCTCTGTACAAACAAGAGGCTGCTGGAAGAGAGTAGGTGTGTTGTGTTAAGTTTCTTTGCTAAAGAAATTAGGCAAAGTTAAGATGTTTGGTGGCTAGTGCTGTGGCTGGGACCCTATATGTACTGTTGATGAAGTTAGGTGCTGTTCTGAGCATTATTTGTGGCTATAGAGTGGCGTTTTAGTTGAGGCTCTCAAGGCTAGGTGTGGCTCTCTGTTTTGCTATCGTGCGGTCGTTACTAAAGTTGGTATAACTAGAGAAGCAAGCGGTGGGCAACATTCATCTCTTGAGGGAGTGTCTAACTCAGTGTTACGGTGTGTTTGAGCCTAACTTAATTTTACGCTGGAATATCCCTTTAATGGAACAGTGAGTTGAAATAAGAATATTTATCTATCAGATCCTAGACTGAAAAACTCTCCCTCGCTCATCACTTCATCAGAAAATTTTCAGAATCATTTCTGGCTTTAGAGGACATTAAGTCCCTGTGATATATGATAACTATGATGCTCCATTAGTCAAGTTCTAGTGAAGAGGATCGGCTCCTTATGTACAGTAGATGTAACACTAATTAAACATACTTAGGAATACTATATTGCATTTCCATCAAGCCTTTTCAGCTTAATTCTACACATGTCCTGTTGAAAGACTGACCCCATGTTTTTCAGATGCACTTCAAGGAAAAATTAAAGTCCTATAATTGGTCAATAAGACATTTTAAACTAAATTTCACTTCATAGATTTTTCATCTTTCAAGACAAACAGCACCATTAAAGCCTATTTGATTATGCATCATGCTCATTTGTTTGCTATGCTACCCTTTCAGCCAAAAATACTCATCCCAACTGTTGTCTATATTCACTGAGCATGACAGTCACGCTGTTGCCAGAGTCGTGATGAGGCATGGAATTAGTGAGATATACCAAATTCCCGAGTGGCAACCTTTTCACAAAGCCATCTTGATTTCCGCTAACCACAGCTACCTTTTAACCCTGAATTTCAAGCCCTAAATCTGTGCCAAATCAGGCAGCCATGAGGAACCAACTGCTTCAGCCTTGTGTGCACAGCTGAAATGACAGCTAATAGTTTCTGGCAATGGATAAGTTTGAATTTAAAGTGATGCCTTGTCCTGTACAGTTAGAAAATTTCCTAGTGTGTAAAATTGTCCTGAAAGATAAAGAGTGACTATTTACCTAGTTACATCTGACTTTTTATATATAATTTAGTCATTAATTTGAAAAACTATCAGGATTCTGCATCACTGAACTGCTTCAGCCCTGTATTTAACAATTTTCTTATAATGATTTTACTTATTTCTATATAAGTTTCTGCATCACAGGTGATTTTAGTTCCGCTATCACATATTCTAATAATGTCATCATGCACTCTTACATCCTGTCAAACTACATTGCTTGGTTCAAGATTTGCACCACAAACTCAAAGGATAAGATGACTACGGTTTGAACTTGTCTACTGGTCAGTTTTATCAGAAAGTAAAGGAAGCCATTAGTTTCTTTACCTTTGAGGGACAGCTCAGCCAGCTTCAGAGGCAGGTCTCCAGGATTTACACCCGCCGGAGAGCCCAGGATGTCAGGCAGGGCATTTCTCCTACCTGAGCGTCCTGAGGAGGCAAAGTCCAACACTGGCTCCACTTCCGTCATCTCAGGATGACTCTACAACACAAAGGACAGAGTAGGATATTATATTCTTACTTTTCCTTTAAATTGTAAGTCAGTCATTGTGATATTGTTTTTTGTATTACACCTTTAGCGTTACTGCTTTGTTTCTCCCAATTTTTTTAGCAAGCTAGCTCATGTTAACAAGCTAACAGGAAAGCAACAACTGTAGTTACTTGTCGCTACAATGCTAAATGTAAGTTCTTCCTTCAACGGTGTCCTCCCACTGCAGTCGATGGACTCGCCCGGAGGTCTCACAAAAAACAAGCGGCTGCTGGAAGGGAGACGGTGAGTTGTGTTTAGTCTCTTTGCTAAAGAAATTAGGCAAAGCTAAAAATATGTTTGGTGGCTAATGCTGTGGCTAGGACCCTATATGTACTGTTGATGAAGTTAGGTGCTGTTCTGAGCATTATTTGTGGCTATAGAGTGGCTATTTGGTTGAGCGCGTGGCTCTTTGTTTTGCTATTGTGCGGTCATTACTAAAGTTGGTATAACTAGAGAATCAAGCGGTCGGCAACATTCATCTCTCGAAGGGGTGTCTAACTCGTTGTTATATTGTGTTTGACCCTAACTTAATTTTACGCTGGAATATCCCTTTAACATAAAATGAATAACAAAATAAAGGAATCAAAATAGACACAGAGAGACAAAAGTTGAGTTTCACCTCAAGGGTAATATGAACAGCACATTTTAATGCAGCAGTGCCACAGTCACGGGGGAAGGGATGTTTTTCATGCAACCAAGAAATGGTTACTCCTGTTTGTTTTAGTGACATTATAACATTACTTTTAAAATGATTGATATAACACATTTTGTATCATACAGAGGACATCAGTGATCATTCATCATGGCATTTTTAAAAATGCATCTTATCTCTTTAGTCTTTTGAGCGTCAGGAGAAAGAATTTATCACTGAAGCGGAGGATGTGTCTGTCTGGTTTCATGGCAACCAGCAGCTGGGGAGCCGGCTCTAGGCTACACTGGTGACAGGCAGAATTACATCCCTTGCCACACACACACTGCACTCACACAAATACAGCGAGTCGCAGTTGCTATGGCAACAATGCAGAAAAAGCCCGACTGGCAGGTAAACATATGAGTCAAATCCATCCTCTCGCTATCTCACTTTGGCTTTTCAGTCTTTCTTCTTTTGTTGTGTGGCCTCACTTTAAATTTCATCCTGTGGAGCCAACCCTGTTCCGTGTCACCGTCTCTTCACAAAAGGAGTGAATGTGTGGTAATGTGGCTCTAAACTCACTAATAGCGAACACAGCACACCACACGCCGCACAATCTAGATCTCCAGAAAAAAAAGGGGGCCACAGGTTAGCCATCTGTTACCCTTAAGTGCCATTGAAACATAGCTATTGTATGAGCCACAGCAGTGCATTGTGGCCTACTTTCGAAAATAAATCAATGTGTGTAAATGTGACTCTGCACTCTGTGGGAGAAACAGGCAAGAGAGAAAAAGAAAAATGACTCTGTAGCTTTCTCATGGTGCCGTTCAATATAAAGGGGAATAGCTAGCGTGCATGATGTTATGAAATGCTGTTTCATTGTTCAACATTGCAGTCATGCTATGAAGAGGGACAAAAAAACACCCAAAACCAAGAAAACAAAATTAGCTTTACACGACAGAACAAAAGATAATTGACCCAGATGAAGTTATTACGCTACATAGGCTATCCCTAAAATCCTTATTTTCCCCTCCCATTAATTTTATGGTCAAATGAGGAATATTAAGCATCTTGATAAGTAATACAAATATAAATGTCTTTAAAAATACCCCAACTGACTGTACAGGAAGTCAAGTGTATTATGAAGACAAGCAAGCTAACAACAACGACTGACTGTTACGAGATAAAACCCATTAGTCAGCTAAAGGAAAGTCGTTAAAGTTGTTCTCAGAAGTGTTCCCTTCAGCGGGCAGGTGGTGAGGTATCTGGTATCAAACAGCAGGTAAACATAGACCTGGAATCACTCCAGCCTGTGTCTGTAGTAGCTTTAATTATCCAGATTAGCAGTCAATCCAGGATTTCTATTGATAATAAGTTGTTAATCGTAACCAGCCTGTGGGTCTGAAGGAGGAAGGAAAGGCCTCCACCCTATTTAGCCGATTAGACTCCTATTGTTGGGTTTGAAATTGACCCGGGACCAGCTTTGTCATGTGGAGCCAGAGAAGGAAATTTGGCTCGGCTCTCTGGCTCACTGAGGCGCCTTTAAGTAATGTCCAAGTTAAGAGCTGCGGCTCACTTGCAAGCACTTTATTTCAAAGACCTGGAGTTAAAGCAGATGTAGAGCCCACTTAGGCCTCAACCTCTGTACCTTTATGTCTTCAATAAACTTGTTTAGATGATAAGTTAGCCCACATCTACAGTACTCATTTTACAGCGGAGTACAAAAAGTGTAAAGGTGGATACAGACTCTCTCTGTTCAAAACAACCATCAAATTAAAAAAAACTAGAATACATTGTGATCTATAATGTATTCATAATACATGCTGTGCCAGGTACTCTCACAGGTGGAAGGTTCCCGAAATCCATCTGACCTGATCATGCAACTACTGTTATGCAAAAAGATTTACAGTTGATGCCATTAAACGGTTACAAAAGCAGCAGTGATGAAACAAAGCGGGTGACAGGGGATTAAAAAGTGCTCTGATCGAACCTCAAACATTTGGAAACCAGCTGGAAATGTAAAGCAAATATGTCATTTAATTAATCACATGTATATTTATTTAATTGATGTAAGTAGGGACCATAACGCTGTCTTCATTGGTTGCTGCAGAGCAACATGACTGCAATATTACAATAGTGAAAAGGTAGTATTATAAAAGTAATATAAAAGCCACAACAAAGTCGAGCATTTTGAGGATAAAGTTGTAAATTTACAAGAAAAAAAAATCAAATCTTTGGCTCTGGTGTTTGAAGGCTACAATTTTTTGTGGGGTCTAGCATGTTCATTAACTAGACTGTCAACTATAGGCCTAGTTAATGAACTAAACTAAACTCTAAAGCAGAAAATTAACAATATACATATAATATCACAAGTATTATAACATGGTCATCTCATATCTTTTTATTACTATTAATCACTTGAGCTTGTGCATTAAAGCAGTTTTTTACAGATTTAAAACACTATATTTTGTTTTTTTTATTATCCTATCATACCTTTTATATATAGGGTATGGGTAAAAGCCTGAACAAAAGGACAATGCTAGAGATTAAGTCATTCAAATGTGCATCATCAACATCAACCTCCACCGTGAGTCTGATCCTGATTAGAACATCTGTTTAGTAACTTTCATTAAGCCATCTGGACTAAACACAGAACATTCAGTGACCCCCAAATCTAAACAAGTTTATTTTAGCTGATAATCCAACCACTGTTCAGATAGGATTAGCTTGTCAGGAAAATTGACCTAGATACTCTGATGTCCACTCAGGCTCAGTGTGGATACAGCCGCAGGTGTGTTACGTAACAAGGTAGGGTTATGAAAGCCTTTCTGAGTAAAGTAATGTCAGAGGTCCAGAGCTGTTTACAGAGATGGTTCTGAGTAAAGTTAGAGGACCGAAACGCTTTCTTCTTGTTTTTCTTTGGAGGTGCTAACAGGTGACAGCTCTAGAATCAAACAAAAGCTCACTGATGCTGCAAATTACTACCTGGCCTTCTCCCGAACACACAAGCCTCTATAATTTAGCAGCAAATTACAGTTTGTACTTGAATCATCATCTTTCTTACAGGGACACTGTGTAAATAATCATGCAGCTAAAATTATCCTCACGTATCAAGTCAGCTGGACATGAGTTTTTAAAAAAGCCTTTTCTTTCATGTCTCCTTCAGGTCTCTTGTATCTGCGCACCTGAACTATCCATCACATTCAGTGTTGAAGGGTAATTTGGTCCACAGCAGCACAGTGTTATTGTCTATGATCAAACCTCATAGTCCTCTCAGCGCCGGTGAGAGCGGCTCTATTCAGAAGGAGCCTTGCCGGCTTTTTCTAAGAGCCTGCTCCTGTAAATGGAAAATACAAGTCCAAGGACCCTGAGTAAGAATGCGTCTCTGCACAGACACTTTACACTGTCAATGAATGGAAGCTTTCAGCACCACGGACAGCGGCGGGCCCAGAGAAAGCTCCATAATCTGGCTTTGACCAACAAAAGCATACTGCCCTCTCTTTTTTAAACAGCTAGAGCAAACCCTACTCTAAGACTCGGCAGGTATGTATTTGTTGGCCTTTTTGCACGGCTTGCAGACTGGCTGGACAATATTCAAAAACAGCATCAAATCTCTTTAAAAGCATTCGACTGGTTTAAATTGCCATTATATTTTGGTTTATCAAAAATTCTGCTACAAACATTTCATCTCCAAAATAAGTGCAGTTTTTGCATATTAAAGTGTCAAAACATATGCAATAATTTGGCCAAGGCATTGTTTGAATCATGGCTTTTTTGGTGCCAAATTTTGCATATATTTCACTCTCAACGCTCAAATAATCTTGGTGAGACAATCATTTATCTTTCAACAACATTTTAAAAGTTGCTGGCCAACTACACAGTGAAAATAAATGCTGTATGCGATTTGATTGCTGGACTTCTGGTAAAATAAAACAGTCATAGTCATAGTCGAACTTTTATTTGTGGTGATTATGTGCCCCCTGTAGACAAAGCTGCTGATTCTCTCCTCTGTAAGTGTTTTCTACAAAAATCTCATCCTGCTACCTTTTAATGCTCAATTGTTTCCCTAGTCTGGAGACTTCTTGCTGTTTTCTTTTTTCAAAGATTGTTTCAGGAAATTAGTCCCTCTGACACCTTCCCTGTGTGTGGATTTCAAAAACTCACTTTCAGCTGATAAGATATTTATGCCCACTGTGGTCTTGCATCTCTTCCCAAAAATATACTTCTCTGAGATGTTCATGACTCCAGCTTATAGGGCTGGGCGATATGGCTTCAAGTCAATATCACGAGATATTGAGCAGTTCACCTCGATAACGATAAATGGACGATACTCCACAAGCTGCTCATGTCCTACCACATTAACTTTGTCTACTTCAGCTGACTTTTGAACCGTCCTCCATCGCCTCACCTGTCTTTCCCTCTTTGTTACTGACTGGCTTTTAAAAGGACATGAGACTATAGCCCAACTACACACATCCAAAACCAACTTTTATTTATTTATCTTTTTGACACCAAATATACCGATACGAGCAAAATGACGTTGGTTATTGTCGTAAATTTCAGTATTGGTAAATTTTCGGTTTATCACCCAGCCCTACCAGCTTATTTAGTTTACAGTTTGGTGCTGCGCTGGTCATGTACTGTCGGTCTATCGGGGCCAAACTATCAAGCATGAATATAATGAATAGACTCTTTATAAATTATTCTGAGTCTATAATAGGCCTGAACGATATATCGTTTGACTATCGTCATCGCGATGTACGTGTGTGCGATAGTCACATCGCAGAGCCTGCGATATTGGAGGTGAATGAACTCATTTAATTTCAAGGGTAACCGACTGAGATACACTCCATGTGACTCTGCATGTGCTGTGCAGCGATCCACCAATCGCCTTCGTCCTTAACTCAGTTGCCAATCAGACTCACTTCTCAGTTGCCAATCAGACTACCCTGCCAGCTGTCAATCAAAATGAGGGAGGAGAAAACCCACCCCTGCACATGTTCTGCACATGGAGGGAGACGTGTGTCCGCTGAGAATTACTTTCGGAACTTTACTCATGACTATTAAGCCCAACAAATAAGAACTGTATGGGTTTTAAATTGTACATTTCCGTGGACCACTCTACTATAAGCAGTGCGCGTTTTGCGAGGTGCATGCAATTCTCGGAGGACATGCGTTTCTCGGCACAACACCGCTAACAACAACAACAACGATCGCAAAATGAACAACGAACAAGCGAAAACCACCGAAAATGAAGATTTGTTGCCAAAAAGAAAAGGAAAGTCAATTATCTGGAATTATTTCGGTTAAAAGAAGGATGATGTCGACCAAAACAGGTCTTCTGTGTTCACCTGTTGCCACAATAACGTCCCAGCACAATAAAAGCTAAAAATATCTCTGAGACAGACAGAAGCCGTTCTACTAACATTCACAAAAAGAGGTAAGATCAGAGCAGATTAACTGTCCTCAAGATTTCAGCAGTGCAGCATAACATTAAGTGCTATTCAGGTCATCTGGTGAAAATACTGTATTTTTAATATCGCAATATATATCGCAGGGTTGAAAAAATCGCAATATTATTTTTTTCCAATATCGTGCAGCCTTAGTCTAGAATTGTTTTGTATCAAAGCTCTATCATCTCTATAGGCTATCCATAAATCCACAACGGTGTTCTGTCTGTGTACCAGAGTGTGATTGTACCATCACGTAAACAGCTAGCAGGGGCATAAAAGTTGAACCCTGAGGTTGAGGTGACAGTCAATTAAAATCTTTTTAGCAATTTTGGGATGCAACAGACGGCAAAATAATCAGTATAACTGAGATAGAAAAAGTTTGTTCACTGTCCCAGTGGCCGTTTGAGCTTTTATGATTAATAGGATTAAATCTGATAAAAAAAATATTGATTTCAAGGTCTTTTAAACTGGGCTTTTAAATGCAGCTTCATTCTTATTAAAGGTTGTAATGAGGACGTTGGTACTGCTTTCAGGCTGAAAAACTGCTGCATATCACCATCAGATGACCATTCAATACAGTACATGGATCATTTCTGACTAATGAAAGGTTTAGTTTTGTTCTTCTACCTGCAGAAAAAATAAATAAATAAATGAAAATTGCATAGACGGATTGTCTGAAAATGTCATGTCCATTTGAAGTCGATAGTTCCAATATGAATTGATATGACATTTTCCCTGAAAACTAAAAACCGCAGTGTGTGATTTCAAACTGTAGGAAACAGAATTTCTTCGTGAAATAAACGGGGACAAACTCTGAGGAAAAACACACTTTAAATAGGTCAGAGAAAAAACTCCAGTCTCTGACTCCCAAAAACTACTTTTCTTGCTAAAACATACACGGAAAGAGTTTATCAGGGGGTGACAAAAACATGAAACCAAACAGATCATCCAAAGAAATCTTCCCTTTCATAACTAAGGCAGGTTTGATGTTACTTTACAATGAGCTTATACAACAGTTTCCATCGTGTCTTACCTAAAGTTGAGCGCTGTTTTCAGTCAATGCTTTGTCACTGCTCCGGTCAGGGCGCACACCCTTTGGCGCCTGTTTTGCTGTATCTTTGCGTCTTCTTTAAATAGTTTCTAATCCTCCTTGTGATACAAAACCTTTTGCATGTCTCCAGTCAGCTTATAAAACCAACAACAGTCAGGACTAGGCTTCATCAATTATTTAAAAAGCATGGTTGGAAGATTTTCCTCATTTTAAAAGGGGAAAAAACTTTTTCTTTTTTTTTTTGTGCCTGTAGCCTGAGAAGCTCTATTGTGCTCTGACTAAACAAGAACAAACTTAAACGACTGTACCGAATTCACGTCATTTCATAATCATAACCCAAAATTGACTCAGCACAATGTTAATCTCCCAGGACATTTTTTTGCAATCTTTAGGATAAAAGTCCTAACAATAGACCTGCAATTTTTGGTCTCATAAGGTCTGGGTATTTAAGAGGATATCAAAATGTCACATTTTTATTATTCTGAATTCATTTCAGGCATGAATCAGTCAGAAACTCTCAAACTCTACGAGCACAAAGACAGCAACGGTGGCATCAGGACAAAAATACCAGGAGTATGTTTAGTTTTCAAAAGCCTTCAGAGTTTTCTGCTCTCCAAACAACCGACAATGATTGATATCTGTTCTCAGTGCCAAGCAGCCTGGCCGGCCTGCTGCCTGAGGCTGACCTCTATTCTGCTTTTCATCAGTCTAACACTCTCAGTGTGACAGACACAGAAACACACATACTGCCAACGCTGTCGCTGCACACGCTCTCAAAGCACACACTACAGCTTCATTATGCTCCAAACATTACCAATCAGAGCATAAAATACACAAGCTTGCTATCAAATTCAAATGTTTGTATTTTCTAGCACTATTCTGAGAGACGTACAACAAAAAGTTGACAACTTGTGATGGTTTTTCATGCAGTCTGATCTATGATCATTATCTGAAAGCCCTCAAAAATGAAAAAAGAGAATCTGTCAGTGTCTGAATCAGTAGTTTGTATAATTAAGGCTTCTTTAACAGCAGTGTTTCTTTAATTTGCTGTATTTATCTATTTATTTTTCCAAATGTGTCATATATTCCTTGATAAGATGTATCACCAAGGCAGCAAAACTGGATGAACAAAGTAAGGGGACCTACATCATATTAATAGGTCGTTTAATACATACGCAATGTGACACTAGCTGCGTTTACATGGGCACAAATAATTCGAATAAATGCCCGATCGGAATAAAAATGCGTCATGTAAACATGTCGATCGGAAGATTCTGATCTGATACGGCTCAATCAGAAAGAAATTGTATTCCGATCAAGAGGGGTGGTTTATGCCGATTGTCATTCCGAAACACGTCCATGTAAACACTTATTCCAATCATGACTCTCTTACCTGACTCGATCTTCACTCTTTAGCCTTTGGTTTATTTATTGAGGCCAGTACAGGAGGTTTCATTATTAACACTCTGGCATAAAACACAAACACAGGCGCCGTGTCTGCTCCTCCAATAACATAATAAGGCGTACATACAGCGTTAATGATGTCACATCTGCAAGCACAGTGCAACCTTTGACAGAACAGTAAAATAAGTACACAAGGGCGCCATCTAGTGACAACATTTAACTGGGGGAAAACTGAACTGGATGGAGTGAACCACCACTGCGTTTGTTGGTTTGTTGACAGCACAGGCGTAAATACAACTCTTCTTCTGCGGTTGTTTCAGCGAAATAAGGCAACTCTACGCATGTCCAAATGCTTCTAATCTGAATAAATCTTGGTGCATGTATACGCTAGTCATGATTGGATTATTTGATTTTGCACCCATATAAATAGTGGATTCAGATTATCCGATCCCTAAAATTTTTAATCAGATCAAAAAATTTTGCACATGTAAACGTGGCTAATGTTGGACCACTGCAAAATTTCATAAATGTGGTAAATAAGAATATTTAATTCCTTGTTAGAATCCGAGACTTGTTTTCCTCCTCAGACAGCCACACCACAACAAATCCATCTCCTCTGAATCCTCCAGAGTGTTGTATTTCTCTCACAACTCCTGCGGTCCTCATCTTAGTCAGTCTGTGAGACTGTAAGGGTTGAGGTCAGAATTTAACGAGAAACTGAAAAAGAAAAAGACGTTTACACAGCTGGCACAGACACTAGAAGTTTTAGATGAATAAATAATGCCTGGGATTAACTTCCTTGCTATTTTTAGCCTCTTCATACCCTGTGATTATTCCCTGTCCTTTTCCCCACTTTTTTTCACTGTTATCCTAAAGCTTAACATGCTCCAGCTGCCATGGAAACAGCACCATTGTTATGAAGATGGCTATACAGTGGAGGAGGGGAGCCAAGGAGTAAGAAGCAGACTGTCTCTGTAGTGCTCTATATTTTTTTTCTGCTCAGAGACATGTCTTGATGAAATTACGTCATATTAGTTGTTGGAAATAAGTCTGTTAAACCTGCATGCAGAATACTACCAATGTAGAGATGATGTACTGACAAGGACATTATGTGGGTGGGTATAAATGAGACAATATCCTAACTTCAGACTGAACTACAAGGAGATTAATGAGAAATGCAACTCTTATGGTGAGACATCAAAGCAGGATGAAATATATGCAGCGCTTTAATATCAAGTCTATGCAAAACATGATTTTTCTGCTATTTTTTATATGAACAGGTGCACATGAGGTCAAATATATAATATGCACAAAGGCAGGAAGGTGACACATGACTTGGATGTAAGAGGTTGGTTTTAGAAGTGTTTTTCTTTTTTTTTTCCTGAGCAGTAGCAGAGAGAGAGAAAGGGGAAAAGCAGAGACATGAGACTGATCAAATGAGACAGCGTGATCACAGCCTCCCTTCAGATCCCACAAACATCCCGGGCACATCTTTCCGTCTTTTCTGCTGATCCACACACACAGCTCTTTTTCTTACTACAGCTGCCTGCTTTCATGTTTCAGAGACCAGGAATCACAGACAAAAAGGGATCAGCACAGGCTTTTACTTTGTAGATAATATGCTCAGAGGAGGCGAGATCTTTGAAGAAAAATCTCTGGGTTCTTATGCTAACAGGTCTGTGCAGGTAGAGTTTAATACAGGTGAATCTTTGGATTGGTGAGGACCCTACATTGAAAGCTTTTCAAGATTTTTTATCAGGAATAATTCAGATTTTTGACTCTGTAAGGGCTCTTTCGCTGTATAAAAATGCCACCAGCATTGTAAAAATCTTCTTCTGGAACCAAATGTTGTGCTCTTCATGTTTTCTTGTCAAAATAAATAATTCAAAACTCTTACACAGACCCCCCCCCCCACCCCCCTTTGTAATGTAACCTTAAAATAAAAACATCAGACAGAGTGTCTTTTATAAGGAAGCAGGAATGAAAGTGGTTCATCTCAAACATACCATGTTTTGGTTTCAGGGCAGGAAAAAGTTGGAGAAAAATCAGATATTAAATTAGTGTTTTTCTTCTCCAGTTAGGGCGGCACAGTTTTGGCCAAAAATAAAATCCTTTTTTTTTTTTCTCTGAAAACTTGATTTTTTTTTATTTTGATTTTTTTATTCAGTGACAACTTCACCAAACTTCACTTTAATACGTTTTTCTATCATCCCTCAAAATGAAACCACTGAAAACGATGTAGCGCATATGCCGAGCCAGTGAGTGGCGCTGTAATGCTGCCAAGGAAAAGCACAAAAGACAGAAGAAGAGTACAGAGCATGCGTATAAAGTAGGCCTGGACGATATAGAAAAAAAGCATATCGGTAAAAAATAACTCATATTGATCGATATCGATAATTATCGATATAATTATTATAATTATTTAACATATATTTTAATTGTAGCCCTGGATGTTTTATGCTATTGCTTAATGACCTACTTTTAATTAAGAACACACAAGCACTGAATTCAAATTCAAACCTTTATTCAACCACCTTTTTTATTTTACCACAACTGAAAGTTTTTTTAAAAAAAGAACTAAAAAAAAAAGAAATCAACTTAAGTGGCCTGAGTGACGTCAGTAAATACTGACAAACATAAAGACTAAAGTGACCAGAAAATCTGATAAATAAATATTTAAATAGTCTTTTGATGAAAATAAACAAATATATAAATAAACAGAATAGCTTTAGGTGGGAATAGCATACTACCAGTTTTAACTGTGTGGGAAACTGCCCACAGCCTGGTGTCTGAACACTGAAATATTTCTCCCGGGGTCGGGAGATTTATTTTTTTTAATTATCATGTGATTGACTTAATACACAAACTAAGCACGAGAAGCAGGACTTATCCACGCCGGTGTTGTGTCGTAGATTGCACCCCTGCCGAATGCCCCCCCTGCTAGTAGTCATGATCCAAATACTCGCGTCTTTGTAGAATATGAGCTCATTTTCCTCCGCACCCTTCTCACCTTTTCAACCCCTGACCCATTTTCATACCTGAAGCGCTGTGTTTGAGAAATACTTGCGGCCGGGCACATATCATATCGCGGGTCGAGAGTGGCTAGAAGCTGGTCGAAGCCAGGCTTTTCAACGGTAGTTATTGGCAGTATGTCCCTCGCTATGGAGCATGTTACTGCATGGGTGATGTCCTTATGCCGCTTGGACGCTTTGTCGTATTTTTGGCAAGAAACAAAGTCCAGTTTGGTCTGCTTCACTTGCTTTGTGCTGGTGCTGGCAGCGGTTCCAGAGGATTCCTCCTCCGATGACGTGGAGCCGCGGCGCGGCCGACACAGCTCGTACTCCTGCGGGTGCGACCGTTCGGTTTAGATGGTAAAACAAGTTGATTGTGTTACCAGACTTCGTTTTTACTAATTCTCTGCAAATTTTGCAAACGACCGCTGTTCGCTTTTTGTCAGACTTGTAAAAACCAAAACATTGCCATGCTGGTGAACTACCGAAACCTTTTTTCGGGGCAATTTCCTCCGCTTCTCCTTGCTGTAACATTTTTTCTAATACACGTGCTGTCTGTTGTGGTTTGATAGGGGCTGGGCTTGGTGCCGTAGCGTACATGGGTCTGCGTTTGTGATTGGTTGGGAGGAAGTAATGGCTGTAGTAAAAGCTACATGATAGGCTATGATGAAAAAGAAAGGGAAACTGTGTTTTTCTATCGAACTTTTTATCGACCCGTTTTTTTTCTATCGCACCACACGTCTATCGATCGATATATATTATTATCGAATTATCGTCCAGCACTAGTATAAAGGTTGTGTTGGACATGCATAGGCGCCATATTTGAGTTGCACTGTGTATCATATCTCAAGACATGATAGAGAGGAAATCAATTTGATGATTTTAATTTTTTTAACATCGTCATAATCACATAACCCGATTATGATTTAAAAATGAAGAAGTGTGCAGCCCTATCTCCAGTGGAAACTATGAAAATTCGTTGACGGAAGGACGAATGACGAATGAAAAGGGGAGTTTCTCCGGGTCCACTTCACGCTGAACCAATCGTGCTGAATAAGCACCAAGTAGCAAACAACTGTGGAGTAGCAGGCTGCAGCTACACACAATGATAGCACTTTAACAGCGCAATGTCTTACAACAAAATGTTGAAGAGACACAAAGACCTCACAGATGTAGTAGCTTATTGTATTGCAAAAGACATGCTACCAATAAGCAGTGTTAAATTTCATTTTTTTATATTGTGATATCGATATTGACTGATATGAAAAAATATACTGTGATAAACTTTTTCCCATATCACCTAGCCCTAACCCAGCTCTACACTAAAAAGAGGCGATGAACACTCCCTGGTTTTATTTAGTTTTTTCATCCAGCTGCCCTCTCTGTGATTACCCATGTTTTATGTGCAATAACAACAAGCCATTATAAGGAATAGGGCTGACAAAGCGCCTTCCATGTTGCCAAATATGAGACAGATTGAGCAGCTTTTCACAAGGGTCAATCACTGAACACGGCACCCATCTATTTACAGCAATTAGCACAATTAAGAGTAGAGAACGGCTGGCAGGCGGCGGCGTTGGCAGAGGTCTCAGGAACGATCTGAAGAATAGAGCCTGTCGAGTAAGAACAGGCTGTTTGGGCACATGTATGACTTCCATGTTATTTTCTTTTCCAACTCTGATAATTGACTAATCCTCAATTCAACAATTCTTCAATTAGTCTGAATATAAGGAAAACCACATTGTCTATACAATAAAGCATGCCTGACCGTAAGTCACAAGTGTTGCTATTGTTGTGCCTCTAACTCACTCTAATTGGACTCCTAGGGTGAGTCTTTGACTACCTGTTTGCTTTAATCTTATTATAAAAGGGAACTCCACCCTTTATAGGTGCTTAAGCTAGATCACTTTTCAGTGAATGTACATGTGCTATTTTCCAAGTCACAAAGTGTTTTAATGACCTTTAAATCTTCAACTATAAATCTGTGTTGTGTATTCTGTTTTATTTATATGTTAAGCACTTAGCCATCCAAATAAAGCTGGCTTGCTTTAATAGTCAGGAAATGAGAATACGCTTTTTACCTATAGTTAAATACCTGATTCCGATTGGTCAAGTCAAGGGATGCAAACTCAAAGCATTATCAGTGATAGGGTGACCATATTTTAGATCCCCAAAAAAGGACACTACTATGCAGGGCGGAGTCATGGGGTTGCGCGTTGTAAATTTTGAGAGTTTTTCAGGTTGGGTCAAGTGTTTTTTACACACTTCTAAATCAGTCGATGCAACACAAACTCAGTACTGCCAAACAAAACCCTTGAAGTTTGAAGGATTTTATAAATCACCCTAATCTGTGATTGGTTATTTCATTGTTAGCAAAGGCAACACCCAATGCATTTTATCCCTATGTCATTTATTTTCCACAGCTAATTTCTGGATGTGTGTGATGGTACTGCAAAGCTACAGAACATATGAATTTATGAAGGCATAAAAAGAGTTCAACTCGCCAATTATCAACATAGACTCTGGGCTCTATTTTTTTCCTCGCTGGCAGCCTGGCGCAGGCGCGGCTTGGCGGACCTCGAAAATACGAAACTGACTGTGCGTCAGGCTCCGCCAGACGAAAATACCACTGTGCGGGTTGCGCAACCCTCCGCCGCGCTGCCGGCGGGCACGAAAATAGAGCCCTCTGTGTGCATTCATAGTGGGGCTCCAACTACAGGTAAGGAGAATTGCTGCAACAACTCATCAGAAAATATACCCACTGTTTTTGTCACAGTGTCCAGTTTTCCACATTTTTATCCAAATGGCCACAAAGTCAGGGGTTCAATCAGATCAATCTCCTGTTGTGCAACATTCTGGGCATTCACCAGCAGTGCAATGATGGCTTCTAGCAGAGAGAAGCCAAGCAAATTAAGCTATCAAGCATGAAACTATCAACCAAGCTGGTTTGAAGTCTAAAGTTTGGACTTATTCTAGCTTCTATAAAATTGGGGCTTTGATGGGTCGGCAGATGTTTGCAGAGAACGCAGAGGTGAAGTTAGACACATTGGACACCAGCATTCCAACCACAACAGCTGGTACAGAAGTCCTGGAAGAAGTCTCAGGCATTGCTGTTGTCTTTGCTCAAACACAAAACTTTCAGAGGGCTAAAACTATCTTGGCATCCATCTCCAGATTTATCTATAGAAATGTGACTCGATAGTGTGGCTGAAAATCCTACTTTCTGTGAAGTGATCCAAACTCCAGAGCCAAAATGCAACACATCAAGCCACCCACACATCCTCAGAATAATGCGATCTTGTGCAGTAGAAAAAAGGGTCAAGATAGATTTTTTTTCCAAAGGTGAGTAAGTGGCCATGACAACGGATGTTTAACACAGGGTATGTTTTTATTATCTCTCATCATATTGACCCAGGATGGATTATGAATGTTTTACATATTTGTGGGGGATCTAAATATTCCTGCAGAAGTTCTGTTCACCTTGTCAAATGTTATCTTCAACTTCTCAACTTAATGTAACTTATTGTGTTAAATAAGCAGGTCAATGTTTTAACTTGAATTTGTAGTTTTATGCAAATTCATCCTGCAAGAATCAGTTGCCTTTCGTAGTGTCACTATGGAGTTGGAGAGACTAATCTTTTTTTTCATTTTGATGAAAGATTTCTTAAAATTAATCAGAAGTGACATCCATCACTCTGCAGGGGTTGGGCTGTTGCTGAAACACTGTTCAAAATATTTCCTCTCAACTCTCAAGAACTGCAAGCTGCCATTGTCAAACAAGAAATAAAGATGGAAGAGTGAGTTACAGACAATGAAACATTAATAATAACTGCATATCAGGCTGAAAAGAAAGACAACCAACCTGTTATCTGTGTGTCCCTGGGGATATATTAATATTAACACTTTGACATAGAGCGACGTCAATGAATATATGTTATCAAACTGATCTTACAATATGTAATCCATATACTATATAATTTACAATATGCTATCTACGCTTATCTGCAAGCATGTTAATAAGTAATGGGCAATATGCAGCAGCCTTTGGAAATGTAACTGAGTAACTATAATGAAATATCATTGTTTCTGTTTTCATCTGGTTACATTATCTTTAACTCTCTTTGCTCTGCTTCCAAATCGATCAAGATTATTCTATATTTGGACATCTTATGCAAGAAAAGCTGTGACATGGAGTACAAACCTACAGAGCCAACAATATCACAAGTCAAAGCCATTTAACTGGAAGTCAAATTAAAGCTGTTGCTAAAAATAATTAACCAAGAAGCACAGGTAGAGCATGGAAACATTGTAGAGGAACTTTCCAACTTTTTTGTGGTGTCAGCCAAGGTCAAGACATGAGAAGTTTAACCACTTAAGAGGTGATGTAAAGTGATTTAAGTCTGTGCAGTGCAGTTAAGTGTTTGATACTATAAGGGTGACATAAATACACAGAAGAAACCTTTATAGAAATGTGTCAGTCACACATGATCCAAAAATATTAAGATCAAGTCACTCAAAGTGATGTTAAAAAGCGGCAGAATTTGCTGAAAAATAGTTGTTGTCACTGGTCAGTCCGTGAAACTGTTAAAGTCCTCCTGGACTCCGCAGAAGCATCACTGAAGGGTTAACTTCACTGAATCTTAGACCTATTTGGAACTGCTTTACTGCAGGGACTATAAAGTTGAAGTCACTTTGGATTTGATCCAGTAGATTAAATCAACCCTTGGCCATGACGCTGGTAAATGCGTTGATCTGCGTACAGTAGGGCCAATAAAAGTGCTTTTTTTGCTACTATCAGGGTAGAGCTGTTACCTCAGGTGTCTGACAACATTACAGAAATGATATATACAGAGACAGACCTTTGACTTTAAGGGATAATTAAGTAAGGGTCAAACACACCGTGACACCGAGTTAGATACCCCCTCAAGAGATGAATGTTGCCGACCGCTTGCTTCTCTAGTTATACCAACTTTTGTAACAACCACACAATAGTAATGCGGAAAGCCACGCACTCAACCAAAACGCCACTCTATAGCCTCAAATAATGCTCAGAACAGCACCTAACTTCATCAACAGTACATATAGGGTCCCAGCCATAGTACTAGCCACCAAACATCTTTTTAACTTTGCCTAATTTCTTTAGCAAAGAGACTAAATACAGCTCACCTACTCTCTTCCAGCAGCTGCTTGTTTGTAGCGAGATCTCGGGTGAGTCCAGCGACTGCAGCAGTGTGACGCGGCTCAAGGAAGAACATTTATGATCATTTCTTTATCATTTCCTTTAAGTAAAAATCATCATATTTATCATTTTGCACTGCAGATGTGGTAGTTCTTCTGCCTTAGCGTCTGTCTGATTGCAGTTCCATGAAGTAATTATCATAAACCTCACTTAATATTACGCCGGAATATCCCTTTAATTTTAAGTGTTTTAAGATAAGTGTTGAAAATTCTGAAATGTTCAATGTTATGAAGCACAAAAACAGCCCATTCAACATTTGCTGTAGCACCTTTTCAGACTCCATTTATTAGCTGCAACCTCAAATCAAGAGCGAAGGCCAGGAGGATAAATCTAGTTTATGTGTCACACATGTCTGCTACATGTGTGACATCGGGAGGACAATGTTTGCTGCCGTCACATCAATATTTCAGCACCAAGCCTGTTGTTTTGAGAGTGTGACCGGGCCGTCCTCCACCCGGGGCGTTCTCCATCTAGACCAACTAGACCATCGAGTCAACAGTAAGCAGCCTGAGTGGCTGTAGCTGCACGTGCTGCTCCTGCACGCTGGCTACCACCCGTAGGCCCCTGGCAGACTCCGACGCCTGAGACACATAACTACACACACACACAAACACAACAAATGCTATAAAGCCAACACACACTCTGCCACCATGCATCAGCTGAAGTGTCAAACTCTGGTGTTGTGTTTGCGATTAAAGCTGCACTCGGCAAGGGGGATAAAAGAGGAGCTGCAACAGATGAGGATTTCATCTCCACCAAGGGAATGCACTCATCTATTCATCCATCCGCTTTCAAACATTTATACTGATCCAAAATTATAAGAGGAGGGCTGACATTCATTTCCCCAAATTTTATCTTCAGTTCCTGCAGGAGAATCCTGAACAGATCCAAACCAGAGAGGATTTATACCAGGAGTTCATTATATTTTCTGTTTATCCTTCCTCCTGTGTTAGCTTTTACTACGCACCCACCATTTAAATGGTCGGTTTTGACCCGTGTCTTAAATCAGCTGTAAATTACACTAAAAGCAATTCTCTATCATCCAGTTTGGTTCTCATCTCTAGGTTACCTTGTTAGGCTTCATTATTATCCTTGAAAATATTACTTATAATTTTTGTAGTGGGTCTCTGGGCCTTTCTTTGTCAGTGTACCCCTCATACACACATCTATACTGAATTGATCCCACATGTCTGGACATGCCCGACGTAGTTTTTTGAGGATGGAAAAAACATGGCAAAATGAGAGTTTCCTGAATCTCACATGATTGGAAGAGGATCTGACTATCAGTGTGGTGCCTGACAGTGCACTTGTGATTTCAGTTTTTGCTCTAATTATTAGATATTGATCTAACACGACAAGTGCCATAATTTTCATAACAGCGTTTTATAATATAGTCAATTTATTATTTTTTATGTTTATTTTGTTGAAATAGAGGTTCCTGACAAAGTCAAAAAGTCTTGATGCAAAAAAAACTTCTTTATGTGGTTCTTTTACACATTTAAAATCAAAAACAGACCCTAACACAGGAAAAGTGTTAAAGGAGTTTCAGAGAAAAATATGAAATCAAGTAAGGATTATTGATAAATATTTTATGAATTTCTTCCTATTTAGAGTAGTCAGGATATAAGGGGGAATATTACACTGATATTTAGGCATATTGTCCCTCTGATATCTCTGTAGTAGTTTAAAATAATGAACAGGTTTAAAAACTATTCATCTCAGGTTGGAATAATTGAAAACTCTTTTCAGCTTCATTTTAGTTCATGCACAGTCACGTTGAGCTATAGTTACGGCTCAATTCAATTGGCCTACTGGCCTTGTCTCAGCAGGCAAGCACTGGGCAAGGAAATTATCAACAGCATGTTTGATTTTTCTAATAAAAGCAGCATTGTGCACCTTTTCAGCTTGTTATGAACTACTATTGGACCTTCTTTCAAGTTGACCTATTTTTTATGACATTTAAGTAGACTAATTAGAAAAATTTGTAGTCATGGTAGTGATACCAATAGTGGACTGGAAGGGACAAACTTTTTTTTAACCCATATTTAACTTTCAAATCAATTAAATGCATATTTAGGAAAGTCAACAGGGTGGTACAAGGGTCTTGTCAACCCTAGAGGGATTTCATCTGGCATTAACATCCTTGTATTTGTCATTGAGGATGTAGTAGGTAGTGGTGGTGTAATGGAGTGTTTTGTATTGAAAAATGTAGAATCTTCATAAATGTAGAATATATTCATTTTCCAGTTCTCTCCACCCCACGTTTCCTGTCTCTCAGCAAAATGTCCCAAAAATATAACTTTATCCAATTCTAATGAGCGAGTTCTAAGAAAAATTCATCCCTGTGTGTTTGTCATGAAAAAACATGTTTGTCCATTGGGACCAAAAGGTTTTCAAACCAGGATTTACAAGTTTAATTCAAAACAAAGTTATGCATCTAAAGACAGCAATCAGAGTTTTCTGTTAATAACTCGCTGGTTTTTGCGTCTGTTGTTTATTTCTTGGCAGGTAGCGTACTGTGAGTGTTTCAGATCTTTTTGGCTCCAGTTTTTGTGAGGAAATCTTGTGTCTTCAGCTGGTAATGAAAGCTGAGCTACAAGCCAAGAAGGAAAAAAACAAGTTAAAAAAAGCAGAAAAAAAAAAAACTATCAGAAACAAGACTTGGGTTGTAACTGTTGCCAAATTTCAAGAATGAGACATGCCATTAAGATTGTGCTTTATTATATGATATGTTATTTCTACAAAAATATCAACTAAAGCAGCTTAAAATCTCGCTAATGGGCTTCAGTTATCAAAGCTCATCTCTGTTCCCTCTGGACCGGTCTAATTTACAGCAAACCTGGTTTTCAGCAGTACCAAGGATTATTTTGATCTGTCGCTAATGATACTCAGATATTAAAATACGTCCCTCTTGCTTCCATTTGAAGATGCAAATGTGCAAAGCTGCCAGGTGCAGCCAGCTGTAAAGAGGTGTCTTCATTTAAAAACCATGTTTCCTGGTCCCATTGAAGCACGATTTAAATGGCAATTGTGCCTCTCATCCTCCACCCACCTCTCCATTTGCCAATCAACAAGATAACCTCTTCAGATCATTGATGTCTGGCAGCATGTGGAGATGCCGTGCCTGTTTCTAGGCCAGACGGGATTCCACGCTGTAATTACCGTGGGGGAAACAGAGCAGCTGATTCTATTGTTTGGTCTGATATAGTGAAAAGGTCACTGATCTGTGGAGTGAGTGTACTGGAATTACAATGCAGCCTTTGTTTGCGTTGAAGAACCAGCCCACCTCACTTACTGCTCCCTTTTCCATCTAATCAGTATGGAGGGATGACATTGACGAACCAGTCTTTTCCCAAAGAGGTGGGCAGAGGCACGCTGGGGGAGGTCTGTTGAGTTACACTGCCCACTCTGAGCCTCTGTTTGGGCCTGGTTGCTGGGAAACCGTCCACTGATGGTGGCTGAGGTCAGAAATTTTAAGATGCCCCTTCTCTTACCTCTCTAAAAAAAAAACACCAGCCATCTTATACACACTCCTGAGCCAGGTGACTGACGTGTTTTAATGGCAGGAAGATAAAAGTAACCATAGGTCACAGTAAAGGGCAATGGGATCCACAGAGGCACCAGCTCGAGCTAAACTCTTTAGGTCACTGGTCAATACAGAGGAATAATGAATGACTTGAATTTGGCTCGGGAAATTACTGTTTCCATCTTCAAAGTGGCCCAGCCCAGCAATCAATGGGAATTGGATTTGGTGCCGGGTGGTGAAATTGTAAGTGACAGGCGACACTTGGCTGTCATTTATCTCGCTGCGAAAAGGCACATTTGAAAAACAAAGAACTCTGCTTTTCCTTTCACGACATTAAATACAAGCAGACAGCAAAGGCCCCAAACAGCATGTGCTCCTCTATTTTTTATTTCAAAAATAGTACCAGCCTGCACCGGGGAGGAGTAAACCAGGGAATCCTTTGACATTTTTTGATGCAAATGCTGACATAATATCTGAAATGTGGGACCGATAGTTAAATGAGCGCAGTTTTTGATACCTCTAATTAGGGCTGCCCTTTAAAGGTTGATGATATAAATCATCAGTAGGGGAGACCCAGCGTCGACTCGCGTTTTGCCAGTATGATCTTTACTCGTTTTTCGGGGGCTGCCATTAGATACATAGTAATTAAGAAGCAGATTGGTGATTTCACAGGCTGAAACCTTAAAATTATCCTGCAGTGTTTATCTTTAACAAGATTTTTACTGGGAATCAACTAAAAAGAAAAAAACGGAAGCTGAAAAACTAGAAAGAACACCTTGCTTTTACAGACTACCATTTCAACACCCCGTATTTCAATGTCCAGCCCTGGCTGTTTGAATGGAGTGGCCCCTCCTGTGTCTGCAGAGATAAAGTGAGCAGCACCTGCGTCACCGGTGTCCGCAATGCCGGTTTCTCTGGCAGCTAGCTTAGAAGACACATCGGTCACACCAAGAAGAAGAAATAGTTCTGCTATTTCTAAGACTGTTTGCTCAAAGCTGAGTCATAAAAGCCAATCTGTCTGTTTACTGCTTAAGATATTCTTACTCCAAGGATGCTACTGCACTGACATAGATGCTCTGTCACAGACGCAGATCATCAATCTTGGTGTAAAGTGAGGAGTCTTTCCAAATTTCTGTAATTGTGACATTACTGAATTTGAAAGTAATCAGATTTGCTACTAGATAATAGAAAAAATGATAATGAGTGGATTTATTTATGGAATTTACTGGGAGTCTAGGGCTGCAGGATATATCGTTTGAGCATCGTCATCACGATGTACGTGTGCGCAACAGTCACACTGCAGAGCCTGCGATGTAGGAGGCGAATGAACTCGTCGAATTTCAAGGGTAGCTGACTGAGATACACCGCATGTGACTCTGCATATGCTTTGCAGCGATCCACCAATCACATTCGTTCTTTACTCTGTTGCCAATCAGACTACCCTGCCAGCTGTCATTCAAAATCAGAGAGGAGGAAACCACGCCCCTGCACATGGAGTAAGTTGCTGTCGCTGCCGAGAAACACATGCCCGCCGAGAATTACTTTCCGAACATTACTCTTTACTGTTTAGCCCAACAAATAAGAATTGTATGGGTTTTAAATTGTGCATTTCCGTGGACCACTACGATCAGCGGTGTGCGTTTTGCGAGGTGCATGCAATTCTCAGCTGACATGCGACATGCTGGTAACACCAACAACGATTGCAAAATAAGCAACGAACAAGAGAAAACCACCAAAAATGAAGACTTGTTGCCAAAAAGAAAAGCAACGTCAGTTATCTGGAATTATCTCGGTTACAACAAGGATGATGTCGACTAAAACACGTGTTCTGTGTTCATCTGTTGCCACAATAAGGTCCCAGCACAATAAAAGCTAAAAATATCTCCAAGACAGACAGAAGCCATTCTACTAACATTCACAAAAAGAGGTAAGATCAGTGCAGGTTAACTGTCCACAAGATTTCAGCAGTGCAGAATAACATTAAGTGCTATTCAGGTCATCTGGTGAAAATTCCTGCATTTTTTAATATCACAAGGTTGAAAAAAATTGCAATGTTAGTTTTTTCTAATATCGTGCAGCCCTAATAGAGTCTTTATATTTTTAAATACAAATAATCCCTGCTGTACAATATGTCGAGGCAAATAATATCAGTCCAGTGAATGTGTCCATCTTGGCTCTAAATAAAGGAAAGTGTTTAGCAGGGTGTTAAGTTAAGCTGCAGATTAAACAGATTTTTATAGATGAGCCGTTATCTGTTTAGAGATCACACTGGCAGCCTTTGTCCCTTGCATAAAGGTAACGATAAAGGCTGCAGGACAGGTTAGTGATAAAGAATCAAACTGCAGGTCATGTTTATCACCTCTGGGACTCAGGATCAGATTGGGTGGGCAGAGGGCACATGGTTTCATGTCATCATCGGTCTGCGATTATCTCTGCTAACGCACAGTGACACGAAGCCTGATGTCAATGTCTGAGCAGAAGCAGGAAGGAGAACAGATGATGGGAAGCCAGATGATTCAGCCAGCAGTGACAGAGCAGACGCTGCCTGCAAAGATGATGTACCCTCACTTCCCATCCAAATATATTAACTAAAGCTTTGTATGAAAACAACTGCCTGACTAATCCTGTGACAACAATACTGCTGCGAATGTGTTAAAGGCACTGCATGAACCAAGCAATAAAACCATAAGGAGCGTGTGTAGAAGGGACTGTTCACTTTATGATGAAGCGACCCAACACTTCCTCAATTGGTCATCTGTGTTTGTAAGGGCTACTGAAATTGAGTTCCAATAATCCCCAGTGGGTGACATTGATTTCTGCAAATGCACAGATTCATTTCTTTTTACCTCTCCAATCTGCCTCATATCCAGGCCTCTGCACAAGGGAGATGTTTATCAAAAAGATGGAAAAAATAACTCCAATAAACCAGCTGAATGGTACACATCCAGCACCAAACAGAAAATAGTGTAAGCATTTAGCTTTTAGTTAGACTGATATATTTATCAAGTGTTGATGGACACCAAAACAGGACTGAGCGGCCAAACTGAAAACCTCATATAGTTCCATAAGTTGTCCAACTGCCTAGAAAAGAAATTGCAGTCAAAATTTTCAAGGTAAAAATACTATAATGCAGTTGGTTTGACAACCCTAAAGGGCTAAAACCAATTGGCAAGCTCTGGTGTTAGAAAAGTTCCGGTATTGGCCACTAGGGGGTTGTCCCAAAGCTGAGGAAACGCTATCAGTGCCAACATTAAAATCCTCTTGTTTACAGCAGAAATAAACATGTTCACAGCCTGGTATTTTTTCAGTCTCTATACCTTGTTTCTTTATTTTTAACAGATTTTTTGTGTTTCAAATGCTTGAGTTTCGATCTGATTTGAATGACAGACGAGTGCGCTGTAGCTGTTTGCCACTTAGCAAAGCTTTAGCCTCCAGCTCTCTGCCAGTTTCTAGCTATGCTATAAGGTACCTTAATTCAGCTAGAAGATACCAACTAATGCTGTGTTCGAGTTGCCTCGGAAGTCAGATGTCGGAGCTGAAAATGACGACACACCCGAGTTCCCAGCGTTTCAGCTACCAAGTCGGAAAAAAGCAAAATCGGAGGCCTGAAACAAGATGGCTACATCTATGAAATATATTTTAACGCTTGCCTTATATTTGGACAAGGCAAGCACTAAAATTACTTTCATAAATGTCGCCATCTTGTTTCAGCCTCCGATTTCGCTTTTTTCCGATTTGGTAACTGGAATGCTAGGAACTCCGACATCTGACTTCCGAGGTAACTCGAACGCACCATAAGTACAGGAGGTTTTCTATCATTCTTTTACATAATTTCCTTTCCTTTTGGGTTTACAAAAGAGAATAACAGAACTTAGACTGAGCAGTGGAAGACATCATAGGTGTATGGAGAAGCCACCAAATTTCCTGCGCAGAAACGATTAGAGTTATATTCTCTTAGAATATTAGGCTAACAGGTGACTGCTGCATTACACAGCTGAAACGGAACAGCAGTCAGCCACTACACTACACTTCACTACAGCCAAGAAATGAGAGTGTCTCCTAAATTGACCTCATGGATGTGTAATTAACATAGGGTGAAATCACTAAATTAAAGGGAGAGCCTCGGAGCTAAAATGAATATTAAAAATAGAGAGGAGCTGCTGATACCCTGATGGACTCAAGCTTCTTTTTTTATAGCTGACAATGTGAGAGCATCCAAGAGAATAAGGGCTCTAACAACTACACACAGACACCCTAAATGTCTGAATTTTTGTGCTTTTCTAGGACATTTCTTGCTCCCCATTCACCAAAAGCCAAAAGACTGAGGCTTGTTCAAAGGCCCCTGGATGAGGCACTTGTGTGAATGGGAATGGTTACTCTCCAGAGGATAAAAACACAATAGTCCAAAATATCCTACTCTTACAATTTACCATTTCAAGAGTAGTTTTCTCAAAGGGGGGTTTTCACTGTTGAAGTTGGTCTTTTATAAAACTTGTCTGTTTTTGGAGCAGAATTTCAAAGATGGTGCTACATAATCACATGATATGAATTCACTGTTATACAATGACAGAGTATGAAAGACGTCAGAATATGCCTGGGAAAATGCCTGTATTGAACAAACTTGGAATAATCAAGTTTTTCGCTTTACTTAACACTTTGTTTTGCACACGCTCTTTAATTGTTGCGAAGTGTGAGGACTTTTCCTCTCACTTTGTTCACGCAAACCCTTGAGTAGATTGAAACGAGTGGGATATTAAGTTGCTTCAGGACGTAAACACTGATTTTAGATCTGCTGTGTTGGTAAAATTCACTCATGTTTAACTTTGGTGTTCCTGAGTTTCTTTTCCACATAGTCAAGTATGTTTTAAGCCCAGCCCTGTTTCTATATGTGTCTGAAAGTTTCAACATTGCACATGCTTTCAGAGATTCTCTGCAACGGAGTTACTGGACCTCTATTTCCATCAGTGGACATCAAGAAGCATTGACACTTTCAACCATGCATGCCACCCACTTTCCACTCTGTTCACACCACAGGCATCAATAAACACAAAGATCTGATACCAACGTAAAAGAGGTTTACAACTCTATCAATCTAACGGCGGCAAACACATAAAAAGAGGAAGTGCAACTAGCCATCTGATGAACAGACTTTGAACTGGAGCGTCTCAGTGATGGTAACAAAAAAGGAAGTTAAACCGCTTGTCAGCATATAATACCCACATCATCAAGAAGACAAAGCTATCTCAAAATCAGCAACGTTTATAATCTTATGAAACATGTCATTTACATACTATATGTATACTATATGTACACAAATACACAACTTCTTTATGTTTTAAAACACACTGATAAACTTCAACTTAAAGAAGTTAAACATGGCTGTGAAATGTGTTTCTTTCTTCACTGAAATGTGTCTTTTTCAAGATCTCATGATGGTCTAAATTTTTAATGCAGCTTGGTTTCATGATGGCCACTGTCCACTGGTTCTTATTTTAGGCCTAAAAGCAATGCTGACCATGTTTTAACCAAAAATGTATGTGTCTGAAGGGTGTTTAAGATGCAACCTATATGAAAGTTAGTGTTGATTTTTCACGCCCCTTATAAATGTGAGGTACTGAATGTTTCATTTCGACTGATCAGCATCAGAAGGTCATTGTTTGCGCACCTTTTAATAAACCAAAGCTGATAATCCAGCTGCCATCGAGCTCTCTGTAGGGAGCCGGTGACATTTTCAACTGAACAGCTGATACACACAATGCTGTGAGCCCATATGGAGTTGACAGGTAGGCTGCTGGATCTGACTGTCTCGGATCAGCCTGATTTTAGCATGCTCTCCAAAGGTGGTGTTAAATGTAAAGCCAGAAATAACCAGAGCATTTGATCCTCTGGTTCTGTTGTTTTAATAGTGTAAAAACGAGTTTGGGTGCATCATGGCCCCAGCATGCCTCAGTTAATCTGCTGGAAACAGAGCCTCTCCACAATTGAATCCTTTCCCTGTTTTGAAGGTTTGCTAACGCGACGAGCTGCACCGGACAGCACAACCTGCCCTGCTACCTGTGGAACAGAACAGGTGACAGAGCAGTCTATGTGCGCAACGACGGGCACTCACCAACTGATTTCTGTGCGCTTCACCGAGAGGGGGAAAAAAAATCACCAAGTAGTCCGAAGTTGGCACTAGCCGCCGGCCACCATCTTCAGCAGCGAAGACGAAGGAGAAGAGGAGGAAGAACAGAGTGTCAGCGGGTCCGTCCGATACCACGCATCACACTGCCACATTACAGCTGACACCACCGGACCCTCGGCTTCACAGGACAACAGACAGTGCGCTCACAGCTCAGCGTTTGACTGTGTGTGAGCAACAGGGAGGAGCGTCAATGTGCACATGCGCAACCCGGAGGACGCAGGATGAGAAGGTATTACGCCTTCAAAACAAAAGACAAGTCAAGGAAGAGAAGTTATCCTAGTATCTTTTCTATTCGTCCATTCAAACGTGGGCGAAAATCTTCATAGGGTAAACTTATAAGGAGTATTTTATTACATACAGTGATTGGATATATCTTTATAGATCAACCTACATAGAAATTACATTAAAACTCAGCAATATTTGATCATAGACTGTATACTATGGACAACTTGGTTCCGCCTTCTGCCAGTATACAGATTCGAAGCCAGGAAGCTTTCCGTAATTCTGCATTTCTCTCCATTTCCTAAAACCAATGTTGCGCAGTAGCGTTGTACGCATTCGGCAGGAGAGTCGCCAAGAGTCGCTGTGATGACACTCGGTTCAAACAGCGTATCCCCCAGGTGCGAAATGTTTTTTTGTAGGATTGTATATAAAAAATATATATATCGCCCCCCCGGGTGAGCTACGCAATCCTTGTACGCTTGTAGGCTGTATCAAGTGTCAATCATTAAAAACATGAACCCCCTAATACCTTTTAAAAACTGAGCTGTTCAGAAAAATGAGGACTTGAGCACAAACCAGTCTTACAGTAACTACAAGTCAACACCGCAAGCAGGGGGGAGAAAAATTTATATTCTGTTTGATAAATTTTTAAAGTTTGTCCACAGCTCTATAGGGATTGCTGACGGAGGTGGGATTTATAACCTATACTGCAGCCCGTCACCAGAGGGTGCTGTTCTCGGAGTGGCTTTACCCAGCAGAAGGCGTCCATTCTATATAAAGTCTATGTATTTGATTGAATGTATCTTTGCAATTAAAGTTGGATCATTTCATCTTTGCTTTTCTGTCGGACTCAAATCTCTTTATTTGACAGTTTAGGGAATTATTATATTTTCACACCCGAACCCTGAAATGCTAACTCTTCTCCAGTTTCAGATTAAAAAGCTGATAAAGAAAGGTTTTGCTTCGTAATTTGTTTCAATCAGACACAATATTTCTTTTGTTTGTTTATCCTGTCCCTGTTTTGAAAATTTAGGTGTGTCTCCTGATCACTGAGATGTTTATGAGTATTTCTCTGTCAATAAATGGTTGACCACAATGACCACATGAGCATGCCACCATGTGTAGAGAATGCACAATCAGCCAGTCCCATCAGACACCACATTGTGCGTGAGTATTGACAGTCCTTGAGCAATTGTAATCAGCGCTCTTTCAGCTGTATGCAGAGTGGTGAGAGACGACTGTTGTGTGTGAGCTATACAATTTCTCCTGTAGTGTGGTAAACCTGATGAAGAAAAGCCAGGTTTCCTTGTAAACATGCAATTCAACCCAACAGTGCAGAGGAGGTGTAAACCAGTATTCCAGTAAGTGACAGATAGTCTGCTGAAATATGTTCTCCTTCTGAGCTTAACCAAACCTACAATAACCACAAGAAGACTTTTACATCCTTCTTGTAACCAAAATACTCTGTGCTGACTCAGTCTTCGTCTTATTTTAGTTTTATTTTAAGTGTAGTTTGCATAACTTTTTTTCTTATATTAATAGCAGGACTACCAAATAATTACACCAACCATTTACTGAATCTAGTAGTTTTCTTCTCAAAAGTTATGAAGAAAAGTCTTGTGGGTAATGCAGTATACAGATCTATATTGATTTTATTTTGAAGTTATTTTAGTACAGTTTCCTGTCTGAACATTTTAACTTGCCCCTGCTCCTAGGCTTGTACCACTGTCCTTTCAGTCAGGGGTGCTTCATCAGCAATATCTCCAAAAACTGAAGGCTGTATTTGCCTTTTCGCCTGACATCTAACATAATCTCATCAGGCAGCAATATGACCCCTCACCTCAATTACAGGGGTTAGCAATTTTATCCCTTTCTCCTTACTGTGATAAAAACGGAAGCAGATTCAACCACCTCATAGTAGAAACAGAAGGACTGTGGTCAAGTTAAAGCACATTCAATTGTTTTTAGCACAAGCTAAGACTGTTTCTCTCAACAAGCGAGTCTGTAATGTTGTTTCTTATTTCTTTCATCTGTTCAGCTCTTCAAGTGGCACCTATTGATGAAAAAAGTAAATTTAAGCCTGCCAGTAAACCATGGATACACCTGTTAAATGTGTCACAGTTGGTTTAGTTCTATGCAGCTCCAATTGCCTTTATGATTAGCTGTGATAAACCCATAATACAAAATTATGATAAATACACATATCTTCAATATCATGTCATATCATATCACTAAATCTTTTAACCAGAACTTTTTATTTTGTGTTTTCTGCTCAGTCCACTGGCCTTTCCTCTCAAATAAAGATGTAAAAAAAAAAAAGGCAAAATAATATCAAAAAAGGTCAATTGATCAACAGCTCTATTGATAAATGAGGCTCCTGCAGTGTTTCGCACTAGGTCAGCTGAGCAGAAGGAGAACAGCGAGACAAAACATAACAAATGTCAACACAATAGTCACTGAACTTTTCATAGCCATGAGCGTCTACTTCAGATCAACACAAGAATCTGTTTGGCTGTGGACTTTACCAACCTGAGGGATCTCTGACATATTTTCAGACAGTTTAATTTGTGCATTGGTTAGCGAGAAGTTTGTGACATCATCCTCATGTCTCCAACACCAAGACTGCTCCTGCATATATGCCTTGTCAGAACTGGTGCAATATGTCGGCATCTATCAGGGGAGTTTTATTGCTTTACTTCTTACTACAGGAGGAGATAGGAGATAGAGGTGCAACATCCATATTGTTACGTAGTCAATGCCTTGGGGATGATTGACTTTAAAGATAAAGGAAAAAAAGGAATTCAGCCTTCAGGTGTAATTTGCTTGCTGTATTGGTTGATGGTTCATACGGTGTCTCTCATAATTGTATCCATTTGTGGAGGCATGTGCGTAGAAATCAGCATTACAGCTGAATTTCCTCTCAGAGAAACTGACAGGCAGCTGGGAGAATGAGACCACTTGTTTTAAGATATGTGCAGGTAGTGTGTGTGCAGGTAGTCAAATATATTCCATACTATCTTCAGCCAAACACATTATTTTAAGTAAAACTATGTTTTAGATTTACACTGCAGCATTTCTCCGTGACGATACGATATTATTGCTATAATGAAATATGATGCAGTAAAGGATAATTCAAGCCTTTAATGTAATTGTTGCCAAATCTAAGATGTATCAGATGCTGTCACAAAATTTAGCTCCACCCTTGTCCCACCCTTTGTGTCACTTTTGTATATTGTTGTCTGCCAATATAAATATTTTTTAATGTACTTATCAGTTTATTGAAATATACTTTATTTTTTTATATTGATTATTTTCCCTAATGGAAATTCAGGCAATAGTGTCCTTGTATAGCCAGATTGCCAATAAATTGCTTGTACTGAATATTGAATCTTTCTCTTTTTGTTTCACTGTTGCTCTTTTCCTCCACCTTTGTAAAGATTTTATTTCAAAGTTAACATTGGATACATATCCAGTGATAAAAATGGATTAACTTTCACCTATAGAAGCACACAGTGTGAACAGGTGTGACAGTGAAGGTTATAAGTGAGTATAAAGCAGCAGGGGGTAAACCTCCATCTGTTTGAGTCTGACCTTCTGAAATAAAGAGAAGGTTTTCATCTGTGAATACTCAGCGCAGAGATAAAAGCTTGTACCTTCACTTGTGCCTTCATTTTCCTCCAATCTGAAGAGAAGCAAGCCTTTATTAGTCCTATAGAAACCGAGATTACTGCACTTTAAAAGGAGTAGAAATCATAGAGTGTATAGATGATGGACATGTTGGGATGATGCTGGAAAGGAGTGAGGGGTTTTTGAAAGGACAGCGAATAAAGTTATACAGTCAGTTACCCTGGGTAATATATTTAAGCCAACACAATGCATGTTAACAGCTGTGTCAACCACAGAATTAGATATTTTAATTGGGGGTTCTATAGGAAATAATCAGTAATTGATTATATATTCATGAATTTGTATTGAAAAACATTAAAGAAGTCATTATAAGATTGAGACAATTAAATAAGAAAATGGCCACATGGGCACCCTGGACAGGGGAAGTTGAACTGGTCAGGAGTCTTTTTGGCCTGATGTCAAAGCAATTTTAGCTAACTTTTTTCCTCTTAATTGTCGCTGTCATGAAGTATAATTGGCTGAATCAATATATACGACTCTAAACTCCATGGATAGACAATATGGACTCTCTTTAAGGTCCCTCACAACTGTAAATAACCTGTACTGGGTCTCAGGAAAAATAGAGGCATATTTAAGTGACGCCCCTAGCTTGCCATGCAATGCAGAAAGTAGTTGTCCAAGTTTAAGAAAATATCGGAAGTAGATTGATCTCATCTACAAAATAAAGCTGAAAACGCTATTCATCAATGCCATATACTTTTTAAAACACCCAATGATTATTTGTTTTGCTTGTAGATTTTTTCCGTCTTAAGTTCGTACACTAAATTTAGAAAAAGCACACTACTAAGCGAACAATTTGCAAATTGCGAACGGTTGAATGGTGACCAAGCTTTTACTTTGAAAAGAAAAATAGTGTTTCCGTTTCTTATCTTTAACTGACTTGACATCGCCATTTTGGCTCAGTTTCTCCCTCAACTTTTCCTGCCTTGGAGACTTTTATCGGAGTTGTGAATTGAGCAGTCATGGGGGCTTGTATGGCACTGAGTTCCCTCGCCAGTTGCGTGAGTACATGCGTTTTGTTGTGTTGTTGACGTATGAGAAACGCTGTTAAATATTTCTCTCATTTTTGTACAATTTCAGCTCGTGTGTGTTTTCCGTCGGTCAACAGTAGTCCATGGTGACGTCATAAGATCGAAACTTCATAAAATCCGACATTTTACTTTTTTCCCATAAACAAGCATAATATAATTAAACTATTAGAAGTTACATGTTTAGATTTTGCTCATAAGTCACTTATATTAGGTACGGCATTGCCCTGAGGAAAGCAACGTTTTACGTCTTTCAATTTATAGTCTTTTATTGAAATGTTTTTTCAAAAAACGCTAAAAATAAAACTTTAAAACGTGCCAGAATTGCGCACCTTTGTGAAAGAGCCTAAAGAATAACTACCTAACATCGCTAGACTGTTAATAGAAGACTTTCTTCAGGGGGTCAGTGAAGTGCCAGATTACCGAGTGGGTCATTATCGTCTCTCTGCTGTCTGTTATCGTTGACGGGATTAATTGTACAGTGATATTTTAGAGTTACTTCGTTCAAGCAGTTTTATGGGGTAGAAACAGCACTTTGCCTAAAACTTGTGTTTCTCTGCGCTGTTTTTTAAAACGGCGCAATTTCCGGGTTTTTACTCTGGGGTTTACGTCACGCCCTCTGGAGCAGGTAGCCAATCACTGCAATGCTGCTGCCCTACTTCACCATCACTATCAGTCTGATTCTGATACATGTGCAGTGATTTTACCATCAAATTCAGTTTTTATGAGCATTTTTTACAGCGTCCAAACTCCTTCAGAATTTAGGTTGTAAACCACAAGTGAACATTGTTCAAGTCACTCTGGTTTTCATGAGTGAGCACACACTCAGGTCAACAAAACTATATAGGGGAGAGTGGGGTAAGATGAGCCATTTTTCATATTTTGGGGGTGGCTCAACTTAACCCACTCTCCCCTACCTGCCTTTCACCACCTCTCGCATTGAAACATCATCGCCAGTATTATCATTCGCTCCAGATATCTGCCTCAAAAGCCTGTTCTCTGCTTTACAATAACAAACCCAGTGACTGATTAATGAATGAATAAAGGAATGAATAATTCGGTCAGGCTCACGTCACTGGTTCACCTACATTTAAAGTTTTGCAGCAAAAGGAATGAAGACTGGTTAGTGTGACACAGGAATTTAGGTCACATACCGCGCCTTTTATTTGGAAGATCAGCCCGCTGCTTCTTCAACTTCTGATCAAAAACCTGATCAAAAACTGGAAAGAAGGTCACTGATAATAGCCATGTTTGTTTCCATAACACTTTCAGATACATGGTAGGGACACAGAACATAGAGATGTCATAAAAAAGATATTGAGAAAAATTAAAACTGTATTGAAAAAAGCAATAAAGAAAAATGAAAAACGTTTAGCACCAGTGGTTGAAAAAATATGTTGTGCAGTAAAACATGATGATTTTATGTTCTGCTTGAAATCACAAGTTTAGCAGTCACGTCTTGGGAGGAGCTGCATTAAAGTGATATCAGACTTACTTTAATGGGAGATATATCATAGAGATAGAGAAACTGGTGATGGCAAGCTTAGCCACACATGTAAAAACCCCAATATTATCATCAGGTCTCTCCAACATATAGAAATAACCAATTTGTGACCGCTTATCTTGACTTTATCCTGACTTATCAGGATTAAGGTTTGTGTAAGAGGTGTTTGTTGTCCAGATAGTGCCGCCAGTTTGAAGCATTGAAACTGGATTCACCCCGTCACAACTGCTGAGCTGTTTACACCCAAGGCTCATGTACTATGAAGCAGATTTAGTGAAGGGTGGCTGATCTCAGCTGCAGTGTCTGCCTCAACGCTTCACACACACACACACCTCTCAGCGCTGTGCATCTGAATCATGCAGGAATCCTCTGTGATCATGTTCACAACGCTGGATCAGACACAGACAGGGAGAGATTTGCGATGGTGACTGCTCTAATCACAAGTCTGATTGCTGCCGCTTTAAATCATCATTATTCTCCGCATCTCTAGAGAGAGATGGTTTCCCTGACAGCAGATCCAGTGTTGTTTGTTATGTTTTGTCATGAGAACCCATGCATACACTACCTTGATTATCACACACCACAAAGGCCAGCCCTTGACTTTCATAAAATATGAATCTCATGAAGGCCTCTGTGATTCTCTCCCTCATCTCTGCAGGCGTCCTGTCTGTGCGGCTCGGCTCCCTGCCTCCTGTCATCATGCTGCCCGTCAACGTACAACTCCACCATGAGCCGTCTGGCCTTCTCCTTCCTGCTGCTGCTTGGGACTATGGTCTCGGTCATTATGATCCTTCCTGGCATGGAGGAACGTCTTGAAAAGGTACATCAGATAAGACATGATAGATCACATTTAATGGCCTGCATGCAGCTCCTGTATAAGGCTCGGGTATTGTATAAGTTTTTTTCAACCTTCATGACATTTTTAAACCAAAGAAAAAATAATGATTTTGATTTGTTTCACAAGGCTGTAACCCAGCAACAGCAATCGTGTAGAGCAGGAAGGCAGACTCAAGAGGCTTCGACTCTTTGTTATTTTGGAAATCACAATTTCAGTCCCCATTTGAAAGAGCTCTTTATTGCAGTCTTTAAGGGTTTAGCAGGATATGTACAGTGGATATAAAAAGTCTACACACCCCTGTTCAACTGCCAAGTTTTTGTCATGTAAAAAAATTACATCAAGATAAATAATTTCACAACTTTTTCTACCTTTAATGTGACCTATAACCTGTACAACACAATTGAAAAACAAACAGAAATCTTTCAGGGAGGTGAAGTTAAAATAAACAACTGAGATCATGTGGTTGCATAAGTGTGCACAGCCTTTAATAAGTGGGAATGTGGCTGCGTTCAGATTTAACCAATAACATTCAAACTCGTTAAATTGGAGTCAGCACACACCTGTCACCAATTAAAGTGCGTCTGATCAACCCCAAATAAAGTTCAGCTGTTCTACAACAATCTCCTGCTGTCTTCATGTCTGGGCTATGGGGTAGGGTGGCAAGAAATCTTACAAAGAAAAACATCAAAGCCTGGCTTAATTTAGCAAAAAGACATCTGAAATCTCCCAAACACATGTGGGAAAATGTCTTTTGGTCTGATGAAACCAAAGTTGAGCTTTTTGGGCATCATTGCAAAAGGTATATTTGACACAAAATCAACACTGCTCATCACCAAAATAACACCATACCCACAGTGAAGCATGGCCATGGCAGCATCATGTTTTGGGGCTGTTTTTCTTCAGCTGGAACTGGTGCCTTAGTCAAAGTGTAGGGAATCATGAACAGTTCCAAATACCAGTCAGTGTTGGCACAAAACCTTCAGCCTTCTGTGAGAAAGCTGAAGATGAAGAGGAACTTCATCTTACAGCACAACAATGACCCAAAGCACACATCTAAATCAACAAAAGAATGGCTTCACTGGAATAAGATTGAGACTTTGGAATGGCCCAGCCAGAGCCCAGACCTGAATCCCATCGAACATTTGTGGGGTGATCTGAAGAGGGCTGTGCACAGGAGATGCCCTCGCAATCTGTCAGATTTGGGGCGGTTTTGCAAAGAAGAGTGGGCAAATATTTCCACATCAAGATGTGCCACACTGATAGACTCCTACCCAGAAAGACTGAGTGCTGTAATAAAAGCCAAAGGTGCTGCAACAAAGTACTAGTTTAAGGGTGTGCATATTTATGCAACCAGGTTATTTTTTATTTTACATTTTTCCCGTTTGAAGGTTTCAGTTTGTTTTTTTTAATTGCATTGTACAGGTTATAGGTCATAATAAAGGTGTAAAATGTTGTAAAGTTATTTATCTTGCCGTCATTTTCTTACATCATGAAAACCCGGCATTTAAACGGGTGTGTAGACTTTTTACATTCACTGTAATTCAGTTATTATTTTCAACTTATGCGTAACATAGAATAGCTTACCACTCTAGAGACCCTGAACTCACACCTGGAGCTCAAGTTGACAAACAAACAGAAAAACAAGTTTAACAGAACTGGAAAAACACATTACTTTATGAATTCAGCAGCTTGTCAACAGACAAAACAGAGACATTAACTTTGTTTGTGGTTTTTACCCATAAACATTAAAAGGAGATCAATGCATTTAAACCTTGAATGCTGCACATTGATAAACCAGAACAGTTGGCAAGTTGGTTTGTTTACAACGCACAGAGCTGAGTGTAAACATTGACTGACAGAGCAGTTCCCTTGGTTCAGGATCATGAACAGCCCTGTGTTTATTATTGTTGATCAGAAGTCTCATTTAAAAACCGACAAACGTTCCAGTTAACCAGGCTGTCTTCCCTCATTGTTTTTATAACTTCTTATTCTTGCTTTGCCGCTTTCAGATTCCGGGTTTCTGTGTCGATGGTTCCTACATATCTGGTAAGGTGAACTGCAACATCATCGTGGGCTACAAATCGGTCTACCGCATGTGCTTCGCCATGGCCTGCTTCTTCTTCCTCTTCTCCATCATCATGATCCGAGTGCGCAGCAGCAAGGACCCCCGAGCTGCCATCCAAAACGGGTTTGTACTGCAACACCACCTTGGATATTGTTCGTGACATCAAGCTGCACTCTGGTGGCAAAACACATGAATTGCACCTTTTAACAAAAGAGTCCTCTGTACAATTTGTCTTTTGTCTTCACAGATTCTGGTTCTTTAAGTTCCTGGTTCTTGTTGGCATAACTGTGGGAGCTTTCTTCATCCCAGATGGCGACTTCACTACAGGTTTGAAGCACACGCTGCAGTTTGTACCACTTGAACATATTCATAGAACTCCTGAAAATAAAAAAACAACATAAGGATCAGCATCAAACATCATATAGTGACTTCTGAGAGCAAATATCCTAAATTCTCCTTTTTGTTTACAGTGTGGTACTACTTTGGCGTGGTGGGCTCTTTCATCTTCATCCTCATCCAGCTGATCCTGCTGATAGACTTTGCCCACTCCTGGAACCAGTCCTGGCTGGAAAAGGCTGAGGAAGGAAATACTAAGTGCTGGTTTGCAGGTATCCTATTGAAACAACAACAAAAAAAAACCCTTTATGACCAAGTAGTACCCGAAAGACCCCAAGACCTCGCATTGCAAGGCTGGAAACAGAGTCTCAAGATGATCTCATAGTTGTTAATTTTTCTTGAAGGAAACAAACATGAAGATTGAAGCCTGAAAAATGTAGAAAAAAAATAAAAATCTGTATTTCTCTGATAATCATAATGTTAGGATTTACTACAAGCTTTTCGCTGGAGTTGCAAACAGTGGTCTCACGAGCTGAGCGATTGCTGTCCAGATAAAGTGATAAAGTAGAAGTCAAATAGTGTGTACATTTATTTTAAATCACTTCATGGCCATTATTTATTTATTTTTTGTTATCAAAGCGGATGAAAACTGAAGTAGTATGGAGTGAAAGTAGAGTAAAAACAGGTATTGAACAGCTAAATCAGGTTCACTCATCAAGTATCTGAGTCAGAGACAGCCCTAATAGAGTCACAGAAATAGGGATATATAATCAGAATGTCTTATTTTAATCATGTCATGTTAGAGAGATTTTCCCTTTATGAAACTGGTAAGTTAATAATGATGAATGATTTTTTTCTCTTCAATCTGTGTCTGGTGACTCCTCATTCTTTGTTCTCTTCTCTCAGCTCTCCTTTTTGTGACCATCTCTTGCTTCGCCCTGGCTTTTACCGCCGTCGTTCTCTTCTACGTGTATTACACCCAGCCCGACGACTGCACTGAGCACAAAGTCTTCATCAGCCTTAACTTCCTCTTCTGCATCATTGTGTCCGTTGTGGCTGTTCTGCCCAAAGTTCAGGTAACACTAAAAAGGACTGATTTTCATTAGACTGAAATAACTAGTGATTTATTTAATGGTGCTGTATAACTTAATTTGATGCTCTACCTTCCTTTTTATGTGTGTAATTTTAACGCAACTATGAAAAATGTTGTTTTTCCGTTCCTCTTCTGACTCACCTCATGTGTCGACAGGAGGCTCAGCCTAGCTCAGGTCTGCTCCAGGCCTCCATCATCTCCCTCTACACCATGTACATCACCTGGTCAGCCATGACCAACAACCCCAGTAAGTCAGCTTAACTGGTCAAACTGATTCTTCCTTTTTTATACTCATTTGTATGTCACAGCCACCCCATCGTAGTTACTTAAGCTGTAGTGAACAGGAGCTGTAGAAAAGATGATTGTGTTTTTGACCTCAGACAAGCAGTGCAACCCTAGCCTGTTGAGTTTGGTCCAGCCCAGCGCTCCAACCCCTCCTCCAGGGGTTCCCAATCCCACCCTGGCCCCTGTAGGCGCTCAGTGGTGGGACGCACAGGGCATTGTGGGACTGATCATCTTCTTGTTCTGTACTCTGTATGCCAGGTACGTTACCATTACTGTTGGTCTTCTAAACTGAAGTTGTTTGGATTTTAAATACCAGAAAACAGATCCTGATGCAGATGTTTCTGAGGCTCATGTAAACATAGTTTGTAGAGATAACTTCTCTTACTCTCACCCTCCACAGCATCCGCTCCTCCAACAACTCCCAGGTGAACAAGCTGATGCAGACCGAGGAAGGCCAGGGTCTGACCGCCGCCGAGGAGTCCACAGGAGACGACGGGGTCAGACGAGCTGTGGACAACGAGGAGGACGGAGTCACCTACAGCTACTCCTTCTTCCACTTCAGCCTCTTTCTGGCCTCGCTCTACATCATGATGACCCTCACCAACTGGTACAAGTGAGTATCCGCTCTCTGTTGCTCTCAGCTTCAAACACACCAGTTTTCGTTTTGTTACCCATGCGTGACTCTGTTCTCGACTCGTCAGGCCTGATACCGACTACAAGGCCATGCGGACAACCATGCCAGCGGTGTGGGTGAAGATCTGCTCCAGCTGGATTGGCTTGGGGCTCTACCTGTGGACTCTGGTGGCCCCACTGGTTCTCCCTGACCGAGACTTCAACTAGACACACAGTGAAGTCCAGCGTATAATTATATTGCTTACCTCTCTCTGTTTGCACCTTGAAGAAAGATAGCTAAAGCTTTAAATGAAGACACTGAATCCGCTGACACATGTACAATCTCGAGTTGAAAAGATAAAACAGTAAAACTTTGTTTTTTGATATGGAGCTGTGTAAGTTTCAGGTTGAGTTGCGTTTGCCATTTTTTATAAGGCAGGATTATTTCAGTTGAGCTTTAATTGACGTTCAAGCTTTCCCAGCTCAGGTCACTTTGTCTGTTTTTTCCTTCACTGTTACAAATAAGCACTAAATCCCAGGACCAAATGCAGTTTAATTCAGGCAGTTCACAGTGTCTGCTTTTGTTGTTTGTACTTTGATTTTGTTTGACTTTTACTTCTTAATAATTTGAGATTGAACTTTTTCATTGTTATTGCACCGATTGGTTTCAGTGCCCAGTTTTATATCCAAAGTGCCTTTTTATGATAGTTGCTTTTCAGGGGGGATTATTGATACCTTTTGAATATTTTTGAGCTATTCCCTTCGGTGTGTGAAGCTGATTTTTCATAAACTTTTATATATATATTCCTATTTCAATCAATAAAGATGACATCCTTATTGTCTTGAATCTGTGTGAAGGAAGCATTTCATCTTTTCTTTATTTTTAAATCATTTTTTTCTTTTATTTTCAAGGAGAAAAACACAACAACCCATTACACTTCCAAACCCACATGGTTGGTTCAGGAACCATTCCCAGCATTTATTTAAAAAGAATAGTTCAGATGTAAAAATGAGCAGTATTTTGTATCAATAAAACAGTCCTTATGCCTAGTTTTGATCATGCCAAACTGCACTATACATTATTGAGAAGGTTCAGAGAGGATCGTCCCAGTTCTTTTAAAAGTATCTGGCAACCATTATCAGAGATTTCCAGGGTTGAACTTCATCCTGACCTCGCTTTATCACTGTAGCCTTTCTAACCAACTTCTACAAAACTCCCTGTGTCCCTTCACAAGGTTTGGTATCTATGTCTAATCAGACTTTATATTATCCATTTCCCTATTATCACACCAACTTCTTCATACTGCTCTCCCAAATAAAACCCCAATCACAAAACATTACGGGATACTGTATGTTGATAACAGTTATTGACTATTCACTAGTGATTTGAATCATTTACTTGAAAACAACGTAAAGAGAGCAAACACCAAAATGTTGACTTTTTTCACGTATTATATCACTTTTTGTAGTGTACTTGAATATGCTCTCAAGTGCATGATTATACAAAAACCCTGGTTTGAGTTCAGCAACTAAACTGATCCAGGTAGAATCTGTCAAACTCACAAACTGTGTAAAAGAAATGTAGGAAATGTTTCTGTCCTGTAGATGGGGCTGCTGTCCTTCAAACGATACTATTCTTGCAGGCCACACTGAACTTCATCACAGAATTGATCTGGGTAGATGTTGTGTGAGGATATTGACACTGTATTTTACTTGGTGTTTTTTATTTTTTCAAACTATTAGGTGAATCGGTCTGGGCTCAGTCCACAAACAGCCGACAAGATGTCTTCAAGTACATTCAGCAGGGACTTCACAACCTTCTCCTCATTAATCACCTGATCCTGCTGAAATGTGATTTATTGTGCTCCTAGGATGAAGGATTCCCCAGTGCAACACACACACACACACACACACACACATTTGGCAAGCAGGCTAAGGGAATGTGTTTTCCCCTATCACAAGATCACCATAAGCAGGCGGCTGAACACAACACATCATTGCACCTCACATGTTCATTTACTTGTTTGGGTAAAGAACGACAAACTATCTGTGAAGTGATGTTTAGATGTCTGGTGTTTCTAAGATGATATACTTCTAACACGACGAGGAACACTGCTAATTTTTATGTCCTAACTTAGTATATTGTGAAAATTTTGAAAATTTTATGAAATGCCCCAGCTTATTTTCTAATATCTCAATGCGAACATGACCAATTTATGTGCCTGATGAACATAAACTGTGTGGAAAAGATACTTTAATACACATCTGGAGAAAATGGGTCTTCACATTACAGCCAGGTCGTTTCTTTCATTAGATGCAGTATGTGGGTGTAGGTGTGACATAATGTGATTAATGTCATTCATTTTGAGTACGTCTGATGTAAAGCATAAACCGTAAAGTGGAGTGATGCAAATTTAAACACACAGATTTGAGAATCGCGTCCTTAACATATTTTCAATGTCTTTAATTTTAACCTTAACCAAAAAGACTTGTGTATAATCAAGATTTTAGATGTAGAAGTAATCTTAACTCAAACAAACTTAGTGTACACAACAAACAGTAATAGCCTTTCACAAAACCCTACATTTACTTTCAAAAATATATCTGTACAATATCTGCTCATTTTATATCTCATATTTCAAAAAGTTTGGACAGGGAAAACAAAATTTTGACGAACTTGTGAAATGTTTAAAAAAACAAATAAGTATAATAAAATCAAAATTTCAATGAAACAAAACTTAAAATATAAGTTGTACAAAAATAAAAATCAAAAAAATTCACACCTTTCTTTCTTTCTTTCTTTCTTTCTTTCTTTCTTTCTTTTCTAATAAGCTTCCCCAAACTGAGCAGTTCATCATTACTATCAGAATCACACCGTTATTACAGTCAATAGATAATTATCATCTGGATTCTGTCCATGGTGTGTACCTGGATAGTGAATTTCATTGTAAAGGTAGAAGAGTTTGGGGCTTAAGAAAGAGTACAAACTATTATCTTGGTGCAATTTTACAGATGATAAAAAAAAAATGTTGTGACCTGTCAACTGCTTTTTCAGAAGTATATAAAAAGTGGGAATAAAAAAGTCTCAACTTCATCCAACTTTTTTTCCGAGCATGTATCACTGACAGATGCAGCAGCACCTTTCCGAAACTTTGTGCTACAGGTTGTATTTTCATTTAATTCATTTATTCATTTTTTGTTTTCAATTATGTTGTCATCTCTTTTCTGCATCTTCTTATATGTTTTCACACCCCTCGCACCGTTCTGCACAGTTCTTTTCCTTCCTTTCCTTCTCTGCTGGAGTCTGGTTAGCTGTGTGATATGAAATGTGTAATCTGGTTTTCCCTGGTGTCATTAACACAGTTGATTTCATAACCAGCTAAAAACTCCTCACAGGAGCTTTGAAAGTTTTTTTTGTCCTTTCATTTCCCACAACCCACACAGGTAGAACATGAAGTACTTTTTGTTCACTCAGAAACATGATCAGAACTGCTACAGAAGAAATAATCTTGGAGGACAGATTATGTCTTTGAGCCTTTGAGACACTATGAATTTACTTTGACAGTTTGTTACTGTTTGTGCTGGAATTGTCATTTCCTGTTGAGTTGTTGGTGATTTCACTTGAGAGATTTAGTTTTTAGCTGGGAGGGACTCCGTATTAAAAGTGAGGTTATGTATGCTGATGACAAAACGCTGACGTAACTCTTTTATGTAAGATTTGATTGGCTGACACGGAATAAGGTCTCCATCTACCTACCTAGACTGATAACGGCACTAGTGATGATAATCTGTGGAATTAATGCAGAACATGGGGGCACCATTGTGAAACCAGAGGATAAAAGTAATACTTCATTTTTTTTCTCAATGGAAAACACAGGACAAGAGATTTACGGAGCAAATGCCAAAGCACGATTCAGTCCCACTTTTACATAATATCTACTTTTTAAAGATTTACTGTTGAGCTCTTTGGCCTAAATTTAGAGGACAGGACGTTAGATAGGGCAGGGATAGAGCACTGACATGCAGGAGAGAGGCTATCACATACATGGGGCACACTCAGACCTTTAGGCCAGTGGCAGCCTAATAACATCTACAGTTTTTAGATTGTGATTTTTTCTCTTTGTTGATAAAAAATGTATGTAAAAACACATTTAACAAATGCAAAATTAATTTATGAAAACACAACAAAAAATTCACAAAATGAAATAGCATCTCATGAAATGCACAAAGTGTGTCGTAAAATATAAGAAGCTGGAGCTGGATTACTGGAAAATACTAAAATTCAAAAACCTTTGTTTAATGTAAAAAAAAAAAAACATTTCATGAAACAAAAAAAGAAACTGAAAAAAAAAAAAAAAACACTGAAAAAATTAACAAAACATTGAAATATTACATTAGATGCCCAACAATTCACTAAAACAAAATATTTTCAATGACTCTTATTTTGCAGTTGTAAAAAAAATTGTATTTATATCTTATGAGGGTTTTTTTTCATGATGTTTTTCAAAATTTAAATATATTCGCATATTTCTGGGGTGTTTAATGAAGCACTTTCTGCATTGTCTAAGGCCACTGTAAGTAATGGTTGTAAATCCCTATGAACACATAGCTAACAACGCAAATACCTTAGATTAGAGTCATAATGGTGTTTGAGAGTATGTCTTCTCTAAGCTGATTGTTGACATAAACAACATGAAGCGGGCTAATTTGGCCCAGTGACCGGATGGTTATGTCAGTAATCTGTCATTGGTCCAATTTCCCCCTGAGGATTCATCCTGCTCCTGCATGTTTCACTGAACATTCAGATGCTAATGACATGAGATAGAGGGACATTTAATCCCTTGCTACACCTTGGCTCTCTCTTCACACCCTCAGACCGTATCTGAGCAGAAGCTGCATGCCTGAAGTTATGATGTGACCCACATTGTTTGGCTGACAGTGACAGTGGTAGTCCCCGGCCCAGCTGTGAGCAGCAGGCTGATCTAATGCTGTTGCATAATGCTGAATGAAGCTCCGATCAGTTGCATAAGACAGTTTTAGGACCAATCTCATGGGGGCTGATAACACGCCTCTGCCTGTTGCGGTTTGGTATTCCTGTCCCTTTACCATTATCATCAGCATCATCGTCATCATCATCAGCATCATGGTCATTAACAGGGATTGCAAGCCTCCTCCCCAGGGGCTCAAAGCACCCAGCAACCAGGTAAAAACAAGCTGAAGGTCTGTAACATGCAGTTTTACAAATCCCTATTAGTCACGCAGATTGATCATCTCACACAGACCACATCAAGAATCATATATTGTGTACTCAAATCATATCTGGCCCTCTATGTTTGATTCATTGTTTATTTTTGCTTCTGTTGTATTAAAATGACTTAGTTTAGTCTCAGGATACTATAAACATCTTGCATCTTGCAACATCTTTACAGATACAGTGATTGCCATGCCTGATCTCTCATCTGCTTGACTTACATCTCCAGTTAAAGGAACAGAAAAGTACCCAAAGTATGACCAGTATGTGTTTTTTTCTGTGGTGTTTTACCAAAGTACAACACAAAAACCGGTGTAAAAACAACATGACAGCAGCTCTGGTGAGCTGTTCTACAGACTGCCTAAAGACAAGAGCTGACAAGTTACAAAAAAATATCGAATCTGTCATAGAAACTAATTAGTTTATGCTTGATACCTTTTAGAGTTTGATAAGTTGTATAACTGACACATTTTTTTTTTTTACCAAGAATTGGCCAAAGAACTCACAGACAGACCTCATTTGAACACTTAAGTTTACTTCTGAGAGTGAGTTAACATATCAACAAAAGACTCGGTGGTAGAAAACCTTTGTGGTACACTAGTCTGTCATTTTTAAATTGTATGTGATAAGTTTCTGGACATATTTGTAAAATGGTTGTAGAAAAATATAGTCGTAGGAGTAAACTCAAATGTGAAGGACAATTTCATTCCTGAGGTAATTTTGCCGCTCTTCTGACTCAGACATCTGCCACAAAGGAACCTAACAATCCTGATTTAAGGACATTTTATTAAAAAAAAAACCCAAAACAAAACAACAACATCAATTGCTATAAAGTTGTTTTTTTTAACAATTTATTTATTTTATTAACATATTTTCATAAACAGTATGCAACTTCAATAACAACAATAGAACTACAAATTTCACCCAAACCCGCCCCCATCCCAGAACAAACCCCATAGGCCAATTCTTACCTACATCCCATAAAAAATAAAGAAAAGAAAAGAAAAGAAAATATCAATGTAAATAACTAAAAGGATAAAATAATAATAATAATAATAATAATAATAATAATAATGAATAAACAAATTAGTTGAATAATTAGATAAATAAAATAAAATTGAAGAAATTGCTAGAAAGCTATTAACACCTTGCTAAGCTGGGTTCATACAAAGTGAAAAAAAAAAGTGATATTATTCTTGATATTACGGAATACATCTTGTCCAATCCGATTACTTAGTCAGAACTAACTGTTGTATAATTACATTTATCTGGGCTACTGTAAGAGGTGTTGCTGAAGATGTCAGAATCAAACTCTATGAAATGAAACGAAGCGTTTCCGGTGTCAAATTTAACAGTTAGCCTTGAAAGAAGCAGGCGTTGAAGGAGTCATGGTCTAAAAAATTTAGCCATGACATCGAAATATTTATTGTAATTGACTATGAAAAAGCCAGACAAGTATAGAAGTTAACAAAGTACACTCTCAGACAGGATTTTTCCGTCTCAAGAGCTACAAATCTTGTCGACGCCCTGACTCTCATAGTTTACGATTTTATTTTGAAAGGAATACACTTCCACTTCCTGTACTGCGATGACGCACGTTGGATGACTTGACACAGCTTGTGGAGCTGTGGCAGCACCGCAGAGAAGTGAAGTTGAGCATCCTGCAGGTAATGTCCGCTCATTGTGCTGTGTCAGTAATGCTTTGTTGTTAGTGGTTTAATATGTTTGGTAGCTTTGTTTGCTCTCAAATTTGACACGGTACGGCTCGGACTGATATTCTTGCCCATCACGTTTTTTCCCTGACGCTATTTCTGCGGAAGATAAAGGCAGCTAACATGAAGGTGGGAAGCTACTCCACAGCTCGAAGAGGGTGTTGTCCAGTTTGTGGGATGTTTTGGCGTACACGTACGAAGGGTGTTAAGCTACCTAAATCAGTCCTGGGCTAACGTTAGTCTATCCCCAAGCTTGCTTCATTCATTGTCTGTGAGAGGTAGGAGGTGCCGAGCTGCGTCAAGCTAGCAAGTATCAGACACGCTGAGACCGGAAGTGGAGAAATTCACACCCAGTAAAAAACGTGCAGTAGATATTCGGCGAAGTTAAACGTTTTCGAAGACAGATGTGGTGCCAAAATAAATATAAAAATATATATGTAGTGGAAAACTTCTTCAACGACATTGTTAGGTTTAAGGTTGCCAGGTTTGCGATGTTATTTTATTTTGAAAGTTGTTTCCCCTTTTGGTTTTGATAATACTTCTAGCTTTACGTTGATAGTAACAGCAGAACTGCCTGATTCAATGTATAAAAATTAGACTAGTCTTGCTCTGCGTTGCCGAAGTATTGTATTAGTCCTGTTATCTAGTAGTACTGATGCAACCGCTGCTCACAAGCGACACATTATTTGCATGTTGTGCTTTCATGGGCTTTTTGCATACAGTGGGCTTGATCAATATGATATCCTGGAACAAGACTGTTTTATTCGGGTGTGTTGAATCATTTATTTTGCATTTTGTCGTGTTGTGCTGGGATCTGTTAGTGCTATGCGCCGTTTTTTGTAGGTAACCAAAGTCCATTCAAGAAATCTGACATTTTGATTTATTTCTCATATACGTGTGCAGGCGCGCATGCCCACTCAGATGAGGTAATTTTACAAATTACTTATTTATTTACTGTGTCATCTAACAACTAGCGAGTCTGTTCCTCTTATTTTTTCCTCCTCCTTATTTAGTAAAAAAAAAAAAAAAAAAGAAAAAACATAGTAAGACACATGATCAAACTGGGTTAATGACAGCCGAATTTACCACACATGAAGCCTTTTTAAAAGCCAACAACTCTTAAAGAAAAAAATCGTATGTACAGTCTTAAATCTTCCTTCAGACTAAAACTTGTGATTTATGCATCGGGTTTTGGCGTCGCCGTCCCCCCACATGCAACAGAAAACGAAACCCGCTGCCTGGCTGCGTAACGCCTCCCTGCTGCTCGGACATTTCTGCATAACCTGCTTCCAAGGAATCCAAAATGACATCATGCGTGTGAAACAGTGGCGATCAGGGCAGATTTTGTTGTTGTTATTGTCGTTTTTGTTCTCATTCAGCGAGCGTGTGTGGCTCAAAACCCCGTCGATAATATTACATAATCACACCGAGCTTAAATTGGTGGGGTGATTTGTTTGTTAGGATAGAGTCCAAAATGGATAAGCTCTTACCTCCTATATATTATCGTGGATTTCTGTGCCTTTACTCTTTCTATCTCGATTGACCTAAAAATGAAAATAGATATGAGGATGTTGCTACAAAGAGAAAGAAAACAGGCTACTGGGTGGATCAAGTCTGCAGCTCCAAAACACTCCTCATTGAAATGATGCTTTTCTGGATTAGAGGGCATCTGAGGACAGCTCTGGCTTGCAACATCGCTCTGCTGCAAAAACACTCGATGCAACAACAGCGTCTTTATTTGGTCTCCCTCCTTGTGAATGTGATGTGTTTATCATAGGATTGAGCATTAACCCTCAAACATGTCTGTGTAGACCAACAGTAGGCTATGGCTGTCTGGGTATACAGATCAATATGATCAGTTGTCGACTCCCAAACAAGGCTGAAATGAGTCTTTTCACTGTCTGTTAGTCTATTGATCCATTTACTTCAAAGTCAGCGGGATGTATATAACCACGAATTAGCTTTTTTTTCCCTACTGACAATCACAAAAGTAGACATATTCAAATTCAAAAAACAACAACAGAAGAATAATAACAGGAGCAATGGAGGCTGGTGGATCTTTCTGTGTGATAGATTTAAAAATGAGCTCAATTTATTTGAGTATTTTAATGTTTAATTGAAGTTCGATTTTTTTAAAGATGCATTTTTACATTATGACTGCGCCCTTAACACAGTGTCGCTTCAATAGGGATGCCCAATATATTAGAGTTTTGCTGTTATTGATGCCACTAGCCGGTGCTGTATCTCTGACCGATGACCATAATGCCATAATGTTCTACTGCTAGGGCTGGGCGATAAAACGATAACGATATCAAAAGTTAATTTTCCTCAATATCAATATAAAACATGGTCAGTATACTTTTCATTAACCGGCATTCTGCCATGTTTAGTAAACTGTACGAATAGCAAAGGAAAAGGGGAGTTGCCTCAGGTCCGCTTCTTCCTGAACCAATTATGTGCTGAAGTAGCAGACTGCAGCTACACGCAACCTAACAGATGATGACAATGTCGACAACACTGGCACGAAAACATCGGTGGTGTGGAGGTATTTAGTTTTTTTAAAGTCAGACATGAAGCAGAGTAATAAATCCCATCATACTGTTCAGCAGTGTAATACAAACAATGGGGAATTCAACTTGGAAGGTATCAGTTATCAGGAGTTGATAAACATCATTACGCCAACCATATTTGACCACATTCAAATCCCATAACTCATTATCTCATATATGATCATATATTATTATTCTTGGAAAAGGATCTTGCTAAGAGAAAAAATAATGTTATGTATAGAAGTAGTTTTGTAGACACAAAGCGAAGCAGACACTGACTCAGGCTAGAGTCATCTTTGCATATTTACAGTAAGGATTTGGACTGTTTGTAGGCGCTCTCTCATCCTTTGACTGGAACCTGAGGCTGCCTCTCACTGTGTTTTCACGTCACGCTGTCTCAGTCTGCTGCACAGGGGGTCAGATTTTTAGCATTCTTGTGTCAGACTGAGTCCTGAACAAGGAGTTCCCCTCCTGAAAGGCACAGTGCAAAAGTCCAGTGACTGTGACTGAAGCTGTTTGTTATCAGTGTTCACCTCTTGGAGCTGTCCTTCACTTCGGTAAAGGGACATAATAACAATCCCCTGCATGTTCCAGCAGCCAGGTTAGGTATTCAGTACCTGTAGAGCAGCAATCACTCATCCAGATGATGTACGGGTGGCAGCTCCTGTCATGTTGTGTTTGTAGGATGGCTTGTAAAGGAAATACGGAACCTATGTGTGTCAGGTTTTACACACTCTTCTGTCAATGTCATAAGTCTCTCTGATGTACTTTAAGTTATACATTTAAAGGAGCCCTCCAACCATTTATGCAAAATCCTTTTAAACATCATGATGTGGTCTTCGGATCTGAAAAGAGGTGTTGTAACCATGATGATGCCATTAGAGGGCTGCCTTTATGGTGGTTTTCTCACTGCATTTAATACTATTTCATAGTATCATATTGAATAACTTTGTCTACATATTAGGGGTGGGAGAAAAAATCGATACAGCATGGTATCGCGATATTTTATCTGGTGATATATCCTATCGTCTCATTTACCAAGTATCGTTTTTTCCAATTTATGCTAATATAAAATCAAATCTATGATAATGGAAAAATAAAATCAACTGTTTGTCCAGTGAGGTTGGCAGAGGTGACGTCATAGAGCAGAATAAAGTTGGTACAACACATATAAGGTTTGCAAGAAGTGCGACAGGAAAATAAAATACAGCGTAAATAAGACAAACATAAGGGAAAGACAAATGCTGAAGTAGCTAAACAGTTAAAAAAATTGTATAAATCGCAATATATTAAATCGCAATACTCAAATTACAAAATGTTAAAAATCGCAATAATATCGTATCCTGGCCCGAGTATCGTGATAATATCGTATCGTGGCCCAAGTATCGTGATAGTATCGCATTATGGCCCAAGTATTGTGATAATATCGTATCGTGGCCCAAGTTTCGTGATAATATCATATCGTGACCCAAGTATCGTGATAATATCGTATCGTGATAATATCGTATCATGGCCCAAGTATCGTGATGATAATATTGTATCATGGGGCCACTAGTGATTCCCACCCCTACTACATACAGTATACCGTAGAGTGATACGAGCTTGCCCACACCAAGCCCTGATCCAATACTTGTATTTGCCTCGATAACTGAACTGCTAACTTTTTTAGTCCACAGAAATTATTAAAGTAAACAAAATAGATTGCTAATGCTATGTAAATGACTCCCCTTTGCTTTTGAACCATGTGTCTCTGGTGAGAGACCAAAGGGTCTTCAAAGCAGATGTTGTAATTGAGCTGGCTTTGCACTTGTTTTTGTGTTTTTAAGTTGGAGTTAAGTTTATGTCATTGCTGGTATAGGCGAACCCAGAATACTACGTTTGCACCTTGCAAATTTGCTGCTTGCAAATTGTGCTCAGTGATAGCTGATATAAATAACTGGGGAGAGATGATTGGCTCAAAATTGGCTAAAAATGCCAGTCCCCTCTATGATCTAGTTGCTGATGATCAGGACAAACTCAGTCTTATCTTATTGCATTGTGTCATATATCACTGCACCGCCTGGCTTTGCATTCTACCGCATCTTATCCTTACTATCCTATCATACTGTATGGTATTGTATTATATTACTGTATTATTTTGTACTGTAACATTGTGCTTTGTATTTCAAGTTATCCTGCAATTCCCACCACTGATCAGTGCAGTCAGATCAGCATTTTTATACAACATAATACACATAATATATACGCATTCCATAAATACATCACAGTTCAACTTTATGAAGAAATAACTCAGCATGAGTCTGATTCTTTTTATTTTTCTTAATCAAATCCATGCACCGGCAACTGGTAGTCCTCCAAGACTTAGTATCTCAAGAGAGTATTCAAAATCTTTTTTCATTTTTCTAAGAGTTTGGGATATTTTCTTTCTCCTCTAACAAACAATAGTCAAATTTTGTTCTTTTGTTTCAGTGATGTTCAAGTTAGATTCTCAGTTTGTGGTGCTTGCTAGTCTAAGTCATGCAACCTGATGAATAAATGGTGATTACTTCTTTTGCTGCCAAAGTCTCGTCCATAGCAGAGAAGTCATGATGTTTAACAGCATCTGGTGATCTTGTATATGTAAAACGCCTTCTGATTGGGATATCTGTTTACTGTAGTGCAATATATTGCAACCATTTGAATGGCATCTGGCAGCTCTTTTCATTGTGTCCAGATTGGGTCCATTTAGTGCTGTTCAGAATCACAGGTAAGGAGATGTGTAAAGTGAAGACGCAAATCCTGCTGATGTGGTCTGTGGTGCATTTTGCCAAAACATTGACCCAGAATAGCTGACCCAGCTCATTATGTGTCTCCCAGTCTATCAAGCATAAACCAAACCATCATCATAGCCATTATCCTTGCTATAAAACCTCTAAGTTTGTTATGGATCCCAGTGGGTTACAGTCATATATCAATACTGATGTTTCATGGGTGCTAAAGTGGGCACATAGTGGCCTCATTGTGGCACTGATAGGCCTAAAGCCCAAATGGCCTTCACTATGTTTGCTAGTGTAGCCAGAACGTGAGGTGTGGTGATTTTTTGGATGGCGGCTACAAGCGTGACGTTCAAAAGGCAACCAATCTGAGAGTTAACCCCGTCCAGCCCATAACACGCACAGCGGTGATACAGTAAACATTAACGCTGTGCTCAGAATTTCAGAGTGCGTCCTGAGGTCCCTCTGCATGATGTTGCATTATAAAATGGCACACGTGTGGTTTTTTTGCTATGGTCCTTTCAAAGGTTCCTGTGTTCAGACAAGGGCAGTAGAGGCGAAGAGGACAACATTGATATTCATGATGCTGTTCTGACGGAGTGACCAGTGACGGGCGCCTCATCCCTCACATGTCAGTCAGTACAGTGTCCTTGGTAGCAGGTCAAATGTGAGGGCAGCTGTATCCCTGGAGCTTCACTTATGCTGTCTGTATCACTCTTCCAGGCACTTAGAGGAGGGAGGATATGCCAAGTCGACAAATAATCTAAGCTTTTGAGAAACAGTCTTCAGGTGAGGAAGCAAAACTCTTTCAAGTCCGGCTGTCTTTCAGAAGTGAGCCGTGCTAAACTACTCCTTGAGGACAGAGCGGATTATAAAGATGACTTTGAATACCTGAGTCGAATGAGTTTTTACTGTATTCAGATTCTCGTTCGTGGAGAGCAGCCTCACACACACACACCCCTTGAGCCACATTGTGGGTTTCCAGGTCACAGGGAAAGAGGCATTTAAATTTTATGTTCTTCTGGATTGTGAACGTGTATCATGATTCATAGATGACCTGGCGAATTTGGTATTTGCAGACAAAAATATAAACCATCTGTATTCATGTAGGCTTTATGAGTGTTTTATGAAAAGGCTGAAAGACCACAAAATCCAGGGAGTTTCCTGAGAGACAACACATAGGAGCAGAGTGGAAGAGGGCCTAAAATTACAGAAGTCAGCTTGACCATATAATAAGTTTTGTATTTACATTGTGCAATTGGTAAAAAATGAAAGCAAAAAAAGTAAAAAGCAAAATCGGAGGCAGAAACAAGATGGCTACATCTACGAAAGATATTTTAGCACTTGCCTTGTCCAGATATAAGGCGCTAAAATAACTTTCGTAGATGTAGCCATCTTGTTTCAGGCCTCAGATTTTGCTTTTCTCCAAACTGGTAACTGAAACGCTGGGAACTCAAGTGTGACGTCATTTTCAGCTCCGACATCTGACTTCAGAGGTAACTCGGATTTAGCATTTATAAGGCTTCATCTTCCCATCAATACTTTAGCATCTACACTTATAGACACCTATAAATTACCATCATAAGGCTTGGGACCCAGATTTAACATAATTCTCAGCATTGACAGAAATTTTATATTAGATATTAAGTTTTAGGGATTTTTTATTCACTCAACACACTAAATTTATCTTGTATAAATTCTTGTCCTTTTTTGAAATATAGAAAAATATTAGTATAATATTGTTGAATCGCTAATATAACATAAACCAGTATGATATGAATCAAATATAACAACAGAAATTATGTCTCAGAGAAATTTATTTGACCTGTGATTTTTAAAGACTGACCCATGTCCCATCTGTTAACATGGGAGCTGGCTCAATGACCTTTACTCCAATCAGTCGGATGTTTTATACTTATGGGGATTTGTTATAATGTCTGCCTTTTTACACACTCTATGGCTGCATCTTGTGACTTTTTTCATATTTTTTTTAAATCTGATTGTTCATTTCTAAATTGTATAAACATGAGTTCTCAATCATGATTTGCAGAAATAATCAAATTCAAAGCTTTAATGGTTCACTGGAAAAACGTCTCGATTAATCACCAATCGTATTCCTTCAATGAAGAAGTGATTGATATTTGACTAACAGTTTATGTATATAGAGCTCTTGTATTCATTTCAAACTAGGGAGTCATTTTGCGAGTCTGAGTCTCCTCCTGCTCAGAACATCACAACATCAATCCTGAACATCCGCTCCAGCTTCAGTAAGGAGCAGGAAATGACCGTCCACGCCCTACAGTGGTTACCATACATAATGCTGAACTTGCATTGCTCTCATTGGAACAAATCACTTCCCAATGCAGTACATCATCAAACTTCATGTTCTCTTTCTCCAACCTGCAAAAAAACCCAAATTTTTTTTAACACTAAGTGAGTACAGGAGTAATAAATCATAGACTCCACGTGCAAAACCTTGTGTTTATGATTTAAGATGTGTCTAGCACACATGCGAAAATAGGGTGTGCGGTGCATATACACACACATCCACGGATAGTGGTGACAACATCACAGCTAGTCATGCAGCAGGGGACCCTAAGGTGCCCCTGGTCATCAATCTTTAGGACTTCCCTCAGCCGCAGAGACACAAGCTTAAATGTCACAACTGCTGTAAGTGAACAGATTTCCTCCCTGCCGGCACCCGGTCGAGGACGGCAGGAGCGGAAATTGACTCTCGTCCTTGTTAATGAAAGGATGCGCTCGCCAGTTTGTGTTTACGTCCTCACCTACGCATTGTGCACAGGAAAGCATGTTGGCACGAGCACCTGCACGTGTGCACTGTGAACACCTTATGTGTGGGTGTTAAGTGTCGTGATTACATGCAGTGTGAGAGTGTGTGTGTGGTGCATGGGAACCAAGCGTGTGCATGAAAGGGGTTGGATGCCATCAGTGACCCTGGAGGTGCGCGTATGGACCCAGCTTGGGCTGCTCTGCGAGGTGGATGGGCCTCTGGTTTGAGTGACCCCCCACTGAGGGAGCAACCTGTCAGGCAGAAGGCCGGACATCTGCACCTCTCATTCACAAATACTGGATACACACACACGTATGATGACGTGATGTGTACCTGCATGTCCAACTTAGTCCTCCTGATCCCCTCAAACATAATTTACACAATACTAAAATTGTATTTGAACATAATCTTTTCTATGAAGCGATGACATAATAGGAACAATCAATCTATTCTGGTCAGATTGAACTTAATCCCCATGAACAGATATTTGTGGGCGAGGGACAAGATTTAGAAAGCGGAAACATTCAAATTTCTGTTCATATTTCGAGTTCAGTTGACCGGTGACGTTTTGTTTGCATGCAGGAGAAACAGTCTGTGCTGACGACAGTTGAGCTTTTATTATTCCCTTCAACAGATATCGGCTTATGACGGTAGATAATACCTGATGACGTTGTCTCCCAACCCCAACTGTCCTATGATGCTCATCTGAGTGTAAACAATGATCTTTGTGAAACTGGTTCATTTCTTACCAGAGTAGATCACCAGGATAACTTATCCTGAACATAACCTGCTCTGAAATCAGTTTAAAGAAAATTCTGCATATTGATCTTGAAAAGAGGGGGGAAAAGCAAAATGTCCTGGAAAAGCTTATGCTGTCCTGGAAAATTTATTTAAGCAATCTCCTAACTTTAAAACAAACAAAAAAGTCACAGCTGGCTGCTTACTGCAGTTCTCATTTGGTGTTGAGACTTTTGACTTTTGAAAAGTTGAACGTGTTAAATTGGTCAGCACGTTTGCTTTGATTATGAAACTAGCTTACTCGATTCACATGCAAAGGTTGAAGATTTGTGATTCAACTCAGGCTCTGAGTGCTTGTTCCAAATGTGTGTTAGTCATTGTTGGGAGAGTTTGATAATGAATAGGACATAGTGGTTGAAACTATGAATGGCAGCCAAACCGTGAGCAATTCAAACACCTACTGAAAACTGGTGAGTGGCACTATTTGCTTTTTTTCTTTGCTATCAGTGCAGTGCTACACTGTTGTAGTAAAACAGGCTGTATGATGACAAGAGAGGTGTAGCTTTTGTTGCTGGGTCTCACAGCACCATTATAAAAGTGTTTTAAACTGGTTATTTATCAAGAGAACTTGGCTTAACCTTAAATCTAGTGTTAGTTCAGGCAGGCCAAGAAGTAAAGCTCAGTCATCAATAGCACATCAGCTGATTGAGAATGATATGCTTTTCTCCCAATTTGATTCTTTTACGATTTTTTGGATGCAGATTCGATTTAAAATGCAATTCTACGATATTGTCAATTTTCTCGATCTTTAGTCTGCAGTGAAACAGTTGAATGATTATGATTGTCTACTGACTACTCCAGGACCCATATTTCCCCAAAAATACACATCTCACTCAGGGTCTCACTGGGCTCAGTTTTTTTCAACTGCTTCTCAAATTGTCAACCATGCCTATAAATTTGAAAAAAAAAAAAAAAGATCATAACATTAAAATTGATTTCAAAATTGTAAAACAAAAAATCGCGATACTTGTGATTTTTTCTCCCAGCCCTATTGAGAACGCTGAGTTGCAGGGAAAGGATGTGACCGATGATTTATTCTATCATGGATTTGTCATCATTTTGAGCTTGTAAGAGTTAATCAGACCCTCACAGAAAGAAACATATCAATGTATAGGTATGATGTCATACCAGCTAAGTTGTCCTTGAAACTGATGTCTGGGAAAGAGGAGGAACCCTGTATTGGTTCAAGCAGCTTTCATTTAGAGTGGCCAAGTGCAAACGCTGCACGGTGTTCTTTATCATCAGAAAGTATGTCAGGGTCACACGGCCTGTATCACGCTGAGGTTCACAGAGCAATGTGTGTCCCCTCCTCTTCTGTGCTCTCTCTGGTTGACATTGTCATCGCCGATCAAGGTTGTGTTTTCTCCAAGCACAGAGACTGAACACACAGGCAGGCCTCGCTATTATGCAACAGCAGTTGTGTGTCTTTTCCGCCATTTGTACCACAGTAGGCTTGTTGCCCGTGATGCTCTCCTGATAGAGACTGCAGCGCCGCTCGCTCCGAACGCAGATACTGCTGACTAAGCTGGTTCCCTATAGGTAAACCTTAGTGTCACTTGCGGCCTGGTTCTGATTATTGCTTTGCATTGTGAGTACGTGTCAAAATATTACGTCTGTCCACAGTAACACTAGCTTCTCCTGTCTCTCTGTGTGGATGATATAGATTCTTGGACAGGCCTCCTCTTTGGCAGCCAGCCTCATCCCTGTCTGTTGATTCACTGTTGGTGAAATAAGAGAACATATGGCTTCCCTCTCTCTGCATTACATCACCTTGTGATACATGCAGATTGGTTAGCCTTGAAAATCCAGTTTAAAAAAAAAAAAGGTATTTAAAAAGTTTGATCTGAGCTAAATTTGTATGAAAATTGGCATCTCAGCTCTCAAAATAAGTGGTTTATGGTTATCGTTTTCGTAACCCTTGCTTGAATTAAATTCGGTTGAGGTTGGTACTTTTTAACGCTCCGCTTGACCAATGCACACGGCGCCACCAGATGCACCATGCTCTACAGTGTTAGTATTGATCCATTTGAGATATCAGATTATACTCAGTTACTGCCGACTGCACACGTTCAGGTTCCTGTGAAGACTTCGCATGTGGTTGCTTTCAACTATTCACCAGTTTCCATTAGCTTCCTGATTTGGCTTTCCTCCCTGACTGCACTCTTGCTGCTCTTAAATTGATGGTGATTTGGTTTAATGCATCTTTACAGCATATCAACCTCGTCCCGATCTCTTCTTACCAAGGCCAAGAATTGCTAAGTAGCACTTGGAAATGAGGCCAAAAAAATTGGCGCCATTAATATCTACTTAAAACTACCAAAGAAACCAGAGCTCAGTCATAAACATTTATTTTAAGTTCATTAATTTGTTGTTTCTACAAATCTGGCTATTTTATTTAGCTCTAAATAAAGATAATTACAATACTTTTTATCCTCTCTGACTCATTTCTCACACCAAAAAGCATTTTTTCAAAAGTGTACGCTCCAATCTCTGAACAGTTTATTAGTTTGTCGTTCACATTAGAGGAGAATTTCTCATCATTAAAGCAAATTGCTTTGTTTCGGTAAATGTGGGCAAAAGAATAAGTCCATTATTCAACAAATTTTGCACAAAAACACACCTGTTGATTCTAAGTAAAACTGTCAAACTCCCCACAGCTTATAAATATTCAGTTGTATGAGCATTACATGAAAAATTACCTATTGATTTATTGGAATATATGTGTTTTAAATATCAGTGACACAGAGTGATCGCGATACCTGCCTCAGTGAATTGGTTAAAGACCTGCCAGGTCAAAGTGGTTTGTTATAGGGCTGGGCGATATGGCCTCAAATCAATATCACAATTTATTGAGCAGTTCACCTTGTTAAGAATAAATAGCCAATAACTACTCCACAAGCTGCTCACCCCCTCCCACATTAACTTTGTCTACTTATGGTGCTGCTCCAGCCGCTACAACTTTTGAACCATCCTCCATCTCCTTACCTGTCTTTCCCTCTTTGTTAAGGACTGGATGGGGTGGAGTCATGACTTAGGACAGTGTCTTAAAGGGACATGAGACCATAGCCAACCTACACACATCCAAAACCAACTTTTATTTATTTATTTATTTGACACTGAATATATTGACATGGGCAAAATGACGTTGGTTATTGTCATAACTTTAGGTATCGATATATTTTCCGTTTATCACCCAGCCCTAGTTTGTAATCATCATAAAGAAAAAGCAGCTGTACGTTTTGACCAGTATGGCTTAAACAAAGCTTTGAAAACTAAATTTAAGTATTTTGGGTGTATGACTACCTGTAGGAAGCATGTAGTACAGTTTTGATAAACCTTTCTGATAGCTGCAGCTCCAAAAATGCACCCAAATGTTTGAGGAAAAACTGCAACCTTGAACACTGACTTTGAGGCAGTTCCATGTTAAAAAGCATTGTCTGCCTTCTCTTCAGTCCGAATTTCACTTATCAGCTTCTTCGAAGGTCATTAAGTGTTACCAAGTGTTTTCATCAGCAGATGGAGTTTTGTTGACTGATGGAAGGGGTGGATTTGTTGATGTGCAGCTGTCTCATCTATGCGTAATAGGTCATTTCATTCTCAGAAGTCAACAGTATTTATCAATCATTGCTATTGTCTTGATGTGGGAATCAAATGAATACTATGAAATGTACTGTTTGATCTGGGCTTGAAGATGTAATATTTGAATAAATGTTGAGCTGCTACACCACTGGGGTTAAATTTATGACTTTAAGACAGTGAAGTACAGAGATTTTTTGTTTTGTTTTGTTTTTTAAGGAATAATACTGTTATTGGGCTGGGCGATAAACCAAAAATTTACTGATACCGAAATCTACGACAATAACCAACGTCATTTTGCCCATATTAGTTTACTCAGTGTGAAATGATACATATATAAGCATTGGTTTTTTGACTTTAAGACAGTGAAGTACAGAGGTATTTTTATTTTGTTTTGTTTTTTTTGAGGAATAATACTGTTACATAGGGCTGGGTGATAAACCGAAAATTTACTGATACTGAAATTTACGACAATAACCAACGTCATTTTGCCCATATCGGTATATTCAGTGTCATAAAAAAAAAAAAAAAATAGCATTGGTTTTATGACTTTAAGACACTGAAGTACAGAGATATTTTTGTTTTGTTTTTTTAAGGAATAATACTGTTACATAGGGCTGGGCGATAAACCAAAAATTTACTGATACCGAAATTTACATCAATAACCAACATTTTGCCCATATCGATGTACTCAGTGCCAAAAAAATAAATAAGCGTTTGTTTTGGATGTGTGTAGGTAGGCTTTGGTCTCATATCCCTTTAAGACGCTGTCCTATGTTGGAGATGTGACTCCACCCCATCCAGTCCGTAACAAAGAGGGAAAGACAGGTGAGATGATGGAGGATGGTTCAAAAGTTGTAGTGGCTGGAGTGGCGGCTAAGTGGACAAAGTTAATGTGGGAGGGGTTGAGCAGATTGTGGAGTAGTTATCATCCATTTATCATTATCGAGGTGAACTGCAAAATATATCGTGATATTGATCTCAGGCCATATTGCCCAGCCCTACTGTTACACATCAAGAAAAATGCAGAATTGCAAACAAAATGTCCAACCAGTGTCAAAGTGGTGTGCTGTCATTCAGAGATGTTTTGATTACTCATTAATTTAATTATTCATAAAATTATTTTCCATTGTTGTCATGATGAAATAGTTGGTTAAAGCTTTGTGCAACAGAAACACTGCTCTGGTGACGCTTGTGTGTCTAAACTTATGTCATTGCTTTTTCATGGATTCAGCATGTAGGAGCCAAAATGTGAAGCTTAAAATCCTTGAGATCTATATAACTTCATATTTGTGGATGCTTTTACAACTCACTGCGTCACTAGGAAGTGAGAAGTCCAGAAATATTGATCCGCTTAGTCATAGGAGGTGTTTGCTATTGATTCGGTTGTAGGTGTAGCCTTTTAATAGTATCCCTTTGTCATCGTGATAGGGATGACTGTAGGCAAACAGTGTCAGTTTCAGGCTGCAGCCTTACCGAAACCTACATTCACCCTGACGCCACAAACCCTCGCAGACACAGCTTTACTTAGATGTGGGGACAAATATAGCAGGTGGCGGCACGCTTTTTCCTATATTTAGCATTTCCTCTATTTTCAACTTGTTTTCTCTTGTCTTGCACAATGAGACCCATTGTATGGTTCTTTGTGCAACTTTCCTTGTGCCTGATTTAGTTTGTTGTCGCTCTTAATAGAGCACATGCTTCCCTCAGTTTTCTGTAAATGAATATGTCAGTGAGTCTGTGTCTGTAATTATGAATAGAAAACCTGTTTATTTATAGGGTGATTATCCCCGCTTTACCTTCTGGATGTATGTTAAGTTCAGCTAAGTTTACACTGCAGAGAAGGAAACTCCTTTTTTTCCACTCTCCAGTGATCACAACAAATGATGTAAAATATCATTTATACATTGACTTTTATTTTTTTATTTTTCAACCATCATCCTGCACTGCTGACCAAAGAAGTGCAGAAACACCAACCAGTATCTGGCAGCGTCCAGGGCAGTGTAAGCAGGGTTTTTCCTGGCTCAGTATTGGTCTTTGGTGGTGGACCACCCGTGCAGATCAGTATGCGGAGCATGATTGACTAAAACTATCAAAGTACCGCTTATGCTTTGGTGGCCCATGGTTAACATCTGTTCACTTCGAATAACTATAGATTTGACATTTATCTGAAAATCGTTCACAATCACATTTTAAACACCCAATCTCATCTGATCTTACTGTTTTCTGTCAGAATTTCAATGGCGGATAATTATGGTACAGCTTCCAGAAGTTGCATCAAACTGATATAGTGCCTGTTTGGTTTATTCTTTAGTGTCCAGCTGTGATTTTAGATATACATTGTTTGCAGGGTATAAGGTAATCTGGTGCATGTCTCATTTCAAAGTCTGAAATTCAACAGAAAAAGAGCAATGCCAAATATTACAGTAGATAAAATTTTGTATGCATTAAAAAGAGTTAAAAGAAAATTTATTTATGTTATGTTTAAAACACTGGGTCTTGTATTTGCACTAGCAGGTTATGCAATCTAAGAAGATAAAGAGATTTAAAAAAAAACTTCAAATAAAACTGTAAGTAATAAATGAAAGTACAAGGAGAAAAGATGCGATATGGCCTTAAATCAATATCACAATATATTGAGCAGTTCACCTTGATAATGATGAATGGACGATAACTACTCCACAAGCTGCTCACCCCCTCCCATATTATATTACCTTTGTCTACTTCAGCCGCCGCTCCAGTCGCTACAACTTTTGAACTGTCCTCCATCTCTTCACTCCGACGTAGAACAGCACATCCAAAACCAACTTTTATTTATTTATATTTATGACACCGAATATATTGATATGGGCAAAATGACATCGGTAATTGTCAAAACCGAGAGTTACCGCAGGTACATAGTAAAAGGAGCATTGCTACTCGCTGTCCCATACTCAGACCTCCAGCTGGCATTGTGGAGTTTTACAGCCCAGTGCAAAGTGGCTGGGATGAGGGTCAGCACCCTTAAGTCCAACAACATGGACTCTGCTCTTGAAACTAGCTTCTGAGAGCCGTTTGGGAGCAGAGGAGGTCGGTTCTTGCAGAGCTAAATGATCTGAATCGCTAAAAAGAGCAAAATTAACACTGAAGTTGCTTGGGCCAGCCCAAACTCATAGTTCAATCATAAGAGAAAGTCTTCAGCCTGCTCTTTCAACTCTTGACTGGTCGATTCCAAAATGGTTCCAAATGAAAGTAGCCAGAATAATTTAAAGCTCTAATTCTCATACGAACTTTGCACGCTTTCAATTCAATCCCTTTCTTTGACCCAGAAAAAGTTTTGCTGTCCACTCATGAAATATAAATTTGGGAGTCTCCCGGTGAGAGGCTCTGGTCACAGTGCTGTGGTGTAAAGCTAAAATTCTAATTTTTACACCTTGAGTACACATGTGGGCGTCTTTGGTCCATAAAGGCACATTTGTACATACATGGAATAAGTATGTTTTTGGAACATTTGGTAGCGGGGTTTTAAACTGCACCACCCACCACAGCTGGGATCTGCACAACATCTGTCAACATGGTCTTCTGTTTGGAAGGCAGTTCATTCAGCAAGTGGAGTCTTTTTTCACGCAGACACTTAACTTCTTAGATTTTTATTTCTCTTTGCTCTCCATCGTGTTGGTCAAACTGCTGTTTTTGTGGCCGTGAGGGCAGGTTGAGGTTGAGAGGCGCATGTGTTTGCTGGTTGTCTGGAGGGAGGCAAGGGGACCTGTGGTTATGATTCTGTGTTAGTATTTTGGCTGGATTTACACATGTAGACACACAGAACGGCAGAAAGGTAGCCTTGAAGATCCAGACACACTACTTTTTTATCACCAGGTACACACACTGAACATAAAAGAGGCCCTCTTTATGTTTTCTAAACCTGCAGTAAGCACTTTTATAGCAGCATTACACATCAAACACGCTGGAGCAAAATTTCGCGTTTATCAGGACCACCCAGACTGCAGGGGGCAGCAGCAGTGACACATTCTTCTGTATTTGGTGCCTTAAAGACCATATGTGAAGGAGGATCCTTTGACAGGTGGAACCTCCTCTCTGGCGCCACAGGATGGAGTCAGTGACACCTCGGCACAAACTAACCCGAGGATAAAGCCCCCATTGGCAATCATAGGAAGCTGCGTTTTGATTGGCTAGATCACTATGGCAACTTCATCTACACACCTAACTTGCTCTGGGTTAGTTTCCTCAAAGATTGGAATTTAAAATTACTTCCCATGTAGCTATGACTCCTTTTTTCCCCTCTTTGTGATGTTCCACAGATCTAGCTTAACATTTCTACATTCTCATTTAGAGAGTAAGTCCTTATGAGTCCTAAATCTGCCAAATGGTCGCTCCATTGATGTCTACTCTATGTCTATTTGACTTTGTTAAAACCTTTGTCTCATCATGTGTTGTATCTGCTAACATTCAGAGTCCATGTCCCTAACTTTCCCCAAATCAGCAGCTTTGTTATGAAAGAGTGCCAGTGTTGTTCCCAAAGAGCTTTTATAAACAGAGTGATCCCATTTTTTTCTTGTTGTTTCATAAAAGCACAGCAGCTTAAACAAGGTAGAGCAGCTTAAAACTAGTACCACGCATGATACATATTTTCTAGAGCTGCAGCTATCGAATATTTTAGTAATCGAGTATTCGACCGAATATTCCATCGATTACTCGAGTAATTGGACCCAAACGGCAGACTCACATAAAGTTAGATTTCCTATAGCCCCGCAATAAAGGCCAGACTCGGAGAAATAGAGGACAATTGCGAAACAAGCGTGTGCGTTAGCGGATTGCAATGCTCGTAAGAAAGCTAAATATAATATTAATTTTCATCATGCCCCTAAGGGAATTGGTGTCCGAGTGTTGAATAGCTCCTATGTTACCTGCTTCTGCTACGACACCAGCAATGTTAGGCTACAAGCTAGCGTGAAGAGAAGTGTGCAGAGCAGCGCTGTCTCTGCTAACAACTCCCAGGCTAAGTGCTAATGAGCTACTGGAGCTCTGCACAAGAAACAGTGCCGCCAGCTCCGCAGTAAGGAAAGTCGCTAGTGGCTGTTGTAAAAGTAGCTAGAAGTCGCTAGATGATGTTATCGCCTAATTTGCATAATTTCTCAGTCAAACTCACTACGCAATAATTCGCCAGGGGGGTCCGAAAAGTCGTTCAAGTTGCTAGTTTGGCAACACTGCAAGAAAAGCCCGTCTCATCATTTATTTTCTCCGCCCCCGCAAAACCTAAACAGCACTTATTCCTCCTTCTGCCGTGGTGACATAAGCACTTTGTGTCACCTTCAAAAGAATCTGTGCGAAACAGTGACGATTTGAGCTTATAAACGAGTACTCGAGGCAGAGAAAATTCCTCGATCATATTTGTAATCAAGGTACTCGAGGTATTCGAGGAATCGTTTCAGCCCTAATATTTTCCCTTAAATGGGTAGGATTAAAACAGCATCTTATCGCAATTCGCTTTGGTTGACCCAGCAATCAACTCAAAGTGATGACGTCGTATGATCCAGCAGAGGATGGTCTCATCGTGACCTTGAATCAATGCACTCTTGACCTCAGTATATTAATGTGCGGATGTTATTCTACACTATCGGAATACACCGTCATAAAAGACAAAGCCAGGGCTGTGTATCACTTTTGTACGACGCAGTTGTCATACTCGTCAACAACAACAATTTTTTTTGCTGGTAGGAGCAGTGGAGGAGGCACCACCAATGAGACGTGAGACCGCAGTTGTTCAAAAACCCTGAATTATGACCTTTTTTATGGCCAGTCCCTTGCCAAAGGCCATCACTACCATGACTGCAAAATTCAGTTGTTTGATATTCAAACAAAGCTGACTTTTTGAAAAACTGACAAAAATCTTGTCTAGATGATGTAAATTGGAGCATTTTTTTTTCCAAGTCTCAAGTTGAATTATCGGGCATCGGCACAGGAAAATGCAAACTCTTAGAGGAACAGTGAATTATCTTCTGATAAAGACTGTAGTACCTAACAGAGCCGTTTTAAACAGGTTTCAAGCCGAGAGTAAGGGCACAGGATCGTCTTCATTGCTGCTGTTTTTTATCTCCTGGTTCAAACCTTATGTGCTCCATTATAAATAAGAGGTCTGTAAAATGAAATGGTGCTTCCATTGTACAAACCAAGGACAACAACCTTCAAGTGTTAGTTCCAGAGCTTTCCTTACAGTAGCCATCAAGAATAAGCCATCAAGCTGTGAGTGTTAGTGTTTTTCCATGCAGCTAGAAGCTTTAACAGCCTGATTTGCCCTCAGACCTTTCCTTGAACCCTCTGTTGGGCTAAAGGTTATTTGTCCAACCTCATCCCTCGAAAATATGTTCTGATGAAGATCAGTGTTTTGATGTTACATGATTGATGAGAAGGCTGTTACAAAATAAAAACACAAGGCTTTACTGCAAAGAGCTTGACCTGTTTTAAGCATTGACATCCTTGAATACTGATGTTTATGCGCACAAATGCTTTTGTCATGTTTCAAATTGAAAGTTGTTTCCAAAATGGACAGTAATCGCTGTTGTAAATAAAAGGGTAAAGTAGCTTTTACTGTTGGTGATTACTATACAATAAGTCTGATCGGGACAATACAGGCACAAAAATTCAATTTCAGAAAAGCTTTTTTGTGTGTGCTGTTATTCACTTTCTAAAACCAGACATATTCACCCTCTACATCTGCATCTTTAAAATAGCCCATCATTTCTATTCAGCCCTGCTCAATGTAAATGTTTTGTGTAGCTCGAGGTACAAAGTAAAATCACAGCAGAGGATGGTATTGACAGACATTATCTTTTTGTTTCCAGCCCTTCGTCGCCCTACATTCCTAACAAAGAGAAATATCCGTGTTGATAGGAGTGTGTTTGGTAGCATGATGTTCACACTGTGACAAGGCCATCCAGACAAATCCCAGCTGCACAGAGGCACACCTCCCCTGTGAAAGAGCTTAACACTGGCAGCTCTGTCACCTCCAAAAAGGCTGACAAGTGGAGTAAGACCGATTTACTGAGCCAATATTAGCCTACATGTCACTCTAAAATAATATAACAACAAACCAAAATGTGTTGAAAGCTAAAACCATCGTTATTTTCAGCACTTTTATGCCTCAATAAACAGTAATTTGTTATAAATGTCAGGGAAGCGAAAGTAAGAATCGCATAATAACTTAAGTGTCTTCTATCTCACCGCGTTAAAGATAATATTTAATGTCATACACACTCAGCTGGGAATGTTGCAAGAACTGTGATCAATTGATCACATTTGATTTAAAAAGCACACTCGGGCCTCATTCATGAACTGTTTTGAAGAAGGAACTCATGCGTAAAACCCACTTTAGCAATTTTTAGGAAGATCAGGTAGTAATATCACTGTAGAGCACTGTTGCTCACATTGCGCTGACATGCAGCTGAAAAATTGTGGTTGTATCTTTAATGTAGCGTCTTAGTTTGATTAAAAGACAGCTTGTTACTAGGGGTGGGAGAAAAAAATCGATACAGCATGGTATCGTGATATTTTGTCTGGTGATATATCGTATCGTCTCATTTGCCAAATATCCATTTTTCAAATTAATTGCTAATATGAAGTTAAATCTATGAAAATCAAAAAATAGAATCAATAGTTTGTCCAGTGAGATTGGCAGAGGTGACATCATAGAGCAGGAGAAAGTTAGAACGACAAATAAATATAAGGTTTGCAATAGGGGTGGGAGAAAAAATCGATTCACATAAGTAATCGCGATTTTCTGTTTTACAATTTTTAAATTGATTTTTATGTTCAAAATTCGTTTTTTTTCTAAATTTAATAATAAATCTAAAAAACTGACTTACCTGTGATGTGTATTCTTTAAGGAAATATGGTTCCTGGAATAGTCAGTAGTACTGGTGTTAAAAATGCAGACTGAAAATAGAGAAAATCGCTGCTATCGTAGAACTGCAATTTAAATCAAATCGGCATCCAAAACATCGTAGAAGAATCGAATTGGGAGAAAAGCATATTGTCCCAACCCTAGTTTGCAAGATGCGTTACATGAAAATAAAATACAGCGTAAATAAGACAAACATAAAGGAAAGACCAATGCTGAATTAGCTAAACAGTTGAAAAAATTGTATGAATCGCAATATATTGTATTGCAATACAATGTTAAAAATCGCAACAATATCGTATCGTGGCCCACGGATCGTGATAATATCATATTGTGGGGTGACTAGTGATTCCCACCCCTGCTTGTTACCTCTTATTAAAGTGGAACCACCTCCCTCCTCATGCTCACTCTGTACCTTTACTTTACTAACACACACACACACTCACACTCACACACACTTGCCTCCTTACTTGGCAGTGCAACAAAGCTCTCTTCTTTCCACCTGTGGCTGCAATATGGCAAAATATGCCAACATTAGCCCTCCCCGTTTCTTACGTTTTGTGACAGCTACAACATCTATGCACATCTAGACTTTTGAACCGTCCTCCATCTCCTCACCTGTCTTTCCCTCTTTGTTACAAACTGGATGTGGTGGAGTCATGACTCCGATGTAGGACAGCGTCTTAAAGGGACATGAGACCATAGCCTACCTAGACACATCCAAAACCAACTTTTATTTATTTTTTGACACTGCGTATTGACATGGACAAAATGATGGCCTCAAATCAATATCACAATACTTGAAATCAGTGCTCCTTCAATGCTCTTTAAAAGATTTGTGATATCCAATGTGAGTTCAAGCTGAGCCACCACCAACTTCTTTGCAGATGTGCTGTTTTTTTGGTTTGTTTCGTTTCATTCACAAAGTTTCTTCTTGATCTTAATGAGTCATCACTGACAATCTGTTGGACAGTGGGTGCACAGGAATGTCGGGGGTGTTTGAAAAAGCAACCAGACGATGTAGGAAGATGTATGTGGCTTTATCGGTCGCTTTTCATGGCATGCACTCCTTTGAGTTTGAATCCTGCCTCAAAACATTTGGGGAGTAACTCTCATGACTGATGTGCTTTGCAGGTTCATTGACAGGGAAATGCACATCAGTTGAAGTCCAGAAATCTGAATTTCAGATCTGGCTTTTACAAACATTTTTTTCAAATTTGGAGCCTAATCACAAGGGGACTCTGTTGTGCCGGCTGCAGGATGGACTCCCTGGGCTCACTTCCATACCCCACTTAACTTCCTCTTTTCACGCCCAGCCAGATGAGCGGCTGACCGCCTGACTTTAGCCCACCGGCTGGTATTCCCTCAGTGCTTCACATGTCGGCATGCTGCTGAAAAGCCAGTTGGCCGAGGGGGGAAAAACCCATGGCATAAAAAGAGCTTGTGAGTGTGATGTCAGAGCTGCCTGGACTCGTTTCAGCAGGACCCCTGGCAGGAGCGCGAACGCTGCGCCGTGGTGTGTGGACATACTCCAGAGCTGCTCTGAAAAACTGGATCCTTGTGCCATTTTTTCCCCCCATGTGGGTCTTTATATGTTTCCAAAATGTCCAGGGTTTTCTCAGCAATACTCCTCCACCTATGCTGGAAAAATGAGATCTGAATGGGTAAATTGTCTTTAAGAAATATGAAGTAACCTCCCTCCACCCGCCTCTTCCCTCCCAAATTAAAACACCGACCGCTCCCCCCCTGCCCCTCTTCCTCTCACTGCTTTGCCAGCTGTGCAGCCCTCGACCGCTGCCAAAAGAAACACAGGCTTACGTCAACTTCCAAATAAGGACCTGCTACTTCACTTTGACCTGAGAGAAAGACACTAAAAGAGGGTGGAGGGGGTTTGAAAGAGGTGGAGATAGACAGAGAAAGAGAGAGAGAGAGAGAGAGAGTGTCCCCTCCTCCTCATTCATACGCATAATATACTCAGCTACCTGTTTGTCAGCCCAGTGCACGTAGAGCAGAGACACGATTACCCCTCTCTCGTCTCCGTCACTCTCATTCATCCTTTTCGCTCTCTCTCCCTCTCTCTCTCTCTCTCTCCTTCCCTTCATCTCTCTCTCTCTGCTTCTCTCTCCGCTCTCCCCCGCTTCCAGTCATTCACAATCGGAGGACGGCACCACCTGCTACCAGGTAAAAAAGAGCCATTGATATTTTTTTTCCTTTTGTCGTGCAGTGATTTTGACATGTGTGAGCCGGTGTGAATGACGTGATGTGTTGTGAGGACGGGGGGGGGTTTCTCCATTCAGCTCTTTGTTATTGAAAAAAGCTAACTGCATGAATGAGGAGAGTGGTGAGTGTTGGAAAAAACAACTATAATCATTTATGAAATCTTGAGCGAAGTGATTTTTCAGGAAAAGTATTTTTGCTGTTTTTAAACATATGCAGACAGTGCAGCCTCTGCAGTGTGAGGGTGTTTGTGTGTCTGTGTGTGTGAATGAGGAGTGCATATAGTGAGAGAGGTTCGTGGGCAGTGTTAAAGCAGCTCACAGCTCAGACTGGGAGTGAATGAGCTCCCTGTGTTGTGCATCCAGCCTCCTATGCTTGGCATGTCCTCCTGTGGACTGACAGGGGAGCACTCCCGAGGAGCAAACACACACACACTCGCACACTTACACACACACACACATATAAACACAGATAGAGAACTGGCTGTGTATGCACTCACTCCCAGAGGGCTCTCCTCCTCTCCTCTCCTTCGTCTCCCTGGAGAGCGCCGCTCTCAGGCTGCTGATGAAGCTGCGCTGTCTGACTTGACAGCGTTGCTAACCCTCAGCTGACATTGTGTTGGAGACCCACAACAGATAAGAGTGTGTGATGCTGCTAGTCCACCAGATGAAGCTGTGGAAGAAATAAGTCAGGACTGAAACCCTCTTTTTGTTTGTGTTTTATCCAGTCAAAGTCTTTCTGTTTTCTCAATTTCCCAGTCTTGTTTGTCGAGCCTTTTCAAGCATTTTTAGACAGAAAGGACAGCGGACAGAGTTGGAAACACACTAGAAAGAGAGAGTGAGAGAGAGTGAGAGTGACATAGTGTGAAGGCTGAGGGTGGCAGTTGAACCCCAGGCTGCCACCTCAAGGGCTGCTGCTTCTACACACGGGATATTAGATGTAATACCCAACAGTGCACTGTAACAAAGTACATTTACTTGAGTATTCTGCTTTAGTTCCTTTTTTTGAGAAAACTTGAATATTATTTTTTACTGTGACATGTCAAGACAAATCTTGTACTTTTACATCCACTAAATCTCTACAAATGTTCCTCTTACACAGTATTTCTGGAACTGATGTCAGCTGATAAATTTTCTTTTCTTTTCTAAAATCCAAATCATGAGTCGATAAACTGTAGTTCTGCATGTAATTTGTCAGACCAGGTCCATACAGATATTTTTGAAAGCCGTCTTGAGCAAGCTGCAATCGTAAACAACGTCGAGATCTATTGAGTATGACATTAATTGCAGTGTATTGATGAAGTCAAGCTAAGTTAAGTCTCTATTTCTGCTGTCTCCATGAAAACAGAAAAAACTTAATATAGAATTATGACCAAGTCCTCTCAAAAGTCATCATATGTCTGTACACAGCCCAGGTAGTACTGCTGTACCTCTATGTTAAGTGACTGAACATAGAACAACACTGGGCAGATGTCACTCAGATCAGGCAGGTCGTGGAGATGAGGCAATGATGGCTACAGCATAGAAGGATGACAATATCCAGCACTCATGACCGTCATTGATATTCCTGAAATAAAGAATGATTTGATTTTAAAAATTTGCACATATTTCATCGCATCAGAAAAAAAACAAAACACTGTGCAACCCAAAAAAGTATGTCAAGGTTTGTTACTGAACATTTGTTTTATTCCAGTTTAAATGGTTTTGAACAGATTTATCGGTTGCGAGTTGCCATTTCTTTTTGATAGCTGGTTGCGTCTGTTATTCTTCTTATTATATTTAGAGATCCAATCCTGGAAGTAATAAAGTGTAAATGGGTTTCTAAGCTTCACCACAAGTAACTAAGTTTTTGTCGACCACTGCCCAATCACAGACTTCTGCTAGCTTTGAATGGAAACAGACTTTAGCAATCATTCATTTGCTTTCTTAAACCCATGACAAACAGACCTTCATCAGACAGATCCAGGACATCTTTTTTAGTTAAACCCACTGAACTATAATTTTAACATTTCATCCAATCTTTTACGCAACCTTGTGCATTCCAGACGCCATGACATGCCATTACATAAGGTGTAAAATGGGGTGACACCGCACAAAGGCAGGGGGGGCGGCTGCTATTGTGCGCATAATCCTGTTTAAATTGATCTAAAATAAAAATATGGTGGCTCAATCACGACTCAGAGAACTTACATAACATTTTAGCTGAGGTTGTCTGGATTTGGGGGGTAGCTAGCAAGCATTTGAGGATACTTCAGGAAATGAGTTCACTACAGGAGACCAATGAGGACATGTGTTACAGATGATACGAGTAAACCATGTTTTAAATTTGCACATAAAAGTAAACTTGTTCAGAACTGACAAATCTAATATTTATGTTCACACCTTTAGATTATTTTTGTATCAATATTCTGTGCTTGTTTTTTTTTTTTTGGGCAAAATCTGATTGATCAAAAGATGCTCAGGTTTTACATTGTTTGACTATGACACACTAGCAGTGCTTTTATCAATGACGATGGAGTATGAAATTACATAACGCTTAAGCTTAGGTTTTACAGATTGTCAGGATATGATGCACAACAAAATAACCCTGGAAATGACATCACAACAACCACAAATAACAATTTAAGGCCTTAAAAGTCCTTATCTAATGTAGAGATTTAACAGTAATACTTCTACTCACAAACTTGCTGCGTGTACCTTTGAGAAAACTGCACCTTTTTTTCAGGAGTGTTTTCCTGTTGGGTCAGTCTTTAAAGGAAATAGGACGTGAATGTTTAAAACTGTTTCTGTGGTTGAGCTGTTGAGAACAATGTGGTTTAGTTTTATATAGAAGCCGGTTTTGTGTCTTTTCGTCACCCCCGTGTTCAGTTTGCGGTCCTTCTTTTTGGTTTCTCCTGAAAAGAATCTGGGAGTAAAAGTGTAGTACGGATACAAGACTCCCAAAGTATTGATTTTCCTTTGAGATGTGTACCGATCTCTCCTTAAAAAAGCCTCAGTTTCTAGGAGGGAGGCACCTTCGCCTGCCTCGCTCTCTCCTTCTCTCTGTAGTCAGTGAGGATGCTGGAAGATAAATTTAGCCCTCCAGCTCTCCTTCCATCTGCTACCACATGGTTTAGGGCCGTTACCATAGGAACCACCGCTGGGTGCCCATTAGTGTGAGAAGAGGAAATTGACAAGATTTTTAAAAAGCCATTTATACAATATTCTCTGTCTGTGCCGAGTCTGAATGGACGCAGCATTTCACAAATTTATATAAGAGAGTTTTTTTGTGTACCTGGGGTGATGTGTTCCAGTACCTTCAGATTTGAGCACACTCTGCAGAGAGTAACTACGACTGTGTGCCCACACTGCAAATATATAACCTGCAACGATTACGTTACATAATTATTGGCTTGGGTTTATGGCAGACAGACACATGGAGAGCCCAGATGTGATAAGAGACACGAGGTTTAGTATTATTTTAAACCTAGAGCTTCACTATTATTAAAAAGTGCACTTTAACTCTCCCAAAGCATTTTGTGGAACAAAATCATGAAAAGAATAATATTTAACAGCCTGATCAGCATATACATTTGTCAAAATTTCCATGGGGCATCAGAATATGTTGGATTTCCAGAAAAAGAGGTGTTGTGATCTCTTTTTTTCATGAAATCCAAAAACAGTGTAAGAAATGATGTCATTGTGTAGCACGTAGATGGAGAGAGCATTTTTTTTTATCAATGGGGGGAATCCCCCACCCCACAAATTCTTCCCATAGGGGGATTTATAAATGCTGAAGGTGGAAATGAGGTTATTTCCATGCTTTAACATGCTGTGATGAGTTTTTAGCAGGTTGTGAAACAGACTCAAATCAATGCAAACACATGTAAGCTGAAGCACCTAACAGCATCGGGTCATTGAATTTTTCTCAGGATATCTGGGACTGCTCCCTTCTTTCTCTTTTGCTAACTACTGTCAGATATTCTGTAAGTTATAGCATTTTAGTGTCAATTCTGATACTTGTGTATTCATCTTATTTCTGTTTCTAAAGTTCAATTGAGATTACTGGTATCACTGTTATAATGATAGTATTTATTGGATACTTAGGTAACTAAGGTACTTCATCAGTTACTAAGGTAACTGATGAATTAAATGTCTTATCCTGATGAAAATTAGATTTTTTTTATTTTAATCAAAAGCATCTTTATTAGCAAACTGTGTGTTTATGAGGTGATGAACAGCTAACACTGGCTCATTTAAGCAACAAAAAACTCCCTCCCACTGAGCTTTTTGGTCTAAAAGAGGTCTAATAGATTTCTAAATGTAGCCTAGACGACAGGTCTAAAGTCAGGCTACCACAGGTCTAAAAATGAAAGTTTTAGATTTTTAGATTTAGACCAAGTCTAAATCGAGGCTATATCTATACTACACTGTATATTGCTCAACAGTTATCATAATTATTTTGGTTAAGTACTTGGAGATCAGTTATGCAACTCACAGTTGCTTTTTGAAATAAATAGTTATCGAATAATGGGTTAAAATGCAACGTCTAAATTCCATTAAAAAAAATACAGAATCTAGACAGTTGAAATTAGGTCTAAAAAAAACTAGAAATCTAACTAAAAGTCTAATAACCGTCTATTGCTCAGTGGGCTGTGTTGTTAGAATTAAAAACTAATCACTTTCCAACAAACAGCTAGCCTTCAATAATCCACAGCAGTTGACAACAACGGGCTACAGTCACAGTTCAGTTGACAACAACGGGCTACAGTCACAGTTCAGTTTGGCTAACATTAGCAATCCCTCACAAATTAGCTGAGAACAGTCACTGAGCAGCTAAAAGGGACGAGTGATGGACAGAGAGTGAACTCCGATTATAAAACGAGTGGAAGCTAATGAGACATTTTAATCATAGAATGCAAAGTTTGTTCAAAGAGGTCCATTGACAGACAGTCACCTCTATTTACAGAACACTTGTGCAATGAACTGAAGTGAGACATGAAACATTATACGTCATACTAGGTCACTGTAAAAATTTATAGGCTATTATGTGTGCGGGATTTTCTTAATTATGAGTGCAGGACTGCAGAAAATCATTATTTTGTGCATGATTCCTACAATCCTGTGATTTTTTTATCATTACTATTTTATATTAATATTCATTTAGCAATATTTTATGATCATTATGGCAGACCTGATAGGATTTTTCTGTTTCTAAATAAGAGCTGCTTATCAGTGTAAAGAAAACATCTGGAGCTGTTTATATTAGAAGTGCCCTGCAACTGTTCAACTTGAGAACCGCTGAGGTTAAAACCCCACAGCAGAGGGGAAAACAAGATCCCTGCAGAGAAAGGGTTAAGAAAAAAATCCTGCATTTGCTATTAGAGGTTCATTTACACCCCTCATGGTGCAAATGAACAGTCCTTAGTTAACTCGGGGATAAGTGCGAGTCTTGCAAGTGTAAATGAACAGATGCCGTACAAAATCTTAAAAACGTCACATGGTTTTAGGAGGCTAGTGTTGTACTAATAGCGCCGTGTCTGACATCTCACTTCAGACACCCTCACCCCCAGGCGGACTGTAATGTTTTTGTGATGTCTCGCAGTCTGAGCCGTTAGATACAATTTTAGGATTTGCATAGACAACTGTTCTCGTAGTCACACCACTAGACAGTGAGACCTATGGCATGTTAGTGATTTCCTCTTAAGTACATTGAATGCAATAAAACTATATGTCATGACTTTATTTTGTTATAAAACAAAGTTAAATGGGTCCAGTTTTCGTTTGCCACATAAACTCTTCCGACAAGTTTAACCGAAGACAGTTATCAACCTGTTCTCAGTAATTTGGACCAAATCCAACAGCTCTGCCGTCTTCCACCAGTATGTGGGTGTAGAAACCAGCTGGTCAGTACGTGGGCAATGTTGTTTACTGTTTCAGTATGCTGGCACAAAAAAATCACTGGGAGTTTTCTTCAGTATCATTGAGTCACCTTGTGTGTGTGTTCCCATTGCCAACAGTCACCCCTTGCAAGTTATTTGGCCAGACCTTTTTAACCATTTGATGAAAAAAAGAAACAGTTATGAAACATACAAATATTCAGATGTGCATAAATGTGACGGATACTGTCGCAAGTCTCAACTGCTTGAGTCTGGGTTACCGGGGTAAAAATCAGAGCAGAGACCCCATCCCCTGAGTCTCAGTCAAAGTTGAATCCTCATTTTTAGCATCATTATCAATTACTAATATTATTTATATTATTTATTATAAATCATTGATAAACTTTGTGTGAGGCAGAAGCTCAGTTTAATTTCCAACTGAGATTCTGCTCAATTCTGTCAGCGTATCTGGAGATATTAAATTATCAATGAAGTTACAACACCATGTGTTTGGCATTAGCTGTTCACTGCAACCCTCCTAACAGAGAGACGGATTCACTGATTTTGCTGCAGTAAGATCACCGTAAACTCAACAATACCTGCTATTTGTGTGAATTCTATCTAACCAAACATCTGGATCTGGTGGTTGAGTCCAGTTAGAGGTTAACATCAATGCTAAGTATACAAATGGTAGTGTAACATAATTGGAAGTCTATGTAGGCACTTAAAAGCATCTCATCTTGGTAGCACTGCTTTGGGGGTAATGCAAGAAATTGAATAAGTTATTTTGTTAATAAAAAGTTAATGTAATCCCATCCATCTCCTGAGTCCTTCTGAATGCGGAGTGAAGTCATGAGTCCTAAAAATCAGGAACTGAGTTGGACTTGAGTCTAAGTTCTGATCCTACTACTACTACAAATAGGGATGCTCTGAAGAGGCTAGTTGCATAGTTGCCCAAATAATTTCTTGCCAACTAATCCAATGATAAGAAAACACTCAACTGGGAAAAAATAGTTGTATCAAACAGCAGAGTTTTCGTTACAGGCTAACATCCAAATACCTTTGCGTATCACATATTGTTCTGGTCAAGTTCACCAGACATAGCCAACATAGAACTTGGGCTCTAACCAAGAAATGGGCTCTAACTTTGTGCTAACAAAGAAAATAGTCCAATAAAATTAACAAATAAATCTATAGTTCGACTTACAATAACTAGGCGTGTAAAGAAACTGACTCTCAGGTTTGCATGCCACTGTCCCTCATGTAATCCAAGTGTAACTTAATTCTGCAGCAAAACTTCACCTCAGGTGATTCAAAATCAGACCCAAAAAAGACCAAAATGCATCATTTTATTCGTAATTCTTTACTAAATTCATATCCCACACTCATATCTCATGTTCCTCAGTGAAGTCTGTCTTTTTTTAAGATTTCTATTGAGTCCTTCTTGCTGCAGAAAGATCCTTGTCATTTTAAGAGAGTGGGTGGGATATGTACTGCTGTCCAGCAGAGAGAAACTGTGGTTCACAGATTTGTAAGAAGTAATGCATGGTTGATTAGAAGTGTTTGTGGAGCACAGCAAATTCAAGTTATGCTGTTACGAGAGTGTTCCTGTCACAGTCATTGGACAAATTTCCTCTCTCTTTCTCTCTCTCTTTTTTCTCTCTCTCCTTCTCTAGGAAGGTTAACGGAATCATCATTTTTACCGGCTGCTTGCTGATATATTTTTGTACAGAAATATTACATAAACCATTCTTCTTTAAAGCATTCGGCAGCCAGAGGGAAGCAAAGCTGAATGTTATGACACATACAGGGATTATGTAACACACGAAGCATAAATATCCATACTAAGCAAGCAAGGGGGTCAGGAGGTTATCTAAAAGTTGAAATGTATGTGCTGGTCTATATAATGAGTTGTTTGTCTTTGCAGATCTGTATTTTTAGAAGACTGAAGAATCCAGTGCAGCATCAGAGCGAGTGGCAGCAGGACTGAATGCTTCATGATGGGAAACTTGAAATCAACAAGGCAGAGGAGGACTTCCTGCACAGTAAATGACATCCTACAGCTGCACTCTTTTATAACCTGCTTCTGCATTTGATGGCATCACTCTGCTGTCAGGCAGCGAAGTCTAAGAAAACAAGTGAGGAGTATGAGTCACGTCAGTCAACCAGAGTGGATACAACTTGATAGGATTCTTGCACTTTAAGCCCATTATCCAGTTAATGATTTGGCTTGAACTCTGTAGCCTGGCATAGGCAGACACATCCCACTTGTCTACAGGAGGCCATTTTCTTATTTTATGGAGGCCTTGCATAGTTGCCTGACGACTGGGGAGCAGTCCGGTGGGCAAGAGCATCATCAGCCAGAGTCTCCTCCCCAAGGCTCCCAGTCTAAGTCACCCCCCAAGTCTAGCGAGGAACAGCAAACTGGCTCTCGAAAGCCTCATGGCACAGTACAGCAAACCAAACAGTCTAGAAGACAGCATCATGAACGTAAACGTCTACGACATCAGAGGCAGAGCATTGACTCGGATACAGCGCCGGAACCCAAACATGAGGCAACAAAACAAGGAACAAGAGTCCCACCATCTTCAGCAGGTGGGCCATCCCAGCCTAAACCAGAAACCCAAGAAGGCACGCCAAAACAGAAACGTGAGCGCAAGCCTCAGCGGCCAGGAAAATATGTCTGCACCTACTGTGGTCGTGCATGTGCAAAGCCCAGTGTCCTGCAGAAACACATTCGCTCCCACACAGGTGAAAGACCATATCCTTGTGCCCCATGCGGCTTCTCTTTTAAGACTAAAAGTAACCTGTACAAACACCGGAAATCACATACGCACAGGGTTAAGGCAGGCCTGGCACTTGGGGAAACAGGGAGATCTTTAGAGGAGCCGGCCACTGAGTCAGAAGATGAAAGCAGACAGCCATCATCAGCATCTTCCCTCACAGAAAGACAAGGCAGTGTAGCCTCAATCAAAAGTCATGAAACAGACAGAGCCAAAGATTGTACTGGAGGAAGCGATGACTCCTACGCAGTTAAGAAGAGACTAGCTCTGCGTCTAAGTAGAGGAAAGCATGGCCTCCATGACTCATCTTTTGAAAAGACTTCACCTCTAATTCTAGGGAGTAAAGGAAGTACAGAATCAGGATATTTCTCTCGCTCTGAAAGTACAGAGCAGTCACAGGACAGCCCCCCTAACACAAGTGCCAAAAGCTATGCGGAGATCATCCTTGGCAAGTATGGACGTCTCGGACACCTACAGAGGATGGCTCGGCACCATAACCAGCAGTCTTCTGGTCAGGAGGACAAAAGCATCCCTTTCACAGTCCCGAAGAAACAGGTTATAGACCACATCACAAAACTTATCACTATCAACGAAGCAGTGGTGGACACAAGTAAAATTGACAGTGTAAAACCAAGGAGATTTTCACTCTCGAGAAAGAACAGTTCAGAGTCTCAAAAGAGTTCAACTCTGAAAGAACCTCTCATTCATAGCCCCAAAGCTGGAGATCTGGGCTACAAAACCAGTGGCTCCATCACCATGGGAGTTCCATGTGAAAAGTTTCAGCATCAATCTGTCAATGTGGAGCACCCAGCCGGCCAAACATCCAATACCTCTCTGATAAGAAGTCATTCAATGCCGTCTGCAGCAAGCACTTTAGACACCTCAAGTAAATATTGCCCAAGTCAATCCTTTGATGAAAGACCACATGGATCCCGTCACTATGGGATGCTTAGACGGCAGCCTGCTATTGAAATCCCGCTTGGTTCTGAGCTCACAAAAGAGGAACACGACGCCTCTCATTCATTTTATTCTGATAGTTTAACCACTGTGCCTGACCACAAGCAAAGTCATCCACAGCCATATGAGTGTGAGGCCTGTGGCATTGGATGTAAAGACTGGGAAGGTTACAAAAGACACAAGCAAAATCTTTGCCTTGTACACCATCCTAGAAATGAGGTTGTAATAAGTCAAATGGAGTGCTCTCAGTTGAGCAACCACACATTCAGAGCAGGAGCTTCAGCACTGCGCAAAAGACGGAAAGAAGAGAGTTTTGAATTTGATGACCCTTCTTCTCCTACATCACCTTCTCCTGCCCTCTTGTCAGGTAGACATAAAGATGAAGGTAATTCAACCCACGAGGGCCCCAGAAGACCTACGCTGCAAACCTGTTCTGTAATACAACACACTAGTTCATTTGAAAAACAGGAATCAATGTGCAATGAGAATCAGGGCACGGAGACAGCGAAAAACTCTCCAGTGTCTGAAGAATACCAACTGGTTCCACAGGTGCAACCCCAACAACAAACGACAAAACCGTCAACCAGGAAGCTGGTCCGCCAACTCAGCGTGCAGGTTCCAGAAATACTGGTCACAGAGGATTCTAATATGAACACGGGAACAGAAACAGAGACATGCTCCCAGGTGAAACAGTCAGAGAAACCTGATGAGTTTCAGTGGCCACAGAGAAGCCCCTCATTGGCCCAACTTCCCATTGAAAAGCTTCCCCCAAAGAAAAAGCGCTTACGTCTAGCTGAGGCAGCCCAGTCCTCTGGTGACTCCAGTTTTGACTCCATATCCATGCCCCACAGTCCAAGCCAGGACAGTAGTACATCTTATGCATCTAGTCGTTCTACATCCTTTGAGGAATCAAGCAGACCAGATGTAGAGACAGCAACGTCGACACCACTGAGGAGATCAAGGGCTCCTCATATGTTAACAGTTCCTGGAGTGCATCAGCACAGAGAAATGAGGCGCTCAGCATCTGAACAGGCCCCCCATGACCCACAACCAAGTGTCCTAATGGCAGAGACCCGGAGCAAGTCTTTTGACTACAGTTGTCTATCCCCTGAACGCACAGCAGTTGGTTGGAGGGATCGAAGAAAATGCCTCCTCATGAGACATACTACTGTTCAAGATCCAGACGAGGAGGAAGAGGAGGAGGAGAAGTGTACCAAAAGTAGTCATAGTCCTGAACATGCCAGCCCAAGACCATGTTCTCAGAGAAGCCCAACTTCTGTGTTCGGCAGTGGATCATCGACTTCCCCATCGTCAGGGGACACAGCGACGCATAATCAAGTGAAATCACAATGTAAAGAGAGGTTCTGTAAATGGAAGCTCAGTCAGAATATTCAGCTGACAGGCGGCACAGAATACTCTTTCACCCAGTCTGCAGATCCTTTAAAAGAGGAGGCCCCAAACATCTGTGCAGGGGAGCCCCCTCCTTTAGCACCACAGCCCTATGCCACACATGGACCATCTGGGGCTGCCCGAGCTCATTACCTCCCCTTGTCTACAGGACTTAAACTAGAGATTCCTTTCTGTCATGATGATAATCTAGAAGTTCGAGTTACTCACTCCCACATCCAGCACTCCGCCCCCCGCATCACTTGCAGTCCAGAAATACTAAGACCGGTCACATCTCCAGCAGTAGCAGTGCGCCTCCAAACAGACACTCTCACCCTAGCATGTGCCATTTACACCACGCTGTCTCAGTCCACCTCCTCCAGATCTCCGGAGAAGCTGAATTCTGATCCACAAAATTTAAGTATCCCAACAGGTGATTACAGAGACAATCGATCTCCAAGTTCAGACCTTCAGTTGTGGTCTGACGATGGCCTGAGGATATCAGGCTCTGGAGGCAATAAGCGCATGCTTTCTCCTTCGAACAGTATAGAGATCCCTATTGAGTCACGGCAGCAGCAGAAACGGGTAAAAGAAGAAGAGGAGAGGGAGGTGGGGTTTGTTGACGAGACACTGGTGGACACCTGCAATCAGGAATTCAAAGGGGAAATTCAGACATGTCTCCCCAGTGTTTGCCCTCCTGCCATGCATGTTGTACCTTCATTCCCCAGTCTGCTATCCAGCACCTGTAATAGCTGGTGTTATTTGAACTACATAAAACCAAACCCATCGACTCTGGATGAACAGAAGCCCTCAGTGTATTCATCATGGTCCACCAGCAGCTATGACCCCAACCCACCTGGCCTGTCCAGCAAAACGGCTCTCTCTCTGCTGCACAGTAAACAGAGGCTCAGCCCCACCATCTACACTACATCACCCATGTCAGTTAGGGGGGCAGAGGAAATGGAGCAAGGGAATAAGAGAAGACCGTGCTCCACTGAGGTAAGCTCAATACCAACACCATCACAGTTGTCTTTATATTTGTATTTAAAATTACCAAAATAAGAGATTCTTGAAAATTTCATTTTTTAAAATATCAATCAAAACCGAGAAGGATACAGAGGCCAGACTACATCTTGTGAGCACCATTGCAGCCCAATCTGGTAGACGTGGTTGGCCCTACCAAATTTTTCTCTCTGTTTTCCACGGTTTTCTTTTTGCTTTTTTTAGGCTTCACTGCACATAACAAGTATCATACCGAAGTGTGTAGAAACATGGATGTAACCTCAGTGATTTCACCCATTGGTTTCTGAAGCAGTGTCAATTTTGCAATAACACCTTGTAATAAATATACCATGAGAGATGGTCGATGGCGTGCGACAAGGGATGGGCGATAAATTATTGTTCACAATATACCATCAGAAAAAACCTCCATGATAGATATTTGCCATCTCCTGATAGATACGATAAATGCAAGTTGAATATGTGAGCGTGAGTGACAGCCATAGCCCACACAGAGCAGAATAACAAACACACATGGCTGAAGGTTATGAAGAAGACATTTTTGAAAAGCTCGTTACTAAATTTGGCTCCGCATGAGGGATTTCCTTCAAGATTGGGGCTTAGATGAGCGCAGTCAGTTATGACTGACATTGGACAGTGGATCTGTTGCTGTTCACTCTGTCATTAGTTTTCTCCATAACCTACCACTCAAACTTCTGCTTAAGTATCTTATTTGGCTACTCCAACTGGTGTTCTCAAGACATAATGAGTCAAAACTATAGACTGGAATTATAAAAAATTTTATCAGGACTTTTATTGTTATCGCTAGAATGGCAAATCTTATCATGATAAATTTTTTTGCCCATATCGCCCATCCCTACATGCAAAATGACAACAGGGTATTGCATTTAAATAAATGGTGCTCAAAGTTAGGAAGTCATGAATAATTGACACATGGTCTACTCTCGGACCGTGCAAGAAAAGCAAGCCACTACTAGGCCTTTTGCCCCGTTAACTAGTTTGAGAGTACTGCATGAGTTGGGTTAGAATCTCAAGATTGAATTGTAGACATTATCATGGTTGTCTTAATGTGCATTAACAGTTGATATTAAACAAAACTTTCAATGAGAATTCCCAATTTTTTCTCCCTGGGCATGCTGGAGCAGGGTTGGTGAATTTGCCCATGTTTCTTTCGAGTGTAGGTTTACAAAAGCCAGTCGTGCTGCAGAGACCAGGAAGGATCCAAGAGGGGGCAGTGGTCTGCAGGTGACAACAGCTCGAACAGGAAAGAGGAGAAGGACAAGGAGGAAAAGGAGGACGATATACTCTTGTGCTCCAGAGACACAAAACTACCAAGTGTTTACATCCCAGAGACAGGGTGAGTCTGAACTCAGGGCTTCTCAGCACTGTGAGATGTACAAGAACCAAAAAAAAACCTGTCTGTATCCATTACGATCCGACTTACGTAATTGCTTGCTATGTTTATATCTTGCGTCACATATCGTGGTAAGTTGTGGAAACTGTGTCTATCCACCTTGATGGAGGGGCCAAGGGTTGGCTGCCTACACCAACAGAGCCCGTCTGTTAAAGAGCTGAAGCCAGGAAACTACCTAGCTTCCTTTTGCGCCTGCAGAGATTCATTTACACCAACCATCACAGCCATTCAAAGAGAGCAGCAGCGCGTTTTAATGCGAAACAAGCACATGATACACAGAACAAACTATATCAGAAAATGGCAAAAGGTGTACTGTCAGTTTTATTAAAGATTAAGCATTTTTTTAGAGAGTTTAAAGGATAATCCCGCATGTTTTTCAAATCTGTCTTCAAACCATTCTCAGGCTCCTGTGTAATCATTGACAGAGCTTATACTTGCTGTTATCCCTCCTGCTTGTTCTGGCTGAAAGATCCATTCTTAATTACTCTAAACTGAAAAGATGGAGGACAAAATCAAGTCCCCATTATGTGCTAAATTATATTCCACAGTTTATCTAACGCTTACATAAGGCTTTAACAGTCTGAAATCTTTCTTCATCACAGTCTTTTGGTGTTAAATGCCTTTTTTATTCCATTCATTGCTGCAGAGTCAACAGAAACACTGAGGTTTAGACATTGTGATATGTGTTTAATATGTGTAATGTTATATCTAGCTTGACTGTTGATAAGAGATCACAGTAATAATATAGAGTTTTATATTCAAAACCTAATAAGAATACTACTGCTACCCCAGCTCCTCCCTTTTATACTGTCTGAGTTTACCAGTATCATATGTATTATTACTGATGCCTGCCACAGGGTCTTTGCTGCTGCTCTCCCCGCCTTAGCTTTTCAGATATGCACATTAGGGATGCACCAATCCAATATTTGATATTTGTATCGATCCCAATACTGAAGAAAATTCTAGATTGGGTATTGTGACAATGGGCCCGATGCATAGGGGCTGATCTATTCAGTCTAACTCTATGCTATACACGGTGAGTGGCATCCACAAGTAAACACGCTGAGCGGATGCCCACATTGTTTTCAAAATGGAGCCGAGCAAAGTGGTCTGCTATCTTGAACAAACTCAACGGCCATTTGCAATACCTGCGCAGTAAACGTTCTGAGAGGCAGTGGTAAAATTTTAGGTTACAACAAAGGGTAATTCGGTGCGACCTTTCTGTATCGGAATTGGGTCGGTATCGGCTGTAGATATCTTTATCGGTATCAGAGGTGAAAAAAGCAGATCGGTGCATCCCTAATGCTTATGAAACAGAAGGGCGCTGTGCCCTCCCTGCCTCGTAGAAGGTCAGAAAACTCTAACAACAGAGCCATACTGTCAAATATAGCTTACTGAATGCAAATCATTAATTTCCTGTCAAAAATGATCTTGATACAGTTGATCGCTGCAATCGCTGTATATCCCTCTTAACAGTGGTGTGCTGTGAAGAAATAACAGACCATTTAAACGGCTCCTGTGTGACAACAAATCAGAATCAAGAATCGAGGCTTTGGCACAACCATGTAGTAAAAAAAGATAACATGAATGACTCATTGACTACCAGATTAGTAAAACTCTCTTTGCAGACCTGTTAGGTATAAGTTTAGTTCCGCCATTTCTCAAATTAATTTGTTCCGAGATCAAACCGGACAGGCTCTGTACTTCTGATTCTCATCCGAAATAAACACTGCTGCGAGGAGACGCAGGAGAGTGCGGAGAGGTGCCATCTGTGTGTCTCTTTTTGGTTTGGGAGTGTGTCTGTGAACAAATCCCTGTTGTGAGTCATGTTGACTCTCATCACACTCTTCCTAAAGGAGTGAGTCATCCTCGCGCCTGCTAGCTCGCTTCTCTCCGTCTGAACAGTCTGTCTGAGGGACAAAAGGACAGAACTGATGCAGCCATGCCGTTGAACATCACCTCCTTTTCCTTTTGTTGTGAGTAAAGGCAAGGGCTCCTGGATTTAAATCGTCAGTGAGAATGCAAGTTCATAAAAAGCTTTGGTTACTTTAAAATGTTTATGTAGAAGGGCAAAGTGGGCCTCTTTCATTCACCTAAAAGTTTTTCAAGAGCGTTAGAGACACCATTTATGACACCCAGTATTTCCAGCCATGTGAAAGTAGCTGAAAAAAGGTCAGATTAAAATCAGGATGATTGTTTGTCATAGGAATGTGTTTTCATTTTGTGTTTTTTCTTGCTTATTTGGAGCAGCAGCTGGTCAGGGCCAGGGTTTCCCTCCCTCTGGCGCCTGTTTTTATTGGCATGCTGCATCAAACCCCAGGACCTTGGGCCACATTGCAGGCTCCCCCCTTGTTTAGACTCGGAGGTGGTGTGAGCTGTGATGGGTTGTAAGGCAGAAAGGTGGGGGTTAGGGGTTGGAGGGGGTCTGGTCTTGGCTTATGAAAGCTGCTCTGTGTAAGCTGAAGTGGGCGCCTCGCTGAGGGACCCTCAGTGTGCGTGGCGGGGTGGACCCCGGGTCCAGCTGCCACAGTGTGAGCTCCCTGTGTAGCAGAGGCCAAACAGATAGCGCACTCACGCTGGATAAATACAAGCACTGAAAGCTGCTTACAGGTGCTACAGGGCCTGCAGCCTGTCAGTCAGCTCCAGTTACACTCTTATTGATTGTGACCATCATCCTCAGAGGAGCAGCATCAATAGACAAGTGACAGGGCAACGCTCTGAGGATGAAACTGAAACCTCTTGCTCTCTTCACACCCACAGATCAAATGTGAAGCAAGCTACCAGTCAGAGTGGAGGTGGAGAGAAGAGCCAGTGTGACAACTGTGTTCAACAAAAGTGCATCCCTGGCATCAGCACTTCGTTACTGTACACCTCCAAACAATCAAGTGTTTCTTTCAAAGCCAAAGGTAAGATTCAGAGTAATGGTTCAATAAGTGGTATTTGCATGGTTTGTCACCATGAATCAAGCATGAGCACAGTTTTTCTAGGGAGTTTGACTGATTGAACACATTTGTTTTTACTCCTCTCCCTTTTTAAGCTGTGCTGCTGCAACTTTTTTAAGTTCTTTGTATTTGACTTTTAGTACCAGGATGGCAAGATATTTACAGTAACATTCAAAATCACGAGCGTAGTTGCTTTTTAGGGACAGGCAAATGTAACGTACACTGAGGTTACTTAGATAGCATAATTTCTACTTTTTGAGCTTCTCATCCTAAATCTATTTCAGGAAAAAAATTACGACTTTTAAAGTCATTCTGAAATAGTGTTAAGTACTTCCCTGAGGTATCTTTAGGTATTTAGGGGGTTCACATCCTTCCACATAGCTGCATTTTAGACATTCAGTCAAAATTAGTTGGGCTTTGTTCCCTATGATTTGCATTTCCACAGTCAAAAGTTAGGAGAGGTATTAAAATAATGACAATAATTAATCTGTAAAATTATGTACCACAATGTATAATCAAATTTATGTAAACTGACATTTAAATTTAATTCCAAGTTCAATAAATTATTTTGATAGCTTGTGTTTCCAAAGGTTACTAACCAGTTCTTTTAACTGTTTTTCTTCAGCTCTATAATTTAAGAACTACCAGAAAGTAGTAGACTTATAAATGAAAGCATCATTTTTTTTACGTTGTAAATGAAGCAAGCTCAACTTAAGACAGAAAAAATGTCAAAATGAAATCATACCACACAGTAGCTTCATAACAGGGTACCTGCAGGGTCTTGATAAGTCTTATAATAACTAAAATCCCAAAATTTGAATATGTGGCCTTTAAATGTCTAAAATTCTCTTAAAATCTCACAAAAAAAATTTCTAAATACAATTTTGAAAGGCCTTAAAGATGTCTTAACACTACTTACAAATTAATAAAATGCCATAGGAATAAAGACTGATTTGAAGTAATGTAAAATGTTTTGATTTCCTTTCATATCTTTTGTACTTTATTTATGTAGATGTTAAATGGGTCTTAAATTGTATTCATTATGGTCTTTAAAAAGTCTTAAAAAGTCTTAAATTTGACTTGTTGAAACCTTTAGAGACCCTGCGCAAGGTAATATCATCTTTAAAAAATATAGGTCCAGGGAATGGTGGTGATGTGGATAAGTCATTAATTTGAACATCATTTTGAATAGATGATGAGAGGTTAATTGTATGTATAAGTCAAGTTTAAGAAATAATTTGTTTCTCTACTGTTGTCTTGCCTTTTTTAAATATGACTGATTGTGGTGTTTTATTTTGAAATTAACCATATAGTGAGGTGAAAATCTGATAATTTGACAGGCCTTTGAAGCACTATTGAAAATGTGAGAGGAAGTTCGTAATGTTTTTAAAGAAACTTTGGTGTCTTATAGGAGTCTGTGAAGAACCGACTGTTCAGCCACACACTCAAAAAGATCCCAAGTCCTCTGATTCAGGAAAAAGCGGACAAGAGGAAGATGACAACGCAAAGAACACAATCCGCAGATGTGATGAAGATAACAGGACCAAGGTGGCTGAAGGTTCTCACACTGCTTCATCTAACAGAGAGAAAACTCATTCGGACCACCAACCAAGGGAAAGTGAACCCCAACAGTCCAACCCACTTCCCCACAAAGATTCAATCCAGAGAAGCTCTGCTAGTGTCAGGAGGGCCCTGTTCGCCCGCAGACGCCTTGATGCTTCAGCATCTTTAACCCCAGGAGGCCCACACTCTCCAAGCACTCAAACCCTGATTCCACCAAAGGAGCCGTCTCCACCTCGCAGCCCATCACCAAGGCCTCACATGTCCCTGTCCCCGCTTCCCTCTTCTTCTTCTCTCTCCCCATCTAGTTGTTATGTCTCCCCCTCCCCTCTGATTCCAGTCTCCCCTCTCAGAGGTCTTTCTCCTACAATAACCCAGTCCCATGGATCTGAGTCCCCCAGGCCTCCAGGTTTACTGGCAAACACCTCTGCTCAATGTCACGCCTGTCTTCACCCAAGAGACCGGCTGTCTGCAGCGAGACTGGTGAGTCACTTTAGCTTTTGCTGGAACAAAACAAGGTGACATAACATCTTTCCAAGCATCTTCTCCATCTTACATAAGTGAAACTGTTGTTTTTATCTCAGCCTGAATCTGTCATGATGCTGTTTTCTGTCAAAGATAAAATAAATGCTGGGTAAAATTTTGTGGGTTTTGCACAAACCGCAGTATTCACTCACCTGTGACTCCATCCACCTCTGTTGGTTTAGTCCACAGTTTTAAATAAATCAGCTTTTGCCCGCAGAGCTAATCTTGTGTGGCTCAGCTAAATCCCAGTAAGTCAACATGTAGAACAAATATAGATAGGCGGGTGCACAAGAGGTTATTTTAAAGTTGTGCATTTTTCGGAAAAGAGGAGGCACTCTTGTTTTATATCACTCAAATCAACCTACAGCTCTAAAACCTGGACATATTGCAATAGGGATCCCAAATAGACAGGGCGTGTTTTCTCTGGGCAGCCAGTGATAAAATGAGAAACAGACCAATCATTAACCACATGTGGATAAAAACTACCTGTTTGAATATTTGAGCTCGCGGTAATTTAATTAAAGGGAAAAAAATGTGTTTTTCAAACTTGTGGTTGTTTGATAGTGCAACCTCATTATTTCCTCCTCTTATTGATACGGGTCTCATATGAGGAGATGGGGATTCATATTCTCTGCAGGGTATTTTTTGTTTTTATTTGTTGGGTGTCTGGCTTTTTTTGAGTTGCTTGTTTTCTTTTGCAAGAAGGTGGGATTTGTACGCAAGAGAATTAGGGCCACATAAGTACAGAAACAATAATAACAGGAAGGAGATTAAAGTCAAAATTTTGGGATCAAAAAAATCAAAATTTTTCAAGAAGGAGAAGATTTCGAGATAAAAGTTGTAATTTTTTAAATTTTTACTTTAATCTCCAAATTTTGATTTTTTTTATTTCGACTAAAATGTCAACTTTAATTTCGTAATTTCTACCTTTTTCATTTCGACTTTTTAAATTTTGGCTTAAATCTCAAATTTTTTATTTTTTATTTTTTAAATTTTGACTTTAATCTCGAAATTTTTGATTTTTTTTAAATTCTGACTTTCTACGGTTCAACTTTAATTTTGAAAATTCAAGTTTAACCTCATAATTTTGATTTTGTTCATTTTGACTTTTTAAAATTTCGACTTTAATCTTGAAAATTCTGCTTTAATCTTGACATTTTGACTTTAATCTCGAAATAGAAATTTAAAAAAATTCCACCTTTAATAATTTTTTTCTCTTCTTGTGGCCCTAATACTATTTTTGTAGATTTGAGAAGAACAAGAAATCAGCAAACCCTGGGTTGTTAGCTGATGACAGCAATCTCTGGGTTATAAGTGTGTATCTCTAAATCATGATTTAAATATGACATTAAATGTGATGCTAATATTGAATATTGGACCTTGGCTGAAGTTTAAGCCAAAACCATATTTTTTTGTGTAGTCATTTCTATTGATCCATACAAACACTGACTGTAAATGGTTGCTGCTGCTCTGAAAAGTTAGTTTTTTTTCCGCCCTTTATTTATTTATTTTTTCCAGTTTGCTGTTGACCTCCTTTTCATTCAGACTTCATTCTGTCTTGTTTTGTTGTAGTCTGTGGATGAGGTTGGTCTGACCCACATCCCCCTGCATCGGCCTCGGGGAGCCCTCAACCTCCTGAGTCACCTTCCTCTGCACTCCCAGCAGCCCAGCAGGTCCCCGAGCCTCCTCATCCCTATTGGGGGGATTCACATGATTCAGCCCAGGTCCCCCCTCCCTCTGTACAGCCTGGTGACCAGCCCTACAGCAGTTACAACTGCGGGGATAGGGGCATCCTGGAGACTAAGTGACACGACAAAGGGGAGGTTTTCTCTGCTGCAGCGACAGGATACTCTCAAAGAGATGTCACCTAGCAGCCTAGCCAAACCGCTGGACCTCAAGGCGTTAGAGGGGACGTCCAGGAGCAGCTTACTGGACACTTTACTGCCCAGAAAGAGCCAAGGCCCTAAGAGTGCTGGGACAGAGATGAAGCATCAGAAGGTAGACACAGACGCACATTTTACAGACAGGTGTGTTTACCCCAAAACCACCTAAGGCCAAAAACAGGCTCCTTCCTCCCAGACACAGCTGTGATAGGAGGAAGAGCCTGAAGGGAAAGTGCAAAAGATTTGTAGTCTAGAAAACCAGAGGCTGTTGTTAGCACATAGCACTGGTTTAGAGACAGAGGAGACAAAAGGCAAGAGCACTTCAGCACCGCTTCTGAATGACGCTGTTATGTAATTATATGAATAATATATATAGACACTATGTTAGATATGCAGTATGTTTTGTAAGTCTTTTTTTACCCTCTTGTTTGATGTCATCGGTGTTAATTTATTTATGTGCTATTATGCAAGTTCTGTACAATATGCAAGAGCAGCTGGAATGAAAATAGACAAAGTTTTAATCAGTTTCCCTCTTATCCTCTCCGACAGCTCTAATATACTATTGCTGTGTAAATGTACTGTATTACCAAAATGGATATAGAAAGGTACTACAAATATTTATTCACCCCGAACAGTATTTTAAAGTGCAATTTTATGTCGAGATTGTGGTTTGAAATGTCATTTTTAAAGGCTGTGATGAATATGATTTGTCCGTTTTGTTTTCGTTAGTTGTTGTCGTCTTTGTTTGTGTTTCAAGAAGCAGGGTTACGATCACCTCCTTTTCTAGCGTCCTTCAGAAAAGAAGTTTCAGATCAAGACATTTGCAGTGCACTGACAAAAAAAAAAAAAAAATTTGATACCCAGAGGAAACCTGTTTCACGTACATGGTAGCTACGGTGCCGTTTTTTTCATATACAGATACATGTATTTTTGTGTTGGTGCTTTTATAAATGATACAATCACTCTGTCATTTTCATGTTTACCATTAAACTTCTCATTTTTACAGATTTATATTAAAACCGTCTTTTTATGTCATTCTTGAGTTTCGTTTTTGGTCTTTGTCAACAAACACACATTCTCTTTTTCAAACATAAATTAGTAATTATTAGGGGTGTTTCCCGATACAACTTTTTTTTACTTCCGATACGATACCGATATTGTTGCCTTCAGTATTGGCCGATACCGATATTGGTCCGATATTGGCACAAACTTGTGCATGACAAGTTTTGCACTCATCTGTAACGTCTTTTTCAGACTTTGACGAAAAATACTGGCGCTGCTAGCTGGAGGTGCTGGAGCGGAGTCTGGAATGGACTGCTTGTATTGGAATTGCCGATATCACAGATTTTAGATGCAGGCCGTTATAATCCAATATTTGTTTTTTTTGCTGATATCGGACCAATACCCGATATCAACATCAGATCGGGACATCCCTAGTAAGTAAGAGTGTAAGTAAAAGCATAGACTGAATTAAAATCTGTAATTCTTTAGAAACCCGAAAAACTATGCTGAAAATATCTCAGTCTCTGCCTGAAACATTTAGTTTTGGCTGCTTTTTCAGTAATAAGTCAGACACAGATTATGGGTGTTACTCCCTATCATAGCTTAGTGTTAGCTGTTGCATTTGCTGCTGTTGTGACATGACATACTGCTAGCGAGCCTTCATTGAAGATCTTTACACCTGGAACAGCCTCAGGTTTCACAAACAGTTGAAACACAAATCCAGTCCTCAGTGAAGGGGTGAGCACAAACTGCTATGTTGAGGCTGTAAACATAAAAGCTTCCCATTTGTTCCTGGAAGAGAAAATAGCTGTAACTTCATAATCTAAAAACACTTTTCTAACTTTCTACCCTTCAACACCGTCTTAATATGACAACAGAGTCGGCCGACAGGTTCAGGCAAAGCTTGTGAGGTTCTTCTTGAGAATTGAAAACACATGCAGACATCTGTTCTCATGTTAATAAACTTCCCTGTGGTGTAGTATGGATAGGCAACATAGCAATATTTTATAGTTATGTATCAAATTACTGATCAGCACCATGGATTTCAACGTTTTCAGTGCCTAATGAGGTAAAACGTTGATTGACCGTCCTTACAAAGCATGCACATCCATCCATGTGTGCCACTTTGACACGCTGATGGCAGAGGATGCTGTGGAAAGTACCCATCAGTATTAACTGATCCTATTTACACACATTTGGCCAAGCAAGGACATTGCCTCAGGACGTCTCAGCATGTGGGCGGCAGGAGTTGAGATCAAACCACCAGCTTTCCGATTGAGTGACAACCAAATGTACCAACTGAGCCACAGCCACCATGATAAGGTATGGACATGAATGGAAATGAATGGCTGTTTGAAAACCTCCTTTAAAATTCAATAACAGTAACACTCTCAAAAACAGGCACTTTTTTTTGTTTTTAGGCTAATGCTCTTCCCAATGATTATTATAGCTGAGCCAATGACCGAACACAAAGCTTCAGCCAGAACCAGCACATGTTAGTGGGTTATCAGATCTAGAATAGAAATGTGAGACACAACGATTCATATTCAGACATATTCTTTCACTTAAGTTACGCTAAGTTAAGTTATGTTAAAGTTACAAGAAATATTAAAAAGAAATCCTGTCAGCTTTTCTCTGATTAGACAAGGTACGGCACCGAAGTTGCCTGTCATGATTATGAAGTCTTCTCTGCAAGTGCCTTTTTGTTACTTAAGCGACTACATAGTCAGTCAGCCTGACTGCTTTCAGGGTTTTAGTGTCTGGTATTTGGTGCTGCTGGCCTTCATACCTGATGTAGGGATAGGGAGCTCTCATAGCAGAGCCATACCACCAAATAATACCATTTCATGCAAGTAATGAATTCCATTTTCAACGGTGGCCCTGACTGAAATACTGTTGTATTTTCTACTCTGTTATGGTTGTTTAGAAAATATTCACATTTTTTTGAAGTTACTTGTTTCAGATTTCTAGACTTTACAGGAACAATAAAAGGAGCACCAACTCAGTCAACACAAGCATGAATGCATCATCTCATTTCAGATATGAATCAGCTGAGCCAGTCCCTGAGAGACTCTTCAAAGTCCGGCAGATTCAAACAATCATAACGTCTAAAATAACGCAAAACTCCATGACTGTAGAAAAACTACTAACATTACCATCCATGTTACCTTAAGATGTGAGCATCTCTGTGTGTCTCAAATCCAAAACAAAATAAAACTCAATGATTAATTAAACTCAATAGTGATCAACATGTAATAGTTCTTTCATGTAATTCCTGAATATCACCCACTTCATCCAGAAAAAAACAGAAGAGCTATTTTCTGGTTCGAGTGACTGCCTCACGCCTCCGTAGTTTTAGTCACATTGGTCTTATTTATGTAAGATCCTAATAACACAAAATGAAAGTAATTAGCATTTTATTTATGGTGCTTTCCTGTCGAGCTTGTCGTTTCACACGATGGTCCCACATAAGCCTCTTGCATAACACTGGAATGTCTTTGTTTTGGTGTCAGTGTGTTAAATCTGAAATATAGTCAGTATGTCCTAAACAAACACGTCTCGGTTGTGGCTCTGAAATATTCACATTGATTTATTTGGTAACAGCTTACATTGGGTGACTGCATTATTTCAGCTGTTCTGGTCTAACCTCTTGCAAAAGCACATGGTTAATGTTAGGTAATTTAGAAGTAACAGAGACAGACCCAAACAATACAACAGATCAGATCTTTCTCTGCACAGTTTTGATCTAACATCAAGGTTTTAACGAGAGATTCTCATATCAAATCAACAGATATTCTCTCTTCTCATTTTGTCAGGTTCTGAGAGCGACAGATCTTCCCGCTGATGGATGTGGCACCATCTTGTGGCTGCAGAAAGCACTTTCTGTTCATGTCTAAGACTAGAAAACACAAATTTCCCATCGTATTTAAAAGGTTTCATTGCCTGTGTTGGGTCTGTTCTGCAGGTATCTGAACTTTTTTCTCATATCTTTGTTGATGTTGAACACAAAGCAGCTTGACTTTGTGTTCTAGATCAGACAGTGCCACTTTTAACCACCTGGGGGCAGAAGAAAGCAACGGTAAGTCCAAGAATCATGCTGCCTATTTACAGGAAAAGATGAGATCACAAAGTGAAGGGAACGGCCTGAAAACAGACGCACTTTTCCTCTGAATGTGATGACACACATAGCAGCAGGGAAAACCAGGTAAATTCAAAGAGATGAGGAATGAGGCGTTTATTTTCTGTTTCTATTTCACGGTCACGGTAGATAATCATCAAGAGTATCAGGTGTGATTCACTTTCTCTATGATCAGTCAACAGAGGACTCTCCCTGTTTCTGATGGTGAGATTTCCCCGGCAACAGAAACAACAAGAGCTCGAGGCTGATGATGTGATGACGCCCAAATGTTAACCAAATATAATATTCAATGAAAGGCTGGGATAAGGTTCCCTAGGAGTAAAAGATCGCCCAGTTCACAGTGGTAAACATTTCAGGAGAATTTCAGAGGGAAGGTAAAAACATTTCAGACAATAGCCCTCAGTAACAGGGACCAAACACACCATAACACACACTAGCCTCAAGAGGGGTGGCCAAATTACACAAAGTCAATACTTAAGTCAAAGTAAAGATACTCATGGTCAAATAATTAGAAGTATAAATACTGTAGTGCTCCCATTAAAAATGTTTATGCCTTTTTTTTTTTAATACAGCCTCAAAATATTGTTTAAATTCCATAGTGTGGGTGCAGCCAAGAATACATGGTGTACAATCTGCTCCTTAAGTTGATTTTGTTAGACTCATATGCTACAAATTTAAAGCATGTAGCTGCAAAATATCTAGAGTAACAGGAACAACTCACCTGGTGACACACATAAATTTAAGCTTCTATAAGGAATTTTGTATCACAGACTGTCTGTAGAATGGACAGAGTCTGCCTCCTCGCTGGGTGAAGCCACCGCAAGAACAGCACCCTCTGGTGACGGGCTGCAGTATAGGTCATAAACCTCCGCCAACAATCCCTATGGAGCTGTGGACAAACTTAAGAAATTTATTTCACAGAATATAATTTTTTCTGTTGACATGTAGTTACTGTAAGACTGGTTTGTGCTGAAGTCCTCTAAAAGCTATTAGGGGGTTCATGATTTCTATGATTGACACTTGATACAACCTATGGGCGTACGAAGATTGTGTAGCTCTCCCGGGGGATAAGCTTCAGCTCAACTGAAGTGAAAAAAGAACGAATCACTTGAGGAAGTGTTTCGGTTCAGTACGTTCACTTAAAAGATTCGGTTCTTTTGAACGAATCGTTCGCGAAAGACACAACACTATCCCAAACAAAAACATCAAAGATCTCTCAGGTAGATTCGGAAAGGCAGATTTTTGAGTTGATCTGAAGCGTTTAAGGCAACGAGTAGCTCTACAACACAAGTAAAAAAAATGTTTTTGTCCTTTCCTTGAGTGTAAATGAAAAAAAAAAAAAATCACTGCAGAAGTCTGCATTTGTCGGCAGAGCAGCCAGCCATGATATAAATTAACGACAGAAACTTAAAAAAAGGGAAAAAAAAGTAGTTTAATTTTCTTTTTAGGCTGTTTTACATCTATTGTCATAAAGGTTCAAGAACCAGTCAACAGTGGGGGCTCACAAACATCACATCTAAGCTCTTGCATGTTTTTTTCTACATATCTTGATAAGAGCTGATAAACTTCTGCCTCTTGTGAAACAGTTTGCACGTGTTTTGCCATTTCATGTCCTTGTTTCTTCATTCCATGAGCAGAGTGTCCTCAGTAAACATTTTTTCTCTCTGTCCTGAACGTGTAAATATTTCTGTGTGTTATTGTGTCACACATTCATAGTCGTCATCTCAGAGGAATTTGAAATGATTCTGCGATCACGGCTCCTCTGTTTGTCACGCTGCTGCCTCACATTCCTCTGTCGCCCTCAGGAGCCGGGAATGGGAAATAGATAAGAGCACATGTTCCTCACTACGATTGCAGAGTCACTGAAAGCAACACGGGAAACCGACAAGAGGAAAAAGGAAACGACGGGGGAGGGTCATTCTTCCATTGAGCCCATTCCTCAAAAAAGGACAAATATTTGCTCTGGAGGCTTTTACTCCTCCCTCACTGTAACAAATTGTTGGTCAAATGCTTTTCTCTGTCTGCACTGTGACATTCGCTTGGCATTTCCGCCTCATGACAACCCTCATAAACTCTGCATGCATGTTTTTTCCTGTCTCATTCAGTGACTCTTTTCATCACCTGGTTTTCCACCAACGCTGATGTAAAATTCCTCATCATCTGAAAGATTTTCCAAACTTTTATGGCTAGAGCTCAGTGATTGTGCTTCTTCCTGTTGCTGTTTTTGTTAATGATCTGGCTTCTTCCTTTGTAAGACTGAATACCATTTATGGCGCTAGGAGAGTGAAACCAACGTATACTTTCATCTTCATGAAAAAAGGCCTGAAATCAGGAAGCACAATGATCCTGCAGATCCCTGAGTGAACTTTGCATAGAAACATTATTTATAAAAGATAAATGAAAGAAAAAATACATTGTTTATGTAAACTATATTGTACTTAAACATATTGTGTACTACAGTATGTTAGAAATATGATTGTATTTGAGCATATTGTAATTTGTGTTATGGTATGGAGTAGTATGGTTTCAGTATGGTGTGAACAGCATTTGCATTCATGTCATCTCTGCCTCATATGACTTCATCAATCATCTACCTCTGGTCTGAACTTTGATTGTTGACTCAGCTGTTATAGTAACTTATAAAGCTACAGAGTAATTTGAAAATATTTGCAACCTCATGTAAAATAGGACTCTTAGATTTGAACCCTGCTTGATGCTGGCTCAATATTATAGTATGACAAGTGAGCCCTTATTTCTAGCTTTTAAAATCTAGCTTATCTATCATGCAGCCTCGCATTTCTTGCATACACAAAATCACACACTGTGGATTCAGATCACACGGATAGTTTCTTAGACTTTATCCATAAGGTGCTCTAAAATCATGTCAACCCACAAAAGCTTCATAGGAGCATGAAGCATCCCCAAAGTGAAGATTAGTATTCATAATATGAACATGAGCTCTATAACTACATTTTATACTGTAGTTATCATAGTCTATTTGATATCATATAAACTCGTATTTCCTTGTCAACCCCCCACCAGAATGTATTCTGTTCAGTCAAGGAAATGAAACAAGATGAATTTAGGTGGTCATGATGATATCTCTGAGGTTCATTCTCTGTCACCACTCCTCCCCGTATCATCCTGCTTCATTACTTTTCATTCAACATTGTTAAGTGAAAGTTTGTTTATTATGAAGTTAATACAAAGCTCCAGCTGATAAAACAAGCAGCGCTTTGGTCGGTTTCTGACATGACACAGTGACACAGTCTGTAGGCGGCTGGGCTGTGGTCGGATCCTCTGTGTTTGTGTTTGTCACCGGTGACAGATAGGCCATTCAGACTGACAGGGATGTATGTGTGTATGTGTGTGTGTGTTTCATGCATGGTGGCATATGCATGGAGCTGATGTGGCAGGCGGCTGTGTATCTCTTTACGAAGGTCAGAGCCTGTTACATGATGAGATGCTGTTTGTGTGACAGCAGAGGAGTGTGTGGGCAGCCGTCGTGCCATGACCTCATCTTCCTGCAGGGGGTGCCGACAGCATTCCTTGACTTCATCATCCTCGTATCAGCTGTGTGGCTCACGCAAACCTCTGTCCGCTGCCACTCATCTCTTCCTCTGCAGGCTTCAGTCTCATCCTGAGGTTTCTGACATCTGTGGAACAAAAAGAGAGAAAACACAGAGCATGTAGTGCCCTCACTTTACCATTGTAGAATTTGTGCATTTTTCAGGTCAAACACCCTCATAATTGTTCTTGTCTTTTCTTTACCATACTATTTAGATTTATAAATTCTTTAATTACAACCATGACAAAAAAATCTCATCCTGCTGACTTTTCATTGTCAAATGGTTAATTAAGTTTGAATACACACGTGGACAAAATTGTTGGTACTCTTCAGTTAATCAAAGAAAAACCCACAATGGTCACAGAAATAACTTGAATCTGACAAAAGTAACAATAAATAAATATTCTGTGAAATTTGCCAATGAAAGTCAGACATTGATTTTGAACCGTCGTTCAACAGAATTATTTAAAAAAATAAACTCATTAAACAGGTCTGGACAAAAATGACGGTACTCCTAGAAAAGACCAAAGGGACATTTTAATTCAAGGTGTGTCCACTAATTAGCATCACAGGTGTCTTCAATCTTGTAATCAGTCGTTAGGCCTATATATAGGGCTACAGGTCGTCACTGTGCTGTTTGGTGACGTGATGTGTACCACACTCAGCATGGACCAGAGGAAGCAAAGGAAAGAGTTGTCTCAGGAGATTAGAAAGAAAATTATAGACAAGCATGTTGTCAGATTCAAGTTATTTCTGTGACCATTGTGGGGTTTTCTTTTATTAACCGAGGCGTACCAACGATTTTGTCCACGTGTGTATTGAATGCAGAAGTTGAGCTGACAAATACTCCTCTTATGTCAGTTTCAGCCTTTTAACATGTCAGTCTTTTTTATTGTTGATTGTCTTGCTTACTTTAGTAATCATACAAAGGCATCTATGTGAAGTTCATTCTGTTTCATAAACATCAAAACCCTTCTCTGAGGAGCAAATCCAAATCAGATGTCAAACTACAGCATTGAAAAAATTCACATGTAGCACATAACTTATCTCTACTATATTTCCGTCGCTAAAACAACTTACAATAAGTCAGATACTTTTAGCAATGTAAGATATCCTTCAAATATAAATAATGAAAGTCAATCCTGATGTCATCTCAAAGTTTTTTTCCAGCTTATTGACAGAGTAATGAGATGACACAGGCCTGGTAATACTCCAGCCTCATATGGTGTCTGTTTCAGATATAATGTCGGGACATTATTGAATGTCTTATATATCATGTATGTGATATGTGATGCAACTGGACACATTATATTCTATGAGGGAAATTCTGCGAAGTACTTGTCCTAATATAAAACATATTAATCCCAATTTTGGGGGAGATTTGGGGGAGTGATGTTTAACACTTTGAAGTTTCAGTTCATACTACAGCTTAGCAGTCCAAGTGTGTAAATTATACAAATGTACATACATTACTTATCTCTTTATTCATGCAAGAGCAATCACTTTTCCTTTCACAAATGCACGGGCAGTTGGAATGAGAGATGGAGAGTTCAGTAGGGAGTGAGAATTAAACCATAAATAAGTCACTTAAGGGAAAAAAATCAGATTGTATCACTTCTGTTTTAGTGACAACTGAACTCATAACTCAATAATGAAGTGTTATGTCTATCAGGATATTTTTATCTGTTTTATAAACCTATAAAAAAAGAAAAAAAAGAAATGACTCCTTTGTTAACTGTCCGTGCCTCTCTTGGCCTGTTGGAGGCAGTGACAGCTCTCATTGTTTGGTCTCTCCTGGAATGTGAGGGCAGGTGAAGTGTGAGTGGGTTGTGTAACTGCACTGACAGTATGAAGTGGGCGGAGCCTCTGTGATATTACTCACAGTGGGGTGAGTATAAGTAGACGTCCTGGCTGCAGCATGAACACAAAGCACCTGTTGCTCCTCTGAAGGGTCCACACAAACAACTCTTCTTCTTCTTCTTGAACTTCAGCTCTCTGAGGGTGACTACTGCTGCTCTAAAGCATCATCAGACAATCCAGAACGATGGCTTCATTCCTGTGCAAGACTTTGGTTTTATTCATCATCTGCATGGCTCTGCAAGAGGGTAAGTTGCCTAACTTTGCTATTCTGTAGGATGTTATGTCGATTCATATATTTGTGACAATTTTTGCTGATTTTTGTGAGGCATCGTAGTCTAAAAGACACAATTTTTTTGGAAGAAATACAGAAAAATTTAAATGTCTTTATGTCAGAAAAGCATTGCCAAAGTAACAAAGTGCATTGCTGTATTTGATTGATTGAATACAGACAGTATCCAGCCATCTGTTAAGTCAAACAAAGAGCTTAAATTTAATTATATGAAAAAGCATTTTACTAATTTTAGTTTAAATTGTGTTCATGCACAAACGAAATAAAAAAAAAACAGAAAAGAAATTCAAGAAATTTCTTTGACGATGAACACAAAAGGTTTGAAACGAGCTGTGTTCAAACTTCCAGAGAATGTTTGCTTTTAGCGTAGGTTTTGTAGTAAATAATTATTAATAAACCCTTTTTGTTCAACCTGCAGAGGTGTTTGTCCTCTTTGACCCATTTGAAATTCATCACTGCACATTAAACTGCACAAGTGTTTGGGTTTCTTTGTGTTTACATGTGATAAACACTCACTCAGTCAAGGCCAGAAAGCATTAATGTGCACATTTTAATCTTGGCTTCTTTGTTGATTACCAGGTTGTGGTTTTCCTGTATCAGACCGGGAAGAGCTGCCAGCTCAGGCTAAACATCCACACCGCGTGAGGACCAAACGCTGCTCCTGCAGCAGCTGGGATGATAAAGAATGCATCTACTTCTGCCACCTGGATATTATCTGGGTCAACACTCCAAGGTGAGACCACAGAGGACATTGAGGGGACACTAAGATTGCCTGTAAATTAAGTGATTTACAACTCCAGTTAAACAGCAGTTGGGACTTTCTTTAAGTGCTCATAAAATCTGATTGAAAATAGTGCAAAGACGATGTATCAAAGCTTAACTGAAAAATCGTATTGTTTTGTGAAAAATACTGTATATGCTTATTTTGATTGGATTCCAAACCAACATTTTAAAACAGTCAGGACAGGGGCAGGATAACAGTCTTAATCTGCATTCATGGATGCAATGAACCATTTACTCGTTCAATGGTTCTTGGAAGTAGTTTTGAGCCAATGCAGTGATTTACACCACACAGTCATATCTTTTTCAAAGCAGAGCCACCCAAGGGCCTAAAAATCTCCTTTTATAACCCTGTTCCATCTGTGCAGAGATTTCCCCAGCTTCTCAGAAATGAATTGGAGATGATAAAATACCCATCGCCTTTGCATTTTTATGCTGAGAAACGTTATACTTGATTCCCTCATGAAGGCTCTCACAGGCTTTGTGTCCCCTAAACTAAACTCAAACTCTCAGCCTTAATCACATTCACATTGTCTCATCCTTTCACCAACGCTGTTCTTAAGAGTTTCATTTTCTTCACAGTAAACTCCTTCCTTATGGCCTCGGGAGTTCCCAGTCTGGTCGTCGCCGCCGCTCAGCTGACCGTTGTGAATGCCGCAACCCAGCTGATAAGACCTGCTTGGGCTTCTGCCACACAAGGTGAGCACTAACCATCCTTTATCAACCTAAGGCATGGCATGGCTTTCTCATCACGTAGCTACCTTTGGTTGCTAGATCGTATCATTATAGATTCTGTATCTCTCTTCTGCATCAGCCACGTTTGACAAGCCTTAACACTGTCTTAATGCCGAGGATCAGTCAGAGAGGCAGCAAAGTGATTCAGTCTTTGATAATGCAGATAGGGGTAGTAGTCACATTGTCGAGAGCGGCCCGCATTTCCTTAAACACCTTAAAAGAAGTCGCAACAGTTATTAGCAATGCTTCTATTTTTGGAGGGTTTTGGTTCCTACTCTACCCGTAGGAATTCTTGTTGCGTCTTTAGTTTATTGTCATCATCAGTCCACCAGTATGAATAAGTCATCATCTCTAGATGATATCTGAAGTGATGTTTTTCAAGCCTCGCCCTGCATTCCTGCCCATAAGGCATCCAAAATATATTAGGCTAGAATTCCAAGAAAATTGCTTGGCAACACTAAAACATTTAGCTTCAAGAGTTGAACTACTGCAAAACAAAATCTTAGCCAGAAGGGCTTTAATTGCTCGAGACATAAGGGTGTTGTCCTTGTTTTAATGCTGCTTCCTTGTCTGTCCACAGCCAAGATAATCCAAGGACAAGAGACTTGAATCCACTGGATGAATCTGCAAGCATGAACAGGAACAAACTGCTAGACTCTTTCAGGTAAGTCATGAAGAAATCAAGCATCAGTTTTGGAGTCTAAGATATGTCATAATTTTTCAGATATATGAAGATATATCTAATCTTTTTTTCCTTTTGTTGCTCTGCAGATCTATGGTCAAGACCAACATGGCAATTGCACAAAGTACACTGTCACTGAGCAAGAATCCTGGTGGGGTTAACAGGCTGCCAACAAGCAGGACAAGAAGGTAAAGGACTGAGACAGCACCAGAAGCAGTTCGACTGTAATGGATTCAACATCCGCAGACCTGTCCAACTGTCTACCATGACAAGATCAGAGTAGTAGCAACTCTGGGGATGTGGACGCGTGACATCAAGTGCAAAGGATTAAGCATTTGATCAAAAAAACAGAGCTGTAAAGGACTGGCAGCTTACCAAGACTGAAGCCCTTCAGCAAAAGCAAGGTGGGGTGGATGTTTGGAGTCGGTCCTTGAACGCTCTGAACTTTTTTGAACTCACATGCAGAGAGAGGAAGGATCCATTAAAAACCAAGGACTATAAAACTGATAGAGCAGCCGTGTCAAGACAGACTAATGGGTCCCTACTGTGGTCTTTTGTTTTTTTTTTGGCCATTGACTCATTGGATGGGATATTTTTAAACCCTCCAGTTATATTCGCTTGAGTAGACAACTAAAATCACTGAGTCATGTCAACTCCGTCTTTGGTTGGGAACTGTTTGCCTTTGTTTACTCCACTCTGTCACTGCTGGCCTTTGGTCCAGTTTATATTCCTCTGTATCAGAGCCAGAATCTGTCCTCCTGCCTAATGTTTAGGGAAATTAGCATGTAGCTTTCTGAATTATCAGGCAGTACTTGAAAACGGCACTTTGTCCACCACTGGCACACAATGCCTCAGTGAAATGAAGGTCATCTATCTAACAAACAATTAGCTTTATACAAGGTCCATTGTCAGCATCATATACTGCATACTTTCTGCTAGCACAACAGCTACAGTGGCTCTATTGTGTTGGCCCCTGTGTTTGTTGCATATGTCCTGTTTAATGTTTTCATTGAAGATAAGCCAGAAGGTTTCAATAATGCGCCGCTTGCCAAAAATGCGACAATTGTTTTTCACTCCTGACAAATGTTCCCTTAATTCCTCTATGATTGACCCCTGGGGAGTTATGACTCTTAACTCGTGTTGTGCACTTCAAAAGCTGTTAATCCACATCCTGCACTTTTTCTTGACCCTGTTATATTGTTGTCTACTGATGGACACATGAAGGGTTGAACTCACTCAGAAAATACTTATCCTCACATATCCTAATGCTGTATGGGATGTATTTTCACCTGCTCAGATGTTTACTGTCAGAAAACTGATGATGGATATAAGTGTGTAAAGAACATTTATTTATTCTCTAACTTATTATGGGATGTATTTATATTTTGTATGAATGATGCACTGATCTCCGCATAAGAAAATAAAAAATACAACAAATGATTCTGTTTCAAAATGGTTACTTTATTGTTTCACTTCACCCAATTTATCATTCCTGTAATATTGATAATACCTTTCACATGGTAGACCTTTAGACTTGACTCAAACTCAAGGTTTGGTGACTTGACTACAACACAGCTAGAGTCCCCTATGCTAAAAACCAAGTCTAAATTGTGTAATTTAGGTTAGGTTTAGTCCCCATAATCTGAATCAGAGTTAAAGTCCAAGTCACTTAAGACCTCTGCTTGGTCCTAGTGGTCTACCACTACTATGAGTGTCCTGGCCTTCGCTTTGCAAGGTGACACATGAACATGCAAAGAGGTGAAGATGTGCCACCATTAAACAAGTAATTAAGGCCTTACAGAAAACAATAATAATACTAATATTAAAAGTAGATACAAACAATAAAGAAAGACATAATGCATAATGAGTGATTGGTGATGTCAAGTAGAGTCCCAATGATTTTGAGTCTTGCTCATCCCTATCAGAAATCCATTTTTGCTATATTGTCCGCTTGTTGTACATTATGCTAATTATTACCCAGAATCCATCTAAAGGTATTAGTCACCCAATATTAAGTTTGGACCTTAAATTGATTTATAGATTTAAAAGGATTTAATTCAGAAAAAAAGTCCCACAGATTCATTGGTTGGTAATACCAAAGAGTCATATCAGCTGACTTTTCCTGTTAAATTAACATTAATCATTACACTCCGATTCACAGTAAGATCAAAACATAAACATTATCTTGTTGGAATTTTATTAGATGCAGAAAATAACAGCAGCACCTGTTCGAGACCGTCCAATCTGTATCTTCTTTGCTGGCATTTTCTTCTCACTCAACCAGTTTCGTAACTCTGCCAACGCCAAGATCTTGTTGCAGTTTATGGTCAATTTGAGCCTGTTTCCTTCAATTTGATAGATGTCTCTTCCACTTAACCCTGTTGTTTTTGAACCGAAAAATGTTTTTACTTGTGTAATTGCTGTTAAAAATTGGTCAAAAACAGCCTTTTTTAAACCTACTGTCAATCATCTGGTCTGATACCAAACACCTCAGATTAGTAGTAAGCATTTACAATTAAAACAGGGGAATTATCAACATAAGTGCGGGTTGTCTTGTTAGCGTTTAAGAGACATAAAGAGGCATTAGATCAGTTTCTTAATCAATTACAAACTCCTCATAGTACTATTAAAGGCAAGCATAACATTAAGCCCAAAGTTAATCAAATTAAAGCAGTTTAGTTTATTAGTAAGACTTTTCTAACAACATAAAAGCTGCTGAAGTTATCTCCATATGGTTCCTCCTGTCCTCTTGTTGCTCCATACGCTGGTGTTTACTCTAGATTAGGCTCTTCTGCTGGAGGGATGTGTGCTCAGAAAGTGTTTATTACTGAGGATGCTGGAGACTCTTTGGCCTTTAGTTATCTGAGGATGTCCGAGGTTACAGGTCAAGTGTTTAACCCTAAGGCCCTCCTGTGTACATTTTCCGTTCTTTCAGATGGGTTTTTCTGCTGTCATTTTGGAAAGTAGGGCCTGAGGGCTACAGAATGACAGATAATGAAGCAAAGTGGAGCAGTGACACATTTCATAGTCAGTTCCAGGTGAATAAAAATTGTTTTCTTGTATTCTAGATAAAGCAACATTGGCATGGATGTTTATTGTGTTATTAGAGCTATGGCTAAGCAGGATGGTTGATGCACCTGTGTCTCCATTATCTGGTGGCATTACATCCTTGTTCTTCACCGTGACGTCAGTCTGAACCCTCAGATCCCCCTCGACGTTCACTACAAAGTAGTGTAAATAGCTGACTAAGAGCGTGGAATGAAAACAGGATGCTTTTTCTGCATTCCTCCTGAATTCCTCCAGCACAGGAGAGAGCCAGGAGAGGAAGAGAAACAAAGGAAAAACAGGAGCATGTCTGCTGTGTGCGCAGGGAACTGATACGGGCTGGATGGAGGTTTGAGATTGCAGCTTAATCACGCCGTTGTCATAACACCAGTTGCATTGTTTGGCTTTGTATAATACCTTATGAAACATTACCACCTTGTTTTTTTCTACCTGACATGCTGGCTGATGGTAAATCATGATCCTGTGATAGCTACTGTTTGTGGAGGTCTCACTGTGTGCCTACCTGTTGTTTTTGCATTCACGTTAAGAGTTTCATAACGCATGATTCACTGATTACTGGGCATTGACCAAACAACTTAAAAAGCTGATGAATAACATAACCAGGCTGAGACAGTACATTTAAAGCTTTACTTTAGCAGCTAGTGTTGCCTTTTAAAGAAAAATGTGCAGACGAGTAACCTTTATAAACAGACAACCACACAACCAGCATACAGCCACAATGCAGATAAGAGCAAACAGCCACAATCTGCAGAGAAGCAGCGAACACTATTCAGTGTGGTCTCACAGACATATGGGCAGTAACCACAACTCCTTAACAAAGTGTCACGTATTCATGTCAAAGAATAAGATAGGATCAGTTTTTTTGTCGCAGAAGTTTATGTACCCAAGCATGACTACATGTTTCTACACGTAGCACTTTTATGCCATGATGGGGGCACTTTGCACTTTGACTGTTGTTCCATGTACATATACAGTATATGTATATTATTTACTGCCTTCTTGGTGGTGGAGGTCTTTTCATGTATCCTACATTAAAAAATGTTTTGAAAATTTGTGCAACCCCAGTTCCAAAAATGTCGTCACAAATAGAATTGAAATGTTTGCCTAACATCAAACTATTTAAATGAACATTTTGCAAAACAACACATCAAATATTGAAACTAAATTGTATTTTTTGTTGTTTTATGAACAAAATATATGCTTATTTTGAACCTGTTGGGATGCAGACATGTTTACTATTGAGCTGCATCACCTCTTCTTTTGACCACATTATGTAAATGTTTGGGAGTACCAAAGTACCTTGAATGCTTGAAGTAAAATTTTTCCCCTTTCTTGGCAGATAAAAGGTTTCAGCTGCTCATGTTGTGGGCTCTCATGCATATCCATACCACCACAGATGCATGCTGATAACAAGCCGGGTGGTCCCTCTCTTTATTATGAGAGAGAACTATGCTGTACACGATTAAAAAAGAAAAAAAACAAAGAACGTTTTGATTTTTCAGACCGCATATCAGTTTCTTTGACTTGCAACAGAAGCATCATGATTAGATAGTATCTATCATGCAGTCATGTTGGATTCTACAATGTCCAAAAATCCTTAAGTTTCAACTTGTGTCAAAAAGTTAATACCCCAAGCTCACAAGCCCCATCATTCAGTCAAGTCATTTATTAAATGCTGCAGAGGAATGTTTCAATGTAAATTTGGACGTGCACTTGCTTCTTCATGCAGTAGAGGCTTCAACAGGTGTAAAACCTTAATACTTAGGTTTGCAAAGGTAAAAATAAAAAAATTAAACTACATATATCAAATTTCTGTTTGTTTGTACGTCCATGATAAGACTTTGTGTCAAATCATTTGTTTTTGTGTTTTTGCTTGCTGTTGTGCAGTTCCAGTCCCAACTGGCTGTGGTTACAGTAAAAGCCGCCGTCTCGGTACATTCCTCCGCTTCCTGGTTTTGTTTGCTGGGACCTGGGCTGATCAGGGGGATAGACCGGGGACAGACTGGCCTATCAGCACCACGGTCCAAACATGCCCGCTGATACCAAAACATGTAGTCTAGCCATAACCAAACAGCCAGGTCCAGCAGGAAGGAAGCGGGCCCAGTCAGCGGGAGATGGAGACGTTGTTCTAAGGGATAAATGGGTAACTTTCCAGGCATTTTAGTGCAAGTGTAAGGACTTTAAAGATATCTCAGAGGCCAGTGAATAAACAGTGACATAGATGTTTTGAATAGCAAGCATTCCTGGATGCTTCCTCACCCAGTTCAGAGGTGAGACTCATTAAGCCGCCGCAGCAGAGTAATCATTCACAGACAAAGTGTACAACAGCGTGCAGTTTGTAAACTTCACCGTCCATGTGCTCACTGTTTCCACCGGGAAAGTTCCTGTGAGTGATTTTTCTTGCACAAATGGCCTCAGACCTCCAGACATTCCTTCTCCTGCGTAAACACATCTCCACCTCTTAATGCAGCATGCTGGCATGCCTATACTGGACGGCATTCTTCAAATTATAAAGTAGATTGTCATCACGTCTTCTTCTGTGTCCAGGCACACGTACACCTGATGGAGTGATAGCCGCTCGCCGCTCATCACTGTTGCAGATTGCAGCAGTGTAAAGAATCAGTGCAGCTCTGTAAACAGTCGCTGTCCTCTGGATGACACTTCAGATTAAATCTTAATTTGCTATTCATGCGGCTAAAGATGTCCATCTGTTATCAGGAGGGTGACGTTACAGCAGGTGAACACGTGAAAAACGGTGGCAGACGAGGTGAACGGGTACAAAGTGGACATGTTTGGATGAACATTTGACCAAATGGACATGATATCTTTGTTTTGTGATGGATATAGTCTTAATAAATGCCCCTAAACAAACACTTTTAAGTTGTCTTTTTTTTGCCTGTATTAAAAAGGCCAGCTGAGGGTTAACTAGTGATGAGTAGAAAAGAATGGAAAGGTTTAACAGTATTAATCTTTCTTCCTATCGCACTGACTGCTTAGTTTGCCCTGTGGTTTTCTGCTGTCAGTATATTCACCAGTCTATTGATCTTTGGTTTTTAGTTTTTTGTATTGTTTTTGATTATTGTGTCTATAACTGTATGTTTGCTTATATCAAAAAATTAAGTAGTAGCCTATTTTATGCTATATTTTATAGCAAACAGCAGTTAAGAGATGCTCCTATACCACTTGCTGCCATTGCCTGGATTGCAGGACAGGTTGTTGCTCTGCCACCAGAGTCGGTGTGGGTCTAAAAGCTCTTCAGGTAGCTCTGCATGTAGCCGTTTACCATTCTGGTATTCATTTATTATTTTTTCTTTTATCTCTTTTATTTTATTTCGACTTACTGTCCTTCTAGCCTTTGTTTTACTTATAATCTTTTCTTATTTAGCCTTTTTTTTTGTTTTGTTTTTCTTGCTCATTTTGTAATTATATTTTATCATTGCTATTATCATTATCATTTTGTTTTGATTTTATTATCATAATTAATATTTTCTTTTTATATTTACCATCCTAATTTCTGCTTTCAACCCACCTTTTTTATTACATTTCATTTTCTTACCTATTTTATATTTTTATTTTGGTCCTCATGGTCTCATTTTATACTGTAGGGTTCTTGTATTGTCTGGGTTCCTTATGACAAAAAAAATTGGCCTTGTTTTTAACTGAGCTTTTGTCTTTATTTGTTTTTATTTCCATGTGCTGATGTTCTGTGCTGTATGACTTTTTGTCAAAGCACTTTGTAAACGTTTGTTTTTAAAATTGCTATAAAAATAAAGTTATTAAGTGAAAACTAGAAAAAAATATCCCTGTAAGTAGATAAAATCTGACTGAGTGCCCACTGGATGTCCCCACAGTGGATAAAATGTAGAAGAAGGTGTGTTCTGGGGGGGTATTTACTCGATAAAATAAGATAAAAGGTCCTACAGGTAACCCACCTTTTATGACTTTACCATATATGTTTGTTCAAAGTGGATTATTGTTTAAAAAAGTTTAACAAAGTGGCAAGCTTGGTGTTTGCAGATATTTTAAAAGTCCAGTTTCAACAAAATCCCCCTTTTTTCCTCTCAGCATCAAGTACGTTCCCTGACTGAAACATTAGAAATAGTTGAGAACAAACTGAATATCTTGCACGACAAAAAACAAACTGTTCTCAGCCACACAAGTCCAGTTTAAAAATAGACCCAAAGTGAGGGGAATTTGACATTTCACACTTTCTTCCTGTTAAACATGGACCAAACTCCTCTTCCTGAAAGTAGAGCAGAAACTGAAGAGGCTCCAAGTATGGAATTGAGAAGGAGCAGAAGGTGGATTAATGTTTAAGCATGTCTGATTCATGTGATGGTAATGCCTCCGCCAATGCCATGAACACAGAAACTCCCCTAATAAGGAAACTATGTTTTGCATGTCCACCTGCAGACACATGCAGACATACACCCTGGTGTCAAGTGATAAGAATGCCACCACCCTCCTTCCTCTTCACATGGGGTATCAACTCAGCTGTTCATCAAATTCTTTCTCCTTGATTCGACTCTTTCTCATCCAGAGCCTTAAATGATCTCCACTTCTCAGCCAAAGAGAGAACGAGTGAGAGAGTAAGTGCTGGATCGATGTAATGAAGTACCTGTTCATTGATAAAGTAAACATCAGACATGCAGAGCTTGTTTGATTATCTGAGAGGCTCTCAGTCCTGCACACCACAGCTCTCAACTTACACCTCATTGAACAAAGCCTGTTTGCTCAGAGGGACAAATTAACTATTTAATGTTTCACAGGGAAATAAACTCTGCCATCTGATACCAAAGTACAGAACGTGACCTTCACTGAAGGTCAAACACAAGTGACAATGAAAAATACAAGGAAACAATCTCGGGTGGTTTGATGGGATTATTTTGAATTGTTTTTTTAACCATATGTCAATTTTGCTCCATTTAATTGTGTTCAAACAAGAGTTTAGTACACAAGAATCAAAGTAAATCAAAACTGTCTAAAAATGATAAGATATGTGCATTTACTTTGCAACACCACCCTGCCATAAGGATGAGAGACATAGAGGTTTTACCATCTAAGCTTATATATTCCTGGGAGACTGGCCAGGTACTCTCAAGTGCAACAAAAGCCCACCAGTGACCTTTAGGGAGACAAACAGACCCAACAAAAAAGGGGCCAAAATGTGGGCCAAGTGGTCCTGTTAAAAATGCAACTGAAAAGCCCTTGTGTATAATGTCCCACAGCACTGCCAAGAATTTTACTGAATTAGAAAAGAAAATCTTGATTTCACAAGGATTTGCTCAGACTCGTGGTCTTTCTTAAAAACTGGTTCTATTGTCACATGGTGTCTGTTGCACAGGACAGATAAGACACTTCCTCAAGATTAGACACCACAAAAATGAAATCTAATCTAACAAAGCATTACTTTGATACTCTTGGACCTATCATATTTTCTGATCTCTCGTATAGAAGTGCAAACTTGGCTCCAAATTGAAGTAATTTGACTAAAACATCCATTTCTAAAGTTTCAGTGAAACAGCAGGGAGTCATTCAATGCTGCATCTTTAAGGGTTTGATCAAATCAGGAAGTTAGAGAGAGACTGTTTTGGAATCAAAAAGTGATAAATAAGAAACCCAAATACTATAAAAGATGTCAGGTTCTTTCCCCCCATAACTCACCATCTGTTTTCTCATATTGTGCACTTTTATCACTATTTAAGACAAAACACGCAACCTCTTTTGAAATCCCTGAGGTGCTTCTGCTCTTGTAGCTAGTTTCGTTGACATGTCTTTATCTGGGAAGGTAAAAGACAAAACATAAAGACTTACGATAAACTCCAGACAAGCGTTAACTTTCACTTTCAGTTGTCAAGCATGAACTTGTAGGGCTGTGTGTGGACCTTCCAGTCATTTAAAATGTCATATTTTGCCTATCAGTGTGAAAATCTAAACAAAACCAGCTCTGAAATTTTACATGAACCCATAAAATGTATCATCAGTTTTCTGCTTCCCTATGGTTCTCTCGGTTAGGATGGATTAACAAAGCATTAGTAGCAGCAGGTTCATTGACAGCAACAGTGGCATGTGCACAAAGATAAACTATTTTTTGAAGCTTTGAATCTAGTTTGTTTAGGGAAAGTCCTGTGTTTGTGTGACTCATCTGTCAAACCAGTTAGACTCTGACACTTTTTACCTGAAGACCTGATGTCACATTTGTGGTCTTGTTTATCGATCGTAATCAGATTTGATGACTTTATTAACTGTAGTGACGTTGACTGGATAGATATTTCTTCATGTAAAAGAAATATCTTTTTAAAACACGTTCACAATTACATACAAAAACAGTGCATTAAAAGTAAAAAAAAAAAGATTTTGCAGAAATGTCTCTCAAGATATGGGTCAAAAGGATATCCTGAAACACAACCAATGTATCAAATTGCAAAAATGTTTCAGGAAACACAAGAACAGTTCTGTACACTCCAAGAAGATTTTACTCAAGGAAAAAATCTCTCTAATCTTTTAATTTTTTATGCCTTATTTATTTATTTTATTTATTCATTTATTTATTATTATTATTATTATTATTATTTTTTTTTTTTTTTTTTTGGGGGGGGGTCAATTCCTTTTATTTAATTGAATTTTGTAAATTTATTAGCTTTTTAATTCAAGCATTTTTTATATACATTTTTTGGTATACTTTTGACCTTTGAAAGATGATATATGTTTTTATTTATTTATTTTTGAATTTTGTAAAATATTTTTTCTTGTGTGATTTTATTATTTATTGTAAGCATTTTTCATTCTTTGGAATACACTATTTATTTATTTATTTCTTAGGGATGGGTGTGCCCTTCTTAATAATTTTTTTGGAACACTTTTTTTGGCATTTTGTTGGTTTTTTTATTTCCATTTTTTTGTCCTTTAAAAAAATTCTTAAGCTCTCTCAAATGTATTTACAGTTTTTTTTTGTGTTTCTTTTGCCTTTTCTTGAGTGACTTTGTGATTTTCTGAAATATGTTCAAATGTGAAATACAAGTAATTTAATTCATCTCAATTTTTTCATGTTTGGTGAATTTTTCCTCTATTTTTTTATATTTGTGACTTTGACAAAATGTTACAATGTTCCAGTAAAAATCTACAAACTAAAAACTGTTTTTTTTAAACATACTTCAGAGACATCTCTGAAAAAAGGAAACGCTCTTTATCTCATCCAGAAGGCTGCAGTCACTAAGTCTGAGGGCACAGCATTAATGGGAAAAGGTGTGTTCACGTTTACTGGAAGAATTCAGGTCAAGGATTCCTCTTCTCAAAAAAAGTGTGTGAGACACGATGGGGCGCTTACTGGGCGGGGGGTTTTCAGATCTGGCACTATGTTCCAAACAATTGTTTAATATTTGTTGTACTAAAAGTCGCCAACAAAAAAAATCCCCCTCTTGCCAAACGTTTTTGGCTGTTCCTTCATAACCCAGTGAGCATCAGGGGGCACCACACCTGTTTTCCAGCAGAGCACAAGACACCCTGACCCACATCTCCGATCATAGCCAAAACAATTACCTCAGACCCAGACCCTCTGCTCAGCTTGAAGCTAACACTTTACAGCCCATTAGAGATCAGAAGATGGTCCGGGATTTAATGGCAATGACACTCTTCATTTGCGCTAACTACTCAAAATGCAGTAAACACAATTAAGCACCTAATCTTCCAACATTAACACAGGGTTCATAATGATCCTCAGCTTTAGCACAGTAAATGAGTCCAACACTCTTATCTAATGTTGTTCTTGCGTGGTCAGGAGTCATCTCTTCTGGTTGGATTTTTCCAGTTTAACATCATTGATCAAAATTCGTGGGAGGTAAAATTGTTTGATGACCTTGTTCACGCAGGAATGTAAATTTCAGTGGGTAAATTCCACTCGAGCCGAGACACTAACATGTCATCACTGAGCGTCTTGGGGGGGGGAATCGATCTAATGCTTCTAAAAATATTTATCTTCTTATAAACAGTTCAGACGCCGGATTGTTCCTTCGGTTTATCAATCCACGCTCTCACATATTCCGCAGCCTCAGACACCTATGTTTTCTTCTCTAATCTAAATATATCTGACACTCTGCAGATCAGCAGGTAACTAATTATAGTCTCAGGAATCTCCTAGAAAAACAAAGAATGGAGCCTTAGACAACCTTTTTATCCAGTTTCCATGATGTTCCAGGTCCTTTGGGTGTGCCCCATTCCTAATAACAACCCCTTTTCCTTTTGTTTTGGCACTATGTTCTGCCTTTTGACTTAAACAAAAGCTGATAATATAGTGTTTACCATTTATATGTCATACATTGCTTATGCAGGAGTGCCCAAACCTGACAAAATGCGAGAGATAATCAGAACCCCTCTCTCAATTTACTCCAGGCATACTCTTTTCTATTCCTGTCCTGGTATTGAATAGAAGTTGTAACCTTTTGCCAAGGTAGCAGCATACTGCACAAGCACTTAGTCCGTCATTTTCTAGATGAATAAACCTCAACAAGTTGTAGACATTGCCTTCAGGAAATCTTCATGCTGATTGGCTATCGTGGCGGGAATGATTTGTGTTAAATTTAGAGCAAATCCTCATCATTGGCACATATCATTTGTTCAATTTGTGCTGCCTCATTTGTGCTCATTTGTCATCTATTAAGAACTTGCTCCAAAATGTTTCTTCATAATGACTTAGCATGTAATCTACTAATTTAAATAATTTGTATTAGCATTTTGGTGTGAACACAACATAGGATTTATGCTGCGTTCAAGTTACCTCGGAAGTCTGATGTCAGAATTGGAAATGATGTCACACTTAAGCATCCCCTTTCGTAGATGTATCTTGAGTTACTAGCGTTTCAGTTACTAAGCTGGAAAAAAGCAAAATTGGAGGCGGAAACAAGATGGGTACATCTACGAAAGGGGATGCTAAAATAACTTTCGTAGATGTAGCCATCTTGTTTCCGCCTCCAATTTAGCTTTTTTCCGACTTGGTAACTGAAACGCCGGTAACTCGGGTGTGACGTCATTTCCAACTCCGACATCTGACTTTCGAGGTAACTCGAACGCAGCATTAATTCAGGGCAGTTGACAGCCACAGTTGCTGTTGCCGTGGGAATAAAACATGGCGGTAAATGCTGCTGCCATTAAAAGTTCAGAAATACATCCTTCTGACCAACCTCTGTTGAGACATACGATGCAGTTCCTCAGTAGCTTTTTAGGACAATAAATCACATTATATGTGAGTGGCCATTCAAAGGTGTATTGTGGGAATTAAAATCAATGCATTAATGCGATGAATTATATGTTCATTGCATGCTTAAGCAAACTTACCCCCCTTAAGTTTGGTGTCAGTGTGGCTCAACATAGACATATAAGGTAAATACACAGACTAATCTGCATAAAGTGTGTTACCTACAAGAGATGCCGGTCCCTTGGCTCTGTAATTGAGGAATGGACCGGAACCCTGACTATAAATCTTACAGATGAGGCTGTTTGAACCCTACACTTTAGTTAATGTTAATAAATTCTGGCGCAGTCCCTAAGGTCAGTGTAATTGCTCTGCATAAATGGGCAAGAGGCTAAAAGTCAGCTGCTGGAGTTGAAAGGAGGAAGAGTTTGCAGGGAAATGATTCAAACTAATGAGCTTGGATGTCAAGACCTTACTGATTCAGGGATCAGCCCTAGTTGTTCTTGAAATAGATACTCTGACTTTATTATTAGGTTTAAGGCTGAAAAGAAATCTGTAAAAAATGACTTAGGTAGAAGACATTATGACTAGTGTTGATTTTGTTTCGGTGTAGAGTGAGTTCATCAAGAACAGTCATCAAGGCAACATAGTTCATACAATATACACAACACTGCACAGCAGTTAACACAGATGGGTCACTTTGTTTAACTGGGTGTTTTTAATATCACATTCACAGGTAAAAGCAGAAAAGAAACTTTATTTTTAACACTGACACTTGTTGGATGTCACTCTGATTCTATCTTTTGGTCAACATGCCATTTTGTTATACCAAACAAGGAAAGTTTGTGAGGAATTACCCTGCTCATATCAAAAGTCATCTGACCCTTGCTATTCTTCTAATTTTGATCGTGAATAACAAACAATAACCCAGTTTTAATGAATGGCTGGCTTTAATTCTTGTATTATGGCTGCCCACCCTTTATTTTTGGAGGGTTATTTGTTATCAGAGCGAGGTTATCTATCTTGCTTTGTCAGGGTTGTTGGCAAAAGGAAGCTACTGTATTTTATATAGTACGATTATAGCCTGTGGTCATTAATGACCTTAACACTGATGACCTGTGCAGCTTGTGACACATTAATAATAATTTTCTTGGACTTGTTGAACGGTCAGTCTGACACAGATAGCTGCTCAGCACTGTTTTTATCTCCTTGAAACAACCTAAAGTAAACTTTGTAACCCAGCAACACTCCAAATAGTACTCAATTGATAAAGAGGAAATGACAATGAGATATTTAGGTGAAACTCTCTATTTTTATTCGTTTAAAACCCAATGACTGTAAAAAAAAACATGGGTGTAGTCTCAGTAACGAGCCTCATGGAGCCAAAACATGTTGGTTGCCATACTTGTAATCCTGACACCAACTAACATCTGACTACTTAAAAAAAACTCAGGCGTGGCATTGGATTGGGCCTTTATCCCACTGACAACCAACTACAACACAACCACTTGTCAGTCAGATTAGCCACGATCGATCGATTTTTCCAAACTTTTTAATACATCTTAAAGAAAACTGAGAAACAATGAGTGACTGAGACTTGGACGATGTTTGTTAGGCTGTAGACATGTTTCATTGTAACTTGTGAATATTACAATTTGCTCCAATGAGGTCTCTGTAGCTTTAAAACCCTCAAGCGGACAACTGAGGAATTGCAGTTTTTGCATTGGGCAATGGCTTTACTTTTTAACTGTAGAGGTTGACTTTTTCCCTTTGACACATGCTCAACATAAACCAGTCAAATGTTATTCAAGACCAATACTGAAAAAGCTTTTCATGGTTTGTAAATTATTTAATTCCTAAAGGTCCCATGGCATGCCAATTTCACACAACTTAAAATAGTCCCCTGGTGTGTTAAAATAATGTCTGTGACGTCATTCGGTCAAAATTTGATTTGGATATATTATTTTAGTGCCCTTTTTATCAGCTAAAAACAGCTCCGCTCAAAATCCTCCGCGCTAATGTTTACACTGGCTCGGTCATGGCTACAAGAACATCGCTCGTACAACCCTACCAGTTTGAGCCAGAGTCTGACCCAGAGGGAGAGGCTCCGGGAGAAACTCTTAGCAGCGTTCAGACCAAACGCGACTTGAAGCGACCTAGTCGACACATCCTATGTATTATTCAAAGCCGCCAGGAGGGTCATGCTTAAGGAGGAAGATATGAATGTAGAAAAAAAATTACAACCAGAGCTCTGCTGCAATGTAAGATTGTGGTGCTCTAAAACTTCTCTGAAGCATTAGCCGGAACGTCCCGTATTTGAGCCAAAAGAGGCGCGTCGCCGCACGGGTAAATGCTAAAGCTACATGCTGCTCTGGAGGGGGATTTTGTCCCCAGCCGCCGGAGTTGTCGGGGAAGAAGCGAGCGGCTAAAATGCGGGAGGATCCGGTAAACCGGCGCGGATCCGGTGTGTTTATCAAAGCGTGGTGGTCGTGCTGAGGCACCGGGGGGAATTAAGGCTAAACAGTAAGTCAAAATAAAACGTTCATACTTACAGTTGCCACATTTGTAGTAGGATCACGGATAGTTGGTACAGATCCATTCTTTATCTTCAGACATCTAGCAAATCCAGCGTTGAACTGTCTCTCGTTGATAAAAATGTCCGAAGTGAAATGGTGCGCACATACATACAGATATTTTGGAGGGGCCGCGGGTACATTCCCATTAAATAAAATCCACCCATTTTCAAAAGAGTTTTGTGCAGCCAACAACAGAGCAAACGCTGCCTCTTTTTCAGATCGTACTTTCGCCATGGTTCTAACCGGTGCTATGCGAGCGAGCGGCCGGGAATAATGGCGGTGTTTTGATAATCTTTTGGGCAGGTCAGTGGGCGGCTCCATGGGCAGTACCATCAACCCGCCAGCACTGAAATGAGGTCATGTCAGTGGAGTTTTCAGAACGGTGTTGTGCCGTAGAATACACCCCTGCCGCAGAATGCACCCCCTGCATTCCATCCGCTCCTTAGCTTCTTAAAGTGGAAGAAAATGATCTCATCTTTTAACTTCAACTTTCGTTCTGTTTTTATGTGTCTCAAAAATGCACATACGAGGCGTGCTTGGGTATATAAATTGTACAGTGAGCTGTCAAGCTAGCGAACATTATATTTTCGGGACAGCAAATATTCCGAATCAGAGGGCTATTTTTTCGGCCTATCTGAATAGCCTGAATGAAATTATTAAAGGCACACGCTTATGAATTCGTCCAATGGTAAGGAAAACTTGGATTATTTTCGCCTTGTTATATACTTTCAACCGCGCTCCCGTCAGAGGGTGCAATCTACGGCAGGGGTGCATTCTACGGCACAACACCGGCTCTGCGCACACAGTTCCTAAATATGGAGATAACTAAAAAACGATTGGATGGAATTTTTTCGAACTTGGGGGGGATTGTAGCGGTTTTCTATCCCTGATATGCACCCCCCTCCCGTTAACAAAGTCAGTTTTTCATGCCATGGCCCCTTTAAAAAGTGAATATTACAATTTGCTCCAATGAGGTCTCTGTAGCTTTAGAAACCTCAAGCGGACAGCTAAGGAATTGCAGTTTTTGCATTGGGCAATGGCTTTACTTTTTAACAGTAGAGGTTGACTTTTTCCCTCTGACACATGATACTCAGCATAAACCAGTCAAATGTTATTCAAGACCAAAACTGAAAAAGTCTTTGATGGTTTGTAAATCATTTAATTCCTAGATTTAATTGCAAACAATGCAACAACAAAATATCAAATGTTGAAGATGAATTTTTAATTGTTTTTTATTTTTAATAATAAATATATACAAATTCTTGATTTGACTCCAGCAACATGATTCAAATGAGTTGGGGAATGGGAATGCAAAATTTGACACTTCATGATATACGCTAAATGTCAATTGATGTTTCATATAAATATTCAAACACTGCAGAAAGATGAAAAACAGCATCTCTGTGAGCTTTCTTCTTTATGTTTAGATGCAACTTGCAAGTACTTTATTGTGGAAGCTATAAGTACAAAACTAAGACCAACAAGAAAGCAACGAGAGATAACAGGAGAGTGAACATGTGAACTTTGATCAAACTTTGTTCCCGTATTTTGCATGAAAGCAGGAGAACCCACCCGATCTACAGAAAGCCTGGGTAAACTCTTCAACTTGAGCGTAATGACTAGACAGTGTGTTACTGTAATGCTCTCTGTGGCTGACTTCCTATAATGCATAAATCTTCTGTCTGCCTGCCGTCCAGTCATGTAACTGTTTGCTCAGCATAGTCACATCACTGCTGCTGCTGTCTATGAGCCCATGAACACACAGTGTGTCATCAGACTGACAGACAGCAAGAGAGGACCACTAAAAGGTCACCCCTCAATTCTCACTCAGATAAGGCTCCTGTACTTTTCCTTAACACATTTACAAGTTTTGGAAAATTTTTAAAGAGGACGATGAACTTTGTGATTTTCCTTACAAACTTTTGAAGTCTGGGAAAAGTTGCAGTTTTTTTGAAACAAGGAAAAGGAAAAAAAGAAATCCATCTGTACATGAAATTTTAATGTTTTGATAAAGTTCACGATAGTCAGTCAAAGTATTTCTTCCCATATAATTTCAAAAATGTAATGTTTGATGGGATAAACCAATCCAGTGTTGGGAATGTATACACAAGTGGTCATAAGCCAATGTTACTGTGACATCTATCTGGTATAAAGATTTTCCCAACAAGTCTAAGCCAAAACGGCAAAAAATACTGGCCAGAAATTAAAGTAAAGTAAAGTAAAGTAAGAAATTAAAGTAAGGACCTCTGTTCATCCCAACTGTAAACTGGACGCAAATGTAATCTAATTAGATCTCACTGTTTGTTACTTAGAGTACGTTTTGATAATAATTTACCGTAGTGAGCCCTTAGAAGAATTTTCTTACACCAGGTTAATATCATTAACTTTCATTCCTGTGAATATGATGCTATTTGCAAAATTATTAGAATGGTTTGACCTCTTTTCTTTTGTTCTTGTTTGTTTTTAAGGGGGATAATTTTTCTACTCACCAATATATCTTGTTGTCCCATCCACAGTTATCCCATCATATTGCAAGTAAAACTGATAGCTGTCAAAAGCTACTGGACTGGTTGGTGGAACCAAAACTACTGTAAGGAACTTTAACTTTGTGTTGATCTTGGAACCTCTGCAGACAAAGACGCATTTTTTTGTTGCTTTTCTTACTTTTTGCTCATCCCTGTACAAAACAGAGGTAACAATCTTTTTAAGATGTAAAAACAATATATATATATATATTGTTGTGAGTTATCCCAATTCCCTCCTTTTGATGGTGTCATATTATATCAGTTGAGTAACAAATACAGTGTCTGATTCCTTAAAGTTAAGATTTTTTGATAAAGACGAAAAATATGCAGTATATGTTTAGAAGAAGAGAGGTCCAGGTGCTAAGAAGACTGAAGAAGACTTTCCCAACAACAGCAGTCATGACCTTTCCAGACTTTTAATGGAGTGTTTTATCTTCCAGACACATTGTGCTCAGAATCAGACACCACGCCTCTGTACATCACTCTATGATAAAGTCACATTATTAATGTGCCTATTTTCACTGGAAGACAGGAGTGGGAGGTGAAAGTGACGTGAAGAAACCAGACATAATACCCTGTTTGTGTTCTGTCCACCAAGTTTCTGTTGAACTGATGCAGATTAAGTGTCACAGGTTTCTGTGTTTTACAAATAACATCCATAACCGTTTATACAAAGTTTTAAGATAGATGGTTTTCACTTTGTTATCAGATGTCTTGTTCTTCCTGTTATGAATCTGAATCTCTTTCATATCACATCAATTTATGAATGTAATATGTTGTGTGCTGCTTTTTACAGCTTCAAGCAGTGCTGGAGATACTGCTTAAATTTTTCTCATATTGCAAAGTCATCATCTTAAAACACTCGTAAAACTAAAAGACTTAAGACAGTTTCGAGTGTTGGGCCTATTAAAGACCCACTCCAATAAAAATGGGCCAGACTCTGAGAAGTAGAGAGACGATAGAGGAACAAACGTGTGCGGTAGCAGATTGCAATGCTAATTATGATATTAGCTTTCACCATGCCTCCAAAGACATTAGTATCCGAGAGCTGAATAACTCCTATATAATACTCATTGTAATCTGCCGTGTCCTGAAGGCAATATGCTGGTTGTTCAAGGTCAGTAATGAGGATTACAATCATGAGTCACGTTTTAATCTGCTTTTCAGGATTGCTTGGCATTAACTTATCTAACGTTTGAGTGAAACCATGATACAGCTTTGTACAATCAGCCTTTGTGTCCACAGAGATGAGCCAATTGTTTTTCCCCCTGTTTCCTACAGGATTACACAGGGAAGGCGTGGGTGGCTCTATTATCAGTAATGTGGCTTCACCCTTTGTGCTAAATTTAACCCACTTTTTTGTTTTGTCGTTTTGCTTTTTTCCTACATATGACATAATACCTAAAATGGTCAGAAACTCCCTCAGTGAAAGACGTCAAGCCTCTGTCTATTATCACGCTTGATTGTTAATTGTGAATTGCACTTTTTTCAAATAAATGTCTGGTTTGGGGATATTTCTGGCATAAATTAGGCCGAAACTGTTTTCAATGAACAGAAACATTAACTAAATAGATCAGAAAAAGTACTTGCGAAGTTTTTGAGCTAATGAAATGTTTAATTCAGAAAACTTATCAAGTTATTTTCCCCATGACGATTGTTTTTCATTACAAACATTATTTCAGGCCTGTATTGTAATGTCTCAAAATAGGACTCATCCCGGCTTGTTGGGAAGATATGGTTGTATTGTCTATCACACATGATGTGGAACACTTGCTAAATGTTCATGTATTATGAGGGCTACACAAACTTTAATCAAATACCTATTTATAATCTGTGATGGGCTGATATTAGGGCCGGTTGAGTGATTTGAGCTGATATGAATCAACCGTTTTCTTCTCTTGTAGTGCGACCATTGAATTCACAGTCAGATGGTCAAAATTTATCACAGGAAATGAACGTCTGAGTTAGAGACAAGACAAAAGCTGCAACATAATCCTGCTGACTTGTCGTAGACATGAAGACATGGGTGCGTCTAATTAAACAGGGCATGCATTGTGCAGATTCTATTCACCATAAAATACTCAGACTATCCAGCTTATTTATAGTTTGCCTTTTCAGGGTTCAGAGACGCAGGTTTCCTCTGTTTGTTCGCTGTTTCTAAGTTTAATATGACGCGGAGCTTATTAACAGTGCAGCTCTGGTGGTGCGATATGTTGTATGTGAGGAAACTGGATCTATCTAGTGGAAAAATACTAGAAAGAGGAGAATATGAACAACATGTTCAAGGGCAACATATCTATGGGAAATCACACCTTCATAGTCAGACAGAACGTGCTGTAACATATTTTTCAATAATGCGATAAACTTTTTCTCAGGGAAGTTGTGTTTTTTTGTACACCTCTGACTCTTGATTGTGATCTGAAAGAAAAGAGCACAGCAACACTTCAGTCTGAGGGGGTCTGCTTCAGGGATGGGTTCCTTGAATGATAAGTGAGAGAAAATTTATACAGAACATTTTGAATGGCAGGTGAACTTGCTGTGCTCCAAAATAAAAGGGGAAAATAAATAAATGAAAAAACAGCAGAGATAACAAGGAGACATAGATACTAAGATTTGTCAACAAATCAGATTTCGAAATCTTGTTAGAGTTCTTTTAAAGGTGTTTACAAATGGGAATGTAGACTGATTTTAAACTGAAATACTCCCTTGCTTACCACTTCTGACAATGACGCTACGGTGGCCTTTGGAGACAAGAAGCTCCTGTGATGGATGATAAGTCATTGTATAAGTGTCAGTCACTGATATTGAGATTTGAAGCCATTTTGAAAAGGGCAAATACTGCATTTTCCTAAGGGCCTACTCTACTCACAGGAAACCACATACACACTAATTTACAACAGCCTATTTTTAAAGTAGGACTAAACAAGTCTACAGCCTGGTTAAAAAAAACTGTTCAAATAGTTTGTTTCTCTATCTGCCTTCACGTGATTTCTTTTTTAACTCATTCATTTTGAGGAGATTAAGGTTATCAGTTTAGCTAATTCGAGACATGGCTGACTCGAATGACAGGAGGACACATGAAAGGAGGCTTAAAACTGGACTCAACTTAACTGACTCAACTTGATTAAGTCGGCATTTCAAATATGGTTATTACTGCCAACAGGCTTCAGAGCAAATAAACAAACAAATAAAACATTTCACATTTAAGTAAACTACTTTTATTATATGTAGTGTTATTGTCTATGATCCATTTCTACCTAGTCTGCTCTGCTTAATGCTGCTGAATACGACACGCTGCAATTTAAAAGACGCTGTTGAAGCAGACCTAAACTTGTGTGTGAAAGACTTTTGAATGGAAGAATGTGATAACAGAATGTGATGCTGGATTTTCTTAGTGTATTGTTTCACTTTGGGTCTGTCTGCTGTGTTTACAATGACCTTCTCAGCAATCACAGGGAAAGAACCAAACCATTCAGATAGGTGTTCCAGAGTTAAGGCTCAAATCGAACTGAGACTTTACTTTATCCATCAGAGCTTCTTCAGTTTGAAGTAGGCTACCTGATGAATAAGACTTGGAGAATCAGCAACATCTATTAAATCACTATTAAAAACAGGTTCCCAGACTTGCTGTTAAACATTGTCAGTTACTTTTTCCATCTGTCCAGTTTTATTATTCTAACTTTTTTTTTTTTTATCTATCATGTTTTTTGGTATTGTCTTTCATTCATTCCTTCATCTCAAAATGTTCATTATTTTTTCTGCTTTTAATTTATTACTTGTCTGTCTACCACCAACTAATTGCACCCTGATTAGATGATGAATTGAAAACCAAACTTAGACAGCCCATGTTCTTCAGAAATACAAAGGAACGATTAAAGCAAGTTACTATTCCTGCATCCATCAATCACAGGAGTCATAACAGTCCACAAGTAACTTCCCCTCTCTGTCTAAATGGTGAGTTTACTTTGGCGCCACCTCAAGGAGAGGCTGAGAACTTTGACAACAACAGCGCTATTTTGAAAGGTGTTCAGATAAAATTAGGTATCCTCATTTGTTTACTTGATGTTTTTTTACATGTTTATGACTCATTTTTGTATATCACTGTTTTGTTTCTGTGTGTGTTTCCTGTAAAAAATAAAATAAAATGAAAATCTAAAAATTTTGAAACAAATATCGGATAAAAAATGATAATAATAATATTAATCAATGACTTTCACAAAGTGATGCAACATTTTCATGATTGCAAATCAGATCTTGTTGTGTTCTCCAAAAATATGACAGAGTTGTCCACAGCAAAAGGTATTGTAGTTCCTTTTCTCCTTCTGAGCATGAAAAATGGACTTTATCAAGTCAAACTGATGTTGATTTATTTATTTTAAGGGGTTTATCTGTGTTTGAAAAAATTAACTCTGGCTCATAGATGCTGCCAGCAGCTCAAACTTCATCACCTCTTTTAATATCCCACCACTTCAATAATAAAAAATCTGCCTCAATGTTGTGAACCTTCACTGGCCCCAAACTGTGACCCAGCAAAAATGCTTTGGGATAAAAGGCTTCTATAATTAAGAACAGTGAAAGGGTGGGAATGGGAAACCCTGTCTGGAGCAGCCAGGCTAGACGGGGACCACCTAAAGGTCAAAGGCAGATTTTTTTTCCAGTGAATTTTACTTTACATCCAGCGATTCTCCTCTGCAGCAAAAACAAGCCCAGACTGGGAATGTCTGAAGCAGCGTTTCTCACAGCCAGCAGCACTTCATGGCGTGTTTACATCCTAATGCCAGGAAAACAAAGGGAGCATAAATTTTCATTGGAGTAACACAAACCAAACAGATCTATTATCAGCTCTGGCATCAGCGCCTTGTTCTTGGATTGCTGTAAACAAGAGTGTCTGCATGTTATTTACTTCTTTGTTTGAGTTTGCAAAATTTCATTTAAGATAATCTTGTTATGGATGTAATATGAGCTGTAGTTGCAATTAAACATTTGCATATCCTCATCCAGATAATGCTTGGATTGATTTGATTTTGATGTTTTCAGGATGGTCCAGCAACTCTTGCTCTGCACGCTTTGACGAAGTCTTTGCCAGGCCAGTAGATGGCAGACAAACAAAGCTGTGCTGCAGATCTGTGGTCCTCAGTGGACAAAAACACTCGCTGAGCTCATGTAGTTCAAAGAATTGCCAGAAGAGACCACAATAGTCAAACTTTTCATGTTGTCAGAAGCTATTATATTCAAATGAGCACAGTTTGAATAGATTTAGTTAAGTACAACTAAATCAAATATACTCAGCAGTTTGAGAAGACTTTTGCATTTATAGCAATATGTGCAAAATGCTGCAAGCAATAAAATCTGTTTCTCTCTCATTATTTAAAACTTCTCCCATATTGTTAAAATTCCCACTAAGGGTTTGATTCATATTTCCTCTACATTAGTGCACTTTTCTTTGTTATATTAAAATCTCTTGAGGAATTAAGATTTAAAATTTACCACAGGCTTTAGACAGATATTTAACGCATACATTCACAATCATCCTGTCCTCAAGAGGCCTTTCTGGGTCAAAAAAAAAAAAAATACCATTCCTGAGCTCATTTTCTCTTCTTATCTTTGCAGCAAATAGTTCCTGACATGTCATACTCCAGCATCCTTGATTTTGACAGCAGCTAAAGCAAGGGTGACAAGGAGACAACCTGATCACACACACGTCAGACACAACAAATCAATCTCTTGATCTGGCTCACATCCAGATGCGGTTTTGAGTTCGCCTTCATCTGTTGACAATGTGACAAAAAAGCTACTTTCAGATAGAAGAGTTATATGGAGGATATTGTAAAGACAAAATCACACACAGAGCAACAACAAACTCGGTAATTCATGTCAAGTGTTTGGTCATGAGGTGGAAAAAGAAAAAATGTCCCCAATAATCTGAATCTAAACTACTACTTCAGCATGTTTTTGTGTACTCTTCTAAATTATCAATTGAATAATTTGCATTTTTTTGGATCATCCAAGTTAACCTACTTAGTCAACATGTGCCTTAATACTGCTGTTAAAAAAATAAATATAAAATAAACAAAAAAACAGATAGGCTAATTGCAGCAGCTAGGCCTTTTACTGGTTTTAGTAGACGACATCACATCACTCCAATTTTAGCCTCCCTTCACTGGTTTCCTGTCAGTTTTAGAATTGATTTAAAGATTTTATTGATTACTTTTAAAACACTCAAAGGACTTGCTCCGAGCTACATTTCAGAGCTTTTAATACCATATGAGCCAAATTGCAGCCTCAGATCCTCTGGCGAAGGCATTCAGGTCGTTCCAAAATTGAGGCTCAAAACTAAAGGTGATCCTGAATGTGTTACATTTTGAGATTAAAAACCATATGTGACACCCTGAACATCATTCATTAGTCATTCATTGGTATTATTTGTATGGTTGCACCCCCTTAAATGTGTAGAGACATGCATTAAGTTTATACTGTAGAAGGTGTGTGAATGATCAACAATCAATATTATTAGCAGAAATAGAGGGCCCCAAAATCAAATGTTGCTTCGGGTCCCATTGAGGCTCGGGCCAGCTCTGGCTCTATGCCTATATGTCAAAGCACTTTGTAAACTTCTGTTTTTAAAAGTGCTGTACAAAATAAAGTTATTATTATAAATTAATTCGGTATTTATGATAGCTGTCTTTCAGACGACTGTTTTCGCTGCCAAATTCCTTCATTAAAACCTGCTCTTTCATCACAACCTGTACAAGTACACGTGTTTCCAACCAGACCTGTCATCTGTTACGACACCCGGGAGGTCATCTTGTCACATGGTTGTTGTGTTTTCTTTCCTCCAGGTGGGGGAGCAGCATCTCATTAAGATGTGCGCATGCGCGGCAGCATTTAATCTTCTACCGAGTTGACTTGCAACACCTTTCCTCAGCAAAGTGGTCAAAAAGAAGTTTTTTACGCAACTTTTGACTACCCATTTGGCAATTAGCGCTCAAATTAGGTTGAACTTGTTTGCTTATTTTTGTCACTCACTCTAGAAAGTTACTCGTGTGGTTTTATTTAGGTCAAAAGGTTGTGACAGAAGCTAGTTCCGCCTTGGTTTCCCCCTGTGAATGGACCAGAACGACAAGTGCCAGAAGTGATCAGAGGACAACGACATAGAAGGGAAAACACGACTCCTGACTCTTGGATAGTTTTCCAAGAACAGTCAAAGGGTGAGTAACCGTTTTCACCATGTAAAATTTGGCTTTTTAAAGTTGGAGCCAGTTTCTGTCCGCTAACAAAGCCGATGCTTTGGTAGTGTTAGTGAGACAGTAAGTTAGCCACCTGTTGCTGGCTCTGGCTCACTTTGGCTAGCAGCAGCAGTAGCAGAGGATTAGCATTATGGCAGTACTCGTTGTAATCAGCTCTATCTTTAGCTCACAGGTCGTATTAAAAGGAGAAATGAATATGAAGGATGAACTAATTTAACAAACCGCGTCCGGGCTGTTATAGTTTGTTTAACGTCCCTCTTCGAGTCGCTGCCTGTAGGGGAGACCGGGTTCGGTTGTCACAATTTTTACTCTCGTGTGAATCCCTCAGGATCAATAGACATCTTAAAAGAGTCTGCAACAGACATTAATGTAATGTGTATTTTTAAAAAAAAGACTACTTGATTGATGTCTTAATTTTAGGTTTTAAAGCATAGCGTTCTTGGCTGTCACTCTTCACATAGTATAGTATCTGTATGTTAGTATCATAGTACCATTACTGAGCTTTTTGTTTTTATCTGTCTTTTTCCATGTACTCTATGACTATATGTCAAAGCACTTCATAAACTTGTGTTTTTACAAGTGCTGTACAAATACAGTTATTATTATTATTATTATGTTGACTGACCACCACAGCAAAGACGGTGTCATTAATGAGATTGAAATAATACAGTATGATTTGATACAATGCAAACTAATATCAGTAGGGACATGCAATCTTTTTCTTTTCCACAAAGATCCGATATCAGGGCTCGAATGTGCAACCATTTCACTCACATTTGCGACAAAATTAATCTCAAATTAATTTCAAATAGTAGTACCTAAGTCGACTAATAAGACAAACATTATTTGAGCAGTTTTCATTGTGCCCCTAAAGTTCTTTGTGTGGTCCTTGTGAGGAAAATTAGTGTCAAGCCCTGAATATGCAGATTTTTTCAGACTCATTTTGGCTGACATCAGCACAAACCATGCATGGTGATATTTCCCACCATGTGTAAAAGCCGAGTGACTAAACGAATTTCAAGATTTTCCTGGGCTCCTTTACATTTGGGTGTTTCCTGTTGTATTTCTTAGCTGAATGACTGGAGCGCAGGCTGTTGATGAGTTTTTCTTGGCATTTCTTTTGTGCTTACTTTTCAGAAACTCTTTGTGCCTTTTGAGATGGACAAGTTAATTGGCAGGGTTAAAGGAATGTTGTTTTACTCCTCTGAGCTTTGCAAGTATTTCATATAGCTATTTAGTTGTCTGTTTCCAACACTTCAGAATACTCCCAAATACAGCAGACATGTTAAAGATCATTGTTGGCTGACATGATTGTAGGGGATTTTCTAATCTGCTGATAATGATAATCAGCCTTTTAAGCTTTTATCGGCTGTTACAGATATTTTGCCAACAGTGTTATGGGGAAAATCTACAAGCAGACCCAGATTGACGGTTGCAAGAGTATATAATTTGCTTGCAATATTATTGTCCTTCAAGACTATCACAGTATACAGCAGTGTCAGTATTATCTGTTTTGGTCATGTGAGGTTTACAATCTTGCTAACTCCCAGCTGGGTACTTCAGCTCTTCCTGTGGTTATTTTGCTAACAGTGAAGAGACCCATTGCCTGAAACCAACTCACCTGGAGTCGTGCCATCTGCCACAGCTGGCCACTTGTTTTTCTTGAATCTTTATGTTTGTTAGCATGCCTGAGCTAGCTAGTCAAGTGGCATTTTCTGGGTAAAATACCGTATCGCCATGAAGTACTTCTCTGTATTTTACAAGGTTTACTGGAAAACTGGAAATGCCAGTATTGAGAATGCAGTCCAATAAATAAAAGTATTAAAGACCTTATACACACCGAATAAAAGGTCTGAACAGGACAGAGTACAGCAGTAGTAGTCTGGTAGTTTACAGTTTGGTGTTGCACAGTATGTTTATGTGTATAATATGGTATTACATTAATATAGTAAGCAATTACCCTGATTATAGCCTTTTTTAAAGTTAGTTTATCCTTGTTTTTTGTTTTCTCCTCAGTGCACATGTGTGAGTTTCACAAAACTTAATAACCTTTGTTCTCTAAATTTGTAAATGTTCATTTTAGGTGTCAGACCTTCGCACCGCAGCTGTAGCATTAACTTGAATTATGACCGGAGCTCAGCCTCAGGTGTACAATACCTAGCTTCGAGGGGAACAACTTGCCTCTTTCTCATGTGAAGCATTCTTCTGCATTCCAATCACAGGCCTGTCTACTTGTTCCAACAAGCACACAGTGCTCTCAGGACCGGCAGAAAGCAGTTATACGCCCTAAAGTACACCACAGACTGAAGAACGACACAGTGAGAGGAGACAAAAGGAGCTGCAGCTTTATTGTATTTGTTCTAGATAGGCAGCATTGTAATCGGGTCAGTCATGTTATTGTGCTTTGTGGAAGGATAGCTGTGGATTTTTGCGGTTTACAGGGATTACTCTTCATTTATCTGGAGAGGAGGTGTTGGAGACTTTCACCATAAAGGTGGGTGTCCTTTTCAGACATGGTTGAGAGACTTGTGTATGGTGCAGTGGATTGGCATTGATTTTCACAGGATTGAAATGGTGGGAAATGGACACCCACAGTGGCTTTGAACTGTGATCTTGTTTACTTTGACACCGTCCTTGGGAGATATCAGACAGGTTTAAGTTGGTATTTCTACCTCTTTCAAAGAGGAAATGTTTTGGTGCTGTTTCCCTGAAAGTTGGTAGCAAGTTACTGTTTTTTTCTTTTACTTTTTTGACAAGTTAAGGCAACTTCCTTTTGAGATTATTCCATTTCTAAATGTCTGAATTTGAGAAAGCAAGCTTCTTTGTTTGGTGAGTTCGGAGCAAAAGAAAACAGACATTTCAGTTGTTGGAACATTTGGATGTGGTGGGCTTGTGTGGGACTTACATAATCAGCTGTGCGCCATTATCTGTTGACAGTGGCTCATTGAGATCCATGCAGCTCGCTCTCAAACAAACTCCCAACCCCGCTCTTCATTTAGATTCTGCAGAGTCTGCAGAATGAACTTGGCCCGCTAGCTGATTGGACTCTCTTTATCCGATGAAGTGAGAGTTCTTAATAAGCTAATTGGGAGCTTACAGCGAACAAACAGGATTGTGTAAAAGTTGTAGACTAACAGTGCGGTGCAATCACAGCTCAGCTGGGTTAAAACAATGACTTTCAAAAGGATTCAAATCTGCTAAGCACGCCAGTTATGCTTCAGGCTTTTCTCTGAGTGTGTCAGTCTTTATCTATGAACGTTAGGATAATGCAACATAACTTGCAGTCAGAAAACTGTCACTTTGAGACTATTAGAATTGAGAAAACAACATGAACTGTTTATAACCAAGAATGTTCATTTTAAAAACAAACTGATTAATTGGACGGGGCAGTTTGTTGGATTGGTTTATGGCATTTTTGAATAATGGACATTTGACGAGGCCTGTGGTCAGTAGGCTGACATCACTGGAAGCCTCCTAGCAATGTTACCCCCATATGATAACACCTTTTATCCAGCCTACTTAACAGTGCAGTAAATCCTAAACACTTTGTGGCAGCTAAGTGTTTAATATCAACTAGGGCCCGACCGAGTTGTAGGCGAGCCGATTAAATTGGCCATTTTTAGCCCATTTGAGACTAATCGTAATCGGCCAAAACTCGCCGAATTTCGACGATATTTTCAGAAATAAAATGCGGAGAATAAGATTTGGTTTCACTTTAAAAATGTTTTGCCGTTAAAGAGTTCCCCAACTTATCCTGTAGATGGCGCAGCGACCTTATGACAATCTTCATCCACTAACTACTTCACAGCACAGCAGAGTGACGGTAGTTGAAAATGCTTTTCTGGTCCAAGTTTGATCAGTCAGTCTCCCTGTCGGTGTGAAGAGCAGTAGCCTACAGTATATCTACAGTACATAGTATGCTGTAGATATCTACAGTATATATATTTTTTATAACTTCATAAAATTTTTTAAAAATTGGCAGATTAATCGGTAATCTGACCCCCCCCTCTAATAATTGGTACCGGCATCGGCCCCCCAAAAATCCATATTGGTCGGGCCCTTTTATCAACTCTGTCTTTAAGTATAGAACAATACTGTTGAGGGTTGCCTCTGATATAGATAGTCATCTTTTGAAATCTATGAATTAACCCAATATCTTCTAATATTTTGTATATCAAATAAAACTTTATCCAAAAGATACTGTCCAACACAACCATGCATATTCAGGAAATGTTCAGGAAATAATTGACTGTAATAAAAACCCCACAACAACAATGTGATATCAACATTATAAATCAGTTATTGGCTGACCTACTCTCTCATTATTGGCTTTGGCATCAGACAGCATTGATTAACTACCAGTTTATCATTACACAGCGGTCTACCACTCCACATGCAAACCTCAACCAAAAAGCCACTCTGTAGCTGCAAATAATGCTCGGAACAGCACCTTTTATGCTGGAATATCCCTTTAAGTAATAAGTAGTTGCTTAACAAGAGGTTTTGATCATGGTCTCTGTGCAATAGAACAGCTTTGTCAGCTAATCTAAAGTTGCTGCTTATTGCTAGAAAGAAAACTGTTTGTAAACTTAACCGAATTAGTTTTACTGGCCACAATTTTATTTTAAATAATTACAAATATATACTTTTTTTATTAGGAAGATGACAAACTGCTCATTGTTGCTAGTGCAGGTCTCGGCCTTCATTCACAGAGAATACCATGTGCTCTGACTATGTTGTTTTCAGTCCTTGAAAGATTACTAAATGTGTGTGTGTTTACATGAATCAGTGACTGGAAGTCTCGACAAATGCCAAAGTTTACCGGCTGCTTTAGTACTAAAAAGAAACGTAATAGTTCCAGATTTTTGATATTGAATTAAGCATCTCTGGGATGTGTACAGAGTTTATTCTCATCCTAACAGATCAGTCAAGTTGTATTTGGTAGCAGAGCAGTAGAGTGAGAAAGCATGAGGGCTCACCTCCATTAAAAATACAAGAGGACCGGCACTTGCACTCATGTGAAAGTATACTGCTGTAATCCTGCTCTGAGATCCTGTTACCAAACCTGAAAATCTGGCTGCTGATTTGTCAACTGTTCATAAATTGTGCTCACTGCCTGCTTATGCCGAGAATGTCCATGTGGGCTTGTTTTCCAAAGACAAAAACATGGGAGTACAGACTCGAAGGCCGGGCCCAGCTTTCTTCTCTTGAAACTTTGATGCTCTGTAAAATAATGTCAGGACTGGGTGTGTGAACCACGAGCCCTATATGTGCGTGTTTGCACATGCTCACGTGGTGGCCTGAGGGCTTCCACATTTCCTGTGGACCGAGTCCACAGGCTCAGCTGCTCTACTTTAGCGGTTTGTACGCTAACAAAACGCTGCACATTAACCCAGCTCTGTGTTTGCTTTGCTGCCAGTCTGCACCAGCCAGTTGTTAAATGTCAGTGCTGGAGCTCACCTGAACTCCCAACAGCTGGAGGATATCTGAGAGCAATGCTGAACTCAGTCTGGTAAATTATTTGTTAGTTCAAGCACGGATCAACTTCTCGCTCTCTGTGACCTGGCTGGAAACAATGAGCTGGAACTTTGTTAATACTATTCTTGTCTTATATGCATTCACTGTATTTTTAACCATACATGCATGTATTTACTGGTTATTAAATATGTGTTTGAAAAATAAGAAATTAGAAAGAAAATTTAATTTGGATTTACTTTGAAAATGTATCGTTTTACTCATTTTTTAAAGGAAAACTGCCAAAGAGTAATCTTTAGTTTGACAAGAGAAGGACTCAGAAGTAAGAAAGAGGATCAGGGCCACAAGAAAAGAAAAATGATTACAGGAGGGAGATTTTTTAAATTTTCATTTTGAGATTAAAGTCGAAATTTTTAAAAGTTGAAATAAAAAAAAGTAGAAATTTTCGAGATTACAGTCGATATTTCGGAATTAAAAAATGTCGTGATTAATGTTGAAATTTCAAGATTAAAAAATTAAAATTTTGAGATTAATATTGAAATTTTGAGATTACAAAATGTCAATGTTGTAAATAATGTCGAAATTTCAACTTTAATCTCAAAATTTTGACTTTTTTTAGTTTCCATATTTTTTATTTCAATTTGAATCTCGAAATTTTGACTTTTTTGACTTTTTTAATTTCATTTTTTTTTTTAAATTTCGACTTAAATCTCAAAATTTTTACCTTAATTTCGAGATGGAAATTTAAAAAATCTCCTTCCTGTTATTTTTTTTTTTTTTCTTGTGACCCTAATCCTCTTTCATACAGAAGCTATCATTTTGAAAATCTGTGATAAGTATTGTTAGTTTTTCTGTCATTAGAGTGAAGAAGGGAATCATCATGTAATGGATTTAAAATCCAGTTGATTAATCAATGATAAAAATTTTCATTTAACTTTGGACCACTCAGCTCAAATTTGATCAATTCCTCTCTTGACTGGAAAAAAAAAAAGTCAAAGATTCTGTGGACTGAAATGCTTCTGTGCGATTTCTGTTAATGTTTAAAAAATATCCTTACAACGAGATGCCCCATAACTGTTGTGAAATCGTGCACAAATATTGCAACACTTACAAAACTTCCTGCTAAAGCCTTTTACTTCCTGCTTTTGATCACAGACACAGTGGAGCATCAGTGGCACCGCTTACGCTTAAGAGTGAAATTTATTGGACCCTTAATGTAAAGATATTAATTCTGTGCCAGTCGTCACAGTTTTTGATGAATGTTGGTGAAGAATGCTTAGTGCAGGGGGATCATTGTAGCCTCCTTATGACTGACCTTGAGAATCTAGGAGAGATTTTCACAGATTTATGCTGCTGAAGTTAGAAAAGAAAATCTCCAGGGTCCATAGCTCATTGGCTGATGAAAGCTTTGACATAACTAACATGTCCTCTCAGCCATATTAATGCAGATCAGGAGCTACGATCAGATTTTTATCAGTGCAAACCTTGTGGTGAGCTTTACATTATACCTCTATGTACACAGCCAAGTTAGAGCTGAGCGTGGAGGGACCATACATCAAGTACAATACATCTCATACCCAAACATGATGAAGACAAACTCATTCATTATATCTTCAACAACCTTAAAGACAAAGAAAACAAACAATGATCTTCATGATAAGGATCGACCGGTATGGTTTATTTTAGGGGCCAACACAGATAATTAGTAATCAAGGAAACCAATAACAGCTATTTAGAGCCAATACTCATTTGCAGTAAAAATGCACATTTTGGTGTCAAAATTTTAGATAACACTCCTAGGATTAGACTGAACTGTTCAGCACTCTCCTCTCTCTCTCCCTCGCTGTGAAGCTGCACCTAGAAACTTGAGTGTTGATTGGCAGTCTGTGTAGCCAATCAGTGGGGACTGTAGGAGGGACATTGTTACACAGTCAAGAGTGGTGACTTAAGGCTAAGAGAGGTGGCTGTGTAAGAGCTGAATGAGCGTGTTTTAAATAAACGTATTATATTGGCTATCGGAGGAAAAAAAACGTCCGATGCTGATTATTGTAAAAATGCTGAATATCGACTGATATTATCGTCCCTGCTGATTATTGGTCGATCCTTACTTCATAATGTAACTTAATTATCTTTTAAGCACTTAATCAGTTGCAACTAGAAAACAATGAGTGAACCTATAACAGTAGGATTTAATTTTCGTTCTTATACTTTAATGTCTGCCCTTTCCTCTGGAAAGTCACTTGTAAAGTTACAAGTGACTTTCCATCTAAAATCCATTTAAGAGTTTTAATTCAGATTTTAATTGACAGATTAAAACAATCTCTGTTAGTTATTTTGAAGGATTTTTAAACCTTGTTGACTCTTTCTGCCATTTATCCTCTTTCCCTTGATCTCTATGATACTCTAATTTCTCTTGTATGCATTCCATACAAAGGAGTTACTGAGCAGCAGTAACATATGTACTAGTAGTGACACTAGTGGACATAAGCCTTTCAAATGGACCTTTTAAAGTAGCGTACAGTACAGAGTTGTCATCTCGCCTGCAGCTGTTGAGCATGTGCTTTGTGTGCATTACAGCCTCAGACCTGTAAAACCAGTTGGACTGAAGCAAAGCTGACCAAGGCAAAGAAACGTGTGCTGTAGAAAGCAAACCCGCTGATTTTAAAAGTCTGAGGTAGACTTACTTGTTTAGTTTGCTTCATTAGGGGTAATTGTAGTTTAGTGTATCCCCAATGACGCTCCTGGAAAGAAAAATACTACAAAAGAAAATGGCGGCCACTGAGATCTTATCTGATGGTTACATTTTGTTAAGAGTCTTTTGTTAAGAGCTGAGAGGGAAGGTGACCTCCTGTTTTAATATATGTGTCTGTTCCTATATTTTACAGGAGTGCCCTAATTACTTTGCTGCCAAGCTGTCCTGCTGGAACCAGGAGTCGCAGACAAACTGCAAGAACAGCGTTAAGGGGGGACATTTTATCAGTGATCGATGAGCATCGTTAGAAGTAAGTCCGCCAAAGTCGAGTACATCTGAAAGCTGAATTTAAAAAAAGAATGAGCCTGTCAAAAGCGCTCAGATAAGTCCACCTGATAAGAGGGTCAAAGACTTTCCTGTTATGGTTTCCTTTTTATACTGCAGTGTGCACAAGCTGGGACTCATCAGCTTGTTGTGAAGTGACTTTTGACACTCCAAAGTACAGCCTGATACGTGCTGTAGGGACCTTCCTCCTGTTGGCGTCATGACTTAACCACACCCACGGATATTGACCAATTAGGGCATGGCAGACTTTGAAAAGTGGCAGTGAAGTTCACGAGAACATATTATGTCCGTTTGTCAATATCAGTTGCTTATCTGTGCTAGTAACCTGGATTTGATTGTGATCAAAAACACTCTAGCTTTGTAAACTCACAGTCTGCTTTCAATCATGTTAAAGTAGATTCTTTGCATTCATCTTTTTATCACATACACAGGAATCTACACTATACTGCTCTTGTCAGCTTTAATGAGTGATTGACTAGATGTTTGATTTACTGTTGCACACTACTAGAGTACAGAGCTCCACGCCTCACCTGCTCTGGAGCAGGTTTGGGTCCGGATAAGAGATCAACACATTCAAAAGCACTCTCTACTGACTTACCTCATCCCAGAGCTCTTAGCTTTAAGAGGGGTAGCTATAGCAGTTAGGGAATATTTATTAGGATTCATATTTAGCATTTTAAAACTGAGACTTATTAAGGCATGACAGTAAATCCACTTGGCTCTTTGTGGTGATTTTATATCTGTTTTATCTGTTGTTGAGTTCATGAAGCTTAAACTGATACAGGTAATCTGTGGGTTGTTGAAAAGTATTAAAATCGGTCAGTCAATTTATTGAAATTTAAGACTATGATGAAAAGGTTTTAAAGTCTTATCCATTATCTTTTTAAGTATCTAGTTTTTATGTCGCTGACCAAGTGTGACAAAAAGTTTGAATTTATCCACATTTTGTTTCCAAATTAGTCTGCATTAGTCTGGTCGAATCTTGATAACATTGACATCTAAAAAAGTTACCCAGTTTTTGCTCTCATGCATATTCCACTGATCCACTACTTGACTACTGTCAGCTTGGAGTCGCTATGCTTTACTGCATTTATGAATTAAACTTCCAAATTCATAGTCTGGAGGAAACACGATTTGAATGGCCAAGGTCCATCACTAGTTGTAACCTGCAGGTGAGAATGACAGCAAAGGGCCAAATATGGGCAGATTATTAGTTTATCTTCTATTAATCATCTGCAGGCTATGCTGGGGTGAAATCAGCAGTGTTTGGCTGGCGCACACAAAACATAATGTAGCTACATGTTAGTGGTTTAACTGTCGATGCTAGTGCCGATGATAAGAGAGCAAATCGGCCAGTGTTACATTGTTGTTGTTGTTTGTATTTGATAAAAAACACATTTTCGCAATAACACTCCTGTTATTCCGTGTAGGGGTGTCCCAGTACAACTTTTTGATTTCTGATACAATACTGATATTGTAGCCATCAGTATTGACTGATACTGATCCTATATTGGCTCAAAATTGTGCATGACAAGTTTTTCACTCAACTGTGATGCCTTTTTCGAACTTAAACAAAAAATACTGCCACAAGGCCAACATCACTCTTACTCCTTGCTACTTTGTTAGTAACTTAGTACACACTGTTGTTGTGATTTTGCAGGCTTAGCTTGCTGGATCGTGCTGCTGGTTAGAGGTGTCGTAGCGAAGTCTGGAATGGACTGCTTGTATCAGTGTGCTGATATCGGAGATTTTAGATGCAGGCCGATATAATCTGATATTCATTTTTGTGCTGATAGCAGATTGATATCTGATATCAATATTAATATCGTATCAGGACACCCCTAATTCCATATTAACGGTGTATTATTCATGTTTATCTGAGCTAGTGGCATCTTTTAGATAGATTTAAAACTAAATTATGAGATAGATGGATACATTAGGTAATGCCATATACTTAAGAACATATGTGAAACTACATTATTCAACAGATCATGACAGATTTTATACTAAATACCCGCCGGTGACAGTTTCAGATTTGATAAGCTGTCATTTAGGCCAGGCAATGTTAACAGAGGTTGACAGCAACCCCACTGATAGGGCTGCCACTGTTGACTGCAGGGGCATCAGACAGCTTCCCTGCTGGGAACAGTTTTTCACAATCAGCACACTCAACACGGTCATTTAAGCAGCACCCAGCAGGCCACATGCAGCCTTTTCAATGTTCTCTATTTCCCACAGCAAGCTAGACGTCTGTGTTTTTCCAAGAGATGACGCTGCGCCCTCAGTTAATAAGAGCAATCTCTGCTCACTCCGGCCTTCAAGCTCCTGTTTACTGGCACAGACACACATATTGGCTGTACTGATTATCACCTTTATCAGGTCCCTCCTGTAAATTCATGCAGTTTATTTAGTGCGGGTGGTTGTATTGGATATGATTCAGTGTTGCCACATTGGTTTTCAGTGTTGTGATACTGGAAGGATTTAACACCGAGCTCCCTCCTCACATGGCTCAGAAGATAAATGTATGAAATAAGCCTGTACAGATTGAGGACGTCAACAGAGCAGAAACAGTGGGGCAGGTGTGACTTGAGGATTCCTGCATATATACATCATGATAATATATCTGAACAACGCATTAGTTGGAATGATAAAGAAATGTGCTAGTGATTTCATCATCCCATATATCCCCACAATTTGGGTGATTTCTTTCCAGCCGTGTTAATTTTTGTCTACATCATGTTTTTTTTAGTTATGATGTAATTGTACTTAACAAGCCAATTAAAAAAGCTACAAATAATAACTGTTATTATAGTATAATTATAGGTTAGATAAAATACCCTGATTTAAAAGCAAAGGATGCTATCTGCTCTGACTTTTTCTTCGTCACCCTAACATCTCTAATGCTGAATAGTGGGGTAAAGACAAGGCTGCAGCTGGTGAAGATCATGCACCAATTTAAAGATAATACCAAGACAGCATAACTGTAAATATGTCAAACATATGGAGCCTTACTCCTATAAGCCTCTGATTAGTCACACACTGTAAATTCCACCCTCTGATAGCAGGACGAGGACACTCTGGATTAAATTGGTCACGTTTATGCACACTGATTGACAGCTATGTGCAGCTGCATGAATAATCAATTTCATTACATTAAAGAACATTTATCAGATGTCCCCATGAGTGTGAAGAGCAGTCTGTGAGGGATCTGCAAATCTGTGCACAAGGATTAAAATAGAAATAGTTATTATAAATCACCTCTATGAAGAGATGGTTTATTGTTGCTTTAGTTGCTTTCCAAATAGGTAAACTTTGACGTAGACTAACTCAACTCATGAGATATTTAGATGTGAACTTAAATAAGTGAAATTGTTATAGTGTATTTATTTAGGCACTTATGTTGTTATATGTTTTTTTAATAGTATTTAAACTGCCATTTACTGACCTATGCATTGCTCAACTGGCAACATCCCCCATGAGAATTACCTGTTAGCTCGCCATGCTGCTTGTTTATCTAAGATATATTAATATCCATGCTGCAGCCGGATATAGTGGTGAACAATGTGTTTGCAGCACTGGCAGCAGTCTTGTTCTATTTCCTCTTAAAACAATCACATAATTCTGCCCAGTCTGATCTTATTCTCCTATTTATTGGACTGCTCCGTCAAATCAATAGGTCTGGGGTTTAAATGTGTTTATTATTCCTGATTAGTCAGCACAAACACGTCTTGGGTTCAAGTCTCGGGTTCAAGTCTCGGGTTCCTCTGCTGCATTTAAAGCTTTAAAAGGAAGTCCCTCAAGCTTTTGCTGCTGGATGGGGTGTCTGTTTAACCTCTTTCGGTCATTTACATGCTGCTCTTAATTTAATTTGCATTTAGATAGTTCCCTGGTGTCTCTCTCTTAATGGGAAAGCACTGGTTAACACCAGGATCCCTATTTAAGAAGATTGATCATGTTTTCTGTAGTTTTAAATCCCTTCCACATTTTATACACTTAGATTACAAATATTACAACGCATTTACAAAGAATTCAACACCAACCATCCTTTGACATGGACTCTACCTGATTTATGTGATGGACACAACATATGACTAACCAGCTGATTTTGATGCCGACGAGTGGGGGTAACTAAGTTCACTACATTGACTACAGCCAAGCACTCCCAATTGCAGTGTACACAGTTTTACAATTTTAAATATTGTTTAAAAATCAACCCCCTAAAACACAGGCCACAATGTTACAGTGTCATCTAGCAGACACTTTTTTCCAAAGTGGCGTACACATGAGAACAACACAAGCAAAGATCGAGACAAGAGGGAGACAAGTAAGATCAGTCAGAGCAATAAGTGCTTCAAGTCCAATTGGACACAGGTATTGCCACACAGTATAAAAGGAAATGCACAACACTGACGGAGATTTTTTTTTTTTCATCAACAAGAAGCAATCATCATCACCTTTCATCATCACCACTAAATTACCAAGGTACGAAGTGCTGGGTCACTTAAGGGCTGAGCATAAATTCACAGATTAGAGCAGGACAGTGCAGTCAACTGTAGCTGGAAGACTTCAATCAATCACTGGAGACAACAGTGGAGAAGCTGGTCTAGCTAAGTGCAAAGTGTTCTCTGAAGAGCTGGATCTTTAGTATGTGCAAGGTATCTTGAAATAAAACATAAGCCTCTGTATTTGATCATGACTGCAGACTTGGAGAGAGGACACTGTTGTTGACCTGCTTTGTTTTATCAAATAGCAGCATTTCAAACATTTCTTTACTCACAGCATGTAATAAAGATTTTTGTTTTTACTCTCTCCAGCCAACCACAAATCATCATTTTTCTTTATCCTTGAACATTTACACACTTCCTACAATCTGAGAATGGAATATCATGATCTTAGAAAGTTCTTGGTCTTTCTTTCTTTCTTTCTTTCTTTCTTTTTTCTAATATCTTTCTTTCTTTCTTTTCTTTCTTTTTCTTTTTTCTTCCTTCTGTCTTCTTTCTGTCTTTTCTTTCTCCCTTCTCCTCCTCCTCCTCTTTAGTCATTATACCACAATTATTAAATCCTGTCAGTGTAGCATTTGTGAGGACAGTCTTGATTTATCTCTTTTTGGGTCTAGTTTATGTTCAAAAACTCAGACCCTCTTTGTGTGTCATTCAGAGAAAATTATGGTAATGTCGTCTTTTTCTTGTCTTTTAATTTAAGCAGAATTCAGAGAGGATTTCGACTCAGTTATTGAGTTAGTTAATGCAGTGTTTTGTCTAGCTAACACAACTGAGCCTTTGTTCAGCGTCGCTGGCCCCTCATTAGCTGCACAGAACAGCTTGTCTATCTCAGCGCCCCGAGAGTCTTTCACTGATTTACTGAGCAGTAATGAAATTCTCAAGTCTTTACTCACTAGAAATTCTGTTGGGATTTCCTGTTAAGTTCAACTTGAAATCAGCTAATCTGGGTTTTGATGACATTATGTGGAGGGTTTTGTGTGGCTGAGATTTGAGGAGTCACAGTAGTGACATTTAAAAGACAATCTAGAAATGAAAAATAGAGATTGAACCATAGAGCTGCAGAAACAGAAGCATTTATGAGTAAATGAAAATAACTTATATGGTGTTCATTTACTCCTGTATATTATTTAAGACGTTTTCATTGTTAACGACAATGTAATATCTTTGGAAGTAGTTTTTTTTTTTTTTTCTTTTTTTTCATTCTCTGTAATTGTAATTGGTCATTTGTAGACCTTCAGTGTGTTGGAATTCTGCAGCTCTTTCTAGCACCATCTGTTTTCACTGGCTTGCTAAATACCTGTTCAGTGATTGAGCTCAGCCTTGACTTGTGCTTTTTCCTTTAAATTGGTTCTCTTGATTTTTCTCAAATCACATTTTATAACAATAAAAAAACAAAAAAAGACTAACTTGGATAAATCAAAAGTATTTCTCATCAGTTCATACATGCCTTACACACATTAGTAATATATTGAATTAACATTTACTATGAAAACAATCATGTCAATCATTTGTATGGTTCCCTATCTTTTACAGCACAATGAAATAAACAATTACTTTCGCATCAGTCAAGAAATTTGGAAATCAGACGACCACATCTCAAAGTTTTTCTCTTATATGTAAACGTTTGTCTCATATTTTTCTTGTCTTTATTATCCGTTTTTCCTTTTGTTTCAGGAGGTGTCCACTGCTGAGTTTTACAACTGGGATGGAAAACCCTGGTAAGAAAAACTATCTTTTAAATTATGTGACTAAAGTTTTTCTGGAAAATATTGTAGCAGAGTGTCGGGTGAAATCTCTCTTCTCATTGTTGTACTTGAGAGTACATATTGGCTCCATTGAAACTGATGAAATCTGCACGGCAGTATCGTGATGACTGAAAGTATTGCATCAACACAGGACAGGCTGGCAATAAAGGTATCCGTTTAGGGGCGGGACCTGTGATTCATTGTTCTGGTGACACTGTAGCTGTCTGATTGGTCCTCACACCGAGGACACACCTGTTTGTTATCAGAGCCGGTTTATCTCACTGCGTCTCATGGCCTCGTGTCTATTTCAACACTGAACCTGATCGCTGACAGCGTGTACAGCTCACACTCAGCGCGCCCAGAGGATTTTTGTTTCTAGGCTTAACACTGTCAGAACATTTGCGAGCGTTTTTGGAAGACACCTCAATGGCTGTTCAGTCTGAATTTATCCGTAAGTACCAGGTTTCTGTCTTAAAGTTTTCATTTTATTATCTATTTTTGCCGGAAAATACACTCTGCTATATCTTGATGAGATGTACTTAAAGCAAATGATTGTTTTTTTAATTTGGTTCAATCAAACACCAGTCCAGGTCACGGCATGGCTCCATGATCATTTTACCAGTAACTAGGGGTTGACAGGAACAGATTAAGGAAGCGTGATCTCCTTATCCCTGCCCAGTCTGGTGGCCAAGCTGTAAAAATAAACTGGACTTCCTCTGGTGCCCTGTTATTTAAGTTTCTGATAAAAGCTCCACATTAATGTCTTTGTATTTTGATATGAGATGGCAAAGTCCACCAACATGTCGGCACATGTTGAGCTATTTTTAGCGTTTGTGTGCATTTGTTTGGCATGATGATGATGGTTGATTGGTATTTTTGTGAGTCATCAGGTTTTTTTTTTTTTTGTTCAGCTGGGTTTCATGTTCTTGTGTCCGTAATCTTAAAAAAAGGTGTTTGTCTCCATCTGCTGCTGCTCTGTGGAAAGACTATAAGGTCGAGGCTGGGATAGGTTGTTATCCATGTTTGTTTTTTGAAGCAATGTCCTGGAAAGTTGTCCTGATTACATCCTCGCACCCAAACTCTGATTGTGGTCTCTGCATTCCACACATTCTTGTGTCACAGTTTGACTTCAGAGCATGAACTGGACTGCAGGGGGAGCCACTGTGAGACTTATGTACAGTATTTAAAAGGCCACATATGTAGGGTATTATGAGGTCAGTGTTTTTGATGTGACTATGTCCTTAAAAAAACATGAATAGTTTGCTTAGATAGATGGTTTAGATAGTTGGATAGTTTGCTCTGTTACTGCTCAGCCCAGATCTTCTTATTTTGACCTCTTGATAAACTGTTGAAGGGATACTCCACAAATTTTAAAAAGTTTATTATCTATATTCAAACTTTATTATCTTAATCAATACAAAAACACACAAATTGGAAACAACTCTCTTTGGCAGAAAGACTCAACAAATTTAAAAAAGTAAACAATAGCCACAACACTAATGTTGCAGATCAAAATAAAGTGTAATTTGCTAAAAAAATACAGAAGTTTGGCATACTTCTTTCAGAGAAACGTTAGTTTCAGGCTATATTTGCCTCTTTATGTTGAAAGGGAAGATCAGAAGAGCATCATGAATCTTCAATCTTTTAGTGCATTAGCGTCATATCATCATCAGAAACTTAATTTTGAGAGCAGGCTATTATCATCACTTTTTCTCTCAGCAGTGGAGTATAGCTTCATGTTCGTCATGCTGATGGCTGCTTTTCTGTCATCTCCATTGATACTATTTCTCATATACGGAGATCAACCATATCCTGTAGTGACAACTTCTTTCTCAGAAAGTTAAAACTTTATCCTCTTATGAGTTTTCTCTTAAAACTGTAGGACTTAATTCTGCTGTTAATAATTCATGATATGAATCTCATAAAATTATATCTTCATTGTATTAAATTTATGACTTTAATCTTGTACGTTTTAATATTATTCTTAGAAATTCACTACTTCACTCTTGAATATTATAATGAAACAATATTTTCACATCGCCTTAGTCTGGGTGGTATGGGCTCAGGCGAAGAGGAAGTCTATATCATTTCTGGATCATTTCAATATATGTTCCAGTTTAAACCAGCAGCAATAAACTGTTCACAGATAATGGTTTTTAGCAGTGATTGTGAGGATGTGCGGTGATTTCCACTGCAGAGATATGTCTGTTTGTAATGCAGTGCCACCTGAGGACCAGTTTCCCATTCCTCATGTTTTTACTCAGAGTAATATTATTCTGAAACTCTTAAACTTCTCGGTCACTCAGTCTCACAGGATGGTGACCCTCTTCGCATTGTTACTTATGAAAAACTCAGCCTCTCTGAAATGCCATTCTTTTGCCCAGCCATGTTTGTTAATGTTTTGTAAAATCAACCGTATTAGTCAGAAAATGTTCCTTTAGGTGATTTTTAAAAAGGGAAATAGATAGATTCATATCATCACACAACTCTTGTGAAATGTGTTGCTTGCATCAAATTAAGAAAGTCTATATTTTTCATAAAGCAACCACACTTCTTAGTCTCAATTTAGAATCTTGTCCTTGCTCTATTTGAAGTCACAAGTTAGTAGTGAATAAAGGTTAGGAGGCTACAGTTAATGATGGCAGAGTTGTTAAAACAGAGTTGTTAATACCTCATAAAATACGTTATGGGTTGGCACTCTGTAGTTTAAAAGGACAATCCCTGGAGAGTCATCGGACACCTCTGCTGTGTCACTTCCTCTTCTCTGGCTTTGAGCTCCACCTTGGCTCAACTCACCTTCCACTTCTCAAGTTACTTCATCCCCGCAGAGCCCGCCCCCCTCGCTTGCCTCTCGTCCTTCAGGGAGCAGCGGTTAGTCAGTGTGTGAAATGTTGCTAGCGGGGGGCCCACTGCATCCCTCAAGGATTGATGGTTGGCTCGGCCAAACCTCAAAGCCTGCCTGCCTTGAACTTTGCCCCTGAAAACTCTGCCCTCAGGAATGAAAGGCATTTACTGCAGGATTACCTTATTGGTGTACCTCACATATGAAGTCAGAGCCGCGAGAAGGGAGGGACCAAAGAACTTAGCGAGTGAGTGTGTTTGTGTTTTAAAGCAAAAGGAGGAGGGAGGAAGGGAGGGAGAGACCGTATCACCCAGACAGCAGGGAGAGGGGGAGGGCAAGACTACAGAGACAAGAGCGACTGAACGACACAAGCCAGCGGTCCAGACTGTCTTAAGTTACCAAAGCTCTGATGTCTGGTTCGAGTGGAGTAAGGTGGCTTTAGGTTTTCCTTTCCTGCTGCTGGCCTCTGGAGAGGCAGGGCCCGGCAGGCCAGCAGGGACGGGAGCTGTAGCATGGGACACAGTGCTAGCAGTGAGACAGTGGCCCAGCAACCGGCCCAAAACATCACGGGTGAGTTGGAGTCAAAAGGCTCAGCACTAAGTGGTTGCTGTAAACATATGATGTATGCCGCTGGTTTGCCTTTATGTTGTAAATCAACCGAAAGGGACAAAGTAAATATTAGCAGGTGCTTGAAGAGGGGAGACTAAGTGGAAGGCAGCAGGCTCAGACAGGTGTACAAGAATGTATGCAGATGGAATGTGGTGATTGTGAAATACACCAACTTCTCTGTCAGCATGCAGCACTCTGCGTCTCTGTGGAAGCTGTTTTGAAAACAACATTCAGGTTGTAAGGCTCTGTCCGACACAGAATATCTCCATCATTTTATTATTCAACATTGTTTGTCAAGCCAAGGCATAGTAAGGACTGTTTCGTTGTCAAGCCCCCTTGTCTCTTTGGTTAAGCTAAACACTTGAAACTTTCAGAACCTGTTTTTGCTGTCAATAGGAGGGTCCTGTGTCTTTGCACACGTACGGTTCTTTCTAATAACACAGCCTAAAGCTTTAGGAATTCAGCATCTATGTCATACTGTCTGTCGCCTCTTTTCAGCAGAATTCACAGCCTTTAATTTGTTGACACTGAGCTGTAGGTCATTGCCTAATGAAGGGCTGGCTAGTATGACAGAAATACGATTAACATATAATTTGAAAATGCCGTCAGCTTGAAGAGTATTTTATTTTTTGGTGTATATATTCTATATTTTAGCAGATGGACCCACTTAGCCCTCTTCTTCTATGGAATCATTGGCATTGAAATTTAACAATTTTCTTTAATATACAGTGGAAATAGAAGTGGTCCAAAGATGGATCCTTGGGGTACTCCTTTGCTGACCTCCATAAACTAACCCTGTTATAACCAGAGAGCTTTATGTTTGTTGTAACATTTGTATGATGTATGAAATTGATCACAGTCTTATGCAGAGTAGGGATGGGCGATAAATTTATCGTTCATGATTTATTGTTAGAAAAACCCTCCAGGATGAATATTCGCCATCTCACGATAAATGCAATAAACTTTCCTTCAAGATTAAGGCTTAGATGGGTGCAATCAGGATGCCTGACATTGGACATGTTTGATATTACTAGTTTTCTCCATAACCCACCACTTAAACTTGTGGTTAAGTATCTTGTTTGACTATGCCAACTGGTGTTCTCAGGACAGAATGAGTCAAAAACATAGATAGGAATTGTAATACTTGTTTTATCCTGACTTTTATCGTTATCACCAGAATGGCAAAACTTCTCGTGATTAATCTTTTAGTCCATATCGCCCATCCCTAATGCAGAGATTGTTTGACAGCCCAGCATCTACCTCTTTTGTAGGTTTAAAGACACTATGTCGGTCTGATTTCTCTGCTGTTCTGTTCGAACACTTTGAAACACACATGCCTGTAGAAACAAGAGACACAGGAATATCATCCTCCAAAGTGTATTTTTGCCTCAGGAGTGCCACTGTGTGAACCGGTGTCAACATGAGGTGTCATGTGATTGGCATGAGTCATATGGACAGCTTGACCAAATGACTGCGGGCTATTACATTAGTGGTGGGCGGTGAATCTAGGTATCATGTTCTGCGTACATTTACAGGAGCACATGTTGTCACTCCAGTCTCAGCTTTTGTTTGAATAAGCTCTCTTGTTTGAGAGTGGGTTTATGAATGCATACCTAAGGCTCGGGTTGAACAGCTGGTAGTGGTCTATCCCTTTTTTTACTTGCTGTTTTTTTTTTCTGTGAAAAGCAGCCGCCTCATATTGTCATTGTCTCATGTCACCACATCAGACTCTGCCTCAGTTAAAGCTCAACCACATCTGTGCAGTCCCAGTTTACAACCAACCCACCCTTCCCAGTTTAACACTCTCTGGAGTCTGTGTTATGTGTCAGAAATAGCTTTGAGGTCACAGACCTCTGTTGCCTGAATTTCAGCTCAAGATTTCACACACAAATGCTTTGCTCTATACAATGAGTATACAAAAACGTTTATGGAGAGAGACAAGATTGCATCAGTGGGACTACAGCAATGCGCAGTTTTTGTACAGATGTGTAGCTCTTTCTTATAGACATCCTAGTAGCTACCAGTGTGGAAGTTGAGCTCAGCCTATTGTGGTACAGGGATACAGACAGATCTGCTGCCTGTGGCCAGTTTGTCTTGACCTGCACTTTCCCCACTTCTGGTCACTTGTCTTAAATTTTGGAGTCTTTCAACCAAACCAGAACTCCACACAATAACAGCGTGAATAAAATCATCCAAATATGTAAGGGTCTTTTACCTGTATTGGTAAGTTCATTTATGTTAATCTGTTATATTGAACCTTGGCTTACCCTTAAAAAACAAACTTACCTATCAGGCAGTAGGAGACAATCAAGTAGTAGACTACATATTTCAACCAAGGCGGTCTGTTGATTTAGAACAAAGTGATGGATCAGCCAGTTCTGTTGAAATCAATCAAAAGGATCTGTGTGGAACATATTCAACAAAATCTGATCCTTTTATAACTTTACAGCCATCAAGTACAGCCTTATAGATGGATTATTCCAAAACAAACAGAGTAAGGAATTCAAGAGAAAGGCCTTTTAGCATAATAGCAAATGACTGTGACCTGCCAGCATGAAGTACTTTTTTAATCTGCCTCCAGCAGAGATAAATGAAACTGAAGGCAAAGACACAAAGGATCAATTAAAAGGAGGTCAAGGCTGAGGCTATCACATCTTTCCATTCTGCCATGGGAGACAGAAAAACATTGTGGCTTTATTTAGTTTCAAGATTTCTCTTTTTTCTCATTCTGTAAGTTGGAGTTCATAATCTTGAAGGTTCTTATGTTCTGCTTTTCAGTGAGTCACCCAGTACTTTGGCGTCAGTGGCACATGACACTGACAGTTTCTGTGGGTAACGACTAAAAGGCAAAATTCAAATGTAACTTTGAAACAACAATACGGCCATTACATACAATGGTGTTGGATGCCTGATAACCAGCAGTTTTTTACCTGGGAAAAAAGTTTCCAATTCTCTCTGTTACCGAGCAGTTGTACACCAAACTGCAGGTAGTTGGGTTATGCACCAGTGTAGTGCATTTATCGCCTTCTTTGTGAATTTAAAACAACTGAGTCTCACCAGATCGCCCTTAAGTGTGGGCTAGCTGTTTAGTATAGTCCTTAAGGTTTGGTTTTGAGAGTTGCTGGACCTTGCTGCAGATTGAGTGAACCTTCTCTCCTCTTGGATTTATGATAAAGATTCTCATCGTCTGTACAGGGTGTGGTCTGATTGGAGTTGCCTGCTGCTGCACATTTATCTCCATTGTGCGGAAAATACTTGTCTGCAGCCCAATAAAAATATACCGAATCAGTCTTAAGATTCAGTGAGTTTATGGGTGCTACATCAAAACAGGCCTATCCTCAGTTCCCCTCTGAATCTTGTTGGAAGCTAAAATAATCTCCGGCCTTGAAAACTTTATTCTCAGACTCTGGGTCTTATGAAAATCTTACAGGGTAACAGTCTACTTTTGAATCTGGCACTGTGTGTACGATCCCTCCTGGCATAGCTGACATTAGACATGATTAGTATAGTAATGTAAGACTGATTGTTATATGATGACTGGCGTTACTGTAATGAGGGTAGTGTCAATTGTAGAACGCTGATATTTAAGACTCTGATCATGTTGTTTGTATTTTAGCAGAAGTAGTTCAGCATGTATTTACTGGTAGGTTAATGACTGCTTTTCATTTCATTACAACATCACTCATGCAGTCAGTAATGTTACTGCGGGCGTGCATCCAACGAAGCCTACCATACACTTTGAAGACATATGCTCTACCACTCTTTTTCAACCTTTTTTAGGACACAGACTTAGGAAAGACTCTGTACCTGTGTTCCTCATATAATATAATGTCATATCGTATCGTATCATATCATATCATAATGGCTCTCATATCGTATCATATCATATCATAATGGCTCTCATATCGTATCATATCATATCATAATGGATCTCATATCATATTATAATGGATCTCATATCATGTCATATCATATAATATCGAATCTCAGATCATATCATATATTGAATCTCATATATCATCATATCATATTGAAACTCATATCATATCTAATATCATATTGAATCTTATTATCAAATCTCATAAAATATCATATCATAATGGATCTCATATCGTATCATATCATATCATATCATATCAAATATCATATCATATCATATTGAATCTCATATGTCATATCTTATTGAATCTCAGATCATATCATATCATATTGAATCTCATATCATATCTTATATCATATTGAATCTTACTATCAAATATCATATCATATCATATCATCTCATATGCTTCTCCTGGTATTAATTTTAAAGAATAAAATGCTGGTAGTGTTTGTGTTTCATCTCTTGGTGCTGTTAGCTTGTTTTCAACGTCAGCTTTGCAAGTAGCTACATTAGTTCAACTTGTTGTGATACGTAAATGAGGTTTATTTTTTAATGCTCATGTACAGTAGCCTGTTCTGTTAGGTTTGTATCATCTTGACTGAATGAAGTTGGACTCACAAGGAGGGTTTCAAATGGTAAAAGGAGTAATAAACTTAACTTATTACTCAACTAATGTACAATATCAAGGGATATACCGTTTATCCCAAAGCTGTAGTTGTTCTATAATGTCAGAATGTGAATTTACAGGTTAGCTGCTGCCTTTTTTATTGGTTAATACGGTCCATTTGTTGGTTATACCTCTTTTGTTACAGCAAGGTCTTTTTTATTATTATGCTGCATAATGCGAAAATTAGCTCATCTGTCTTGTGCAAAAGTTCCCGCCTTCCTTTCTGCAGCTTCACCGCAGACCTTCTGCACGGCCTCACGCTCTCTGTTGAGCAACTGCTGCCGCACGACTCATCACCAAAGAATTACTGCGGTAGTTTTCACGCCCAGTTGTTGCCGTTAGAGGATTTTCAATTACAGTAGACCAACTCTTGAGTCATGGCTTCTGTCAGTCTTTCGGCAACTCCCGGCTGTGCGAACGTTTTAATGAATGTATCACCATCACTGCTATGGCCAAAGTCACATTAATTCACACTCACATGCAAATAAAAGCAGAAACGCTATGGTCATATTTCACTGTACGGCTCTATGGTGACAGCTGAGAGAGGCTGCTCAGTAGAAGTGGAAACTAGGCCGACCTTGTTTTGAGCATTGGTCATTCTTATGACAGATAATTGAAGCAGCTGCTTCGAGCTGAAGGCCTGCCTTATGTGTGGATGTGCATACCTGATGAGACTGCTGAGGAGGGACTTTTGTATCTCAAACTTGAATACATTGATGAAGGCCTCTTATAATGGCAATGTGGCCGACTGAAGGGCGATGTAATGCATTTGGGGATCTGTAATTGATGCATATATGATTTTTCATGTATGATTTGTGACCCTCTATTGTCCAAGACCTTGGTTCTGTTTTTTTATTGTGTAATTTAATGAGATGGAAGACTTTAGTAATGCAAAAAAGAAGGATTGTAGATTTACTTGGTATAGTTTGAATAGACGCGGTCTAATTAATCTGTCAGATATTTAAGAAAAATGGTGAAAAATAAGTCTTGGGATGATTTGAAAATGCTGTTTTTAGGAAGTTTGTCCAACAACGAGTGCTCTGACTGCATATTTTGTCTCTCAACTCCATCCGCTGCAGAAGTCTGTTCACAGCGGTCCAAATGTTTGTTGAACTGTATTTGAATAAAAGTACAAAATACAATTATTAATTCTTTGATGAAGCTTCATCAAGTGTCACTGTGCATTCCAGCTTAAGGAGAGCTTTGCATTTAACACCATAATGTGTTTTCTTGAACTGTTCCTATCGAAGATCTAAAACCGTTTTAAGAACCCCATATTTGTCAAGCTTTTGTCTTGAGGTCAGAGACAACACAACTGGTTGTGGCTAAAGTTTGGCCAAAGAAACACAGATTTTGAAATATTCGACTCAGTGTTTTATTTGAAGTTATGTGTTCATGTGGGAGTCACATCATTTGTTATTTGGTCTTCTATTGTTTATTATCTGGCGTCCGTCTGCTGTGTGTCCGTACAGAACCCAAAACAGTGCAGAGACTTGACTGTCTGAGTCCAAGAAAACCTCTAATGGTCTCCTCAGCTATTATTTTTTATAGTTATTGAATGGACTAGCCCCCACTTTTGTTTTTCAGCTGAAATCCAAGTAGGAACTCGCTGAACTGAACTTGTACGCTGCCGTCACAGGCTCTGGTAGTCATCAGCTACAAGTGGGCATTCAGTGCAGCGAGGATCAAATTCCACTTTGACGGTCTTGTAATAAAAGCTTCCTAAGAATTTTGTGATAAGCCCAAAGTATATGTGGCTTAGTCAGCGCAACATACCATGGAATTATTAGTAAGATTTACATTAGCACAGAGAGAATGGCTGAGAGGGAATCGAGTTGTGTACTGCTGGAAAATGCTGAAAGTAGGAATTGAGTTCACACTCGGACATGACAACAGAGGGGGGTTATTGTGGAAAAATCTCCTGATCTATGATATTGTGTAGGACTGACTCCGGAGTTGTTTTTCCCATGACCAGCTGCTGCCAAAAAAACATGTTAAGTATAAAAATCAAATAGCTTTGACTCCCTTTTTAATTCTTTGAAGTAATGGTATAATTTAAGCGAAAATTTCCAAAGTCGTGTTTTTTATATCTACTTTCTCATGTTCAATGCAGATGATGATGTGGACCTACAAAACAGCACAGCCCGGGGTGAGGAGGGAAACTCTAGTGGAGGATCTCCTCAAACGAAGCGCAAAGGCAAATTCTCCAAAATGGGGAGGATCTTCAAACCCTGGAAGTGGAGGAAGAAGAAGCACAGTGAAAAGTTTGCAGAGACTTCAATAGGTAAATTGGTCATATTACTTTTCCCAATATTGCGCAATAATTTATATATCATTATTATTACTATTATTGATACACTCTTCCTTTTTTTAAGCCTTAGAGAGAAAGATTTCTGTCAGAAAGAGTCGCCAAGAGCTGATTGCTAGAGGGGTTTTAAAGGATATCCCAGAAAATGGTAGATTGTGCTTTGGCTTCTTTTGCTTAAGAAATACTACATCCATGAATTGGCTCCACATAAACTGTATTTTTTAATCTTTGTGTGTGTCTTCTTGTGACAGAGAGCAATGATGTCAACCATTCTAAAGCTCCACCAGTCAAAAATGGACATCCTGTGCCAATGGACGTGGACAGGGTGTCCGAAGCAGGTACAAGGGTGTCTCGAGGGGAGTCGGACATTAAAGGAAATAATTCCCTCAAGCCGCCCCTACCGGATGAACGTCGTAGCAGAGCACCATCAGATGCCTCCCGGAGTAACCGGGCGCCTTTGGATGTAGACACTCACGCACGGCTTTCTGTAGACCCGGACAGGAGAAGCCGTCTGCCATCAGATGTTGATAAAAGAGCTGGGTCTTTACCCAGAGGACCTCCGCCAGATGACAGGTACCGCAGGGAAGAGAGGCGAGATGCCAGAGATGAGGACAGAGGAAGGAAGAACAGGGAAGACGTGGAAAGAAGAGACTGGCGAGAGGACAGGGAAAGAGATGGTGGGGCTGATCGGAGGGATGACAGAGACCACAGAGAGAGGCGTGACTGGAAAGACGACCGAGACAGGAGGGATGAAAGAATGGAAAGAGAAAACAGAGACCGGAGAGATGATAGGGATAGGAAGGAGAGAGATGAGAGGGAGCGTAGAGACCGGGATGAGAGGGAGAGCAGAGACCGGGACGAGAGGGAAAGGAGGGATCGGGATGAGAGGGAGCGTAGAGACGATCGGGAACGGAGGGATCGGGATGATAGGGATAGGAAGGACAGAGATGAGAGGGAGCGCAGAGACCGAGAGGACAGGGAAAGAAGAGATCGTGATGACAGGGAAAGGAGGGACAGGGGCGATGATAGGGATCGACGGCCTGAGAGGGAGAGGAGAGACGGAAGAGAGAGAGAAGACAGGGAGAGAAAAGACGCACGGGTAGATCGGGATGACGGGGACAGGAGGGATGACCGGGATAAGCGAGAGGAGAGAGAAAAGAGGGAAAACAGGGACAGACGGGAAGACTGGGCCAAGAGAGATGAAAGAGAGCGACGAGATGAGCAGGAAAAGAGAGAGGAGAAGGAGAAGAGAGACAGGCCTGAACCTCAACGGCTTGTGGAGAACTCTCGGCCTGCAGTCAGGCCTGTCTCTGAGATGGACTTGAGGCCTCCCTTACAAAAGAGCTCTTCAGAGGAAAGCAAGAAAGTCCGCCCAGCCTCAGAGTCAGATAAGAGGAGCACTCTACCACGATACATGCCTGCTGCAGAGTTCAGAGAACGCTCAGGTAAAACCCTCGTCCTTTGACTTTCTCCATTTTATCTGAAAGTATCTTAACACTCATCAGGGCCAGAACTGCGAGGAAACCACCAGTAACAAAGATGACTTTGGTTTACAGTTTTCTTAGTAGAAATATCTAAATCGTCGAGGCAGAGTACAGTATGACATAGCGTGTGTTTGTAACTTTGCTGACCCTTGTACTTATTCTGACCCCATCCTCGGTCTCGCTTTAAGCCTCACCAAGTAGTTAAACCAGTAATCCCAGCACAACTGCAACACTTCACCAAAGTTAATCTTGCGTTAGAAAGGCTTTCTTTTTCTCCTTAATGCACTCGACATGGTCTACATGTAATTAAAACACCATGCACTCTCTAAAGGTGAGGCTGTGGGAATTTAGTGGATGTCTTCAGGATCAGGGTGTGTGACCTTGACTTTACTTAGTAACATCTTATTCTGATACATGTTTGACCACTGCAAGAAACACAATATACTCTATGTACTTGTGGTGCAGTCAGAAAAGTTTGTTCAAGGTTAGAGTCAAGTTACATTTACTCGAGATGAGGAAATGCTCTGCGACCCTTTTTATTTGTTACTCCGACTTAAGGAAAATTGATATTTGCGACCCAACAAAAAACTATTAACAGCCCGAATGGTTTCTTGTCAACTCTGCTCTTGCACACAATTTATAAAAGAAAGCAAATGTGACAAAAAAAATGCAGACGCACTAGTTGTTTTCTTTCTCGTTGTTTTCCCCAGAGATTAACAGAGTTCTGATGCCAGTAGCAAAGCCATTAACAATGTGAACCTTCGAATATACCACTGTGTATCAAAGTATAGATCAAAAAATATTTGAGCTTGGATTCTTAGAGGTAAGGAAACTACAGTGGAAACAAATTTAGTGGGCTCATAGTATAAAAACAATCAGTCTGTCTCGTATTCAAAGTGACTGTGTTTTTAGGAGTAGTGTTAACTGGGAGTCAAATAATCAAGGTAATAAACAGCATCAGGAGTAGGAATTCGTAATGCTATTTTAAAACAGGGCTGTGTTGGACTTGGGCTGTTTTTGAATGATGAAACATTTTCAGACAACTTTCCAGCCATCATCAAATATCAGGATCTGAAGAGATCGAGGAAGCATGCTGGGCATAATTTGTCCCTGCAGAGAAATGAGAAAAAAACACATTTTTTCACATAAAACCGCTTTGATCCATGTTTATTTTCTAGTCATGATTCTCACAGCCATTTGCTTCTATAAGGAGGACATAAACAGTCACATTAGATATTAGGGCTGGGCGATAAACCGAAAATTTATTGATATCGAAATTTATGACAATAACCAATGTCATTTTGCCCATGACAATATATTCGGTGTCAAAGAAATAAATAAATGAAGTTGTTTTTGGATGTGTGTAGGTAGGCTATGGTCTCATGTCTCTTTAAGACGCTGTCCTATGTCAGAGTGAGGAGATGGAGGACGGTTCAAAAATTGTAGCGGCTGGAGAAGTAGACAAAGTTAATGTAGGAGGGGGTGAGCAGCTTCTGGAGTAGTTATCGTCTGTTTATTGTAATCGAGGTGAACTGCTCAGTATATCGTGATATTGATTTGAGGCCAAATCGCCCAGCCCTAACTGACTGATTACCTGTATCAGTTTCAGCTTCATGAACTCAACAACAAGTGGATTTACTTTCATGCCTCAATCAGTCTCAGTTTTAAAAGGCTGAATATCCCTTCCATGAAGAACCTTACTTCTGCTTTACTGCCTTAGCAACCCCTCTTACAAAGCAAAGAGCTCTGGGATCAAGTAAGTCAGGAGGAGATTTGAGGCCGTATCGCCCAGCCCTATTAGATAGAATCGAGTTTTATGAAGACAACCACTTAAATGTCTCTGTAAGACAACCTGCCATAGACTGCTTTGAGTGCACTGACATTGGTGATTAAAAAAGTAAGAGGATGTTGAGTGAGTCATCACCTTTTGAAGAGCAGTCTTGGTGAAATCTAAAGCAGAGAAGTTAGGACAAATTCACTCGTCCTACATACTTTTTATGAAGTGCTGCAACCAAAAGAAAACACTCTCTGCCTCGAAGGTCAGGCAGGATTAGGGTTCTCTTTTATTGTCCAATGCATCATTTTCTAGTCTCAACGGATGACTTTTTGAACTTCCATTCGCTGCCTCCGGTTGAAATGTGGGCTCGCAAGTATGAGCTCTGTCTCTGCGTTTCATCAAACGCTTTTCAATGTTTTGATGTTGAAAAAACCTTTACATGCACTAACCATGGTGCTGTGATATCGTTTTAGATAAATGATGTGGAGTTTGAACCTGACTGGAATTGCGTTTGTCAGAAACTAGAGAGTAAACACGCAGCTTTGATTTGTGGATTTAAAGGCTACATCAGACTCCTACGCCGCTCTGAGCTGTCTCTGTGTGTGCCGTGTGAACTTCATACAGTTTGATTGATTTTAACCTTCATCCTTTGATAACTTTAAAAGCTTGATCAGAGTGAAAGCTCTTTCTATGACGTGTTTGTGATCACCCTTTTTTGTTTCCCTGTAGTTACCTTGTTGTTTTTGTGTTTGTCTTTATGTGTGTATCCCCTCTATAGAGTCTGCTGCTGTCCGCTTCGCCCCCGACCCTCATCCATCACAAGACCCCCAGCAAGAACCTCCCCCACTCAAACAGGCCTTGCTTCCCCCTAAATTTCTCACCGAGTCCGGCAGAAGTCCGACCCCGTCCTCCTCCTCTTCATCCTCCTCCTCCACCTCCTCTGCTTCCTCCTCTACTCCTGTAGCCGTGGCAAAGCCTCCCAGGACAGTCTCCCTTATAGTTGACGACCAGCTTCGGCCGCCCCATGTTGTTCCTCCCTCGACTGATTCTGACACACCACCCCCTGTTCCTCCCCACGCCAAGCAGCCTCCTGTCCCTCCACCTAAACCCACTAACCGCAACAGCAACCCCGCACTGCTCGGTGAGTTTGTCGTGGTCTTTGTATTTGATTTTAGTTTTGCCTTTACATATCAGAGAATTTTCTTAATGTGGATTTAATCTCCCTGAGTTGTGGACCTCGCTGACATAGAAGCTCATCACAAGTTACAGAGAAATGTAGAAACAAGGTGTTAATCAAAACTGCATCGTCAAAACTGGCACTATGTTGTTCCCTGTGCTGCTACCTGGGAGCTAATGTTAGCAAAAATACTTCACAAGTACAGCTCCACAGTCAAGCAGATATTCATTCTTTTCTCCATTTTATTCATATTTTTAGGATTATCATGTTCAGTGTCAAAAACAATCATTTACAGTTAATCCCTGCAATATATAAGTCAAAGTAGGGCTGGGCGATAAACCAAAAATTAACCGATACCAAAATTTATGACAATTACCGACGTCATTTTGCCCATGTCAATATATTTGGTGTAAAAAAAAAAATTAGTTGGTTTTGGATGTCTGTAGGTAGGATATGGTCTCATGTCCCTTTAAGACGCTGTCCTACATCAGAGTCGTGAATCTACCTCATCCAGTGTGTAACAAAGAGGGAAAGACAGGTGAGGAGATGGAGGACGGTTCAAAAGTTGTAGCAGCTGAAGTAGACGAAGTTAATGTGGAAGGGGGTGAGCAGCTTGTGGAGTAGTTCATTTATCGTTATCGAGGTGAACTGCTCAATATATCGTGATATTGGTTTGAGGCTATATCGCCCAGCCCTAACTCAAAGACAACATATGTCAAAGGTCGAACACTTGATAGTTTTATGAAGGATTTGATGCCACTAGCATGTTTTTGAGCTTGTGTACTGTAGTGCCGCATTATCTTTTCTTATCACAACACTGTGTAATTATTTGTAGACCAGTTTCTGGATCCTTGCTGTTCTATGCAAGGTCTTCCCTGAAAATATTGTTGTGTGAGTCAGACCAGAGGAAAGTTTCCCACTTTGCCTCAGCTCATCTTAGATAGGGTTCAAGTTCGGAGAAGCCGCCTGCATTTCATTTTTACTCTGTGGGACATTACTCTGGAACGTCTGATCTATTTCCTCACACAGAGTGATGCACCTCTTCCCACTTTAACCCTGTTAAGGTTGTGAAATGTGTTGCTGGCATCAAATTGAAAAAAAAAAGCATTTGTTTTGTCGCACTTGCATTATTATTGGTGGTCAATTTCTGTTTTTATCAACTCTTTACAGCATCTTGTCTATTGTAAAATTAGCTTTATTAATAATAACAGAGAGGCAAGATACCTAGGGTAGGTGTTAAGCTATCCCTTATCGGTTGTTATCGTGTTTGTAAGACTGCTGAAAAGACTGTTAGAAGATCCAGACAAAGATTCTTTTAATAGCTGTAACCTAATCTCTCAGGTAGAAAACCACCCTGTTCAGAGTAAGTCTACTTTACATGCTTTTTGTTTCCACCGACAGTCAGTGCTTTGAATGTCAGACACATTTTTTTCAAATAATACCCTCAGAAACAGAGTTGTTTGTTCAGGTAAGACCTCAATAACAGTTATGTAACTCTCTTTGAAGCAGCCAGACTCCATTGACAAAACAGTCATTTTAACTTGTAGAACACCAGAGTTGGCTGCCTCACCCATTTAATCTGTTTGTCAAAAATATGTTGTGTTGCATCTGAGACATGTGATTGAAACACCAAAAGCACTCAACACTGCAAACCAACCAGCTGATTAAGTTGGCAGAACCAACAAGTAATTTCAGCGTTCTGCGAGCTAAAATAACAGATTTTGTTAATGGGATTCTTGGCTTGTGAGTGGATAATTTTGGTTGAAAACATCATTTTTCTCTCTTTCACTGAGGTCTGTAACTACAAGAATAATGTTTGTAGAGTGATCGTACTTATAAAATAACTACTTGTGCCTGTCAGTTGCAAAATTTAACAGCACTTTACTTGAGTGCATTGTTTTTAAGGATGCCTTTATTTAAAAGCAAAAAAGCAAAAACAAGGCCTCTTTTTGAAAACACGGTTGGTGCTCTTTGATTCGATAAAATATTTATGCATTTTTGACTTCACTGTAATGGGAGTCCCTTTTTTTGCTGGATGTGTTTGTGTAAATCATAGGCTCTTAATTTCATTCCCCAGATTCATAACCAAAAAATCCTGTCAAAGGTCACTTGAGGTTGGAATTCCCATGATATGTTAGATGTGCAAGGTTTTCCCACACCAAAAAAACAGTTTTTTATTTGACAGACCTTATCATTTTGGAGGTCTTTCCTTACTACACAAAGAAAAATAAGTGTATTTTATCACTAATTAGGAATATAAACTCTACTTTTTTACGGTGTTTGATTTAAAACAAAGGTTTTTACCATATTTGCTTTACCTGAAACTAAGACAAAAATGGAGGCTGCAGTTCTTTGCCGTGAAGCTGTTTCCTAACATGTTGCTGCCACGCAGGTTCAGTGTGTGCAGTCAGCGGTCTCTGAGGGTAGAGCACGCACCGGCTTGTCTTTGCACAATTTATGCAACGCCAGCACTTCTTTAGAAGTCAGATTGAAAGTGATTGGCTTTTAGTATTTCATGCATCCTTTGTCCAAGCATGCCACAGCGGCTCCAGCATATATCCTACCCCAGTGCTGTCTCTTCTTAACATTATCTGTGGCAGAGACACATTCCAACACCATTTGTTAGACGAGGTTTCCATACATATGTTAGTGGATTTCATTTCTCACTGTCACATATTCTACTCTAAAGGTATGTGCCTGCGCAGAGAGGCCTGTCTGAGATTACTCGGTAATGGACTTTGCATGATTGCAGTGTGTTGTGTGTACTGTGAAAGGACACATATACATACACACACTGAGAGCAATCCTTGGAGAATCCTGCTCCTGCTTGTTTCTCTTTTATTTTTAGCAGGTTGGATGCAAACTTTATTGTACATATTTTTAATCACAGGGAATATCGCTTGACAAAGGCCATTTTATGTCCTGATCCTTAAATCCATATTTGGAAAATCTAATCGCAGGCAATCAGCTGATGATAATCTTTGAACATGCTTGGATATGCTGCTGACAATCTTTGTGTAACATCTTAAAATATAAAACTCAACTTGTCAGTGCCTCCTGGTGGATGAATGCTAGTTATTATTTTGAAATTTTCTAAATAATTCAAAATGTAGTTAGGCTTTTTCTGCTTTATATTGATTCATCAATGTATCAAGTATAAACTCTAGTAAGAAATATATACAATGAACTTAAATTAGCTGGTTACTTACAGTAGGATATGTTTTTAAGCCCTAACTACTTGAAATTTTGGTGACATTGGGATTTTAAAGGGTTGTTAACTCCTTAATTCGGCTGAAACATTGCATTTATCATGGTTGTCGTAACAACTGTATGATGTAATATTTATGATAAGATGAATTAGTGGAACAAAATTGGAAAAAAAAGGATTTTCTCACGATTATTTCCCTGACGGAGAGAGTTAATCTTAAGTATTTGCCAATAGGATCTAACACACTAAATATGCTTGATGTATCCAGGATGAGTAACAAATGAGTTTCTTATCTCATGTTCAGAAATTTAAGTTATATCTTGACAAGTCTTCTTTAACATTAAACCCTGGGTGTATACTCTGCATCTGGACAGTGTCAAGCCAGGCCAGAGTTATCCAGAATCCTCCCTCCCCCCAATGTCTTTCCCAAGCTTGGAATGTAAACGCAGCCCCATCCCTGACATCTCCACTCATTTTTGCCAGCCTCCTCATTGAACAGGGGCTCTAGAGTCAGGCAGCCTTGTTACTGGATCAGCTGGAGACGTCAGAGCGAACTCGGCCTCTACCTCTCTCTGCCTGTGTACATGCGGCACAGGGCCTGCCAGACCTGCTCAGGTACCCAGCAGGGAGCCAGATCACAATGCATCTTGATAAAGCCTGCAGTCTGGTCTCATAGATCCACGTTCTCATCTCTAATGGATCACCTCTGCTCCATCTTAACACCTGTAGTCCATTGCATGTCTTTTGCAGCTCACTGGAGCTGTTCTCAGCTCAACTAACTTAAAAAAAAAAACAAGACTGCATGGACTCTGACCTGACATCTAATGTTCAAGAGTGTGTGCGGTTATGTTAATGAATGTCCACTGCAGACTGTTGTCCATTGACTCAGCCTCTAAAACCACCACTGACATGTTTGCTTGTTTTGTCAATGAAACTAACTCTGTTTGTTACAGACGTTATTTGCATTTTCATGTTTGGATTGTAGTTCATACTTCATGTGTTTTTTTGTCTTTTTTTTAATCAGAGGTGTCACAGTTTGATTCTGTTATCTTCAAAATAGAGAAGTCATTTTGTTCAAAGATTAGGATGAACGATTCTGAGTGTTTTTGTTTTTTCCACCGCCACCTATGAGAGAAAAAACCCTCAAGTGATGAATGTATAATGACAACATGTAGAGGCACAGATCATCTTGATAATATTCAACAATATTATTGTGGCCCTAAAGTATTTTATAACCAAAGATTTTAATGAAGGCCATGTTACTTTCATTTAACACCAAAAACAGCAGACTATGACTTGAAGATTTATATTTTTGTCATGATTTAGGCCTTTATTGTCTTTTCTAGATTGCCAAATTTTTGCATAGTTATATAAATGTTCATAATATTCACTTTGTCTGAGAAACAAACAGAATAATAAAGATTCTGACTATGTTTATACGTGCCTGGCTATTTTCATAAACGGACATTTCACCCTCTCCGTTTACAAAAAAAAACTAACCTGTGAATAAATGCCGTCAAGCGCATATCAAACATGTGAGTGGCAGTGTAGCGAGACGCTCAAGCCCATGTTAGAAAATCAGAATCCCACAAAGCAGTCAAAAACAACAACGCCCCATCCTTCTTTCCTGAGCACAATCTGCCATCAGCTACCCAAATCTCTGTTTTACTACAGTTTTCTCCGTTTAATCTTCACTCTGGCCGGAGTTTTTAAATAGCATCATTTTAGGGTCGAATTCTCCATTTGCGTCTAAAGGAAGGGTGCAAATGATGGTTAATGTCTCAGTTTTAAAAATATCTGGGTATGTATAAACAGGGCCTCTTAATAATCTTTACACCTTGTTTTTCCTTGTTCAGAATTTAAACAGAAGCGTGCATGATGATCTGTTTAACTAAGATCTTTAACCGAATTAGGTATTTGGAGAACTGTGACACCCCTGATTGTTAAATAAACCTCTCAATGATTGTTTTTTAACTGTTTTTTCAATCAATTTAACAGCTGAGCTCTCTCAAGCTGGCAGTGGCGTCATCATAGTGCCAGTGCCTGCCAAGCGCTCTCCACCGACGCCACCCAAGAGGATGACCCCGGTCACAAAGCGCCATGCCAGTGATACTTCTCCCCCGAGTCAGGCGCCGGAGTCTCCCACCACTGAAACCGCCTCTGCTCCCGCGCCGATCCCTCCTGCTGTCCAGAGAGGAGAGAACAGTGAAGACAGCCCTGCAGCTCCCCAGACCTTCCTTGAGACTCCGCCTTCGCCGCCATCCCACATACCTCCGTCTCCTCCGAGAGTTCAGTCACTCCAACCGCCAAACTCCTCTTCCTCTTCTGCTCCTGTGCCCGCTATTCAAACGGACCCCCCCAGCCCCACCACAGAGCCCCCCAGCCAGCCTCCTGCCATCCCCCTACACATCCTTATCCAGAGAGCCCTGGCCAGCCCCGGTCCTGCTCAGCCCAATCCAGACGGCTCCCAGAGGGCTCACTCACTGCTGTTCGAATCTCCTCCAGATTTCTTGACTGAGGCGGGGGGGAACTCACGCCACTCTCTGCCCATCACCATCGAACCTCTTAGACTGTAAGTGTTCCACTTTCTGCGCATTACAATCTCACTCTAAAAGTGGGGAATAAAGGAGAGCCATTTCCTCCTTTTGGGATAAATGTTTTTTATATTATTTGTCCAAGTCAAAGCATTTAGGTTTCATATGCACTATAAGAACGATTCTCTATAAAAGATGGTAGAAAAAGTAAAAAGTAGTATAAAGAAATGAAAAAGATAAAACATTAAAGAGACACAAAAACATAAAAGTAAAGTTCTCACACTTTGAGTGAACTTCTGTAACTGTATTTATATCCGTGGGAGTTGAAGTGGGGGGAAAAGTGGACCTGACTACCCAGGGCCCGAGTACAGAGAGGGGCCTACTGACATTGAGAGTGTTCAGGGCCCAGAATTTGGTGTTACGCCCCTGCTTACATCGATCCTGCCGCTCTTCTATAACTCATCATTACAAGTTTGGCAGCAATTAATTTTAAATTGCTGATTTTTTTGTGAATTTCATGTAAAAGTAAAAAAGTCGAAATCCATATGACTTGAAGATTCAGTCATCGTATGTTTTCTATAAGGATCACATGCACATAAGCGCATACGTAGTGTATACACACATGCACCAGTGTTAAGCACTGTCCTTATAAGAGACTGTAGTCCACAAACAGCACACCTCACCTGTCACCTGGTTCTTATATGACATATGGATTACACTATCTTCATAAAGTCTCAAAGTGGAAAGAGTTACTGAGGAGTTTAATCAAAATTGGCAGGAGGGAGTGTTTGTAACAGTTCAGCCTGGTTCTCGGGACTCTAAACCTGCCAGAAGGTAAAAGGTTGAAGTCTCATGGCAGGATGAGAGTGTGAATTTTTGTCCTTGTGTGATAACAGACTGCTTATAAAGAATCTGCAGTGACAGGTGATTTTTTTTTTGACCCCATATTCTTTATGGCTGTCTGCAGCTGGAGGGGCAATCCGTGAGCTCAGCCACACCGTCAAATTACCACACCAGGCAGGCTATAACACCGTATCTTATGTATTTTCCAGCGCTATAATAAAGTGAGAGGATTTTCTGCTCCACTCCATAGAACTAGAGTCTGTGTGAAAAAGTGCATATGCTGCTGGAGTTGGGAGAAAAGATATCTGTATGAACCAAACTGAATGATAGGCTGTTTTGCTTTTTTAAAGCACAGATTAAAAACACAAGGGGGGGTAAGGGGTGTCCTGATACAACTTTTTGACTTCCGATACAATACCGATATTGTAGCTTTCAGTATTGACCGATAAATAAAAAATTGTGCATGACATATTTGTCTTTTTCAAATTTAAACAACAAATACTGCCACAAGGCCAACATCACTCCTACTCCTTGCTACGTTGTTAGTACCTTAGTACACACTGTTGTTGTGATTATGTGGGCTCAGCTTGCTGGATCAGATAGAGGAGATAAATAAGGTGAGATAGAGGTGCTGGAGCGGAGTCTGGAATGGACTGCTCGTATCAGAATGCTGATATCATAGATTTTAGATGCAGGCCGATATAATCCGATATTCGTTTTTTTTTTTTGCTGATATCAGACCGATATCAGTATTGTATTGGGACACCCCTACTTGTGGTCACTCACAACCATACATTTCCACAGTCTTCGCCACATTGAGTTCAAGATGGTTCCAATTTTGCCACCACTCAAACTTCTTTAGTCGTTATATTGAGTAGCTAGGAGATTTCTGGGGCCTGTGTTGAAAACGTTAGCCTCGATCCTCATTAGATGTTAAGACATTTAGTGAATTTATTTTACAAGCAATTTTACTTTTACAGTTACTGAAGCTACATATTTATGGACGACGATATTTACTCAGCCTAATTCAAAATAAACTTTAATTAAAAAAGAATTATGGGCTTTGTTTTCTAAAGTTGTTGAATTGAAAGTTTTTACAAGGTAACTAACAAGACCTACATGCTCTCCAGCCAGACAAACAGGAGTTATGTAAAAGTGGGCCCCATTAATCTTTGAAACAAATATTTTTCTTTTATTGCCTCATCTTGAAATCTCAGATTACTGTTATGAAAAGGAGAATTAAAGATTATCCCTCACATTTTGAAATAACAATGCTGAACTTGTTTACAGACCAGAAGACGACGACTTTGACATGGAGGAGGAGATGAGGAAGCTACACCCGCCGAGGCCTTCTCGCCAGGCAGAGCTGGAACCCCGCAGCAGGAGAGGTTTAGTGGGGGACCCGAGAGTTAGTGTCATTCATGAAGGAGGAGGTCCTGGAGGGAGCGAGGAAGAGTCTGACTCAGACGGTCCCATCCTGTACAGAGATGAGGATGATGAGGATGATGAGGAGGATGTTCCGACAAGTAAGACAGTCTTTCCTAATCCGTTACATTGAAACCAAAGTGAATCAAAACTCAGACTTCAGACTTCCTCTCACGTTTTTATCCAATAACAAATATCTTAAAACAAAAGCAGGAAAAGATGCACATAGATTCTGTGAGTATAAACATGGATTTATTTCAAAACATGTACTAGAACAGAACAGAGACCACTGCGGTGCTCATTTCCAATCACTTCAATATCTTAGTTTCAAAACGTAGTCGTGAACATGCAGCCATAAAATAAAGAATGCTTTTATGAATTTCTCATAAAACAGGATGTGAGAACCTCACAGTCTCCCTGACGATGCATAAAAATACCCGCCATAGAAATATCTCCGGTGTACCCAGCAAGGCAGGATCGAAATAGACGAACAAGACCAATAATGCATAAAAATTCCACTCAGCTAGAGAGTGCACTTCATTCGAAATCACACCAGCAGCAGCAGAGTGAAGTACCTCTCATGAAGGTAGAAGAAACGAGTCATCCCCTGATAAAATACAGATTTTAGAGGCAGTCATTTACACCAAACACATTTTTCTGGCTACTGTCAACCACAGCATGTTTGGATTGTGTTTGTTGAATTTAATGTCTTTAGTTCGTTCATAAAAACTGATGCTCTACGCTCAGCTGTTGATGCAAAATAAACATTCGCACTCCCATTACATATTTTGTTTTCCGCGCACGTATTTACAGTGGCGTTAATGCAGAAAGATGACAAAAGTACATTCATAACAGATTGCCTCCGTTTCCTCATGAAGCCTGTTGAAACCATCTGTGATTGATTTTTTAAAATGAGCCATCTTCCTCTCACAGCGAGTGAAATTAATCAGGGCTGTTTTTCTTTTCTCGCTCTCTACTGAGACAAATATAAATTACAACGTGCCGAAAATGAAAGCTTTGGGCTGTTTACTGCACATTTACTCAGGTTTGTTTTCATACCAAACAAAAAGTGCACACAATGTTTTTGTTTTGTTCACAGTAACTTGATATATTTGAGGGTACGTTTTGAGAATTGTCATGTTTCAAATTAGGGCTGGGCGACAAACCAAAAATTTACCGATACCAAAATTTACAATAATAACCAATGTCACTTTGCCTATATTAGTATATTTGGTGTCAAGACAATTGATAAATAAAAGTTGGTTTTGGATGTGTGGGTCAGTAGGTTGGTTGGTCAATTAGATATTTACAACAGGTGCACCCTCTTGCAACTCTTTGACTTTTTCCAGGGTGAAGCAGCACCGGTTGACAAAAACAGACAAAATAAAGTGTAAACAGCTAAAAGCCCCATTTCACTTGTCAGATTTAGTTTATGAATCCTGCACTGGACGTCTACAGTTGGTTTTTATAATCAATGTTGATCTCAAAAGTTAAAAGAAATGCTCAGACATAACCGTACAGGCCGGAATAATGGATCCTGCTAATCACCATCATTAGAAAATAAGACAAAAACAGTTAAGCCTTTTTTTTGTTTACAACTGTAAATAATAGTCACTCACAGCTCCAGGAGAATGAAAAATAAAGAGATTTGGTAGGCTATGGTCTCATGTCCCTTTAAGACGTTGTCACTACGTCAGAGACGTGACTCCACCCCCATCCAGTCCGTAACAAAGAGGGAAAGACAGGTGAGGAGATGGAGGACTGTTCAAAAGTTGTAGCGGCTGAAGTAGACGAAGTTAATGTGGGAGGGGGTGAGCTGCTTGTAGGGCAGTTATCGTCCATTTAGCGTTATCGAGATGAACTGCTCAATGTATCGTGATGTTGATTTGAGGCCATATCACCCAGCCCTATTCCAGGTACAGTTACATTCTGCAAAAATAACACCCAGGCTTCAAAGTACTCTCAATATATCTTAATTCATCTGTGTACAGTTAAAGATTAATCATTTATGAAACGGGTTCCTGGTGTTAGAGAGAAGGTCCAGCTCTCAAGACCACTTTGTTTCAACATCATCTTATACCATTATCTGATAGGATAAAAGTGAAGCAAGTGCAAACTTTGACGATATTCTCTTTATATGTCATCAGGTGGGCTGGCGAGCCGAATCAAGAGGAAAGACACACTGGCCTTGAAGCTGCAGGAGAGACAGGAGAGAGAGGAGAGGAACGCCCAGGAGAACCACGACAACATGAGCTGGCACAACAGGGAGCAGTGGGTGGCCGTGAGGAACAGGATCGGCACCACGCTGACAAGGTAAATGATGTGCATCCATCTATCTATACATCCATCCATCACAGTTTGACAAATCAGAGACATTAAAAAAAGACCGGGAGAAGTGAAGAGGGATGTATGTTGTCATAGATCAACAAGAAAAGAGCCCAAAGCATCCTCGTTTTAATAGTCCGAAATGGCGTGGTCATGTAGACCTAAAGGACAAACTTTGACATGTTCTGGCATCAAAGTAAACTTCTCCCTTAGATACATGATCAATATTACAGGGTCAAGTTTACTGTTAAAATTCTCTCACCTGTGTTCTGATGTGTTTTCAGCTTTTTATCGTTGTCTTCATCATGTACTTTGTTTTTAATAGAGATGATGGTGCAGGCAGGGTATTAATATTCATTTGTTGTTTGTATATCCCTACACAACTTAAATAACTCCATCTGCTGGAGGTTTACTGTCTTGACACCCTCTGCAGACCACAACTTAAAGACCAAGTGGAACTTTTCCATTGGTGAAGTGACTATTAAAAAGAGACCAAACATCCCTTTGAGCCCTGATGATGAAAAATGTTGAAGTTTTTTGAGGTCCACTGATAATAAATGCTTTTTTTTAAACTGTTCAAAAGAAAGAAAGAAAATATCTGTACTCTGGGACACGTTACCTAAACTGCTGAACATGTACACTGTCAAACATAGTTACACCTGCAGCTTTCCACAGGGATTGATGATGGTCCTGTTACATCCATCCATATCAGTCTTTAAAACGTGTCTCGTGTCATTTGTCTTCAGGCGGCTGAGCCAGAGACCGACAGCAGAGGAGTTGGAGCAGAGAAACATCCTTCAAGGTAAGCCTCTTCTTCCCTCCCTCCCTCCTTTTTCTTACTCAATCCGTCCATCTCTCCCCTGCCATCCCTCATTTCTCTATTCAGGTGCGTTTGCCAGCACCACAAGGTCAGGCAACTTAGTTTTCTTGGTTTGTGCTGAAGCTACAGTAATCCTTTTAGTAATTCATCAGCGAGCAAATGTGTGGGGGGTATTTTCACCTCTTGCCTCTGGTATATTGATTCCCTCTAAACACAGTCGATTTTATGATTTAAATCATGATATGAATTATTTAATATATTCTACTGTCAATCCCAGGGTTGTAACAATATCAAAATTTCATGATATGATAAAACCTTGATAAGAAGTCCACAATACTTTAGTATTTGCGGGTTCTTTTTCCAAGTTTTCAGTTGTCTTTGATTGTCCTGAATTGTCGATCACAGACAATGACTGTAGCTCTTTGTTCTGCGTGTTCAGCGTTATGTCTTGTAATCTCTGAGCTCTCACACTGTTATGGGGAAGTGAGGTTGTAAACACTTCAGAGTCGTTTGGCCCGGCTGTATTTTTCCCCTCTCAGGGTGACTATTTGACGAGCGGCTTCTCATACTATTACCTCTTTCCCCTGATGCGTAGGACACTGTAGCTTAGCAGTGTCTGCACTTTTACCTCTTTCTCATTTCTGACCGTAAAGGAACAGAAATGCTTCCATACATTAAACTTAATACCTGGAGTATTCACATTATCGAATTACCTCTCTGTGCTTCCTCTGCAATCCATGCCCAGTATTTTTACAGCTCAATTTAAAGCAGTGAGGATGTTATGCACGTGTATGAGACCGTTTTTTTTGTCCCCTAGTGTCTCGTACCAACAAGGTGCCCTTACGTGTCTGGAAGAGTGACTTTTCAGAGACATGTTAGAGGAAATGATGAAGTATGAAGGGGCTGCAGTAAGAGGTGATGGATTGGTCGGTTGCTGCCAGTTGATAAAAAATACAGTTTTGAGTGATAAGATGTTCAAGTAATCTGAAGTCCTGTCATGTAAACTTCATTCCTAAAGAACATAAAAAACACAACTGAGGCTGACTAAAGTGCTTTACAGAGAGGGCAGGGTATCCACAGTGTCTTAAAACATGTCTAAAATTCTCTTAAAATCTCATAAAATGTCATGTAAATATGATTTTGAAAGGTCTTAAAAGTGTATTAACTCTACTTAAAATAAATAATGTTCCATAGGAATAGAAATTGATTTGAAGTAATGTAAATGTTCAGATTTCCCTTCATGTCTTTTGTAGTTTTTAGCCAGTATGGATGTTAAATGGGTCTTAAATTGTATTCATTAGTCTAAAAGAGTCTTGAATTACACACCGAACGCTTTAACACTTCAGCACTCTGCACTTCAATCAGCCCTTTGATCGCTCATTTTAGCATTTAACGCTAGTGAAATACATATGGTCCCCTGACCCTTGGCCTGTATGTTTCATGAGCCACTATACTTTTCATTGTTCCTGCTTTTATTTTTCATTTTCTGTCCTATTGTGTTTTCAAAGACACGTTTTCCCTCTCTGTAATTACTCCCTCTGCTCATACAGGCCATGAAGGCTAACTGTTGTACTTACTGTTACTGTAGTTTTATTGATTTTATTATTCCACCTGCTGAAGGGAATAAAAAGATAGAAATTGGCCGTTGGCTATACTCTATAATATGTATTGTCCCTGGTTTAAATAAATATACTCAAATTTAAGTTGCTGAAACCTGCAGAGACCTTGGGGGTAAAAACAAGAATCCACAAGACAATAGCGATGGTTTAATCTGTTAGGAAATAACAACGCTCATCTCTAAAGGAAGGCCAGAGGAAAGAGAGGAGTCTTTCACAGGTTTCACGTCTAAATCCCTATGAGCAGGGGCAGATCTCTCATGAAGTGGAAAGCTCGACCTGATTGCCTCTGGTTCTGAGCAGAGTTTGAGGCACTTTCAGGAGCAGTTGATTAGCCCACTATAGCACTTTAGCCTGTGTGTGAACGTGTCGAAGTTCAGCCTCAAATCAGCGTCAGTCCATTAACCCATTTAATGGTTGCTAAAGTGAACTGTCGGCATTTTCCACTTTGAAGTAGATTTTGAAGTGTTGCACATGTTTTAAATGTCAGTCCACCCCGGAAAAAACATCAACCACTTCATAGAGGTTGCATGATTTAGTGCATAAGAACAGAAAAACTTGGACCCAAAGGAACTGATGGAATTACATCAAAATTCACTAAAGAAATATATTTATCTCTAAACTATTTTTTTATTTATTTAATACTTTGTGTTTGCTGATTCCTTAATATTAATCTTTTTGGTGTAAAAACACTCATACCTGACTTACATTATATCCTGCTAGCTTCTTTGTCTCTGTATCAGCGTTGATGGTATCAGATCAGTGTGGTGGCTGGTCGACTCCTGATACCATATACAGGCGTGTAGTAGCTGTATCCGGGGTTCTCTAAAGTGAGATTGTTTCTGCATTCAATCTTTGGCAACATGACTGATCCGTTTACAAATGCTCTTGGAAAAAAACAAAAGAGTTTTCTTATGACTAAAAAAATGCTAAATGCATATTCCTCTCTCAAGCATTTAACCTCCTTTGCAAACATATAGATCGACACAGACACATAGTTAAACAGTCTGTTTGATGACTACTGACCACTTATTATTGAAAAGTCTCTCAGAAGCCTCTTATCACGAGCACTACCATTAAAATGATCTCCTGTGCTAAACTGTGTCTTTAGCTTGATGACTGTATATTGTCTTTAAAGCTAATTTGTGCTGAAATGGGTTCACAGTAGCCCAGAAATCATTTAAAATTTGCATGAATGTTTGGTCAGAATGTCAAAATTAAATAGCCTAGATTGAGATGTTCACACAATTGGATTACCAATTACCCCTGAAAATCTATTACCTTCTCTCCAGTACTCTACCGACGTGATATGACTCAATTTCACTGATTGTATGCAGACCAGTCAGCCAGTTGATTTAATGTATGACACATTCACATTGTTCTGATTACTGTTAGCCCCTATTTACTCTTCATTCCATTCAATATGTATTCATGTTTTCCCTCTTTATGCGCACACTCAGGTAGAGGCAGTCGCAGTAAGATTTCTGTACTAAGATGTGTTGTTTCGTAAAGCCTTGAGGCGAGGATTAGAAATTGTAGAAGCCTATAAACCAAAGGAGAATAGATCCACATGTATGCTTTTGTTATCTTACACACAGAAGGATGATCTTAATAAGGTATTAAATTTGAAACGGTGAAAAATGATATCAGATTTGTTATTATATCAAGTTTGCAGTGTGTAAACAAAGAAATAGATGCCAGCCTCAGCAAACGACTTGGCAGAGGTGGATGAAGTTAAACAAAGACAGAACTGTCTGTGAACCTTTAATCAGTTTATAAAGACAGTCTGTTAATTCGCTTTCAACCCAGTTCACCTTCCCTGTTTCATCAAATCTGGAAAGTCAGACAGTGTTAAGGAGATCTATTGATTTTCGCATCGTCTCTTATCTCATTACCTGACGCCGATGTAAGTTGACACAACTGAGAGCAGATTTACAGACATGTTAGTGAGCCCGACTTTGCTAATTTGTTCAGTGATAGTGTTTTAACCGAATGGAAAGTTGAAGAATCGTGTTGAACCTGATCAAAACCATAGTTTTAGAAAAACACAACAGCTACAACATTGATATCTTTCAAATTCAAGGTCAAGTCTGATGATAGTCACAATTCTGAATACCCTGTAATCATGACAGATTTCTTTATTTTTTATTCTTTTCTCTTTAATATTAATACCAATTAGCAATTCACAGGGTTCCTATGTAAGTATGGAAATAAATTTGATCAATTTCCAGGTCTTAAAAAGTATGGAAAATGAAAAATAAAGTATGGAAAAATTGTCATGTTTCCTGACTATTACCACAGTTTCTAAAAATAGAAAAGTAGGAAATTCCAAAAAATAATTCTAAAAAGTAGAATATGAAGAAGTAGGGAAATTCCAACTGTGTAGGAACCCTGAATTCATTTTTAAAGAAGGGGTACTGATCCTGTTTCAGGTTTTAGTCCACTCCTAATGATTCCCTAAACCAGCTCTAGATCCATTCTAGTCATACCTTGAAAGAGAATTACCTGAGATACAAACCTTTATTCGACTGACCTACTGATCACATGACAAGCCATCAAATTAGGTTGACATTCAAGGCCAGTGCAGAGCATGCCAAGATGCACTAAAGCTGTAACTCTGCTATCTTTACTTGTTATCATTGTCTGCAAATGAAAGACCAACATGTGAATATAGAATTTGGACATTTGAAATGTTGTTCTCATAAAAACAAAAAAGTAAATTTGATTCAACAATTTGAAAAGTAAATCATGTTTTTGCTTCATTCTCATTCTAACTACTACCAGCAGACGGTGAAAATCGGCCCTCTGCTCTGATGCCACATCACTGTTATCTCCCCCAGATTCAAGATTCAGACATAGTACTTCTCAGAATCTGTCAACAAGTTTTGATCCAGGACTCATTCCCCCACTCAGCTTCTCGCCCGTCCTTAAATGACTCGGCCAAAGCGACGCTACCCGCACACACACAATAGCGCGTATTGTTCGAAACGAGCCGGTGATTAGAGATTCCTGTAACCGCAGTGGGTCGACGGCAGCGCGGCTGAAATCCACCTGACTGGCCGCAGTGTTTCTTTCTCTAATGGAATGTTTTTTCTTCCCGCAGCCAAGAATGAAGAAATTCGGCGATTAGAGAGATGCGAGATCAAACGCAGGCTCACACGAAAGGTCAGGATTCACTCTTTTACACAATTATATCATTTGCTTTACGATGCTGCTCTCCTAAGTAGGCCGTATGAAAATGAAAACTGACATGCTCCTCTTGGTTTTCCTCTCAGCTTTCTCAGAGACCCACTGTGGCTGAACTCCAAGAGAGGAAGATCCTGCGCTTCCACGAGTATGTCGAGAGCACGCACGCTCAGGACTATGACCGACGGGCTGATAAGCCGTGGACCAAACTCACACCTGCTGACAAGGTGCGAAACGTACACACACATAAATACACACTCTCCTACCTCCCTTTGCTACTAACAGGGCTGCTGAGGCTTAGAGAGTCTTAGTGGGAGCCGGCCTAAGCTGTGTGCATTTTGGCAGCTATGTATTTAACTTTGGTCAACTGTGTAAGGATTTGCATTCTTAGAAGATTCAGTATCGCAGAGGAATCCGAGGAACAGGAATTCAGATGTAAGTGGATAATCGGGTCCTGTGAAGGTTGGGAAACATATAGGACCAGAATAATATATATATATGTACATGCTCGAATATGCCTCTTAAAGGCATGTTTACCCTCAGAGCTCTGCATTAAAATATGACCATTCAGCACCAGGATGAACACTTGAGGAAATTGTGATATAATATCCTTTTCCTATATCTGGGAAAAGGAGCAGTGTATGATGTTTTTACAAATACAGCTGAATCGACGGGTGAATCATACTGATACAGAACAATGCTGAATTTGTAAACATGAACAAAAGGAGGCTTAAAAAAATATTTTTAGCGTGTGTGTGATTTGCTCCTTGGGAGAAATTGGGAAAATTCAAGAAAGAAGTTGTTAGGAAAAGATAGATGAATGGATGGATGGATGGATGGATGGATAGATGGATAGATAGATAGATAGATAGATAGATAGATAGATAGATAGATAGATAGATAGATAGATAGATAGATAGATTCAAAAACACAAGCAGCAACAATGACACACAGTGTACATTCGACAAATGCAAACACTGTGACAATACTTACACTGAATCACAATTACATAACAACAGTCTGTAAATATGACCATACGGCAGTAGTGCAGAGTTACGAAGACATAATAAACCGAGATAAACAGATAAATAAACAGAAAAAAGCATAGTATGAGAATCAAGAATACAGTTGTAAATCTGTTAAAATCGAGTGGTTTAAGAAAATAATTGCAAATATATGGTGGAAATTTTTTATTAATCCCCAAAGGGAAATTCATTTGTGTGAAATCTCATCTACTATTTATAAAAGAATTAAAAACAACAAGGTCCAACAAGGTGTTATAATTATAGTAATAATAGTGAATATAGGGGCCCAGTGAAATACTCGAATTTTGGACCGGCCTAACCTGCCCGTCAAATTTCATTAGTTTTTCAGCATGTCCAGTGGGTTTTAAAGTTGAAAACCTTTAAAAATAATAATAATAATCCCTGCAATTTCAATAGCACTCTCACCCGCTGCTTGCTTGGCTCGGGCCCTAACAATAATAATAGTAATAATAATAATAACTTTATTCATATAGCAACCTTACAAACAGACGTGTACAAAGTGCTTCAAAACATGAAACAAACAAAGGCAGAAACCGGCAAAACTCAGTGGATAATAAATCAACAATAGTCAGGCAAAAAGGCACAGATTTGCAGATACAGTACAGTAGATGGCAGGTCATAGTTGAAAATTGATGATTGAAAGTTGAATGTTATGAAGTGGATGATCCATATTCTTTATAGTGGCCTCTACCTTCCACAGTGTGCGAGGGAAATATTGTAAATGAACAAGAATGAAGTCATAATTCAGAGTGAAAAAGAAAAGTTTATGATTAAAAGTTGTTGGGAAAATAAGTTGTAATTTCCACCATTATCTTAAAAGTAAGAAAAAAATCATCCAAGGACATAAATGAAGTTGTTTGTATGAGGAAGAGTCATTGTTCGACCCATATATAAAATAACATCTAAAGGATATCAGGAGTGCGTCCAGCAGTCAGGACTGATGTAGAGATTTTGAGATAGCGAGATCTTTTAAGTTTATCCGCAGTCTGACAACAGTTGACTAAAGATAATGTTGTTAGCTTTTGATCATGCACTGTCTTTCTTCTTTTGTGCCTTAAGTGGAAAAACCGCCCCCCTGCTGAGGTACTGTTCTTTCATGTCTCCTCACAGGCTGCCATCCGCAAGGAGCTCAACGAATTCAAGAGTTCAGAGATGGAGGTTCACGAAGAAAGCAGGATCTACACCCGGTCAGGCTCATATACACAAACACATCAATAATTCACCTGGACTGTGTTGCATGTTTATTCAGCAGACTCATCAATATTTAAATAGTCCTGTTTTGAAGTTCTTTCTTTTTTACTTTGAGGACATCCTCCTGACCTTTTCTGCATTTTCTTCCTCTTCCCACCAGGTTCCACCGACCTTGACCCCCCTGTACGCTCACCAGTGGATCACCTCACCTGGGAGCTGTAACAGGGTTACACTCTTCCTCCTCTTCCCACTATGAACTGAACATGTGGCTTTTTAAACTGACTGCCTGCTAACCTGCTTCAGCTTCAGACACGACTGTTTCTGATAACTGGAACCAAAGCGAAAGAAGACGAAGCCACGGATCAGTTCGCAGGAGGAGTTCGTCGTCGGTGCACCCATAATGGAGGTGCCTGTTGCCAACACTAAAAGAGTATAATAATAAAAGCACCTCCTCCTCCTCCTCCTCTTCTACTGCTGTGATGTGAAAAGAGTCAGCTTGAGCTGAAGTGATGGGGAGGTATCACACCGTGTCCCTCAGGGGAAACCACTCTCAGCATGCCTTTACCTGCCTTCATGTTAGATATTTGATAAGACTATGCACAAACAGAGATGATTGTAGTTCTAACACTGTCCATGGTACCACCACATTAGAGTTTATACTGTTTATATTTTAAATAAAAGGTACTACAGAGGTCCATCTTAAAGTGCTGCGCAGCACCCGCCTTAACCCTCAGGATCTCACGCCCAAAGTTTCAGACGAAATGTGACAGACGCGCGTACAGCGGCGTGTTTCTACTGACAAAAATCACCCGTAGTTCCGTTTGAATCCTAATTTGACTTCTGTTTAGAACTACAGAGCGCTAATCCTAACTTAATATAAAAAGTGTGCATTTTACTGTATTATTGCTGATCCTTTAATTGACTCTTTTTGAGCACATATGACTAGAGAAATGTCTAATAAGGCACCTTATGTTTCTTAATTTGGTGTGTAGAAAATTCAGAAAGTGTGGAGTCGACAATTCTGTGTTTATAACTGAATAATCCAAGCGGGAAAATGTACATATTTTTATTTTCCCGGCTCTTTTATGGTACTTTATATGCAAGTCCATAGTTGGCTGCAGTTGTATAGATCAATTCTGTAGATTAAACTGACTTTATATTGTACATCCACGGTAATGCTGACATATTTTGATTGTAAAGTATTTCTCAAATGTTATTTCCAAGTAGTTAATGGTACAAATATTTCTTTTTTTTTTTTATACAGAGATCTTAAAAATGTTTTTTTTTTTGTTGTTGTTTGCAAGCCACACTGTACAAATGAACAATCAACTCGGAAATTAAAATAACCTGTGATTTTCATTTCAACATGATGTGATTTTTTTTTTTTGCTCAGTTGTTCAACAGTTTCATCCTGAGCGAAGGTTTATGGCCTGCTCACATGACCAGATGAGGGCAGTGTTATATAAAATGTGCAGATGGACGCAGCATAATCCTGGTGCAATGATGTGGTATAAGACAAATAAAAGCCCTTATCAGGTTAATTTCCCTCCCGCAGAGTTGTGTTTTCTGCAGACTTTCATGTCTTTTAGCAGGAACGTGTGAAGTGCAGCTTGTGTTTCAAACGCTCTGTACGTCCCTTCGCCCTCCATTTAAGGTTGATTAGCAGTCCATAAGCATGGACTCAATCAGCAGTGAAACAGATATGCTACACTTAGACCAATCCCTACACAGACAGGTCCTTTTTTATGCAGTTTCTCCTGTGCAGTTGACCTTTTGAACACACTCAAAGAGCTTTTATTTACTCACAACAGAGCTTTCAATAAACGTCTTCTTCAATACCCATTAGTTAATGTGCACAGCCACTCGGGACTCGGCTGTATCGCATGTTTACAGGGAAACCAGCTGGAGAAAGAAAACCCAAATTTTCAAAAAAAATACCCGTCTATGTTTAACTAGGCCTCAGGATTTAGACACAAGATTACCGTCATGGGGGCAGTATCCTTTTAATGTGTTTTCTGGTGTGAACTGCATGAATCATTAGCTTACAAGTCTTCAAAGTGAGAGCCACAAATATTATAGAAAAACTGTGTAAACTAACCCTTGAGGAAAAGTATGTTTGAGTTTGTAATCTATAACATCAACATGTATGAATCTCACTCACAATTCAACATCTCAAATAACATCTCATCGCTGTATAATTCATGTTTTACATAGTAACTTATTGCAAATTTGTAACTAAGTAAAAAAAAGTATGTACTTATACTTTTTTTTACTCTGGTATTGTATACTTCTCTACTAGATGAGCTTCTAACCCAGCTGTGTGACTGCCAGCTGATTGGTTCATGTCTACCACCAAACAGTCAGGTTAACGAACAGGATCCCAAAAAAACGTAATATATCCAGAAATTCTCCCTTGCTGTGTAAATCGCTCATCGGCCCCAAAGGTTGCATCACGAAACCAACCATGAGTGAATTTCATCAGTATCGGCTCATCAGGTTCAGTGAAGGTAGACCATCTACAAAGAGCAATATTGAAAAGACGAAAATATTCAATGGATCTGTGCCATGTCAATAATATCCCCCCGTTGATGGTCTCAAGTTGGTTTTACTTCAACAGAGCTTTGTAAAATACGCTTTTACATGATTTGGGGTCATGTCGAATTTCACCTTCAGGATAAATAAATTCATCTTATTTTATCTTATGTTTGTAAATCCTACTTTCGAACCTCTTGTCTGCTCTCTGCTCTCAGGGTTAGAAGTATGAAGTACTTTGAGTCACTGTAAATAAAATACTCTTTAACTTGAGTGGATTTACAGACTTGAGTAGAATATTTCTGTACCTTTGTGTTAAGTACTACTTGATCTTGATGGATATGTAAAGAAAAAAAAACAAACCTGTTCAATGATATAGGCATATTGTGCTTGTGGAGGTCGACTCTAAGTTACTAACCAAAACCCTCTTTGGCTCAAGTAGAAAATGTTGATAACAGTTGACCAATTTTTCATCAAAACACATAAAAATTGGTCCAAAAGTAAAGATATCCTGGAAAATTATTTTCGGATTTCTCAGATTTATAACAAAACTACCCCAAACTAGATCAAACCGTTACCTGAAAGGACCAGATTATGTTAAGAATAACTTGTTCTGAAGTCCAGTCCTCGAGGCCCACTGTCCTGCACCTGATTCAGATGATGAGCTCGTTACAGAGCTTGATAACGAGCTGATCATTTGAATCAGGTGTGTTGGAGCAGGGAAACATCCAAAACATGCAGGACAGTGGACCTCGAGGACTGGACTTGAGAACCACCGATCTAAACAATGGTACTAAAAAGTGGACTGCATGCTGGAAACACCTTCAAGTCATATCGCACAGTAGTACCTTGCAGGCTGGATAAGGTAATGTTACAACTACAGAGGTTGAAATTTCACCTAAAGTAAGAAAATTTGCTGTAAATGATCTCTGGAAAAGATTGGAAACCCTTGCCAAAACAGCAAAGAGAGCTGTGGTAATTGAATTCAAAATGATCAGTTTGCTTTGCCATGATCAAAAATCCTTGTCAGTGTGCGGCAGTAGCTGTAGGTGCATGCAGCGGCCCTGTGATGCATTAAAGCACTTCCACTGCCACTCAACAGCCCTCTTGCCTACATTGCCTGTAAACCCTGTCATTTATCACCCTTAACATAAATATCCACACGTAAACATGTTCTGCTAAGCCAGCATCAGATTTATTAGCAGAGACAAGATGGTAAATGTTGAAGCCTGTGGAACATCATCTGACAAGTGACAGCCTCCAGTGTAAAAAAAAAAAAAAGCAAAGCCAGTGTGGATGTCTAGAGAAAAGAAAAATCTGTTTGACTAAGGAAATGTCAGTGATTTAGGATTAGAGATAAAAGCTTAGTATAATTTAAGTTTTTGGGACTGTGAACTTCAAAAATAGAGAAAAAAAAAAAAACTCAAACATTTTGATCTGTGTGAAAATAGACTTGGAGCAAGTTCGCTTTTAGCATGATAGAAAAAGCAACAGTACAATGAGTGAAAGGTGCTGCTGATGTTATAAGTAGTGCCACCTCAGAGAACAGACCGGATCCCATTTATCAGTAATTGTTCATGATGATGTTTGGCCTCCATAAAGCTTTGTTAGATCTCATCCTTTTGTTGTCCCTCTGAAGAAATTATCCTCCACCTGAATCATCTACTTTATTTTTAAGGTTACAGATTGAATCGTGTCCTCTTCTTTTCTGATAGAGATTGAGTCATCGGCGCTGAAACACTGCGTGACCTGGAGTGAACAGAACCAGAACAGAGTGTGGTTGACTGGGAGCCTTCAGCCGCAGATGGGCCACCTTAACAAACCCTATGACTCATTTAGAATCAGCGGTCACATTCAATCACAGACTGTCAGATGATCTCTTAATTGGTTAGGTAGTTATCACCAGGTCAGGTTGTTGATTTGACGTGTGAGGGACTAATTAGGGTTTCTGACACCATTATCAATGGAGGAAGAACAGCTGAATACCACGTCACGAAGCTATGTAGAATTGAAATAATCGCATGCAAAGTCGTTCTCTCTTTACTTTTCCTATCCTAGTCTTGTATTTCTTTTGCATGTTTTTTCGCTTTTAGGACTGATTCACTCCAATTGACATTCCAGTTAAGCATCATAATAATCTTTTATTTGTCAGGTTATTATCAAAAACTTCTATCAATATAAATCCATGGTGCACAACAACGACTCTTCTCACTTAGCCCCACTCTGATCGGAGCGTATTGTGCATTAATAACATAAAAACCATAGACTGTACATGCTATGGACACCTTGGTTCCGCCTACTGCCAGTATACAGATTTGAAGCTTAAAAGCTCTCGGTAATTCCGCGTTTTTTCTCCACTTCCTGAAACTAATATTGCGCAGTAAAGTTGTACTCAATCCACCACTTGTGCAGTAGCGTCGTACACCCATAGTCTGTATCAAGTGTCAATCATAGCAAACATGAACCCCCTAATAACTTTTAAAAACGGAGCTTCACAGAATAAAAAGAGGACTTGAGCACAAACCAGTCTAACTGTAACTATATGTCAACATTGCGACCAGGGGGGAGAAAAATTTATGTTCTATGTAATTAATTTCTAAAGTTTGCCCACAGCTCCATAGGGATTGCTGGAGGATGTGGGATTCATGAACTATACTGCAGCCCGTCACCAGAGGGTGCTGTTCTTGTGGCGGCTTCACCTAGCGAGGAGGCAGAAGCGTCCATTCTATATACAGACTATGGCTCCTACTGGTTTGTCCTTTCTGAGCTACTATAGAAAACAGGGTACAACATTTCAGCCTCTGAGTGACGACTCACTTCTCCAGTCATCTCCAGTGATCCAATTATAATATATTCAATACAAACTAACATACAAATACACTCACCGGCCACTTTATTAGGTACACCTGTCCAACTGCTCGTTAACGCTTAATTTCTAATCAGCCAATCACATGGCGGCAACTTAGTGCATTTAGGCATGTAGACATGGTCAAGACAATCTCCTGCAGTTCAAACCGAGCATCAGTATGGGGAAGAAAGGTGATTTGAGTGACTTTGAACGTGGCATGGTTGTTGGTGCCAGAAGGGCTGGTCTGAGTATTTCAGAAACTGCTGATCTACTGGGATTTTCACGCACAACCATCTCTAGGGTTTACAGAGAATGGTCTGAAAAAGAAAAAATATCCAGTGAGCGGCAGTTCTGTGGGCGGAAATGCCTTGTTGATGCCAGAGGTCAGAGGAGAATGGCCTGACTGGTTTGAGCTGATAGAAAGGCAACAGTGACTCAAATAACCACCCATTACAACCAAGGTAGGCAGAAGAGCATCTCTGAACGCACAGTACGTCGAACTTTGAGGCAGATGGGCTACAGCAGCAGAAGACCACGCCGGGTGCCACTCCTTTCAGCAAAGAACAGGAAACTGAGGCTACAATTTGCACAAGCTCATCGAAATTGGACAATAGAAGATTGGAAAAACGTTGCCTGGTCTGATGAGTCTCGATTTCTGCTGCGACATTCGGATGGTAGGGTCAGAATTTGGCGTCAACAACATGAAAGCATGGATCCATCCTGCCTTGTATCAACGGTTCAGGCTGGTGGTGGTGGTGTCATGGTGTGGGGAATATTTTCTTGGCACTCTTTGGGCCCCTTGGTACCAATTGAGCATCGTTGCAACGCCACAACCTACCTGAGTATTGTTGCTGACCATGTCCATCCCTTTATGACCACAATGTACCCAACTTCTGATGGCTACTTTCAGCAGGATAATGCGCCATGTCATAAAGCTGGAATCATCTCAGACTGGTTTCTTGAACATGACAATGAGTTCACTGTACTCAAATGGCCTCCACAGTCACCAGATCTCAATCCAATAGAGCATCTTTGGGATGTGGTGGAACGGGAGATTCGCATCATGGATGTGCAGCCGACAAATCTGCGGCAACTGTGTGATGCCATCATGTCAATATGGACCAAGCTCTCTGAGGAATGCTTCCAGCACCTTGTTGAATCTATGCCACGAAGAATTGAGGCAGTTCTGAAGGCAAAAGGGGGTCCAACCCGTTACTAGCATGGTGTACCTAATAAAGTGGCCGGTGAGTGTATACTTCTTTGTAATGCCTACATTCCTCTGAAAAAAATCTAGTCACTGCACCTTTAACCATAAACATTCATGGCCTCCAGTGAATGAATCCTGACTTCACTGATTCACTGATTTCTTCGGCCCCATCACAGGTCCACAATTTTACTCCACCACGCTGGCTACATTCACAACTGGGATATTAATCTCTCAGGTTTTCTGTTCTTGCATATTCAAATATCTAGATGTAAATATTTGATGAAAACCCTCAAGACATTTCTGCAACTTTGGCAGAAGCGTCCACTTAATCTCAATCTAACACACACACACACATGCAAATTCTTTTAAAGCTCATAATTATGCTATTTATAAGAATACAACTAATTAAATTGACATCTTTTATATCAGATTTAACAACCATACCCATTTTTTTTCTTGAGTGTAAAGACCAGAGTGAATTGTTCGCCAATTGTTTAAATCCAAGTGTTCTGGTGAGCAGCACTGCATGCAGGTATGTATGTCATGCATGTGTACAACATATATGTCATACAGTATGTATGACAAATGTATAAATAGACACCAGCATACGTTTCTTTTTCCCCTTTAAATGTGTGATTTTTCTACATAATTGTCAGCCAGATACGACATAAATACTGGTATTAGCATAATAGGCTTCCTGATTTGTTTTTGTGGCCGGTTCTCTCCCCTCACTCTCTCTGTCCATCGCTTTTGTAATCGCTTCTCAGTGGGGGGTTGTGAAATGATCATAACCTGTCAGATTACCATGTTAATTTGACTGAAGATCTGGATCCCAGTTATAATACATGATAGCAACATATGATTTCGACACCAGAAGGAGGCGCTCGACGTGTAAACATGGTCTAATAACAGGACGACAGCAAACACAGCTGTTTGTGATCTGTCTGCAATCTTTCACAGCTCTCTGGTTCACTCAGGTTAAGGCACAAAAATATGGTCTTCCTCTTATTAGGCTTTGTTTGTTGTTTTTGATTTGTTTCTCTTTTATTAACTCTGAAAGTCTTATGAATTTTAAGCATCATAAAGATCAATTTTCTTTTCTTTCTTTAATTTAAAGCAAGTCAAACTTAATATATCCTTCCAAATATCAAGGTAATATAAAACAAAATAAAAGCAGAATAATTTGAATGCCATCTGCGTCTGTAAATTGCAAAGCGAGAAAACAAAATCACAAAGTCCTCATGAAGCAGCGCCGTGTGAATGTGTAATTCATTATGAATTCCAATGTTGACAGCCGAGCGTACACTGGTGAGTTATTGTGTTCTTGCAGGAAGAAAAAAGAGGAACTCATAGGCTGAACTCAACTACATGTTAAATATGAGCATTGAATATTTATGACTGCACGGGGTCGATGAAAATTTTATGCCCAATTTGTCTTACTGGGGACTAATCGATGCATTGAGTTTTAAAGGCAGGCAGCTCCACTTAGATAACCATTCCCTATTAGTCTCACATAATCCAGCCACAAAATGACTTTATATGTGTGGTTTAATGTTATAAATTTAGGAGCATGTACAAATTTGCGATGCAGTATTTTTTTTTATTCAAACACACGATGGATTACTTCGCTTTCGTGCTTTAGCTGCACTCCAGTTTACAGGTTTTAATCATAAAAATCCAAGATTATAAAAAACCAAACTAGAGGATTCCCTTGAAAAAGAAAATGTTGCCTCTAGCAGAGCAGAAATAAAGACATTTGTGTAAAGACTAGGGGGGAGATGTTTTTGAAACAGTATGAGATGGATGTCAACAAGGCTGCAGGGCAACACTGAATCATTAGAGAGATGTGGGAGTCTCCAAACAAAAGCACCTCTGGAGAATCCACGGGGGAGCGGGCTATTGATGCAGGACTGTAATTACACTGTTGAATATAACAGTCTGCTGCCACCCTCCATCCTGGGGAGGATGCAGGGTCGTCTCACCCGAGGTGATTGGCTCCTGCTGCTCCTGTTACCCCTGAATGTGGCTGCTGCTGCATGGCTTCAGATCAGCGGAATACATTCTGTTAGATGTTGAGATACCTTGTAGTAAGGGGAGATGGTGAAAGACTGAACATCAAAAAACACCAATTTATATCATATTCTACCCTGTGGCCGTTACAAAGTTTCCCAGGTAGGCTGCACGTCTCTTTTTCACAGCTACCAGGAATGGGAAACCAGAATGCTTAGGATAAAACGGCGTCATTGTATCTTAACCGCATCAAATCTGTAGCAACAAATCTTGTTTTATGGATCCTTGCTCAGGATAAGGTTTCTCATTTTTCCCTTTGACAGTGACTCTAAGTGTCTCTCAAATGAGGGAGTGCTGTTTCTTACTATAACCTCGCTGCTTTGTTATGTTTTGTTGAAGTTCTTGTTACATCTTGACACCAAATCACACAGCAAACTTCTGACCAAAAATTCAGTATACCTATAAGGCTTGGAAGGAGCCATCAAGTCACTGTTGTTGCCAGAGGTAGTTCATTTAGATGTACTGAATCACTAGAATCAGTTCACTAAAAAGATTCGTTCAAATGATTCAACCACCGAATCACCAAATCATTCAGGGCTTGGTGGGAGAAGCCTGCGACTTCGACTTCCTGAACTGATACACAGCTGAACGGTTCAGGTTTTCTCAACACACCCCTGTCTCCCTCCGTCACCCCTGCCAAGAGCGTGCTACAGCTGGTGAGTCTCACTCTCTTCTCATTACCGCCAGCCTTACATTTTAAGTTTGTTTATTTGGGGATTAAATCTCCTAAAAAAACAGGGAACAAAGGTCGCCATGAAAGTGTACCCCTCAGACGAAAATGATCCTGGAGAGTGTAGTTCACTAAGTGACTCGTTCACCAAGTGATTGAAGCGTCCCTCCCTCCCATGTCGGTGCTATGGCAGCTGCATTGCTGACAGCTCAACTGAACTGAGAAACGCACAAATCACCAGAGGAAGTGATTCAGTTCAGTACATTCACTGATAAGATTTGTTCTTTTGAATGAATCATTCACGAACAACAAATCTTTAGCCAGAGGTCAGAGATAAAAACACCAAGGTCAAGACTTTTATCTCTTCTTACATTTCTCCTAGAAAGATCAGATTGCTGACCGCACAGGGTCACACATGGTTTCTTTCATATCTTTGGTTTCCTGGCAATTGCTCTTCCAGTAACAAGACAAGGAGGACAAGAAGGACTTCTCCTTAATTGAGATCAACTTGAGCTTCCTAATCCACAAATTGATCTGTATGCAGAACAGACAAGGTCCTTTATAGTGAGCGTTTCCTGTGACGCCAAAGATGGCTTTGATATTCAAGGGCACACACAGAGGCGGGCTGGCGGGTGTGACGTCTAACCAAAACCTGATTTGAACTCAAAATAAAACACTTAAGATACGTCAGGTGGGAACAGTCAACAGCAGAACAGGATCTTGTGTTGATTTGAAGTAGACACTCACATATGGAAAATGGTGGTAGTCCAGTCTGTCTTGATCTAGAATCAAATGGAGTTGCCTTAAATTTCTTTTAACCAATTAGGAATATGTATTTGATAAATTAATTGAATTTATATGTAACAGAATAAAAACCCTGCACCTGAAGTAGATCAGCAGAATCCTGTGTTTTCATGTCCCCTCACTAAAATCAGTGCAAATAAAATGAAAAATGTTGCTCTGTCCTAATTCAACTGGGATCAGCATATCTAAATCAAACTGCTTCCAGAGGTAGCTTGTATTTCTCATGGTCCCCAAACGCCACAGGTGACAGCTACGTGACCACACTGCAAATCACTCAAATACAAACAAGAAAACCAGAGAGAGAGAAAATGGAGAAAATTGAAAGGCTTGTTGTTGTTGTTTTTTTTTGGAGGGAAGTTGTATTTATCACTCTCCTGTGTATGGAGTCAATGTACCATTCACCGCTGGATATTATGTCAGAGATGCGATGTGCTTCGTCTGTTACACCAACGGACTTTGAAAGCCTGCAGTGAGGCGGGCTGTCCCATTAAATATGTTTAGTTAAGAGAGACCGTAAAAGTCACAATAAACTCTCAAAGTCCAACATTTTAAAACTGATTAATCCTCAGATCTTCAGCTTGCATCCTCCTGCTTTAAGAGTTAAATAGATAACTCAATAAAAAAGTGATCTGCGCTGCAAAGTGATCACTCAAAGAGATGAAGTGAAATACAATCGATTTTCAGCTCCAGCAGTTTTCACGTCCATGTGTCCTTGGGAGAGAGGATGGATTGTGAAGAACATCTAAAGGCATCACCATCAGTGTGAGTTTGACTGAGTGAGATTAGATCCCAGAGAGCAGGTTGGCAAAGTTGCACAGCAGCTCTCACAATCTGTGTAAATGTGTGTAAGAGTGATCATGAGAGGTGCTGGAGTCCACACATTACTTTCTAAAAAACAAGTACAAGTATTGATTCAACTTGTCTACTGATGTAAATCAAATAAGGTAATAAATGCTCAGTCTAGTAATGGGCACAGCAGTTCTTTTAGATGTACTGAATCACTAGAATCGGTTCACTAAAAAGATTCATTCAAAAGATTCGTTCACCAAATCACTGAATCATTTAGCATGAGAAGCCTGTGACTCCAACCTCCTGAACTGATACACAGCTGAATGTTCAGGATTCAGTTCAATTCATAGCTTTTAGGACCAGGAGACGAGAGTGTTTGGCTGTGTTGCTATGACAAACAGGTTTGTAAAAATGAACATGTTTACAAGTCATGATGTTTTGAGTGTACTGTCCTATGGTATGCTGTTTATCAGACCTTCTCGGTAAATTGGGCTCAGTGAGTGATTCGTTCACTAAACATTTAGAAGAATTCACACTGAACATGCACCGTTCCCTCGCAAACCGCTGCAATGATACGGTGCTGCGGGTTTTATGCACTACTTGTTACATGCTGTGTCCTATTGTATGAAAGTTGTTGTGGTGGCAACTTAGTAGTGAAAAAAAAGGTAGTCTTGTCCGACAAAATGATTCCAGAGAGTGTAGTTCAATGCTTGATTCGTTCACCAAGTGATTCAGGCGTTGGTGCATGTAGTTCCTCGTTCGCTGGCTGCTGGCCTGGCAATGCTGGCCTGTTTCTCACTTCAGCTCAATTGATGTGAGAAACGAACGAATCACTCAAGGAAGTGATTTGGTTCAGTACATTCACTTAAAAGATTCAGTTCTTTTGAACAAATCGTTCGCAAATGACACAACACTAGCTCAGTCTAGTGAGAGTAAATGCTGCCCTCTAAAGCAGATGTTGGACACTGTTGACTTCATTGTTCTGGCCAAGTCACCAAACCTCATATATACAGTGTGATGTGTCATATGTTTCATAAATCGCTACTGTTTTCTGTGTGTTGTGTCCATTGGGGTGTGTTTGATTGGATCCTGATGCAGATGTTGCCTCTGATTGGCCAGTTCATCAGACTTGCAGCCTCATGATTGGAGGAGAAGGATCAGCACAGGTTTGAAATCTAAACTGCTGCAGCCTGCTCTGTGCTGCCATTTCTAACAGGCCATCATTTGTGTCTTTTAAACCTTAGATCTGTGCAGGTTTGCTTGATAACAGTATAAGATATTTGTTGGCTTGTTTATGGAAAGTAAAGTGGAATTATATGTAGAAGTCGGTAGCCTTTTTGTTTGGTTTGCTTGTTTCTAGGTCAGTGTGGTGCTCAGGGAAGGTTTGAGATTTTCTTTTGTGTTAGGTAAGTGTATTTGTTGTTTTGGCTTTTTTGATCATCTCTGAAGCTTATTAAAACAGCTGCTTCAAAGGTAATTCAACTTGTACTGCTGGAAAGATTGAGGGTCACATCATTACACAGCGCTGTGTGTACTGGAAGCTGTTTGGTGAGTAATGTGGACTGCAGTCCTGTGTGAACAATAAGCAGTTTTATTGGTTTGTGGGCACGAGTTTACACTGTACACACCTGCTCCACTAAGTCACTTGGTGCCTCTTTGCTCTCAAGTAAGCACCGAAGTTTCTCCCCTTCCTCCTTCACGTCTGTTGAGTCATGAAGGTGTCCTCTTGTGTAGGAAGTAACTACATGCCATGAGAAACACTTGTTACTTATTTCGGCTGTATTTTTGTCTCTTTAAAGCCTGCAGACCCAAACAGTTAATCTGAACGCTATAGGTAGAGCATTTCAACATTGGCTAACAGATTTTGTCTGTGTCTTAAGAAAAACTGTAGCCTAGCTTGTGTGCCAGTCTTCTCAGCAGTTTCTTATCAAATGAGCAGAGCTGGGGCCTCATGTATCAACACTTGCGTGGAACTCATACCAGAAACGAGCGCACGCAAGGTCCGTCACGCTGAAAAAAATCCGTATGTATCAATGTGTGCGGGCGCCGAAATCCACGTGTGTTTTTTTGATAAATCCCAATCAGCGTGGAATTGAGCGCAGATGTCGGAGCGGGGATCAACGAGCGGCTGGACCGGCTCGTAAATGTCCTCGAGCGTCTGGTGGAGAAAATAAATTAATTTGGCTCATTGAACTGTGTATTCACTTCTTACCCATTCACACTGTGGCGATGAGATTCTCCCGCGCGAGGACGGCGGCCCGGCAGGGATCAGCTCGCATCCCTCCGTCTGCTGCTGGTTCCTCATGTGGGGCGACGTGCTGCTCGGCCACGGGGATGTGGTGCACGCTTGTCACATAGTGAGTCACCAAACACCGCCACACAGCGTCGCCAAAGTGCGAATCACAGTCAACGCAAGTGTCTGCTCAACGCCAATTTCTACACCACCTCCTGACTTTGCGTTGATTAGCGCTGGAACCGACGCTCGTTTCGCGATGATAAATCTGGACGTGTGCGCCGATTTTGGCGCACGCAAGGTTTTCTTGCGCCGCAAGCGTTGATACATGAGGCCCCTGATCTGGCAGCTTGTACACTTCATAGCAACTTGTAACTCATATAACCTCATTTGAAGACTTCAGACTAGACTCGGAAAAGTAGAGAGGAGGATCGTGGAACATGTATGTGCAGTAGCGGATTGCAACGTTTGTAAGAAAGCTAATTATGATATTAGCTTTCATATTCCCTCTAAAATAGGGTGACTATATTCTGACTTTCCAAAAAGAGGACACAACTACACGGGGGCAGAGTCACGGAGTCGCACAAAGTTAATTTTAGGAGTTTTTCGGGTCAGGTTGCGTGTCTTTTATGCGCTTTTAACTCAGTAAGTCTACATGACACAAAATCGAAACTTGTGTAAAAAAACGGACATTTGAAGGCTTTTATAAACTCCCCTGGACAAACCCGGACAGCCCCTGAAAAAGAGGACATGTCTGGGTAAAAGAGGCTGTATGGTCAACCCACCTAAAAACATTAGTGTCCAAGAGCTGAGTAACTCCTGTTACCTGCTGCTTCTGCTGCACCTTAGGCTAGGCTACTAGCTAGCATGAAGAGGAGCATGAGGAGGAGTGTGCAGAGCAGCAATGTCTTTACCCACAACTCAGAGGCAAATTGCTAATGAGCTACTGGAGCTCAGTCTTCTCAGCAGTTTCTTAAAACTGACACAGGTAACGTGATTTTGGCCAAAAACCTCATGAAAACGTCCTGCTGTTTGGGTCTGATCACAGTGATTTGAATGCAGAAATACTCAAATGCAACTTTGCACTTACTAGTTTTCTCATGATATGTCCTCCAGCATCAGAAAATTCCATATGAACATGTAGACAACAAGAAAAACATGATTTTCATCGGTGTGGGTCTTTAAAGATTACTAGAATATTCCCTTAACTTTGCTCCAATGAGTCAATTGGTTAGATGGGGATTGTCTTACTGATCTGAATCTTCTTTGTTATCAATGAAAATGTTTATGGATTCACTTTGACTTATCCTATTATTTGTCACCTATCATGATCAGCTCTGCAGTTCATCTGTTTCATAAAAATATCAGAGGTTTATAAGAGGCTTCTTTTGACTCTGCTGAGTTGTGTCGTCCAGCAGCTGACGCAGTTATTGAGAAAAGAACTAGCAAGAAAAAGATTGATTCCCTCATACAATAAACTTCAAAATATCGACTGCATCCAAAGATGACGTGGTTATCTGATTCTGAGGGTCCATGAATTTATCAACTACAGTTCATCAAACACAACACCAGGGAAGCGCTCGCTTCTCCACCAATTTGTCCTCTAGGGATTGTTGTTCATATGGAGTGCATCCTGATGTGTATATTACCATCTCTTCCATACAGCGCCCACTCACCGCAGCTATCGATTTGAAGCGATGATTTACTGCTTGGAAAAATCATTGTGTGAAAATCCCTGCATCAGTATGCACAATACGATACAATTTGTACTCAACTGGATGTTGGTCACACTGAGTGGGAGTTACATCTTTTATATCACAGCCTACTGTACATATACACATGGAAACGTCTCATTTCTTTTATTTAGTTTAATGAAGGACTTTAAAGTCTTTTTTCACAATGTTTGATTAAGTTTTTAGTGGTATGACAATTTTATTTGCTTCCTTGTTTCCCAGCTCACGAACCTCTAAAAAAAGAGGGCGATCATATTTTGAATACTGGAAACCAAGACAAAAACCATGACTCAGCCCAGCTTTGAGGTACTCTATAGTTTTAGTTTTCTTCTTCATCCTATTGGCCCAAAGAAAAACAATGAAAATTAGGACATTTTCATAACTTTGTAAAAAAAAACAACCCCACTATGAAACGGGGAGAAATCTGGTATAGGAACTTGGTTGGTCTAAAAGAGGTCTAATAGACAACCAAATGTAGCCTAGATGACTGGTCTAAAATCAGGCTACCACAGGTCTAAAAATGTAAGTTTTTTGGACGTCTAAATTTGGACCAAGTTTAGACTAACCAGCTGACATAGGACTAACAGCCTACTGAGCATTTTTTGCTCAATGGCTATCATAATTGTTTTGGTGAAGTACTTGGAGATCAGTCATGCAACTCACAGTTGCTTTTTTGAAATAAATATTTATCTAATAATGGGTTAAAGTGCAACGTCTATATTCCGTCTGAAAATCTAGACAGTTGAAATTAGGTCTAAAAAAAATAACCAGACGTCTACTAGCCGTCTTTTGCTCAGTGGGTAGGTTAATAATGAATTCAACTTTGTCCACACTGAGATGTCTGCAGTTTTCATTTGATCAATGCAAATTTCCCTACTCTCTTTAGTGCCGTTGTGTGCGAATAGTTAATTATGCCTCTGTTTCCGCTAGGTGGGGCACAGTCCATATGGCGAACGGTTGCGTGTGTGTAGCGCACACTCAAGTTTCAGCAGTGGGGCCTGAAGTTCAGGTTCCCCAGAGTGCTTCTCATTGGCTGACCAGAAGAAAGAGTGGGAACTTGCACCGGTCTCGCTAACTCGGCGACCAACATAAGGCAACATGGCGATGTGAACTCATCCATGGACTGTTGGATTTTAACAGCAAGGTCACAGAGAAGATTGTGCACATGGAGGACTGCAGAGCGTCATTCCTCTTCAAAAAATGATCAACATCGGTGAGTCCATTATTCTATGTGGAATTTACGTGTTTGAATGAAAGTGGAATTTATGCTAATTTTCTGTTTGTATTACTGTAATGTTGTTTCAATCTTGAGTATTTGATATTGTGAGGCCTTGAACGCTGCCATTTGATGGCGCTATTGGTATGATAATATTTGTCGCCAGATTGACATTGTTTGTGTGATGGTATAATTCAGCAGCAGTTTTGTCGTCAAAGGTGTTGTCGTCGTTTTTGTCGTCGTTTTTGTAGTGAGGGTATGAGAGTAATATCTGGTGCTTCTGGACTGTATTATGAGATTTTCCTGCATGGCCCCACTAGAATTTCCAGACTAAAATCACCACCGCTGTATAGAAAGCCTCAATTAATTCCTCGCCAAGCTCGTTTAATCAAGACACTATATAATGACACTACAAGGGCTTGATTAATGTTGAACCAGAGCAATATTCACTTCCATAAAAGCTTCTTTACGTGTTGCTCAGTATACCAGTCGGGTAACTGATTATTGTTATTATACTAAATGTTCATAGCAGCAGGAGAGCATTGTTCCACACTTGGACCTCATCAGTTCTCGCAGATTTAATTTACCTGCAACATTATATGAAGTGATGGGTAATATCTCAAACTCCCCTGACCAGAGCCTGTGGGTAGAAGCTTGAGTACAATGAATTAATATTTTAATCCAATTTTTTCTTTATAATTCACAGTAGAGGTTTAGAGTGTGTACAGTTTTGGCTCTGCCTCATACATCTAAATGAATTCAAAAACTTGCCTTGCCTTTGTATCCACTTTTGATACTCTTATTATTATTTTGAATCACTATCACAGAAAATATGACAAAAAGCAAGAGTATGTTCCTCAATTTACCAATTATTTTTAATCTATCATAATGTTTATCAGCTTACACAAGTCACTTCACACTGTTGCACTCATACCTGTCCTTCCTGATACACCAGCCAGGGCCGAAGTATATAACAAGAGGAGGAAATATAAGCAACTTAGTATTTGGAAAATACAAAGATATATAGTATTTCAAGTGTGGTGAGTGAATGATTGTGAATTAATTATATAAACTCAACTCCTATTATTACCTTTATAATTCCCTCTGTCTCTTTGACTAGCATTGTCAGTGGTCTTTACAATCTTATTCACGACTTAATCTTTCTTATCCTTCATTGTTAGCTGTACTATATACTTATGTTATCTCTTTTTATTACTTACCTAGTTTGTATATTTTCCTATAAACAAATTGGGTAAATGTATTTATGATACTGAAGGTTTACTTGAAATATGACAAAAAATGCACATGCAAAGATGATATCGTGATTTTGTATTGACTTGTGATTTTTAAATCAGTTTTTTCAACAGTCAAGCAGCTTCAGGTTATAACATCACCCTCTAGTGGTTGGAGGTTTAAACGTAACACAAAATGAGCTCCAAATGATTGCATCAAAATTTATGTAAAAAAGAAACGACTTTTTTTGAGAATTTTTACACTCTCATAATACAGTAGACCAGGATATTCATGTGCACAGATCCTTTCTTGTCTAATATGAATGTAAGAAAGTGCAGTGTAAGCTGTTTTGGGCACTTGGGTTGAACTCCTCTAACATACTCTATGTTTAATCTTAGTACTCTGTATATTTACACAGCTTGGGAACCACTGAACAGAACCTGTGGAAACATCCGAGATGATAACTAAACTAGGACTGAAACGATTCCTCAAATACCTTGATTACAAATAATGATTGAGGAAATTTCTCTGCCTCGAGTACTCGTCCATAAGCTCAAATTGTCACTGTTTCGCACAGATTCTTTTGAAGGTGACACAATGCGCTTACGTCACCATGGCAGAAGGAGGTGTAAGCGCTGTTTAGGTTTTGCGGAGCAGAAAAAATAAATGATGAGAGGGGCTTTTCTTTCAGTGTTGCCAACCTAGTGACTTTCCTTACTGAGGAGTTGGCAACACTGTTTTCTTCTGCAGAGCTCCAGTAGCACGTTAGCACTTAGCCTCTGAGTCGTTAGCAGAGACAGTGCTGCTCTGCACACTTCTCTTCACGCTAGCTTGTAGCCTAACATTGCAGGTGTCATAGCAGAAGCAGGTAACATAGGAGGTATTCAGCTCTTAGACACTAATGTCTTTAGGGACATGATGAAAGCTAATATGTAATTGAAAGCTAATACATAATTAGCTTTTTTATGAGCATTGCAATCCACTAACGTACACGCTTGTTCCGCGATTGTCCTCTATTTCTCAGAGTCTGACCTTCATTGCGGGGCTATAGGAAATCTTTCTTTATGTGGGTCTGCTGATTGGGTCCAATTACTCAAGTAATCGATTGAATATTCGGTAGAATACTCGATTACTAAAATATTCGATAACTGCAGCTCTAAACTAAACATCTTTGAGATATAAAGGTCTCTGCTGAAAAACAGATTTGTATATTAGTCACTGGTTCTTGTTGCTGCTTCTTTGTTATTCTGCTCACAGTTACACTCCAAAATACTCCACATTAGAAGCTCAAAATGACTTTGAGAAGCCAATCAGTAAAAAGGTCCTTTGCTTTTGTTGAAAATAAAATTGCAGGAAGAAAAATACTCAAACCTCTCAAGTTTGAATGATTTTATGTATGCAGCCCGCATGAAACCATATCTTTCATATGTATTGCATCTCCATTGTGTGGGGTTTCCATTCGCTTGAGCTTTTATCTAGAATTGGATGTTTGCCAGTGAATCCTGAATCAGACTGAATCATAGCCCTTTGCACTGGTGAAAAATGACTGTGTAATGAAAGCAATGGGAGCCGCAGAGAGATCGAGAAAAACCAACGGGGGTCAGAAATAAAGTAGTGAAGAGTGGGCTGAAGCACTGAAAGCCTGAGTGTTTGTACAGACCCTCTCTCTATAAGTGCCGTTCCGCCTCCAAACAAGTGAATCCCCAGCAAGAACCTATCAGCTCTGTTTGTTGTCATGCAGCTGAATTTAAATATACAGTAAAAGGGGTGCAAAACGTACAAACAACTCATCTCTTGTGTTTAATTTCAACCGAGTTTCTCACTAGGAAGCCTCCAATGTTATGCCTCTTTTTTTTTTGATTACCTTTCTTTTCAGAAGTCTTTACCCAAGAGCCTTTGTGTGAGTTAACAGTCTGCAGTTTAGCACAGATGATGGGTCTCCCCTGTCTTCCCTTTTAAAGTGGCAGAGAAGCAGTGGGAAGGAGCCGAGCTCTGCTCCAACAGGCGTGATGCTAACTGAGGTGTAATTAGAGGAATGTGACTGCATGCCTCACAAGCTAGACTAATTAGCAAAGCTTTCCTGTTCTCATTCCAGCAGGACCCCACATGAAGCAAACAAAAATATGCTAAACTTGCTGAAGGGTAAACTGATGTAAATGTTGTACATTCGCAGTCTGTCTGTGTCGTCCTCTGGAGAGAAAAGAACCAACAACACTGATTAGATACCATTTTAGCATTAAAATAACATCATGACACACAACTTATGCAAAGTAATGAATTTATATAACAAGAATTCAGAATGGTGTTGTGGCATCACTGCCACACTGTATAATTAAAAGTTTTCAAAGCTTCAAGTCAAAAGTTTGAAAGTTTGACAAACTTCCTGAACTTATAGACAAGCTCTACACTGTTAGCATCTGACTGAACACACTTGGTAGGGATGTACAATATTATCAGTACTGCACCAATATTTGGCGTTAATAGCATAAAAACCATAGACTGTGTATACTATGGACATCTTGGTTCCGCCTTCCGCCAGTATATTGATTTGAAGCCGTAAAGCTCTCAGTAATTTTGCGTTTTTTTCTCCACTTCCTGAAACCAACATTGGGCGGTAACGTTGTACGCACACCATCACTTGCGCACTAGCGTTGCGCACATTCGGCGGGAGAGTCGCTGAGAGTTGCTAACCCTAACCCAAACCCAACCCTAACCCATAGGCTGTATCAAGTGTCAGTCATAGAAAACATGAACCCCCAAATAACTTTAAAAAATGAAGCTGTACAGAAAAAAGAGGACTTGAGCACAAACCAGTCGTGCAATAACTATATGTCAACATCGCAAGCAGGGGGCGAAAAAAAAATTATGTTCTGCAGCCCGTCACCAGAGGGTGCTGTTCCCAGAGTTACTTCACCCAGTGAGGAGGCAGCACAGTCCATTCTATATCCAGTCTATGATAAAAACTTAATGACCCTATCTGTCAGCATCTACAGTTGATAAAGTGAAGTGTTAATGATGGGCTTGCCATGACGGCTCCAACACTGTAACACGAGCTCCATCATGTCAGCTGTACAAAAGTCTTTAGAAGTGTCAGAAATAGACAGCAGACACATTACACATGTATAGAATAAATACTGCCATAGAAACAGTAACAGGTCAATCCTTATATAGGAGAAACATGTTTTTGTACATACATCAGAATTGGCCAAAATTGCCCAAAGTGTCATTGTCCAGAAAAATGACAGTGACGTTGTAAACTGAGGTTGTAAAAATCAGCATGTTTGACATCTGCAAAAATCCAACACCATGCATGTTTACTTTTTAGTGTTTGTTGCATACATCAGGTGATGCCGTACATACAGCCGCTCTCTAAACGACTGGGGCTTTTGGCCTGGAGCCGATGTCGTCAGACGTTAGTAAACCGTATGATTCTTTTGTGGGATGGGGCTGAGCTGTTAGCAACTCAATCCTCCAGACACGTTAGTCTGCTCTAGCTAGCAATATTTTTGGGCTTGTTTTCAGAGAGCGGGGCGTCGCTTAACCTCCGAAAACCAGGAGTGGTACTTGAATAAATTCAGTGGATGGATGATAACAGGACTACCAAGGGTAGAATGGCTCTACATTTGCAAGGACCTGATAGAAGAACACAGGCATTTCATTTCGACTTGTTAAAATTTCAACTTTAATCTCAAAATTTCGACTTTATGTCAAAATTCTTAAGTACAGCTTTACAAACTCTTCTACAGTGGACATGTTGTTGAGTGATGCAATGCTGTTGATTCATTGTTATTTATCTCAACATTACGACTTTATTTATGAAATTTTGTCTTTATTTGCCTCCACTTTAATATCAATTTAAATCTCGAAACTTCGACTTAATTCACCAAATTTCAGCTTTATTTATGCCGACTTTAATCTCGAAATTTCGACTTTAATCTCGTTCCTGTAATTATTTTTTATCTCTTCATGTGGCCCTAATCCTCTTTCATAGGTGTGTAAGTAAAGCAAACTAAGAGCATGACATTTTTTAGAGCCATGTAGCTACAGGACTTGAAATAACGGGATTCAATCCAAACCCTGACTTTCAATTCTACCAATCACGTCACAAGGACAGGATACAGCCACCTACAGCCAACACGTGGATCATCATCAATATATCAAACACCTACAAGGCTGGGTAATATGGCTTACATTTGAAAGTGTCTGTAAACGTAGCCACACAGCTGTTGTCTCGACTATGTTGTTCTTGGCAGGTGGTTGATACGCAGCAGTTTTCAGACATCACCATCCATTCTTCAGTTTTGGCATTCAATAATAACATTAAAGACAACATTTAGAGACTGCTGAGATGCCTTCTACCCTGTGGTGCTAATTTGTGTGACTCACTCCAGTTTTGCCTCCAGCATAAGCAGAAGGAGAGGGTGAGTTTTTTCGTTTCATTAGAAGAACTATCACAGGGCTTGTCACGCAGGTGAAACATAGTTTCATCGACAGAAGTTATTGATTACGAGTACCACATTACCCTCTCTTCCTCTTCTGTCACGACTTCTCCATATGCGTGTCAGAGCTGGACACAGTGTGAGAAAAAGTAGGAGAGGGATGTGGTTTGAAAACAGAAAATAGACTTAAAGATCCACACTATAAGAATTGAACACAGAAGTTTTAAAATTTCTTTCTTTCTGTTGGAAAGGAAAAAGGTTTCATGATTAGTTTCTTAGTATCATGCCGCAGTAATCTTTATCAAATTGGTGATCTTTTTGATTTTCATCTCCGGTATTGCCAAGAGTGTAACAATTACATCTTGATTTATACCTGCAAGTGACTGTGATAATTACACCTCTCCATTATCAGTAGGTGAAACTCTCTTCTCACTTACAGAAGGAAATGGACCTTGTCGTTCTATTTAGTCATTTTTTCCATCAGTAAAAAATCTACGATGCCATTCTTGGTGCTCGATGACTCAGTTCTTTGAAACTGCTAATTTTTATGATGAAGAGAAAAATAGATGCATTGTATTCAGTGTGCAAGGTTTCTGTGAGCTCACAAAGACCGAAACTGTGAGATAGAAGAAAAAAAAAAGGAAAAGAGATAAATACAGCGGAAGAAAGGCAGGTGAGGTGAAAGACAAAACCAAAAGACAAAACAAAGATATATGTTGAGTTTCCTGTAAGTTAAAACAGCAATGTTAGCTCTATTTTTGTTTGAAAAAGGCATGAAATCAGGTCTAATTGTCGAAGATCTAACCCTCAGCTTTCTATTGGCAAAAGCATGATTAAAAATATTATTCTTATAAAGCTTGATAACACCATTATTAAGCCCGACGAGATCCCAGTTCTCATGGATACCTCTGTCAAGTCTTTTCAATATCTCATGGACACATAAAAGGACAGTGTGTTTTTCAAAATTTTGGTTTTACCGCCTCACAAGTGAAACATTTCAGCCAAAAGACCGCAGCATAAAGCACTCGTATAAAAAACAAAAAATTAAAATTACAGTCTGTGATCACATCATGTGATTGCTTGTTATTCTCATCAGTCCCTTTTTTCATATTGTGATTTGATACGTTCACAGCAGGCGGATGATTTTGAAACATTACAAAAAATAGAAACATAAATTCAGCTATATCATGAGGTAATTGGCACTAGGCTTAAGCTCCAGGATAATGTGTTAAAACACAAATTTGTTGATTAAAAGGACTGAGATGTGACTTCTCTACATATTGAATTCAAGTGCTTTCCAGTGAAATGTGGTAATACATCACAAAGTTTGATGCTGGTCCACATCTAGCTCCTCTAGGCTGTGAAACAACAAGTGGGTGTGACACATGGTTCTCTGATACCACAGACCTATTTCATCGGTGTTACAGACTACACATAAAGCCATTGAGGGTCAGTCTCGTGATGCTTTTCCATCGATAAACAGGAAGAATTTTCTATTAGAAGATCTGTTTTAGTTAATCTGCAGCTCTAATGTGACGATGCAACTTCCTGCTGCACAACAGCACAGCTCAAACCACAGACTTCTTTGCACATTTAGCCATGACTCTTCTTAATACCTGTTGGTTGGATATAAAGTTTGATTCAGATCTTTGACAGACAGCCAACATCTGCTCGTACTTGCAATTTCATATAATTGATGCGGTTCAAACAGGGATGTAACTTTATGAGACCTGGCACCAGCAACAGCAGTATTGATAAGTTCACAAGTTGTGCTTTTCCAGCTTTGTAAATCTAGAGCTGGGTTTTACTCCCCGTCTTTACAACTCACTGTGTCTGTTTTACTGATTTATGCACTGATGTTCTAAACTCACAGGCCCGTAAAGATGAGCTAAATCCTGATGTGAATCTAGTCGTCTCTTCAAACAAACTCGCTGTAGTATCAGGCTTTCAGCAACACCATACTTTTCTTATCAGTGATGTAAACAAAGCATCTGAGGCCCTTCAACCGTGATATTGGAGAAAGATCGAGGTCTGATAGAAACAGTGACAAAGGCATGACTCAGAATGGTGATCATGAATTTCAGGAGCTAAATCGAGACGGGCTGCATGGCTTTTGTGCAACTGACAGTTTTCAAAATCTTTCATCTTTACCATGTCCAAATTTGATCCTGGTGGTCATGCTCAAATGGGATGAATTATGAATCTTCATCTGTGAGAGTTTTTCCATATGGGAGAAGAGAAAAAGGAGAAAAGTGAAGATATGGAGTCTCTATCTTGCAACAAACTCTCAAAAATACATTATTTAAACTACAGCTACCAATAAAATATAAACAGGTGCAGGTACAGTTTCATGATAAAAATTTGTCACACATTTTAAACGAACAAAACTAACACTAAAAAATAAAGGCACATACAAAGAAAAGCAAAGGCTTTGTCAGCTGCAGTGTGGATTATCTTCAGAACTAAAGCAATCATCAGAACTGCTGCATGAAATATCAATTTTTCCTTCTTATAAAACCTGCATATATTGAAATAAATTAAACAACATATTATACCCTCTCTCCTTCGATTGGTGATGTGATTTCTATAGAGTGTGATAAAAAACCCTATTTTAAGTGATGACAAAGACTACTGTATGTGATGTGATGCACATAGGCTGCATATCTTCATGCAAAACTCACCAACGTACTCTTAAAAGAGAGTCTCATTTGTTCCCACTAGATCTGGCGCAGTGATGCCTCTTGAATGTGACATTTTCACTGATACTAATGGGGTTGTTCTTGGCTCTAATTTGGAGGTCAGCGTGTCTAAAACTCGTACTCAGAATATTGGTTTATTATCTGCGAAACCATTTGCATGACCTTACAGGGGTTATGTAAACCCACTCTATCTGATGGTGCACTTTCAGCAGAACTTAATGAATTGAGCCCGCCTTCTTAGATTGATTATTTCCCTTTATCACAGTCTATGGTGAGGAATGTGATTGACAGAAAAATAGAGACTGTAATTATTTACGAGCCCACACTCTTCCCCTTATCGGGCCCTCTCTCTTTCTGTAAAGAATGATACAAGCACAGTGGAGAGTTAACGGCTCTTCACTTCAAGACAAAGAGTTTGTGTCCTTAATGAAAGGGAAGATAAATGAGTGTATTAATATTAATCTTATTGAATTTCCTTGTTACAAACTGTACGGGAAGAATTTAAAGCGACCGTTAGAGAATGGATAATTAGCTGTACTCCTGCCAAAAAGAAATAATGAAATCAAAAAGAACAACTTGATGTCGGAGCAGAAGATGTCAGAATCACAGCATATGCAGTCCTCTAATGAGATTAAACTTAAAAATGCAATGATGATTTGTAAGGCAGAGCTATACTGTCTGTTATAAATGCATTTGCACTACTCAGGCTCTGCTGGAAGTATTCTGAAAGGGGAGCTAACGCAGACAAAATGTTAGCTCTGAAGTTAAAACATCTCCAAAATAACTATCTGTACTACTGCTTAGAGAGACACTGATCCATTTTTTCCGATCTAATCCGATATGATACCTGGGCTAAGCATATCGGCCGATATCCAATACCGATCCAATACTACTGTTGAATGAATGAACTGTGAGTGAAAGCATCAGGCTTGACATTAGGCTTGTTAAAAAAGAGGTAACAAATTAACACAGATATAAATGTACTTCATATTGTTTATTAACAAATAACAGGTTGCACATTAGCACACAGCAAAAACAAGTAAGACTTCCATGAATTAAAAGAAAAATTAATGAAAAGGAGAAAAAAAAAAGACTGGATTGGAACGCTGGATCGGCATCATTCATCGGATATCCAATCCAGTTAATTTGTTAATATCGGTGCCGATATCCGATCTAAATATCGAATCTGTGCATCCCTACTACTGCTGGTGCTGTTTTTTATGAGTGAACACAAATTATTACAGCGTTCAGTGAATTTTACTCCAATCAGACAGAAGATTTCTCAAATGAGGGGTAAAAAGAAACTTTCTTCGAGGGTGTTTCTTCACTAACCTTAAAAGAGAAGGAGAGGGAAAGTTTGGAGGCACCTGTAAGTGATTCACAAATAATATCTCTTTTAAAAGCTGCCCCGATATGGGAAGAATTTGGGCAGGGCAATATGGGATAAAGTTTATCACTGATATATTTTTTTCATATTAGTCAACATCGATATCACAATATATAAAATGGAATTTAACAGTGCTTATTGGTAGCATGTCTTTTACGATCGATAAGCTACTGCATCTGTGAGGTCTTTGTGTCTCTTCCACATTTTGTTGTAAGGCGTTGCGCTAGAGAAAGTGGACTGAATGGTCGGCTGTTTCGGCTGCACAGGCGCCACTGGCTCAGGGTGTGTAAATTTTACATTGCACGTGCCTTCATCTGCATTAGCGCTCATTTCCTTTTTTTCTCACCTACAGTGCTGTCTGCTTCACGTGTCAAAGTTCTATGGTTGCGTGTAGCTGCTGCCTGCCACTACGCAGTTTTGTTGGCTATCGATATAGTCTACCAAAACATGGCAGAATGCCGCTTATCAAAAAGCATATTGACCGTGCTTTATATTGATATTGGTGGGAATTAATTTTCGATATATATAATTACTGTTTTATCACCAAGCCCTAGGAAGAATAGGGAAAGCTCCAGGTAGTGCTGGCTGTCCTGTTGAGTTTTATAAATGTTTAATCACAATTAATCTCCAGCAGTTTGTGATTTGTCCATAGCATCAAAGTAGAAACACACGAAGAGGAAACCAATATTCCTGTGGTTTGAGTTATTTAGGTTGATCAAGGTCATTTAGGACTTTGATTAGCTTCACACGGATGTTAAAGGCATATCCGCTTTGGTAAATCAAGCTTGAGGTTTGAGGTTGGCGGCTGAAGGTTACTGTGTGCACATCGATCTCCTGAAATCCTTTACCAGCATCACTTAATGAAGCTGCAGTTTGAATAACAACTATAAAAGAGGTATCTGTTTAGAAATAATGATGTTAATAAAAAGAAATAATTCAACTGTTTACGAAACATAGCACTTGAGTTTCATTGAGTGTTCTATTAAATTAAAAACCTGTAGTATTTGCTTTGTTACCTTAATAATAACTTTACTTGCAGTACCGGCTCTATTTGTAATCATGTGTGTTGAGTGAGTGTTTTTCTTTTCCATTAATTCCGGATAAAATGTGAGCGCGGAGTGTTTTGTGTGAAATTGTGGTGAGTTAGAGGGGCGGGGGGGAAATCACCATTTAGGAGCACTCAGGCATTAAGAGAAAGAGGCTTGCAGATTTACCAATTACCTTTTAGAAAATTAGCTTTCAAGAAAAATGCCAATGCTTTGCTACACAGTGATTAGTGCAATTTAACTTAAAATATGGAAGCCTTCATATTTATGGTATTTTCTGTAATTCTTCAGAAGCTTACCAGCTGTTTCCTGACTGCTTTGGTTCTGGTCCATTTTCTCTCTTTTTACAAAGTGGAAAATAAGACAAATTGAACGTCAGCTGCTGAGTGTAAGTGTGAAAGTGAAGAGCAGTTTTCAGAGTAAGAAGTGCGTCTTTCTTTGTTCTCACTATCTAGAGTAAAACCATTGTAATTTAAACTTAAACCTCTGTATTGTGGAGACACGTGGGGACCGGGTTTTACAATTCAGAAAAATAAATGAAACAATGATCACCAACTTTAGAAATTTCCTTGGTTTAAACTTAGTTTGAAACTTTGAAGACAACTTTTATAGTCATTGTTGGTAAGAAACGCTATATCAGTGATTTCATTCACAAAAAAAAAACACATCAGTAGTTGGTGGACTAATGCTGGGTTCCAGTCACCTTGGTAGTCGGATATCGAAGCTGGGAATGACCCTATACCTAAGTTGACAGTGTTCCAGTTAACGAATCGGAAAACCAAGATGGACGCCTACTGTAACCTGTTGATAGCTGTTGTTTACAATTGTCAGTTGTCGGTGGCCGTTGTCAGTTGTTGTTAGCAGTTGTCAGCTGTTGTTAATTGTTGTTAGCGATACCAGTTGTAAACAATGCATAACACAGCATTTAACTCTTACAAACACCATAGCACCATAGCCACAGTGAGACGTTGGGCAGCACAACATATACCACTCATTTAATTTCACAAAAACAAAACAGAAGTGCTATGAAATAATACATTACAGGAGCTTTCTCTGTTACTCTTTACTGTTGATGCACTGTGCTGCCATGTTGAATTATGACGTTGCCGTCAAGTCTGGGTTGGCGTGGATTGGGCCGACTTTCCAGGTTGGAAATCTGACTTCAGGAGGGCGTTTCGTGAATTACTGACTTAGAGCTCGGAAATCCCGACTTCCGAGCACAACTTAAACTTAGCATAACTCGTTCTTCAGCACACCTGTTTCAGCTATGACATTGCGACTACCTGCCCTTCCTCACAAAGAAACATGAACCTCACCTCACACTGAACATGAGCAGCTGAACCGTTAAGCCCTGGAAGTTGTGTGATGGGCCTCCATGGATGGGACTTAGTTGTCCCGTCCACAGATACTCGACTGGATAAAGATCTGGGGAATTTCAGGGTTGTAAAAAGTGTTTTGACTTGTGTAATGGCACAGTGCAGTGCTGCTGTGCTGTTCCCACTGATCTATTGCTGTAATAAAGAGGAAGGATCCTTGCTCCAAGCCAAAATATAAACCACTCTCTCTGCGGCCGCTAAGGCTATATCTATTTCTTTGACCTCTTCTTTTTGTGGTGTCATATCTTGGCTCAAGGTAAATGACAAAATACAGGAAGGACATGAAACTCGATGACAGTAAAAAAGTAAAAACTTCAGAATAAACTGTGATTATGGAGTGTTAGTTCAGTCAGTGATGCAAGTGTGGATGCAGCATTTAGGGTGTATTAAATCATCAACAGGAGAGCAGCATAAAAAAAATTACAGTTTTAAAAGCTTCCTGACATTTGGAGCTGCACTTATATTTGGTTATAGTAGTAAGGAATAAGGCTTAAGTGGGGGGGATCATGGTTGAAAACTATGGAGAGTGATATCTATCCATCTCAGGTTTTATACTGAGTTCTCATAATGATGTTTTATGCACAGGCGGTATGTGAAACAGCACAACAAACCAAGCACCCTCTCCAAATCATCACCTGCAGTGCATCTGCTTTAATTATTCCCCAGTTAAGCTGATTATTAGTCAGCAGATCAGCAGTAATTGCCATTTCATTTAAATATAAATCATCCTGTCAAGAGAGAGAACCGCTTATAGGAGAAAAATCATCATTATGATGGTGATTTGTAATATTCTGTTGTTGACCTAACCTTGGAAAAATCCATCTGGACACAGTTGTCCTGACCTGACCTGCAATTCATTGCATAGGCAGCTGACAAAGGCTGCAAGCTTTGTTCAAGAAACTTTTATCTGTCTCTTGTTCTAAGCATTACAGAGCAGGGGACAGAGACAACACTGTGAGCAGCTCTCGACAGTGGAATCAGCACCATGGACAGCACCCCGGTCCTATTGGGTAACTTTCCCCCAAAAAGTTTGTGGTTAAAAGGTCAGGTTGTGTATGACTGGTTGATGAATGACTACTTCTGCAGGTCGAGCACTGCTGGTTCTCTCCACTTATCCTCCTTCTCAGGAGATAAGTTGAATGAGGCCCTAATGTCCCCTTTCCCAAATATACTGCCACACCAAATCTCTCTTATCAAGAAAATTGGTTTTGGGAGTTGACAAGTCACTAGATGTGGATTTTTATCAGAGATACTTAAATGGTTTGCACATTTGGAGATGAAGGATGTGGTGAATTGTAAATTAAAGCAGGCCAAAGTATATACCACTGCAGATGAAGTCCCATCTCAAAGATCAGACACTTTCATCCTATCTGTACCCACCATAAGCGTAACATTTAGCAAGTTACTGTGACAAGAAAAAACTTATTTTTAGCAGGCAGAAACCTTGAGCAGAACCAGACTTGTGTTACAGTCATCTGCCACCACTGTAAATATCACAATACCACTTGAAAAGACATATGGTTAAAGCACCAACAATATGGAACAAGCTTGTGCACTATTTACAGTTTAATTTATGGCAATTCAGTTAGCTTTGTAATCGTGATAGAAATGGTGATATGAATGCTAATAGTAGAAGCAGCTGGAAATCAGTCTGGTCCACAGGCGCTGAACATCTGCAGCAGTGATCCAAAGGGACCTACAGGCTGAGGGAGCTTTGAGACTCTCAGAAAAAAACAGTGGCAGAGACTTTAATGAGACATGATGATTCACTTTTATTCATCTTGATGTCATCATCCATTCTGCCCATGGATTTATTTCTTTATGTGGTTGTTCTGTGGGAAAAATGTTGGTCTACAAAGCCGGGATAGGGAAGCCAAGTCTTTTGATAACCAGCTATAGCAGCCTTTATCAAGTGTGGCTAGCTAATAACAGAAATTATACTATCTGACTAAAATTGACACAGAGATCATCACAGATTATTTGTTTTGGAGAGATTAGATCTAGTCTGAAAATAGAAAATGCTCTGCTCAACACTCAGTATGTAGAGGAATGAGGCCAGCTCAGCAAAAGCAGAAGCTCCAGTGAAGAGAAGGATGAATTCCTCTGGTTCAAAAAGATGGACAAAATTCTCTGAAACAAAACTTGTGTTGAACACGTAGGCGTTGTTGAATCTTTGACGTAGTCACAACTTGCACATCCTGTTCTGTCAGGACTAGATTTGATTAGACAAGTTCGCCCGTTGCTATTTTTATGCTGACTAGGTCACCTACAGCTTGAGTGTGACGAGTCACGCAGGTCAGTGTTCTTGTCTCTGGATTGGTTGGACGCTAACTGTAAACAAACCTCTCTTGGGTCCAATTAGAGCGAGCTGAGACCAACTCTTGCGGGCGATCTTAACCAGTTTGCTTTGTTCTGTATCGGAGTCTGAGAGCTGTGTTCACATTTGTCGAAATGACCTGGGCCAACGTCTGAAAATGATGCAGAGGTAAAAGAAGCTTTTTTAAGTCTGAAAGCTGACATTGTTCTTTAGTCTAGTCTAGTCTTTTGTATGAGTGCATTATTAAACCGGATGAGACCCCTTTTACCTGACTTCAGGTGAGCCAATTACTTGGAGGAGACCTCAAAAGCATTTCAGTTGACCAACATGACCTCAGTGCATTAGAAGCTTTAAGGTGAATCTGTTTTCATGACTCTTTAAATTACTGAACACAAGTCAGAAAGTTCTGCCTGTAATATTTCAGACTTGTTTATTTTCATCTTTGGTGGTAGAAAAAAATAAAACTAAGGAAACAGATGGTGGTGGGACACGTATCCCAGACGCAGTCATGTAAATCTAAAAATCTCACATTCACTCACTCATAAACTTCCCTTCTTTCCATTGGGAATTCTTCTGCATCTGTCTGTACGTGGCTGGTGCAGCTGGTGGATCTGCAGAACCTGCGCAGAGATAGATTGTCGTGAAGCGGTGTGACATTAATAAGGGAGGAGAGGTAGCAGACTGATGCAGCCAGAGACATGATTGGTGCAACTCCTTATCTGCCCACAGCAACAGAGAGCCATCACAGCTGATGATCAATCACTACAGTGTCTGATGCACTCTTCAGCTCTGTGATTCCTACAGAAGCACTGCCTGAATACCTCCTTAACCTGATTTATCTGATTGCATAAAGTACCCATCAGTGTTACCTTGAAGAAAGGCAGGCTTTGATCTTGTACCAGTGGTACCATGTTTCTCATTTGTTTATCAAAGGTTATTGATTATGTTGGTACCGTGAGAGTGCTGCTTTGCTTGCTTGTAGGCTACAATCACTAATACAGCTATTGAAAATTACAGAAAGAAGTTAAGGTGAAGTCAAAGTTGTCCTGTAAGCAGTTTAAGCAAAACTGAGGCCAGCTCATCAAAATATAAAAATTTAGCAGAAAAAAATAAAAGATTCAGAATCTTAATCGTTTGTCTGTAGCTAAAAATGCCAACTTTGAACTTTGTAAATCTGTTGATTATGTTCAAATTAATTGCAGTCAACCTTTGGGAGCTCGTGTTGCTATGAGGAGTTGTTAGGGAGGCGAAATAGCCAGCTCTTGTTTCGCCAAATGATCCGCATCACTAAAAAGACCCGGAATCCCAGTCACTTGGAGCAGCTGAGGTTGGTTGCTGAAGGATTAAAATCCTGCACCCACAGATGGATCACAGACAACAAGAGCATACACATACAATTCAAAACAAAACAATACAAAACTGAGGGATCTTTAATGTTACCTTGAAAAAACGGCATATTTCCATAGTCTCTTAATGATGTCAAACTGTGCCCGAGCTCATCAGAGTTCCTTCACTACAACATCTCGAAGTGGATTGACTGACTGTATTGACCTGAACATAAGACAGAGGCTTTTCCCACAAAACACATCGAACAGTAGGGCTGGGACGATATGCTTTTCTTGCGATTCGATTCTTTTACGATTCTTTGAGTGCCGATTCAATTTAAATTGCGATTCTACGATATTGTTGATTTTCTCGATCTTTAGTCTGCATTTTTAACACCAGTGAAGCAGCTGAATGATTATGATTGTCTACTGATCATTCCAGGAACCGTATTTCCCACAATAATAAACATCTCATGCAAGTCAGTTTTAAAGATTTATTCTTAAATTTGAAGAAAAAAAAAAGACTTTTGATCATAAAAATCAGTTAAAAAATTGTAAAACAAAAAATCACAATACTTATATGAATTGAATTTTTTCTCCCACCCCTATCCAACAGACAGTTGGATCTCCTTATATTTGGGTGAAGTAATCAGTGGAATAAATTCACTGATTTATGATGTGTTTACTTGTTATGCCAGCTCTCAGAAAGAATGGTACAAATGAACCACTTGATATAAAATCCACTTTCTTCTTGAGACTGGCAGCTTTCAGGGGACAAACACCGTGTTTTTGACATTTATGTTCTGTTTCAGTTCTGTTGAAAACTGACTATGCTGGGCTAAAGTTGACATCTTGTTTCGGTCTGTTTCAATCAATCAATCAAACTTTATTTATATAGCACTTTTCAGGCAAAAAGACATGCAGCACAAAGTGCTTTACAATTTAAAACAATGAGCCCCCCCATATCCAGCCCACACACACACACACACACACACACACACACACACACACACAGATAATGAATCTTAAAAGCGTGTGGCTGAGTACAGAGGAGCCAAGTCAGGAAACGTCAGGAGGCCGACTGCACTGGAGGCTACTCACAGCCCAGGGCCAGGACACCTCCACCCGGGTGCGCACCCTGCTACAGGCCAGTGAGGGGCCCACAGCTGCAGGCACTGCTGCAGACCACCACCTGGCTGAGCTGAGCGCACACCACGAGTCAGAGAAACCCTGGACAGAGCCAGTCACAGCCTCCAGTGCAGGTGGCCCCCACTGAGGAAACACTGGAGAAAGGCAATAAAAACATTAACTACATCAGCTAAAAACATCAAACTAGATAAAATAATAAATACTGATTAATAACTAAAATACCATTTAAAAATAAGTGAACAAATAGAATAAACATAACATGTAAAATGAGGACTAAAATATATAAATGAAATAAAAAAAGATAAGAGTAGGATAAAAATATAGATTAAAAAATAAGACATAAGTTAAAAGCCAAATTAAATAGGTGGGTCTTAAGCCTGCTTTTAAAAATATGAACATTCTCTGCGGCCCTAAGGTCCTCCGGCAGGCTATTCCAAAGACGGGGGCCATAGTGCTGAAAAGATGCCTCACCGTAAGTTCGTGTTCTCACTTTGGGGACTATCAAAAGGCCAGTGCCAGAGGATCTCAGGGTCCGCGAGGGTTCATATTGTCAAAGCAATTCTGAAAGATAAGAAGGTCCAAGACCCCTTGACTTACTTGACTTAGGTCGCAACGCGGCGAGATTGAACATGGTTACAATCCTTCATCAGTGAAGCTAGCTCGCTGGCACTCTTCGCTCCAGTATCCTTCTTTAGGGTATCCACATACGATGTTCGTGGCCTCCCTCTATTTCTGTGGCCGTGTTTTGGCTCCCATAGCAAGACTTTCTGGGTGCTCAGCTCAGGGTGAAGGTGACAGTGTCCTGCAAGCTGGAGTCTCTTGGCTGCTATCTTGTCAGCGACTGCGGGCAGTTCGCCATAAAGCACTTCGTTGGTTGTGTGAGAGCTCCAGTGTACATTTAGGACCCTGCGTAGCATGCGTGTGTAGGTACCATTGAGGGACTTCTCCATTGCATTATTCAATGCCCAACACTCTCACCCGTATATGAGGATTGACTCGACCGTGGCGACGAAGAAACGCTTCTTCAGACCTGGATTCATGTTGGACTTCCATATCCTGTCCATATCATTGAGGGCTTTCCAGGCCAACCCCTTTCTGACTTTGATGTCCTTCGGTGATTCATCTACCCAGGATCCAAGGTACTTAAAATCGTTCTTCTCCTCCAGGACGGTGCCGTTACGAGTGACCAGAGGAGAGTGCCGGGCAAGAGGAGGATGGTCATCGATGTTGTAGGCCAGGTATTTGGTTTTTGGGCCATTGAGTCTGAGACCTACTTTGTTGCATTCAGTCTCTACTCTAAGGAGGAGTTCCTGGGCTTGTTCCACGGTGTCAGATAGCAGGGCAATGTCGTCTGCGAAGTCCAGGTCAGCTAAGACTTCCTTTGGGTGCCTCCTAGATCTGCGGGGGGTGATGGTAAAGCCCAATTCTTCTTCCTTGCCATCTGCCAGCGCTTTCCTCAGGGCGTAGTCCAACACAATGATGAAGAGGAATGGGGCGAGCGTATCTCCCTGCAGAACTCCAGCAGTAATGTCCCTAAGGGGTCCCAAGACCCCTAAGACATTTAAAAACCATTAAAAGGACCTTAAAATCAATCCTAAAGCACACAGGGAGCCAATGCAGTGATTTTAAAACCAGTGTAATGTTTGACCAACCGCAGGCTCTATCTGTAATTAACTGACAGGTTACAATCTGTGATATTTCTTCATTTCATTTAACTGTGAGAATTTCAAACAATTTTATTTTAAGATATTGAAATAATAGTTTCATTAAAAAAAATTTAAAATTGTAAAAGTCTCAGAGTTATCCTTGAATCGGGGTCAATATGATAAATGCCTGCTGCTCTGAAAGATGATAATAATTAGGGGTGGGAGAAAAAAATGGATTTTCATAAGTATCGCAATTATTTGTTTTACAATTTTTAAATAGATTTTTGTGTTCAAAAATAGATTTTTTTTCCTTTTAAATTTAAGAATGGAAAAGTAAGTAGACAATCATAATCATTCAACTGTTTCACTGGCATTAAAAAGGCAGACTAAAAATCGACAATATTATAGAATCGCAATTTAAATCGAATCTGCATCCCAAAAATCATAGAAGAATCAAATCTGGAGAAAAGCATATCGTCCCAATATTAATAATAATGCAGTGTCTCACTTTTATGGCAGAGGCTGAACAACAAAATTTAATGGATCCATCAAACGCTAAACGGCAAAGATCAAAAATAAGGTCTTTTCACTGATTTAGTGAAGTTCTGGCAGAGTGATCATTGGTTGAATGGAATCACATTTCTATGTAAACTAAGGTCAAACCAGGTCAGAGGTTAATTCCAGTTGACCCTGCAATGTCTTACCAAAGTCCACAGCATCAGCAGCTCCAATGTGTGAATTGAGCTGTGTCATTAGAATGAATGAGGCAGCTGCATTTCTGTCTTCTGTTTGCCTTAAAATTACCTCAGAGTAAATGTTTTAACCTTAAAAAGACGCTCTCAGATAGAATTCGTGACAATGGCAGTGTTAAGTGGAAATTTTCTGCCATTGAATTTAATATTAGCTCTCCAAACATCTTTTATACTGAAAGTCACTTAAACACTTCCTGAGAAGCAGTTATTTTTCTGAAAGGTTTTTTAAAATTTTAATCTAACCAAGATTGGAATTTATAATGACATGTCGTTGCAATCAGAGGGTTCAGCTCATTTTTCAATCAGTGGGGCCTTGGAGAAAAAAAAGCAGACGCTCCGAGAGGTTTTTTTTTTCTTGATTATTAATAAATGAGACATTTAGGCCGCATGGGATAAAGTTGAGCAGATTAAACCTCATCATAAACTGATTACATGTCATGCGGTGAGTCACAGCCTGAGCCACACAGGACTGCAGTTCTGATGAATACGTACATTAGAGGTGATAAAATCTCAGATTCATGAGACCTCAATATAGGATCTGGGTGGGTGTGAGCCGCAGTAGGTTTCATTATCCAACAACCCGGGCAGAGGGGTAGCACTCACACACAGATGGGGAGAGCAGTATTTTCACTGATGACTTTCAAAACTTAGGAATAAAGCAATTTAAAAATATCCACATTATACCTGATCACCTTAAATAATAAAAAAAAGACAGACAGAAAAAATAATGTAGTTTTTGGCTGTGTCTGAAATGAAACACTCAATCCCTAACCCCTAACCCCCATATGGGGTTTCACTATATAGCTGGCTATGTAGTGGGCTCAATCACCTGAGGTTTCGGACACTTCATGGCGCACCATTGTGACGTCACTGCTCAGACTGCCGCATCTGAAGTTGTGGCTGTTCTTTTTTTACATCTCTTGAATTTTATGATGTTGTATAGATGAATTTGTTTTTCCAGGGTGTTTGTGAAATAAAAAATAAAAAAAACAATAGATTAATAATTTATTTAAAAGGCCTTATATTTTCATGCCGAATATTGTTTGCTGCGTCATATTGTGCACGAGACTATATGACGCAGCAAACAGTTGTTTTTCGAAAACTGTACGGATCACTTGCGAGTGAAGTGAAGATTAAAAAAAAACTTACGCTGAAAATGGCAAATAGAGTTTGAGTTCTGTCTCTTCTTGCTCTCTTCATGAGGCCGCTGGAGACGCAATGCATGACGGGATGCCCACCACTGGTGATTGACCATCGGATGGTCGCTACATTTTGCAATGCTCTGTGGGAAATTTTGAGTCGCCTATATGGGGCTTTGGAATTGATCACTCAGGTTTCGGACACCCTTCAAAATGGCGCTAACCTCCATTTAGTCGCCTATATAGGGGTTAGGGATCAGTTTTGGACACAGCCTTAGTCTCTGTGACGTTTGTTTCTGAAGAGAGGAAACTTGAGAAACAGCAGTAGTTACCCCATCTGCACTGACGTCACTTCTCTTTCCAGTCCAGAGGTTACTGCTGGACAAAATTAAGTGGAAATGTCAAGAAAATGCTGTTGATTCCTGCATGTGAGTCCTAATGATCTCTCTGATCATAACCCCCAATCAGCGGAGCCGCATTTGCCCGTACACGTGACTCCCTCTGTTTACTCTCTGTCGTCTCTAAATAAACAAGTCATCTGACAGTCTTAAAGAGGGGATATCCTATTCATCTCCAGGCTTTATATCATCCCTCTCATACCATTTGTAGTCGCTTCACATGATTCAAAGCTCTTTATGTGGTGGTGGCTGGTGTCTTTAAAGCTTATGTCTCAAATGCCTTATTTCGTCTGGTAGCCCCAGCTTGGTTAAACACACTTTGATCCCATTGGCAAACTCTCCATAAATCTCCCTCACTGTCGCCATGATATGAAGTCATGTCTATAACTAGCGCTGTTTTTCTTTCTAAGATGACACGTAATAAAATTATAGCCATGTGTTTTCAACCCAAACTTGTTCTGTTAATTATGGAAAGGAAACAACAAGAAAATCTCCAGCAACAAAAAACAAACAAAAGATGTTTCTGCTTGGTAAAAAATTAGATTTGTTATTCTCTCATGAGGCGATTCAGATGCAGGTCTTGTGTAGTCTCAGCGGCATCACTGATTGGTTTCTGAAGCAGAGTTTGGCGGCAGTAGTCATAATAGAAATACTGAGTCAACCAGTTTCATTTATTCCTATATGCACTCCTGTGATCAAGAGAACAGCCTGTTTACAAAACTGATGCAATGCTGGAAGTAAATTCATTCTTTTTTATTCTTCACTGTCAGATTTGCTTTGCATAGATTTTTCTTTTCTTGTAAGGTCCTTTTATAACACCGTCGAAGGGATAGACTTGAGCTGTCACACTGATAATGCATGAGAGATCCGAGGCAGATGAACAGTGACAGGATAAATGAGTTTTCATGACATAAAAAGCAAAGAGTAGCATCAGGTATGAGACTTTATTTTTTGTTGTAATTTGTTTTGCCCGTAGTAGCTACATAAGGGTATGTGTCAAACCAGTATTCTTTAGTCCCTACAAGAAGTGACAGAGTTGACTGCTAAAAGAGGACAGGATGAGGAAACAAGTAAGATTGAACACAATAATTAACTCCTACAGTGAAAAAAACCTTAATATCACTGAGCCTTGAGGTGCATGTTGGATCTACTCTTAATTCTTCTAAACAAGACCAATTATACTGATCTGTATCTTAAAATATATACCTATAATATTAGTCTATGAAGAGCTCCCAGGGGGCAGATAGCCTGGTAGTTTAGGCCTGAGTTTAAGCACACCCTGTGGTCTCTTTCCTGCATGTCATTCCCACCACTTATACCTGTTTGCTGTTCTATCTACTGTCCTCTATCTGTCAAAAATGGCCTAAAAAGCCGCTAAATTATGAAGGATGGAGATCAAAAATTCACACCCTGAAATAGTGGGTGCCACAGGAGCCCCAGTTTACTCAAAACTCTTTTTTCCTTAGGCTGTAAATGTGTTTATTTTTGCTCTAAAATGGACTTCTGTGGTTTAGTGTGTTTTTGGTGCTTTGGCACTCATGGACCTGCAGTTTTTAGCACTTTCACATGGTCTTTAATTTTTCAAGACCAGAGTGTACCACTTGTTCGAAGCATTGAGCTGTAAGAAAAGTGACACCCACCAATAGTGTTGAAGATGTTCCTTTAATAGTCCCACGGGGAGAAATTCCAAAACTAACTTTATATCACTAGGAAAGCAGCCAACGCAAAGGGTTTCAGGCAGAAGCTGATTAGTGCTGAATTTAGGATTTTCACAAGCCAGTAGATCCGTGGATGAATAAGGACTTTTTTGAGCCACAAGTTATGCAAAGGTGACCCTTTCTTTATGGGACCAATAAGCCTAATGATATTTGTAAGGGTCGGTAAAGCCAGATCACTGGAAGATACCAAACTTGCTTTGCAGTATGGGTCCCTGCAGGTGTAGACCAAACTCTTCTCTACCGAGGCCTACATCCATATATATATATGTGTATATATATATATATATATATATATATATATATATATATATATATATAAACGCTAGATGGATTACGCATGCTGTTAGCCAATGGAGACCGACATCCACGTATGGCGGCCATCTTGCTTCAGGCAGCTTGCCCACTCATAACATTACAGTCTACGGTGCATGTAGCATTTGAATAACCATTTGATTAACCAAATAACCAAATTGATTAATTTTAAACCGATTTTAAACAGAGTTTCAGTTATGTTCCTGCATACTGAAGAATAACTTTAACCATGGATTTTCATAAATAAACATTAAGCAGATAGATAGAGCAATAGCTATAGGCCTACACACACAAGGCAGTTATATTGAATCATTTACATATAAAACATTTAATCATTCCATGTATGTTATATTAGTAATATTTTTTATTATAGGGATAACTAACTAACTAAAAAAATATATAGCAATAACAGATATAAATGTTTATTTTCAATATAAATATCTGCTTCATGTTGCCTTTTTAGATGTTTTTAACAAACCAAACAGCTTGGAAACATGTGCAACTTAAGTTATGTTGAAACAAAAGAGCATTTCTGCCTCTCCAACTGATGTCAAATTGCTGGGTCAACTTCTTAATAGGTGGTCTCACTCACAGCCAGTCTGTTAGCCAACCCTCCGTCATCTACCATAGAGAGTGCCAGAATGGTATACTGAAGTAAGATAGCCGCCCTGTACAGATGCCGATGACTCAGCCTTGATTCATCTAGCCTTTCTTATGTATGTCTATGCCCAAATCCACCAGGAGCAAACCTTTGGTAACATTTGGCAGCTGCAGCAGAAAAAAAAATCTTTTTTCTTTTTTTTTACAGACAGAAACCTTGAGCAGAATGGTCACCTGCTGCGACTGGATTGATAGAGAGAGTGGGATAGGGGGAGATGCAGAAAAAGAGAGATGGTTAAAGAGTAGAGCTGTCACTGCATTGTATATGATCATATATCATATATGGCTGATCACATTAATGGTAACCATATCATAGAAAATTCATGGAAAACATAAAACAACAATAGAATCAGTCAAATTAAGGAAAGGCAAGACCAGGGTGGAGCGACACGCTGCTTTATAAATTTTATTAATGGACTCAATTACATTTCCTACACGTCTTCATCCATAACTCTGATTTTCTGAGTTATGTTTCATCTGCATTACTGACTTAGTCTTCTTTAGGTAGGATATTTCCTGGTAAAAACGTTGATGTTTTTACAGTATTGAATTGAGGTTGCCTTATTGCGAAACATACTTTTATTTTACAGCAAAAGATATGTTACTTCCTGTAGGTTGTGCGTTATAGGACTATAAAAGATAACCTCCTAAAAAAAGATAAACTAGTATTACACTCTCACTTTAAATCCCCAAATGTAGGTCTTGTCTTGTGTTTGCTTTTACTGCAGAAGATATACAGTTTTTGACATGAAGAAAGTTTTTATTACATCCAGTTTTCTTTGTCTGGGAATTGCAATGGTTTGCATGGTTGCATGATTTCTGTGTCCATTTTCTAATTCACAAAGCACCTGCAAAGGGTTAAAAGTGCCACACAGCCCTAGTGAACGACTATAACCCCTGTAAGCCTGTGTTGTTTGCATATGTTTAAATGTTCCATTATACTTTCATTTGGAGCAAAATATCCTTTTCTCTATCCACATGCAGATAATCTTCATTGCAAAATACTCCAAAACAGCCACACACATTTGAAGAGAAATTGTTCCAGACTGTGATTTATTATTTGTATCATCACACCAAAACTGTGCCGTACTCAAGGCAACATTTCCTCCTGTACATGACCTAGATATCTCTATAAACTAACATTGACATTCCTATTCTTCATAACGGGTTACATCAGTCTGGTGCTGTCTGTGCCTCAACTCCTCATATGAAGGCCGTGGTGTTATGCACAACTGATTATTTATTCATTCATTTTACGGACAAGCTGTCAGTTGCGCCTAGACTGACAAGCTGAGAGTTAGCCGTAATCTCAATCACCATACATCGAATAAGAGCTGGAGGAAAAAGCGTGGGGATGTAGTTCGCTCTAAATGTGAGGTTGTTTGACAGAACGTATGGCTGAGCATGATTACTGTGAACTCACTGACGTCTCATTCTGTATGTAGAAATATGAAAGTGCCCTGACCATAGACTGTTAACTGGAAGCTCTAATATTGTTTTTTGGATTTACACAAAACTTGAATCATTAGTTTAAAGGGATATTGCGGCATAAAATAAATTAAGAGTCAAACACACTGTAACACAGAGTTAGACACCCTCTCGAGTGATGAATGTTGCTGACCGCTCGCTTCCCTAGTCATAACAACTTTAGTAGCAACCGCATGATAGCAATACACTCAACCAAAACGCCACTCTATAGCCACAATTAATGCTCAGAATAGCACCTAACTTCATCAACTGTACGCATAGGGTCCCAGCTACAGCGCTAGCCACCAAACATCTTTTTAACTTTGCCTGATTTCTTTAGTAAAGAGACTAAACACAACTCACCCACTCTCTTCCAGCAGCCGCTTGTTTGTTGCGAGACCTCGGGCCGATCCATTACAGACTACAGCGGAGTGACACAGCTCAAGGAAGAACATTTGTGACCATTTCTTTATCATTTCCTTGAAGTAATAATCACCATATTAATCATTTTGCACTGCAGATGCTGTAGTTCTTCTGCTTTAGCGTCTCGGTCTGATTGCATTCCCATGAAGAAATGATCAGTGTCCCATCTCTCAGGGGTTGGCTAAGCAGTTGCTGCTAATTCATCTCTGTCTACTTTACACCCTGCTCTGAGCCAATAACTAAAATAGTGTTGCTAATTTTCAACCTAATAATGATTTCTTGACATGACATCAATCCCAGTATATTTTGATCACAGAGACTAACAAAGAAAGCAGCTGCGACAAACCAACGCTGACTAATTGCAATAGTAGTAATAATAATTCATATTAAAAAAAACATTAAAATGAAAAATAAAAACTAATAATAACAATGTGGGTTTCTGACACTTCCTGTCCTATATTAAAAACAAGCTGAGCCTACTCTCATCAGGGTCAGTGCGTTAGCCCTCACCGGGAACTGCTGAGGCTGTGATGAGGTTGACTGACTCTGCTGCTGCTGCTGCTGCAGCTTTCTTCATCTTCTGAGCGTGCTGAGCTGCAGCCCACATGCTGAGGAATACTCAGAAAGTGCTCAGAGAGCTGCTGAGCTCCTGGATCCCTTCATGTAGCAGAATCAGACGGTATTTGTTAGCCTCTTAGCTTGAGGGTATTATTCCTGATGCCTGTGGGGTTTGTCATGACTCTCTCCTGCAGTTTGGTTGATAGTTAAATAGCTTTTAATGTCTGCCAGGTCCATTAATATCTTAACTCTTGGTTAAAAGTTTCCGCTCTGCAATTCAAACACTGAATACAGTAGATGGCTGGCACAAAAACCGAGCCAGGTGAGTTATTGTCCCTGCATAAATATCTCAAAAAGAAGCCAAAGATGGGTGCTGTTTGCATCTCTTCAACCAAGAAGAAAAAACTAACCACATGTGCATTTGTTTCGACAACCAGTTAGATGTCATCTCTTTTTTTGTAACTTGCAAAACAGCTGGTGTTACTGTTGTAAAACACAGCATTATTGATGACTGAGTAAAGATAACGCTTACAAAACACACATAATTCAAAATGAAACTAAATAATGCAAATTGGATTCCACATTTAATAAACTCGGCGTGTCTTTGAAGGGATCCACTCAGTCGTACATTTGGGATTATGACAGAATAATCAGAGCAGCCAACACGGAGGCAGCAAATGAAGAGCTTTCAGGAGGAGAGCTTTGAAGTGAACCAGCATCTATTAAGTCTTTAGTGCTGTGGATGTGTTATATCACATGTGTTAATTGAGAATAAACAAGGAAGAACACGACAAAGATGAGGCGGTAAATTAGTCCTCTATGACCATCACTGTTGCATATTCACGGACTTCAGCCTTTCATAATCTTCATTAAAAGTGACACAAAACTTCTCAATAGATATCTCCTCAATTCACCCTCAGTATGGTTTGAGTCCCTCTGTTATTATTTTGCAGCGTAGGCATTAAAAACACCTGGGCACACAGTTTTAATGGATTTTGGCTGGATTCATTTTCCATTTTAAGCTGAAGCTGAAATAGATTTTGACTTTCCTGATTAATTTTGTTTTTGTGAACTTTGCTTATTTTTCATATTTTTCCACCACTGAGCTGATTGCTGTTTCTTGCTGTTTTTTTTATTTTTTATTTTTTTGCAGTCAAACAGACCCACTGAGGTCTCAAACCAGCACTGGGCCTTCAATTGTTTTCGACTGCGCCACAAAAAATCAAGTCAGAGCCAAGGGGGTGGATGTAGTGCCATTGTGTTTTGTTGTTTACTTAACAGGAAATTGCCAAGCTTTTTATTGCACATGGCTGACTCAGACTTTAGACCAGTTTTCGGGGCACAGACACCTTCTGCTACCTTGAAACAGCAACACACCACACCTCATTTTAAAACCAACACACCAGCCCTGGATTTTTTCCTATAGTTTTCTTAATTTTTTTCCTCCAGAGTGACTTATAGGTGGTGTAGGCAGAGTCTGAGGAAGTGCCAGATTTTGGGAGGAATCTTGAATGTAAACTCTACCCCTCCCAACCAGTTTTACCCTCAGCTCCTCCTCTCCCCTCCCTCTCTGCTCCAGCAAGCCCCACCCACAAACAGATGCTTCTACTCGCTCGTATCATTTCAATTAAATTCAGATATAATGCAGATAAATACTTCGGATAATTACAAATGGGGCCTAGTCAACATGAAAGTTAACAGCATTGACGCTACTGTAGATATCAACAGACTACCTGTCCAGCAGAAAGTTTACAGGGTCTTTAAGATCCTGAAGCGTCTCCTATGTTTATGCTTTGTTAATGTTGACCCTGGCTTCTTAGCTCTTGTCCGATCTATCTCAGTTTTAAGCGCCCGTTATTCCGCCAGAGTCTCCGGTATTTACTTAGTTTTTTTGCTTGTGTTGGCAGTCGTGGCCAAAGGAGGATTCTGACAATTTTCCGTACTTTCTGGATGGTTTCTACTGTCCGATATTGTAGCACGCTAACTATGTTTGGGCTCGTGAACGACACGGGGAGCAGCGTCTGCCTCATAATCAATCAGGTTGGCGAAGGCAGAGAATGTCTTTGTTTACATCAGAAAGAGCGGGCCACTCAAAAATTTTAAAATGTCGACTACACAGACCTAAAGAAATACAGCAATATCGTTATATTATCAAATGTCATCAATAACTTATAGCTACTGACTGATATTAAAAGCCTTTTTGTATATACACCACAAAAAAAGAAGCCTCCCAAGCAGCATTTGCAAAGGTTTTTTGGGTTTGTTAGTTTGAAAATTGCTGTAGTCTACCACTTACAGATTGCTTGTCCTGCTGTACCATAAGTATGTTATGTATGTACACTGTATGAATCATACATATTATCCCACGGTAGCCTGACCCTCTTCACCCTGCCAAGGAACAGATAATTGAAGGTGAGGTATTCTCTGACTGTTGGCATGTTAATAGACAGATATATGTTACAATGATGAATCACAGGCTGTTGTAAATCAATATGTACATAAAGGGATAATATAGTGAACATTGTGTGTACACAAATGAAGCCGTGCATGCTGATTGATGCGTGCTGCAGCTATTCAGATTAGCAGCTCTAATGGAACTCTTTATCATAGCTTAAGGGTTCATGATAAAACCATCAGACTGTGAAGAAGTAATTTCTTACTCCTGTCTGCATAGATCAGCTGTCGCTGCAAACACAACAGACATCTGCATATGTTGCTACCAGGGACACACTTCCATTAGGGACTATCGGCTATAAGCTTTTAGCCGTTATCTGCTGGGCTGCTGTCACATATGTAATCCTCAGAGGATCATTAGATCTCGTTCTGCTTTAGTAGCCTCATCTGAAGATTTATATCTCCTCAGTCCTAATCTGAAAATCCCTTTTTAATATGAGCACCAAGAATCAGAGTGTGAGAAGCTGCAATTCAAGATGAAGGTTGAAGCATGTGCTTTATGTGACCCAGGTGGGTCAGGTTGAATCCAGCTTGTGTTTTTTTTTGTCGCATGTCATCCCCTCACACTATCCGTCCACCTCTCTCCAGTTTTTAAAGAGTTCACTTGATTTTCAATCACAGAAATCAGCCTTTTTTGTTTTGTCCCTTTATTCATTCAGTCACCATGATTGCTTTCAATCAGCTTGGAATAAGTGTCAAAAATTGTTAATTGCATTTAATCAAACTTAAATGTTATGTGTTAATCCACAGTATACCAGTTAATTAGTATGCAATAACATACTAAACAAACATACAACACTTTAAAGTACCTTGTGTGTTTTTCAGAAATTGACCTTTTTCATTGTCTTCTTTACCTGCTCAAAGACTTTCACATTGATGACGTAATACAGCTGTATGTACAAGTGTATTAAAATGCTTTGAAATTTTCAGGACTATATGGTAAACTCGTGCTGTTTGAGGGGCAGGGTTACAAAATAGCTGGAAATCACACAATCAGATTAGTTTTTTATGTTGTTTTTTTTAAATGCAATCTGGAGATCTTCCTTGAGGAAATGTTGATATTTTACATTTAAACTAAATAAATGAATAAATAAAAATTGAATTTCCCCCCTATGGGACTAATAAAGGTATATCTTTTCTCAATCCTGTATTCTGGATAAAGTTGGCCCCACAACTTGTTGTAGTAAAAACACAAAATCACCTTTTAGAGAGATTTAATCTGTGTGCTTTAATAATTTCTTTTTCCTTTCTGACATGGTCATTTTAAAACTGAATAGTTTGATATAACACACTCCCATTGATATAGTTCGACTGCCTAATTCGACACACATGATAAAAGAGACTAAAAGTTCGTATATCCCCCAGAAGGATGCTTAATGTGCATTTCATCCAGTGAAAGGCCATCCAGAGGCCAACCTGTTCACACGTCATCTGCCAGAAGATATAAATTTGATCAACTTTAATTTTTTTTTTTTTCACCAGAGAGGATATTTACTCATGTTTTATTTATGACAGGACATCTAGTAATACACTTAGGTGGCACTGTTTCAACATGAAGGCAGCATGGACACATACCCTCCTTGACTCCCTCCTCTGGGTCAACCACTGCACATACCAAAGTGAAAAGCAATTTATTCTATTTATTGTTGACCTATCTAATGGTTGTAACTCTTGATGTGTACCACAGGTTTTTGTCAGGTAATTACATAGATTACTAATGCTCAAAATATTGTGCAATTTCAAAGGTCAACAAGCAATAAAACAGCAAAACTTACTCAATTGTTATGAATGTAGCCTGTCATGCACTACAAATTCCATAATGAATTACCACGACATTACAGTAAAAACAACACTTATATAGTACACATGCACAAAAATGCCATTTGCTTAATAACCTACAAAGTAAAACTTAGCCTCTGGTCACAGTACCTTTGACTCTGGCCTTTGCTGCATCGGTAAATTACAGTCATAAAACACAAAAGCAATTATCATGACTGTTCAGACCTTTCAAAACGCCCTTGAGAAAATTTAACTGCTCCTCCCTCACACTCTTACATTTGCTCCACAATCCTTCATTAAAATATCATAAATCTAAAGCCCTTTGTTTGTTTATTTGATTGTTTGTTTTCTGCATTGTTACCTTATTGGACACATTTAGGGGGTGCAGGTAATTCTGGGAGGAAACTTGCTGCTCCACAGAAACTAGTCTGCAAAGATGTGGGACCTGATATAGTGTTATGGTCTGTGAGTCAGCATATAACTTATTTCAAAGAACCTATAGTACCCTGGAAAGAACAGCAAGGCTGCAAATTTAGACTTTGTGCTGTAGAAGTGAGCCCAGGAAACTATTTGAAACTTTAAAAAAATCAACTGTGGTAAATCCTTCAGTGGCCAATCAGTGTGCAGAAACTCTGGTCTAAGTAACAAAAATGATTAAGGGACTTAATGCATATTGATTATGTTATTATGCATATTGAAATGAGTCATTTTTCATACATTTATGGCAAAATTGGCTTTTTTATGCAAATGAACCAAAGTAATATTGAAGGTGAACTTGTGATTCATTCATTCATACAGATGAATGAATAATAAATGTAAAATCTGAGTCTAAACTAAATGTAATGGATACTTGAAATAGGTTAATGGCAAGTTTTATTACAATTTATGATACATGTTTTGGGGCAAATTCATCTGGAAGCTTTAAGCAGGCATTATTCAGTTGGATCAGGTACCTGAAACTAAAAGGAGACCCATCCACAATTAAACAAAGTGAATAACATATTGTTTATATTTAATGATTTATCAAATAAAAGGGAAAAAATCCAGTGGGGGTCAGGCTCTCCTTTATCATACTTTTCTTTCATAATGCATCAAATGTTTTCAGTAGGTGACTAGTCTGGACTGCCGCAGACCAGTTTAGCACCCAGACTCTATTCTACTGCTGAACCGTACGGTCATAATAGCTGCAAAATTTGGTCTGGCATTGTCTTGCTGAAGTTTGCAAGGTGTTTTGAAAATGGGTGGTCCCTCCCCTCTTCAGAGCAGAGGATGGGTCATCCATAGTTTTCTTAAATGGGCTCAGAGAAGTTACCTGCATTCCTTGATTTCTTGCCACTTTGCATGGTACTGTTTTAATCTGAATTTTTGGATGAAGCTACTAACTTTATTCACAGAAAGAGGCTTTTGGATGTGGTTTTGAGTCTGTGCCGCCTGAGGGCCTGAACATAACTGTCAATTGGATATGGTCTTGCACTCTGTCTCCTATGTACTGAGATTTCTCCACATTCTCTGAAACTTTTTATGATGTTTTGTACTGGGGATGCTGAAATCCCCTGAGTATTTGCAATTTTTTGCCAAGGAACATTATTCTAAAAATGCTGAATTATTTACTTAAAAATGTGTCCAACAGAGTAGTGGTAAGTCTCCTAACCACTTCTTATGCTTTTTCATACTCAGTCATCCTTCCAACCTGTTGCAAATAAACCAAGTTAGTCAAGAGATGCTCCTCCATGTGTTTATTTGTAAAGGCACACAAACATATCGTAACATAAATAAATCCATACATTCATATACAACTATGTACAACTACATTAGAATAAAAGTAGAGTAAAAATTGTAGTTTTTACACGTGATATTATGTCCTTGTATTTGTTTTTTAAATCAAATATAGACTTAAAATGCTTTGCAAACTACAAACTTCTGTTTTAATCTTGGCAGACTCATTTTTTATTGGCTGATAGAAGATTTGTTTCCCTACCAGTGCCAGATGCTGTTGCAGGCTCTTAAATGAAACCTCACGTCTGATGGACAAACATCAAATGGGCCAAAATTGTTTCCCTCTGCTCACAGTTGGTAGTGGCTGTTTTGTCAATGCATCCCCTCCCCACTCCGCTTATTCTCTGGATGCACCTTTTTATTAGGTGACCAGGGGCCTCATGTATCAACACTTGCGTGGAACTCATACCAAAAACGAGCACACGCAAGGTCCGTAACGCTGAAAAAAATCCGTATGTATCAATGTGTGCGGGCGCCGAAATCCACGTGTGTTTCCTTGATAAATCCCAATCAGCGTGGAATTGAGCGCAGATGTCAGAGTGACTGGGCCCGTCCCCATTACGCCCTCCTATAAATATGCAGATTTATTTAAATAGGGTCTCCCTGTCCTCGCACGCAGACAGAATGACAAGAAAAACTAAATTTACGGCGTGCGAGGTGGAGGTGCTTGTGGCGGAGGTGGAGGAGCGACAGTGTGTTTTGTTTGGCAGCCTGTCCAGTGGCGTCAGTGCAAAACAAAAACGCTTGGAGTGGGAGAAAGTTTGTGAGAGGGTGAATGCGGTGGGTTCCGAGACACGCACCCCCGCGGAGATTTAAAAAAAGTGGTCGGACCTCAAGGTGGAGGTCAAGCGGCGTACAGCTGCCCTCCGGAGGAGTACTGGCCAGACAGGTGGGGTTCCGGGGGAGGAGACCCTCACACCGTTTGAGCAGCGGGTGGTGGTGATTATTATTATAGGGTAAGTGGCGTGTCACACAAATGTCCACATGCTTTGTCATCCCACTGAGCAAAAGACGTATATTAGACGTCTAGTCTAAGTTTATACTTCATTTCAACGTCGGGATTCAGTCTATTTTTAGACGTGATTTATACTTCGCCCTTAACTTCATTTTTCGATAACTTTTTATGAAATAAACAACTGTAATGTGCATAACTGACCTCGAAATACTGGATTACATTACCTATGATACCGTGGAGAGAGATGTAAACGCAACAGATACACAGAAGCAGGAATTGAAATGAACCAATATTTTTATTGTGTCACAGAAATCAATATGTCGGCCGTGTCGCCGGCTTGCGGAACCCCGGCCCGCGGCAGCCCGTCCGCCGGCTCGGAGTCGTCGGCCAGGACCAGCGGCATTCGGGCCACCCCGGCCCCCGGCCCCAGCACCAGCACCAGCACCAGCGCGCCGACAAGCGGTGGAGCGTCCACCAGCCGCGGCGCTTCCGCTGGACCACCCGGACGCAGTGGAAGGGTCCTCGCGAAGGGGGTCCTGCAATCGCAGGAAGAAATCATCAGGGGGATCGCGGGGATCAACGAGCGGCTGGACTGCTTCGTAAATGTCCTCGAGCGTCTGGTGGAGAAAATAAATTAATTTGGCTCATTGAACTGTGTATTCACTTCTTACCCATTCACACTGTGGCGATGAGATTCTCCCGCGCGAGGACGGCGGCCCGGCAGGGATCAGCTCGCATCCCTCCGTCTGCTGCTGGTTCGTCATGTGGGGCGACGTGCTGCTCGGCCACGGGGATGTGGTGCACGCTTGTCACATAGTGAGTCACCAAACACCGCCACACAGCGTCGCCAAAGTGCGAATCACAGTCAACGCAAGTATCAGCTCAACGCCAATTTCTACACCACCTCCTGACTTTGCGTTGATTAGCGCTGGAACCGACGCTCGTTTCGCGATGATAAATCTGGACGTGTGTGCCGATTTTGGCGTACGCAAGGTTTTCTTGCGCCGCAAGCGTTGATACATGAGGCCCCAGTTGTTGCTAAAACTGAAATGCGCCACCACACCATAAGCACCGGCACTGTGGGACCATAAACTAATGGCTGAACTGGCTAATTAGCAGCGTTTAAAGCTTCTGTTGACAGCTCATTTTGACACAACACTAATCATCACCTCATGTAAATGACTGTTACACCTCCGAGGGGAAAGTCTTTAATCATCATGACAGATAACATAAAACTAAACAACATCAATCATCACCATATAATTCGGCATTTTCGAAAGGAGCAGCGCTGTGGCACAACATCCATAAAACAGGCTTCATACTGTTTCGTTTTTTCAGACCACGGGACATTGTTGCTATCACAGTGTTTTCTTTGGCCGAGCTGTAGCAGAGTATCATGACATATCCAACCCTGTCATGCTTCAGTGTACATCACAACATGCTCCGTCCACTGGCTCCTGTCGAGGATGTTTACCATATTTATCCTGCCAACACTGAGATGAAAAAGTCCCTCAGTGAGGCTGAGAACAAGAGCTCTCACCTCTGACTATTTCCTTTTTAAAGCTATAATACTTAAGATAAAAAATGTGTGATGGAAATAATAATAAGACAAGAGGGTGCACTATGAAGCATTATGTTTTGTTCGAGTCGTTTCCCTCTATACTCCTGAAGACCAAACCAGCCCCTCAGGAGGTTCAACTTTGCATACTGCAAGTTGCTGTTGGAGATGCTGGTGAAACGAGTGTGAAATATTTCCATATTGCTGACTCTCAGGAGTTAGTTATTCCCTTCGGGGATAAAAATGTTCAAATCTTATCTTTTCTTATCTTATCTTACATTAGCTCTCTCATGTCCTTGTAAACTAAGAGTAGAATAGCGTAGTAGAACTGAGCTGAGTAGGTCTGTCGTAGGGTGTGTCCAATGGAGAAGCCTTTTTTTGCTGATATGACTAGCCACGTTTACATGGGCAAAATATCTTAATCTGATTAAAAATTTGAGGGATCAGATAATCTGAATCCACTGTTTATATGGGTCCAAAATAAAATAATCGGATCATGACATGCGTATACATGCACCAAGTTTTATTCAGCTTAGTAGCATTTGGACATGTGCAGAGTTGTATTGACACCTGTGCCATCAACAAACGTGGTAGTGGCTCACTCCATCAATTCAGGATGTTACTCCTGTTAATTGTTGTCACTAGGTGGCGCCCTTGCTTACCTATTTTACTGTTCTGTCAAAGGTTGCTCTGTGCGTGCAGATTTGACATCATTACTCGGGGAGAAGACATGGCACCTGTGGTTGTGTTTTATGCCAGTGTTAATAATGAAACCTCCTGAACTGGCCTCAATAACTAAGCCAAAGGCTAAAGAGTGAAGACTGAGTCAGGTAAGAGAGTCACAAGTGTTTACATGGACGCGTTTCAGAATAACAATCGGCATAAACCACCCCTCTCTATCGGAATACAATTTATTTCCGATGTTTACATGACACATTTTTATTCCAATGGGGCATTCATTCAGATTATTTGTGTCCATACAAACATGGCTATTGACGCCAATAACTTCAGGCTTCAGTCAAGATGATTTTTAAAAAACAACAACAACTGACTAAGTAATAATTCATTAAACATTAATGTGCTGCTTGTTGCATGAGTCTTAAAACTCACATTACTGATGTTCTTCAATGTTTCAAACTCACTATTGTTTACAAAAACACAATAATACAATACTGTTGCTCTTATTTGGATTAACTGGTTTTGCACGTCCTTTTATTCTACAGTTGTTAAACTTTTCATCTGTGTGGGCTGTAAAGAGAAAGTCTTCGCCCTTTTCTCTGCTGTCACAAAGACACTTTGCTTGGTATACTTTCACAGACTTGACACACACAGACTCTTTCTCCTACAGCTCACATAATAATAAACATTTTTAAGATTTCAGGACATTTAAGGAGCAAATATAATCCCAAGCTTTCCAAAACTGACTTTCAACAGAGAAAGTAGAATGGTTTCTCCCAACAAAAGCTGTGAAATGCATATTAGATTATAAATAAGAGATTCACAGTGAAACGTGGTTCAAAAGTGAATGTTCAGTCTTAAAGAGGCCTTTTGAAACTGCTCAGAGACTTTTCGATTAATGTTTTTAAAAAGGTCTTCAAGGTCCAAAAAATATTTTCTCTGAGTGAAATCACTTTTAAATATTGAATAAGCAAAAGCTCACAAATTGTTACGTACAGCAGTAAGAAAAAGTGATAGCATTTGAAAATCTCTGCATGTGTTATTCATTAGAGACTGTATGTGCGGAAATTGTGAGCTATATCACCTCGTCACTAGATGTGCGAAAATGCTTTTAACCTGTCAGCAGCTGTCAGTGTCAGATGAAATGCTGTTATCTGACATGTAGCACCGGCTGCTGCAAATTGGTTCATGCTTTTTATGGTGTGTTTTTGATAAAGACATTTACAAACATAAAAAATTCACAATGTGTCGTGCGTTTACTTTGACCTGACAGTTTATTGGCATTTCATCAGAAGCACTTATGTCAAGGAACAGACCATTAATTTCCGAGTATTTATTCATTTATAAGAATGAATTACGTAGATGTAAGGGAAAAAGCCTGAATTTCTGAGGGGACCTCAAAGGGAAGTAAGTGCTGTTCTTTTGATAAGTGTGGCATTAAAAAATAACTTTGGATCATGATGGTGTTCAAGGACTTAGAGCAATGCAAGTACTTTTAATTACAGTCCCTGATGCAGTAAAGCAAACAGATAACAGAGCTGTTGGTTTGAGTCAACGCAATCACACATTGTCTCCCCATAATAAATTCTGAGTTTCCTTCCCAGCAGTTTCGCTCTCTATAAAGTACCGCCGATGTCCTTGAGTTATAACAAACATAAATTCCCTCCTCATTAAACGCTTAATGAAGTAAGTTTTCTTCTTCTTCAGTGCCTTTGTTGGGTTATTTTAGGGCACATTCTTCATATGAAGGCCACAGGTATTCATGGGTGTCATATGATGACACATGGTAGCGTCTGCAGGGCCATCTGTGGGACCACCTGTGACCAGATGCCAAGAAGTGCCATCCATTATGCAGTGTACAACAGATTATAAGAGCTACGTTGTAGGACAAAAAGGGGGTTTAGCTTCACAAGGAAGTAAATGAGGCACCAAACTTAGATTTTGTACATATCTAAGTAACATTGGTTTCTGTCAGTGGGAAGATGGGTGACTTTTTTTCCAGATGAGTTTTGGGCAGGAGCCACAACCAAAAAAAGTCTTAAATCAAGACAGTGTTAAGAATTACTTTTCATTTTTAAAACCTGGTGTTAAAACTCGCTTTGAAATGTAAACATGAAGAATTAAACATACGATTAAAAACTGCTGTCAGGTTTTTAAATTGAATATTAAATCATGATTGAAAAAGAAATAGAAGTAAATGTTCAACATATTATTCTATCTTTTCTTTCTCATCATCACTTCCAGCTCCAGAAAAAATGGCTTAAAGGGATATTCCGGTGTAAAATTAATTTAGGGTCAAACAAACCGTAACATTAACTTAGACACCCCGTTGAGAGATGAATGTTGCTGATCGCTTGCTTCTATAGTTATACCAACTTTGGTAACGACCGCATGATAGCAAAACACAGCGGTCTGAGGAGCCATAAACAAACCTCAACCAAAACGCCACTCTATAGCCACAAATAATTCTCAGAACAGCACCTAACTTCATCAACAGTACATATAGGGTCCTCGCTACAGCATTAGCCACCAACCATCTTTTTAGCTTTGCCTAATTTCTTTAGCAAAGAGACTAAACACAACTTACCTACTCTCTTCCAGCAGCCGCTTGTTTGTAGCAAGACCTCGGGTCAGTCCATTACAGACTACAGTGGGGTGACACAGCTCAAGGAAGAACATTTATGATCATTTCCTTGAAGTAATAATAACCATATTAATAATTTTGCACTGCAGATGTGGTAGTTCTGCTTTAACGTCTCGGTCTGATTGTATTTCCATAAAGAAATGATCATAAATGTTCTGCCTAGAGCTGCAATAAACTCAGTGCTCCTTACTGCAGTGAAGACACTGACTGGAGACATCATACTAGCTATGTTGCCATATGGTTTGTTTCTTGACTCTTGACCAATTTGACATTCTTCATGACTTGTTATCCAGATTCATTATGGAAATAGACTCAAGTGAACATTTCAAGTCCTCCAACCTGCTCTGAAGGACCCTGATTGTTTGAGGGACGATTATTGTTCTCTCTTTCGTCTCTGTACAGTCACTTTCATGGTTTCTTTGTGTAATAGAGCCATTAGTAACGGCTTGATGTTATAGAGGGAATCACAGCTACTTTGTTGAGGGCGAGGTCTTTAAAGCTCTTTTAATGAAGCAGGTGGCCATTATTAGAAAATCAGGATTTTAATGGCTTTGATTCTTAAACCAATCTCTCTCTTTTTCTGGTTGTAGTTCATCTTCTTTAACCTTTTCTGACGGAAACGCAGCTGTAGCATCCCCTCCTCCTCCCCCCTCACCGCTTCCCCACACACTCTGAGCTGTAGCGGCACAAATAGACAATGGCATCTTGACACTCCCTTTTCATTTTGCATCTAATGATTCCACTTGCGATAAGAATGTCGAATCGGAGCCACCTACTCAGGCTCATTAGGAGGAGCGTTTTTCGCATCATTAGGGTGAATGTTTGAACCGTGAGATGAGGCGAGTCAGGCCATCAGTGAGTCCAATCGGTTCAGAGTGTCTTTCATGTCCTTTGAGAGAAGCGGCAAACTCACTAAATGGATTTCTCTCTTAACCCTCCTTTAGGTTTATGCTCGTTAGATAGGGATACATGAATAAAAGCTGATAGCTCTTAAATGTTTGTTTCTGCCAGGGATGAAAACTGTGTTAATCTCATTAACAAGAATTATAAAGACCGACTACCCTCGTCTTACTTTACAGACACTGGACAAGAATTGATCTATTGACTGTTGTATGTCTGAAATACTGTGTGTCAGTACCACGATACCACTTGTTCGCCAGTGACAAGCTGAATTAGTTGATGGGTGCATTAATGTGACAAGCATCTAAATGTTCAATCCAGGATTCTGCTTTCGCTTTGATAAATGTTTGTTTATTCCTTTCAGTAATAACAGAAGTTAAAGGGATATTCCGATGTAAAATTAATTTAGGGTCAAACGCACCGTAACACAGAGTTAGAAACCCCCTCGAGAGATAAATGTTGCTGACCGCTTGCTTCTCCAGTTATACCATCTTTTGTAACGGCTGCACCATCGCAATACACAGCAGTCTACTTCATCATTCTCTTGATGTAATAATCATCATATTAATCATTTTATACTGCAGACGCAGTAGTTCTTCTGCCTTAGCGTCTTGGTCTGATTGCATTTCCATGAAGGAATGATCATAAATGTTCTTCCTTGACTCGTCCGAGGTCTTCCTACAAACAAGCGGCTGCTGGAAGAGAGTGGGTGAGTTGTGTTTAGTCTCTTTGCTAAAGAAATCAGGTAAAGCTAAAAAGCTGTTTGGTGGCTAGTACTATGGCTAGGACCCTATATGTACTGTTGATGAAGTTAGGTGCTGTTCTGAGCATTATTTGTGACTATAGAGTGGCGTTTTGGTTGAGGTTTGTGTGTGGCTCCTCAGACCGCTGTGTATTGCTATCATGCGGTTGTTAGTAAAGTTGGTATAACTAGAGAAGCAAGCGGTCGGCAAGGGTGGAGGTTTCTAACTCGGTGTTACAGTGTTAGTTAGTTTCTTTGTTTATTTGAACAGGTCAAAAGAAAAACAAAATAAATACAATACAGTGTGCTTTGGCAGAAAAACAATTAAAGAGACAGCTCTGTAGCAACATAGATAATCATACTTTGTTCAAAAGGGTGTAGGATGAAGTTAATAAACCTTATCTAGGTTGTGTTACTATAATTTAATCAGTCAGAGCATGTGTGGAAACAACAGCACAGAAGAAAGAAATAGATCAGTAAAAAAAAGGCACATTGCACATTGTTATAAATTCATGTTTCCATTTCTCTCTTATAAAAATAGGTTTGAACTTACTTAGTGATCTGCAGGTTTTCATTTCTTTGCTGCAGCTGTTCCACAGATTAACTCCTTTGACTGACATACAGTGAATTTTTGTGTTGGTACTGATGTGTGACGGTATAACCCCCCAGGAATGAGGGTCCCAACCATTAAAAAATTGTAACTGTCTGCAATCCATTTTTACTGTGGAAGAGTGGGTTTTTTTGGTGATCTTGATCACTTGACTCACTAAGAATCGTCTCGTCAAGCTCCCACACGATACTTAAGAGTCTCATTTTGCCTTTCATGGATCAGCATTCACAGCTGAGACGTTTGCAACGAACGAATACTTCCCACCTCAGGGCAGATACTTTTTGCTTCCACACTGCTGTGCTCCTGTAGTGAAGTAACATGGAAATGTCAAAGTTAAGGACAACTTTCAATAACTGTCTATCAAATCAGCTTCCCAATTAAAGTCAATGAACAGTCAAACCAATATGACAATTAAGAGTTTAATGGATGTGGATCCGGGGATGATTACAGGTTATAAAAATGAATTGATTTTGCAGGTAACACCCTAGGAGAAACAGAGACAAATGTTTCTCATAGCATTTCATAGACAAATTTCACCAATATACACCTCGGATGTTTCACAAGGGTAACAGCAACAAGGTTAAAAAAAACAGGAGGAAAAGTTTATTTTAATTAGGACTGCATTGGCTGCAGTACATGTAGGATTTTGGATGACAAATTACTAAGTAGATAATGCTTAATGGCTTGGATCTCTTTTGTGGACTCTGTCCAGCCAGTGTGGCTCTCACAGAAGGAAAAAGTAAGGATCACTCCCCTACAACCAGGTCCAAATTAATCTGCCAGGAGGCCTGAGGGGAAAAAGAAATGTGTTGTTTGACCCCTTCTTATCCTCTTTTTACATGGCACCTCATTATTTCTCGACAAAGCAACTGAGAATTGTTATTCCCTCTGTGTTGTAACAATGCTGCACCCTGTGAGCAAATTATCAACCAAGTAACTGTCTGATAACACAGCCGTTGACACAAGACTCCGCTTCAGAGCAGTAAATTTCTCTGCAGAGTCCATGTTTATTTACTGCACAAGACATTTCCAAGCAAATATCATGTAATTGTAAGGGTCATGAATTTTTACATCTCAAGGGCATGAGCTCTCTGTACCAATGTTAAGCCATTTTCTAGATAATTTGCTGGGAGCAGTGCTGGGAAAGAGGTTGTACATTTTCTATAATTTTAGGATCAAAGTGGATCAAGGCGCTGAATGATTTGTCTTCAAAAATGTATAAAATTCATAAAATCAGTAGAATTCAAGTTTAAAAACAAATTATTTCCTGTTTTTTTTTCGTGATATAGAAAATGAAATTGAAGTGCAACTATACATTTCATTCTTTTAACAGACTGCAGTCTTCAACCCGAGAGAAGAGAAAAAAGATTAACCTCTCAGAAATGAGCAATACCTCCATTCCTCAGGCCACTGACTTCCACCAGCTGACCATGTAATTAGGTTTTTCGCAGGTGTGGCTATAAGAAAGCACACATTGCTGTGTTCAAGTGTGACGTTTTGTCTTCTAATGGAGAGGAAGACGGGTCATAAATGGCTGACTGGCAGGCAGGCTTTTGTTGAGTGACTCCTTTGCCTTGGTACCCACAGGGCCACTCATGCAATCTATGAAAGCTGCTTCTATCAGCGCTGACAGCCACACACAGGCCAGAGTGAAGCCCTGTGTGTGTCTGATAAGTGGGTGGCTAAATGTAAGCTGTGGGGTAAGCCCCTTCATTATGTCTATATGCAGCCTACTGTAAAAGATGAGGCCTATCTACGTTTGATTCCAATCCCTCACAGAGGTTAGCTCCGTGGATTAAAGCAATCTGCAGTCCAGCAGTCACGAATGGAGCCATGCTGGATGTGAACTGGCAGGGCTTTCTGTTGTCATGACAACTTCAATAGAGTCCATGACAGGGCTGAATCATAAATAATGATGTGCAGTAGTTTTAAGTTTAGCTGTAGCAGCACTTGACAGCATTTTCCTGAAGCACCTGCACCTCTGTATGTAAATCCAGTGTAGATTTACATGTACTCACTGTGTCAGTATGTGGGTCACCTTTGCATAATCCAAATGTGGTGAGGCTCAACTGACAAATAACTGTGTTTTATTTCAGCCACAGCATACAGATTTGCTCATTAAATCATATTTTCTCTTGTATAGACAATCGTTTGTTTGTTTTTTTTTTACACAAAATAGAGAAAATAGCATTTTGTGCCTGGGAATGTTTTAGCATGAATGTAAGTATTCCTGAATCTGACTTAACTTAAAAAAAACATTAAAGTGTCCAATTAAAAGTGAATTTTTTTGTCAAATTCAAGAGCCAAAATAAACCTGTAATACTAGTTTAAATCGATCAGAAATTGGGGAAAACCACCTTCACTTTGATTTTAAACAATAATTTGATGTTCATACAGCCATTTTTGTAATACCTCCAGGCTGCAAAGTCTCAAGTTTGCAGGCAAATGCTCTGGCATTTGTTTCCCTGCTTGCACGCTGACTCATACTTTTTAATTGTAAAGCAAACTCAGCCCCTTTATTTCTACAGTGGTTGAGGGATGTTCTATCATTTCTACCTTTAGAGAAACTGAGATACAAAATATATAAAGCCCACAGAGACTTAACCCTTACCTGGAGTCCCTTTTATAGAAGGTTTTCCCTTCCAGTGATACATCTTAAGTTGTATTGGATAGTTACAACCATTTTAAAAAGCTCAAAACATCAATTTTCTGAACTTACGAGGAGAGGTCACTGTCTGACTATTTTTGTATTTTTCTGTTTAATTTATTTTTTGTTCAAGAGCCTTGGGGGAGGGGGTTTATGTTTGGAAGTTGTATGTCTGTTAATAGAAAACGGCAAAATAAAGTCCTAAAAAAAAAAGACGTAAAAATGTACATTTTTAAAAGCAGGAATATCATATTGTTTGGTGGGTAAGAATATATATGTAAATTGAAATGTTCTTTGTGTCTCAAGTTACTGACAGGGCACTTGTTTCTATATTCGACGTAAGATTCTTGTCACAGTTATGTCATAAGCTGTACTTTTAGGGATAGATGCTTTTTGGGGCACAGGAAAAATGCACCCCAAATGCATCAAACACCACCATACCACATTAATAAACCAGTATGAATATCTGACTAAAACAACGTCATTTCTCCCCAAAGATAGAGATTGAGGGGGTTGTTTTGCAGGTGATAGTCATGGTATCTAGACGTCTTACTGTCATGTAGGAGAAGAATACAAATGCCTAAAAAATGATGAATGAACTTTTAAAAAACACATATACTAAAATATTATTAGATACTGTCAAATATGGTTTGCCCACTGACTGTTTGGAATGGTTTAGGACATACATAATATCTTGGTTTTAATGTTTAACAGTCCTCACATCAAAGGCTTGGGGACTAAAAGGGAATTTCTAATATGTCTAGTAAGACGCTTTGATCCGTCATTAAAGATGTTTTAACTCTGAATATCTCACCGACTTCAAAAAGGACTCCTGTCCTGGCAAAAAAGTATTGCATGCTTGTAACATATACATGATAATGTTCTTTAATTCCTTCTTTTCCTTTGAGTTATAATCAGCTTAATACCAGAAGTGAAAAGCATGCCTTTGGTCTGATATCTATGGAGTAAATCAGTCTTAAATCCTTATTTACAGTCAGTATCCAAATTGAAATACATCAGACTGACAGACAGAACAGTGAGAACAAGTACAGTGTGAGCTTTCTTTTCTCTCTTGTAGTTTTATGAAGCTCACCGAAATAAACTCAGATGAAATCGGCTTGAATTCATTATAATAATTAACAACCATGTTGAGACCAAAACTGGGCAGATTCACAAGAAATGGTCTGAAATGATGGCTTGAGGGGAGGGGAGGGGAAGCTGCCAAGGCACTTCATTACTAAAACAATAAAGTAAGATGGGGGTTGTATGCATACTGCAGTTTCGTTCAATGAGCATTTGCAGGAAGATCTATTGCAAAAAATTAAAATAATGATAATAATAAAAATGCCTTCTCACTCAGACTGCCACCATGTCAATTGATTGAATGGTGAGATGTTTTCACACTGTTTAGGTGCAGTCAGATGGAGCTCAAGCTACCTTTAGACTAATATTATATACACTTCCATGATGGTTTATGCTTCAAGGACCAGGTGTGCGCATAAAAACACACTGAACTGCAACAATCTCCATTAGCCTGTGTCCTTCACTTTGAATCATTGGGACTCATTAAAGTCACTGATAGCGGTTATTTCTCCCTCATTCCTGCTGTTATAGACCTGCCTGGTTTCCAGCTGCTTTCACTATTTGCATCAGTCTCACCATTTTGTTACAGAGCTTATGTTAATTGTGGAACTGTGTAACTCATTCTGCTTGAATTAATCTAATTCCAATTACAATTACCCAACTTTATTATTACAAATGCTATCACTGCTTTGCTATTACTATACACCTGTTGACGTTCATTGCCTTGAATTAAACCAAGACCGGTGTATTATAAACATCATGCTGTTCTTCTAAACAGGATGCATACTTCTGCCATTATTCTTAGAACTTTAACTATACATCTGGGTGTACTAAAGTTGTTGTTTTGCTCAAAGTTCCCTTAATGCTGCCAAGTGTTCCACTCATGGTGGATTGAGGTAGGATAAGAGTGGCCTTATTCTACTAGCTGAGAATTAACGGCATTTTATCTGTTGTTGGATTTCTGCAATTGTCATTTCAAGTTTGATCTGGGGTAGCTTTTTTTGTAAATCATCTTAATCTAACATTTGTTGTAACAGTGAAATAAAGATTAATTAAAAATGATCTCCAAAATGTAGATTTCTTGTAACAGTGGCAAAGTGTTGACAGGTGTAGTGTGGCATGGGTTTGGAGGGAAAATGTATTAAAAGTTTAAATTTGGTGGTACTTGTTTTGACATACAGTGACTCTAAATCCCACCTTGGTTCAATGTTCACATTTGTTGCCTTGACAGGAAGTCCAGATGAAAAACCCTGGTGAGGGCAAGTAAACCTTGGAAGTGCAGTCAAGATTCATTGGTCATGTCAAAGTCTGTGATGAACAGTATGACAAAATAGGGCATACTTACACAGGCTGTATTTGACCTTGGCCTACATCCATAAACTTTAACAATGCTTACTATTTTTATCTTCTTTATAGATGTTATTAAAAAAGCCTCTCTTACAGCCAAGGTCTGACAAGAAGGATAAATGCAACTATGCCCCACATCTGCATCGTCTGTACTGCAAAACTCTGCTGAAAGCCAAAATAGTCAAAGTGTAAGAAGGCAGATGCATAAACTAATGATGGGTGGGTGAAGCCCAATTATGCTTTTGGACTGTCCTTTAATTTTTGCCTGTAAAGATGCAATTTTTTTAAAAAGCTTTAAACTATTAAAACGATTAAAACTCTGTATTATTATTCATAACTATTAAAAAATTAAATATTCTTAATTGAATTTTATGAAATACACTTTTTAATCAAATTCTAGTTTGTTAAAATGGGCCTGTAAAGACAGAAAACAACCTTTTCCACCAGAATTTCATTTGTTCAAGTTTATTCTCATTTCCCATGCATCACCTTAAACATATTTAATTCATTCACTTTATGTCTTTCTACAATCCTGTGTTTTGCTGATTGCATGCTCTTTCTTCTCTCTGGTACAACCCTTTATAATCTGTGCACAGCGAAAAGAGCATAATGTCACTCATTCTGCACGTTATTGATCTCTTGTTTACAAGTTCTGAGCCTCAGTACTTCACAGGCACTTACCCACAGCCAACCAATGTTTCTGGGAGGCATTTAGACTCAAGGACCCATTTCCATTAGCCTTTTTCTGAACCGAAAAGCCTGCTTGCAAACAACCATGTCTTTGTGTGCTGTCATGATTATTTGACTCGGTTTAATCTATGTAACAAAAAAGACCACAAAACAACTTTTTTAAGATTGAAAAAAAAAATAATAACTTTTCGCTTTAACTTGTACAGCCAGTGGTGCAACTTCTTCAGTTTTGCTTCACGCTTAAGTAATTTTAATTTACTTGCTTTTTTAAGGTTCTTAAAGGCAAACATCTAGTGCATGAACTGTATTCAATGACTTCATTTTTCATAAACTGAAAGACGTGCTTTGACTGTTTTTACTCATAAACTCGAAATGACTAACAACTCATAATACGATGACTGCCAAAATAATCTACGCCACATGCTAACCTTGTCACAAGTTACGATGGTCGAAAGGTTGGTTTACAACTTTCTGACTGAAAATGATGTCATCTGTGAGCATCAACAATTCCAATGTAGTGTTTACATGATTGAGACGCTAACGTACCCTCCATAGCGAGATAGCACAGCAGCGTGACTCACATCACAGCCACCAATGACATAGCAGCCCAACGCAATAAAAGAGATAGTGATCCACTGTCTGTTGTTTGGATTAGGAGTTGTTCTCATCTTCTTTTTAATGAAAGCTAATATCCAAAAGGACTCAAACCGGTTTTTAACATCAACAATCTAAAGTCACAAGAGATGAGTAACAAGCATGCCACAAAACAGTGGAAGTAGAGTGTATATATGGCTGTTAAATTGGAAAACTAAAGAAATAACCCACCCACTTTTTCTTCCAGTTAAAGTGTAATTGAATTGATGAAAGTGTCATTTATCCTGATTGGTCCATTTTCCCAATTCTACTTTAATTTGATTCAGAGCGGTCATGGAAACCCGCTATGCATGTCAGATCTTGCAATTATGAAGCCATATATTTGTGCCATGACTGACCTCCAAACATGACCGACTAAACAGTGGTCCTTGACCACTCATCACCATAGAAATGCTGACCATGAAAAGAAGCTCTTATGCTAATGGCAGTGACCAAGCTGCTGTTCTTTCTCACCAATATTTCTCTTTTTTCAGTTTGTTATTGGTTGCTGCTTGAATGATACAAGCAAAGATATTGGTGCCCAGGCTTGATTCATTTTCTACTGACTCGAAGTTCCATCTCTCAGCACCAATTTTATCATTTTTCATTTGCTTCCCCATTAAGTTTGTTTATGCTTTGGGCTTTTGTGCCCATTTGAGCCCTCTGTGTCACGTCATTGGTGTGATGGAACATAAAAGACAAAGCAGAAAAAAATCTGACATGCCAGACTTTCTATTTGACAGAATGAGAGAACCCTACATCTGCCAGATCAGGCTTTAATTGTGCTCATGTATAGTCTTACCACCTTTGAAAGGCAGGGTTATAACACACTACCCAAAGCTCATCTCTGTTATGATGGACTTTGAACTTTTCTTATAAATTTTGCTAATTCAGTGGAAATGCTGAGAACCCTTTGGGGTCAGCAAGCAAGAATGACAATTTTATTTCGAGAAAATGGACTGAGCAAGAGAGGGCAGGGAAGTTATTTTAATGAGCTGTTCTTGGACAACCTGGTTTTCAAGAAAATATTACTTCATTAGGTTTGGTATGAGGGTCCTCGCCTTTGCTTCAGCTGAACCCCAGAGGCCAAATTAAGTTGGCACACAACAATCTGAGGTAATATCTGCCGTATAATAGCTTTGATTTAAAATAAATATTAGGTTTTAGGTGGTAGTAGCAGCTTTTAATGCCCTGCTTCTCCATAAAATACTTTTACTTGAAGGTTTGAGGTCATATGCTGCATTCATGCACCCCTTGGATGGTCCCAGTTTCTGAGTTGCAAAGTTATTCCTCCAATTTCGGTTTGTAAATGTGCTTTTAATTCTTCAAGTTAGACTTCATGTTAGCTGACAGACTTTTTGATCAATGTTTAACACCAATGAATTCCAAATATTACTCAAACTAATATAACTGACTTGTTATCAAGTGTGAAGTACCACGCTGATGTTACTAAGGAACTTTCTGATGAATCAAAGTCACCCAATGTGGACAACAAAAGATCATCCTCCAACTCATCGTGGTCTCTTGTCCATCGTATCCTCTCTGTATGACCCACTTGGGTTTGTGGCTCCCTTTTACCGTGAGTGGAAAGTGCATCTTACATGAGTTTTTGAAAAGAAAAAGAAGAGTTTCAGAGTTTTTGTTGCAACTTGAAGATTTGTGAGCATTTTCCAACTTGTACACTCACTTTTCTACTGTGTCTGAAACCAAATTAATGCATGGTTAATATATTACAAAGGCTTGAGAATGACTTTTACACTAGCTAATTAGATGCCAGTGACAGGTCCATCCATTATACCAATTCTAAACCAAATGTGTGCATAACAACAATAGAGAATCTTTGTTTGTCTCTCTCTGCTATGAGTCAAATTTAAATATGAATAAAACACTAAACAAACAGATTACTTTATATACTTTATATACTTATAAACATATCACAATGAATAGATTGACAGTTGGTGGTAATTTCTGTCAGAGCACATTGCCGTCTCACACATTTCATTGAGACAGGGGTTTTCATCAAGATCCAGAGTGCTCTTGTGGGAGCTTCTGCCGTAGCACATTTTACATATTAGAAAATGCATATTGAACTGCGGCTGGGTATCACATCAGGGATACAAGCCTTCCCCTTGGTTGTTAGAGTGGTCGGGCCTCGGTCAATCTGCTGGAAGGCTTTTCTGTTGTTGTGGATAAAGCTGTCCGGGTAATTGATAAGTGGCTGCTTGGGAAGGAAACCTCCATAATTAAATTGAAATTTGTCAGCTCTTTCACTTCAGCACGCCGTGGATGTGGTGCTTTCAGTCTCCATGGTGATTGCAGGATGCTGGTCTAAATTTGTAGAGGAGATGCGGATGTTTAATTTTCTGATAGTGCCGGATAGCACACTCTAGGATGCGCGGCAGCTTTCAGCTGTCTCCTCTGTGTTTATCAGAGAGCTGGAGGAAACACACTTTGCAGTTCAATGTCATGATTGACTATTTTGAAGCACCCTCCACTTTTCTAATTGAATCATGGTCATATGCAAGACGGATCATTCTATTTTGTTCTCTTTATCATTTTCAAGAAAAAATAAATTATGCCTTCTGGTTTCCTTGTTTCTAAGTGACCAAATGAAATTGAGCTCATGCGGTTTTCTTAGAGCTTATTTTCTTTTCGTTTTCCTCCAGTAATCAGTTTCTGGCCTCAAACCCAGCTGCTGCACGGGGTTTATTTCAAGCCTATATACAGCACATGCACCATAGGAAGCAATATGACAACACTGCACCTATTAAACTAATTTTTACCCTTATAGTGCCAGTCTGGGACACCTTAAGAGTAGCTTTTTATTTAACTCATAGTGGTGTCCCTGAAAACCCTAAATTCTACACCAATCAGCCTCTGCCTAAAACGCTTAATTTTAGATGATTTTCCAATGATATAAAGTTACACACAGCTTTTTGGTGTTACTTTTTAGATGGTTCGGTAGTCATGAAATGAGCAGAAACTTGAAGCTTTACAAAAAAAACATGTCTGAGGTTAGCTGTTAGCACCCTCTTAACTCTAAATTTAACCATATTAGTGTATTTTAGCTATCCCAACATAAGCTGCTGTCATGTTCGGTTCCCATATTGATGGAACACCCCCTAGTTACTGTAGAACTTGAAAGTTTAAAAAGGAGAAATTTACAGTACACAACTTTCACCCATTTTTCTCCGACGGGTTATTTGGGCCACATTAAGGGGGGAAAAAAAAAAGACTTCAAGATTAAAGTCGTTGAGTAACAGGAATAAAGTCATTACTAACAAGAATAAATACATAATAAAATCATTACTTACAAGAATAAAGTCATAATTAGGTTATAACTCACAGGAATAAAGTCGTAATAAAATCATCACTTACAAGAATAGAGTCATAATAAAATCATCACTTACAAGAATAAAGTCATAATAAAATCATTATGATAGTTATGATAATGTGGTGCTGTAACCTTGTTTCAGAAACCTATATTTAAGTTTATTTTCACGAACTGCTCCTTGGCTATCATTTCAAATACTGTCATCTCAAACAACAGGTTAGAACACAAGGACTTTATTCTGATTTTATTCTTGTAAGTTATTACGTTATTACAATTTTAGTGACTCTAGTTAGTTTTGACTTAATTCTTGTAAGTTAAGGACTTTAAATCTTGAAGTATTAGTTTTTTGTGTAATTTTTCTTGTTTTCTGTCCTATTTTTCAAAGTAAAACAAAACTGAAATAAACTTATTAGTGCAGTCAAATATTTGCATCAATGCTATAATTTTTTTGCAATTTGTGACTGGAAAAAGAACAGTCTGATAAATACACAGTAAGGATAATGCAACATCCATTAGTTGAGTTTGAGCACTTCAAAACAAGTAAAGGAAGGCAATGTACACAGTGTGCCGGGAGAAGGATGCCAAAGGGGGTTCATCAAGCATTGACTAAAATATAAGTGACCTAAAAATCCATTAAAAAAAAATGCTTGTTTTCCAGTTCGACCACTTCTCAGCTCTGTGTAAATGTGGCAGCTAACAGTTTGTTATATGACAATCAAACTGAACTAGGCGCATTGTCACCCCAACACTTTGCAAGGCAGAGTGTGTGGGATAACGGCACATATTTGAGGCGTTTGACTTTATAGCAGAGGATGAAGAAACACTCGCATACAGAATGATTCATTTCAAATGCTCTCTGAGTGGTGAGTCACACCAAACGAGCATCACTTATTACTTTTATCACGACATAATTTCAGCTTTTGGGTTATCAGGAGCGTGTGATGCCTGGAAAGGCAGAGGCAGGAAAGGAAGGGCACAGCTTCTGATGCCAGGCAGAGTCACTTGGCAAAGCCTTGAGCTTTCTGGGCAAAGATGGTAAGCCGGTCCTGGCAGGATGAGTGGAGCATATGTGGGTCTGCTTCAGCAAGACTCCACTGTGGCTCGCCAGTAACATGGCCCAACCTTTCTCTAAATCCACCACAGTTTAACAATAGAGGAATGAGAAGCTGTGGTGTTCACAGGCGTAGGGCTGCCAAGCGACAGGTAGACAGGTAGACAGGTGACAAGGTCTTAAGCCTTTCTTTTGGCTGTGGATGTTTATTTTTTGATTAAATGTAACACAAAGCATGATAGTGTGCATGGTAAATCCTCAAGAAACTGTACAAAAGTAGCTTAGTAAGAATGCACTGTTATAGATTCTCCTTAAATGTATTCTGCTCTGTTTCTCAGAGATAGTTATTATGAAAGATTTAGCTGATTTTTCAGGGCCATAGTGAGGATATGGAGTTACATTCTGTGTACTTGCTACAGGAATGTCTGATAAATGCAATCATGCTCCTTTTTCCCCCTTGGTAGCATCCACCCCTCCTATCCAAACATTTCTTTATGAAGCTATACTTTTAAGTGATTGTTTCCTCGTGTTTACCTTTTAAAGTTATGCTCTTAAAGGGTTAAAATAGGCTTGTGCTTAACACTCTTCTAGTCTCTCTTTTACACTACTCTTAACACAAACCTGCTCACATCATATTCACACACATATGACTGATTCCATATGTGTGCACACACCACTGGTTATGTCACTGGGGTGCGAAGTGAGGGATACTGCTTTGTACAAGAATACTTTGTCATATGACTGATGGAGCAAGGATTAAATCCTAAGACCGAAAGACAGCTCTCTCTACCACTGCGCTGCATCCAACCTGTACTCTGCTCAGGTTATGTGGCATAGGAATTTGTACTTTTATGTGATAAACATGAGTCTGAGACATGACCAGTGTACAACCATGTATTTCCACCTTTTTTGTTTTGCTTGTTCTTGTTTTTATGTGAAGGATCAGGAAACAATCTAGGGTGCAAATGATTAAAGCTCTGAGGAAGGCTGCCAATGACTGGGACCATTATTCTGTCTGACGATGAGAGATACAGCTCATGAAAATCTCAGTTTGAGTCATTATGCTGAAAGAAGTGCTGCTGGTGTGCTTGATAAATGTAATTCATTTTGAGAATTGGCTTCAATGTGCGAAATGGTGCCGAAAAAGCTGCCAGGGAGAACATATGTTATGGGAATGAGCTGGGAAATGTAGGTAATAATGCCTGAAGAGGTGCGCGTTATGAGGAATTAATCGACTCGAGGCCAGAACATGCCTGCTACTGACGAGACCATCAATTTCTGTTTATGGAATCCTTGAGGGACATTATCCTAAAGCCAAAAAAGAAGAAGAATCAAGATCAGACTATTCCTTTTAATTAACTATCTCACAAATAACTCAGTTTCTCCAGTTACACCTGAGGCTGTGACCATCTCCTGAAATAATGTCCTTTAACGTCCAATACGTCGGACAAGTTGTTCCACTGAACAAGAGCAAATATTTGATAACCTTGGCAACAGGAGATAACGGGAGTCTACTCAGCTTGTAAAACATTTGAGCTGTGAGACGTGCAGAGAGCTAAAAGCACTTAACGGGATTAAATGGATGAGATTGGTTGACATTTGGTAAATACAATCTGAACTAAATTATGAATCTAGATGTCCAGTCATGAACTTTGCTGTTAATCATCATCATCTTCCAGATTGTACATGATGGGATGAGGAATATCTGTGTTTTGTCAAGTTAGAATTAAATCCTGTCATCCTCTCCAACCAGCAGTAGAGTTACCTGTTGGTCAAACGAGTAATTAATATTTAACTTGCCAATCGCCTACAGTGTCCTAGTTGTATAAGCCACCAGTGGGGGCTAGAAATCTAGTTAATGCTGACTACTACAATGCTATATAAAGCACTGCTAACCAGCCTTAAACAAACATGCTGCAGATGATGCTGCATATCGACCAATAAGCTTTGTCAACCTGCAAACAGAAGTGAAGGCTGGTGGTGCTAGCTCTGCTAACATAAAACTCTGGTTTTGTATGAACTACAGACTCTGTGATCCTGTGTGTATCCATGTGGAATTTTGGAAGCCATTCTTAAAGTGACAGTGCCCCGCATCAACAGCACATTTTCATCAAAGAGCGCTTATTTGGCCCTTTTTCTATTCAACCTCATTTTGTATGTGTCATCTAAAATTTTGACATTATTTAAGTGAATAGTTTTACTGAACCGCAACATATTTTGCCACATTTACACCTGATACTGTACACTGCGGTTTTATAAGAGTGTGCATGATGGCTCATATGTGGTAGGAAAAAAATGCACACAGACTAAACAGTATATGTGTTTGAGTAGTTTTTAAGCAGAAAGTTTGTGTTTTTTAGTTGCCTTATCGTTTCGTTTGGTGTTTTTGTCTTTAATTCCCTCCTTTTTGTCTCTATTAGTTGCTATTCACTGTTCTATATTAGTATCCATGCCATTTACTCTCAAAAACGTCATGGTAACATGATTTTTGGGACCAATACATGGTTCCTTTAAACTCCTTTTTAAACTGTTTATTCAGACAGACATTTAACATTCCCCCCATCCTGTAATCAATACCTAATGCCTTTAAGATATTAACATTATTTTTTATTGACATTTTGCCCTTTGTAATGATCCATTTATCCTTTTACCAGATTGATTGATGTCCGTTGTCAGGAGTTAATTGATACCCTAAAGCCAGCCGGAGTCAGATATCCAACAAGGCCACGGTACAAACCTTGTTAATGGTCTTCTCTTGTTTTTATTGATGGTAAAGGTCAAAGGGCACAGGGTTAGGTGGTACTGGAGGTATGCGGGACAAGAACTCAAACTCATTCTGCCATTAAGGTAACATTAGCTCGCCAGCATTGATTTTCAACACTTGGATTCCTCAGCTACTATGCTGTTGTCACTGTGCCTGACAGAGAGGTGAAAATATTTTTCTTACAAGAAAACGTGTCACAGTACCTATAGATTTTGTGTACACTGTTATAACTCAAAGGTGAGCATATGTTTTTCTTATTTCTTGACAAAGAAATGTCTCATTATAGACCTGAAACACATTCTCCTGACAAATCCAGGGTGACATCTTATTTCAGGTTAGACCTGAGCTGCTGGTAATGGGTAAATATTTCTGCAACAGGGGTACGCAAAATAAAAACAAGTTGATATTTCAAGGAAGCTGACTTCTAAGTTTTGTCTTACACCATTGTCAGATTTTGTTACTCATGACACACAATTCAGGTATTACTTGTGGCTCTTGATATCCTTAAATAACACATTTGTACACGTCTATTTTTCAAGTGAATGTGGATGTGAGTCAAGTCTAATCAGACATATTTTACAAGAAGACAACATTTGCTTTGTTTTGCAGCGTAACTGACAATCAAATGTCTGTGAAGATTTGAGTAAAAAACAACAAGAAAGTCTCACAAGTGGAGATAACATTGATACACAAGTTAATGAAAAATTAGACAATTAAACACATTTTATTAGCAATCTTAATAACAGTAAAGTGAGATTTATTCACACAGGTCCTCACATTTAATTAATACTGATTTTTTTTATTTTATTATTATTTTTTTTAATGCAAGCTTCCAATTATTGAGAACAACCTAGCTATTGGTTCAGGCGTTGGTTTGTTTAAAAAAAAAAAAAAAAAGAAAGAAAATCTACACCCTCCCCATTTTTTTTGTCAAACTAATTCTATACATTTCTCACATTCTTTCTTTACATGACAATATGAGTTTTTCAAAAATAATAATTAGCTTAAGGTATCCTGTTTACCCGACAGACTTAGCGCTTGGTCAAAAGCTAAGCAGAGATACATCATGAAAAAATCGGCAGGAATGTATCATGCTGCAAAAAGAGTTGATGTCTCACTGCACATAGAATATTCAGTACTTATCTTCTGTGTGTGGGGATAAAGGCAGTCAACACACAAGCGAACTGCTGAATATGTAAACAGAGTACAAATTAGTTTTAGAGTCATTGTCTTTACTTTCCCTTTTTTTTCCTCTCTATTTTATATATAAGTCACACAAAGCAATGTGTTCAACTATTGAGATCCAAAACATATAAAGATAGCATAGAGAATAACAGGCACACCTAAAAGACTGTAACTGTGGCTAAAGCCGGATTTGTTCAAATGCAAAAGCTTTGTATTGTCTACAAATTCACATTTATTGACAATTTTTTTCACAAAACCCAAATTCCATCAAAGTTGGGATAGTGTGTAAACTGTTGATAAAACCAGGATTTCATGTTTTGGCAAACATTGAGGGCCTAAATTTGATAAATTGAAAATTGAAATTGGAAAAAAAAAAAGGTTTTGGAAAGCAGTTTTAAATTTAATGCCAGCATGTTTCAACAAATTTAGAACTGGGGTATTGTGATCCTTGTCTGTGATTTAATTTCATGTCATGAATGTGACATGATGAGCCATAGTTTTTTAGTGGGTGAGAACTCGACTATAACTCTCAGACCCTTCTATTAAATGTGCGCAAATTGTCATTTTGCAGCCTCTCGCTGGATTATTTAAGGTCTCAACTACAGGGGTATGGCAGTCTTCTGGCCCAAAACCTGTATATGTTGTCCAAGATTAATGGTGTCTTCCCAGATGTGTAAGAAAGCCATGCTGTGTGCACTTCTGCATCCTCATACAGACCATGGTTTAGACCCAAGGAAAGTTTTCACTTCACACTAAATGGGCTCACCATTTCTGGCATTTCTGGATTATGTTCACTGATGAGATTCTCCAGGCATGTCACACTTTAAGTCTGCAATAAAGATTATGTTAACAGACAATGGTTTCTGAAAGTGAATTTTACTCCTAGCGGTGATTTCCACTTCAGTCATGTCTGGTTTTAATGCAGTCTTGTAGCAAACTACTTTTTAATTAGTTTGAAGATATTTCTCCGGAAGTTCTGTGCAACCTGTTCAGTGTTTTGATGTCACTGACCCAACAATTTTAAACTTGCAGAGAGCATTGAATTGGAAAATTAGCATGTATACTCTAAAAGAAAATAATCAGATTTCGTGTTTTCATCATTTTCAATGACATTTAGGCTCTGAATGATTGGCAGACTGTCAAATACAAGTTTAATCATCATTAAATGCAGAATCCCAACTTTGATGGAATTGAATTTTTATTTTAAATCATGATGGTTTAATGCATGCCTGAAGTGGCTTAATGAACTGTACATTAAGTACATTAAGTAAACTGTACAGCTTACTTTTTATCATTCAACCTTTCATTTATACAAAGTTTTACTTGTGACTCTCTTACCTCTGTCATGAAATACGAGGCCAGCAATTTTACCATTAAACAAACCAATGGCATAACGACAGTTTTCCAAGTCTGCACATTTTTCAGAGCATTTCCATGTGAGAGAGACTCCTGATACACTCTGCTTCATTACCTCCGACACTTCTCATCTGGAATGCCGAGTTAAAAAGTTCATTACCTTTACAGCAGTCATTGATTGATGTCCCCAATTTGATTGGTTTCATGATCTGTCAGGGTAAATAAATTACCCAGAATAAATTACCCCTCTTATTCTTCCATTCAGTGTGTTGCACATGTGCTACTTATTTCAGAAAAACAGATGGCAGGCTCATTTAACATGCAGATCAATAATCTCCTTCAAGCAGTTTGTTGACATCATGAAAGGTGTCTCCGACTACGCAATAATGAAGTCGCTCTTAGCCCCTTTTCCAAAGTGTCCTTTGACCAACTGCGTGTTTTGAACAACAGACCAGTGAGTAGTTGTGTCCGCCGGCCGTGTTTCTACAGTGGCAGGTTTATCTCTTTGGGATTCTGCTCAGAGTCTCTCTGCAGGCTTCAGACAACGCATGAAAGTCAAATAGATGAGCAGGAAAGATGTCCATACAAAAAAATTCAGTGGTATAAATGTATTCCAGATTTTTCCATCCAACACAGAAACCCTCTTCCCAGGCTTGATTGTGAATTTGTCTGATACGCGACAGTTTGAAATCCATATGACATTAGGCTCCAAAGTTCTCCTGTAACACAGTTAGAAGAGGCAAATGGTAAAAGGATATCAATTCAATTTCAGCTGCAAAAAGAGGCCGGCTGAATCATACAATTACCGCATCAAGATGTTTGTTCTCATACATGTGTAAAGTGGCTGATCTTGTTTTGAAAACCCTATGCCACAATTCATCATCCTGCTGTCAGTGGGTGTAAGTCATGCAGACCTGCTCTACAGGGCTCATTTGTTTTGTGTTTGCATTGACGATAAATCTATCCGATGTTGATTCGATTTCTTCCCCAATACTTCAAAACATCCAAATCTCATTTGTCGATCTGAATGTACCAGCGAGTTCCCTTTGAAGAAGTTCTCAAAGCTTGTTGTTTCACCCTTCTGTCTGTCTGTTACCTTTTTTCACCCTCTTCATGTCTGTTTTTTTTGCGGTGAGATCTGAAGGATGGTGTCTGAAATATGCATTCTTTGTTTGACAAGACAGAAGCCTGCAGGTGTTGCTTTGTCCTTTTTGCATCATCAAAAAGTCCAGTCCTCTCTCGGTGAGGTTTGAAAAAACAAGCTGAATACTTTTTGATTTATATTCTCTCATTTAAAACTTGAGTCCTCTCTAGGGGCTTTATACATCTACTGTCACAGCCTCTTTAAGGCATCCCATTGTCTGTGAGAACAAAGATTCCACTTTGTTATGAGCGCTCGAATAGAAAAGAACAGACTGAACTTTGTTTTCGTTTCCTTCAGCTGTTCTTTTGCATGTCCTGTAAATCAGCCAAATAGGAAAAAACTCCCCGACTCATGACTCATACTGTTAAACTTTCTTTGCTTATTCTTTTTTGGATCTTTTAAAATTCTGTTGTGGAGATCTGGGTGACCTCTGACTGCAGATCTTGCTGGATCCTCCTCGAGCGAGAGCTGTGGGGGACCCGGTCCATGCCTAGTCATGCCGGCTTCTTCCCTGGCCCTGATGGAGCGCAGACAGATGCCGGCTCCTGGGTGGTGTTGCGACCTCTGGTCAGGCTGTGCTGCTCCACACGGGTCCTGCAGGGAAGGCAGAAATCCCTGAAGCATCTCTTGAAATTTTCATCCAAAAATGCATAGAGGACGGGGTTGAGGCTGCTATTGGTGTAGCCCAAAGCGATACACAGGTGCCAGCTTGCTATCACAAAGGGGTTCCTGGTGTCAATCTCCACCATAGTCTTCACAATAATGAAGATGTGGATAGGGGTCCAGCAAATGATGAAAGCTGCAACTATCACCAGGACCATGCGGGTGATGCGTCGCATGTTGCGGTCTTTCTCTTTGGAACCCGAGAGCAGACGGACACTCCTCAGGCGCAGAATCATCAGGCCGTAGCAAATGGTGATGACCAGAACAGGAACCACGAACGCAAAGATGAAGACGCAGATCTTGGTCACTGTGTCCCAATACCAGTCAGGATCCGGAAACTTCAGCATGCACAGGGTTTTACCTGGAAAGTGGGCAGGAAAAGTTAAAAGAAAAAAGTTCATGTAGGGTTATGGGATCAAGCTCATGTGGACAGATAAATGTTTACTGAACTGAGGATAAACTTATAGAGAAGTACTGTGTGATAAGACGAGGTAAAAAGTTAGAAATTACAAATGTATGTGCTGTGGAGTATAATTTTTGAATGACAAACTCTACAAACTTCAAATCCTGTGGCTAAAAAAAGAAAGCTTACGAACAAAATAAAATAATATATATGTGCTTCCATAGTTTGATTTGACCTGTAAATTAAAAAGTAATAAATAATCTATCAATATTTTAAGCTCCATATTTCACACAAAAAAAGTCTTAAAGCGGTTTACACACATTGAGGAAAAACAGAATCAAAAGTGGGCAGACACCTCAAGCAGGACAAAACTGACTGGTGAAAAGCCTTCTGCCTGGACAGGTCTCGCAAACACATTCATACTGTCAGTCTGGATGTCATACAGCTGTTTTACTGAGGCAGGGGCGCAGATTGCAGAAATCTGTTTCCCATTCAGCTTAGCTCATTTGGGATGGTGAGTTGTAGAAGAAAATAGATGCTTTTCGTGGCTAAGCGTAGATAGGGATGCACCAATCCAATATTGATTCTTAAATTTGGATATCTGCCAATACCGATACTATTCCGATACCACAGCTGTTAGCTTTACCATCATTATTAGCATTATTGTTTATTTTATGAGGCTGTAATATATTCCTCTCTACAGGCAAGTATATGTCTGTGTGATGTCCTTAACTGAGGCGTGTCTCATCTCTATGCTTCATTGAGACATGCCTCCTTTCAGGAAATCCATTGTGCAATTTGCAGCCAGCTAGCAGACTGACCAGCAAGAATCACCAGTACAGTCATTTCAGCAGACACAGTTAAAGCAGAGACAAGACTAATGGATCAGAAATTTTCGCGATATTAATTTCCGATCCGTGGATTATGTTGGTATCGGAACCCAATACCGATACTGGATCGGATCGGCCCCATCCCTAATCGTAGAAGCGTGAAGTTAGTGATGTTAAGTGAAGAGGAAAAGATGTGCAGTTCCTTCGAAAGGAACTACCCTGAACCATATATCAAGATATACTTCATAGAAATATATCATCTGGTTTTAATGGGTTATTCTAGGGTTGAATAGTCTAAGTGTTTCAAAGGCTTGTCCCATCTTTCTCTCTGTGGATCCACAATGTTTCATTCGGGAGCACGGATAGGACTCGATTCATAATTACCATTATTCTCTGTTTTCCTTTACGTGACATGGAAACTGATGAAAGACCAAAAGCTTGGCATAGTGAAAGCTAATTATGCAGATCAAAGCGTCTTGAAGGTCTTTTCCACTGTGATCTGAGTCTGTTCTTTTGTCATATGGCAAAGATTCAGATGGATGAGCCATACAGATTGAACTGTATATGGTTCATCTTGTTTGAAAGGAGTGGTCTACGGAGCATGGAATCTTGAAGTGACCTTCAAAGATAAAATGGAGAGGAAATAAAGCTTTATCTCACCAGTTTCTGTCACTTTGGTCACAGCCATGATCATTATGGGCACCCCGATTGCAGAGGACAGGACCCAGATGAGTACATTGATCATCTTCGCCTTGACTGGTGTTCGAAACTCCAGGGCCCTGACTGGGTGGCACACAGCGATGTAGCGGTCCACGCTCATCATGGTGAGGGTAAAGATGCTTGTGAACATGTTGTAGTAATCGATGGCGATGATGAGCTTGCACAGGATTTCCCCAAACGGCCAGGTGTTCATGAGGTATTTGGCGCTCTGAAACGGCAGCGTGCTGGTGGCCAAGGCGTCAGCGAGGGCCAAGTTGAAGATGTAGATGTTTGTGGCAGTCTTCATCTTGGTGTATCTGGTTGTGTTCAGAGAGCAGAGAAGAAGAAAAAAAAGTGTTTGTAATAAGTAGCAGCTGTAATGGGAGCAGTTGGCTATGGGAGTCTCTGTTATGGGACACGGGGATTTGAAAGTGATATGCGCAGCATGTTTTATGGCTTACATAAAGAGTTAATTCCCTCATGTTTTGGGTATGCAGTGTAAAGCTGGGAGTCGCTGGTGCTAATTCCTCAAAGCTTAGACTTTTTTTTTAAATGGGTGATTTGAGATAATGGTTACAATTGGCTTGTTGGCCCCTGATCTAGCAGCCTACTTACAAAGAAAGCATCAGAGACCTGTGGTAAGAAAATACTTCTGTTTAAATGAGGCTCATATATATTTTATGACCTGGACTTGGCTTTCAGTGTGGGACTGTGATTTGAATTGTGTTAGAGATTAAGAAATTTGAAGAAAAACAATTATCAGCACTGTACTTTATGTGAAACGATACAGTAATATTGACTTATTGGGGTCAGATATTCTCCTCTGAGGCATAAGGCTTTATTTCTCTTATCTGAACTCTTCCGAGATATATTTGCTCTGTGTTAAACTCAACTGCATTAGTTTTCCAAGAGATAACAGGATTTTTTTTAGATCACTACATTCAATAGCACTCAAACTAACATGCGAAGAAGTGGACAGCCTTAAGGCACAGAGGGACAAGTAGAGATTAAAATTTCATTAAATATTCAATTCCGCGATGGTCCATGAATACATTAAGCCGATACTAAGTGGAATTGGTGAAACCTATCTTATGTATTATTTTCTGTTCCTTAATTATTGAGTTTAATGATGGTGTATCTGTTGTTTTTAATGGGGGCAGAATGAAAAGGATAATATTGATACCACTGGTACTGCTTATTGTTCTGGTCCATGAGAATACAGCCAAGTTGAATTGCTAAGTATGGACATTTATTCTGCTGATAATTAAAACTGCTGAGATACACTGTAACCAAGGGCACTGTGTGGTGGCACTGATGGGAATGGGGTTGCGTATCCACAGTCATATCACATACACTCTCATCTTGTGCTGTTCTTTTCTGATGGGAATTTTTGACCTTGAACAATTGAGATGTGTCTGAAGGCTGTAACAAAATACCAGAGTTGACTAATGGGTATTACTGGCTCATCATAGGTGATCGTAGTGGGTGTTCTCGGTAGGTGCCACACATAATAAACAGAAAGAAGATGAGGAAGAAACAACAGCAGATGATAACCATGAATGTCACATCAATATTGGTATAATAGATCTAATCAAAAAGCCATCCCAACAGAGATTAAATGAGATTAAACTAAGATTGAGTTGCTGTTGCTGACTGAGTCATAACTGTAGACAAAAGAAAGTGATGACATATTGAGATTCATGGTCATATTCAAAGGCAAAATAATCTATTTCCTAACTTATTGGATAGTGTAAGAAAGCAGCACAGGATCATCTGCCCATTATCACGGTGTTAAAAAATTAAACTGATGGGGAATTGAAAAAAAAAAAAAAAAAAAATTGCAGTTCCTTGAGTGTCCACTTGAGGCTGGCTGAACAGGAAATGGAGACCCATTTAGGTTTCACATTGTTTTTTACAACAAAATCATAGATGTTTACAACGTGAGAAGGTTTAGTCGCCATGGAAGAGAAGGAACCATTTTGGTCTCCTAAGCTCCAGAGTCAGATTGATTTCACTTGATTGGTGTGTTCTAGTTTATAGCCAACCTCAGTTCCAAATCTTTGTATAGATGCCAGGTAAAAAAATATATAAGAAAGTCATGTATGGTTAATAAATCAAAGCACATGGTTTGCAAAGTACGGAAACTTAATCTGTGGGTGCAGATTCATAATTTGGAAACATTATTTGCAAACTGGGCACGCAGATTATAACTTGGCATTCATAGTAAACACAGTTGCTTCTCTCAGATAACGAGAAAAAGATCATTTCCGAGACATCCACAGCTACCCTGCAAGTCAAACTTCATCCACATCTACCCTGCAAGTCAAACTTACCTGTAATTAAGAGTAGATATGATGCTATAGAATGTTTTGGATTGGGGAACCCAATGGATAATGTAAAGGTTTCCTAGTGATGGGCACAGATTTGCAATTTGTACATACATGGCTTCCTCTTTTCTTGACTTGGCATGCAGAGGGCCTTTTTCTATATTGATGGAAAGCTAGGCTGAGACAGAATTTCCAATATCATTACCACCAACGACTTACTGTTAACTTTTAAACTTTTCCAACTTACATGGAAAAAACTAACCAATGATATTGATAAGATTATGTACAATGGATATTATTATGTGTTAAGGTAGAGCAGTTTGTTGTCTGTAAATATGACAATGTCTCCTGGTGCATTCAAATGGGGTTGTGCTTACAGTCAGATGAGACCTTCTGAACTCCTCCCTTTTAATGGTACTTACAATGTAAGTCAAAATCTCAATGGTGTTTTCAGAAATTGTGGGGCCGAGGGAATCCAGTTTTTTGGTGGATGGTAAATAGACACAATTAGATTTCTTCAACCTTTCTATGGTATGGTATGCAGACCTATTGTTAATGTCAAGTTTGCCGTAGATCTGTGGCATCCATGTTTCTGTTGCCTAGCAACAGCGTTCCCTTTGGGTTACCATTTAATTAAGTCTGCAACTTCATCACATGACTTTGTAAGTTCCATTGAAAGCAGCATCTATTTCATATCAATTTCTATGTAGTTGCTAATCAGTCTGTAAACAAAGAATGAATACTGCGCCATTTATGAAGGTTGCTTATCAAATAAACTTATAATTGCCTTTCCATTTGTCAGACCATCAGTGTTTATACAATTGGTTGCCTGGAGTATAGCAGCCCACTGTTGTCTTAGTGTGACCTACCCTGGCAAGATAAAATAAATAGAACTGGTCACCATGTTCACACAATGAGTTGTCACCTCTGTCTTAGCCCTTACAGTTTTAGATAAAGGCTTCACTTCTTTTTAGAACTTATCTGAACAAACCCAGAGTGACTGGCTGTCTTGTTTTGCTGTCTCAGCTCCCTTGTTTTATTTGCTTCTTATATTAATTTCTAGAAAAATACCCAAAAAATAATGATGTTTTACCAAAATTTGTTCTTGCTTATTTAACAGTTGCACACAAATTGTGTAACTGCTTAAAGCAGTAAAAATAATAGATGTTTATTCCATACATTCATTTGTCTTGTATTGTGCATTGTGTCTGCATGCCTCCAGTGGAAAAAACCTTTGACACATTTCACATTCAACATGCGCCATTCTCAGGTTACAGACAAACAACACAACGGTTCACCATACTTGATTTACAGTCTCTCTCTCTCTGCTGTTATTGTCACTACTGCTCTGCACCAGCACTATACCCATGCTCTCATCCCAAGGGAGCTGAGCATCAGCAATGTTCTCCTGGCGCAGTCAACATTTGAAGCAATTTAAAATCTCCATTAATTAAAATAGCTAATTTGTTTTACTCTTTTTTTTCTGTTTTCTCACTCAGTCTCTGTAGTCGTTTCATAATAGTCTGTTAGCTTGAGTTTGACTACCAGATTAGTATCTAAGTAATTCTGCTCATCAAGAGCTCAGTTGACAATGTTTCAGATGACTGTGTTGGGAGCTGGCTTCTGAGGATATACAGTATTTGTGACTAAACCATGTGGGCTTAAATATTGCATAATGTAATAATTCAGTTTGAAGTGAATGTTCAAAGCCTGCAGCGTAAGAGTCCCATCAGTTGTTCCATTATTTACTATCAGGTCCAACATCCATCACCAGAAAAAGTCATCACTATGGTCTGCATCTCTCTGCTCAGATGAATATGGATCACATGTAAAATGTATAAATACAATTTTTTCAGTTGTATTTTAGAGTAGAGAATGAGTAATTTTCTGCCATCGCTAAAAAAGCTAAATAATTTGTTACATGATAAATGGTTGGATCTCGTTTAAGTGTGCCATTTTCAGGAGCTGCTGCAGTGTATGCTGGATCAATGGTGTTGTGTACATAGAGCCCCATTCTCACAGCATTTATTTCTCCAGGGGGGAACACGTTGCAAGTCGGAACCCAATATGGCACCAGAAAAATTACAGAAGTACAGAAGAGAGGGAGATGCTGACTACAATTAGGGTGTTGTAAAGAAAAAAACTGTCATTTCAGATGAGAAGTGATTACTCTGATATCTACATGAAGAGTGGGTACCCATCAATGAGTGCGCCATCTTGCATCGCCATGTTCTACCATAGCACAGGAGAGACAAACTTGTGGTATATACATAATATTTAGTGATGACTGCATGAACTGCACCATTTGGAAAATAAATATGAGGACTGTGGTTGTTGCTGTATGCAACAGGATTTATCCAACGCGATGTCACTTTTACTTTGCGTGAAGTGAAATCTGATATTTTACTTTTCTTATTCTCCACATTTTGGTGTATTAATGACCTCTGGTGTAAATTGTTTTGCTGTTTTGTATTGTTGCAGACATATGCCCCAATGTGGCTGTACTGGAAAAGCAAAGTCCCAAAGGCTTAAGGGGGGACTATCCATTTAAAGTGCTTGTTCTTACAGCTGACAGGCTAAGATTAACATTCAAAGTGTCTGAAAACATTGCAGAGATAATCCAAACAGAGATTAATGTTTTTAATCTCTTTTAATGTGAAAATCTTTTTCTTACTAGAGACAGTCATTACATTGTTGTCTCTAAAGATAGCAGGCTTCATTGATAAAAACAGTCCTTTTACTGCAACCGAAGTCAGGGTCCCTCCAGGCTACATTCAGTTTTCTTTCATTTCATCATCAATTCAAACTTTTATTCAAGGGTGTCATCAAAGATGACAATGCTGAGAGTTTTATTCCCACTGACTTAGACAATCTGTTTGAACATAACTTGTATGTTCTGTAAATGAAAAGTTAAAATCCTTTCATCATTCGACTTTGGAGCTTAAAAATCCAATGTTATTTGGACACATCTCAATAAGCCTGAAGCATCAAAAATAAAACAACTCGATTTATTTTTGTCAGACAAGACAAAATTAAAAACTGCTGCCTGATGTCTGTTAGACATTTTTTTAAATTATCTAATGACTTTTATTAATTTTTACTCACTGCAAAGGACTTGGAACTTACAAATCAGCTCTAATGTAAACAGTCTTTACAGCAAGCACAATTTGTTCAGCACTTGTTGCTTTTGTAAAAATAAAAGCTTAAAAAAAAGATCATTTCCGAGAGTAAAGATGGCTCTCAAGGAAAAAAAAAAGTCAGTCACAACAAGGAAAAAAATACTATCCATGTATATACAGTATATACAGTATATTTATTTATTTTTTACTTTTGCTTGGCAGCTAAAGCTTTTTTTTAACGGGGAATGAAATATCTCTATGGTCCGAGTCACTTTCATTATTGAACTGTGATTCCTAAGAAATGGCTTTCCTCAGCCCCTAATCTAAGCTGACAGGACAGGGTGGCACTGAGTGCACCCTGCTTTGCAGCACAGCTGTCACTTCACTTTCCTTCAGTAAACAAGTAAAGGAGTGAAAGGGCCTGGATGCTTTTCTATACAGTCTGCTATACTGTGAAGATGAAATGGCGAACTAGAGGTAGAAAATGATGCAAGTCTGCTGCCCTTTACTGTTGGGTTTTCTTGTTTACACAAGATGGATAAATCAGGGTGAAATAATTGGAAAGGAAAATGTTGCAGTAGCTCATGGGCTTTGAGATATAATGAAACATCCACACTGGCACACAAGAGTCTCTTGGATTAAGAGGATACCAGCATGAGTACAGGCAATGTGGCATGAAGCAGGTGAAACGGCTGCAGGGGATGCTTTTTTATGGTTTTACGGCAGGAGTCTGTGTGGCAAAATGTACCTTCTTTCCAAAGGCTGCAAGAACATGACAAGAATTTAATTTCACAGTGAGCAGTGAAAACACACAGAGTCTGATTAAAGGCTTATCCATTTTCCTTGTTTTGCCAAACACTCGGCTGGTCCCCAGGTTACGTAGCATTTGATTCAGAGAAATATTCAAAGAAAAAGGGGGCTTTCAAAAGATCCACATTGCTTTTTGAAAGAGTGGGAAACCAATTGTGTGTCAGGAATCTATATGAAACGCCTTTTTAATGTCCCAATAAAAGATGTTTTTCTGTTTCACAGGCTCACTCTGTGATGGTTCAATGCTTTCTTTTTTAATCGGTTGTTTCCTTTCGTTTGACTGCCTTCTACACGGCTGTCACAGCTGTCCAATCCCCTCCTCCTTGTACTCCTCTCCTGGTTTCACTTCATAAGATTTAATGTTTCAGACAGGGCGGTGCAGGCACACTGGAAAGTATTGACCCACTCTGTGTCTCTAGACCATGTAAACGATTTCTGCCTGTTCGCTTAGATACCATTGATCGGAGTCGACCGCAACTGGTTTATTATTCATTTAGCCATGTATGTATGTAAATTCTGTTAAGCCATTCAGGGTTAAAGGAGCACTTCATTGTGCATAAAACCTTACCAAAAATGGTAAAATATCTCTGAACAAGACACATTTTTGGCATTGCAATAAGCTGCAAACATTACGTAATTAATAGTGATGCATAACATGTTCAAAATATCATTATTTGACAGGTGTTTGACTTATTTGCTTTCCTCAACAAACCCAGCACAGTGTGGCAGGACTCAGCTGAACATAATTGGCCTTCTTCCGTCAGACATAGATGGTAGAAACATGTTATCGATTTCAAGACAAAATCAGAAACATGATCATAGAGTCACAACTGGCTCGGGTTAAAAATGAAGCGCTGCATTGAAATGTTTAGAGTAGAGAAATAATTATGTATTGATTTATTGATACATCTATTGTATCATTATTGCTGTCAGATAGCCTTAAATTGCTTGTTGGGGTTATAGAGGTCTATATGGTACCAGCAGTGTCAGTGTTTGATTCATTTTTGATACTTTTCTCTACACTAGCTTGAGATACAGAGCATGGCTTTCCTTTCTCTGCTGATTCACAAACAGCCGGACTCTCCTGTGTTCCAGGGCCTGAGGGTCATACAAACCCAACTCAGACACACAGACAGACATAAATGCTGGGAAATATGGAAGTCAGGCAGTGAGACACAGCTGACATGTTGACTCAGGCCAGGAAGTTGGCAGACAAACAGTTATGCTCCTGCAGACTACAGGCTATTTTCAGGTAAATTTCCACTCTCCATCATGATTTCAAGGGGTATGAGCGCTGATGGGGATGCAGCACACCATTAAATCAACCGTTATAAATCCATAACCTACTTAGGACTGCAAATTTATGTTTTCCCTCAATTTTATGCTAGTGTCAGTAAAGTATATACAGCTCCTGCCAGAAAAACTGTGAAAAAAGGAGCTCTGCCATTAAAGCAGTGTGAGTTTACAGTTGCTTGAATCTATAGTTTAGTGAGTGTGCTGACAGTTTCATATTACACAAGGGATGGGTCATAATTTTTTACAAATATTATCATATTTATTCATTTGAAAACATACAAATATTATCTTTTTGGCAGTTTTCATCAGGCAGTTTTCATCAGTGCTTCAGAAATATGTTTCCTAGCTGCCTAAAAATAAAAGAATAATAATTCTAACCACAGAATTCAAACACTGATATGGTCCATTAATTGGACTGGTGTCACAGAGTATTTCTTTTCTTGTCTTAACTGGTGGCACCACAGATGGAGTAAAACATGGATAGAGTCTCAGGGACATCACCCACTGGTTCCTGAAGCAGTGCTTTAAAGCTTGTAGGGGATTGTCACCATATTGGAATTGCTAAATTATTAAAACTTTCAGGCAGTCTACAAAAGGCAAAAAGCTGGAGATGAGGTGGGCCTCTAGCCTTCTTGGTTGCAACTAAAGTAAGCCTCATTTAAGTCAGCCCTATCCAAATAATACACATTTCATGGCATTAATATTTTTAAGACTAATGATTAATAGTAATAAAAAAAAAACCTCTAATCTATTCAAACAAATTTTTGATGTTTTGATGGGCTCTTTAGAGTGGGTGTTTATGAGGGCTTCTGCAGCGAGCCTCAAGTGGACATTTGAGGAACTGCAGATTTTGCACCTCTGCATCAGTTTTATTTCTCAAAGCAAGAGGTTGCTAACACAGTAAAGGAAGTGAAGTTTCTTATTTAATTGATTGTGTAAGGTATGCAGGTGAAAAGCTGGGATAAATAGAGTTCTCTGAATCTAAAGCTCACTTATCTCATTTACCTAGTATAAATTTCTATATATTTTCATATCACAATATACTGTATAGCTGGAAAGGAGAAATGCAGAAAATATCTCAGGTCCACTTTTGTTCAGTAGCGATAAGCTAGGTGCATTTGTGCACAAGTGGTATTGGTGATGAGTGTGTGGGGGTGGGTGCATGTGTGCTGAGCATGGGGTTATACAGATCCCAGGGACTATCAAATAATATTTTGAATTGCCAATCCCTACTTTATTCAGTATAACCAACCTTGTGCAGTGATAAGAGATTCATCTCAAATTAAATCTTCCAGTTTGGTGGATAATCCATAACACTCTGTTTAAAAAGAGAGTGAGCAAGCACAAAGGCAACAGTGCCTGAATACAACTTCAAGTGCATTGCAATACGTCCTTACAATAACAGAAGGACGCATCTCATCTGGAAAGGTCAGAAGGGGTTTGAGAGCAAATTACAGTCTATGTAACAGCCTATCTCTTGTATGAAATGACTACTCGTCATATAGTTCTGCATCAATATAAAATACTGTATGATGAAATAGACACAGGCCAGATCTCTTGCAGTGCACATGCTGTCATACTCTATCATCATCCTGTTACCTCTCTGCAGGGTTCATGATTTATGTCAGTGTTGTTTTACTGTGAAAGTTCAATTCTGCTGGGTGTTGTGGTGTAAAATGTTCCAACATCAGATTGAACTCTGTCAAAGATAGTCCTGGAAATTTGAACTGATGCAAAACCTTGGCGTCAAATGTAATTACATTATATAAGGTTATATATATACTGTATATATAAGGTGGGGCTGCACAGTATTGAAAAGGGCATTTTTTTTCTCTTTCTGCCAGATATATTCAAATCTTCTTCCTTCTTATTCCACACTGTGTTACATGCATGCATCATTAGAGAGGAGACACTATGGGAAAGAAAGCACAGATAGAGCAAATCAGTACAACATAAACCAAATGAGAAACAATATAGACTTATTTGCACCTAGACAATCAATCGGTCAATATTTAAAATAATATTAAATCTGCATTGCAGGCAACATGATGGTTTTACTTATAAAACCAAAACTCATCATCTTCCTCTGCATATAGTTTTCACATCAACATGATGTATGTGCACTGCAGCTGTAGACTCTAAAATCAAACACTCATTTGTTGTCTCATTTGTGTATTGGTCCAACAGTAAGCCTCCAACATTAACAAGCATGAAAACAGACAGTACAACACTGTTCTGAAGGAATTTTGAGGGGTGTCTATAACAGTAACAGACCCTTAAAGGTGGGGTAGGCAGGCTCTGAGAAAGTGCCAGTTTTTGGGAGAAATCTTGAATGTAAAAACTTCCCCTCCCAACCAGTTTTCCCCTCAGCTCCTCCTCTCCCCTCCCTCTCTGCTTCATCAAGCCCCGCCCACAAACAGACGCTCCTGCTCACTTGTATCGTTTCAATCAAATTCAGATATAATGCAGATATATAGTTCAGATAATTACCCAGTCAACGTGAAAGTAAAAAGCATTGGTGCTACTGTAGACGCCAACAGTCTACCAGAAAACACAATGTTTGCAGGACTTCTACAACTAGGATAAAGTGACATAGTCCAGGGCCCAAGGTAAACAGTTTAGTGGCGCTTCAACATGCAGCAGGTCCCGTTTCACAAGAAACACTTCTGTTACAGACACTTGGCTTACTTTGTTGAAGCGGTTTACCTGTCCAGCAGAAAGGTTACAGGGTCCGTAAGATCCCGACGCGTCCCCTCTTGCTTCGCTAGCTTCATTGATGTTGACCCGGCTTTTTAGCTCTTGTCTGGTCTATCTCCGTTTTAAGCGCCGTTATTCCACCAGAGTCTCCAGTATTTACTTCATTTTATTGTTTGTGTTGGCAGTCATGGCCAAAGGAGGATTCAGACAACTTCTGTACTTTGCGGTTGGTTTCTGCTGTCTGATATTGTAGTACGCTAACTTTGCTTGGGCTCATGAACGTTATTCGAGGACGTGGAGCGTGCCTCACAACATTAGGGAGCAGCGTCTGCCTCACAACCAATCAGGTCAAGGAGGTGGAGAACGGCTTTGTTTACAATCAGAATGGGCGGTACGCTCAAAAAATCTAAAATGTTGACTACACAGACTTAAGAGAACACAGCGAAAATTGTGATATTCTCAAATGTCATCAATAGCTTATAGCTACTGACTGATATTAAAAGCTTTTTTGGAAATACACCACAAAATGATGCTTCTTTAACGGATTCCTGTCTACTCTACCTCTAACAGGCATGAATGCTTTCAGTCTTGTATCCTAGAATAAACCTGTACTACAAGGAAGTGGCAACAGCAGGAGGTCTTAGAATATGTGACTTACATTGGACATCCTAGGATGTGACTACATGTGCATGCACATATTGCAGTTGTGGTGCTTGATGATATAATGTTCAACCTTATTTTGCAGAGCAAAGGTCTTACAGATCTTCCAGTTGCCTGAAGAAAGAAACTGTTCTCCTGAGGTTGTGGTCAGTCACCCAGAAGCTTCATCTTCTTTCTCTACCAAAGCATAAACAATGCATTGCTGTCTTTATGGAGATGGAGTCCACCAGAAGCAGCTCAGTTGATAATCTGCCAGCCTTCCACTGGCTGCTTTCATATGGAGGTCACTTCACGATAAACCGCATGATCACACAGCCAGCTCTTATCCAACAGATGTAACAACCATGAATGAGGTAGGAGAGAAGCACCTGCAGTGTCAGCAACAGCCTCTCCATCTGTAGTCAGACCGAGGGCTCTCCACGCCACTCTAACCCAAAACCCCAATTCCCACTGACAGAGGCATTCATGCAGACACCACTGTAAATTGGGTTTCTGTGCATCTGAGGGTCTCTATCCAGGAATCTCAGTCAATGGCAACATCTAAAATTAATGACTTTTACTGCATTTATGAGTTGGCTGATCCTCAGGGCAAACAAATCACATAAGGATGATCTCAAGTAAGTTTTAGAAGATATAACTTCTGAAAGAAATGGCAGCAAGAGGACGGTTTCTGGTGATAGGATGTCGAAACATGTTTAAAATGTTTCAGGCATTAAAATAAAGACAGAACTAGTTTTTGCCTCGTTGCCGATAGTTTGCTAGCATGAATGAACTACCCAGTGTTTCTCTTGTTTTTGTTCAGTTAGCTTAAAAATAAGACTTCATTTCAAATTCATTTCACTTTTTGTCAGTTTGGAACGCCTTCCAAGTAGTTTTACATGATTTGCAACTCTAAAAAGCCCTTATTTGTCTTATCCTGGTATTTAGCCTCTTCCTGAAACACTTTGTTGCGGCTGTTTTTAAATTGGACAAAGCTTGTGGGTGTTACCTTTTACACAACAACTCCAAAGTTAATCTGTAACAGAAGAGTGCCAAGGCTAGCCATTAGTATACATGCCTGCTCTCCATTATACAGTATGTTAGCTAACGTTACATTACATACTGTTTCACTTTGACTTACAGCTTGTGGTTCTGAGCCTTAATGCAAAGTTTTTAGAGATGCAACAGGTTTCAGTAACAGTTCAGGTGTAAATCCAGCTACATTCTGGCCGCTTCCCCGAAAACTTCAAACCTTCTCTTTGTTTTCCAATCTCTTCATCTCTTGGGAGAAGAAAACAGCTGTAACTTTTCTTTATGTCCAGAATAACAACTACAAGTACGGAAACTTTACAAACATACTAAATCAACAAAGTGCAGAGCAAAGGAAAAAGGCAGAGTGGCAAAAAGGACTTTCCGGGTGATAAAATGTGAAAGACCTTCTTCCTTGAAAGACATGTCCTTCAGCGCTGTCCAAAAAAAAAAAAAAAAAAGAGCAGTCTGGTGCCACGTCCAGGCCAAGTCTCATGAAAATAGCTGATCAGAGATGCCAAATTAGGACTTACATCTCGTGTTTTGAAAACTGTCTGCATTTAGTATGGACACCTAATATTTTATGTATGTATTACAACATATGAGCTATCCAGTTCATGGGACAGCTTTAAAATAAAGGAACAGAAAAAATGACACCAGGGGTGTTTTTATAACTAAGTTTTCTATTTCTGCTCTTTTTTTAAGTTTGCTCTTCGCAGACATTACAGATGTTTCACAGGAGATAATATATTCTGACGGGAATGGTTAATGTGCTCAGCATCCCTCTGCTGCCATCTCAAGGGGGCCTCGAATCACTGATGAGTCTCTTCACACACACAAACTCAAATGCCAGACAAATAGCTGCGCAGAATTTGATTCACTAGCTTTCCAAAGCGCTCATCCATCTCCTTTTTGTCTCCCACTTACCTCACCCACACCCTCCTTTTTTTGCCTAAAGTGACTTGCTTTGCCCATTATTCTCCCCCTGACTCCTGAATGGAAAAATGATGGAGTGGAGAAAATGTAGGTTTGATATAAAGTAATTGGAGCTTGCCGAAAAACTCTGTCTTGGCTTGTGGCTTTTTCCCAAAACTGATCATTTTCTCTCAGGTCCTCTACTCCTTTCCTTCTTTCACTGAGTATTTAAAACAAAATCTAGCTGCTGCTCTCAGTCCAGCCTGTCAGTCCAGTGTCATGATTGTGGGCTGAAAATGAGCACTCGTGTTGCATGCTTTGCCTGTACCTCGCTGAGTTATCCATCTCTGCTAAAACTGGAGCCTCTTACATGAATTTAACCTGTTTGTTTATTTCCCTGCCTCTCTGGAGTCATTAAAGCTTGTGATGTTATTGGGTGAACACACACACCAATTACATTTTAATTAATATGATGAGGGAGGACAAGCAGAGCAGTTGTAAACATTTTTTTTTTTTTTTATGTTAATCATGTATTTTCAGTCAAGGTGCTTGTATACAAAGACAGAGTAGGTGTATTACATTATATCGCATTAGAAGCTGAGGGAAACACAAACTGTGACTTCAAATACATGTCAAGCAGTGGATCCCTCACAGCTTTAAAATGAAGAAAACTCCTGTATTATTTCTCATTTTTTACATATCAGCACAGCAACACTGAAACTACTTAAAAAAAAAAAAACTTAAATAGATGAAAAAAATATAGTTTTACCATTCTGGCTTAGAAACCTACATCATAAATCAGACACTAAATGAAGCCAAACACCTACAGACAATTTAGAGAGACCGTTTCACCTGGTGTTTGTGTCTTTAGGTTACAGAAAGAAGCCATAGCACACGGGGAAAACTCAGGCATTCATGCAAACATCACTCAGAAAAGGATCGTGCCTGTCCAAGGTTTTCAAATAAGAAATCTCCCTGCTGTGAGGCAGAGTTGCAACAGCCCTCAGTCCCCAAATTGCATTCCTGAATCTGCAGCCTCTGAGTCTGCAGACACATGCTGCTTGTCAGACTCAGACTGAATGGAACAACTACATCTGAGACAAGAGATCTGATTCTCCTCAAACCTAACCTGGACATTTGACAACATGCATGTGTTGCTTTAAGAGAAATCTCCTGTTCATGCAAGGAACCACAGGTCACTTGCTGGGTCGAATCAGTCGATTGACAGTATAGATTTAAGACAACAGCTCTGTTTATGAAGCAATAAAAGTCCACTCAAATATATGTATACAGAAAAAGCCTACCATGCTCTCTGAAAAGTCCCTTTATGCAGTCACGTACCATGTTCCTACTTTTAGCAAAGGTTATCAAAACACTACTTCTTTATGGCACCAAAGTTTCCTTTGAAACAGGAATTTTCTGTATGTAAAAGATGAAAAATAAACCAAAAATCATCTTTTAATTCAATTGAAATGTTCCAAAATGAAGCAAACTGTTGCAGGACTGTAACTCACTCCTTTTTAAAAGTCTTGCCTAAGGGTCTCTTACAAGTCTCATAAGTTATTAGGACCAGAGCTGTAGGTGCAGCTCTGTGTCTTCTGTCCCTCTCTGACATATTTGTCCTTCAGTCCTGACTTAACACCAAGGAAAAAAGCAGGAGTCTTTTTTTACCTGACCACCCCATACATAACGAGGACATTTCCCAGCAGTCCCACCACGCAGATAACGGAGTAGAGAGCTGTGATGGATATGGCTATGATGATCCCTCCAGTGCTCTTCACCGGACCCTGCTTCTCCGTATAGTTCTGCAGCCTGAAGCTGCTCTCCTCGTCCTGGAAGGTGACATTAAAGGGGATGACGGAGTAGAGATCTGACAGGGAGAGCTGAGCCCCCGAGACCGTGTACGGCTCCATGCTGCGATACTGTCAAAATATCTAAAGAAACTTAACCGTCTGGGAGGAAAAAACAGACAGCGATTCTGACTCAAAGTGGAAAGAGAGTGAAACAGTTTCTGCAAAAAAAAAAAAATCTGGAGGCAGAGAACCTGTGCGTAAAAAGAGCTCAGGTTGTTCCTCAGCTCTGTATCCGGAGACAAGAGGAGAAGTAGCTCTCCACTAGCGGTCAGCAGCAGTGTGTGTACTGCTCTGGTAGTGTGAACACTTCTTATACTCTCCGGGATCTCCACCTCACAGCCCGCTCGCCGCTTTTTACCCGTGTGTCGACGTCAAAGGCTGCGCGCTGATATGGTCATGAGCGTCAAAGGGGAACGGTTGGGTGATGGGTGCGCAATACCTGAACACAAACAAGAGTTGTGATATGATTTGGTGGATTTCAGCTCTAGAACTTAAGAAGAATTTAAATATATTATTATAAGGCGATGTATGTATAAACGGAGTGTCAGAGATTTGAAAAAAAGAAAAAAAAAAGCTATCAGGAAGAAGAAGATTGGAGGATATTTATGGTCTCTCCCATGTTGTATAAGGCAAATGAAAAACAAAAGAATTAGTGTTAAAAAAAATGAGAGACAGTTATAAGAAGAGTAGGACCAATCAAAATTTATGTCAGAAGTAGGGCTGGGCGATATGGGAAAAAGATTATCACAGTACAATTTTTTCAAATCAGTCGATATTGATATATATCACGATATAGAAAATGAAATTTAACAGTGCTTATTGGTAGCATGTCTTTTGCAATACAATGAGCGACTGCATCTGTGAGGTCTTTGTGTCTCTTTGACGTTTTGTCGTAAGGTGTTGCACTAAAGAAAGTGGTCTGTACGGTCGTCTGTTTCAGCTGCCTGGGCGCCATGGGATCCTTGCTCCGCTCAGGGTTTGTAACCCTTTTGCATTGTGCATGCTCTGCCGTGTGGCGCTGCTTCAGGTGGTGAAAAGATTTGAGGTATTCCCCGACTTTGCAAGAACATGTACGCGACATAATTTGCAGTACACATTACTCTGCTTCATGTCCGACCTCAAAATACTAAAATACCTCCACACAACCGATGTTTTCATGCCAGTGTTGTTGAAGATTTCATCATCTGTTGAGCCTTCATCTGCATTTCTCATTTTCTTTTTTTCTCACCTACAGTGCTGTTGGCTTCACATCTTAAAGTGCTATGGTTGCGTGTAGCTGCAGCCTGCTACTACAGACTGTTTGTTACTTGGTTCTAATTCAGCCCATGATTGGTTCAGCGCAAAGCGAACCCGGAGTAACTCCCCTTTTCATTGGCTATTCATATAGTCTACCAAAACATGGCAGAATGCCAATTATTGAAAAGCTTATTGACCATGTTTTATATTGATATTAAAGGGAAATTAATTTTTGATATCTATTGTTATCGTTTTATCGCCCAGCCCTAGTCCAAAGTATTTTGAGAATGAGGATACATTGTTTAGCTAAATCTAACTCAAAACTAGGAGGACAATGTCAAAAAATAGGCCAAAATGAGATGGGGACAGAGTTTCAGTGTAATAATGATAATATTTACTAAGCACTTTTCAAACACAAGCTACAAAGAACTTCAAAATCAAAAATAATTTACTCAAATAAGAATCAAAACAAGTTGGATAATAGTTACAGATATGACAAAAAGACAAAATACCAATAAAGAAAGACACATAGCAATAACAAAAGTAACAAGTTACAACAGATAACAAAAAACTGAGATCCAGTACTTAAGGTGAAAGGTGATGAACAAATCTGCAAGTCAAGACAGCCAAATAAATGGAAGTGAGTTCACAAAAAGATTTAAAAAAGGACACAGACTTTGTCTCTCTGGTATCCTCAGGCAGGGAGCTCTAGCCGTTGAGCCCAAACTGCAAATGTTCGGTCTTCTTCTGTGACCAGCTGAGATTTTGAAGCTATGAGTAGGGGGCTGCCAGAGGACCTCAGACTCTTGCCAGGTTCGTGGAGCGTTAGTAGCTCACAGATAGCCTGGCCATGTTAGGCCTTAAAAAGCAGTAAGACCTGAAATCAAGTCTAAAACTCACTGATGGACAGTGAAAGGCAGCGAGTATTGGTGCTGTATGATCACTCAGTTAAAGCCTGGCAGCAGTCTTTGGATATTGGGCTTGCTGATGCCGGAATACAATGCATAACAATCTGTCAGGACTAAACTAAATGCTTGGATGACATAAGATAATTTGGCAGAAGAAAGAGAATACACAATTTTAGTTAACTGCCTTAGCTGAGCAAAACAGCGTAACTTTGGTTACCTGATATCACAAAGAAAGGTCGGAGTTAAACAGGACTGCAAAGCTATGGGCCTCTTTTCCAACATGATTGTTGTTAAAACTGGGGACAGAGTGGATAATGACAAGAGCTTTAGATCTGGAGTAATCCAGCTGTAGGAAATTTTCAAACATCCACTTCTAGTTTATAGCCGGACTGGACATAATAGGAAAATATCAGTAGTACTGAGCTTTAACAGAGCTCTGAGTGTGATTTGAGTAATAGTCTTTGCTGTGCATTCTCAGGTTTTGCCCCAGGGGGAAGCATGTACTCCTGAAATAAAATAAAATAAAATAAACCCCCACATGAGAGAGGATCACAGAAAGAGAGGGCATTTTAGAGCACGATAGTAGAAGACCTGTTAGTGATGTGGGGCTGGACTGGTTCTTTTCCTATCTGCCTAACTCCAACTGAGTATTTCAGAGGCCTAAGGAAGACACTGTGTTAAACTGTGTCTAAGGCAAGCAGGCAAAGAAATGCTAGCACTCCCCTTTTTCACAAGTTAACCTGTGTATCTTGTGTTTACTTTTGGTGTTGTGGTTAAAGTTTCTACAGTTATAAAAAATAAGAATGTTGATAGTCGTAAAATATGCAAATTATGCTCCTATCCAATCATTATCCTTGTTTAGGTCATGTTTATTTGATATTGCCATGGGTAATATATTTCTGGTACTTTTAGGGCTCTATGAAAGAAGCTGTAATATACCAGAAACCTCAAGTATGATGTACAAGATGAATTTCCTTTTGGGAATAAATAAAGTTCTTGTGTCTGGAATCTCATGTCATCTGCTATTTATAGAAGAATTAAAAAGTCCTCCATAAATGGAAAGAGAGAGAGAGTCGCAAAGTATAAATATGTTGGCATATGCCTCAATGAAAACTTTACATTCAAGTTCCATATGAATACTCTTGTGTTCAAGTTGCAACAGACAGCTGGCTTCCTGTATCCAAATAAATCCAATTTTCCTTTTTCCTATAAGAGAAGAATTGTTGAAGTTGTGTTTTTGTCTGTTATTGACTACGGTGATATAATTTACAGGCATGCAGGAGCCTCAGCTTTAAAACCTCTAGACTCTATCACTCCACCTTAGGTTTATAACCAGTGACAGATAGGATGCCCGTCATTGTGTCCTGTATCAGATGGCTGCTTGGTTTTCTCTTGGAGAGGATGTAATAAACATTGTTTTTTGTTTATTTTCAAGGACCTCGGTTTGAATTGAATTGAATTGAATATTCAGAGAACAGGAGAGAGACAAGCACCTTGCAAGATGCCTGGTGCGCCCAATAAATTCTGTGGTTAAATTGAAAAATACTGGTGCTGGGACCCTATATGAAGTTAGGTGCTGTTCTGAGCATTATTTGTGGCTATAGAGTGGTGTTTTGGTTGAGTGTGTAGCTCCTGAGACCGCTGTGCATTGATATTGTGTGGTCATTACTAGAGTTGGTATAACTAGAGAAGCAAGTGGTCTGCAACATTCATCTCTCGAGGGGTGTCTACCTCGGTGTTACAGTGTGTTTGACCCTAAATTAATTTTACACCGGAATATCCCTTTAAACTGATGCATCTGCTTGCATGTTGTGAAAATAAACACACAGCTGCCAAAAAAACAATCCTGTCTAAAAGAAAAAAAAAAAATCAATCCAGTTCTCATCTAAGTAATCTCAGGTTGCACATGAGAGCAAAACAGAGGTTTCACATTACCTTGATAGTTCTTAGATAAAGGAAAAAGCCTCCTTCTCTTTAGGGAATCTGAATCTTTTCGATATGCAGCCGTCAAATACAATAATAATGAAGACACATATTGACAACAGGAAAGTCTGCGAGCAGTTTCTGGTGACTCACGCAAACGTCATTAGCAGATGACATTTGTACATCTGAAATGGGAATGAAGCTTTGATTTTCTGACTGGTTAAAGAAACTCTAAAAGCAACCTGGCTTGTGAAATGTCTCACAGACGCCAAGGTAATAAAACTCACAATTCCAGACTTTAGTTGTCTCTTGCTCCAGTTTAGTCATGCCACCATCACCCATGACCCTTCGCCTCCCCAGCTATGCCCTGTCCTACAGCTTAAAGACCTACTCCGATGAAAATCATGTTTTCTTGTTTATTACATGTTCATACAGCATTTTTCTGATGCTTCAGGGCATATAATGAGAAAACTAAATGCAAAATTGCTTTTCTGAGTATTTCTTTATTCAAATCACTGTGAATCTCTGGCAGACGCAAAAACAGGTTCAGAAAAAGTGAGATTTCATATGTAACCAGTCCAAGCTCCGCCCACGACTCTAAGGCAGTAAAAACTTAATAACAATTTAAAGACCTCTGAGAACACTTCAAGTAGTTAAAAAAACAAACAAACAAACAAACAAACAAAAGATTGGAGTGATACTTTAAACAGTCTCATCAGCTTTGATGACGTCCTTCTATTACTGCCCAGTCTTCATCTTCATCATCTCATCATCCTCAGATGACAGCAGCCAACACTTAACCCATCAGTATATGAAATCAATAGAGGGATAAACTTGCTGCTGCAAATGATGATGATGATGATGATGATGATGATGAGTTCAAGCACCTTAGAGACTTTGACAGTAATTCTATATCACATTGTCTCTGTGTAATTATAAGACTTATCTTTCATTCATAACGTGCCTCCTGATTGAAGTAATTATAGACTTGATATATTAGCTGCAGTAATATCGCTACGAGGCAATTTATTTACTCACCATCAAGGACAATTTCAGGATCAGACTTTGGCATGCTGGGTCCCGGCTGAGATTTCTTCAAGAGTTAAGTCCTACCTCCAAGCCACTAATTTATACAGGACTGAGCCATGTCTAGTGTTGGCTAGTGGGCAAGAGGACTAAACCACTTAAATAAGAGCAGGTTAAACTTGTAATACCAGCATTTAAAGTTTTCACATTTAATGACATGAAGCTCCACAGAACAATTTTGCAGCTCACAGCTCCCTGTGACCCCTGTGTGCGTGTCTGCGCATAACTATTGGTCTGACTGACAGTTTTTGTTGGAACAAACTATGCATGCAGTGAGGCGTGCTTTTTTCCAAGAATGATATATTGCATTAGAAAATTAATCTGTTTGACCTAAGATATAATTGATTTGCCTCACCTCATCCAAAATGAGATAATAAAACATCTTTCCTATCTAAAAATCTGGCTGGGAATATGCCTGTGTTATTGCTGTTTAACTCTTTAAGTGGGTGTACATATGCTTGTGCTCACTGTTTCCATCTAATTTAACTTTAGGGAAAAGAGCTAACATAGCACTTCACTGTTGTTTTTTGTGAGTGGTGTATAACATTTGTCCAATATGCTCATCAGTCCAAAAGTCAATGAAGCATTGACCTCCCCACTGCTCCAAGTCAGCCCTTGACTTATTCACGAGTGAGCCTGTACAAGCTGGATTTGCATCCCAGTTGTTCTTGTACTCTACAGGAGTCCCAGACTGACATGATAAAAGATGAACATATAAAAAGAAACACGACAGACTGGAAACACAGAAGTCTGCTCAGCTAAATTCATCCAAGGTTAAACAAGAATATGCTTGTCCAAAGTCACTGTTGACGGCACTAACAAAATAAAATGTGTTACATTTATAGACTGAGGAAGCTACTCCCAGAGTGTGACAACACAGCTCAAGACAGTTGATTTAATGCAAAGTTTTTGAGGTAGCACCTGGGGTAGCTAATCAGGTTTCATCCCCCTGGACATGTCCTTGTTTGCAACATTCTTGAATAATGGTACATTCAACTGCAGCCACAGTTTTATCTGAGCAATCTGTAAAACTAGTAGGAATTTGGAATAAAGGTCAGGCTGACTTTATTTCTTTGAAGTTGTGTTGTTCTACTTATGTTACAAGTGTTTCTGGCAGTCTCCGGTAAACAAGTGGGCTGAATTGCTTTCCTGCATCTCTCGGCACAGTTGAGTTAAACTATTACGACTGTAGTGCAATTCATCAAGACCGCATGTTTAAATGATATGATGTGCTTTGATGGACAGAGTTTAAGTGTACCTATTTGGCATTCTTCCACTGTTCCAGTGACGTCAGACAGAGAGGACTTGTTCCTCACAATCCCACTGGACCTCGAGAAGCATTGATGGATTTCTACTTGAGCCTTGCGTTTGACAGAAAGACAGGTATCTGACCAGGACTAGCTCAACGAGGTGTGTAGTTTTTCAGTCACGTGTATCAATGCTGACTGTTCTGCGTCCACTGCACATGCATAAGGGGATAAATCCATACTACGTGATCCAGCACCTAAAATAAAGTAAATGAAGATTCACAGTTGACCTTTCTTTTATGTTAAGAACACAGAGTGTTAATTAACATTGGCTCCTGACCAATGCTGTCTGCTTATCTGGAGATTTAAATAATCAATGGAGTTATATTGCTCTGCCTTGTGCTCAAACATGCACAGCCTCACTTTTAGTGTGGTGATACAGTTGACATGACTGCTGCAGTGGGAATAGTGTATTAGATATGATTGTGTCTGACAGGGACAAAGGAAAAACAAGAATTTATCTGAGCTTGAGTTTGAACCTTTAGACAATGAAAGACCAAAATCAACCACAAAGACAGCAATGTGCAAGGAACAAAATGATCATAGGGGAAATATGACATTATACTCTGATTGGTATGATCCCAGTTCATCCAAAACATGGCTATGATACAGATTTTGATGACTATATTAACTTGAAAATGTGCCAAATGTTGAAGCTGAATTTGTGTGTTTGTGAAAAAATACATGCTTGTTACAAATTTATAAATGTGTTGAGGTGATATAGTATCCTCATCAAAGGGTCAGATAAATACTTTCCACATACTGATCAGTCTGATCAAACATATGGCTAAGCTTCAATGAAATCGAGGAAGTGAACCGAATAAGCTGAAAGTGGACTCAGGCTGTGTCTTCTAGACTTAATCAGCCTTTGAGGTGGGGCCTTGCGGTTGTTTTTTTTGCTTAATGTCTAATGATGGCATATGAGGCCTTAAGCTCTGGGGCCTTCTTTTAATTTGTGCTGATAAAGAGTCAAAGCTTTGAAGCTTTAAATTCAGCCAACCCAGTGGTGGCTTGCTAATGGCAGCCCTCTCGATGTTGGTCTGGAGTACCAACATATCCCTCGGATATTCAGAGTTAAAATCTATTTGAAATATGAAAGTATGAGAAGCCTGTACCCTATGAAATAAAACTATCTGTATATTTTATCCAATATATCATAATATCTATAATATCTATCTATCTATACTGTGTTGTCATAAAGCTCTGGTACTTCTGGTAACACTTTACAATAATCATAACTTTATAAATGGTAAATAGACCATTTATAAATGGTAACCAGATATTATTAACAAATTGTGAATTTCACAATTTCAAAAACCTAACCCTAACTTTACATTAACCATCTAAGTAATGTTCATAGGTGGTTTATAAACCACTTATTAATCATTTACAAAGTATTACAAACATCAGTTGCAACTTTACAATAACCATCTAAGTAATGTTCATAGATGGTTTAAAAACCAAATATTAACCATTTACAAAGTGCTACTGACACACATTTTAATCTAGATGTTCTACAACCAATATTTAAACCCTATATAAACCTTTTAATAAACAGTCCATTAATAATTAATGAAAATTAATAATCAAAATTTCATTGCTTGTTAATGGTAAAGTAACTATAAACTTACATTAATAAACTATCATTTTGCCATTTATAATTGGTCTATATGTTGTTTTTAAATAATAATTAAACATTAATAAACTATTTATTTACCATTTATAAATTATGGTTATTGTAAAGTACTACTGTACTTCCTGTATTTACAGATATAAAACATGTCTTTCTTTTATGATTCACACTGGTTTTATACTTTCTAAACCCTCAAGCTAAATAAAGAGTTTTTGAAGCACCAGTGATGTTCAAAGCTACAGATATCATCTGTCATGTGACATTTCTTCTTTTTCTCGGCTCTGGCACTTGACACTGAAGATGTGTTGTTCATTCAAGCAGTACAAGCTTAGGACCTTCAGTATCATACACCTATCTCTTTCAATATTGTAGCTTTTTAATACACTGCACTATATGTGGTTGAAAAGAATGTTTGTGGGCCAGACTTGCTTGAGCTCATGTAAATCACAACATCAAGAGTACCATCTCCACTGCACTGTCTACATGATGGATTGATCAAAGTCAGTTGGAAGCACAGTTGGCTGGAAGAGCAGGGTTTTCTCCTGGGTGGACAAAGGCTGATCGATCCTGGACGCCTTCCACAGGCTCATCAACACTTGCGTATCTGATTGCTGAGATGTGCCTCCTGGGAAATGAGATACTTAACAGATACTGAGACGTGCTGGAATTCAAATGGGTTGTTAGCTACTTGGATCTTTCATTCATTGTAACCCATGCTGTGTCTGCCTCCCCCATCCTCTAAAATGTCCCTTTTGATCATGTAAGGCCTCAACAGCTCAGTGTTTTACCTGCTTTTTTGAACAGCTGGCCACCTTTACCTCCTACCCTGAACAGCTCACGTCTGAGTGAATCTTACTTCACTTTCCCTGCTCCTCCATCTCCTTCCCTACCGTCACAGCATAATTGAGATAGCTGTTCCTCCAGAAAGCCTTTTTGGCATTTAATTAATGCCTAGTTTGGCTCTCTGTAGCACACTTTTCATTTCTTTTATGCTCAGCACCGCTCCCAGAGTGCAGCCCCTTCTGCGAGATACCACCTTTGTTCCTAATTACCTCAAAGAGAAATTGTCTGATGAACACTGATTTGTTATGCATTTCGCCTACTCCACACACCTGCATTTCTTTTTGTTGTGTTAGACAATTAGGTCTCCAATACCGAAAAATAATTGAGAGCGCACCGAGGGACAGAAAGAGGCAGGATTCTAATTTCTTCTCCAAGTGATGACTGAAAATTGGAACTTGACTTAATAGTCATTAACTCAAATCCCAAAGCTGGATGGGAAAAATGGGCTGGTAAAAAATTGAAATGAGGATGGGGTAAACACAATTAACTCCAGGTGCAACTTAACTGTTGATAAATCATAAACCAAGGCATTCCATTCGATCCAAGTCCACTAATTACTTCTTGTATTCTATTGTAATTGGCTCAGCAGACCACTTAATATTTGGATTTCTTCACCTTCCAAGTTTAGCATTGGGCAGCACTAATAGCACAATCAAATAATATGACACATGAGAGTGGTGCCTTTTTCAGCCGTTGAGCCAATTCGACTTTATAGCAGAAATTTCCTATTAGAGTTAAAATCTTCTTAATGAAGCAATTAACAGTTTAACCTTTAGCTTTTTCAGTTTACAAGTTTCAGTGATTATGTAGTAACGTTGGCTTAAAGCTTGTCAGTGGAAAATTGCACCAGGCTTCACCACCCAAAGGTGTCCTCAGGAAACCCATTCTTGATATTGATCCACTCCTGAAGAGACAATAATAGAGGTCTCATACTTAGGCTTACTTAGTTTGCTTAGGCCTCCAAAGTCCTTTTTTGAATTTGAATTTGAATTTGAAAATCGCCCTGTAGGTGGTTGACGTCCTGTAATGCTCAGCGCACCATGTCATCTCCTGGTGTTAGTCTACTGTGTTTTATCAAGTTCAGAGTCAATGCAGCCTAAAGTCTACACAGAGATTCTAGACCACTTCATGCATCCATCTGCTGAGAAGCTTTAGGCAATGCTGATTCATTTTTCCAGCCTGTAGAGCCAAAACTACAATCAAATAGTTTACTTACCATGATATTTCTGCGCGTTGCCAGTTAACTCTTGTTACGACCCTGGCTCAGGGGAAGCAACATAAGAGAACTGAAACAACTCAAAGTTTTCACCAAAGCATTTATTTACAAGAACTCAAAAACAATGGACGGTATGGGAGCTGGGACAGCATGTCTGGTCTGGCTGCAGGCTGAGAGAGAGCGTGGAAGAGCCTCCCTTGGCTTTTATGGACTGCCCACAGGTGCAGGTGATCAGCTCAATTATCTGGTGGAGCCAGCATATGGAGGCCAGAAAGTGCCACAAAGGAGTCCTCAGGAGTGCCTCAAAGAAAATACATATTAGTGTGGCATATTCTATATATGCACATGTAACACTCTTCTGATCTGAACCTAAAGAGGATCTGTGTAGAAGTTGTCAGTACTTAAATGAGAAAAAAAATAAAATTACAGACCAGCTACAAACTGCTATCAAAGCGACCTGGGCTGCAATAACATCTTAGTAGTGCCACGGACTGTTCTCTCCTATGTCACACCACACTGATGCAGTAATTCATGGCAAAGGAAGACAAAGTAATAAATGAATAAAAACTAACCTACTAAAAACCTTTTGCATTGTAGGTCAAGAACACAGGGACATTCACCAGAGGCAAGTCATCATAAGTGAGTGCAACTCTTGTAATTAGCTTTGTGCTCAGCTAGTTGCTGTAGCATCTCAGCTGTATGCAGTCTGCAAAATATGACGTTACAGTGTCCCTCGTGGCTCACATAGCAACCATCTGCTCACTGCTTCTCAACTAACACAAGACAGCATTACTGCTTGGCTGTACAGATAAGAAGGAAAGGAAAGGTGGAGCAGAGAGAGATAGACACAGATGCAACAAAGTGCAATGAAATAATGTGTCAGTATGAGACCTGGTTAATCTACATATGACCTAAGAATTGAATAATGGCAGTCAGGAGTGCATCAGAGCTGTTATCTCCATTGGTCTATATTTTTCACCCACTACAAAGCACTGTTGCTGCAAATGAATTCCAGTCGCCTAATCACGTTACATGTTAAGTCACAGCCCAGTTCCAGTGAAAGGCTAACTGTCTTAGTCTAGAGAATAAGTGTTTCATGTAGACAGGGTGGTCTGGGATTGAGTCAGACTTCAGGTCTAAGTAGCTTTTTCTGCCAATTTGACTCATCATCTCACATTTTCACAACTCCACACAGAGGCACCAATGATGTGAGTGAGTGGGATATGACCAGCGGCTAATTGACTCAAGAAGAAGTATGCAGCTATATAAAAAAAAAAAAAACAGAAGAAGACAGGTTGTCAGATATTGGTGAAAAGATGCCAAGAAGTTCACCAGCAATTCTAAAAACCCCTCAAAAATAAAAATAAAAAATAATAAGAAAAGAGAAAAAGTAGTTTCAGCTCTGTATGCTGAGACCAGTGGAAAGGTAGAGGATGCAGAGCGAGTGTCACTCACCTGTGACAAGTTGATTTCATGACCCACAGAGCCCAAGTGAGTTACTGCCAGTTAAATTAACAAAAAGAAAAAAAAAATTTGTAGGCGCTACATACTAACCTAATCCAAAAGATTTATTCTGGTGCTCATATGACATAAGTTTTACTGAAGGCTACAGAAAATGGAAGCTGAATAAAAAAGACCAAACTGTCGAGTGCTGGTGTTACAGGAATAACAGTGATGGTTAACTAGAAAGTTTGTGTTGCAAAGATAAAGTTTAAACTGTGAAAAGGTTGATTATGCTTTTTTTATGCACTAAATTGCTTCTTTTACTCATGAAATGTTTATATTTTGTTCATATTGTGCAATAGTTAATAAATAGTTCTGTGAATTTCATTTACAGATTAAAACTATACATTTTGTTTTATCCCAATGACTCCAAAGTAAATAATTATGAGAAAAATTGCAGTTTACTTTTAAAGAGCTTTTTTAAAAATCCTTATGATAAGCAGATACCATAATATATTGTGATATGAGTGTTTATTGATATATTTTTGTTGTAGAAAATAGCCTTTGGGCTAGGATCCATTTATGTATGGGTATGGGGCAGACTGCTGAATTGTGTGGTAAAATTGACCCAGTCTGCAGCTGTCAATAACCTATTCCTCATGCCAGTGCCCCACTTGATTTCTCAATGAATGCTGCATATATGGGCTTAGAATATCTGTCATCATAATGTGCTGGATGGAGTTCCTGAAAAGTTTTTATAGATACTGTATTTCAAAATAAAAGTGGACTGTTGCTCTAAGTTGGAGTTAAAATTCAGTGAACTGCAGTTTCTTTGTTGCCCCTGAAAGACTGAAAAATTCTGTTACGTACAACTCACTGGTCTAACAGTCTGGCAGGTACACTGAAACAGCACATCTGACAACACATCTCATCTCACACCTGTATGCCATGTTAGCTGTTCCTCCTATATCATTCAGTTATTCCTTACCCTGAAATGCTTGTCTTTGGCAGCTGAGGTCTAAACCAGTGAAGCAAAGAAATGAACATAGCATGTGAATTTTTATAGGGTGTGACAGGTATATCATCTGCATACCAGAGGTGCATATTTAGAGTCCACTAACCACCTAACCTTGTCAGATATGCTTTCACTTCCATGAGGAGTAAACAGTATTTTCCATGAGGTCACGCTCAGGGTCAGAAACTCACATACTGTTGTCATGTGTTATTTCTGTGTTCCAAGTTGTTTAAGGTCATATAAAACTACATTATCTAACACCCCGAGATCATCTCACAGCTCTTTTTAGGACCACACATTATTTGGCAAACAGTGTAGATGGAAATATAGGACATATATTAATTGTCCCACTTACACTGAAGGAATTCTGATTTGCATAAAAAACGTATTCACTTTACTATATCACTTAAATGTAAGTGATCGCCAAGATGTCCTTTAAAGTTCTATAGTGGTGTTACTGGTTGGTATACAGCCTGAATATCTCACTCTGTGTTGTGTACTGTGGAGAAAAATGCTTGGTAGCAATGAAAGAACAAGTTCTCTCTTCTCCTTCTAACTGCTCTGCACAGTCGCTGCAAAATGTTTTGATAAACACAGAAAAATGGGCATGTACTGTGTGATATTTGTAAAGCTCAATTTGCCTTGAGTTTCACTGTGTTCCTGTGCTTGATGGATTGGATTATTAGCTGTATCAAAATCCATAAAGGTCAGATTGCAAGTACATTGCATTCACTCTATGAAGGGCTGTGAATGTGTCATTGTAACTACCCAGCCTGAGTGTTTGTGGCACATTTTGAAATAATTCAACCCACAATCTTACAACCATAAAGTTTCCTTCAAAAATGATTTAGTGTGACTGTTTGCAGTACAAAAGGAAAGCTGCAATATTTTGAACAATGAAGTTCATACAAAAGATTTGGCATTAGGCAATTTTGCTCGAAGCACCTATCATATCTTTTAAAATTTGTCTAAATCATGTGGTGGAGTTTGAGTGAAGTTCCCAGAAACTTCCTTTGGAGCAACACCAAGGTTCAGATTGGCTTAGGTCCATGGGAACATTAAAAAATGTCATCAGTGATGGTTTCCATGGAAAAATTTTGCATTGAAGTCAATGGGACAAGCCAAAAAATAGAGCAATTATCTGAGTATTTCAAACATCTACTGCTCCGGCAATCTTTCACAAGGAGACTCCATTTAAAGTTTAAAATGAAGACACAAGTCTTGTCTATTGGTGTATAAATCTACATTCTACTAAGTATTGTAATTTTTGATTGCTCACTATTCAATGACCATGACCATTTTGGGAGAAATTTTGAGATTATAATGAGTCTGTATTGTGTGGAATCTTCATGCCAGAGTGTGTGACATTATCGGCTAGAGTTAGAGAAGTTGCATGAAATTGTCTGAAACTTCTGTCTTTCCATGCTCTTCCCGGCCAAAAATAGCACTCTACATGCATGTTTTTTTTTTTTTTTTTTCACAGTCATAGACTTTATAAAGTGAATGATGGATTACATGAATGACATGTTGCCGTGGAAACCTGATTATGATTCAAAACAAAACATTCCGAGTTCCAGAATCATCTCATTGTTCTGCAGCTCTGAGGTCATCGATGATGTCATGAAGCTTTGATGTATAGAAACCATACCAACCAAACGGCCAGTTCATCCAACCCGATCGTCAGACCTGGCTCTGGAGGGCCGGGGTCTCAGGAGAGGCTAAAGGACAGGACCCACGCAGCCACCACAACAGAAACCCTATCTCAGGATAGGTTTTTCTTTCTTTGTCTTAGATTAGGTTTTTTTGTTTTCTTTTTTCTTTGTTCTTTTCTTCTGAAGGACAGATCCCATGCCAGGAACTTAGGAGAGGCTGAAGGACAGGACCTATGTCTTCCAACGGAACAGCAACCCTATCTTAGATTAGGTTTTTCTTTCTTTTTCCTTTCTTTCTTTCTTTCTGTAGGACAGGACCCACACCAGCCAGCAGAGCCAGTCTACCCAATCTTCGGGCCCAGCTCTGGAGAACGATTTTCAGGAGGGGCTGAAGGACAGGACCCATGTCAGCCACTGGAACAGCAACCCTGTCTTAGATTAGGTTTTTTTGTTTCTTTTTTCTTTGTTCTTTTCTTCTGAAGGACAGATCCCATGCCAGGAACTGAGGAGAGGCTGAAGGACAGGACCTATGTCTTCCACCGGTACAGCAACCCTATCTTAGATTAGGTTTTTCTTTCCTTTTTCTTTCTTTCTTTCTTTCTTTCTTTCTTTCTTTCTTTCTTTCTTTCTTTCTTTCTGTAGGACAGGACCCACGCCAGCCAGCGGAGCTAGTCCACCCTATTTTCGGCCCTGGCTCGGGTCTCAGTGCGGTATGACATTGTCGATGACTTTAGACTTTATAAAGTGAATGATGGATTACATGAATGACATGTTGCCGTGGAAACCAGATTATGATTCAAAACAAAACATTCCGAGTTCCAGAATCATCTCATTGTTCTTCTGCAGCTCTGAGGTCATCGATGATGTCATGAAGCTTTGATGTATAGAAACCATACCAACCAAACGGCCAGTTCATCCAACCCAATCGTCAGACCTGGCTCTGGAGAGCCGGCGTCTCAGGAGAGGCTAAAGGACAGGACCCACGCCAGCCACCACAACAGCAACCCTATCTCAGGATAGGTTTTTCTTTCTTTCTTTCCTTTCTTTCTTTCTTTCTTTCTTTCTTTCTTTCTTTCTTTCTTTCTTTCTTTCTGTAGGACAGGACCCACGCCAGCCAGCGGAGCTAGTCCACCCTATTTTTGGCCCTGGCTCGGGTCTCAGTGCGGTATGACATTGTCGATGACTTTAGACTTTATAAAGTGAATGATGGATTACATGAATGACATGTTGCCGTGGAAACCAGATTATGATTCATAACAAAACATTCCGAGTTGCAGAATCATCTCATAGTTCTTCTGCAGCTCTGAGGTCATCGATGATGTCATGAAGCTTTGATGTGTAGAAACCATTCCAACCAAACGGCCAGTTCATCCAACCCGATCGTCAGACCTGGCTCTGGAGGGCCGGGGTCTCAGGAGAGGCGAAAGGACAGGACCCACGCCAGCCACCACAACAGCAACCCTATCTCAGCCAGCAGAGCCAGTCTACCCAATCTTCGGGCCCAGCTCTGGAGAACGATTTTCAGGAGGGGCTGAAGGACAGGACCCATGTCAGCCACTGGAACAGCAACCCTGTCTTAGATTAGGTTTTTTTGTTTCTTTTTTCTTTGTTCTTTTCTTCTGAAGGACAGATCCCATGCCAGGAACTTAGGAGAGGCTGAAGGACAGGACCTATGTCTTCCACCGGAACAGCAACCCTATCTTAGATTAGGTTTTTCTTTTTCCTTTCTTTCTTTCTTTCTGTAGGACAGGACCCACGCCAGCCAGCAGAGCCAGTCTACCCAATCTTCGGGCCCAGCTCTGGAGAACGATGTTCAGGAGGGGTTGAAGGACAGGACCCATGTCAGCCACTGGAACAGCAACCCTATCTTAGATTAGGTTTTTTTGTTTCTTTTTTCTTTGTTCTTTTCTTCTGAAGGACAGATCCCATGCCAGGAACTTAGGAGAGGCTGAAGGACAGGACCTATGTCTTCCAACGGAACAGCAACCCTATCTTAGATTAGGTTTTTCTTTCTTTTTCCTTTCTTTCTTTCTTTCTGTAGGACAGGACCCACACCAGCCAGCAGAGCCAGTCTACCCAATCTTCGGGCCCAGCTCTGGAGAATGATTTTCAGGAGGGGCTGAAGGACAGGACCCATGTCAGCCACTGGAACAGCAACCCTGTCTTAGATTAGGTTTTTTTGTTTCTTTTTTCTTTGTTCTTTTCTTCTGAAGGACAGATCTCATGCCAGGAACTGAGGAGAGGCTGAAGGACAGGACCTATGTCTTCCACCGGTACAGCAACCCTATCTTAGATTAGGTTTTTCTTTCTTTTTCCTTTCTTTCTTTCTTTCTGTAGGACAGGACCCATGCCAGCCAGCAGAGCCAGTCTACCCAATCTTCGGGCCCAGCTCTGGAGAACAATGTTCAGAAGGGGCTGAAGGACAGGACCCATGTCAGCCACCTGAACAGCAACCTTATCATAGATAAGGTTTTTCTTTCTTTTTTCTTTCTGAAGAACAGGACCAACGCCAGGCAGCAGACCCAGTCCACCCGGTCGTCGGGCCCAGCTCCAGAAAAAAGGGGCCTCAGAAGAGGCTGTAGGACAGGACCCATGCCAGCCACCAGACAAGGACCCATGCCAGCCACCAGACAAGGACCCAATCATAGAATAGGTTTTTTTTTTCTTTTTCTTTTTCTTTCTGAAGGACAGGACCCATGCCAGCCAGCAGAGCAAGTCCACCCGATTGTCGGGACTGGCTTTATAGCACATGCCTCAGGAAAGCCTGAAGGACAGGACCCATGTCAGCCACTGGAACAGCAACCCTGTCTTAGATTAGGTTTTTTTGTTTCTTTTTTCTTTGTTCTTTTCTTCTGAAGGACAGATCCCATGCCAGGAACTGAGGAGAGGCTGAAGGACAGGACCTATGTCTTCCACCGGTACAGCAACCCTATCTTAGATTAGGTTTTTCTTTCCTTTTTCTTTCTTTCTTTCTTTCTTTCTTTCTTTCTTTCTTTCTGTAGGACAGGACCCACGCCAGCCAGCGGAGCTAGTCCACCCTATTTTCGGCCCTGGCTCGGGTCTCAGTGCGGTATGACATTGTCGATGACTTTAGACTTTATAAAGTGAATGATGGATTACATGAATGACATGTTGCCGTGGAAACCTGATTATGATTCAAAACAAAACATTCCGAGTTCCAGAATCATCTCATTGTTCTTCTGCAGCTCTGAGGTCATCGATGATGTCATGAAGCTTTGATGTATAGAAACCATACCAACCAAACGGCCAGTTCATCCAATCGTCAGACCTGGCTCTGGAGAGCCGGCGTCTCAGGAGAGGCTAAAGGACAGGACCCACGCCAGCCACCACAACAGCAACCCTATCTCAGGATAGGTTTTTCTTTCTTTCTTTCCTTTTTCTTTCTTTCTTTCTTTCTTTCTTTCTTTCTTTCTTTCTTTCTTTCTTTCTTTCTGTAGGACAGGACCCACGCCAGCCAGCGGAGCTAGTCCACCCTATTTTCGGCCCTGGCTCGGGTCTCAGTGCGGTATGACATTGTCGATGACTTTAGACTTTATAAAGTGAATGATGGATTACATGAATGACATGTTGCCGTGGAAACCAGATCATGATTCATAACAAAACATTCCGAGTTGCAGAATCATCTCATAGTTCTTCTGCAGCTCTGAGGTCATCGATGATGTCATGAAGCTTTGATGTGTAGAAACCATTCCAACCAAACGGCCAGTTCGTCCAACCCGATCGTCAGACCTGGCTCTGGAGGGCCGGGGTCTCAGGAGAGGCGAAAGGACAGGACCCACGCCAGCCACCACAACAGCAACCCTATCTCAGCCAGCAGAGCCAGTCTACCCAATCTTCGGGCCCAGCTCTGGAGAACGATTTTCAGGAGGGGCTGAAGGACAGGACCCATGTCAGCCACTGGAACAGCAACCCTGTCTTAGATTAGTTTTTTTTGTTTCTTTTTTCTTTGTTCTTTTCTTCTGAAGGACAGATCCCATGCCAGGAACTTAGGAGAGGCTGAAGGACAGGACCTATGTCTTCCACCGGAACAGCAACCCTATCTTAGATTAGGTTTTTCTTTCTTTTTCCTTTCTTTCTTTCTTTCTGTAGGACAGGACCCACGCCAGCCAGCAGAGCCAGTCTACCCAATCTTCGGGCCCAGCTCTGGAGAATGATGTTCAGGAGGGGCTGAAGGACAGGACCCATCTCAGCCACTGGAACAGCAACCCTATCTTAGATTAAGTTTTTTTGTTTCTTTTTTCTTTGTTCTTTTCTTCTGAAGGACAGATCCCATGCCAGGAACTTAGGAGAGGCTGAAGGACAGGACCTATGTCTTCCAACGGAACAGCAACCCTATCTTAGATTAGGTTTTTCTTTCTTTTTCCTTTCTTTCTTTCTTTCTGTAGGACAGGACCCACACCAGCCAGCAGAGCCAGTCTACCCAATCTTCGGGCCCAGCTCTGGAGAATGATTTTCAGGAGGGGCTGAAGGACAGGACCCATGTCAGCCACTGGAACAGCAACCCTGTCTTAGATTAGGTTTTTTTGTTTCTTTTTTCTTTGTTCTTTTCTTCTGAAGGACAGATCTCATGCCAGGAACTGAGGAGAGGCTGAAGGACAGGACCTATGTCTTCCACCGGAACAGCAACCCTATCTTAGATTAGGTTTTTCTTTCTTTTTCCTTTCTTTCTTTCTTTCTGTAGGACAGGACCCACGCCAGCCAGCAGAGCCAGTCTACCCAATCTTCGGGCCCAGCTCTGGAGAACGATGTTCAGGAGGGGCTGAAGGACAGGACCCATGTCAGCCACTGGAACAGCAACCCTATCTTAGATTAGGTTTTTTTGTTTCTTTTTTCTTTGTTCTTTTCTTCTGAAGGACAGATCCCATGCCAGGAACTTAGGAGAGGCTGAAGGACAGGACCTATGTCTTCCAACGGAACAGCAACCCTATCTTAGATTAGGTTTTTCTTTCTTTTTCCTTTCTTTCTTTCTTTCTGTAGGACAGGACCCACACCAGCCAGCAGAGCCAGTCTACCCAATCTTCGGGCCCAGCTCTGGAGAATGATTTTCAGGAGGGGCTGAAGGACAGGACCCATGTCAGCCACTGGAACAGCAACCCTGTCTTAGATTAGGTTTTTTTGTTTCTTTTTTCTTTGTTCTTTTCTTCTGAAGGACAGATCTCATGCCAGGAACTGAGGAGAGGCTGAAGGACAGGACCTATGTCTTCCACCGGTACAGCAACCCTATCTTAGATTAGGTTTTTCTTTCTTTTTCCTTTCTTTCTTTCTTTCTGTAGGACAGGACCCATGCCAGCCAGCAGAGCCAGTCTACCCAATCTTCGGGCCCAGCTCTGGAGAACAATGTTCAGAAGGGGCTGAAGGACAGGACCCATGTCAGCCACCTGAACAGCAACCTTATCATAGATAAGGTTTTTCTTTCTTTTTTCTTTCTGAAGAACAGGACCAACGCCAGGCAGCAGACCCAGTCCACCCGGTCGTCGGGCCCAGCTCCAGAAAAAAGGGGCCTCAGAAGAGGCTGTAGGACAGGACCCATGCCAGCCACCAGACAAGGACCCATGCCAGCCACCAGACAAGGACCCATGCCAGCCACCAGACAAGGACCCAATCATAGAATAGGTTTTTTTTTTCTTTTTCTTTTTCTTTCTGAAGGACAGGACCCATGCCAGCCAGCAGAGCAAGTCCACCCGATTGTCGGGACTGGCTTTATAGCGCATGCCTCAGGAAAGCCTGAAGGACAGGACCCATGTCAGCCACTGGAACAGCAACCCTGTCTTAGATTAGGTTTTTTTGTTTCTTTTTTCTTTGTTCTTTTCTTCTGAAGGACAGATCCCATGCCAGGAACTGAGGAGAGGCTGAAGGACAGGACCTATGTCTTCCACCGGTACAGCAACCCTATCTTAGATTAGGTTTTTCTTTCCTTTTTCTTTCTTTCTTTCTTTCTTTCTTTCTTTCTTTCTTTCTTTCTTTCTTTCTGTAGGACAGGACCCACGCCAGCCAGCGGAGCTAGTCCACCCTATTTTCGGCCCTGGCTCGGGTCTCAGTGCGGTATGACATTGTCGATGACTTTAGACTTTATAAAGTGAATGATGGATTACATGAATGACATGTTGCCGTGGAAACCTGATTATGATTCAAAACAAAACATTCCGAGTTCCAGAATCATCTCATTGTTCTTCTGCAGCTCTGAGGTCATCGATGATGTCATGAAGCTTTGATGTATAGAAACCATACCAACCAAACGGCCAGTTCATCCAACCCGATCGTCAGACCTGGCTCTGGAGAGCCGGCGTCTCAGGAGAGGCTAAAGGACAGGACCCACGCCAGCCACCACAACAGCAACCCTATCTCAGGATAGGTTTTTCTTTCTTTCTTTCCTTTTTCTTTCTTTCTTTCTTTCTTTCTTTCTTTCTTTCTTTCTTTCTTTCTGTAGGACAGGACCCACGCCAGCCAGCAGAGCCAGTCTACCCAATCTTCGGGCCCAGCTCTGGAGAACGATGTTCAGGAGGGGCTGAAGGACAGGACCCATGTCAGCCACTGGAACAGCAACCCTATCTTAGATTAGGTTTTTTTGTTTCTTTTTTCTTTGTTCTTTTCTTCTGAAGGACAGATCCCATGCCAGGAACTGAGGAGAGGCTGAAGGACAGGACCTAAGTCTTCCACCGGAACAGCAACCCTATCTTAGATTAGGTTAGGTCTTAGTAGGCAGGAAGGCAGGAAGAAAGGATCCATGTCAGCCAGGAAGGCAGGTAGGCAGGAAGGTAGGAAGGAAGGTAGGAAGGAAGGATCCATGCCAGCCAGGAAGGCAGGCAGGAAGGAAGGCAGAAAGGAAGGATCCATGCCAGCCAGGAAGCCAGGCAAGTAGGAAGGCAGGAAGAAAGGATCCATGCCAGCCAGGAAGGCAGGAAGGCAGTAAGGAAGGATGGCAGGCAGGCAGGCAGGCAGGCAGGAAGGAAGGATCCATGCCAGCCAGGAAGGCAGGCAGGCAGGCAGGAAGACAGGCAGGCTGGCAAGAAGGTAGGAAGGCAGGCAGTAAGGAAGGAAGGTGGGCAGGCAGGAAGGAACAGAGGCAAGAAGGAATAGAGGCAGGAAGGAAGAATTCATGCCAGCCAGGAAGGCAGGCAGGCAGGAACAAAGGAAGGAAGGACGGAAGGAAGGCAGGCAGGCAGGCAGGAAGGCAGGAAGGAAGGAAGGAAGGATTCATGCCAGCCAGGAAGGCAGGTAGGTAGGAAGGTAAGAGGGAAAGATCCATGCCAGCCAGGAAGGCAGGCAGGCAGGAAGGCAGGAAGAAAGGATCCATGTCAGCCAGGAAGGCAGGAAGGAAGGATGGCAGTCAGGCAGGCAGGAAGGAAGGCAGGAAGGAAGGAAGGCAGGCAGGCAGGAAGGAAGGTAGGAAGGAAGGATCCATGCCACCCAGGAAGGCAGGCAGGAAGGAAGGCAGGAAGGAAGGATGGCAGGCAGGCAGGGAGGCAGGAAGGCAGGAAGGAAGGAAGGATGGAAGGCAGGAAGGCAGGAAGAAAGGATCCATGTCTGCCAGGAAGGCAGGTAGGCAGGAAGGTAGGAAGGAAGGATCCATGCCAGCCAGGAAGGCAGGCAGGAAGGAAGGCAGAAAGGAAGGATCCATGACAGCCAGGAAGCCAGGCAAGCAGGAAGGCAGGAAGAAAGGATCCATGCCAGCCAGGAAGGCAGGAAGGCAGGATGGCAGTAAGGAAGGATGGCAGGCAGGCAGGCAGGAAGGAAGGACCCATGCCAGCCAGGAAGGCAGGCAGGCAGGCAGGAAGACAGGCAGGCTGGCAAGAAGGTAGAAAAGCAGGCAGTAGGGAAGGAAGGTAGGCAGGCAGGAAGGAACAGAGGCAAGAAGGAATAGAGGCAGGAAGGAAGAATCCATGCCAGCCAGGAAGGCAGGCAGGAAGGAAGGAAGGAAGGACGGAGGGAAGGCAGGCAGGCAGGAAGGCAGGAAGGCAGAAAGGAAGGAAGGAAGGATTCATGCCAGCCAGGAAGGCAGGTAGGCAGGAAGGTAAGAGGGAAAGATCCATGCCAGCAGGAAGGCAGGCAGGCAGGCAGGCAGGAAGGCAGGAAGGCAGGAAGAAAGGATCCATGTCAGCCAGGAAGGCGGGAAGGAAGGATGGCAGGCAGGCAGGCAGGCAGGCAGGCAGGAAGGAAGGAAGGCAGGCAGGAGGTCAGTCAGGAAGGCAGGAAGGCAGGCAGAAAGGAAGGCAGAAAGGAAGGATCCATGACAGGAGGAAAGGAAGACAGGAAGGCAGGTAGGTAGGCAGGCAGGCAGGATGGAAGGCAGGCAGGCAGGAAGGTAGGAAGGCAGGAAGAAAGGATCCATGTCAGCCAGGAAGGCAGGAAGGAAGGAAGGATGGCAGGCAGGCAGAAGGAAGGAAGGAAGGAAGGAAGGAAGGCAGGCAGGCAGGCAGGAAGGAAGGATCCATGCCAGCCAGGAAGGCAGGCAGGCAGGCAGGCAGGAAGACAGGCAGGCTGGCAAGAAGGTAGGAAGGCAGGCAGTAATGAAGGAAGGTAGGCAGGCAGTAATGAAGGAAGGTAGGCAGGCAGGAAGGAACAGAGGCAAGAAGGAACAGAGGCAAGAAGGAATAGAGGCAGGAAGGAAGAATCCATGCCAGCCAGGAAGACAGGTAGGCAGGAAGGTAGTAAGGAAGGATCCATGCCAGGCAGGAAGGCAGGCAGGAAGGAAGGCAGAAAGGAAGGATCCATGCCAGCCAGGAAGCCAGGCAAGTAGGCAGGAAGGCAGGAAGAAGCATCCATGCCAGCCAGGAAGGCAGGCAGGCACGAATGCAGGAAGGAAGGATGGCAGGCAGGATAGAAGGAAGGCAGGCAGGATAGAAAGAAGGCAGGCAGGCAGGAAGGAAGGATCCATGCCAGGCAGGAAGGCAGGCAGGAAGGAAGGCAGAAAGGAAGGCCAGCCAGGAAGCCAGGCAAGTAGGCAGGAAGGCAGGAGGAAGCATCCATGCCAGCCAGGAAGGCAGGCAGGCACGAATGCAGGAAGGAAGGATGGCAGGCAGGATAGAAGGAAGGCAGGCAGGATAGAAAGAAGGCAGGCAGGAAGGAAGGAAGGAAGGATCCATGCCAGCCAGGAAGGCAGGCAGGCAGGAACACAGGCAGGCAGGCAGGCAGGTAGGAAGGCAGGCAGTAAGGCAGGCAGGCAGGAAGGAAGGCAGACAGGAGGAAAGGAAGACAGGAAGGCAGGAAGGCAGGAAGACAGGAAGGCAGGTAGGTAGGCAGGCAGGCAGGATGGAAGGCAGGCAGGCAGGAAGCAAGGAAGGATCCATGCCAGCCAGGAAGGCAGGCAGGCAGGAAGACAGGCAGGCAGGCATGAAGGTAGGAAGGCAGGAAGAAAGGATCCATGTCAGCCAGGAAGGCAGGCAGGCAGGCAGGCAGGCAGGCAGGTAGGAAGGCAGGCAGTAAGGCAGGCAGGCAGGCTGGAAGGAAGGCAGACAGGAGGAAAGGAAGACAGGAAGGCAGGAAGGCAGGAAGACAGGAAGGCAGGTAGGTAGGCAGGCAGGCAGGATGGAAGGCAGGCAGGCAGGAAGGTAGGAAGGCAGGAAGGCAGGAAGGCAGGCAGAAAGGAAGGATCCATGCCAGCCAGGAAGACAGGTAGGCAGGAAGGTAGTAAGGAAGGATCCATGCCAGGCAGGAAGGAAGGCAGAAAGGAAGGCCAGCCAGGAAGCCAGGCAAGTAGGCAGGAAGGCAGGAGGAAGCATCCATGCCAGCCAGGAAGGCAGGCAGGCACGAATGCAGGAAGGAAGGATGGCAAGCAGGATAGAAGGAAGGCAGGAAGGATAGAAAGAAGGCAGGCAGGAAGGAAGGAAGGATCCATGCCAGCCAGGAAGGCAGGCAGGCAGGAACACAGGCAGGCAGGCAGGAAGGTAGGAAGGCAGGCAGTAAGGCAGGCAGGCAGGAAGGAAGGCAGACAGGAGGAAAGGAAGACAGGAAGGCAGGAAGGCAGGAAGACAGGAAGGCAGGTAGGTAGACAGGCAGGCAGGATGGAAGGCAGGCAGGCAGGAAGCAAGGAAGGATCCATGCCAGCCAGGAAGGCAGGCAGGCAGGAAGACAGGCAGGAAGGTAGGAAGGCAGGAAGAAAGGATCCATGTCATTCAGAAAGGCAGGAAGGCAGGAAGGAAGGATGGCAGGCAGGCAGGCACGCAGGCAGGCAGGCAGAAGGAAGGAAGGCAGGCAGGCAGGCAGGAAGGCAGGAAGGAAGGCAGGAAGGAAGGATCCATGCAAGCCAGGAAGGCAGGTAGGCAGAAGGCAGAAAGGAAGAATCCATGCATGCCAGCCAGGAAGGAAGGCAGGAAGGAAGGATGGCAGGAAGGCAGGCAGGCAGGAAGGAAGGAAGGCAGGAAGAAAGGATCCATGTCAGCCAGGAAGGCAGGAAGGAAGGATCCATGCCAGCAAGGAAGGCAGGAAGGAAGGATCCATGCCAGCCAGGAAGGCAGGAAGGAAGGATCCATGCCAGCCAGGAAGGCAGGCAGGCAGGCAGGAAGGAAGGAAGGATCCATGCCAGCCAGGAAGGCAGGCAGGGAGGAAGGCAGAAAGGGAGGATCCATGCCAGCCAGGAAGCCAGACAAGCAGGAAGGCAGGAAGGAAGGATCCATGCCAGCCAGGAAGGCAGGTAGGCAGGAAGGTAGGAAGGAAGGATCCATGCCAGCCAGGAAGGAAGGCAGGCAGGAAGGAAGGCAGGAAGGAAGGATCCATGTCAGCCAGGAAGGCAGGAAGGAAGGATGGCAGGCAGGCAGGCAGGCAGGAAGGAAGGAAGGAAGGCAGGCAGGCAGGCAGGCAGGCAGGCAGGCAGGAAGGAAGGCAGGAAGGAAGGATCCATGCCAGCCAGGAAGGCAGGTAGGTAGGAAGGTAGGCAGGAAGGATCCATGCCAGCCAGGAAGGCAGGCAGGCAGGAAGACAGGCAGGCAGGCAGGAAGGGAGGAAGGCAGGAAGGAAGGATCCATGCCATCCAGGAAGGAAGGATCCATGCCAGCCAGGAAGGCAGGTAGGCAGAAGGCAGAAAGGAAGGATCCATGCATGCCAGCCAGGAAGGAAGGTAGGAAGGCAGGAAGGAAGGATGGCAGGCAGGCAAGGAAGGAAGAAGGAAGGAAGGCAGGCAGCCAGGAAGGCAGGAAGAAAGGATCCATGTCAGCCAGGAAGGCAGGTAGGCAGGAAGGTAGGAAGGAAGGATCCATGCCAGCCAGGACCCAGGCAGGCAGGAAGGCAGGACGAAAGGATCCATGCCAGCTTGGAAGGCAGGCAGGCAGGAAGGCAGGAAGGCAGTAAGGAAGGCAGGCAGGCAGGCAGGCAGGCAGAAGGAAGGAAGGAAGGTAGGCAGGCAGGAACGCAGGAAGGAAGGAAGGCAGGAAGGAAGGCAGACAGGAAGAAAGGAAGACAGGAAGGAAGGACGGAAGGAAGACAGGAAGGAAGGTAGGAAGAAAGGAAGGCAGGTAGGTAGGCAGGCAGGCAGGATGGAAGGCAGGCAGGCAGGAAGACAGGCAGGCAGGAAGCAAGGAAGTATCCATGCCAGCCAGGAATGCAGGCAGGCAGGAAGACAGGCAGGCAGGCAGGCAGGTAGGTAGGAAGGCAGGAAGAAAGGATCCATGTCAGCCAGGAAGGCAGGAAGGAAGGATGGCAGGCAGGCAGGAAGGCAGGAAGGCAGGAAGGCAGGCAGGAAGGAAGGAAGGCAGGAAGGAAGGAAGGCAGGAAGGAAGGAAGGCAGGAAGGAAGGATCCATGCCAGCCAGGAAGGCAGGCAGGCAGGAACACAGGCAGGCAGGAAGGTAGGAAGGCAGGCAGGCAGGAAGCAAGGAAGGATCCATGCCAGCCAGGAAGGCAGGCAGGCAGGAAGGCAGGCAGGAAGGAAGGAAGGAAGGAAGGAAGGCAGGCAGGAAGGCAGGAAGGCAGGAAGGAAGGCAGACAGGAGGAAAGGAAGACAGGAAGGCAGGAAGGCAGGAAGCCAGGAAGGTAGGTAGGTAGGCAGGCAGGCAGGATGGAAGGCAGGCAGGCAGGAAGCAAGGAAGGATCCATGCCAGCCAGGAAGGCAGGCAGGCAGGAAGACAGGCAGGCAGGCAGGCAAGGTAGGAAGGCAGGAAGAAAGGATCCATGTCAGCCAGGAAGGCAGGAAGGAAGGATGGCAGGCAGGCAGACAGGCAGGCAGAAGGAAGGAAGGAAGGTAGGCAGGCAGGAAGGAAGGAAGGAAGGAAGGCAGGAAGGAAGGCAGACAGGAAGAAAGGAAGACAGGAAGGAAGGACGGAAGGAAGACAGGAAGGAAGGTAGGAAGAAAGGAAGGCAGGTAGGTAGGCAGGCAGGCAGGATGGAAGGCAGGCAGGCAGGAAGCAAGGAAGTATCCATGCCAGCCAGGAAGGCAGGCAGGCAGGAAGACAGGCAGGCAGGAAGGCAGGCAGGCAGGAAGCAAGGAAGTATCCATGCCAGCCAGGAAGGCAGGCAGGCAGGAAGACAGGCAGGCAGGCAGGAAGGTAGGAAGGCAGGAAGAAAGGATCCATGTCAGCCAGGAAGGCAGGAAGGAAGGATGGCAGGCAGGCAGGAAGGCAGGAAGGCAGGAAGGCAGGCAGGAAGGCAGGAAGGAAGGAAGGCAGGAAGGAAGGAAGGCAGGAAGGAAGGATCCATGCCATCCAGGAAGGAAGGATCCATGCCATCCAGGAAGGAAGGATCCATGCCAGCCAGGAAGGCAGGTAGGCAGAAGGCAGAAAGGAAGGATCCATGCATGCCAGCCCAGGAAGGCAGGAAGGTAGGAAGAAAGGAAGGCAGGTAGGTAGGCAGGCAGGCAGGAAGGTAAGCAGGAAGGATCCATGCCAGCCAGGAAGGCAGGCAGGCAGGCAGGAAGAAAGGCAGGCAGGCAGGCAGAGGAAGGTAGGAAGGCAGGAAGAAAGGATCCATGTCAGCAAGGAAGGCAGGCAGGAAGGAAGGATGGCAGGCAGGCAGACAGGCAGGCAGAAGGAAGGAAGGAAGGCAGGCAGGCAGGCAGGAAGGAAGGAAGGCAGGAAGGAAGGCAGGAAGGAAGGCAGGCAGGAAGAAAGGAAGACAGGAAGGAAGGCAGGAAGGAAGGAAGGCAGGAAGGAAGGCAGGAAGAAAGGAAGGCAGGTAGGTAGGCAGGCAGGCAGGATGGAAGGCAGGCAGGCAGGAAGGCAGGCAGGCAGGAAGCAAGGAAGTATCCATGCCAGCCAGGAAGGCAGGCAGGCAGGAAGACAGGCAGGCAGGCAGGAAGGTAGGAAGGCAGGAAGAAAGGATCCATGTCAGCCAGGAAGGCAGGAAGGAAGGATGGCAGGCAGGCAGGAAGGCAGCAAGGCAGGAAGGAAGGATCCATGCCATCCAGGAAGGAAGGATCCATGCCATCCAGGAAGGAAGGATCCATGCCAGCCAGGAAGGCAGGTAGGCAGAAGGCAGGAAGAAAGGATCCATGTCAGCAAGGAAGGCAGGAAGGAGGAAGGATGGCAGGCAGGCAGGCAGGCAGAAGGAAGGAAGGAAGGAAGGTAGGCAGGCAGGAAGGCAGGAAGGAAGGCAGGCAGGAAGGAAGGCAGACAGGAAGAAAGGAAGACAGGAAGGAAGGACGGAAGGAAGACAGGAAGGAAGGTAGGAAGAAAGGAAGGCAGGATAGGAAGGAAGGCAGGCAGGCAGGAAGGAAGGATCCATGCCAGCAAGGAAGGAAGGCAGGCAGGAAGGCAGGAGGACATGCAGCAAGGAAGGCAGGAAGGAAGGATGGCAGGCAGGCAGACAGGCAGGCAGAAGGAAGGAAGGAAGGTAGGCAGGCAGGAACGCAGGAAGGAAGGAAGGCAGGAAGGAAGGCAGACAGACAGGAAGGAAGACAGGAAGACAGGAAGGAAGGAAGGAAGGAAGGTAGGAAGAAAGGAAGGCAGGTAGGTAGGCAGGCAGGCAGGAAGGTAAGCAGGAAGGATCCATGCCAGCCAGGAAGGCAGGCAGGCAGGCAGGAAGACAGGCAGGCAGGCAGAAAGGATCCATGCCAGCCAGGAAGGAAGGAAGGATGGCTGGCAGGCAGGTTGGCAGGCAGGCAGGCAGAAAGGATCCATGCCAGCCAGGAAGTAAGGAAGGATGGCTGGCAGGCAGGCAGGCAGGCAGGCAGAAAGGATCCATGCCAGCCAGGAAGGAAGGATGGATGGCAGGCAGGCAGGCAGGCAGAAAGGATCCATGCCAGCCAGGAAGGAAGGAAGGATGGCTGGCAGGCAGAAAGGATCCATGCCAGCCAGGAAGGAAGGAAGGATGGCTGGCAGGCAGGCAGGCAGAAAGGATCCATGCCAGCCAGGAAGGAAGGAAGGATGGCTGGCAGGCAGGCAGGCAGACAGGCAGAAAGGATCCATGCCAGCCAGGAAGGAAGGAAGGATGGCTGGCAGGCCTGCAGGCAGGCAGGCAGAAAGGATCCATGCCAGCCAGGAAGGAAGGAAGGATGGCTGGCAGGCAGG